>CM062819.1:263220015-264505847 GCA_031772625.1 Pinus tabuliformis | reverse complement strand
CAGGCTTGATGGTAGCTTGAAGATAGTTAGTAATTGCAAAATGTTAATTCCCCAGTGGAGTCGCCAATTATGTTAACACCCAGGTTGTTCCCTATGACTCCCAAGGGAATACGGCCGGGGTAACCACTAACCAATCTTTGGATCACTGTTTCTAGCCAAACTGTGATCAGAGAGGGCTCTCTCTTTATGATTTGTAACTGTTTATGATAGGGTTTTAGGCTAGCTATTATGCACAGGTTTTGTTTATGTTTTGGTTGATGAAACTCCTTTTAGATTCCAGTGATGTAGTTTTCAGAGAGGTTGAGTACCATTGGGCAATGGAGTCTGTGGCTATATGTGTTTGAAACTTTGAGATGAAAGATGGAACTTACAAGGCCATTTGAGTGCTTAATAGAACAGATTTTTGATTAAATGACTGGAAACAGGTAACACAAACAGTGAAAGCATTTAAGAATTTTCACTTATTGTTTATATATTCCCAACAGACAGGTTTAAGAGGAAAAGACAGAGGTCTCAGGGGCAAAAATTGAATCCCTGAGAATGCCTATCACAGTAAAAGACACAGTTTTGAAATGCAGCAATTAAGAATTACAATTCTGTCACTGTATCTGAGGAAAACATGTATAATAGCTCAGTTTGAGTCCAGGGTAATCATGGGTTAAGTCCTGGAACTATCCTTTCACCTTGCTATCAAGTGTAAAACATTTAAACAACAAAAGAGAACAAAAGACTCGAAAACATATAACAAAGAGATTTGAGAATACTTATTGTTTTATGCAACACCCTGGAATCCTGTAACATTCATCTTTCACCACAATACATCAAAGTACACCAAGCCTTGGAAATTCCATTCTTCCTTTGTATTACTTCTCTGAAAATATTACAGTAAGAGAGAGTTCTCAAAAGGAAATTACAACAACCCTTTTCAACTGCTGTGAAGGGTGAATATATACTTGCGGTGATTTACAAAATATCTGAGTTCTGAGTTATCTCAGATTTTACATTCTTACCAACCACTTAAGATATTATGACCAAAATTTAATACAGCATTGATTACAGAGTACAGGCATTTTAATGCTCTGTCAGAAGATATTTTAGCCTTTGGAAACAGCTAAGTCGGTCGAGATATTCTGAATAAATGCTGGAAGACCTGTCTTTAAGGCTTGTACGCTGTATCCTGGACTTGTCACCTGTGATTGTGACTGCTGCTTGTGGTGAGTCAATGGTCCTGCTGAGTTGGCTCAGCCTCTGCCTCTTCCTTGTAGATATCTTTCTTCAAAATTGTGCCTGCGCATGTATGCTCATTTGCCTGGAGAATTAGCGCTACTGATTCTGGCCTGACAAAATTGTCTGTGTCAAATTTCTCCAGACATCCTGTGTGGGCAGTTGGTGTGCTAAGATTGCCCCTAGAGTTTCATCTGCTTCTGTGAATTTGAAGAAGTTAGGTGGTGTATCAAACAGATGCTCAACTTCATTCATGAGGAAAAATAGGTTCTCCACCCTGTCATACATAGTCTGCCCGGTGGCTGGCCCTGCGTCTGCTGAAGTGCTGGGCGGTTTTGCAATCTCTGCTACTGCATGGGCATCAATTCTCTTATTGTAATTGTCTAGGGTGAGCAGTCTTCCTACACTGCTTAAAATGCTGGGGAGGCCTCTGTTCTGTAGTGCCACGAATTTTTCCAGGAATCTGTTGATTTCAGTCTGCATATCCTGTGTCCTCCTCTCCAGTGTTCCAACCAAGTTCCTCAATGTTATGACTCTTTTGGCTACAGCAATTGTTTCTGTCCTGTTGGTGATTCCCATGACAGCTAATTGAGAGCTAGTCTTATAGTTCAGAATATTGATCATCCTAGTAGCAGCTTCTGGCATGTGTCCAAGGCTTGCCCTGGCTCTCTGTATTTCTCTGTTTGCTTTAGTGATGAGCACCATTTGCTCATCCATGGTCTCAATATATTGCCACTGGTTGGCAATGGACCGCCCAATGTTGCTCCATAGCACTGCTTTCATTTCAGCTGTCACTTTTTCTAGTGCAAGCTCTTTCTCTAGTTCAGCAATTCTCCTCTTAAGAGCTCTTACCTCTCTCTCCTTGGCTGCCTCATTCTGTTTGCTCTTGTCAAACTTTTCATTTACCTTAGCCAAGGTTTTCTTAAGTTCATCCAGCTCTTTCATTTGAGATTCCATGGCTTGGATCTCAGCTTGCAGCTTTTGCATGTCTAAACTAGTAGCCTGTTCCGATGTTGTAGTTGTTGTTGCTGTGGATGGCGCTGTAGTTGGTGCTGTAGCTTCTGTTTGCTGAGGAGGAGGAGTAGTCTTTGGAGGGACTTCCTCAAGATTTATTATCACAGGAGGAGGCTGGGAGGGTTGGCCCTCTTCTCTTTGCTTCAGTGCTTCTTGTAGTGCTGCCTTTGCAGCTTCAGTTTGTCCTAGCTGGTCTTGAGTCCTAACCAGCTCTTTGTATAGGGATACCAGCAGGTCTGTAGCATCCTTTTCTTGCCTTTGCTGGGCAACTTCATCTGTTTGTGGATGGATGGTGGCCGGGAGTTTGATTTTCTTTCTTAGGGCCGCCATGTCTGCATCCCTTATCTTCAGGAGTTCTTGGATGCCTTTGACATCTTTAGGATCATGCCCTATATCTATAATTACCTCTTCCAAGGACTTGATCCTATTGTCCTTGGCTTGTGATGATGCTCTTTCTAATTCCAGCTGAGAAGCTGTGTTATCCAGGCTGCTCTTTAGTTTGTAGTTCTCCAATGTCTCATCTGCCAGGGAGGCATACACCATTTCACCAGTTTGTTTATGTAATTCAATCTTGTCCATAGGGTGTATGTCTTTGGCAAGAACCTCCATGTTGGTTCTTAGATAGTCCGAGGTGGACTGAGGATGCAAAGTTGTGGGCATGAAGTGGCTCATTATCATTTTGCCTTCGCTCACATCGAAAGCAGACATGAGTCTCTGCTGGTTGCTAGGAGCTAGGTTTAACAAGTGATCATACAGCTGCACTTTTATGGGATCACTCCTCCTTTTGATGTCAATGAATTGCTGCTTTATACTTGACTGCCCTTTTCTATGTTGACCGGAGGAGCTGACCTCTCCTCCCATAGTCATGTCATGTCCACGCTGAGATGAGCTGGCCGAAAGTTCTCCACTGGGTGGGCCCATGCCCATGGCTTGCCTTACTGCTATGTCCTCCTCTTGGGAGTCATTCAGTCTTTGTCTCTTCTCTCCTCTGATGAAGGATGAGGTGTGGGGGGTCTCTCTCTCCCTTTTCCTGGTCAAGTCCTTCTGTGGTGTTTGGAGGACTGAGGTGTCTACATTGGTGTCTGTCCTGGGAGGCACCTCTGTTTGGGGCTGCTGCTCAGTGTAACTAGGTAGATCTGTCCCCTTTTCCTGCTGCAAGGGCTGCTGTTCACTGGACTGTGCTTCTTCTTGTTGCTGCCCCAGTTCTTGCTGTTCCATTTCTTCTTGCTGCTGTAGCAAGGTGTCAACTTGTTCTTCTGTCAATATAGGTGGCTGTTCCACCTGTTTTCCTTTGTCTTTGCTTGCTGCCTGGGGTGTCTTCTCAGTAGTTTGCTGCTGTGCTGCTGAAGATTTAGCAGCTGTTCCAATTTGCTTTCTGTAGGAGAGGGGCACCTGTCCACAAGTTTCCAAGTCAGCTTCTTTTTGCACATTCCTAGCTTCTTTCTCAAGTAATTCTTCCTTAGTGACTTGTTCTACTAGTGTACCCTCTTCCCAATCTAGTGCATTGGCATACTTTTCAATTTCAGGTTGTCTTTTATGTGCATAGTTGCCCAATTTGTATCTAATTCTCCTGAGGGAGATAGAATGATTGGGGTCATAGGGAATCCATTCAAAACTGGTCTGCAATCTGAGGCCTTCCAGGATGCTGTCTGCCTCTTTCCACCCTTCCTCTTTCCTGTTATATAGGAAGGAACCTAGCTGGTTTCTTACCTTCAATTGTGACTTCTTGTTTCTACTCTGAAAGTGAAGGTAATCTGAGTTCCCAAACTGCCTGAAATATTCTAAGGCAAAAAGCCTCATGGGGACATACCTCGGCAACCTAAATGGGTTCAATTCACAGCCATATATCCTAATGACTGTGTGGTTCTGGTAGAAGTACCAGTTGCCAATATTGTAAGATTTGTTCAAATGTAGAATCCTCTTCATATCATCGGTTAATCTAGGAGGAGGAGTACCTTGCAGCGCTGTTAGGGCTGGATGAACAAATAAATCAATAAACTCACAGTATGTATAGGGTGATACTGAGGTAGAATGAAAAACAGAGGTCCAGAAAACAACTGATCTTGGGCTTCCTTGGGCATTGAGTGGCCTCAAAGGAACAGAGAAGGTAGCTGGCTGGTTGAAAAGGAATAAATGATATATATAGGAGGTGTACCTGAACAGTCTCTCCCTTTTCAAATTCATGAACTGCTCATGGATTTTCTCTGCTATGTAAGTTGCATAATCATACTGCACAGCTGGAGGCTTACCAGGGGCAAATATAGACAGCATTGCCATTATGCTGTCATCTACATCTTCCAACCCCTGAATCCTAGGACATAGCCAATTAGATCCACCAACATTCTGCCCAACTCATTTAGATATTGGTACCCAATAGGAGGGGTTCTGACTGTTTCAGAGCCTGGTGTGACAAACAGTTGGTTGATTTTGACAATCTGGTCACTGGACAGCTTGATCCCTCTGTTAATCAGATTCTGCATGGATAGAGGGGTCAATTTCTTGGCTGTTTTGAAGCGCAGCATCTGGTTTATGCTCTCTGGGGTGATCTGGAACAGGACTAGGCCTGTGGGGCTCATGACTGCTCTTTGGCTGGGGTCATAGCATTCCTGGCAGCTATAAATGAGCTCTGGCATAGGATTGACTTGGGGAAGGTTGTATATGGGCAAATTTGACTCCCAAATCCCCAAGATATCTGCCCCACTGAGGTGCTGGGCTCTTAATTCATTCAACATTTGAATATTGTACTTGGTTCCCATGGGGAACCAATCCAGCATTTGGTAGTCCATGTCTCCCAGGGCTTTCCATGCTAATTCCTGGTGAGGAGCATTGATGGGCTTAATATTCAGTGCAATAGGGGTCTCCATAGCTCTTCAAGTTGCAAGAATTGCAGGTGGACAGGTGGAATGGTAAAAACACAGTCTGGAGGCAGTTCTCTGTGGAAACAGTTGATGTTTTGAGTATCCAAGGGGAATTCTCTCAATAGCAATTGAAATACTACTGGAGTCTAGTGACAGAACTTCTCTGTGGTCTAACTGAACTCTCCAATCGGGTGAATTATATCTATTAGGAACTCTGCCGGGAAAACGCAGAATTACAGTGGTTTTATGTGAATTGCAGGTTTCTAAAGCTCTGCAGGTACTTCTTGGCCCTCACAATGACAATGGTGGATGAACAAATGGAAATGAACGGTGTAAATACGTTTTTATGGTTCTACTATCCCTCTGAGCAATTTCAAGCTTAATGAAGGTCGTATGGAGGGCGAAACGGTCTAAATACCTGTAATTCGATGAGCAGAGGTTGAAGCAAAGGTGCACAGTTGCTGCTTGAGGAGGTCGCCCGGGCTAATAGACTGGTTGGCGAAAATTAGAGTGCAAACGGTCATGCAGAGCGTCCAACAGTAATAACAGTGAAAGTGGTAAAAAACACGGGAAAATTGGTAAATATGGGTTATTTTACCAATTTGGCGCTTTTTTCTGCTGACGTCATCGGGCGACGTGGCAGTGGGTGACTGGTCAAAGGGGCGGTGAGGTGGCAACCCAGTCAGCAGTGAGGTGGACCAATAACAAAGGCAGGTACGAGCAGATAAGGACGTGGCGGCGAGTCAGCGACGGGTAGGTGGCAGTCAAACCGCAGCGGTCACGGTTAAGGCCTTAACCGCCGCGGTTTCTCGGGGCGGTTTAGGTACGGCGCAGAAGCTGTCAGACTCGGCTCCGAGATGGTTGATCGATTGACGCGTGGAGGAGGCGTGACAAGGCGCAACGTCACTTTCTCGGAGGTTAAAGTGCCGCCAACGGATGCGCTCCGATATTAATGTGGACCGTCGGATCTGATGGGCTTGATCCGACGGCTGGCGGAGGAGAAAGATGCGCGCTTCATACTGCGGGCGGAAAAGATTAAAGTTTGTGGGTTTTTATGGGTTTTTCAAATGTTTTCGCTTAACCAATAATGTGGTAGGATTGGGGAACGTGCCAGAGGCGGGTATTAACCTTTGCAAAGGTTTTTATAGGCAAAAGGGGTTTGGAGAGGGGGTTTTATCAATGCAGAGGTGATTTGAGGGTAAATTAACTTGCAGCAAAGGGGGAATAGGGTGGAATAGGTTCACCAAAGTGGCCAGATGCCATTTTGGTCCCTTTTGAAAAATACACGGCTATTATGCCTAGGGGAGGGAATATACATAAGATTTGGGGTTTTATACACCTTAGTGTTAGTATTATTAGGGGTGGGGGTAAGATAGGGGAGGTTATATAGTAGAATTAGGAGTTAATATGAATGAAGGAGGGGAATTAGAAAGGGGGTGTTAGTGATGGACTAGAGAGGGAAAAAAAAAAGAAGTTAGTGATCCTCTTTGCTGTGAGTTCATGGAATTCACCACTTTGTTTGCTGATAGATTTATTGCCTTGGCAAGAGACCTATTGATACCTGTGTAATGGTGATCATATTCTTTCTGCAACCACAACTGCCTACCCAACTATTTTGCCTAGCATTTTTTGTTTCTTCTTGGAGGGGCACTTGGACTTGCAACCCTCAATTGCCTTTTCTTTTCTTTGGCTTTTTCCTTTTCTCTCTATCTACTTCTACCCTTATGTCTTCCAAGGTCCCAGATTAAACTTTTGGGAACCTTTGCTTCTCTACCTGAACTACTTGTCTGCCAAGATTAAGCTGTTTGGACAGACCTCTTTCTCTATTCTACAACTCAAAATTGAAACATGGCATGATCCAGTTTAGACTGTTGAATCATCCACCAAACTTGAAATAAGGTCCTCAATATTTGGAATATTTCACACAGCTCTGATTTCTAGGAAATATGGGATCTTTGTAGTACCAAAGCAGAGCATATTTGGATTTTCTATAGTCAATCATGAAATATGAAACCTATTACTATAGGTATCCAACAGTGGCTCCACATGGGGATGGTTTTTCTTTTGAAAGACCAAGAACAGCAGGTCAGATTGCCTTATTCCTTGACTGCCCATCTTAATCTTTGAAATTTGCTGCATATAATCTGTCAAAATTGTGTGCCTTTTCTTGGAGAACCTCTGATTCTATCTGCCTGTTGCTGCTAGGTGCAGCATTTGGGAAAACCTCTTTTTACATTCTAAAATAGAAGATAATATGTAAGGCTGCATATATACAATGAACCTCTGAATTTCTATCATAGTGAACAGTCAAAATAGTGCTTCAGCATCCTGCCATTGACAGGACCTTCATCCAGTTCAGTTACAGTCAAACTTTTTAGGAAGTAGGTGTTATTACCTTGTACTGCTTGGACAGAAAATGGTCCTTTCCATAAAGAGTCAAACTTCCCATGTTTTCCTTTCTCTTCTCTTCTTGCATCCCACTTTAAAACTTTGTCCCCTACATTGAAATCTTCTGCTTTAGTTCTTCTGTCAAAGGCCTTTTTTAGTTTCTCTTGTAGTATCTGCACTCTGCTGAAAACTTGTTCTCTGGTCTGCTGTAAACAGATTATCTGGTTAATCCTTCTTTGCATATTATTTGGCTCTGCTTGACTTTCTTGCAGAAGTTTCATAACCGGCACTCCTAGTGATGAAGGAAATCTGGCCTCTAATCCATAGACTAACTCATATGGGCTGGTCCCAATTGATCTTTTAGTGGTTAATCTGTCTGCCCATAAAGCATTTACTAGTTTCTTATGCCAGTTCTTTTTGTTCTCTTCCAGCACTTTCTTTATGATGTTTATCAGGCTTTTGTTTGATGATTCAGCAAGACCATTTCCTTGAGGATAGTAAGCTGTAGAATGGCCCAGGGTAATGTGAAATTTATGGCAGAAGTTCACCATCTTCTTGGATCTGAAGGCAGCAGCATTGTCTGTTATTATCTTGTCTGGGCAGCCAAATCTAGCCAGTAATTGTTCTCCAAAAATTGAATGATTACTGAATCATTTGCTTGTCTGCATGGGGCAGCTTCAATCCACTTGGTGAAGTAGTCTGTTGCTGTTAGAATCCATCTGTGTTGTCCTGAAGATGAGGGATGAATTTCCCCAATGAAATCCAAGCCCCATTGTTGAAAAGGTCTCTCTGTTGCAATGGGCCTCAAAGGAAGTGGCAGCAACTGTCTTTTGCCTTCAAACAGTTGGCACTTGTGGCATGATGTTGTGAATTTCTTCACATCAGAGAACATAGTGGGCCAGTAATAACCAACCCTTAATATCTTGTCTACAGTGGACTTCCAGTACAAATGTCCACCACAGTCTCCAGCATGGAATTCTTGCATGATATTGTCAGTTTCACTCTCAAGAAGACAGTGCAGCAAAATACCTTCATGGTTTTTCCAGAGTAGATTCTCATCTATCACACAAAATTTAGATGTTTTCATTTTTAGGAACCTAGACTTAGTTCTGGACAGTCCTGGGGGAGCACACAGGTTTTGTAATACATAACAGACATCAGAATACCAAGGAGATTGTTCAAAGGCTACATTGATCTTTGGAGTCGCCAGCTCTGTTTCACTGTCCAGTTGGTTGATATCTAAGGCTTGGAAATTTGCTTCTGTCATTAACTTGGCCAAACCTTGCCCTTTTATCAGCTTTGTAGGCTTTATTTCAATGTCAAATTCAAGTATGTTTGCAATCCATTTTCCTCTTCTACCCTCTAAGTTTTCTTGTGTGAGAATGTCTTTGACAATAGGACTTGGTACATAAGCCACAACATGGGAGTAAAGGATGTAAATCCTAAAGTCTTTGATAGCTTTGATTAAGGCATAGGCTTGTTTTTCCATTATTTGGTACTTTAGAGGAGCATCTCTAAGAGCTCTGCTGAAAAAAGCAATGGGCTTTTCATTCCCTTGGTCATCTTTCTGTAATAAAACAGCAGCAATAGTATGCTGGGAGGCAAAAGGAAAAATAATAAAGTCTCTGTCAAACTGAGGATTAGTTAACACTGGGGTTTGAGTCAAGGCCAATTTTATACTTTCAAAGGCTTGCTTTGCTTCAACGGTCCACTTAACCTTTGAATCCTTCTTTAGCATGTTGTTTAGTAATCTGATTAACTCAGCTAAATTTGGGATAAACCTTCTTAAAAAGTTGATTTTTCCTAAGAATCCTTGCAGCTCCTTGACATTCCTTGGGTGAGGCATTTGTAGGATAGCTTGTATCCTATCTGGATCAATTCTTATGCCATCTTTCGAAATGATGTGTCCTAAAAGTTTCCCTTCTTCCAAACCAAATAATGACTTCTTGGGGTTTAAGGAAATGCCATATTTTCTGCATGTTATGAAGATTTGTCTTAAATGTTTCAAGTGTTCTTGGTCAGATTTTGAAAAGGGTGTTAGATCATCTAAGTAAATGACCAAGAAATCATGAATTTCCTTTGCAAAAGCAATGTCCATTGCTCTTTGAAACGTTGCCCCTGCATTTTTCAATCCAAAGGGCATCTTCACATACTTGAAAGTTCCCCATGGGGTAGTAAATGCAGTTTTGTCTTGATCATCAGGGTGCACTAAAATTTGATTGAAGCCTGAGAATCCATCAAGCAGTGATATCCTTGAAGCCCCTACTACCCTCTGAAGGATGTGATCCATTTTGGGTAAGGGGTAGTTATCTTTGAGTGATACTTGATTCAGATTCCTTAAGTCTACACAAAGCCTAATCTCACCAGTTTTCTTTCTTGTAGGGACCAAATTTGAAATCCACTCAGAAAACCTGATTGGTGCTATGATACCAGCTTTGAACATTTTTTGTAATTCCTTTTCAATGGAAGGAAGGAGCACAGGATTGATTCTTCTCAATTTCTGTTTGAATGGTTTTTGATTAGGCTTGAGGGGAATGGTGTGCTGGATAACAGAGGTATCATAAGACTTCAAGTCCTCATAACCCCAGGCAAAGACATCTTGGAACTCTTTAAAGAGATCAATATATTTGGGTTTTTGGTCAGGGGGCAAAGCAGCAGATAGCTTTATTATTTTAGGCTTGTCAGTGGTACCAATGTTACATTCTTCAATTGTTGCATCTAATGGCTGCATCTTTGGTTTCCTGGGGACATCATTTGAGTCAAAAATATCCTCTAGTGGGGTAAGGCCTACTGGGAGGAAATTGTCTTTGAGTTGTATGATTTCAGTTTCAACGTTGCTCAGCTCTTCACAGTCAATTTGGTGAATTTGCTGAATGTTTTCTTTGTTGAAAATGGTTGGATTGAGTAATTGTTTGGCTGTTCTAGGTGACATTGGGTGGGCAGACTGTTGAAACTGTAATTGTGATTGACTTGCTCCATCAACTATTTGAGATTGACTTGCTGTCTCAAGGTCAATATTTAATCCTGTAAACTCTTGTTGCAAGGTTAAAAAGTTGTTTATTTGCATGTCATTCTCAAATACTTGCCACTCTTTGACATTGTTTGGAATAGAAGGCCTATATTTGACCTCTGCCGTGAAACAATTGTTGGGTTGTAGTGGGAATTTGAAGGTGCTGGCAAATGTTGCCAAGCTGTGTGCATGGAGATTGTGGCCCCTTGGAATCTTTGTGATAACAAACTCGGAGAAAGTCTCTAGTATTTCAATTACAGCAGACCTATAGGACCTCAATCTTTTGTCATTGGTAACAAAATTTCCTTTCACTTGTTGAATTATTAGATCAGAGTCTCCCATGATGGAGAGTTTAGGAGCTTGTAGTGATTTTGCTAGCTTTAGACCCAATAGCAGCGCTTCATATTCTGCTATGTTGTTAGTGCATCTAAACTTCAATCTGTAAGCCCTGCCTTCTGCATAGCCTTTCTCTTTGTTATGTATCCATACTCCAGCTCCTGCCCCTAACTTGTTAACTGAGCCATCAAACTCTAGGACCCACAGACTATCTTGCTGAATAGGAGATTTCAAATTCTGTTCATGGGATGGTAGTGTGAGCATGAGTTGGGGTTTGTTCTCCCATTTGTTTTCTAGGATAACTTCATCATTTGCTTGACCATCTTTGACCACTAGAGGAGAGCTAAAGTGTCTTGTTGAACTGATTGATGTTTGACAGGTGCTACTTGTTTGATCAAGGTTTTGTTCTTGTATAAGTGTCTCCGTCTTAATATCACTGCTTGAGAGGCCTGCACTGTCATTAAAGAGGATAAAGGAGTCTATGTCCGAATGAACAGCGTATATTGGGAAATTTTGGGGTTTCTCTTCACTGCTGACCATATATTTCATGAGTGTTTCCCTATAAAGTCTCTTTGGTTGTCCAAAGACAGAGATGGTTGCATATGACATGTCTAATTGCAGGGAGCCTTGGAGTTTCGCTCCCCATGATCTTGATAAGAGCATCCCATATTTGGGTGGGATATCAGCAACAACAACATCCATTAAAATGGTTTTGTTGGGAAATTGAACCAAGGACACACATAAATCCTTAATTAGGCCCAAGCATTTGACTTGACTAGAATCAAAAGAAAACAGGTCTTTGTATGGTCTTGTGATGTCTAAGTTTAATCTTTCCATGACTGCTTTTGGCATCAGGTTATGAGAGGCACCTGAGTCAAACATTGCATTGTGCAGTGTTTTGTCATGTATATGCAAGCTGACATAAAACGGTAAAACCCCTGTGACTACTGTTTTTCCATCTACCTCTGGGCCAAACAGTAATTCTGGAGTGTCATCTAGCACATTTACATCATCTTTGATGTTGGTGAGCTGAAGGGATTTTTTGATCTGTTGCTTATATATGTCATGCTTGGCTAGCTCTGAAAGTGGAATTGCTATCTTTAACTTGCCAATCTCTGTTCCTAGGTCAAAGGGTTTATCAATTTGGATTTTGGAGTCACGGGTAGCAGTTCTTTCTCTGTTCATTAGATCTTCTTGGTGGATTTCATCCTGATTTTGGAACCTGCCCCTTATATTGATGTCTTGAGGGTTAATGTTTGGGTTAGGGTGAGAGGACGAGGCTGCCATGGGCTGTTGTGGTGGGGACAGTAGTTCAGTGACCTCCTCAACCACTACTTCCTTTGTAGGCAAGTTTGTTTTGTCATTAGGTTCAGTGACTAAGGTTTCTTTAGATTGTTGTTTCTCCTTTATCTTTTCGGGCTGATTCACGTTCACAGTCCTACTCCTTAGTTTGTATTGCTTATGGACTTCATAGACAGCAGTATCATATCCTTGTTTAAAGTCAAAGGATTCTCCTGATTGAGTTTGGAATGTTTTGCTTTCATCCTCCTCATGGTCCTCCTGAGTTAAGAATACATGACTTTTGCCATCCAGACCTATTAGGTTGATTTCAAGATCCTCATTGAGCTGATTTGCTGAGGAAGTTTCTGCATAGTTTTCTTGAAAAGGGGGTCTGATATCTTGGTCAGCACCTGTCTTTCCTATATTGGGGTTCTGGACTCTCCTAAAATTTGGGTTTCTAGGAGGGTTGTTTTGTGGTGCCTCCCATGATGATTTCCTTTCTACTGATTCCACTCTCTCTCCCAATCTCTTCATGCTATTTAGAATTGCATCTAACTTTTGATCAAAACCCGAGGGTTCTTCTTTGAAACCAGTCTTCTTTTCCAGCTTTGCCCTGTTTCTTTTGGCAATTAGGTTGGCCTCTACAGTGACTGCAACCCTTTGGGCTTCTGCAAGGGTTGGAGGGTCTCTTTCTCTCAACTGATAGGCCATATCAGAATCAAAACCATCAGGGAAGTTATAAAGGGCCAAATCAGGAGGGGGCCTTAAGTTCTGGGGGATAGCATTGTATATGTTGTTAAACCTAGCACAATATTCCAAGACTGATTCTTGGGGACCTCTTTTGATAGTGTTATATTCACCGAGTATGTGTAGAGGATCTTTCTTCTTCTCCCATCTATTGGTAAACTCTTGGTACAGGAACTCAGGGGTTGCAATGGAATTTGCATTCAGGGATCTAAACCAAGTTCTGACATCCCCAGTTAAGCTTTGAACAAAGATTCTCATCCTGACACTGTCATCATCTATTTCATAGGTCTCAAAGTGGTCTTGCATCTTCTTAGCATGCTGGACAGCTGTCAAAGGGCCCTGGGAGTCAAAAAATGAGATTTTGGTTTGGTAGTCTTGAGGTAGAGCCGGTGCATTGGCTGGTATCTGCAGAGGTGCATATCTGTTAGCCATGTTTATGGGATTTATAGGGTTAATAGGAACAAATGGGACAGCTGGGATCACAGGTATAACAGGGGTAACAAGCGGGAAACTGGTTGAAAGAGTATGTGCAGATGGTGAAGATGGGAGAGGAGGGCTTTGAGGTGTTGATGATGAACTAGGGGAATTAGGTGTGGAACGGAAAAGGACTTTACAAGGAGTTGGAATGAGGATAGGTTGGTCTGAACTTATATCTGAATCAGCAGGCTTCTCCTGCTTTTGCTGTCTCCTTATGTTCTTTGGAATGATATTTGGATTATCAACAATGATGGGTTGATCAGGGTCAGGGTTTGCCCTAGTGTGCCTTGGGTTTCTTTTGGGAGCCAGCTTCTAAGTATTCTTTTAGAACTTTATACAGAAGTTTTATATGTACAAGGACTGAACAAGCATTCTGGAATGACTATATAGGTCTCAAAGCTAAGATGAAGTTTCCCTAGCTAGCTCTTCCCTAAAGCTGTCCCTGTATTGGAGAAACAGTCCTAAGGCCTCTTGGCTAGTTTCAGGCTTGATGGTAGCTTTGGAAGATAGTTAGTAATTGCAAAATGTTAAGTTCCCCAGTGGAGTCGCCATTTATGTTAACACCCAGGTTGTTCCCTATGACTCCCAAGGGAATACGGCCGGGGTAACCACTAACCAATCTTTGGATCACTGTTTCTAGCCAAACTGTGATCAGAGAGGGCTCTCTCTTTATGATTTGTAACTGTTTATGATAGGGTTTTAGGCTAGCTATTATGCACAGGTTTTGTTTATGTTTTGGTTGATGAAACTCCTTTTAGATTCCAGTGATGTAGTTTTCAGAGAGGTTGAGTACCATTGGGCAATGGAGTCTGTGGCTATATGTGTTTGAAACTTTGAGATGAAAGATGGAACTTACAAGGCCATTTGAGTGCTTAATAGAACAGATTTTTGATTAAATGACTGGAAACAGGTAACACAAACAGTGAAAGCATTTAAGAATTTTCACTTATTGTTTATATATTCCCAACAGACAGGTTTAAGAGGAAAAGACAGAGGTCTCAGGGGCAAAAATTGAATCCCTGAGAATGCCTATCACAGTAAAAGACACAGTTTTGAAATGCAGCAATTAAGAATTACAATTCTGTCACTGTATCTGAGGAAAACATGTATAATAGCTCAGTTTGAGTCCAGGGTAATCATGGGTTAAGTCCTGGAACTATCCTTTCACCTTGCTATCAAGTGTAAAACATTTAAACAACAAAAGAGAACAAAAGACTCGAAAACATATAACAAAGAGATTTGAGAATACTTATTGTTTTATGCAACACCCTGGAATCCTGTAACATTCATCTTTCACCACAATACATCAAAGTACACCAAGCCTTGGAAATTCCATTCTTCCTTTGTATTACTTCTCTGAAAATATTACAGTAAGAGAGAGTTCTCAAAAGGAAATTACAACAACCCTTTTCAACTGCTGTGAAGGGTGAATATATACTTGCGGTGATTTACAAAATATCTGAGTTCTGAGTTATCTCAGATTTTACATTCTTACCAACCACTTAAGATATTATGACCAAAATTTAATACAGCATTGATTACAGAGTACAGGCATTTTAATGCTCTGTCAGAAGATATTTTAGCCTTTGGAAACGGCTAAGTCGGTCGAGATATTCTGAATAAATGCTGGAAGACCTGTCTTTAAGGCTTGTACGCTGTATCCTGGACTTGTCACCTGTGATTGTGACTGCTGCTTGTGGTGAGTCAATGGTCCTGCTGAGTTGGCTCAGCCTCTGCCTCTTCCTTGTAGATATCTTTCTTCAAAATTGTGCCTGCGCATGTATGCTCATTTGCCTGGAGAATTAGCGCTACTGATTCTGGCCTGACAAAATTGTCTGTGTCAAATTTCTCCAGACATCCTGTGTGGGCAGTTGGTGTGCTAAGATTGCCCCTAGAGTTTCATCTGCTTCTGTGAATTTGAAGAAGTTAGGTGGTGTATCAAACAGATGCTCAACTTCATTCATGAGGAAAAATAGGTTCTCCACCCTGTCATACATAGTCTGCCCGGTGGCTGGCCCTGCGTCTGCTGAAGTGCTGGGCGGTTTTGCAATCTCTGCTACTGCATGGGCATCAATTCTCTTATTGTAATTGTCTAGGGTGAGCAGTCTTCCTACACTGCTTAAAATGCTGGGGAGGCCTCTGTTCTGTAGTGCCACGAATTTTTCCAGGAATCTGTTGATTTCAGTCTGCATATCCTGTGTCCTCCTCTCCAGTGTTCCAACCAAGTTCCTCAATGTTATGACTCTTTTGGCTACAGCAATTGTTTCTGTCCTGTTGGTGATTCCCATGACAGCTAATTGAGAGCTAGTCTTATAGTTCAGAATATTGATCATCCTAGTAGCAGCTTCTGGCATGTGTCCAAGGCTTGCCCTGGCTCTCTGTATTTCTCTGTTTGCTTTAGTGATGAGCACCATTTGCTCATCCATGGTCTCAATATATTGCCACTGGTTGGCAATGGACCGCCCAATGTTGCTCCATAGCACTGCTTTCATTTCAGCTGTCACTTTTTCTAGTGCAAGCTCTTTCTCTAGTTCAGCAATTCTCCTCTTAAGAGCTCTTACCTCTCTCTCCTTGGCTGCCTCATTCTGTTTGCTCTTGTCAAACTTTTCATTTACCTTAGCCAAGGTTTTCTTAAGTTCATCCAGCTCTTTCATTTGAGATTCCATGGCTTGGATCTCAGCTTGCAGCTTTTGCATGTCTAAACTAGTAGCCTGTTCCGATGTTGTAGTTGTTGTTGCTGTGGATGGCGCTGTAGTTGGTGCTGTAGCTTCTGTTTGCTGAGGAGGAGGAGTAGTCTTTGGAGGGACTTCCTCAAGATTTATTATCACAGGAGGAGGCTGGGAGGGTTGGCCCTCTTCTCTTTGCTTCAGTGCTTCTTGTAGTGCTGCCTTTGCAGCTTCAGTTTGTCCTAACTGGTCTTGAGTCCTAACCAGCTCTTTGTATAGGGATACCAGCAGGTCTGTAGCATCCTTTTCTTGCCTTTGCTGGGCAACTTCATCTGTTTGTGGATGGATGGTGGCCGGGAGTTTGATTTTCTTTCTTAGGGCCGCCATGTCTGCATCCCTTATCTTCAGGAGTTCTTGGATGCCTTTGACATCTTTAGGATCATGCCCTATATCTATAATTACCTCTTCCAAGGACTTGATCCTATTGTCCTTGGCTTGTGATGATGCTCTTTCTAATTCCAGCTGAGAAGCTGTGTTATCCAGGCTGCTCTTTAGTTTGTAGTTCTCCAATGTCTCATCTGCCAGGGAGGCATACACCATTTCACCAGTTTGTTTATGTAATTCAATCTTGTCCATAGGGTGTATGTCTTTGGCAAGAACCTCCATGTTGGTTCTTAGATAGTCCGAGGTGGACTGAGGATGCAAAGTTGTGGGCATGAAGTGGCTCATTATCATTTTGCCTTCGCTCACATCGAAAGCAGACATGAGTCTCTGCTGGTTGCTAGGAGCTAGGTTTAACAAGTGATCATACAGCTGCACTTTTATGGGATCACTCCTCCTTTTGATGTCAATGAATTGCTGCTTTATACTTGACTGCCCTTTTCTATGTTGACCGGAGGAGCTGACCTCTCCTCCCATAGTCATGTCATGTCCACGCTGAGATGAGCTGGCCGAAAGTTCTCCACTGGGTGGGCCCATGCCCATGGCTTGCCTTACTGCTATGTCCTCCTCTTGGGAGTCATTCAGTCTTTGTCTCTTCTCTCCTCTGATGAAGGATGAGGTGTGGGGGGTCTCTCTCTCCCTTTTCCTGGTCAAGTCCTCCTTCTGTGGTGTTTGGAGGACTGAGGTGTCTACATTGGTGTCTGTCCTGGGAGGCACCTCTGTTTGGGGCTGCTGCTCAGTGTAACTAGGTAGATCTGTCCCCTTTTCCTGCTGCAAGGGCTGCTGTTCACTGGACTGTGCTTCTTCTTGTTGCTGCCCCAGTTCTTGCTGTTCCATTTCTTCTTGCTGCTGTAGCAAGGTGTCAACCTGTTCTTCTGTCAATATAGGTGGCTGTTCCACCTGTTTTCCTTTGTCTTTGCTTGCTGCCTGGGGTGTCTTCTCAGTAGTTTGCTGCTGTGCTGCTGAAGATTTAGCAGCTGTTCCAATTTGCTTTCTGTAGGAGAGGGGCACCTGTCCACAAGTTTCCAAGTCAGCTTCTTTTTGCACATTCCTAGCTTCTTTCTCAAGTAATTCTTCCCTAGTGACTTGTTCTACTAGTGTACCCTCTTCCCAATCTAGTGCATTGGCATACTTTTCAATTTCAGGTTGTCTTTTATGTGCATAGTTGCCCAATTTGTATCTAATTCTCCTGAGGGAGATAGAATGATTGGGGTCATAGGGAATCCATTCAAAACTGGTCTGCAATCTGAGGCCTTCCAGGATGTTGTCTGCCTCTTTCCACCCTTCCTCTTTCCTGTTATATAGGAAGGAACCTAGCTGGTTTCTTACCTTCAATTGTGACTTCTTGTTTCTACTCTGAAAGTGAAGGTAATCTGAGTTCCCAAACTGCCTGAAATATTCTAAGGCAAAAAGCCTCATGGGGACATACCTCGGCAACCTAAATGGGTTCAATTCACAGCCATATATCCTAATGACTGTGTGGTTCTGGTAGAAGTACCAGTTGCCAATATTGTAAGATTTGTTCAAATGTAGAATCCTCTTCATATCATCGGTTAATCTAGGAGGAGGAGTACCTTGCAGCGCTGTTAGGGCTGGATGAACAAATAAATCAATAAACTCACAGTATGTATAGGGTGATACTGAGGTAGAATGAAAAACAGAGGTCCAGAAAACAACTGATCTTGGGCTTCCTTGGGCATTGAGTGGCCTCAAAGGAACAGAGAAGGTAGCTGGCTGGTTGAAAAGGAATAAATGATATATATAGGAGGTGTACCTGAACAGTCTCTCCCTTTTCAAATTCATGAACTGCTCATGGATTTTCTCTGCTATGTAAGTTGCATAATCATACTGCACAGCTGGAGGCTTACCAGGGGCAAATATAGACAGCATTGCCATTATGCTGTCATCTACATCTTCCAACCCCTTGAATCCTAGGACATAGCCAATTAGATCCACCAACATTCTGCCCAACTCATTTAGATATTGGTACCCAATAGGAGGGGTTCTGACTGTTTCAGAGCCTGGTGTGACAAACAGTTGGTTGATTTTGACAATCTGGTCACTGGACAGCTTGATCCCTCTGTTAATCAGATTCTGCATGGATAGAGGGGTCAATTTCTTGGCTGTTTTGAAGCGCAGCATCTGGTTTATGCTCTCTGGGGTGATCTGGAACAGGACTAGGCCTGTGGGGCTCATGACTGCTCTTTGGCTGGGGTCATAGCATTCCTGGCAGCTATAAATGAGCTCTGGCATAGGATTGACTTGGGGAAGGTTGTATATGGGCAAATTTGACTCCCAAATCCCCAAGATATCTGCCCCACTGAGGTGTTGGGCTCTTAATTCATTCAACATTTGAATATTGTACTTGGTTCCCATGGGGAACCAATCCAGCATTTGGTAGTCCATGTCTCCCAGGGCTTTCCATGCTAATTCCTGGTGAGGAGCATTGATGGGCTTAATATTCAGTGCAATAGGGGTCTCCATAGCTCTTCAAGTTGCAAGAATTGCAGGTGGACAGGTGGAATGGTAAAAACACAGTCTGGAGGCAGTTCTCTGTGGAAACAGTTGATGTTTTGAGTATCCAAGGGGAATTCTCTCAATAGCAATTGAAATACTACTGGAGTCTAGTGACAGAACTTCTCTGTGGTCTAACTGAACTCTCCAATCGGGTGAATTATATCTATTAGGAACTCTGCCGGGAAAACGCAGAATTACAGTGGTTTTATGTGAATTGCAGGTTTCTAAAGCTCTGCAGGTACTTCTTGGCCCTCACAATGACAATGGTGGATGAACAAATGGAAATGAACGGTGTAAATACCGTTTTTATGGTTCTACTATCCCTCTGAGCAATTTCAAGCTTAATGAAGGTCGTATGGAGGGCGAAACGGTCTAAATACCTGTAATTCGATGAGCAGAGGTTGAAGCAAAGGTGCACAGTTGCTGCTTGAGGAGGTCGCCCGGGCTAATAGACTGGTTGGCGAAAATTAGAGTGCAAACGGTCATGCAGAGCGTCCAACAGTAATAACAGTGAAAGTGGTAAAAAACACGGGAAAATTGGTAAATATGGGTTATTTTACCAATTTGGCGCTTTTTTCTGCTGACGTCATCGGGCGACGTGGCAGTGGGTGACTGGTCAAAGGGGCGGTGAGGTGGCAATCCAGTCAGCAGTGAGGTGGACCAATACCAAAGGCAGGTACGAGCAGATAAGGACGTGGCGGCGAGTCAGCGACGGGTAGGTGGCAGTCAAACCGCAGCGGTCACAGTTAAGGCCTTAACCGCCGCGGTTTCTCGGGGCGGTTTAGGTACGGCGCAGAAGCTGTCAGACTCGGCTCCGAGATGGTTGATCGATTGACGCGTGGAGGAGGCGTGACAAGGCGCAACGTCACTTTCTCGGAGGTTAAAGTGCCGCCAACGAATGCGCTCCGATATTAATGTGGACCGTCGGATCTGATGGGCTTGATCCGACGGCTGGCGGAGGAGAAAGATGCGCGCTTCATACTGCGGGCGGAAAAGATTAAAGTTTGTGGGTTTTTATGGGTTTTTCAAATGTTTTCGCTTAACCAATAATGTGGTAGGATTGGGGAACGTGCCAGAGGCGGGTATTAACCTTTGCAAAGGTTTTTATAGGCAAAAGGGGTTTGGAGAGGGGGTTTTATCAATGCAGAGGTGATTTGAGGGTAAATTAACTTGCAGCAAAGGGGGAATAGGGTGGAATAGGTTCACCAAAGTGGCCAGATGCCATTTTGGTCCCTTTTGAAAAATACACGGCTATTATGCCTAGGGGAGGGAATATACATAAGATTTGGGGTTTTATACACCTTAGTGTTAGTATTATTAGGGGTGGGGGTAAGATAGGGGAGGTTATATAGTAGAATTAGGAGTTAATATGAATGAAGGAGGGGAATTAGAAAGGGGGTGTTAGTGATGGACTAGAGAGGGAAAAAAAAAAGAAGTTAGTGATCCTCTTTGCTGTGAGTTCATGGAATTCACCACTTTGTTTGCTGATAGATTTATTGCCTTGGCAAGAGACCTATTGATACCTGTGTAATGGTGATCATATTCTTTCTGCAACCACAACTGCCTACCCAACTATTTTGCCTAGCATTTTTTGTTTCTTCTTGGAGGGGCACTTGGACTTGCAACCCTCAATTGCCTTTTCTTTTCTTTGGCTTTTTCCTTTTCTCTCTATCTACTTCTACCCTTATGTCTTCCAAGGTCCCAGATTAAACTTTTGGGAACCTTTGCTTCTCTACCTGAACTACTTGTCTGCCAAGATTAAGTTGTTTGGACAGACCTCTTTCTCTATTCTACAACTCAAAATTGAAACATGGCATGATCCAGTTTAGACTGTTGAATCATCCACCAAACTTGAAATAAGGTCCTCAATATTTGGAATATTTCACACACCTCTGATTTCCTGGGAAATATGGGATCTTTGTAGTACCAAAGCAGAGCATATTTGGATTTTCTATAGTCAATCATGAAATATGAAACCTATTACTATAGGTATCCAACAAGGCTCAACCAAATATGAGCTCACCATGCTAACTGCAACACAGATGTCCGGACGGAGGTTCTCCAAGAACATCAACGCGAATGAGTTTATGAAACTCAGAGGCAATTCCCAAATCTGGTCTGACATCATTACCATATAACTTCTGAAAGTTAAGATCCTCGAGGCAGTCACAAGCTTGCAGCTTATCTTCTCACATTTAGAATCCAACTCCCTCTGTCTTCTATAAATGAGAGGGTCTGCACCTATCAGACATAGGTGCCGGTACGAGAGGTTTATCATCCACAACCTTCGAGTAATGG
Organism: Pinus tabuliformis; assembly: GCA_031772625.1. NCBI lineage: Eukaryota > Viridiplantae > Streptophyta > Pinopsida > Pinales > Pinaceae > Pinus > Pinus tabuliformis. The sequence continues at coordinate 264,484,590 of CM062819.1, read as the reverse complement.
TTTGGATCGGTTTCACTCCTAGTGAATCTCAGCTGCATTAGACAGCTATCAATCCTCTCATACTATGCCTGAGGTGTTTTCCTTCAAGCCATAGAGGGCTTTCTTCCACCTATATACATGAGATTCCTTGATCATGATTCTCAAACTCCTCGGGTTGTTCCAAACCTGTGAACCTGCTGCATGAGGGGAATGGTCCCCTTATAATATTTTCCTTCGGTACTTTTCAGATATGTACCTTCATGCTTCTTTTTGAATTCAAGCATCCTAGACACCATCTGACTCATAGACCTCCGGTGCTGAGTCAATGGACATGGTCCCCAGTGGACTTCCTGCAACTTGATACAACCCTGAACTCAAAAACATCTTTAAAATATCTATGTTCAAACACATACCTTTCCATCAATAAGTGCCACGTAACCTTTGACTCCCATTTCCGAGATGGACATCAAGTTCGATCAGGTACATAAAAGAGATTTTGGGGTTCCTTGCTTTCGTGGAAGAGTCAACCATTTCCTTGATGACCTGCATTACCAGTCATTCTTTTGATCATTGAAGATGTACCGGGAATGATTGTTATCTTCATCAAGAGATGAGTCTCTGCCATTCGGACACTCCTTTGCATAACGGCCGAACTTATTTCAACAAGGCATCTGCCTTTCCTTCCACCCTTAGATCCGAACTTCCCAATGAAGTGATTCTAAGATGGACCATCAGAATCTTCCGTTGCGCCATTCTGATAACATTCTCTTCTTTGACTTCACCCTAGGTGAATTATGAGGAACCCATTGATCCTTCTGTCTTGTCCCAACTGTCTTCGGTGATTGCTCTTTCACTCCTGCTTGGGCATTGTCTTCACCTCAGCTCTGATACCATGTTAATTTTTTGGTATGTTCTATGCTAGAGCAATTTATTTAAATTTTCACAGTTAGCAATCACATCATCATTACGATAAACTATAGATAGAACATAAATATAATATGCAGAAGACAAGCCAAGACAAGAGGACACAAGATATGGCACAAGCCAGGGACAAACCCCACAATGTGTGGGGAAACCCTTTGATCAAATCTTCTTTTATCTTCAAAGTTCAGCAGAGAGAGAGAGAGTACATTTACAACAAAAGTCAACACTTTGACTTATCTAGATCTAAGCATAGATCATCTCCTATAACGATGAGATCAGTTGAAGACATTATGCTTCAACTGATACCTATCATCGTGCTACATCTGGTTCTCTAGTTGCACCACTGCATATTGTACCATGCCTCTGTCCATGTCCATGATCTTATCATAATGTTGCTCAAACGAATGTGCATCGTCATCATGCTAATGCCCTTGCTGATGTATTATTGTATTGTCCATGCACATGATCTTATCATGTTGCTTCCCTTCATGTTTATGATCTTATAATGCTACCTATGCATCATCATTATGTTGTCCTATATGTCCATGTATCATTGTGCTGCCCATGCCCATTACTGATCATGCTGCCCTTGATCTCATAATACTGCTCCTTGCTCATGTTGCCCCTTACATCATCATGATCATGCTGCCCTTTACATAATTATGCAGTCCCATTACATCATGCTCATATACATATATATGATGATGATCTATAATCAATGTGATCCTTTTCATTAAGATCATTGATGTCACATCTCTTCTACACCTTGCTACACTGAGATCATCACCCTGAGATCACATGAATACAAGATCATGATTCATGTCTAGTTCTATCAGGACCTCTACTATGATCTTTGTTACTGCTCTTTGTAACACATTAGGACTGCATTATGCTATATTTGAATACTATGATAGCTAGTAAGACTCCCATCACAAGTATGCTGAGAATCTATCAACAACGAAATCTTCTTTTATCTTCAGATTGTGTCTATTATGCCAAGACAGTCATATATGTATGCAAGATTGATATAATCACTTTAACGTGATCTCTATTTGGCTGAGACAGTGTTATTCGCTGTCGAGATAGCATGCTATTCGAAGTGATGTTTATGTAGTGCAAGTTGCAAGGGTTTCCTCTTCACCAAAACCCTTATCATATATGTATCATATTCTTACGAAATACGAAACCTGCACCTTGACATTAAGAACTTGTACTCACCTGAGATCAGCATCATTCTTCCTGCAGTGCGGATCTGCTCCCATACATGCAAGGTCTTGACTGCGGCTACCTCGGATTCATATACCTTGGCTCTCTGCGGCTAGGTGTCTTCCTCACTGCGACTCTTCTTCATGGTTGTGCCACTTTTGACTGCGTATGCATTCTTCATTGACAGCGTATTACTCTTTCATTGACCAGCATATACACAGTGTATCTATTGCTCCATGAACTGCATATGGGACAGCGTGTAAGGAGTCTCTGTGCCTTGCGTATATATGGGAGGGCTCCTTCCGGCTTCGGTTTTACCATGAACAGCGTATAGCTATACATTGCATATATGACTGCGTGGCAAGGTATGATAGTCTATTATGACTGCGTTCCATCCATGCCATCGTATGAATATTGCTATGGTTATCCACGTATAAGCCAGGGCATTACTGCATTCCATCCATGTTGTGTTCCTACGCTTACATCATATGAATTTCTGCGTATATTGCTAGGGCTGCGTATAATCAATATGTACAGCGTGATCCCATGACTGCATGAAACCAACGTATAGCATCCACAGCATATCCAATGTGAACAACGTGTATTATGAGCAACTTATATCGTATAATGTCTCCAAGACTACGTTGGATTAGGGCATCATTAATCTAGCTCAGCGTACTCCTTTTGTGACTCTCCTTCCAAAAACCCAAGACGTGGAGAGGAGATCACATCAAGAATGAGTGTGTTAATTGACATGAAAACTCATCTATTTATACCAAAACAAGGATGATAAATAGACACGTCGGTTGGGCTTCTAGAGCCTACATAAGAGCTGTTCGGCTTGACTATAATTACATAAACAAAATAAATTCATATCTCCATAAATACTTATCGGAATCGGATGATATTTGGATCAATCCTACACCTCTCGACGAGAGGGATCCAATAAAAATATCAGCTTCCATAAATAAGCTGACCCACATGGAGTTTTTCCCTAGTTGCCAATTTAACAGATTTTGATTTGGTCGTGAAGTAGATTTGAGACCAATGCCAAGCCAAACACCCCAACCTGAGGACGTACCGAAATAAGTGTGGGCCTTAATCGACAATTTCTTCCTAGCATTCAACATCCAATTTATGTCCAGAAAATAGGATGGTTGACTCTCTTGTAGTCTCTGCAAGCACTTTCAGGCCCCCACAAAATCCACTCCTCATATATGATATAGAAGTCGGATACATGCCTTCAATACCTGATAATATCAAACACTGGTAGGTATTCGAAGATGATGAGAAATTAAAAAGATTCATATAAGTCATTGAGGAGTTTGCCCACTCCACCATTGATCAAGAAGAAGAAGAAGAAGCAGAACCAGAAGACCCTCCGTGGAAAGACACAGTGGATGGGAAAAAAATTGCAACTAAAAGGGAACACCATCCTTCATGGACTTGTTCCACTAGAAACACTTTTAAATAAATACAACATAGCATCCAAGCTAATGGCCCCAGAGAAGGATGACCAAATCGAATATTGCAATGTCGGATCAAAGGAGTAACTCCAGACGATCAGGTTGTCTAAAGGAGTCCCCCCGCAATACAGACAGAGGTATTTATATATGTTCAAAACTTACAAAGATGTATTTGCTTGGTCTTATGATGATTTGAAATTGTTTGACACGAATATTAACATAAGATTCATCTGAAGAGTGGGATAAAGACATGTAAACAGAAACTCAGACAAATAAACCCACTCTTACTCCCTCCATTGAAAATGAGGTAAGGAAGTTGTTGCAAGCCAAAATCATAGTCCCTTTAAGATACTTTGAGTGGGTGGCTAATTTGGTCCCTATCCGGAAGAAGAACGGAGAGATAAGGCTGTGTGTGGACTTCCAAAATTTAGACAGGGCATCCCTAAAGGAAAACTACCCTTTGCCCAAGATGGATAATATACTGCAAAAGGTAGTGGGTGTTGTTTTTGGGAAAACTAGTATTCCTAAATAATGCTAGCCCTCTAGGTTTGGCAGCTACCCTAGAAACAACAGTTTAAAGCAATCCAATGATTTCTTCTATGTGTAACAGACAAGAGAAATATAACGGAACCAACCTGGAACTTCCGCTTAATCCCTTGCTTGATCTCTCTCCCCATTGACAGATCCTGCAACTCCTCCCCATACTTAACATGCTTGGAGAGCACCTGCACAAGTACAGCAATAAAGAACCGTCAAAGCATCGTGATCTATTACAACATAAACATTACAGAATCAGATATATAATGAACAAATGATAGCATTCACAAATGATTACATTCACAATTGCACAATCATATGGAAGAAAACTTGAAGATCTTTATTAATAGAAAGGAGAATTACAACCCAGTTGTCTGATCCAATGCCATCCTCCTAACTTCAATCCTTCTTCACCTCATGAAATAGAAAGATCACTCCAACAAGAATACAATGCTCTCTCCTCAATTACAAACAATCAGCACTTACTTGCAATTCACAACATTTTAGCCTTCAAATCTCTTGGATGAGGGATCCATTTATAGACGTGTGCAAGGGTGTGAGTCATCCATGGGATTTGATTAGTGTCATTCCACTTGTTACAATTGGTTCCACAAGATAAGGGATTGGAGATTTCTTAGATCCCTTATTCATCCTTGGACGAATTCAGAGAGGCAAGTGGCACAGGAGAAGTTTCTAGAAGATTCCATGAGCAACCACTTAGCAAACTGTCCCAGACATTTTTCCATCCTCACCCATCGCACCCTATAGAAGGCCTAAACATTATGCATCGCACCCTGGCAATGTACCACTCAGTATGCATCACACTTGGCCAATGGAGCAATCAGTATGGTTCAATTTAGGCAATTTCTGGATGGTTTCTCAGATGGAACTTTTGGGGAATGATGTATTCAGATGACTATGTTCCTTTAGGGTATGAAACAACTCTTTTAGGGGTTGATGAGCCCTAATACATCGACATATAAGTTTGGGGTTGATGTGCCCAAATTTGTCTATAACAGGTGCGGCCAGAATGTCCATGATGGACAGATTCTCGGGATATAACCAAGTGGCGGTCCACCCAGAGGACCAAAAAACGATTGCTTTCACCACCCCGTGGGGGAATTTAATGTACACTCGCATGCCATTTGGATTGATAAATATAGGAACCACATTCCAGGAAGATATGGACATAGCTTTCATGGGCGAGCAAGATAAATTTGTGGTAGTTTACTTAGACGACATCACAGTCTTTTCTAAGAATGATGAAGAGCATATCCTCCATTTAAAGCTCATTTTCAAGAAGTGCAGAAGGTATGGTCTCTCTCTGAATCCAAAGAAGTCTCAGTTCGCCCTGAGTGAGGGGAAGCTGCTTGGGCACATAGTAGCACAGGAAGGAGTAAAGATTGATCCTAAACGAGTCAAAGCCATCAACCTCATTCCCTTGCCTAGAAATAAGAAAGAAGTCCAAGCATTTTTGGGGAGGATAAATTTCATAAGGTGATTCGTGCCCAACTATGCTGAGATGGTTAAAGGTATCACATATATGCTCAAGAAGGAGAACAAAGTTAAGTGGAGCTCTGCCCCCTATGATTCTTTCACTAGGATCAAGCAAGCTTTAGCTAAGGCCCCAATGTTATCCATCCCTGATTATTCAGTGCCCTTCTACATATTTTCTTTCCCTTCTCCACATACCATTGTTGTTGTGTTGTTACAGAAAAATAAATATGGTTACAAGTAGCCTATTGCCTTTTTTAGCCAAGTCCTGAGGGACGTTGAGCTGAAGTATGATATACTGGAGAAATAGGTTGATGCATTGGTCAAGGTGCTAAAGTAATTTCATATGTACGTGCTACAATCCAAAATCATAGTGTTTGTCCCAATGACTACATTCAAAGACATTATGGTGCAAGGAGACAACAAAGGGAAGAGGGGCAGATGGATAGCTAAAATACAAGAATATGAGTTGGAAATAAAGCCTGCTAAGCCCATCAAAGGTCAGGGGTTGGCCAAGATTTTGTCTAAACCCTACTGCCAAGATTTAAGAATAAGCCTTATCATAGAGGAGGGCAACCCAGATAACAAACAGAGAAGAATAAAAACGACTAAGCACAAGATCTATTCCAAATATGAGGGATCGCCCAGGTATAAGAACATTGTTCATTGCCTCTTATTCCTAAGATGGCCGTTGGGACTGGATAGATCTAAATACCGAAGTCTGAGATTGCAGGCACAAAAATACATTATATCTAATGGACTACTCTATTGGAAGGACCCGGTGGGGGTATTACTACTATGTGTGGTTGAGGGAGAAACCCATGAAGTGATTGAGGTTTTCCATGGGGGAGTCTGTGGAGGATACTACAGTTGGAAGGCAACAACATACAAAATACTCAAGGCGGGATTTTACTGGCCCACTTTGTTTGGAGATGTTTATTCTCAAGTTAGATCATGTCAAAAATGCCATTTGTTTGTTGAAAGACAAAAGTTTTCTCCTCTCCCCTGATTCTTGTGCATGTAGAGGAACCCTTTAGACAGTGGGGATTGGACTTCATTGGAGAAATCAACCCACCTTCTAGCAGCCAACACAAGTGGATTTTAACAGCCACTAACTATTTTACCAAGTGGGTAGAGGCTATCCCAACTAGGAATGCTACTGATTCAGTGGTGATAAAATTCATGGAGGAGAACATAATGTCCCGCTTTGGGTGTCCTTTTAAAATCATCACTGATAATGCACAGGTCTTCAAATTTTCCAAGTTCACCAACTTCTACCACAAATTCAACATCATTATTGGACACTCCACTACATACTACCCTCAAGAGAATGGCTTGGTCGAGTCTTCTAATAAAACCATGGTGAGAGTTCTAAAGAAGACCATCACTGAAAATTAAAGGAACTAGGACTCTCAACTAAAGTTTTCTCTGTGGGCTAACCGTGTAACACCCAAAAGATCCACTGGAAAATCCCCTTTTGAGATAGTATATGACAAGGTTGTTGTCTTCCCTATCCAATAAGAAATTCCAGTAGCTAAGTTGCTGCAAGAAGCCGAGGAAGACACTAGCGCCTTGACTAGAAGAATAAATCCGCTGGTGGAGCTTCACGAGAACAAAGAGCAGGTGGAGACCAAACTATCAAACTATCAACAAAGGATGAAATCTTTGTTTGACAATAAGGCTAAGGAAAGACCTCTTCAGTGAGGAAATTTAGTGCTTAAATGGGATGTTAGGTGAGAAGATAAAGGCAAGCAAGGGAAATTTGATCCACTATGGTTGGGCCCCTTCAAGATTGTAGAAGAGAGGGGAGACAACACTTTCATGCTTGAAAACTTGGATGGTGAACTGCGGGAACTGCTTGTAAATTGTCAGTTCCTAAAATTTTATTTTCAAAATTAGAGATATATGTCTCTTTCTCATTGTAAATATCTGGTGTGTGTTGAATTTTTTATTTGAGTTTTTCAGTTTATTATCAAAAAGTCATTTTTCACAGAATTATATTTTGTTTATGAATAACTTCATGCCCAATGGAAGGAAAAGCTATTGGTATGCAGGCCCTCAGTAGCTTGCTATCAAGGCATTTTCCCTAGTTGGAGCGAATGTCGTCACCCACCGCATTGTGGATTTCAATTGGTCAAGGTTTCCCAAGAGAAGTGAAATTTGGAGCCACTGTTCCGGGCCACAAAAAATATCAGAGCTCAATCAACCCCCCTCCAATGCCTAGTGCTCACAAAAAGATTTCCAATGATATATAGAAGTCAAAATTTGGGCTCCTAGAGCAGCATTTAAAACACTTTGAATATTACCATGAAAAAACCCAGCAAATGAAGAAAAAATGGCTATGTATGAGAAAAACCCACAAATCAGCTGTCATCGCAGGCCCGCAGTCACAGCAAACCTCAAACACTGTCCGGGGACCGATTTGTGACAAAGTGCTACACCATCGGGGGAGGGTTGAAAGAGTTCAACACAGAAAAGGCGGGCAAAACAGGAGTGGACCTTCTCCCTTCTCTCTCCTCCACATGGCGCATCTTGCATCCCACATCTCGCATCACAACAGTGCCGCAGTTAGGCGTATCAGTGAGTTCCAAAATTGAAATACCATGTGGGGGCCAATATTGTGATTTAGTGTTAAATTATCGGGAGGGCCGAGAAAACCAAATACAAAGGAAATGCTTTGCAAAACAAGGGTCTGGCCTCCCCTTTCTCTCTCCTACATGTGGCATCGGCGATCGGCGGGGTTATAGGTCTTAGGCTACAAAAAATCGTCGATATTTCGATATGGACCAAAATCGTCGGGGAGGGCCAATTTTAAATACAAAGGAAAGAATGGAAAAATAGAGCTCGTTGGGCCTCTTTCTCTCTCCTCTAGGGAGGCCATGTGGCGGCCTCTGATTGGTCCACCGAGCTGACATGGTAGCTGACATCAGCAATGATGTGGAAAGTACATATGATGACATGGCTGGTGGACACATCACTGAGTTTCATCCTTTTCAGGGGTCAAATGGGTCCATTTCTGGGTGACACATGGCAATAATGACATCACCCACCACAATCGGTGATTGGATAATATAAAGCTTTCTCTTCCGTTGCAATTCCTTCCCGAATGCGATTGCGATAAGGAAAGAAGCCCTTGGATGCGATAAGGTATTGTGATCCATTTGATAAGGTTTTCGCATCTAGACAAATCAGCCTATGCTATGGAAAAAGGGGAAAGAGTCACCGTCCTTGTGTTGCAATTGCAATGCCTTGGGTGGGCCCAATCCTGCATATCGACAATCGTAGTTGTCCAGGGGGAAAACCTAATGAAAAATGCACTCACCACCGAGATGTGAGATTCTGATTAACAAAGGAAATAAGGCCCCCGCGCAACTATCGAAAGCCTTAGCCCCTGAGGGCTCAGCCCCTTGTTCTCGCCCCCGATCATATGAGGAAAGTCACACGAGGGGCTAAGGGGAAATCCAAAATACCCATTTCACCTATTTGAGAAGAAAAAGCTCGTGCCCACGAGTCCGTGTTGTTACACTGGAATGCATATCACCTACTACTTCAAGACATCAATGGTGCAGTACAGAGGTTTAATGGGCTATTGGACCAGCAGCTAGAAAACTTTAATAGAGCATGGCGCAACGATGGAGTAGTACAAGGGACTCAAAAGGATTAATGGCTCAGTATGGAGCCTGATCTGATAATCACCCTATGAGTGATCTCAGTTAAGATTTATTACATGAAGGTATTACAGACTCATGTGTCGGTGTGTGTCTATGTTATTTAGGCAACAGATTGATCATATTGCAAATACACGGACACTTGAATGGGAAACAGCAGAGAAATACAGTAAGAAAATATAAGAACACAAGAATTTAATAAGGAGTTCACCCTATCCTCCAGGGCTACATCTCCAGTCCAGCTCTCAGTGGTGGCCTTCTTTTATTGTGTCTTAAAGCAAATAATTACAATGAAGGAGCTCAATATGAGTCTCCTGAAACAGAATTTGCTTGGCAGGGTGGCTCTTGGATCCCCCAAGCCACTAGAGTGCACAGAATCTTTTCCTCACCAGCTCTTTGACCTCTCTGGTCTTTGATGGAAAAAGCCCAGTGTGGTTCTCAATCTTGACAGATCCTCTCAGGGATGGCTTGAACCTCTCAAGCTCTCTGGTGCTCGATGCTGTCTTTGGTCAATTCGGCCCTTTGTCTTCTTTCTGCTTCTTTTGCTTCACTGTCTTTCTTCGTTTTCCTCTCCGTCTCCCTCTCGGTGTTCATTTGTCTTCTGCTTCATCTGTTCATGGCTTTAAAGTCATTCGATCCCATCGTTGTTCGATTCCCCTTCCACTTCCGTCGGATCGTCTGTTGCAGCTTCGCTTGGAGCTCCCTTCGTCAGCGTCATCATCAAGCTCACAGGGAGTGGGAACTTGTCCTCCTGCAACTGCGCCAACTTGCTTCGTCGGTTCGGTTTTTCCGTTACGTCGTGGAATGAGTCATATGCCACCTTGGCAGTCAAATCGGACGTCAAATTCTTATAAATCGTGGCTTAATCCCCTATCAATTCCAGCTTTCCCATCGGGTGGGATCTCAGTCGTTAGATCTTGGGTCTCCAAATCTGACGCCATTTGTACATTTCGCACGGTTTACTTTCTCGACCGTTAGCACGTGATGCATGGCGGTTTTCTCTCTCCTCTGCTTGCCACGCGTCATCCACTGAGTGGAATCACTCTGTTTTCGCCAAAACTGCTTATTGCCCAAGGGTGCCCCCGATAAATACCACCAGTTTTTGGACCGCAAGTCCCGCCTTAGCCTTTAGCCTTTTCCCCACAGTTTTCCAGACTCCCATGCGACCAAGCGCTCAGGGCCTCTCCTTCTCGAGGGGTTTTTCCTAACGATTGGCGAATAGCACTAAGCGCTAATCGTGCATCAAAAACTGCCTCCTTTTCCCAATCCGGGCCTCCTAGGGGCTAGTTTCGCCTCCTGCGCAGTCTCCATGGGCCTCGATCAGTGCGCTTTGATCGAGGTCCTCGTCGTTCCACGCTGGCTACTAACTGCCACTGTTTAGAGGTGTTTTTGATCACTGCTCTTAATTCCTTGAAGCCTGTCCCGACCTGATACAGTCATGGTTTGCTGATAACTTTTCTTCATGGATCCAATTCGGATCACGGCCTTCCCACTGAAAAGCTTTTGGACCACCAAAAGTTGGTTTTCAAGCATCGACTAAGTGAGGGTATTGTTTTCTCACTTGTCCAATCTCAATCCACTTTGCATCGCTCAGCTTTGAACCTTTGAGCCCTACTCTGAGGTACTCAACATCTCCTTTGCGCATCGTCCTGACCTTCCTGTCCAGCACTGTGTCTTCCTGCAATTCATTAAGATATTCAGATTGCAGGTCATCAATAGAAGGCAACTGACTTTGTTCTTCAAGATCCTCAATCAGTGAGGGTTCAAACAATCTCAAGCAATCTGCATTTACGACTGAGTAGATGTGCATGTAAGCTGGTAGATCAAGGCGAAAAGCATTCTCACCAATCTTCTCGAGTATTTTGAAAGGTCCATACCTTATAGGTTTTAGCTTCTTACCTTCACCTTGCATCCTATCCTTGCTGATATACAGCCAGACCTAGTCACCAACTTGAAAACTATACTCCATCTGATGCTTGTCATGCCTAGCCTTACATTTGGCTTGGATGTTTTCCAGTTGTTCCTGTACTTCCTGGTGGATCTCTTGGATTTGTTCAATGAACCTAGTTGCCTTGCCCACATCGCTGTGTCAATCAACTGTGGTATCTTTACCAAAGACAAAATCCAAAGGAGACTTTGGTGTGAAACCAAAACAAGTCTCAAAAGGAGATCTTTGTGTAGAAGAATGTTTTGCTCTGTTGTAAGAATGTTGCACGTAACACAAATGTTCATCCCAAAGTTTAGGATGTTTGCAGCAATATCCTCGGAGTAACAGGATCACTGTCCTGTTAACTACTTCTGTCTGGCCATCAGTTTGTGGATGAAAAGTTGTGCTTTTCTTTAGTTTAGTGTCCATCAGTTCCCACAGACTTGACCAAAACTTCCCCACAAATAGGGTGTCTCGATCATATACAATAGAAGTGGGTAATCCAAAATGAACCCATACATGTTCAAAGAACAGTTTGGCAGTTTGTTCAGCTGTAATTTGTTTATTACAAGGTATCAAAATACACATTTTGTTGAACCTATCCACAACAACATATAGATAATCATGACATTTTCTAGATTTAGGCAATCCCCCAACGAAATCCATGGAAACACTTTCCCAAGGGTGGGAAGGTACCAGTAATGGAGTGTACAAGCCTAGTTTTCTGTTGTTGGGCTTGCTTTTAGCACACATAGTACACCCTCTTACATATCTAGAAACTGTCTCATTCATTTTTGGCCAATAACAAAATATTTGCAGTTGTGCGACCGTTTTACTTACCCCAAAGTGACCTGATATCAGGGAAGTGTGTGCTTCTCTAATTATCTTTAATCTCTCAGTTTGTGGAATGCAGAGTTTCCCACAATGGTATAAGAGTCGTTCCTTTACATGATAATCCAATTCTTCTACTCTTTTGCCTTGACTCAAAGTTGCATATACATCTTTAAAGTCTATATCTTGAGCATATTGTTCAATGCAGCTTTCATGTAGCACAGAATTATGCTCAAGTATAATAGATGCATTTATAATGGGTTTAGATAACATGTCTGCAACTTTGTTATGTATGCCCTTTTTATATCTGATGACTAAATGAAACTGTTGTAGAAAACCCATCCATCTGTAGTGTCTTGATTGCTGCAACTTAGTTTGAGAGTATAGATATTAAAGTGGTTGATGATCAATATGTATTACTGTCTCTTTGCCCATTAAGTAATGTTTCCACGTTTTCACACTCTAAACTAATGCATACAATTCTTTATCATATGTACGATAGTTAACTACTACAGGATTAAAAGTCTCAGAATGATAACATATGGGTTTACCGTGTTGTGTCAACACTGCTCCCATGGCATAGTCACTAGCATCAGTTTGGATCTCAAATGGTCTTTGCATATTAGGCAGTGTCAGTACAGGCGCTATACTAATCTTTTCTTTCAAGGTGTCGAAGGCTTTCTGATGTTTGCCTCCCCACTGAAACACCTTGTTCAATCCTATTAAAGCATGTAAGGGAGCTGCAATTGAGGAAAAGTAAGAAATGAACTTCCTCCAATATTGTGTTGCTCCTAAGAAGCTTCTCACTTCTGTAGCGGACTTGGGTTTAGGCCAGTTTAGAATGACTGCTACTTTAGAGAGATCTATCTTCAATTCACCACCCCCTACTATATGACCCAAGTAATTTAGAGATGTTTTGCCAAATTCACATTTTGAGAGTTTAACATAAAGTTTTTCTCTTTTCAAAACATCTAGTGTCTACTTAACATGATTTAAATGTTCTTCCCATGTTTTACTAAAAATCAGAATTTCATCCAGATACATAATAACAAAATCATCAAGAAAAGGTTTGAGTACATCATTCATTAATCTCATGAAAGTAGTAGGAGCATTAGTTAAGCCAAAAGGCATAACCAGCCACTCATACAAACCCTGCTTTGTTTTGAAAGCAGTCTTTCATGCATCTTGTTCTGCAACTCTACCCTGATGGTATCCACTATGCAAGTCTAGCTTGGTGAAATAAACAGCTTCCTTCAAATGATCTAAAAGATCATCTATGCATGGAAGGGGATAACGATTTTTTATTATTATCTTATTCAGTGCTCGGTAGTCAATGCACATTCTCCACGAGCCATCTTTCTTTCTCACCAAAACGATTGGTGGTGCACATGGTGATGTGCTAGGCCTGATGAACCCCTTCTCGAGCAACTCCTGCACCTGCTTCTTGATTTCAGCGTTCTCTAAAGCTGACAACCTGTACATTCAAATGTTAGGCAATGGAACATCTTGCTGCAAAATAATATCATGTACTATTTCCTTTTTGGGTGGCAGACCTTTAGGTTCTTGAAACAAGATATCATATTCTGAAACAACATTTTCTATATCAGCTTGTTGTTTAGCATTACAGCTCTCAAATACATTGGTTTTATCAGGTTTCTTTTCTTTTACAACCATCAGTAAGAATTGTTTACATGAATCTATCATTCTTTTCATCTGCCCTGAGTTTATGAGAGTATAATTATTCTTGAGCTTATGAGCTCTTACAAAGTATTCAATTCCATCTTTAACAAGTAGATACTTGTTCTCAGCTCTATAGAAAATAGCCTTTCTATCATACAAGTAAGGACTTCCTAAAACAATTCCACATATATCCAAAGCAATTATGTCTAACTCCACCTCATCTACAAATGCTGACCCAAAAGAAAACTTGAGTTTGCACTGTCTAGTCACTTGTAGTTGTGTTTTATCATTCAACCATCCTAATGGGTATGTTTTCTTGTGACGTGTAGTTGCTAATCCCAATTTCTTTACAATTTCTTTAGAAATTAAATTTACTTGTGAGCCACTATCAAACAAAGTATCAATCTTTTGATATTTGGAAACAACTCGAATGTGGAAAAGCTCATGCCTTTTTCTCTCATTCTCTTCATCAATAACAGATTGAGCAGAATTACTAGTAGATGTTTCAGAATTCTTACCTTTGATACATGTCGCTGCAATGGTTGTTTCATCTCCCAAGTCTGACCCCAAATCTTTCTGAATAGTTGCAGCAGTCTTCTTCTTCTTTCCCTTGAACTTCTTAGGCCTCATCTCTGGATGCAGAATCCAACAATGCTCTTCATCATGCCCATCATTTTTACAATGAGTGCATGAAGCTTTGCTTTTCTGTGCAGTGTTGGCATTCCTTGCTTTCCACTTCTGCTTTCTTTTCTCCTTGCTCTTGCTTGCAATGGGTTGGGATGGTCCCCCAACTTCGATTTCCATTATTCCTCTAGCTTCTAGATGAGTAGCTTGTACAAATACCTCATCTATACTAGTGGGATTAAACATGAAGATGGTATGCCTCATGTAGTTGTGTAGACCACCAATATACTTCAACAGAGTTTCTGGTGAGTCTAATGAAATTCCTAAAATCAATGCTCTCTTTCTAAATTCTTGAGTGTACCCTTGCACACTTTTCCCTTTCAACTGCCAAAGAGTTTGCCAACTCATCATAGCTTGTTGCATGTAGGCCAATGGGTAAAACTGCTTTTTGATTGCATAAACAAATTCATTCCAGACAGAGATAGTCTTACCATGTCTTTTCATATCAGCTTGGGTTTTGCCTTCCCGCCAAACCAAGGCAGTGCCTCCTAGGCGTAGACTTGCCAGCGGAATCTTACTCTTATCTGAGTAAATGTTTTGTACTCTTCAATAAACATCAATTTTTCTAATCCAATTGTCCAACTTTTCTGCATTTAACTCTCCATCATATATAGGCAAATCAAATTTAACATCTAGTTTGATTAAGGATGTTTTCTTGTTATGCACGGGGCTATTAGGAGGTGTGAGAAAGCTTTCCTCTTTCCCTTTTCCTTTGGAGTGGTCATGGAAGTGAGACTCATCTTCTTCTTTGTCTTGTTTCGAACCCGATGAGTCTTCATCCTTATGTTTTCTGAAGTCTCTATACATTTCTTCTACCATGGACTTTATAGCTAGGAAACTTTCTATGAATTGAGGGTCTGGCCCCACAGAACCTTCCTCTGACATTGTCTTCCGAGGATAGACTCTCCCAATTTCAGGATTAGTTTCCACCAACTCTCCTTCTCCTAATTTGAGCTTTGATCTAGTGAGCATTCACAACTAAACCAACACAAGCTTGTCTAACCTTTACAACCTAAAGCTCTGATACCACTTGATCTGATAATCACCCTATGAGTGATCTCAGTTAAGATTTATTACATGAAGGTATTACAAACTCATGTGTTGGTGTGTGTCTATGTTATTTAGGCAACGGATCGATCAGATTGCAAATACACAGACACTTGAAATGGAAAACAGCAGAGAAATACAGTAAGCAAATATAAGAACACAATAATTTAATAAGGAGTTCACCCTATCCTCCAGGGCTACATCTCCGGTCCAACTCTCAGTGGTGGCCTTCTTTTATTGTGTCTTAAAGCAAAGAATTACAATGAAGGAGCTCAATATGAGTCTCCTGAAACAGAATTTGCTTGGCAGGGTGGCTCTTGGATTCCCCAAGCCACTAGAGTGCACAGACTCTTTTCCTCACCAGCTCTTTGACCTCTCTGGTCTTTGATGGAAAGAGCCCAGTGTGGTGCTCAGTCCTGACAGATCCTCTCAAGGATGGCTTGAATCTCTCAAGCTCTCTGGTGCTCGACGCTGCCTTTGGTCAGCTCGGCCCTCTGTCTTCTTTCTGCTTCTTTTGCTTCACTGTCTTTCTTCGTTTTCCTCTCCGTCTCCCTCTCGGTGTTCGGTTGTCTTCTGCTTCGTCTGTTCATGGCTTTAAAGCCATTCGATCCCATGGTTGTTCGATTCCCCTTCCACTTCCGTCAGATCGCCTACTGCAGCTTCGCTTGGAGCTCCCTGCTTTGGCGTCATCATCAGGCTCACAGGGAGTGGCCACTTGTCCTCCTGCAACTACACCAGCTTGCTTCGTCGGTTCGATTTTTCCGTTACGTCGTGGAATGAGTCATCTGCCACCTTGGCGGTCAAATCAGATGTCAAATTCTTATAGATCGTGGCTTAATCCCCTGTCGATTCCAGCTTTCCCATCGGGCACGATCTCAGTCGTTAGATCTGGGGCCTCTAGATTCGACACCATTCGCACATTTCGCATGGTTGACTTGCTCGACTGTTAGCACGTGATGAGCGGTGGTTTTCTCTCTCCTCCGCTTGCCACGTGTCGACCGCTGAGTGGAATCACTCCGTTTTCGCCAAAGCTGCTTACCGCCCAAGGGTGCCCCTGATAAATACCGCCGATTTTTGGAGCGCGGGTCCCGCCTTAGCCTTTTCCCCATGATTTTCCCAGCTCCCATGCGACCGAGCGCTCGGGGCCTCTCCTTCTCGAGGGGTTTTGCCCAACGATGCGCGATTAGCACTAAGCACTCTGCCTCCTTTTCTTGATCCGGGCCTCCCAGGGGCTAGTTTTGCCTCCTGCGCAGTTTCCATATGACTCAGTCAAAGTGCTTTGACCGAGGTCCTCATCGTTCCACGCTGGCTGCTAATTTCCACTGCTTAGAGGTGTTTTTGATCGCTGCTCTTAATTCCTTGAAGCCTATCCCAACCTGATACAGTCATGGTTCGCTGATAACTTTTCTTCATGGATCCAATTTGGATCAGAGCCTCATCCCTCTACACAGCGAAGGACCGCAAATACCAGCACTAATAGTTGACCCAACACCTACTCCACAGAGGAAGGACTTCAAGCAGTGAAAACAGAAGTGATGGGAGCAGCTCGAAAGGGCCATACAGTAAGCCAACTGCAATCTGTAACAGTTGTTATGATCAGGATAGGCACTACGATAGTTAATGCTTCTCTTTCACTGATATTCATTTTTGATGCCCTATAACATGCCTCCCTTCAATGAGGAATTTATTTTTGTAATATCTTTTTGGGCCACGGAGCCATTCCCAATTGAGTTAGTCGACCTGACAGCTGAATGTAGGATATAGCTATTTTTGTTGTAACGTAACTTCTTTCTCCCCTCTCCAAATAAATAGGGGAAAGCAAGACTTAGAAAAGGTTCAAAAATTCTAGAGAAAACACTGCATGTTATAATTTCAGACCATATTTCCTTTGCAATACAGATCTTTTCAGAATATCAAGGAAACAGTGGGGATTCCCTCTTCAAAGGATTATAGTATTTGTTCCCCTTTGTTTAACTCATTTTATGTTCATGCTTCTTCCCCAAATTCATGTAATTATTGTTGCTATATGTGTTTTGAGCTCCCTCACAGATTCATTAATATCTATATGTTAATGCAAATGCATGTAGTTGTTTCACATATTTATTTGTCTGAACATTGTTTATGTATATCCCTGTGAAGACTATTGAGATTAGATCTTTAAATCTGCAGCACGCAAATCATAGCTTTTAGTTCTTCCTTCATTCATTATTTCTGCTTGTAACCCAAATAAGCATATAAATCCTTACTGGCCCAAGCTCTGTGTGTTGAATATAGATGTCTTGTAGCCTTATGCTCTATGTGATGGGTTACTATTATCTCTTATCCTCTCTCACCCACTCTGGAAAATATCATTAAGTTGTAAGACCTTGAAGCTCTTGGCCTCCATTATTTTTATGCTTATTTATGAGATGTGAACTAGTGAAGAAGTATCACAAATCTATGCTTCATTTATTTGGTTTAATGAACCAACCTATTTCCTATGTACATATGTATCCATAGATCATAAGTGTTGTCTCCAGTTTCCTGTAAATTATTTGAGACACCATTTTAGATGTGCCCAGACACTGGGCTTGAAGCAATCCACGGTTGTCTCTAGGAGATACAACAGAATCCAAATGCTTTAAGAAGATGGAAGCATTGGAAGCAGCAATGAAGAAGCATAACATCCATTTGGAGCACTCTTCAACTTCAACTTCAACTTCATCTTCAAGAATAGCACTTTCTGCATGTGGTTGTCAAACATCTCGGTCTGGTTATGCACTAAATGTATCTTCTTCTTCTCATTCTCATGAGTGGCTCATTGATTATGGATCTCCTTATGACATGGACAAAAACAAAGTCATGTTTTCTTCTTTAAATGATTGGAACACCAAAAATATATATGTTGGTGATGATAGATATCTTAGTGTTGCAGGGACTTGAACTATTCATCTAGACAATGGTCAATTTAATGATGTATTATGTGTTCCTACCTTATCCTGCAACCTTCTATTTGTATATCAAATAACTCATTCAGGTGAAGATAAAATCGTTGAATTTTCACCTCATGATGTTGTAATAAAGGACCTAAGATATCCTAGACGGATTTTAACTAGTGGCATTGTTGATGATTCTACAAGGTTGTATAAGTTTAACAACTTTGGGTCATCAACTCTTCCCTTGGTATTTTTGTTGTTCATAATGATGAAGTGAGCAAACTTTGGCATGAGAAATTTGGTCACTTAAACTATCGCTCCCTTTAAAATCTATGTACAGAAAATATGGTGAAAGGTCTTCCTATTGTATCTTGCAGAGATGGTGTTTGTTTCGGATGTGTACACCGAAAACATCATGGGGATAGTTTTGAAAAACGTGCCTCTTGGCATGCCTCAACCCCTTCACAGCTTGTGCATAGTGATTTATGTGGTCCACTTCCAGTGATTTCATTCTCTGGCTACAAGTATTTCTTAACTTTCATTGATGATTTCTCCAGAAGCACTTGGGTATACTTCTTAAAACTCAAGAGTGAAGTCTTTAACATGCTCTTGGACTCTAAGGCCTTTGTTGAGAAACAATCTGGACATCAAATTCTTAAGCTAAGATCTGATAATGGTGGAGAATATGTTAACAAAAAATTCTTCAACTTTTGCATTGAGCATGGAATTCAATTGCAACATACTATTCCATATACTCCACAGAAAAATGGTGTAGCTGAAAGAAATAATCACACCTTGAAAGAAGTGGTTAATTGTATGCTTCAATCTAAAAGACTTAGTCTTAAATTTTGGGCAAAAGCAATTAACTGTGAAAATTACATAGTAAATCGCACTCCTACTAAGGTTTTAAATAATATCACTCCAAAAGAAGCATGGAGCTCAATTAAACCAAATGTAAGTCACTTTCATGTTTTTGGAAGTGAAGCATGGGCCCATATTCCAGATGAGAAACATAAAGTCTTAGAACCTAAGAGTGAAATTTTATTTTTGTTGGATATTTTGAAGATGTCAAATGATATAGCCTTCTTCAACCTAAATCCAAAAATGTTATCATTAGAAGAGATGTAAATTTGTTGAAAATATATCGGCCTATGAGCCTAGTTCGGCGGATGTGCCACCTCTCTCTATCCCTTCTACTTCTGCAAATATTACTTCTTCAGATGATGACAGCGAGGATGACAATCCTTCCCCACCTTCTCGGGATCCTCCTTCAGCTCCTCAGCTTCCAAATGGGTTTGTGCTACTCGAGATGCAGTAGGTGCTCTTGCAGGTGATCTTACAAATCATCAACGTACATGTTCTCAGTTCGATAGGGCCTCTTCTTTACTGGCTCAAGCTTCGGCGAATTATGATCTTGACACCTTTGTAGAAGCTTAAGGCCATCCAAATTAGGAAGCAGCTATGAATGAAGAATATCGTTCACTATTGGCAAATGATACATGGGACCTTATTCCTCTTCCAAAGGGACGAAAACTTGTTAGATGCAAATGGGTTTATAGAACCAAGTTTGGACCAGATGGAAAAGTTCATGAACATAAAGCTTGTCTTGTTGTTGAAGGTTTTTCACAAGTTGAAGGCATTGACTATATTGAAACCTTCTCCCTTGTTGCCAAAATGAACTCTATTCGCCTTGTTCTTTCCCTTGTTTCCTTTTTCAAATGGGAATTCCATCATATGGATGTTAATCTGCCTTCTTGCATGGGGACTTGCATGAAGAAATCTATATGGAACAACCTCCTAGATTTATACAAACAAACTCCAGCCTTGTATGTCGGCTTAAAAAATCCCTTTATGGTCTCAAGCAAGCCCCTCGGGCTTGGTATGCCAAAATGGATAGGTTTCTTTTAGATACTGGCTTTTCTAGGTGTCATTCTGACAATACTATCTACACCAAGCAAGTGGGTAAGTCTCTTATCATTCTTCTTCTTTATGTTGATGATCTTATCCTTACTGGTAGTGATCCCAACCTTATAAACCATGTGAATTCTAGCCTTAAAAATCATTTTGAAATGACAAACTTAGGACACTTTCATTATTTTCTTGTTCTTCAAGTCTTGCAATCCAAATAAGGTATTTCTCTTTCCCAGTCCAAGTATGCATGTGATCTTCTATGCCACTTTCACATGGAAGATTGTAAGCCATCCCCTTCTCCCTTTTAGTCTGGAGCCAAACTTTCAGTGACTTGTACTTCCCCTGAAGTTGATGCTACCTTGTATCATTAGCTTGCTGGAAAACTTGTGTATCTGATGCATACCCGTCCTAACCTTTCCTTTGTCGTTGGCCTTATTGCTCGATTGATGCAAAACCCACATGAAATTCATTTGAAAGCAGCTAAAAGAATACTTCACTATGTTCGAGGTACAGTTCAACTTGGGATTCATTACAGTGCAGAAGAATCTCTCTATTGGTTGGTTTCACTGATTCTAATTACGCTGGTGACCCTAATGATCGGAAGTCTACTGCAGGTTATGTCTTCACTCTTGGTTCTAGACCTATTACACGAGATTGCAAGAAACAAAGTGTCATTTCTCTTTCTTCAACAGAAGCGGAGTATCGTGGCGTCGTAGAAGCGAGTAAGGAAGCCTTGTGGCTTCGTCAGATCCTGTCAAAGTTTGGTTTCCAACAGCAGCATCCAACTACACTTTGGTGTGATAATCAAAGTGCCATTCAATGATGCGAAGATCCAATCCAACATCAGCGCAACAAACACATTGAACTACACATGCACTTCATCAGAAAGATCATTCATGACCATGTTTTTAAAGTGTAATATTGTTCAACCAATGATCAACTTGCGAACATCTTTACAAAGGCTCTCACAGAGGCGAAGTTTATTAAACTTCGATATATGGTTGGAGTTCATGAAGTTGTCACTAAGGGGGAATAGGCTCTAATGCCTCCTTCCTTCTCCTATTGTGTCATCTTTGTACATCCTTCAATCTTATCCCAATTTATTATTAAGCGGGGATGTTAAGATATTCCGACACATAGGAAATAGTTAAGTATAACTTGGTCTAGTGTATAGTTAGGTAAAGTGTGTTTATTTATTATGTATTTTTTGTAACTTACAATCTAATGGTCACGATATGTTCTAGACATGAAGTGATCTGATGGTTCATTCTCTCCTCGGTATTACCGACACTTGATCAGTGGCTTAACACCCGATTGGTCCATGATCTCTATTTAAAGAGCATGGAGGGTCATTTGTAAGGTAACCGTTCATGAGAGAAGATTATGTAAATTTTCTTTCTTTTACATTAAAAATTGTCTAAAGTGGTCACGTTGGCTCAGGTCGTGGATTGTTTCTCTCTTTAAATGTTTTAACCACGTCAAGAATACTGGTGTACCAATTTGTGATATGTTTATGAGCGGTGTCCTTTTGTGTTCTATCTAAGAAACTTACCTTGTAAATTCCTACAACATTAATGTTTACTCTTGTTATTTATGTTTCCCCTGCATGCTAAGTGGGGTCCATACTTATTTCTCGAGTCAATGAGATTAAGTGCAAAACCTATATCATTGGATTAAACCAATAATAACCATTGGATGCATCATGCTACTCTACCATGTTATTCTTCTAACGAGGTCATCATACGATTTGAATTGTGAACTTAGATGTGACTTAGCCTGAGCCGTGGGATCGGATTGGGCAGATAAAAGATTTTGGATTCTCTTATCCATCGCCCAAAAATTAGAGCGTTAAATCCCATGCAAATTTCTGTGTGATGTAAATCTTAAGCCGTTGATCTAAACCGTCTTGAACCGCACTATATATCACATAATCTTTGAACCTCTAATAAACATGTGATTTTTTGCTCGACACAAAACGTTAACCTTCTGACTAAACCATGTGATTAATTCAATCATTCAAATAAAACAAAAAAATTTAGGGTGCGACTCGATTTTTTCCTTTTTGGTTTATGTTATATAGCCTCCTTAGAAATGTATTATGTTCCCAGAAAAATATTTTTTTAGAAAGGCTAGAATAATTACATCGGCGTTAAAATGAGTTATGACGTCATCTTTGGAAATGTAAGGCTTTCTAAATTTTATTCTTCCGGTGATTTTGCATTGGAGTTTAAATAGTCTCTTTTTCTTAGAATACTATGCACTTCTTGCTAATTCTGTATATTGACTTACTATTACATAGGCAAGCAAAAACCATAATTTGCTTAGTAATTGAACTAAACTACATCTTCAGGCCATGTTATCTATTTATTGAAATTATAATTTGTTATGATGCCATTATCAATGATTCAAGCATTCAAATGGTTTGATGGAAGACATCATGGATCTGCATTGCAATTAAAATAAGAGCTTTGGATAAAAAAAATATTGTGATATTTTCTGTTAATACTTTCACTGAAGAACTACCCCTTCGAATTATTTTTCATAGTTTAAAAAAAGAAGAGGGACGTTACTTTTTCATTGTGTGAATTCTTGTCAGTCCCAATAAAACATATTTAGTGAATAATATTTTCATGTAATTTAATATGTTGACAACTGAAGGAATTGAATTATTAGTGTTTTTGAGGATTTTGTAAATGCCGCAATGAAAAGTTCTATACATGAATACTCACAGTTGTGTGGTTGATTAAAAGTTCAAACTATACGTAAAATATTCTTGAATATGGCAATGAGTATGAGTCCATAATGAGGATTGGGTGCAACGACATGCAAGAACCAAATATGGGCAATAGACCAAATATAATGGGCAAAATCATCTATTTGCGAACTCTAATTTCTACTTTAAAAAAAAAGGGTTAAAAACCAAAGATTTTTAATAAACTTACTATGATGATATATTATGGAAACTTTACGTTTGATACAGATGAGATGATGGATCTGTTTAGGTAGTAGAAAGGACAGACGATGACTATTGAAGCTCAAAAGCATGTAGAGAATACCACTGTAGTGACACTGGGACCCTATGATGCCTTGATCGTCATGACATGTGCTACTATGTAAGAACAAGCCAAAAGGATGCCTTTACTGTAAGACTTTGTAAGTCCCTATACCCTTCCTATAAAAGAAAGCCCCAAAAAATGATGCATCGCCCCAAGGACTATCTCACAATGAAGGGGATGCCTGAGTCTGGAGGATCATTGACTGCAAGGAAGATGAGACTTGAATAAATTTGTTGTGGAGAATTCATGTTACATGCTGGTTGGAATCATGGTGCATTGGATGTGTTCGATAAAAGAGAGCTAAATTCTATCTATGATAACCATATCGAGCAGATAAATAATAATAAAAGTAAGTATTGAGATAAATTACATGCTTTAGCTTATGTTCTAAAATATAAGTCATAGCTCAAATTTTAAAATCCATAGATTGTAATTCATATTAATTAAATACTACATGCATATAAATGGCCATGATATATGTTATCTAGATGATTATTGTAGGCAATGCTAAAATGTTGTATACCAAAACAATGAAAAGGATGAAAATTGATGTGTAATTAAACAATGAAGACATAACATTGTTGTATTAATAAAATATTGAGAACATTGTTATTCCTTAGTGAGGGGATGTAATATCTCAATTTTCCCCCTTGAACACTGTAAGTATTTTAATTTATAGTTAACAAAAAAAATGATGACCAAGACCAGCAAAACACACCTACAATGATCTGTTAATCACCTTATGAGTGACATCAGTTGAAGATTTATTAAACAAAAGTATTACAAACTCATGTGCTAGTGTGTGTTCTGTGTTATTTAAGCAACGGATCGATCAGATTGCCAATACACAGACAATTAAATGGAAAGACAGCAGAGAAACACAGTAAGAAAATACAAGAACACAAGAATTTAATAAGGAGTTCACCCTATTCTCCAGGGCTACATCTCCGGTCCAGCTCTCAGTGGTGGCCTTATTTTATTGTGTCTTTAAGTAGAGAATTACAATATAAGGACTCAATGTGAGTTCTCCTGAAACAGGTTTGCTTGGCAGGTGGTTCTTGGATTCCCCAAGCCACTTGAGTACACAGACTTCTTCTTCCTACCAGCCTATGACCCTCTAGTCTACAGTGGAAAGAGCCTAATGTGGTGCTCAGTGCGGACAGATCCTCTATTGGATGGCTTGAATCTTCAAGCTCTCCGGTGCTCGACGCTGCCTTTGGTCAGCTCAGCCCTCTGTCTTCTTCTGTTTTGCTTTGTTGCCTTCTTTCTCTCTTTTCTGTCTCTTTGTGTTCAGTCCTCTTCTTGGGGTTCTCTCACTGACTGACTTCGCTTTATCTAACTTCACTGTGTATTTTGTCCCTGTTCATGGCTTTTAGCCATCCGTTCCAAGATTGTTTGGCTCCCCTTCCGCCTCTGTCGATTCACCTTCTGCAGCTGCACTTGGAGTTCCCTGTTCCGCGTCATCATCAGCGCTCAAGGAGTGGCCACATGTCCTCCTCTAAACGACGCCAGCCTGCTTCGTAGGTTCGTTTCTTCAGTTACGTCATGGATGAGTTCTTCCTCCATTGTGGTGGTCAAACGGATTTCGAATCCCTTCTAAAATGCGGCTCATTCCTTTGTCGATTCCGCTTCCTCCATCGGGCTTGATCTCAGTCGTTCAATCTGAGTCCCCCAGATCCAACGCCATACGCACATTTCGCGCGGTTGACTTGCTCAACCAATAACGCGCGATCAACGACAGTTTTCTCTCACCTCTGCTTGCCACGCGTCGATCGATGAATGGAATCGCTCCGCTCTCATTCAAAACCTCTTACCGTTTGAGGGCACCCCGATCAATACCGTCGATTTCCAGAGCGTGGGTCCCGCCTTGTCCTTTTAGCGCTTTTCGCTTTTCGCCCATGGTCCTCTGGCTCCCCCATGCGTCCGAGTGCTCGGGGCTACTCCATCTTGGGCCCTGTTTGCCCAGCGATGCACTAATCGCCCATCAAATTCCACCTCTGTTTCCCAATCCGGGGCTCCTAGGGGCTACTTTGACCTCCCGCACAATCTCCATGGGCCTCGGTCAGTGAGCTTTGACCGAGGTCCTCGTCGTTCCAAACTAACTGCCATTGCCACTGGTTCAGGGTGTTTTTGATTGTTGTTTTGGAATTCTTAAAGATTTGTCCCAACCTGATACAGTTATGGTTCCTTGATAGTTCTTTATGGATCCAATTCGGATCACGGCCTTCCCATTGAAAAATCTTTTGGACCACCAAAAGTTGGTTTTCAAGCATCGACTAAGTGAGGGTATTGCTTTCTTACTTGTCCAATCTCAATCCACTTTACACTGCTCAGCTTCGAACCTTTGAACCCAATCTTGAGGTATTCAACATTTCCCCTGTGCGTTGTCCTCACCTTCCTGTCCAACACTGTGTCTTCCTGCAACTCATTAAAGTATTCAGGTAGCAGATCATCAATAGAAGGCAATTGACTTTGCTCTTCAAGGTCCTTAATCATTGAAGGTTCAAACAATCTCAAGCGATCTGCATTTACGACTGAGTAGATGTGCATGTAAGCTGGTAAATCAAGGCGAAAAGCATTTTCACCAATCTTCTCAAGTATCCTAAAAGGTCCATACCTGATAGGCTTTAGCTTTTTACCTTCACCCTGCATCCTGTCCTTGCTGATATATAGCCAGACTTGGTTTCCAACTTGAAAACTATGTTCCATCCGATGCTTATCATGCCTAGCCTTGTACTTGCCCTGGCTCTTTTCCAGTTGTCGCTGTACTACCTGGTGGATCACCTGGATCTGTTCAATGAACCTAGTTGCCTTGTCCACATCACTGTGTCCATCAACCATGGTATCTTTACCAAAGACAAAATCCAAAGGAGACCTTGGTGTGAAACCAAAACAGGTTTCAAAAGGAGGTCTCTGTGTAGAAGAATGCTTTGCTCTGTTGTAAGCATGCTACACATAACACAAATGTTCATCCTAAAGCTTAGGATGTTCGCTGTAATATCCTCTCAGTAACTGGATCACTGTTCTGTTAACTACCTCTGTCTGGCCATCTGTTTATGGATGAAACGCTGTGCTTTTCTTCAGTTTGGTGTTCATCAGTTCCCACAGACTCAACCAAAACTTCCCCACAAATCAGGTGTCTCGATCAGATACAATGGAAGTGGGTAATCCAAAATGAACCCATACATGTTCAAAGAACAATTTTGCAGTTTGTTCAGCTGTAATCTGTTTACTATAAGGTATCAAAATACACATTTTGTTGAACCTATCCACAACAACATATAGATAATCATGACCTTTCCTAGATTTAGGCAGTCCTCCAACAAAATCCATGGAAACACTTTCCCAAGGGTGAGAAGGAACTAGCAATGGAGTGTACAAGCCTAGTTTTTTGTTACTGGGCTTGCTTTTAGCACACATAGTACACTCTCTTACATATCTAGAAACTGTCTCATTCATTTTCAGCTAATAGCAGAATCTTTGCAGTTGTGCAACTGTTTTACTTACCCCAAAGTGACCTTATATCAGAGAAGTGTGTGCTTCCCTAATTATCTTTACTCTCTCAGTTTGTGGAATGCAGAGTTTCCCACAATGATATAAGAGTCAGTGCTTCACATGATAGTCCAATTCTTCTACTCTTTTGCCTTGACTCAAAGCTGCATATACATCTTTAAAGTCCATATCCTGAGCATATTGTTCTATGTAGCTTTCATGTAGCACAGAGTTATGCTTAAGCATGGTAGATGCATTTATAATGGGTCTAGATAACATGTCTGCAACCTTGTTATGTATGCCCTTTTTATATCTGATGACTAAATGAAACTGTTGTAGAAAACCCATCCATCTGTAATGTCTTGATAGCTGAAACTTAGTTTGGGAGTGTAGATATTGAAGTGGTTGATGATCAGTATGTATCACTGTCTCTTTGCCCATTAAAGTAATGTTTCCACTTTTTCACACTCTGAACTAATGCATATAATTCTTTATCATATGTACGATAGTTAACTACTGCAGGATTAAAAGTCTCAAAATGATAGCATATGGGTTTACTATGCTGTGTCAACACTGCTCCCATGGCATAGTCACTAACATCAGTTTGGATCTCAAATGGTTTTTGTAGATCTGGCAGTGCTAGTGCAGGTGTTGTACTAATCTTTTCCTTCAAGGTGTCGAAGGTTTTCTAATATTTGCCTCCCCACTGAAACACCTTATTTAATCCTGTTAAAGCATGTAAGGGAGCTGCAATTGAGAAAAAGTTAGAAATGAACTTCCTCCAATATTGTGCTACTCCTAAAAAGCTTCTCACTTTTGTAACAGACCTGGCTTTAGGCCAGTGCACAATGATTGCCACTTTAGAGGGATCTATTTTCAATTCACCTCCCCCTACTATATGACCCAAGTAGTTTAGAGATGTTTTGCCAAATTCACATTTTGAGAGTTTAACATAAAGTTTTTCTCTTTTCAAAACATCTAATGTCTGTTTAACATGCTTTAAATGTTCTTCCCACGTCTTACTAAAAATCAGAATGTCATCCAGATACACAATAAGAAAATCATCAAGAAAAGGTCTGAGTACATCATTCATCAATCTCATGAAAGTAGCAGGAGCATTAATTAAGCCAAAATGCATAACCAGCCATTCATACAATCTCTGCTTTGTTTTGAAAGCAATCTTCCATGCATCTTGCTCTGCAACTCTGACCTGATGGTATCCACTATGCAAATCCAGCTTGGTGAAATAAACAGCTTCCTTCAATTGATCTAAAAGATCATCTATGCGAGGAAGGGGATAACGATTCTTGATTGTTATCTTATTCAGTGGTCGATAATCAATGCACATTCTCCACGAGCCATCTTTCTTTCTCACCAAAACGATTGGTGACCCACATGGTGATGTGCTAGGCCTGATGAAGCCCTTCTCAAGCAACTCCTGCACCTGCTTCTTGATTTTAGCATTCTCTAAAGCAGACAACCTTTTATACCTGCGGCTGCTATAGTTGTTTCATCTCCTCAGTCTGACCCAAAATCTTTCTGAATAGCTACAACAATGTTCTTCTTCTTGCCCTTGGACTTCTTAGGTCTCAGCTCTGGATGCAAAATCCAACAATGCTCATCATCATGCCCCACCTTTTTACAGTGAGTGCATGAAACTTTGCTTTTTTGTGCAGTGTTAGCCTTCCTTGCTTTCCACTTCTGCTTTCTTTTCTCCTTGCTCTGGCTTACAGTGGATTGGGATGGTCCCCCAACTTCTGAATTTCCATTCTTTCCTCTAGCTTCTAGATTAGTAGCTTGCACAGATACCTCATCTATACTAGTGGGATTAAACATGAGGATGGTATGCCTCATGTAGCTGTGTAGACCACCAATATACTTCAAAAGAGTCTCTGGTGAGTCTAATGAGATACCCAACATCAATGCTCTTGCACACTTTGCCCTTTCAACTGTCGAAGAGTTTGTCAACTCATCATGGCTTGTTGCATGTAGGCCAATGGATAGCACTGCTTTTTGATTATAGCAACAAATTCACTCCAGACAGAGATGGTCTTGCCATGTCTTTTCATATCAGCTTGGGTTCTGCCTTCCCACCAAACCAAGGCAGTGCCTCCTAGGCGTAGGCTTGCCAACTGAATCTTACTCTCTTGTCTGAGTCTATGTTCTGTACTCTGGAATAAACATCAATTTGTCTAATCCAATTGTCCAACTTTTCAGCATTTAGCTCTCCATCATATATAGGGAAATCAAATTTAACATCTAGCTTAATCAAAGATGCTTTCTTATTATACACAGGGCTATTAGGAGGTGTGAGAAAGCTTTCCTCTTTCCCCTTTCCTTTGGAGTGGTCATGGAAGTGAGACTCATATTCTTCTTTATCTTGCTTAGAGCCTGATGAATCTTCCACCTTATGCTTTCTAAAGTCCCTATACATTTCTTCTACCATAGACTTTATAGCTAGGAAACTTTCTATGAATTGAGGGTTTAGCCCCACAGAACCTTCCTCTGACATTGTCTTCCGAGGATAGACTCTCCCAATTTCAGGATTAGTTTCCACCAACTCTCCTTCTCCTAATTTGAGCTTTGATCTAGTGAGCATTCACAGCTAAACCAACACAAGCTTGTCTAACCTTACAGCCTAGAGCTCTAATACCACTTGATCTGATAATCACCCTATGAGTGACATCAGTTGAAGATTTATTAAACAAAGGTATTACAAACTCGTGTTGGTGTGTGTTCTGTGTTATTTAAGCAACGGATCGATCAGATTGCCAATACACGGACAATTTAATGGAAAGACAACAGAGAAACACAGTAAGCAAATACAAGAACACAAGAATTTAATAAGGAGTTCACCCTATTCTCTAGGGCTACATCTCCGGTCCAGCACTCAGTGGTGGCCTTATTTTATTATGTCTTTAAGCAGAGAATTACAATACAGGGACTCAATGTGAGTTCTCTTGAAACAGGTTTGTTTGCCAAGGTGGTTCTTGGATTCCCCAAGCCACTTGAGTACACAGACTTCTTCTTCCTACCAGCTCTCTGACCTTCTGGTCTACAATGGAAAGAGCCTAATGTGGTGCTCAGTCCGGACAGATCCTCTATGGGATGGCTTGAATCTTCAAGCTCTCTGGTGCTCGATGTTGCCTTTGTTCAGCTCGGCCCTCTGTCTTCTTCTGCTTTGCTTTACTGCCTTCTTTCTTTGTTTTCTCTCTCTCTATGTTCAATCCTCCTCTCGGGGTTCTCTGACTGACTGACTTCGCTTCGTCTAACTTGACTATGTATTTTGTCCCTGTTCATGGCTTTTAACGATCCGTTCCAACATTGTTCGGTTCCCCTTCCACCTCTGTCGATTCACCTTCTGCCGCTGCACTTGGAGTTCCCTGTTCAGCGTCATCATTAGCGCTCAGGGAGTGGCCACATGTCCTCCTCTAAACGGCGCCAGCCTATTTTGTCGGTTCGTTTCTTCAGTTACGTCATGGATGAGTTCTTCCTCCATCGTGGCGGTCAAACGGATTTCAAATCCCTTCTAAAATGCAGCTCATTCCTTCGTCGATTCCGCTTCCTCCATCGGGTGCGATCTCAGCCGTCCGATCTGAGTCCCCCAGATCCAACGTCATACGCGTGTTTCGTGCGATTGACTTGCTCGACCGATAGGGCGCGACCAACGGCGGTTTTCTCTCACCTCCGCTTGCCACACGTCGATCGATGAATGGAATCGCTTCGCTCTCGTCCAAAACCTCTTACCATTTGAGAGCACCCCGATCAATAACACCGGTTTCCAGAGCGCGGGTCCCGCCTTGTCCTTTTAGCGCTTTTCGCTTTTCACCCGCAGTCCTCCGACTCCCCCATGCGTCAGAGTGCTCGGGGCTACTCCATCTTGGCCCTGGCGCATCAAATTCCACCTCTGTTTCCTGATTTGGGGCTCCCAGGGGCTACTTTGACCTCCCGCGCAGTCTCCATGGGCTTCTGTCAGCGCGCTTTGACCGAGGTCCTCATCGTTCCACGCTAGCTGCCATTGCCACTGGTTCAGGGTGTTTTTGATTGCTGTTTTGGAATTCTTAGAGATTTGTCCCAACCTGATACAATGATGGTTCCTTGACAGTTCTTTATGGATCCAATTCAGATCATACAAGGACTATGATACCACAAATGGAGAAGATGAGGAGATCTGGAGCATTTCTTCGTGTTTAAAAATCATGGTTTTTTCTATCTATTTTACATTGCAATCTTCACTTTATTTAAGCTAAGAGTAGTGGAGAAAACCATTTCCTAAAATTAAACCATCACTCCTATACTCTAGCAAATGTCTTTCCCCTACATTCTTGGAACAAAAAGTATTGACGGAAAACTTTCTTAGTTGATTCATGCATGGAAAATCAAATGGAAAAGGGAGCTGAAAGAAAAACTAGTAGTTTTAGAATGATAGAGAGCAGAAAAAAGGGAACCATTATCATATAGATCGGACCAGCTATGGAAATGAGCTTACACATTTGTTAAAAGAGCCAAGAAATTAAGAAAATCTGCATAGCGTTTTGAGATGTCAGCAAGACCTTATAAGCCCACACTAAACAGTACTGGAGTTAGGAATCTTTTAATACTATGAAATAGGAAAAAAATCCTACGCGTTGTGTGGGGTAGGTAATGTGGGTGCCTAGGGCAGTTCTATCTTCATGAAACCTTTGACAGTGTTGGACACCTAATCCTAAAGGGTTAGTGTGGAAGCCGAAAAGACTAAGCAGTCCAAGAGACCTTGGGATCTGAAACCCAAGAGTCACAACATTGTATTATAATGTACATCTTCTGTTAATAAAAAATTGTACTCAATGATTTATCTTTCCTATTGTCTTGCTATCCATGTGTGTTTAACATGGTATCAGAGCCATGATGTGTGGCCTGTGTAGTTTTGTGCAACTGGTCTGAGCACTGGCCTTTGTCATTCTGACTTGAGCATTGTCCTCAATGCCTCTGTCCTCTGAAGGATTAATTTGGTGAATGATTACTTGGTCCAGAGCGGAAGGCAGAAGAATGCCTCTGTTGAATCGACATACCACCGGTAACATAAATGTTTTTGATGCTCCCTGAAATACGTTTGCTGCTTTGAGTATTTGTAAAAATGAATGCAGTTTTTCAAATGTAATGGTATTGAATGCTGCCGTTTTTCAAATAAATGCTGCTCCCTCTGCCATATTTTTAGCTGCGCTCTCTGTCCATATTTTTAGCTGCGCTCTCTGTCCATAATTTTAGCTGCGCTCTCTGTCCATAAGCGTTTCATGCTCTCACTGATTCATAAAACGTCTCTGTCCATCATTTTCTTCCTCGCACCTAACGCTGAAGCCGTTGTACCTGTGCGTTGAATTGCCTTGGTGTGTTGTGCATTTGAAGGACCCACAAATTACATTAAAATGATTTCTCTGCCCACATGAACGGATTCCTGTAGCTCACCTGCAATTAGTCTCATATTCTGAGCAAGAAAATGCTGAGTTCTGGTCCTCCAGTGCCATCAGGATTCATCATGTAGAATGCCCCGGAATCACGCACCCATTGAAACAGCCGGCACCAGCTCAAATATCTTTTCGTCTGTCATAGAGCCGCTCCTGTTCATGGCATATGGTATCAGATAGGCTCTCCGGTAGAAAGCGGATGATCGACAACGTCTCGGGACGGACATGTGAAATCCCCTGGAGACACACAGAGATATCCACCCGCAGAGAATGTGAGAATGTGCCCAGTGCTCTCGACGCAGTAAAATAGAAGAACATAGCTCTCTGCCATTAGAAAGCCAGGCGGAAGCAAGAAATGGTCAACAGGCTTTTAGAGATTAGTTACAAATGCTATATATGTTTATCTTGTCCTATCTTTAGGATAATACCGTTTGTTTGCTTAAATGAGGAGATTTCACTGTGGGTATAATTTCCGCTAGGGTTCACTGCGTGCCGCCATAGAAGCACAACCGGAACTTAATGAGCAGAGCAAGGCATCCAGGGACAATCCGGCACAGAATTTGCAGATAGTGCGATGGTCATTCCAGTGCAATTTTGGAATGTGCTTTGATCAAAATCCCGAGCTATAGAATCTGTTTTGAGTGTTAAAATTCTGGGGAAAGACCCTGTAATCGATTGCGTTACTCCTGTTTTGAGTTGAAGACTGTGGTATGGTGCAACGTAACATGGTGCGCCTTAGAGCTCGGAGGCTGCGTCGTCTGTAGAAACCCGTTGTGATGGAGGAGATACTTCTCAGGAGAGTGTGTAGTCCGCTGCTGTGTAGTCCGTGTTCTTATTACAAGAATTTTGTCGCTCCTTGCGTTTCTCCCTAAACCTGCATTGAATCGATATATTGTAATTATCTTTGCACGTTGTGGTGTGTTTTGGTCTCCATCATACACTTTTTGCTTGCATTGAATAATTGTGAAGGCAGTAAACATGAGTTTGGTATGCGAAAAAAAAAAAAAAAAGGGCTCTCTCCTTCTGCGTCGATCCCTGAAGCATTGAATCTCTGCCTACAAACTAGTTGATAGCTGCATTGTTCTGGCCCTTCCACCAAAGCCGCAGTTTTCTCGACTGTCTGCCTTGCTACATATAGCGGTGTGTATAGTGATATTATCTGCAGTCCCTGCCTGTGTGCATTCAATCAATACACGTTTATTCATCAAAAGATTTTAAGATGCCCCTTATAATTATCACTGTGTATTTAATGCGCCTTCATTGTTCTTAAATGCAATCCATGACTGGCAGTCATATGATATATTCGTCAGATTGTTACATGGCCAGCACTGCTTCTGTATATTCCATGGCTGGATTTTGGTGAACTGAATTAATTGGAATTGGCATTTCAAGTTGACTGGTGAAGGGCAAAACAGAAGTGGGCATGATGACCGTGAGACCGATGGCACATTCCAGCTGCTAGTCTAAAGTGTCATGGGGAAGGAAGGCCAGCTTTTTCTGTAATGGCAGATCACTGTGGAATATAGTTATGTTCTTGCAATTTTGACTCGTCGCTTCCAGGATGAATAGGCAGTTGTGGTGAAAGCAGTGGCGGCGTTAGTAAAAAGACTGGTTAAGCCCATTGATCGTTAATTAATAATTTGCATCATTCAGCTTCTTTTTCCCTTGCTGCTGCTTCTTCTGACCATAATTCACGCCTGCCTGCCTATCATTCATTTGTCCATCATCAAAGTTTCTACAGAAATAACCCCAGAATTTCGCTTGAGAAGGCGCACATTGTTTTTACCCACTCAGGCGAATTGAGGACTTAATTCAGTCTTGTGATTTCTCTCGTTCGATTCTCACCGGTAACGGGTGCTCTGTCAGCGTTTTTCAATTATGTATACAATGATGATGAAGATTAAAGGTGTAATATCAAGTCTATGGTGACTGAAATGGAATGAAATATTTTATGTTCCTGACTTCAAGCTTTTAGCAGACTCAAAGCTTCACACTGGTCTTCCTATTTGAAAGGTTTTTTTGAAATTCAAGTTTGGCGGCTGAAATACATAGATATTCAAGTTACAAGACAAGTGTTATGACTTCTGCAAATGTTTGGGTTGTCGTATGTTGATCTAGATTTTTGAAGAACCAGGTTCTCTACTTCCCAGCGACTTCTTTATTACAATTTGTTGGCTAAGATGTTTTTTCTGTGTAATTTTGCACAGAATATGTTCATGGTATGAAATTGCATTGTATATGGAAGTATATTGAGAAGCTACATACTTGAAGATTTTTTGAAGACAAAGTGGTACACCAATCATTTTTTTTTGCAGTGATATTATTGTGAAATGGATAGAATGGGTGTTGTATTAGAATTGCTGAACACTCTAATACATTCTACCACGGACAATACAATTATGATTGATAAAGCCATTGTCGCAAACATTCAAATTTGTTTGAAATATGCACAAGAAAAGATAGAGTTTTTGCAGCTTGAGACAAAGCTACAGCAGGAAGAATTACACAAATGGAGTCATCATTCTGAACCTGTTTCTGTTCAGAACAATGAAGCAGACTCCCATAAACAGCAAGTTAATATTGTTCAAGTTCATTCAGTGCCCAATAAAGCAGCAGTTGTACATGCAGATGCAGAAACTAAGACTGCACTTCCCAAGCCCATCATCAGAGCTTGGGAACAGCTTGTCCACAACAAGCACAGAACTGATCTTGGATATGACAAGGACTTGTCCTTTCATATTCCAGACTATGCTAAGCCCATTCAGTTTCAGAGTGCTGGATTCATTTATGACAGTTCACCTGCTCCTCATGACAGTTCAGCTTCAGCTGTTCCAGACTCTGCCCCTCTTCCACAGCAACACCAACAGCAACAACAACAACAAAAACAACAGATTGTAAAATGCCAACACTGTGACCGAGTTGGCCATTTGAAAGATCACTGTTTTGATCCTCATCCATGTAAGCACTGTCATAAAACCACTCATTCTTCAAACAGATGCTTCAAAAACAAACGTCCTGCAAGAACAAAGATTCATCTTGGATGGATCGCTTCTTGGCAATGGGCATCAACAGCCAAGAAGATATTCCAAACACATGTCAGAACTTGTTCCAGAATATTGAACAGTCTTGCAGTTGAGTTTTCTCCATCTTCTCACCTTGTACCTGACAGGGGGGAAAATGATGGTCATCTACAAGCTTCAAAGTCACATCAAGCGAGCCTGAGCCACAACCTGCCACACCAGTTTCAGAGTTGCAGCCAGAGACAAAGATGCCCGTGAACACAGATTGAGAACACTTCCTCTAGCAGAAGACTCCAGCTTCTTGCCAGTTTTGGAAGAGTTCCAGAGTTGTTGGTCATCCTTAAACCATCACAGATTGAGAACACTTCCTCTAGCAGAAGACACCAGCTTCTTGCCAGATTTGGAAGAGTTCAGGAATTGCATTAAGCATTCCAGAGTTGTTGGTCATCCTTAAACCATCACAGGTTGAGACTTCCCTTTTTCAGGTTGAAGTTTTACCTTTTATGCGGGGTGAGACCTCCCTTTTATGGTTGAAGGTTTCCCTCTTTAAAACAATAGGATCACTTCCTCTAGCAGAAAACTTCAGTTTCTTGCCAGTTTTGGAAGAGTTCCGGGAACTGCACTAAGCGTTCCAGTGTTGGTGGTCATCCTTAAACCACTGCCCTTTATACCAACATTTCATAGAGCACATTCAGCCTAGTGCTGCCATGTATTTTTTGCACATTTTGTATTACAGCTCTTTTCTTGGACTCATACATAACCCTTCGGATTAAGGGGGGGAATGTTGGACACCTAATCCTAAAGGGTTAGTGTGGAAGCCGAAAAGACTAAGCAGTCCAAGAGACCTTGGGATCTGAAACCCAAGAGTCACAACATTGTATTATAAATGTACATCTTCTGTTAATAAAAAATGTACTCAATGATTTATCTTTCCTATTGTCTTGCTATCCATGTGTGTTTAACAGACGGTGAGAATTTTAAAATTTGGACCCCATTTAGGCTGACCTCAAAGCCTTGCTTCCTAATTTCTACTTCACCCTTGTGGTATCATAGCTTAGCTAAGGGGGTATTTCACAGCAGTCTACCAACAGTTGGGTGGAAATCACTTGGTCACAATAAGTTGTTGGAAATCACTCGGTCTCGGCTGGTTTGGAAATCTATATTTCAGAGAGAAAACATGTTCTATGAAAATTGTTAAAATTCACACATGGTTCAACAGAGGATATCCTTATTCTCCTTCTCTCCGGTTATGATATAGCATTCCTTCATCATGCTCTCCCTTGAATCTCTTTCCAGAAAATTTGAGAAAATTACTGTGTTTCGAAAAACAAGTTCATTATTTGAAATGCAATTTTACCTGATTTCCCACAACAGGAATTCGTCATGCTCTCCCTTGAATCTCTTTTCAGAAAAATTGTGAAAATTACTTTGTTTCGAAAAACAAGTTCATTATTTGAAATGCAATTTTAACTGATTTCCCACAACAGGAATTCGAAGTTACAGAAGATTCTTATTTATTAAGTCAAACATTTGAAAATATATCTTACATGCATAAATAATATGATTCGGTGGTGATTGGACAGATGGATAAATTCATGTGTACTTTTATGGAACCTTTTACAACATATTAGCCTCATGAACAGGTAACATATATCTTCTTGTAGAAAGTCCAACCCCTATATCTAAGATGTACTGGGAAGGCTATTGACAACTGCTCCTGCTTACTTGGTCTGGTGTTCTATAATGCAACACTTGCTTTTAGTTTTGCAGCAAGTATCAGTTGTTACTAAATTGCTAACATTTAGGCCCACCTTTTGACAAAGGAACAATTTGTGTCCCAAGCAGCGTGACTTCAAGTCTCCAGAGACATGTTGGCCCCTGTGGCATTTATGAAATATTGGTTCTACCAAGTGGAATAGTGGCAGCTGTTTCTAGGTAGTTACCGATTGTGCCTAGTGGAATGTACTCATTACTGTTAAAAAACAAACAAACATTTAGGCCCACCTTTCAAGGGAATCAAACATTTTGTGGCAATTCAAGGTGGACTTATTGTCCTCATAAGGGATCAGAGTTTCCTTTGGATTTCTCAAGGTTAAACTATCAATGTCACAGTGGTAAAATCCGCTAACTATATCCAGGTATGTTTACTGAACCTACTTTGCAACTAGAGATGACGTTTGTGTTAAATTGGATACTATTCCATCCAAAAAAATTCAAAAACATTTGTGTCGGCATTTCAAGAAGGCAATTACGATTGAATCAGAATCATATGCTTTGCTTCGATTAGTTTCTGATTCAGTTGAACGTGATCTGAGGTTTAACCAAGGAAATATTGCTATCAAATGTCTTCATATTTATGAGTCAGTGCACGATAGATACTGTATACTAGCCCTATATTCAAGAGTTGATAATTAGCAGTAGCACAGAGTACAGACGTGAAGCATCTTTATATTTGCTGAAATGGTTGTTGTTGAACTTGATGTTACTTGCTAAAGTAAGGAACGTGGAAAAGTTTGCAAACTTAAATAATATGTCAGTAGTTTGCAGGAGGCATGGGCAAGAAAAGAAGCACAAGAAATAGGCAATCAGGCCATGAAGGAATCTTATTTTATGAATGAACAGTTTGGGAAGGAACCAAAAGCTGCTACAATTAACTTGGAAAATTTGGTGTGCATATTTTAGTTAGATAAAAGAAATTTCTTTTAATTTCCACAATTGAGTTGGGCAAATAAGTGACATAACAACTCTGTTTGCGGTCTTTATGCATGGTAAACTGATTGAAATTTTCTTCTAACAATGATGATTTAGTTAAAAAATTGTCTCCATAGCCTCAGTTAGGAAACATTTTATGTCATTGTATGGCTGTGGGAAAAATGTTTGGGCCAGGAAAACACAGCCTCCATCGGGCACCATTTTATCTGACATTTTATACTGGTAAAAACAATATTTTGATAAGCAAAAGTGAAGCCTCGATTGGGTAATATTTTGCCAAATTGTATCACTATTGGAAAAACAAATATGTGATGAAAAAGTGTTAACCCCTAAATCTACTTCCTATGAAATCTAAAAAGTTAAAGGTCAGATTGCATCATCTCGCTGGTGACTAATGATGGATTTCAGGCATTAGTATATGAGTCAAGTGTTGTTTGCATTACAAAGCTCCAGGCACAAAGTCATCTAATTGATCCTATCCTATTCTAGAGACAGGTTACACAGAGATATTTGTTTCAGCGGTATGAGAGACAGATACTTCCCTGTCAATTTGAATGCATCTTTGGATTCGCCTCAAAAACTTGAGTCCAATAAGTATGATATAAGGGGGCATTTAGAGAGTTTCTCTTTTTAACAACTACCAGACATGAGTGACACATGGCATCCCCAAGTATGACACATGGCAGTCTTCCTATGGTAACACATGGCCACTTCTAGGAATGACATTTGGCATCTTGAGGTGCACACAAGTATTATTGTGATTGGGTTGTATGCATGAAGTTAAATCAAGATAACTAGAGCGCATGCATCAATTGGAATGCGAGGAGACAATTGATGATAATCAAAAGGAAAATTCTCTCAGTTAACTAGGTCGCATGCCAAGTTGACTGAACCATGTGCACTTAACTCACCCTCATTTTGTGTTAACTTGTCTTTCCTCTCTCATGCTAATTCCTCTATCTCATAACTCAACTTATCACTCCACTTCTCGCCACCTCACTCATGATAACCCATTCTTCACTAATTCAACCTCACTTCTCATTTAAGTTGGATCTCCCTTCATTTATCCAAACCACCCCTCTTTTTCATTCACTCCATTCCACTTCCAACTTTATTCTAGTGCTCGCCTGAGTACAACTCAAGCTTGTCTAGAATGTATCACCAAGGAAACCATAAAAGGGAGGAATGGGTTCATCCAAAGGATGGCACTTTCTTAACTGAGCAGCAGCACATTACACCACTCTTTCTTTCTCTCTCATTTTCTAACATATTTCTCGTCCAACAAGAATTTATCAACAGATCAGTTTTGTATTTTGTCTCTGCAGTGCAACCAAGTCTTTGATTAATGCAAAATAAAGATGTGCAGTGCAACCAACTCTTTGATTGCTCCAAAATAAAGATGTCTTATGCTTGATTATCAGTTTTCCATCTTGCTGATCTCTGAAATTTAATTGTAGACCTGAAACATTGATTTTTCCCTGTATTTTGACTTATACTAAATCATTTAAATGTGCCTCTTATAGTCATGCCCACTTCTAGCAGTTGTTTCACAAGGAAATTTCTACCAAACAAAATTTAATTATTTTCAAATTTTCTTTGGCAGTTTCGTGACTGTCAAACACAGACTTCTCGTGCTGTCAGTGTAACTTGATTTTGACAGATTTAAAAATAAAAATCAGCGCATAAAAAGGGCAATGACATCCCCCTATGATTGGCATGCACCAGTCCAAAATGAGAGCAGGATCTGCAGTGGCCGGTGAAGGGAGATTTCTTCTAAATTTTGTAGCTGAAACTTTATTAGTTTCGTTTTAAAAGGTGCAGTTTCAGGTGCAAAAAGGAAAAGGAAAAAAGATTTTTCCTAAAGAAAAATCAATGATCAAAGAGGGTAGACCTTTGCTTGTGAGTAAATATGTTTCAAATATATTTTATGGATTGTTCTAGGCACATTCAATCCGTGTTAACAAAATGTTTGCTAAAAAAATTCTATGAATTTTAGTTATAGATACATTTATAGATAGATAGATAGTGTTTGTCTTCCTGTTTACTGTTTGTGAATGGTAAGATGTAGCTTGGAAGTCAATGGTGATCTCAAATGCTACTTTGTAATGTCCCAAGGGAATTTTTTCCCTTACGGTTCTATTCTTGTCTAGGATTTTCAACAAATCATGAAAAGATTATATATCATAACAGCAGTGCACATTCATCCACTCATATAACAGTAGGTATCCTTTTACATAACGTACTAATGGTATAAAAGATATTTAACAGCCATATATTTCTTCAGCAAACAACTATAAGTCAGGAGCAACTGTCCGTTGAAGAGCAGACCAATAATCCACCAATATAATTCCAAGTTCCAACTGTAATCTTAATATTCAATAGATCAATATTCCAACTGTAATTCACAAATAACAATTACACATCCAATTAC
Source organism: Pinus tabuliformis (assembly GCA_031772625.1). Lineage (NCBI taxonomy): Eukaryota > Viridiplantae > Streptophyta > Pinopsida > Pinales > Pinaceae > Pinus > Pinus tabuliformis. The sequence goes on along the minus strand of CM062819.1, from coordinate 264,444,166 downwards.
AGCGTCACTATATTAACTAACAACTCACTGTTTATTGACTGTAAACCTTCCAGATATCCTAGTATTGCATTGTAATCTTCAGCTGGAACTTTGCTGCCCTCGCAGACTTAATGCGCTGTCAAGTAACGCTTGTGACAGACCAGATTATCCTTGCGGATCTGCTGTGCTGTCTAACCACTGTCTCTGCTGTGTTCATACCCTAATTCGGCCTGTGCTGTCCAGGTTACCTCTGCTGGTCCACTGCTCTGATTAATTTCTGCCTCAGGGAGTTGCGGCTGTCTTGGAGGGTGCTCCGTTATTCCAAATCCAAGATTGTTCTGTTGTAGAATGGCCTTTCAAGGCCCAGTGTGATTCCTAATGAGTGGAGAAAGCATCCACTGACTCAGGAAAGGAGACGGAGGAGGCTATGCTGCTGCCCTAAAATAGTACAATAGCCTCAGGGAGAAAGGGCAGCCCTCAGTAAATGTCCTAAAGATCTTCGCTGCCTCTCCACTCTTCTGCGTAGTCCAAACCACTCCGAATTGCCCTATCCAAGCCACAGAAGGAACATCCTCTTCACCAAGTAGAGACCTCACTGTCCAAGAATAGTTACAGTCAGGTGTCACAGAGGGGATCTTAACTGCTTTAGAGTCTCCTTAGCCAGAATTTGGAGATTAGACCAACAACAGAAAACTTCTCTTCACTTATCCAATCCAGATAAGAGACGTCTCAAAATGTCGTGCTGCAATAGATTCTCCTTTGCCACAACCAGAGGTAGAAATGCCTCAGAGAAGAGTTATGCCAAACAGATTTAGAGAAACAGAAAGGGGCTAGCTAAGGTGGGATCATCACCTTTGAAACTAATCAAAGAAGAAGGGGTCTTAAAACCCTCGGAACCTCAGCTCACAAACAAACATAGCCAATCCACAATGATGAAAAAATGATCTCTCCACTCTCTTATTTATAGATTCCTTATGGGGTGACTTAGCCTCATTTGGACACACTCGTCTTCACACTTCTCTCTCTCTCTCCTCATCGATTGGGTACGGATTTCTGGGCCTCTCTCTCTCCACACGTCTGAAATTTCAGGAGCGAAACTTCAAGAGACCAAATTTCTGAAAAGTTTGACCAATCGTTGACCAGCATGCGTTGACCTCCTTTTACAGCGTTTTTGTGAGAGCTATCTCTGTTTGGGCAGGCCGCATTTCTGGGCACAGAAATCAAGGCTAAACGTTGACTGTTGACCAGCGTTGACTGCAGCTAGGGCTAAATTTGACTGTTTTGAAGGCTGTTTCATCTTGCTGTTTGGAGGCCCAAGCTGACTGAAGTTGATTGATTTGCTGAGGGTCAAACCTGCCATGTTGACCAGCATTGACTTTTCTGGTTAGCGCTCTTTTGTTGCTGTTATAAATTATCAGATTTGTAGCTTGTTCTAGAAGGAGCCGAATCTAGACATGCCCATCAAGAAGGTTGACGTTGAAGTAAACCGTAGTTGAAGGATGGCATTTGCGATTTGGTTTAGAGTTTACCTAATCACAGACCTAGATTAGAGTTCATTGAAAACAAGACAATGCCAAGGATTTGTCAAAGAGCCTAGTCAAGGGTCTGAAAACAACTCAGATGTGCCCCAAAAGGAAGCCGAGTTGGACATTGAGGTAGGAGAGGTAGGTAATATGGTGGGCCGAGGACTAGATAGGAGTCTAGAAAGTTGGTCGAGGGTTTGTTAAAGGAGCTACAGAAATATGTGGGTTGGAACAGAAAACTGTGTGTAAATTAAGGCAAGGTTGTGGGTTGATCTGCATGTTGATTTGGGGTAGCATCAGATGTGCTCTAGCCACAAAATTTGGTGGAGAGACTAAGGCACATGAGATCTCCAATACCCAGAAAGGGTTTGGGCAGATTCTAAACCAGAGTTGCAGGAAGCGCCCCCCCCCCCCCGGATCCTAGGCCGGAATCGCGTCCCGTACGGAAGCGTTCCGGAAGCGCCAGCAGAAGCGCGATTCCATTTTTTACGAAGCGCGGTTCCGAGTTTTTGGAGCGATTCCTGGTTTTTAGGAAGCGTTGCCCCCGAAGCGCGCTTCGGAGGGCGCTTCGGGCCTCCGGAAGCGCCACGCTTCGGGCCCGGAAGCGCACGCTTCACGAGCGCTTCGGAGCGCTTCCGGAAATTTCCGCGCGGGCAAGGAATTAAACTTAAATTTTTTTTAATTTTTTTTAAAAGTTAACTTAACTTGCAATGAGGGGGTGGGTTAGGGTGAGTTTAGGTGAGGAATGAAAAGCATAAAGCTCCCATTCATTCCTCATTTTCTCACTTTGAGTTTATGAGAGTTGGAGAAGAGAAGAGAAGAGAGGAAAGGAGAGGAGAAGAGAGGAGAGCTTGGAGGAGTGAAGAAGGAGGAGCTAGGAGGAGGAGGAGGAGCTTGGAGCAAGAGCTTGGAGGACTTCATCTACAAGAGCTAAAGAGGTAAGTTCAAACCCCAAACTCCCTTGTTTTTTTGAAAAAAAAATTGTATTTTTCTCCTCCCTCTCCTACTCTTTCCCATTGTTTCTACTTGCTCCTTTATTTACAGGTTGTCCACCACCTATATCCATATTCCAAGATGGTGTTCTTTTGGCTTCTATGTATCATTCCACTCTTGGTTTTAATGATGGCAAGGGTGAGGAATAGAGGGGAAGAGGAAGGGGATGAACTTGGTCCTAATAGTAGTGACCCAATGTATGATGAGGAGGAAGGGTTTGAAGAGGAAGGGGATGAACTTGAAGGGGACACTGAAGCACAAGATGGGAAAGGTACATCAACACCCTTGTGGAACTATGTGACCAAACTTGATGGGGGAAAGGGTGGTGGATCTTACAAATTTGTGTGCCCTCATGGTTGTCATGGAGGAAAACCATATACGGGTTCATATACCCGTCTGAGGAGGCATCTTTGTGGGGTGCTGGACAGTGATGAAAAAAAGGGTTCTGTGGGGGTACAAATTTGCCCAAACATTTCAACTGAAGAAAGAAGAAAATACATCCAAATAGAGATGGCTGCACAACAAAAAAACAAGAAACAAAAAACTCATTCTGAATCAAGTGCAACCTCTAAATTTGGTAGTTGCCCATCTCCTCATGGTACTTCTGCAACCTCTAGAGGTAGAAAAACAATAGGGGATTTCCTTAATGTTGCTGGGAGGGATGATGTGGATGGAAAGATAGTCCGTTTTCTTTGTGCTTGCGGTGTACCATTCAATGTGCTTCGCTCTCCCTATTGGCATGACATGGTAAAGGCCATCAATGAAGCCCCAAAAGGATACAAGGCCCCCAACTCTGAGAAAGCTAGAACAGTGTTATTAGAAAGAGAAAAAGCTAAGGTTCAAAGAGCTTTGACACGTTTTACACATGAGTGGGTGGATTCTGGGGTATCCATTGTATCAGATGGGTGGACAAATATTATTTGATAAATGTTCTTGGTGTTTCTTCTAGTGGTGCAGTATTTATTGCATGTCATGACTCCTCCTCCATCAGTGCAACTGCACAAAACATTGCAGATCTCCTATTGAAATCAATCAAAGATGTTGGTCCGAATAATGTGGTTCAAGTGATCACAGATAATGCAGCAAATTGTAAGGCAGTGGGAAAAATTATTGAGCGTACTCATCCACACATCTTTTGGTCTGGGTGCCTGGTTCACACATTGAACCTTTTGATGCATGATATTGTGAAACACAAAGATTGTGGGTGGATTGCTGAGGTTTACAGGAAAGGGAAGCAGCTCATTAAATTCATCACAGGGCATACAAGGGTAAACTACTTCTATGGCACTTACTCCAAGTTGCAATTGCTTAAAATTGCAAAGACAAGATTTGCTAGTTATTACCTCACCTTTAGGCGGCTAGTGAGGGTGAGACAAGCTTTAACTAATCTGGTGTGTGCTGAAACATGGGATGAAATTAACACTGACACAGATGGTGCTAATGCAGTCAAGGACACTGTTCTTGACAGTTACTTTTGGTCACAGGTTAAATATGTTTTGCAATTCACCAAACCAATTTATTACATGATCAAGTTTGCAGATTCAGATCGACCAGTAATTGGGGAGGTGTATGAGCAAATGGATAGCATGTTGGGGCAGATTAAAGACATTGTTGAGCCTAGAGATACCACCTTGTACAATTATATTCGTGTAGAGGTGCAAAACCGATGGGAAATGCTAAATATTCCATTGCATGCATTAGCATATGTTTTGACACCTAAATACTATCATCCATCATGGCTTTCAACACCAGCACCTGGGGGGGGAAGCAGGAAAAAACCACACCAAGATAGAGAGGTTCACGAAAAATATATGGCTGCATTGAGTAAATTAATCCCTGATGAGGAGGAGGCTGCATTGGTACGGAGACAGGTGAGCAACTATACGCTCAACACTGGTCCATTTGGGAGCATGCATGCAATTCAAGATCGAGAGACTTTTTCTGCTCTTGAGTGGTGGAACATGCATGGAGGGGGTACTCCACTTCTACAGAGTTTGGCATTGCGGGTGCTATCACAGGTGGTAAACACTTCTTCTGCAGAGAGGTGTTGGAGCTCTTATTCTTTCATCCACAGTGTTAAAAGGAACAGGTTGAATTTAGACCGGGCAGAGAGCTTGGTTTATGTTCATTACAACTTGCGATTGTTGTCCCATTACTGTGAAGATGCAAAGTCTAATAAAGACTTGTTGATTTGGGACAAGAATCCAGAGGAGCCCAATTTGGAGGATGGAGTGTTGCGACTAGAGCAATTAGAGGATGCTCTTATCCAGGTATGTCCATTGTGGTATGAATTTTCCAATTTTCCCTTATAAAGCATTTCTCTAATTCATGTTTTTAATTTTTTTGTTAACTAGTGTTTTTTTTTTTTGCATGAATTTTTTGAGCGATTCTAGGATGATGATGACCGTGTTGATATGCCACCACCCCCACCCCCATCTGGTCCCTTGGTTCCTAGGTTCCATGGTTCAACACCAACAGCAGGGGGTTCTTCTTCATCAGTTTCAGTGCCACGACTTACACAGGGACCATCTTCTTCATTGCCACCACGTGGAGGCCCGCCATCACGTTCTATTCGTGGTGGAAGGAGGAGAGATTAGTAGATATATTCACAATCTACTACTTTTTGTCATAGATTACTCATTAGACTTGTAGACTTGTGAATTTGAATTTTGAACCTTTTTGGCTTGGCGGTGACCAAGTGACATATTTTGTAAACATTATTATTTGAATTTTGGACATGACAAATGTTGACAGTTGCTCACTTGCTAGATAAATCATAATATGCTCTATGTTTTATGTTTTATAATATGCTTAAATGTTTTATGTTTTATAATATGCTTAAAAATTTGATGTATGTTTGTAATAGCTAGAATATAGATGATTGTTGTACATACTAGTAACTACAATGGAATCATGGATGCCATATCTATCTTGATTTATGCAAAAATATGCATGTTTTCATGTCTTCTACAATTAATTTGGTATTTGGGATGTTTGTTTTGAGTATAAATGCAAAAAAATATAAAAATATATATATATATATAGCAGACGCTTCGCTTCCTAGATTTTTGGAAAATGACGCTTCCGCGCTCCCACTTCCGCTTCCGCTTCACTCCCGCTTCGTGCAACATTGTTCTAAACAGTTTGGGGGATATTAAAATAATTAGTATTTTTTATGGAGTCCCCAAGTCTAAACTTAGAGAAATTAAAATATTAATGTGAATTAATATAAAACTTTGTTAGAATGGTCCAAAAGTCATGGATCAAGCCAGATCTAATCTTAGTCGTTGATTAGGGACTTAATCTCGGTCGTTGATTTGTCAACAAAAAAAGTATAAGAGCAGGCTTGAGGGTCAACGGTGTGAGATGCAGGGAGCAGGATGGCAGAGAGAGGTGTGCAACGGTGCGAGATGCAGGGAGTTGTTGCAACAACGCAGAGATCAGAGAGGGAGCACTTGTCAGCGACAGAGGAATCTTCAGCATCGGGAGTGTCTCTAGCCTGACAGAGATGTCAGAGTTGGGAGATCAGTTACTTACTTCTCAGTAACTGAGTTGCAGTGCAGCAATTAGCAGTGGTGGTGCTATGGGCAGCTTGATGAGACGGGATGCAGTGTAGATGCAGCAGTGGCAGTGGCAGGGCCATGGGCAGCAGCACAGATGCAGAAGGAGTTGTCGTACAGATGCAGCAGTGGCAGTGGCAGAGCCATGGGTGGCAATACGGGATGCAGCAATGCAGATGATGGGCAGCAGGCCTAGCATCAGGGACCGATGCTGGATGATCAGAGTAATACTCAATGAGGAGTATTGCTAGAGCACAATCCTCGCTAAAAGGGAGTGTTGATTTGGGGTAGCATCGAATGTGCTCTAGCCACGAAATTTGGTGAAGAGGCTAAGGCACATGAGATCTCCAATACCTAGAAGGGGTTTGGGCAAATTCTAAACAGTTTGGGAGATATTAAAATAATTAATATTTTAAATGGAGTCCCTAAGTCTAAACTTAGGGAAATTAAAATATTAATGTGAATTAATATAAAACTGTGTTAGAATGGTCCAAAAGTCATGGATCAAGCCAGATCTAATCTTAGTCGTTGATTAAGGACTTAATCTCAGCTATTGATTTGTCAACGAGAAAAGTATAAGAGGAGGCTTGAAGGTCACTTGGAGAATACACCAAGAGATCAAAATTTCGACTTTTTGGGGCTGGGTTTGCTGAGAAAGCTGAGAGAGTGATCAGGAGTTGCAGCTGAGGGGCAGTGAATACAGAAGCAGAGAGGCAGAGATAGTGTCGAGAGGATCAGCGCAGCAACCGAGAAAATTGACACAGAGGGCAGATGTCGAAATTGTCGGGAACGGCAAGAACTGTCGGGAACAGCAAGAACTGCCGGGAAGCCAAAACTGTCGAGAAATACCAGAACAGCCGGGAAAGCTGACGCAGAGGGCAGAGGCCAGAACAGTCGGGAAAGCTGACGCAGAGGGCAGAAGCCGGAACTGCCGAGAAAGTTGACATAGAGGGCAGAAGACGAAACTGCCGAGAAAGCTGACGCAGAGGGCAGAAGTCGGAACTGCCAGGAACAGCTGGAACTGCCGGAACAGCCAGGAAAGTTGACATAGAGCGCAAAAGCCGGAACTACTGGGAACAATTGGAACTGTCGGGAACTGCCAAGAAAGCTGACACAGAGGGTAGAAGCCAGAACTGTCGGGAAAGCTGACGCAGAGGGAAAAAGAGGCTGATGCAGTCCCTAGAGGCTGACGTTGGGGTTTTTTCGTGGGGCAGATTGGAGCTGAGGAGTTGTCAGAGTGTTTATCTGGGGTTTCAGTCGAAGCATCTCTCTCCGAAGGATAGGTACTACTACAGGGATTATGGCACCCAGATTGTATTCAGAAACTGCATAATAAAACCCTCAGATAGTTGCACCAGTTTCCCACATTGGGTTTTTCCGGGGACATTGGTCCAAAAACAACGTTGTCACTTGTGTGCTTGTCTTGTTTCTTTCAGTTGATGATTTGTAATGTGTTGAGCATATACTTGTATTTATTTCCAGTATTTACATGGTAAACAACTTGCTAATTAACAGAACAAGTAAGTAAGAATAAATCAAAAAGTATATGAAGGGTTTCTAACGGATTAGACTTAGAAATTTCAACACTGCAACCTATACCCTAGTCCAAAGAAAATAGATCAATGTCGTGACTCTCAGGGCTAAAGTTAAGGTCAGTCATGAACTGTAGATTGTGTTGGAAGCCAGCCGAGAGGGCTACAAAAAACGACCTAGAGTTGTAGGCCTACTCTAAAAGCAGATGTAGCAACAGCAGGGGAATAGGATGACCTGCTACGGCAAGACATAGCACAAAACTCTGAGGCAAAGTCAAAATTAGATAACCGCAAGGCTGATCAAGTAACACAAGGGCAAATTTGTGTTGGACCAACTAGGGTAGAGTTTGCCAGGTGGGAAGCAAAGGTTGTTGAGTGTTACTAATGAAGGTTGTTCACTAATAGAACTGTGAACAGAGAGTTTTCAAAAGCTATTAGGCAATGGTTTGAAGGACGAAACTCACTATGAGTTGTTGAAGTATTCTGAGGTTGGCATATGCAAGAGATATGAAGGAATAGATCGTTGTGAGCAATTGATGTGACAAAGATCTAGAAGCAGCCAAATCACTGCGAGTAAAGGAGGCAAAGGACCTGCCAGGTATCAAGACAAAGTGGACTAAAAGGACTATTGTGCATCTTCAGCAAGTCAAGTTTTGTTCCTGCTCTTTTTGGGCAAATTGCAAATCTAAAGAAGCAAATCGCAAGCCCTAGTTTTGTATATTATGTATACTAGATGTACTAGTGATCGAGGGCCATGATTCTTGGTACGAGAGCCCCATGGTTCTTTTATTGATGGACCAATAAAATAATCGAGCTTTAGACTCAAATCACAGTGGACTTAATTAATTTCACTACTAAAGACTTTCGCTGTAAAAAGTGATTGTAATTTGAGGGTTCCTAGTGTGTTTATGTGCGCAATTAGCCATAGAGTAGATCTAGGGCCCAAGGAAAATGCAACAATCAAGTACAAAAACCAGTTTGTGAAAGACGCCATGAGCACCAGAATTGGTCATGTTGCCGCCATGAGGGTGCCTGATGTCACTCTTGCTTGCATTCCTCACTGAACCTACCATTGCACAACATCAACCACGTTACATTATCAAGCACAAAATGAGTCTCCGAAAGACACGATGAGCATCAGAATTGGTCGTGTGGCCACCATGAGGGTGCATGAGGTCATTCTTCCTTGCATCCCTTATTGAACCTACCATTGCAAAAGGGTGGCCCATGGAGCCTAATAGTGAGAGGCCTTCATTGTATATCTAGTTGAACCTACCACTACTAGAGGGTGGCCCATCGAACCTAACAGTGAGAGCCCTCCATCTTTATCAATAATGACAACTCTATGCACTTGAATAATTATGATTTACAAAAATTTGGCCTTGAGGGTGCTTAATAAAGATCGGTGATTTACATAATACTCAATGAACCTACTGTTACACCATGGTGGCACAAATGGCCTAATAATGAGGGCCCTTGCTAAAATTGGCAACTAGGGCAAAATTCCACCTTGGGACAGCTCATATGATGGAGATGATTATTGCATTGGATTCCTCTTTTCGAGAGGTCCACTTTTGATACAAAGATCATCTCATTTGGACAAGCAGAAGTGGAATTTTGAATTTATTCTCTCTCATGCACAAATTGTCAAGGTCGGCCTCAGTCAAATGTGGGCTCAAGAAGTCCAATGGATGTGTCTCATCACCCTCAACGAATTGTATAAATAGGAGTGACCTTTCTCCTCATTTGGACATCACTCACATGCATCCTTCTCTCTCCTCACATCAGATACGTTTGTACAGCTTGGGTTCTTCTCTCTCTCTCTCTCTCTCGCATGTGTGGCAGGAGGCTGAAAATTTCAGAGACAAGTACAGGCTGAAATTCCAGATTGCAGACCAGCATTGACTAGGGCTTGTTTGACCAGATTTGACTATGTTTTCTTGGGCATAATTCCGATCTCTTGAGGTCACATTTTCTGGCACAAAAACCGAGGCATTTGGGGCAGTTTGACCTTTGACCGCAGCATTGACTGAAGTTTGAATGAGTTTGACTGAGGCTCGGTGGACTGTTTTAGGTTGACTTTGACCCTTCTTGAAAGCCGAATTGGACTTCTGTTGACCAAGCTGCTTGGAGGAAGTTTTGTTGCTGATTTGACCAGCATTGACTTTCTGGTTAGGGCTGCAGTTGACTGCTTTTGACTGCTGATTTTGACAGGGCTGTTTTGGCTGTGTATTGGCCAAGTAAATTTGATCTATGTACTCTTTCTTTCTGCTGATCTACTGAATAATAATAAGATTCGATCAAAGGATTTTTCCCACATTGCGGTTTTTCCCTGGCATCCATCAAATCTTCTGTCCTCTTGTCGTGGCTTGTCTTCTGTACATGTTTTAATGTTCTATCTGCATTTACTGTCAACGTGATTAAGTTAATGTGATTGCAAATGGAAATAATTGGAAATTGTCATTGGGCTGCTCAAGGAACATTGAAGTAAATTGTGCTAATGCATAGACCATACCATTGTTATCTAAAATTAACAGCCCTCCAATGACTCTGTGCACTTGAATACTACTTTACTATCTTGATTCGATATGTGATAGATTTATACTGGAAAGAGATATTCCCTTTTTGGGAGTTGTTGAAAAGGGATTTTCCTTTTCTGTCTCTCTTTTATGTTTTTTCTAAAATTTATCGTATTTGATAATCATGAAAAACATGTTTCCCACAGAACGCTATATGGTTATTACCATCTTCCTGCAATGCAACATCGAAATGCTTTTCCTATTTAGAAAAGCAAATTGCAAATCTAGTCAATAAAATATATACATTCATGGTTTTGTCCAATCAGGCTACAGCGATTCAGGTTATGGTCTGGTGATTGTGAAGGCATATTACAACATTAATTCAATAACAGCAGTAATAATAATAAAATAAAGCATTCGAGGCTTCATTATACTATAGCTTAATAACGTTCTGAAGATAATGAGATGTGTCATGTTTATATATATATATATATAGATGAATTGACTACAAATATTGGTATACTTATGGTACACTTGTTTTCTGATAGGTTCCTAGGGTGCGCAATGCAAGAGAATTAAAAAATTATAAACATACAATTATATATCAATAGAAATCATAGCTGTAAACAGCCTGAGTATATTTGTAATTTGTTTCTATGAAGTTTCTAGCTACAAACAACCTCAAATAAGCCGTGCAAAAGTAATTATTAACAAACAATTCCATGACCATATGAGCTGAAGACATTAGGATTTACCTCAGGTGGTTGGGAGGAATGATTGTTATCCTCGCAAACCATTCTCAGTTCCCACAAGTGACATGTTGGTTCATAACAAATATATTGATTAATGGCTTCAAGCCTTGTTATTGACAAGCATTATGTCCTGGATTTCCAAGGTTTACCCTAGGTTTCATCCATGAAATGAGGGGAAATCCAAAATACTCAAGGGTTTTCCCTGAGCTTTATAATCTTGGGAAAAAAAACAAAGGAGCTGAAAAACATCCATATATTCATTTCTCTTTTAAAGCAATCTCCCTCAATTGAATATTAATCATTGTCACAAAATGAAATAATATGGCAATTCGTTATTTTCTATTAACCCCATGTAAAAAGCCGATTCCAAAAGAACATTGGCTGTGGAGAAATAATGTGAGTACCCATCTGTCAAGCCTCAATACCTGTATTCTAATTGCTATGCTCAAAAAAAGCAGATGTTTTACAAAGAAAATCCATTTTTACCAGTAGCATAGTCCTTACTAAAATATAGGACAAAAGGAGCATCAAAATCTAGAAAATAAGACTAAACAGATCAGCAAGTGAGGGCGGCGGGTGCTTTACAATACAGAGAAGATTTTCAAAGCTTCGGCTATTGCATACAAAGTTACAAACAATTGCATCAGCAATCTACTATACGAAGTTATCTTACAGACAGTAAGAGAAGGAAGTCCAATGTAGACAGTTTCCTTCATATATTTACAATGACAGAATCAACAGACAAGGTGCTTGTGCATGTCTCCAGCCACACTTCGACACCATCAGGGCCTCAGTGAAACTGGAACACCGAAGACCACTTTCAGACTTAGAATTATACAATAACACTGCAATTAAGATGGGCTCACCTTACCAAATATCCTGAACACCAACAGCAGTAACTCTATCTTCATCTGCATCATCTTCAAGTTCAAGTTCAGGTTCTGGCTCTGGAGGCTGGAACTCTGGAGAGTCGAGATCAGCCAAGTTCTTCAGGTCCACGAGAGAAAGATCATCTAATCTTCTCACCACCATGTCTGCGGCGCCGAGTTCAAACACGGGATGCTTGCCAGCAACACCCACACATTTCATGCAAATATCATGGCTAGCTTCGACACTGGAGTTAGAATTTCCAAACAAAATACATCTCTCGCATATAATGTTTAGAAGCTGTGCTGCATACATGATCATTTCTGGGTCTGGTTTACCCCTATATACATCTTCAGCTGCCACTACAACATCAAAGAATCCCTGCATACCAACAGCTTCAATTGCCTTTTCCAGGTACTTCCTTGGCCTGGTAGAGGCCAGGGCAATCGGTATCTTGTGTTTTTTCAAAGTAACCAGAAATTCTTGAGAACCTGGCCTAAGTTGACACAACCCACCCTGCATCTCTTGATACAACTCCTCTTTCCTGGAGGCCAATCTTCTGACATTAATAGGATCCCTAGACCAACATAGGACCTCGGATATGGCATGTTCATTTTTCATCCCTTCTACTCTTTGCAAAATAAATGTTGCAGGTGACCTCTTGCCTTCCTCCTCTGCAAGAGCTAACCATGCCCTGTTTTCTATACGAGGATCGTCTTCGACAATCACTCCTTCCCACTCCATAATCACCCCAAGCCAACCACAACCCATGTGTTCAAACCGAAGTAGAGGATTGCCCAGGGATGGGTCATCTGCTCTGTTAGGTGGTAAGCTCGGTATCGTGCCCATACCAGAACCAGTCAAGCGGCTTCCTTGCCAAGATCTCAACTTACCCTCATCTGGTAGAAAAGCAGTTACTTCCATTGCGAGGGCCCGAACGACACACACCCTTGTTTGGGAAAAGGGTTTCATCTGAGAGTTTTTACTCAAATTTCTTTTCAGTACATTTACACCATGAATCCATACCAGCCCTCTATCCACATCAGTAAAAATTGGAGACCAATTGCCAGCACCCAGCCTTACTCGGGCACCATCGTATACTGTACAGTTGAATCTTTCACTATGTATTGGCATTTGTTCTACTTTTTGCACACTGTATCTATGATTATTTACCCTCTTGGTACCATGATTGGGCCTTTCACGGAGGACTGGTAAGTGACCAACAACAATTGCTGCTCTACACCCTGCCATTCCTTTAAATCCTAGGAGTCAGAGCAATTCAATATATACCAACTCAGTTCACAGGCAAAGCCACCAGTTCAATTGTTGTAGAAACCAGCGGATTGTTTGCAATAAACAAAATAGTTTCCAATTTCCTAGAATAAATCAAGTCCAATTCTCAGACACTGCAACATTAAAACATCATTGTTGAGACATCAACAATACAATATCGAAATTCACTATTGACAGAATTTTCTTCTGTAACCCGTTTCACATATGACCAAAGGATTAACAATTCAGTCCCCAAAGCAAGACTTTGATAACAATCACACACCCGCCTCTGATAAATACCCTAATTTTCCCAACCTTTACTATTTTCAGATAATTTTTCTGTTAATGTCTCCCCCAAAACCAGATATTTGAACCTTTTTAAAAAACAATCTCAAGTTTTTCATTGATCGAGGAAAGATTCATTGACTGAGATCCACCAGAAAACAGAGGAAAATAGCCTACCTGATGTAAAAATTATGTACAAAACCACGATAAATTCTATTTTTCACAATGACAGTGTATAAGAATATGTTTCTTAATACGATCCGCACCTGGAATCGATCTAATTCCCGATGACTCTTCTATGAATTTCCCCTGATCCCTCAGAAGCACTAATGCTGATATTACAGAGAACTGCTATTGTGGTATACACAACATATGTCAAAGGTATGAATATATGTATTGAGGTGGATTAGAATGTTAATTGGCGTCCGTAGTGACCCGCTTCGGCGACCTCCTGACCTCTCGACAAATATCGTGAAGGTTGGGAAAATAATAATAGCGAGTATTTAATTGTGGTTCTCGTGGAGAATTGTCGATTTTGGAAGCAAGAAAATCTCATAATAAAATTGGTTTTGATAAAGACATGAGAACGGTAAAGTGGGATTCTTGGCAGATGGGTGGAAGTTTCTTCTTAACTTTGATTTTTAAGTATTTCTGGAAAAGAGTTTATGCAAGGATTTTTGTGGTTGATTTAGCGGTTGATTTGTAGAAGCTTCTGTTTAATTTTAATTTATAAAAATAAATTATTTATGGAGTTTTTAAATGGTACATTTCGAAGTTTATTTTAACTTTGATATTTAAGTATATTTTTAAAAAGTCTTTATATAATTTTTTATTTTTTTTTCATCGCTGATTACTATGATTTATAATGATATGTAATATCCATTTTTAAAGTGATGGCCAAGCCAGACACCAAATTGGTGTATGATTTATGAAAATTTATTGTTAACTTTAGAGTTTTAAATATGAAAATTTTATATTATGATTTTTGGTTTTCTCATGATAGATTGAATGATATGTATGGTTCATATGAGGATACGTTGTTGAAAAAAAAAATTAAAGTAATTTATAAATTATCAAAAGAATATGTTAGATGAGTTTGAAGTTTATTTTAATATGAGTTTTAATTTATTGTAATAATTTTAAGATATTTTTTTATAGATAAATATATTAAGTTTTATATTAAAAATAATTATCTATATATATATATATATATATATTATAGGTGTTAAGATTATTATTTACTGTTTCAATGAAGTATTACAATTAACAAAATATTTTAATTTATTAATTAGTAAAGGTCTAGTCTCACCTATAGATGAAATGGCTTTTTTCGCAATGGTTAATTTTAATCAAAATTCACAATTCAGGGTGCTGAATCAATTTATGCATTCAAAATGTATTTTAAAAAATAACAAATCTTGAGATTGTATTGCTGGGTTTTAGTGAATTTCAGTGAAAAAGGCTTTTTCGTTTATAAGTTAGACTAAGCCATTCGTAAAACCTAAATTGACTAAATTCTAAATTTTAACACTAATATGAATTCAATATTTTTACTTTAATTTAGCTAAGCCATTAGTAAAACCTAAATAGACTAAATTCTAAATTTTAACACTGACATGAATTTAGTGTTTTTACTTTAATTTAGCTATATTTAAACTAAGAACGTGTACTAGCTACTATATAACATTTGTTTTAATTAAATTTCAAGTAAACTTTAGCTTGTAACTTTTCAATAAGCATCAAATTATAAAACAATTATGAGTATAGTATTAAAAAAATACATTGATGTGCTTCTTTTTAACAAAAAATCATCAAATACAAATTTCCAATTATATTTGCAAATAAATAATAAAGTTGCACATGGGAGAACATGGTAAGCATATATAAATTTACATTAATGGTGAAGAACATGAAATAATATGCCCGAAATTTACATTAATGATGAAGAACATGAAATAATATGCAGGCTCCAATGATTTCAGTAAGTATTAAATAATATGAAAAAAAAAAAAAAAAAACCGAAAAGTTTTCATTATTTTTACACACAATCAACCGCAGAAAAATACATTTTAAGTTGGAGCTCAATCATCCAGATATATGTCATAAATATTTGGTTCATATCTTTCAAAATTCAATAATTAAACTAAGTGGCAAGGAACACTAGCTATGCGGCCTTGTTTTTAAGTTAATTTAGAAATTATCAAAGAAATATGGTATTTTTATACACAATCAGCATGGAAAAATACATTTGAAATTGGAGCTCAATCATCCAAATATATGTCATAAATATTTGGTTTATATCTTTCAAAAGTCAATGATTAAACTAATCGGGAACACTTTTAAGTTAATTTAGAAATTATCAGAATATCTTAAATAAGTTTTAAATTTATTTTAATATGAGTTTTAATTTATTGTAATAATTTTAAGATATTTTTCTTTTATAGATAAATACATTAAGCTTTATATATATATATATATATATAGATATAGATATAAAACTTAATGTAATTTAAGTATGGGGGATTACGCAGTGCATTATATTAGATATCATTTTTTGGGATTCAACTGCGTTAAGTAAGTCATTCAAATGTATGACCATTTCCATGAGAGGTAGTCGTAATTGACTAATTTCTCATGATTTTTGAATAGTTCACTTAGCACTCATTGCATCGGGTGATGCTCACAGGGGTGAAGAAGTGGGATTGAAACTAGTGAAATGTGGAGAACGAATCACATAGCATCAATCATCACTTCCGGGGCTTGCACCCGGTAACCAGGACTTCCCAGGAGGTCACCCATCCCAGAACTCCTCTGGCTCAAGCGCGCTTAACTGTGGAGTTTTTCCCCACAATCAAGTCCACTTAGCTTGCTACCCCATTTGCAAAACCTTAGCAAGTATTGTGCCTCATGAACCATTCAAGTAGAGATCCCTTGACTCTTTTTGAATTTAAGTATGGGGGATTACGCAGTGCATTATATTAGATATCATTTTTTGGGATTCAACTGCGTTAAGTAAGTCATTCAAATGTATGACCATTTCCATGAGAGGTAGTCGTAATTGACTAATTTCTCATGATTTTTGAATAGTTCACTTAGCACTCATTGCATCGGGTGATGCTCACAGGGGTGAAGAAGTGTGATTCGTTCTCCACATTTCACTAGTTTCAATCCCACTTCTTCACCCCTGTGAGCATCACCCGATGCAATGAGTGCTAAGTGAACTATTCAAAAATCATGAGAAATTAGTCAATTACGACTACCTCTCATGGAAATGGTCATACATTTGAATGACTTACTTAACGCAACTTAATGTAATGTTTTTTTTTGGTATTTCTTACTTGTATTTCTCACTTATTTATTTCTGGTTGGATCACATTTTATATCTATATCTTAAAGATGAGTTGTACTTGTTGCTTGAAATGTTGGATATAAAAAATTTGAGGTGAGTGATCCTGGAATGCCATAACAAAATAGATTAAAACAATTAGTGTACAATTATTAACCATCATTATAATTTGAAGTATTATATAAAACACCTCCTGAGTTATACCAAACAAAAATAATAATAATTTATAATTAAAAATAATAATAGAAAAAAATAATTGGGTTACAATTAAATATCCGTTAAAATATCTCATGATTTTTATCATAATGAGTATAGTCGTCAAATACTTTTGCTTTAATTAGTTATAAATAAACATAATTTTGCTCAACCTTTCTTCTTTTTAACAACAAAGCAAGCATTGCAAAAGAAGCTCATGTATACACACATCCATTTTACATGTTTTTTTTAAGGAGTGTAATGTAATTGTTTTATATATTCCACCATTTTAGGCTACTTAGCACAATGAAGAACGGAAAATAATTTTGCCATAGTTGTGGTCCAAAATTATAATTTAAATATTTAAATAAATATTTTATTGTGTGAACTTTTATAATGACAAATTAGTAAAAATCAAAATTGTAAAATATTTATATTTAAAAGTCCAGTAAATAAAATAAGTTAAATAACATTTTGAAATGGTTTTAACAATAAAAGTACATATTTATCTTATAATCAGTAAAAAAAATTGTTTATGTTAAGTTTGAGATACTCATAATAATTAAAAAACTAAAAATTGCATATCTCTGTTGGCATTATGATTCAGGTGTTGTCCTTGATGGCAAACTCTTTCAGGTGATAAATCAAGAAGGACGCAGAAAATATGTTCAGCAAGTGCGTCCCCGCAGGTAGACCATGCAGAAACCGCGTCCAGGGACGCAGGCCAGCCGTTCAGGAGGTGCGTCCGCCCTGTGCACTCATTTCAAGGCAGAGAAAAGCACGTGGGGGTTTCTTGTGTGGTATCTAGCCGACGGTTTTGTGTTTCTATGGTGTCGGCTCGTGGTATTGTTCCTCGCTTTGAGGAGATGCTTGCCTATATAAAGCAAAGGAGTTCATTTGGATTAGGTATCATCTTGGTTGAACATCTCTTGGTGAGATCTAGTCCAAATCTATAAGGGTGAATCTTCTTATGGACTACGATCTATATGGCGCATGATCAGATCTGTGGATCTGAGTGTTTGGGTTGGTTCTGAAGTCCTCTTATCTTCTATATCTGAAGGGACGCAGATTCAGTGAAGGGAAAGTGCGCCGGGACGCAGTACAGTAAAGACTCAGGTGCGTCTCTGAGGCAAAGGACGCGGCGCGATAGTGTTTCTGGGTGCGTCGGTCGCAGAAAAGCAAAAGGGAACAGTGCGTCTGCACGCAGAACAGCATAAGGTATACTGCGTCCAGTCGCAGGCCACAGAAAGAAAATATGCGTCCCTGTCTTAAGATGATCTGTTGACTGTATATTTCTGTTCATAAGGTGTTCTGGGTTGTTTATGTAATTACTGATCTGATATCTGTGGTAGACTGTATCTGTTGTATACTTGTTGATCATCTGATTCTTCATGAAAAGAAGTAGGGGGTTGTAGCTCCCTTCCAGGAGAGACTGGAAAACGAGAGAGAGTTGTAGCTCTCTGCAGGTTGCAGCCTGCGTGCTGGTAAAGGACTGCACCAGTACAAAATCATTGTAAAAAGAATTTCTTGAAAGAAGATAGAGACATATTGCAGCAGGTGGTTTTTCTCCCGCATTGGGTTTCCACCTTACATCTTGTGTTCTTTGGTGTGACTGTCTATTTTCTTTATTCATGCTCATTGTTTTATGGTACTGATATGCAAGAATATTTCAAAAGATCAAATAAGGAAGATTTGGTAAATTGCTAGATAATACTGATTCACCCCCCTCTCAGTATTATTTCCAACAATTGGTATCAGAGCAGGTCCTTCAGAAAAGCTTGATCGCTTGAAGGTAGATCGTTCATCATGAGCAACTACGAGAAAGAAGCATCAATCAGGCCACCCGTCTTCGATGGGACAAACTTCAATTATTGGAAGGTAAGAGTTACTGCATATCTTCAATCTCTTGGTACAGAAGTTTGGAACATTGTAGAATCAGGCTATGCCTTTCCTTCAGCTACTCCTACAGATCCAGCTGAGAAAAAGCAGTATGAAACAAATGCAAAAGCAGTCAGTACTCTATTAGGAAGTATATCTCAAACAGAGTTCATGAAGGTCATGCACTTCAAATCAGCAAAAGAGATATGGGACAAAATGATCACTAGCTATGAAGGAGATGAACAGGTAAAAGAAGCTAAACTTCAAACTCTCAGGATTCAATATGAGACTCTCAAGATGTATAATGATGAAAGTGTGGCTAATTATTTTCTTCGGGTAGATGAGATTGTTAATTGTATGAAAAATTTGGGTGAAGAAATAAAAGAGACTATAGTAGTTCAAAAGATTCTAAGATCTTTATCCCCCAAGTTTGAATCTAAAGTATCTGCAGTAGAAGAAAAGGAAAATCTCCGTGTTCTCACTATGTCTCAGCTGCATGGAATTCTAACTGCTTATGAAATGAGAAAGGGAGGTCCATCAGACAGAAGGGAAGCTGCTTTTAAAGCATCAGGCAAAGAAGATCACTATGAAGCAAGTCATGTTCCAGAAGAAGAGGATGAAGAATCAAATTTTGTCAGAAATCTTCAAAGGGGTTCTGGAAGGTTCAGAGGTAAGCTACCTTTCAAATGTTTTGCTTGTGGAAGAGTAGGTCATTATGCTGCAAAATGCTCTTATAAGGATAAAGGAAAGGAACCAGTTAGATGGAACAAGAAACAGAGTGCAAATAAGAAAAGCTACTACACCCATGAAGATAGTGATGGCTTATCAAACAGTGATGAAGATGAACAAGGTAACAAATATAGATTGTTAATGGCATTTGAAGATGATGATTATGAGGATGTTGTTGATGTGGATAACCTTTATGATGAAATTACTAGACTCAAGAGATGTATAGAAGAAAAGAACATGATTATTGATACTCTACAATTTCAAATTGATGAAAAGGAAAAACATCTTGAAAAATTAGAAGGTGAAATTGTTGGTCTTAGAAAAGAAATTGAGAAAACAAAAACTATTAATCTCAAGTTTGTCAAAGGATCTGAAACTTTGAATGAGATTATCAGTGTGCAGCGGTCTCCACTAAATAAGACAGGTCTGGGCTATAATGGAGAAACTTCTCAAGCATCCACTTCAAAAAGTTATCTTGATGCAGCAAGAAGAAATGAGCAAGAGCACAAGGAAGATCATCAGGTAAAGCAGGGACAAACGTCAAACAGAAACTATCAGGGGCAATCCAGCTTAAGGGTGAACAAAAGCCACAACCAGCCACAGGTAAAATCTTCCCAATTTGGTTCAAGAATAGATGAAAATAGAAATTACAATCAGTTGGCTGGTAGATTCAATAATCGCAGAAACTTCTTCAATGGACAATGCTTTTCTTGCCATAACTTTGGTCACAAAGCAGCTCAATGTGTTGCGTATAAAACAATCATGACTAGGGAAGCTCAAAAACAAAGAAGTATGACAGGGATTACAAAAAGGACCTATAACAATTTTTCAGCTCTTGAAAATGAAGTTGAATGCTCTATTTGCAATAATTTTGGACATGAAGATTTTGAATGCAGAAGCAGGTTTCCGGAAAGAAAGGTACAAGAACAAAAAAGGGAACAAACCTCAGGCACCAAAACATGGAAAATAAAGGAACCTCAAACAGAAAGATGTGGGATAGCATTCTATGCAGAAGGACAAGAAAATCTATGGTACATTGACAGTGGATGTTCAAAGCATATGACAGGTGATAAAGAAAAACTTGAATCTTATTCTAATTTAGAAAAGGGAAAGAAAGTCTCTTTTGGAAATGATACTCCTGCAACTATAAAAGGAAAAGGTATTGCTCCTTTAAAAGAAGATGTTAAGGCTGGAAATGTTTTGTTTGTTGATGGACTAAAGCATAATCTTCTAAGTGTAAGCCAGATGTGTGATCAAAGAACCGAGGTTATATTCAGATCAAAT
Source organism: Pinus tabuliformis (assembly GCA_031772625.1). Lineage (NCBI taxonomy): Eukaryota > Viridiplantae > Streptophyta > Pinopsida > Pinales > Pinaceae > Pinus > Pinus tabuliformis. The sequence goes on along the minus strand of CM062819.1, from coordinate 264,423,452 downwards.
GGATGTCTTGTTCGTGATCTTGATACAGGTAAAACAGTTCTCAAAGGAAAAAGAACTCCAAATAATCTATACATATTTGATGAAGGACAACAACAATGCTATCTAAGCAAGGATGAAGAGCACTGGTTATGGCATCGAAGGTTGGGACATCTAAGCTTCTCACAAATAAGGAAAGCTTGCAAATATCAGGCAGTTCGCGATCTTCCAGATATCAAAATTCCTGACAACACCATATGCAGATCATGTCAGTTTGGAAAACAGACCAGAACTAACTTTCCAGAGAAAGAAGGATCAGCCAGCATGCCTCTTGAGCTAGTACATACAGATGTATGTGGACCATTCAGAAAAAGAACACCTAGAGGAGAGGAATACTTGATATTATTTATTGACGATTTCTCCAGGTTTGTTTGGTTAGGACTTATGAAGCACAAAGATGAAGCTTTCGAAAAATTCAAATCCTTCAAAGCTTTGGTTGAAAATGAATCAGGTCACAAGATTAAGTGCCTCAGATCCGACAGAGGTGGAGAATTTACTTCAAATGAATTTTTCGATTTCTGTGATGAACATGGGATAAGGAGAGAATTTTCTACAGCTAGAACTCCTCAGCAAAATGGAGTAGTGGAAAGAATGAACAGAACAATCCAGCAAATGGCTCGTGCTATGCTTGATGAATCAGGAACTCCTGCAACCTTCTGGGGTGAAGCTGCACATGCGGCAGTTATTATTCTCAACAAGACAAATGTCCGAGTGAACAACACTCAAACTCCTCATGAGCTCTGGAGTGGTAAAACTCCTTCGGTAAAGCACTTCAAAATCTTTGGGAGCAAATGCTATATCAAGAATACTGAGGAGCAGCTTGGCAAACTTGATCCTAGAGCAGATGAAGGAATTCTTCTTGGTTACTCTCCACATAGCAAAGCATACAAATGCTACAATAAAAGACTTGGCAGAATTGTTGACAGCATTGATGTAGTGGTTGATGAGAAGGGATACATTCCTAGGCAAATACATCGTGAAGACATTGAAGAAGATGAAAGCTACCCTCAAAGACAGAATGATGAAGAAGAAGAACCGCAAGAACAATCTCAAGAAGGACCTCACGAAGAAGCAGAAGAAAGAACAAGAATAGAAGAAAAGACTCCATCCAGATATGTTCAAAAGAACCATCCAGAATCTCAGATCATGGGACAAAAAGAAGCAGGTATACAAACTAGAAGAACAGTTGCAGAAGCTTCAAGTTATTTGGCATTACTCTCCTCTACTGAACCACAAAATGTGAAAGAGGCATGCAAAGATGAATGTTGGGTGAAAGCAATGGATGAAGAACTTGAGCAAATCGAAAAGAACAACACTTGGGAGCTGGTTCCTAGACCAAAGGATAAGAATGTTATCGGAACAAAATGGGTTTTCAAAAATAAATTGAATGAAAATGGAGAAGTAATTAGAAACAAAGCCAGACTTGTTTGTAAAGGGTATGCACAGCAAGAAGGAATAGACTTTGAAGAAACTTTTGCTCCTGTTGCAAGACTTGAGGCCATCCGAATGTTTCTTGCTCTCTCAAGTTGTCAGAACTTCAAAGTATTTCAAATGGATGTGAAATCAGCCTTTCTGAATGGAGACTTGGATGAAGAAGTGTACATTGAACAGCCAGATGATTTCATTCTTGGAAACGATCCAAATCTTGTATGCCGATTAAAAAAGGCTCTCTATGGTCTCAAACAAGCTCCAAGGGCTTGGTACTACCGGTTGGACAAATATCTTCATCAACAAGGTTTTTCAAAAGGTTCAGCAGATAGCAATCTTTATATAAAAGTTGAAAATGACAAATTACTAATACTTGTTGTGTATGTAGATGACATTATTTTTGGCAGTAATGAAGAAGCTATGAGTCAAAGCTTTGCCTCGGTCATGCAGAAAGAATTTGAGATGTCCTTGCTAGGAGAACTGACATACTTCCTTGGTTTGCAAATCCAACAAAAGAAAGGAGGAATCTTTTTATCTCAAACCAAGTATCTCAAGCAGATTTTGAAGAAATATGGCATGGAAGATGCAAAACCAGTATGTACACCCATGGTCACAGGATGTAGTCTCAGTGCAAATGATGAATCTGCAGCAGTACATCAACCAACCTACAGATCTATGATTGGAAGTTTACTATATTTGACAGGTACCCGACCAGACATCATGCATGCAGTTGGAATAGTTGGAAGGTTTCAGGCAAATCCAAAGGAGACTCATCTTCAAGCAGTGAAGAGAATCTTCAAATATCTTCAAGGGACTCAAAATTATGGCCTATGGTATCCTAGAGATACAGATCTCACTCTTCATGCTTATACAGATGCAGATTGGGCCGGAAGCGTGGATGACAGGAAAAGCACAAGTGGTGGTGCATTCTTTATGGGTCCCAGACTGGTATCTTGGTTCAGCAAGAAACAGAGTTCAATTGCCTTGTCTACAGCTGAAGCGGAATATGTTGCTGCTGCATCTTGTTGCACCCAACTTCTTTGGATGATGCAGACTTTGCAGGATTATCAAATCACTTGTACACCTCCTATTCCTATCTTATGTGACAACACAAGTGCAATCAGCATCTCAAAGAATCCGGTTATGCATTCAAAAACCAAGCACATACCAATCAAGTACCATTTTCTCCGGGAACAAGTACTTGAACAGAAGGTCAAGTTGGAGTATGTTCCTTCTAAGGAACAAGTTGCTGATATTTTCACCAAACCGTTGCCCAGGGACACTTTTGAATACCTCAGGCAAAAGCTAGGGGTTGTTGATGCATCATCTCACTATTGATCCTCTTCCTATTGATGGTATAAGCTCAGGGGGAGCACATAATGCATTGTTGGCATTATGGAGAAGGAGATCTTGGAAATAGCTGCAATATGTCTCTGTCTCCTTCATGATGGATTTCTGGTTACAGATCTGGAGAAGCATGAGCTTAGGGGGAGCATACCAAAGGGGGAGCATACCCTTTGCCCTTGATGTCAAAGGGGGAGAATGATGAAGCTGAAGATTATGTGGTTGCCATCAAGTCCAAAGGGGGAGCTTGTTGGCATTATGATTCAGGTGTTGTCCTTGATGGCAAACTCTTTCAGGTGATAAATCAAGAAGGACGCAGAAAATATGTTCAGCAAGTGCGTCCCCGCAGGTAGACCATGCAGAAACCGCGTCCAGGGACGCAGGCCAGCCGTTCAGGAGGTGCGTCCGCCCTGTGCACTCATTTCAAGGCAGAGAAAAGCACGTGGGGGTTTCTTGTGTGGTATCTAGCCGACGGTTTTGTGTTTCTATGGTGTCGGCTCGTGGTATTGTTCCTCGCTTTGAGGAGATGCTTGCCTATATAAAGCAAAGGAGTTCATTTGGATTAGGTATCATCTTGGTTGAACATCTCTTGGTGAGATCTAGTCCAAATCTATAAGGGCGAATCTTCTTATGGACTACGATCTATATGGCGCATGATCAGATCTGTGGATCTGAGTGTTTGGGTTGGTTCTGAAGTCCTCTTATCTTCTATATCTGAAGGGACGCAGATTCAGTGAAGGGAAAGTGCGCCGGGACACAGTACAGTAAAGACTCAGGTGCGTCTCTGAGGCAAAGGACGCGGCGCGATAGTGTTTCTGGGTGCGTCGGTCACAGAAAAGCAAAAGGGAACAGTGCGTCTGCACGCAGAACAACATAAGGTATACTGCGTCCAGTCGCAGGCCACAGAAAGAAAATATGCGTCCCTGTCTTAAGATGATCTGTTGACTGTATATTTCTGTTCATAAGGTGTTCTGGGTTGTTTATGTAATTACTGATCTGATATCTGTAGTAGACTGTATCTGTTGTATACTTGTTGATCATCTGATTCTTCATGAAAAGAAGTAGGGGGTTGTAGCTCCCTTCCAGGAGAGACTGGAAAACGAGAGAGAGTTGTAGCTCTCTGCAGGTTGCAGCCTGCGTGCTGGTAAAGGACTGCACCAGTACAAAATCATTGTAAAAAGAATTTCTTGAAAGAAGATAGAGACATATTGCAGCAGGTGGTTTTTCTCCCGCATTGGGTTTCCACCTTACATCTTGTGTTCTTTGGTGTGACTGTCTATTTTCTTTATTCATGCTCATTGTTTTATGGTACTGATATGCAAGAATATTTCAAAAGATCAAATAAGGAAGATTTGGTAAATTGCTAGATAATACTGATTCACCCCCCTCTCAGTATTATTTCCAACAATCTCATTCCAACCCACCTCAATAAAAAAAAATTCCCAACCTATATCTAAAATCCCAATCCACTCATGTAAACAAGTTATATAATTTATATTTTATAGTTAGACAATGATAGGGTAGACAATGATAGGGTTTGTGTATAAGAGTATGTTGACTTTAGATAATGTATTGGGTGCATTGAATATAGACACTAATATTAAGCCTATGTTTGATAGGCATATTAAAGTTGTGAAACTTTTTTGAATATCAAAGTGAAACTTTATGGAAGTTAAATATTGCATATCATAAATTCCACATTAAATATTAAAACTTCAAATATGCACCTTAAATTTGAAAATTTTGAGGAATGCATATAATCTTAAAGTAGATAGATATTTAGTGCTAATAAACCTTTGAAGTGTCAAGTACAAAACTGTAAATACATTTTATCCATGAAAGGGGTCTTAATTTTAAAGCAACTTGACACAATAACAAGGTTGAGCTAAGAAGTTTTCTGGCACAAAAAAAAGGTATAAATGAGCTAATAATTATTCATTTTTCCTAAATGATAATAAAGAAATGTGCTTATTCTTGTACTCTAATTTTTTTATTCATCAATAATCAATGCCTTATGAATTGGTTAAGTAGATATTTGTTCATCTCAATCTCTACATAGACACTCACATAGTTAATAATCATCTTTCAAACTCACATACTCTAATTTTTTATCCATCAATAATCAATACCTTTTGTGATAAATTGGTTAAGTAGATATTTGCTCGCCCCAATCTCTACTTGGACTTCAACACAAGTAATAATTCTCTTCAAAACTCTAATTTTAGTCATTTTTAAGAAATTTATCCAAATAATAACTAATATTTTTTAAAATACTTAAAATCCACATATAAATAGAGAGATTTGGTAAGCTCGCCTAAATTAACATTCTTAAAATGGTTCGAAACGCGTCGACAAAGGTCTTTCTTCATGTGATTTACGCCGAAGTTCTTCTTACAATTATAATTATAATTAGATTAAAATCAAAAAACTTATAATTTAGAAAAAAAACAAAAATTGCGTGATAATGATAATCTTTCTTCCATACATGTATTGTATTAAATGATGATAGATGTCATTCAACATAACTTGAAGTTGCACCATTTTTACTTTAATAGCTTATATGGAATCCTTTCAAAATGTACTTTAATATTAATATTTCACCAATAAGACTATGCATGATAAACTCTATAGCCAAAACATGACACATAACTTTAACTAACAATACATTCAGAAAGAGGGGTAGCAAGTGCTGAGTTGCACTAAGATGGAAATTCATGATAAACTATACAACCAAATCATGACACATAATTTTAACTAGCAATAAATGTAGAAAGAGGGGTGGTAGGTGTCAGGGAGGTGGGGAGTGGTACTAGTGTACCTCAAAGGACAAGTAGAATTATATTATTCTTAGAGTTTGAGAAGAGCTTCTAATAACCAACCAAAGCCTTATGTGGTGCTATAAGGAATTTAACAAGCGACCTCACTTAGTATTGACAAATTAATCATTATGGGTGACTTTAAACTCATTATCAAACACCTTCATTTTGGATCCTTACCCCTAGACTTCAAGCTAAATTCAAGATTTAAAATGATTTAGAGTAGTCTGGGTTCCATTGAGGGGTTTCAATCAATTCGCATTTTAAGACATTATAACGCGAAGGCAAATTATCTAGCCAACCTTGCCATTTGCAATGCAGAGGGAAATCTTAATATTAATGATCGGTAGTTTCACTTCCCCATTTAATGAGCATAAAAGCACTTGGTCATCTATGTGAGCATCACCTAATGACATAAGGAGTCATGTATAAGGCTATATTGACAAATGGCATGGTGGCACTTCAATAAAACTCAGTTGTGAAATAGTTTGGCTTTGTCCTCCCTCGCTTGGTGGTTATGACGATGTGTTTTCTAAACCATGGGAAATGAAGCAGGCAGTTCATTTTGATGGTACAACATATGGTAACTATGATGCAACCCCTCCATTTGGTTTTCATGGAAACTCTACTTAAGCATCAAGCTTGGGACCTTGTGGAGGTGGATCTCGTGGATTTTGAATGGGCACAATACTCTCTTTACTTAGCCGCATGAGAATCAACAATTGTGTAAATACAAGTTATGATCTTTAGCACTGTAATGATTATCTGGCTTGTGGGGATTTCTATGGGTTATCAACAAAAGACAAGAGTCCATGCTTAGGTTGGTCGATGGAAAATCCCATAATTTCCCTTCTCTAAGATCTTATACCTTTAAAGCAGGATGGCTTAGCTACAATTGAAGTACCATCAACTAGCAACATAATGAGCATCCACAATAAATCATTGTTTGAATAAAGGAAACAACTCAAAGGGTAGAAGATGAAATAAGCAACTTAAGGTGTCAAATAGAGGAAATGAAACAAATCATCATGTAGAGTACTCTGTTTTCTCTTTCCTTGATCAACTTCATATGCTCTCCTCTCTTCATTATTCCTAAATTAAATGTATATACTCAACTTATAAAACTTAAACCCTCACAAAGTTTGCTCAATAACCCGGTCTATTTAAATACCATACAAACAAAATTTATTTTATTTAATTATAAATAATAATATAAAATCTATATCAGTGAAATTTTAACCTTTTGAAACACCTTTTAATTGATTAACTAGTAATATTCTATATACTCTTAAATCTCTATCACATTTCCAAACACAATTTCTTAATAATGAAATTATATATATATATGGCATGAACATTCAATCAAGTTATAAATCGATTACAACCTATATGAAATTACATATAGGTAACCCATAACAATCATGAACATTAAATAAAGTTATAAATCAATTATTATAACCTTAAGGTGCAAACACATATGCAAACTTTATTTTTCTCCTTTTCTTTCAAACTTCACATAGTCTATTATTAATCTTCTGCATAAGTCCAACCTTGAGCTGCAAACACATTTGCAAACTTTGTTTTTCTCTTTGTCTTTCAAACTTCGCATGGTTTATTATCAATCTTTTGGATAAGTCCACCACGTGTTAGAAGAATATATAAAATCATTTGGTGATAAAATTTAGAAGAGTTGGTTTAGAATTTGATTCTCCAGGCACGTCAGCGTCATGCATTCTATATTTCTTAACCACGAAGGAAAGAAGTACCCTTCAATCCCACCCTTGACTTATGCCACACGGCTCTTTATGGAAGTACCATATTGATTAGGTGTCTCAAATGTTGTGTTATATATCAAGGTTCCACGTCATCATACCATGGTGTTTGATTCTTCTACATGTGCAGAGATTATATTATTGTCAAGAATACAATTTGACTTATGCCACACGGCTCTTTATGGAAGTACCATATTGATTAGGTGTCTCAAATGTTGTGTTATATATCAAGGTTCCACGTCATCATACCATGGTGTTTGATTCGTCTACATGTGCAGAGATTATATTATTGTACCATATTGATTAGGTGTCTCAAATGTTGTGTTATATATCAAGGTTCCACGTCATCATACCATGGTGTTTGATTCGTCTACATGTGCAGAGATTATATTATTGTCAAGAATACAATTTAACTTATTATTATAATACAATATTCAATACTATAACATAATATTCAAAACAATTTTCAAAAATAGCATCATAATATTATAATATTTTAAAGTTTTTAAATGTAATAAAAACAAAGAGTAAGAGAAGATTGGCTCATAGTCCCAACGGTCCCACCTTCTTGCACTTATCAATTTTATTTTGGACATCATTACAAATGTCTTTTTCCCTTCACTCCTTTGTGTTTGGCATGCTAGTAACTACATTTTGGATTACATTTCTTTCTCCATGATTACCACATATCCCCTTGTTTTCTAAGGGCAAGGAGGCAATCATATCCCCTCTTTTTGGGCAAGAATCTCCTCCTTTATTGGATTGAGGGCAAGGAGGCAATCATATCCCCTCTTTTTGGGGCAAGAATCTCCTCCTTTATTGGATGAAGGTACAAATCTAAAGATTATTTCCACAAAGATCCAAAATACTTTTGAGGGTAATCCAATTTAATAAGTGCTCCTCCTTTATTGGATGAAGGTACAAATCTAAAGATTATTTCCACAAAGATCCAAAATACTTTTGAGGGTAATCCAATTTAATAAGTGCTTCCTACTTCTTCAAACTTGATACTATAAGGCTAGCTTAGCCCTAGGCCAAGATAATATTCTTTTGCTTAGCCCTAGGCCAAGATGGTATTCTTTTGTTTTATGCTCCTTCACATGCTAAATAATCATTGATTTTATTGCTCAAGTAATAAATCTGCTTAAAGGAGATGTTCCTTATGATATTTATCATAAGATGTTTCTTATGATGTTTATCATAGGTTTTATCCAACTCGAGACTTTAATTAACATTAATTTGTGTAGTGTTTTATTATTACTTAATTTATTATTATATGATGATTTAAAATAATTATATAATATGTTTGGTTAATATAAAATAATGATAGTATGTTTAATAAAGCACAAATAATTTATAAATTTTTTAATTTACAGTGACCTATAAATTGTTGTGGATATTTTATTTAGCAGTTCATCACAATAGATTTGATAAAATTATATTTAAAATTTGAAATTTTACATTATTATAGTTCTATTTCTTTTTAGATTTCTAGATCCGTAGAATATTGTTAATAGTGCATGCATGTGAATTAAAAAATATGTTGAAAATAAAGAACAATGAAATAAAGGGTCACACACGTTTGACACAAGATATGACCTCGGGAACCCTTTAGGGAGAAAAACACAGCTGGAATATGAGATCGCTCTACTCTCTTTCTCTGAATAGAAAATGTTTGTGGGTACAAAGAAATATGGCATGTGGCTTGTGGGCTACTACAGCGTTCAAATCCTCTTTGTGTTGTCTATCTCCTATCACTTTCAATTATTTTTGCTTAGTTATGGAACAAATGCACTTGAAAGAATGGAACCCCTTTTCCTCCTAGTGACCCGATTATAACACAATATGATAGCCCACCAGTGGTTAGGTTTGACTACCTCAACTCTTAACTAAAGTTACAATATAGACCCTTCTAGAGTCTTCTACATCATAATCACATGGCTAGCCCCTTTTCCATGAATAATGGGGGTTGATATGGCATCCTCTCAAATTATGGTGGTGAAAATAAGAAGGTCAACCTTTGAGTGGCATAACTTTCGCATACAAACTTGATTGATATGATTTTTGTGCCATTAGAAAGTTATCTATGTGTAGAATAGGAAAAAAAGGTGTTATGCTAAAGCAAAAAAGTTTTACACCCCAAAAAACGTTGTTTGATATTGTTGGAGTTTGTCTTTTCCAATGCTTCATTTCCCTATGAGCTAAGTATGGTGAGTTGTAAGCTCACATAGAGACTTGCATCTTCCCAATTATAGTTATCCTTATCTGACACTGGGTCTCCTCCATTACTACTTAATGAGGGCTTTCTATATACTTTTACACAACAATGTGAGTAATAAAATACTCTTACATGGTATCAGAGGGGGCGATTCCTGCCCTGCATAATTATTTGTGTTTTGAGTTGCTTACTTTTATGTTTAGATATGAATGGGATCTCCTTGATGCAATGGGTTCGTGTTTTTTTCGAGAGACGGATCAGGGTTGTTTTCTTATCATCGCTAATAAGTCACGCAATATGTAGAGCGGTGGTGGGAGCCTTAGAGATTGCAGCAGCACAACGTGGGGTTTTACTACGCGACGGGTATCCAATCTTGTTGGGGTCTCTTTTCTACGGCTTTATGCGTGGGGACAACGCCTTCCGCAACAGTCGATTCAAGCTCCTCATTCAGATCATGAAGGGGCCTTGGATTTTGCAGACCATAGTGGGGAACCATGCAGCATTCCTATTAGGCAAGGCCCTCACCTGTTGTTATCATAGAAGGGTAAATTATTTAGAAATCGATGTTGACGATTTCCTTACTTCCATTTGCGTGATGGATCTCAGCCGAATGTGTTAATTTCTATACCAAGTGGCCCTTCTGCGATTAGTTCATCTTGGTATAATTCAGGCTCGAAGTTTGTTACTGCTCCTGCCCCATTGCATCTGATGGCAGCCCTATCATAGGCTCTTACATCTTCGATCTCACTATGACTCCCATCACGCTTGTAAAATGTTACACTGTTGTACTGAGAGCTCCTAGACTACGGGTCATGCCTGCTTTTTTTAGTCGGTTGAGTGCCTTCCATCATTTCCTTTTGATGCTCAACAAGGTCAGGTGAATCACAGAACGTTACATTCGTCTAGCGAGATCAGGTTAGGGTATCAGGTAGTGGTTTTTCTGGGTCTTCGACCGAGAAAAATTGTTAGGTAACACAGTCGTTTCCACCCAGGTTCTCATTGGCATGTAATATCAGATTCCTCCGCATGATTTTCTATTCTTCTTGTGAAGCCTCTAGTGGTGTTTGAACTTGACATGTGCAATGGCAATTTTCTTGTGAGGGTCCCTGGGAGGACAGTCGGAAGGATTTGAGGGATAGCAGACAACATCATCGCTGTAAGAGTAAGAAATATATTTTCCTCTGAATTATTCCATTAATTCCCTCTGGTCTTCTGAGAGCTAGACAAGTTTAGAAAGTGAAGTTGAGGACATTGTGTCAATTGGGCAAGGTACTGTGGAAAACTCCTCTAGGGGATCAACAACGCATCCCTCGAAGATAAGGTTGGCTAGCGTGACAACAAAAGGGGAATACTTGTAATTGACTATGTATCGCCCTCCCTTGGTGGCCCAGTCTGAACCGTCCTAAACGATGGCATATACAAACATGAATTTTACTGGATAGTACGTGCCTATGACATATGAAATCATAATTTCTATCATGGAAATGTCATCCATGAAGAATAATGTGTTTTTCTTTGTCCAAAGAATTGTGTACTGATGAAAATATTCAATGGGATCAAACCAGAGCGTGTATCGTTCCTTATGTCTGACAGTGGGAGCACTGATAGAGGCCTTGTATTTGGTCTTGGTTTGAATTCTGCTTCTGTTTCTAATGCATGGACTGGTGAATTTCACTAAACTTTGGCCTTGCAAATTACTCAAGGGAGATGGAATGGTTGCTCTCGAAGTCAATAGCCTTCTTTTCTTACTTCCCTCTCCTCATAGATCAATGAACACTTGTTGTTTTTAGTGGTTTAATCAATGGTTTGGGTCAAGATTTTTGAGTTTTCAGAAGAGGAGTTTAAATGGATAAATGATAAAATCCTATGAAAATATTTCTCATTGGAGAATGACCATACATATATTTGGTTTACAATGCAATTTATGCTTGGTGGTTATGATTGGTTTTTTTGTTGGCTAGGCATGCAAACCTAGTTTGGTCTTATTTGTCTCTTGATTGGAAGTGTCAACCAATGTTTGTTGTCATCATTAACCTTATTTTGTAGCAATTTTGCTTTTGTGGCCAGCTTTGTTTTTTCAAGATGGGTAAAATATTGCAGGAAATTCGTGAGAAGAAGGTAGCAAATGAACTTCGTAAAGAGGTTCTCCAAATGTAGTCAATGGTAGCTTTATTGCAAGCAGAAAATGCAACTCTTAAAAATAGGTTGCAAACATCAATAGATGAGAAAATCCACAAGGTTGAACATTTGGAATAAACCACGGGAAAATATCTCTAGATGCTTGCAAATGAATTCCAAGAGAAGATTGACCTCCTTGATGGCTTATAGGAGGAAGTTGAGTCTTTTTCTGACTCAAATTTGAAGAAGCAACTGGAAGTGAAAAATAATCAACATGTTATGGAGATTAATTGTTTCAAGGAAACAATGTTGGAACATCAACAACTTTTGTCACAACAATTGATTGAGAAGGATGAAGTTATTCAACAGCTGCAAGAGTCTAAGCATGAACTTGAATTGGAGGTTAGTCGCCTTCAGAAATCTAATATGGAGCAAATTGATGTTAAGGTGCCAAGCTTTCCTTCTTCCACTCTTGATGATGTTGATTGTCAGAAGACTGAAGTAGAGGATCATGAATCATCACATGCTATTGTTGCACCCAGTTTTGGAAAACATACTACTGGTATTGGATCCCGATTATTGAGCAAAATGGGATATAACAGAGGAGGACCTGGGAAGAATGGACAGGGAATTGTTGTTCGTATTAACCCTGTAGTGCAGACATTAAGATTAGGTCTTGGATATGATCCTACTGTTGCCTCATCACCTACATCCAATTGTGAGGTGCGTGAAGAAAATGCTCATGTTAATTGTGATAAACATATTGATGACATAGCTATTGATGCCATTCCATATGAAAAAGTTGTGGCACTCAACTATGAGTCTGTAGAGGTAAAAGATGAACCATTTGCACATCCTCATCAAAATAAATTACCCAAGCACCAACATTCTTGGTCAATTAGTAATCAAACATTCAAATCGTTACAGAAGAGATGCGGGAGAATGAATTGTGGACTAGTGCCGACCATCAAGATCATTTTTGGATGGATTGATGGATGGTCATGGCGTCAATTAAACCAATGCTTGAAGACTTCATATCGTCATGTTGCATCAGTTGTTCATTGTTTATTGTTGTTGTACCCTTAGTTGTGTTTCAGGGGGGGGTGGGGAGGGAATTTGTTGACAACGAAGACTATTGATTCTTTCTTCTTTCGTAGTTGTGTTTTAGGGGGCCAGTTAGATGGTGACAAATATTGTTGTCATTTTTTTGTGTTTAATTAGTGTGATGGTGGTAGTGTTCAAACAACTTCAGGAGTGTTGCTGTATGACGTGTGAGCCGAGTTGCCATATTTACATTCCTCATTGGTTGTTGGTTGGTTGATGGTGTTGCTTCTATTTGAATCTCTTATCTAAGTTCTTTATTGGCGCCTAGTTTCTTTGAAGCATTTTTTGGAGATGTTGACAGTGTTTTTCACCCTTGTGCCTTTGCAACAATCCTACTTTAGATATTGACTGACCTCATTAAGGTTTCATGACTCTCATATTTAGATTTTTGGTACTTCAACATTCGGTACTTCTTGATTGGAGCGGGCCAGTGTTTGTTCAGCTTCAAGTGAGGGTTCCTAAAACACAACCCATCTTTGTTCTCTTTCAATTGAGATTGGAAATGTTTTGTGATTTCTCTTGTAATGAGACTACAGGGCATTCGATGTTGAAATAGATCTCACCAACAATGATCCTTGTGTGTCATTTTCCCATAGAGATTTATACCCTGGTCTTATGGTCATTGTCATCCTCCTTTATTGGACTCTCAATTTGTTATGTAGATCATCATGACTATGTTTGATGTGTTGTTCACAATCTACCCCTGAACTCTCCAATATTCTTTCTTAAGCTAGTTCTAAAGCGCTGAATTTTTTTGTGCGTTGTGAGTTAACTCTACTGAGAGTTTAAAGAATATGTATGACCAGATCAGAGACTTTAGCTCTCATATATGATAGTTCTCATTGCGAAATGATGAGATTTTTGTTATTCTGTTAAAATGTATGCACGGAAGTGGATCCTCGATGGGTCACTGCCCGGACCTTAAAAATATTTTAGATTAGGACTTGGCTCATTGTTATTTTTTAAGCAAGGGAATCAATCCTACATCCATGGCTTCTTTATCATTGTGTTTTTTCTTTGATCACTTCAACTTGATTTATGTTGGTTGTTAAGTTTTGTTGCACTATATCTTTGAAGAAAACAGAGATTTGTACATGCGCTGTAGTGACCCCGAGAAAGCTGCATAATGGAGCAGTGTCATAGCCACTGAATGTGTCGAGCCATTTCTTGTATTGATTAATTTTATGGCCTAGATCGAGGGTTTCAGAGGATTTTTCCATTGATTCTCTGTTGAAAATGCAACAAGAAAAGCATAATTTAATTTTGTCCTTGAATTAAATTAGGAATAAAATTGTAATTCCACATCACAAAACAACTTGTACGAGTTAACTATGTTAAATTGACTTAGTTGGCTCAGTTAATTTAAGTTGAGGGTCTAACTTGAGTCATGTAGAGTGTCTCCTACATTATAGGAGCCCTGGTTGAGTGTATTTTGAGTTGTAATTAATTAATTCAGTTTAACTGAGTTAAAGTAAGTTAAACTAGTTCCAACTGATGGAGGAACTAGTAGGAGGTCATACAATGGAGTGTTACTTCATGTGTTCAACCAATTAACTGATGATTCACTCATAAATAACTCATGCATGGCAGATATGAGAGTTACCCAATTGAGATTGGAGTTCAGGGACAATGTATTATCAATTGTATAATCATCTGAATTGTACATGTGGTGCATGCAGTGAGAGGAAGTCCTATGAGGATAGCGCAATTCATATTGAGGAATTTACCTAATTAATAGGGGATTAATTCCCAAGGAAAGAGCGTAAGGAAACAGGGACTTGAAAAAACCAAAATTTGGTTAAGTATTGGCCTAGGATTTTCTAGGAAGTTCTGAGATAGATAGAGATAGTGCAGAGGTCACTAGGGCTTGAGAAAAGCATTATAATATTATCATAATTTATGACTAATGTAATATACAGATAGCAGGGGTTTTTAGTTGTGGCTTTCCACAAGAAATGATTGTGTAGTGTGTTGATTGAATTCTTTCTCTTGTATGCTTCGTGATTTCATGATCGTTTAATTGTTTCCGTTGATGAGTAGAGTAGATTTAAGCCTATTGTTTTAGTAAATTACAATTAGAAGTTTGAATCTACAAGGAGTTTCTACATGGTACAAGAGCAGAAATCACTCTAGAAGAGGAGAATACGAGTTTGTATTTTGCAAGTGAAATCAAATTTGTAGTATCATTCTTCAGAGCGAGCAGGATGTCGTTCTACAGATTGAGACTCAAATATGCCCTTGAGGGTAGTTCGAACTATATTTATTGGAAGGACATGATGGAGGCAGTGATGGAAGACAACAGGATGAAGGAATTCATAGACAAAGATATTCCAAGCCTCCAACAACTGATGCTCAAGATCTGGCAGAGTGGAGGAAATGTGTTGGTGTAGGTTTTAACCCCGTACAGAAATTACCGCCATACGAATTCTAAAACACAGAAAATAAACAATGCGAGAGAATAACACATAAAACACATATACACAGAGATTTTCCCCTGGATCCCAAAACCGAGACTACTAGCTTGACTTTTCATTATATTCCTTTAAATGTTACAATATATATTTATACATGCTGAAGCATCCAATACCATGGACCGAAAAACCATCGCGTCCAAAAAACATGCGCGAAAATCATGCACAAAACAATAGGTGGGTTTGCCCAACCTAACATAGGGTCCAAAACCAAAAAATTTTGGGGCGCTGCCCTGGACCCCATAAAGTGGGGTTACGGGTACCCCTCAAACCCCCTGTGACCTCCCCCCTCTAACCCCGGGTTAACTACGTGGGCTAGTCGTGGAAAGAATATAACACAACCCAACATTCTCCCACTTGTTGTTTTCTTTCCACAGGGGCCATAAGAGAGCTTAGTCATTTTTCCAACCCTGAAATGCCCATTGTCTCTCTACACCAAGAGAACTTCTCATAGCTCACAGATTTTGTCAATGCATCTGCAGTATTCTTCAAAGTGTCCACCTTTACCAGCAACACCTTTTTGTCTTCTATCATATCCCTCACAAAATGATACTAAACATCAATGTGCTTTATCTTTGAATGATATGCAGGGTTCTTTAACAAGAAAATTGCACTTTGGCTGTCACAGTCTATCCTTATAGCTTCTTGTACTAACCCCATACTTGAACACAATCTCTACAACCAAACTGCTTCCTTGCATGAGTGGCTACCATGTATTCTGCCTCCGTAGTTGATAGTGCCACTATAGATTGTTTCTTACTCATCCAACTGACTGCACCTCCAAATAGGTTAAACGCATACCCACTTGTAGATCTTCTCTGATCCAGATCTCTAGCCCAGTCTGCATCAACAAAGCCATGAATATCCAACACTCTGTCCAATCCTGGTCTTCCTTGGTAGCACAAACCATAGTCACTAGTGCCACACAAATACCTGAAAACTCGCTTCATTGATGTCCAGTGCTTCTTCCCTGGTTTTGACATAAACCTGCTCAATACTCCCACTGCATGTGCAATGTTTGGTCTAGTACAGACCATTGCATACATCAAGCTACCAACTGCACTTGCATATGGAACACGGGACATGTCCTCTTTCTCTTCTTGTGTCTTGGGACACTGTTTAGCAGATAACCTCACACCTACAGAAATAGGAACCTTCACCGGTTTACTGTCCTACATATTAAACCTCTACAATATTGTCTCGACATACTTCCTCTGGTTTAACTAGAGCTTCCTCTTTGCCTGATCTCTTTTAATTTCCATGCCCAAAATATAGTTTGTAGCACCAAGATCTTTCATGTCGAATTTGGAGGACAATTGGGTCTTCAAATCCTGGATAATTTCTTTGTCATTTCCAACCAGCAACATATCATCCACATACAAGACTAGATAAATAACACGGTCACCAATTAATTTAAAATACACAGTGATCTACTTTGCTTCTAGTAAAGCCAAGTCCCCGTATAAATGTATCAAATTTCTGATACCACATCCTTGGTGACTGTTTTAACCCATACAGAGACTTCTTTAACTTGCATACCAGTTCTTTCTTACCCTTCACCACAAAGCCTTCAGGTTGCTTCATGTAGATCTCCTCTTCCAGATCCCCGTGAAGAAATTTTGTCTTCACATCCATCTGTTCTACCTCAAAATCAAAAGCAGCAACAACAAAGAAAAGTAATCTAATAGAAGTTACCTTTGCAACAGGAGAAAAAATATCACCAAAATCAATTCCCCGCACCTGGGAATAACCTTTTGCTACCAACCGAGCTTTGTATTTCTCCACCTTTCCTTCTGCATTTGTCTTCTTTTTGAACACCCATTTGCTGCCAATGGTTTCCTTCCAGCCGACAACTCCACCAGATCCCAAGCCTCATTATTGTGCAATGATGCCATTTCATCAACCATGGCCTCTTTCCAAAGTTTGCCATCCTCTGAATCTACTGCTTCCTTCACAGTTCTGGGATCATCATCAGTAATAGATAAAGCACAATTTGAACAGAAAGTAGATGGACTATACCTTTCTGGCTGCCTTCTTTCTCGAACTGATCTTCTCACACCCGGAGTTTGTGGCTCTTCATCTTCTAATTCCTCCTCTGTTGTAGAGTCTGATTCTTCCTCCTTAAGCTCAAACTCTATCTTCTCAGGTTCCTTTGGTTGGACTTCATGTTTAATAACATCTTTTACCTCTTGGAACACCACATCTCAGTTGTACACAACATTTCGTGTGATTGGGTGCCAAAGCTTATAACCCTTTAAACCATCCTTATACCCAATAAAGATGCACTTTTCAGATTTACTATCCAACTTGGTTCGTTTCTCCTTTGGAACGTGTACATATGCATCACATCCAAATACCCTCAGATGTGAAAGAGAGGGTTTCTTACCAGCCCATACATGTTGTGGAGTCTTATCCTCAAATGCTGATGAAGGTGACCTATTGACTAGGTAACATGCAGTATCCACCGTCTCTGCCCAGAATTCCTGTCCTAACCCGGCACCACTGAGCATGCTTCTTGCCCTTTCCATCAACGTCTTATTCATTCTTTCTGCAACTCCATTTTGCTGAGGTGTATATGGATTAGTCTTCTGTCGTGCTATACCACACTTCTTACAAAATTCTTCAAATTCCTTGCTACAAAACTCTCCACCATTATCTGTCCTCAGCACCTTTATCTTCTTCTCTGTCTAATTTTCCACCAGAGCCTTAGATTCTTTAAACCTGTCAAAGACTTCAGATTTCTTCTTAAGGAAATATATCCATGAGAAGTCATCTATAAATGATACATAGTACATAGACTTACCCAGTGATGGAACCTTCACAGGTCCAAACACATCACTGTGCACAAGTTCTAATATCTGTTTCGCCCTCTTACTACCAGATGGAAAACTCACCCGATTTTGCTTCCCATATACACAATTTTCACAGAAATCAAAATCCAGAGAGCTATTACTCATACCTTTACCATGAAGTATTCGAAGGCCCTTCTCTCCAATATGTCCAAGCCTTTGATGCCACAACATGGTCTTCTCTCCAGAGACCACTAGATTTTCTGCTCCACTTTCAGGAACCACAGAACTATTGCACCCATCAATAATAGTGCTACCTTGTAGCTTGTACAGAGTTCCAATCTAAACTCCCCGTATCAATACCAGTGCTCCCCGAACCATCTTGCATGTATCCTTCTCAAACACTGTTTTTACACCTGCATCATCCAACTTGCTAATAGAAATCAAATTTCTAGCTAATGCAGGAATACACAGAACACCCAGAAGTGTTCTAACCCTTCCACCTTGCAACTTCAACTTTACTTTTCCGCGACCAATGTGTTATAGACAATTTTGTGCCTTGCAGCATCAGGCATGAATTGTCAATAATCCAAGGGATCCAAAGTCCCTAAACATGATGTTCCTACCCTTAGAGGAACAAGGTCAGCAAACCAACAGCTCTCAGATCAGTTCTCCACCTGAAAACACTCAAAAACAAGCAATCCTGAAATCAAAGCAGGTGCTCCACTAGGCTTCTGCGCTGAAACTCAACTCCTCCATGGTGTACCTGCGTTGCAAAGCAGGTAGAACAAAGGCCACCTGCGCTGAGCGAGATGGGACAAGTGGCACACTGAGTCATTGCTCTGGAATCTTCCAAAAATGACACTTGGATCAGGGATTTCGCCTTGTGATGAGTCAGAGGCTCTGTTTCTCCAAGTGGAAGCAAGGTTCTCCAAGTGGACTCAAGAACTGAAGATCAACTGAAGAGAGAGAGGACACAAGGCAGCTACACATCAGTTGCAAGCTGACTCATCCTTTCTCAATTCATCTATATATTGAGCTCTCTCCTATGAGCTCAGGAGGCTGGAATTTTTGTGCAAAGTAATGATATGCTGTTGGTTTCACTATAGAACTATTGGGTGATTGCTTGAAGGAGGTGAAGAGGAGAAATTCTTTCTGCTGGGAGGTGTTGCTGGATTGGGGCCTTCAATGGTTGTAACACTCTCAGAACTTTATTTCTTCCATTAATAAAAGCTATTGAGGTTCTTCTATATGCACTTGTTTCAATGATGTATTGTGATAATTGTATATTTGATTTATGCTAATCCTTGAATCAGTTATGATTGCATGCTTTTTGTAGTTTCCTTCTTTGTTATTTTGCAGGATCTCATTGTAGCTGGGCCAGCAAAAGAGCAAGGAGCTGGGAGCAAGCAGCAAAGAGAAGAGTTTGGATTCGACATTAAGCGCAAGGCAACGGTTAGTGCATTTCTTCATTCTCTCTTGCTTTCATAAAGAAGTAAACCTTAAGTAGTTTTCTTTACAGTTGTTGCTGAGGTACTATCACCCTTAGAGTGGGATAGGGTCATCCGAATCGGATACTTTTCCCTACAACAAACTGGCGACTCCGCTGGGGATCGTATCTGTTTGATTGTTTGTAGTATTTTGCTATTCATTTCCTGAACAAAAGAGTACCAAATCGAAAAGCTTTTGACTATATCAAAAGCGAAGTAGAGGGCAGCTACTCTAGCTCATTTCTGAGCAGGTTCATGATTTGAAGAGCTGATCTACAAGGATCCTTGTAAGCTCTTAGTGATAGCTTTTCATCTTCCTTGTCATCCCTTAGTGTGTACTTGACTGATAGCTTCTGATTTGAGCAAAAACTGTGAATTTTTGAGAAAATTGTGACCCGGAAACTGAGAAAACGCAACTTTCGTTTTCCAAAGCAGGTAGTACACAGGCTACCTGCTTTGCAACGCAGGTCCCGAAGGGGCTACCTGCGCTGAGAGCCAGACTGGCTGTGCAGCACCTGCGTTGGCCCAATTTTGCCTTGTGCATTTGGGGTTTCCTCCCTTTTTCTTGCCTGTTTTCACTATAGATTTTGCAGCCAGTTACCAGTCTTGTACCTGTTCTGAAACCAACCTTACTTGCCATCATTCCGCCTCTGTTATATAACGAAATTGTACTTGTTCTTTTGTATTTCTTACATCATTTACAATTTCCCATAACGAAAGTGAAATAGTCTTGCTTTGGCCTCTTAGATCTGAACCTGTGTTAGGCATTTTGCTGGTCTAAAGAGTTAGCTTGTTTGTTGTCCATAGCTGATTAGTCTTTTTACTTTCGTCATTATGGTTTGATTTCATGTATTTCCAGTGATTAAACAAGTAAATCTTAAGGTGTCTTTTGATTTTGGACAAGCTTGTTTGTTTTCGCTTTAAATCGAAATCAAAGTTATATAACAACTTTCTTTTTGTAATACATCAACATTAAGAAAGGGAAAAGAAAATACATGCATTATGCATTTTGCATTTGACTGTTTGCATGCTGATTTAGGAAATTTTGCATTAGTGTGTGCTCTATGATCTGTGTGAAAAGATTTGCCTTTCTTCTCCTCAGTAGTTAAGATTTTCAAAGTTGAAAGATTGAAAAGTTTGCTTCTCATCTTAAACTGCATTCAGGAATTTGTTACATACATCTCGTGGTGATCCTTAAAGGCAAACTGCTAAGCAAGATCAACATTAAAATAAATCCAATTTACTTAACAACGCTTTGAAACGTAACGCAAACACATAGAGGTTTAGGTAGAGACGTGTTCCGGCGTCGTTAAACGTAGTGACCGTCGATCTCTACGAAGGTGGGTGATTCCTCCTGAGAGTCGGTGGCACTAATACAGACTTGTGCTCCCACGTACCATCGCGTATATATTGGGAGACCCCTATAGGAACAAAGCCTTTATCCATAGGAAGCCGTGTCGGCCGCCCTACTGATCGCGATGCAGTGAACACAGCATTCACGAAGATCGACCACCCGTACCGTAAAACGTATTCTGTGGTTTCGCGAAAAGTTTGGCACACCCTCTGCCTAGAACTCCAGAGTAGTTTCTTTTGGCCTTTTTCAAACTCTATAACTGAAAAAGTCCATCTGAGCATTTGTCACTTCGGGCTCGTTAAAACATCGAAGGAGACTAGAGTCATCTTTAGCTTTTTCTCGACTCTTAAAACATGAAAAAGCAAAGTTGTGTCTAAAGCGTCGTTAATAAAATTTATTTTAATCGGAACATAATCACCTGTTATTCCCACGTTGATCTTTCAGTTGAAAAGTATGGAGCCCACCAACCAAGGAAGTCACCTTGGTGGAAGTCCCAATCCCTTCTCCTCTTGGGGAGATGTTGGTGCGCCTCATATGGCCACATTGTCACTTCCAGGATTGACAATTGGCCTACCTGTATGGCTCTTTTCAACTAATGTAGTTCAGATCACCACTAATCCTGAGCAGTCGAATCAACAGTCAGACCAGTCTAGAGCTACCCACCAGCCTTCCACTTCTTACAATTCTTCCTCTGATCCTTCATCTTCGCAAGGTAGAGCCGGCAAAAGTCAGCCTCCCATGGAGAAGAAGGAAAAGAAGAAGAGAGAAAAGAAGCAGAAGGGGCCTATGGCGAAGGCGACTGGGGGCAAGCAAAAGACATCTGACAAAAATCCGCACACTACACCGACCGGGCCTAAATCGCCATGTGTCATTTGCAAAGGGACCCACTTCCACCGTGACTGTCCTTGTATTCCCCGGATACTAAGGGACTGGTCCCCCAGGTTGCACAATCCGGTAGCATCAACCTCTGATAGACATGTTGATTGCATTCCGTCAACTAGCGAGAGTGAAGGACAAAGAGGGAGACCAAGATCACCCTGCAGACTGTGTGAAGGCGATCACGCCATCCACCGTTGTCCATTCTTAGATGAGGCGAAGAGAGTTTTGGAAGATCGTCCGGTTTCACCGTTACGACTTCCTCCTGGATACCAAAAACTCGTGCCAAGTCCCTCGATAGTTGAAAATCCAGCTGGCCCGATCAAGTGGTCAGCTGAAGTGTCGGTCATTGAGAATGAACCTACTGAATCCAGACCAGACGAAAGTCTAAAGGTCGAAACGGCAGTTGACCCGGTTCTTCCTTCAGAGGTTTCATCCTCAAATGACACCGTCGTTGAAGATTCATCTTCAAATGACACCCTCACTGAAGAGAACAAGGATGACACCATCCAGATTCTTTTCATCAACACAGACTCTGATGAGCATCAGGGCAATGCGCCCATTCCTTTATCGCAGGAAGGAACATCGTCAGGGTCGTATCCGGCCGTGTATTCGGTCCCACCACCAAGCAACCTGGTTGTGTCCTTTGATTGGAACCAACTAGGCAGACCCCGGTTACCAGCCAATATACCATTCAGAATCATTGTCCAAATCTATAGAATGGTGATGGCTGGAACTATCATTGATGAAGGGGCATCTGTGAGTATCCTTTCCTCTATTGCTTGGAAAGCACTGGGTTCCCCGGCGCTTTTACCTGAGATGAGAAATCTATCAGGTTTTGATAAAGGAACCAGTCACCCGTTAGGGATTCTCCCCAATGTTCCCGTTACATTGAAGGGGAAGACAGTTCATATGAACGTCATGGTCGTCCAGGGACCCTTGGTGTATAACTTACTCCTTGGACGAGACTATATATATTGCATGGAGGCGATAGTGTCCTCACTCTTCAGAGTTATGTGTTTTCCGCACGAAGGAAGAATGGTCAAGCTCGTAGACCAACTTTCATTTCCAGGATCACGCATCGCAAATAGTCAAATACCATCCCTTAACGTTTTATTCACTCAAGGAATGCCTCCACCCCCAGTTCTACTTCCCGATGAATGCGAGTGATTCGGAAGAAAGAACTGGGACCCAGGGGGCATGCACCCTGGCCTGCCTTGGGCAGAGAAAACCTTGGGTATAAAGTTAATTTCCGCAGAAGAATATAACTAGTCCGTACCCCGTCCGGCATGGAAGAGAGGGTTGTTCTAGGATAAAGTTCTTTTGTCAAAGTTATGTGAGTGAGATAATCAGCTTCTCGCTCCCCTTGTCTAGGTAAGTAGGATACCGAGGAAGGGGACCATTTGCGGCAGCAAGTAGCCACCATCTTTGAAGGCAAGCCTCACCCATTAAAACATATGTTTTGAAGGATAAGTAGGGGCAGCCTCCAAAGAAAGAGATGAAATTGCTGCAACAAGTGGTCACCGTCTTTAGTAACCTAGTGATAGACATCGCCGAAAAAAAGGGGTTTAGTTTGCGGCAGCGAACAGAACTATTTTTCCGATAATAAGTAAGAGGCAGGCCTCCCTCCGTAACACCAATGTTTTATCTGTTGCGATCTTGCAAAAACCTAAAAGTGAATTGATGGGAAGACAAGTACCGTCGGCACCGAAAAATAACGAGAAGACAAGTATCGTTAAAAATATAGCAAGACGACAAGTAGAAAAACAGAGGTGGGACAGAGGAGGGGTAGCCTTGAAATTATACTTTATACCTGGGGGCATGCAAACCTTTTGGAGTGCAAGCACGGGACGACTATTTATTTTTTTAAATTTTTAGGTCCTCCCTTTAAACCTGTAGGTCTAACCCGTTAAACTCGTAGGATTAGCCGTTTCCAGCTTGCATAAAGAAAGGATGTGGGGCAAAAGTTAAAACTTGCCAAATTGGAGTAACTAGTGAGGTATAGCTCCTTAAATATGACTACCTCACCTGAGGCGTTCCTTGTATTAAGACTGGTATAATCGAGCAGTTTTTGCACACAGTTCATGCTCGTTAAAAAATAAACGCAAGATTCGAGCAGTTTTAGCACATAGTTCATGCTCGTTAAAAAATAAACGCAAGATCCGAGCAGTTTTAGCACATAGTTCATGCTCGTTAAAAAATAAACATGAGTTGTGAGCAATCTTCCCCTAGAGTTCAAGCTCACCCAGAAAAAATGAACCGGTAAATAACCTTGGTAAATGTAACCTTTGACAGCCATATTAAAGCCCTTGGTCGTGTTCTTGCAGTCTCACCTCCATCCGTTCATTTGGCCAATCGTTCATCTCCATATGTTTGTTTACCCATTTTGAGGAACAGCTGTGAAGAGTGATTTCACTTAGCCATCCTTATGACACTACCGTGATTGGAATATTCCAACCTGTACCTGGAATCTGCTGCTATCCCTGTTTATCACTCGTTCCTCAAAAGACGAGTCTTCTTTGAGCTCTTTTCTTCTGACTCGTAAAATATGAAAAGTTTGCCGAGTTTTGGCCTTCCAGCTCGTTAAACGACCGGAAGAGCTATCCCTCCTCTAGATTTTAATCTTTTTGGACCTGAGGGATTATTGCACAAAAAGATCGAGCGCTTGTTTTGTTCGGCTCGTTAAAGCAATCGAAAATTCATCCCTTCTGTATTGTTTTATACTTTTTCGGACTTAAGGGATTAGATGACGAAAAAGGAATTCTGGAGTTGACTTTATGTACCTTTTCAGACTCTCTAAAAATGAAAAGGACCGAGTTATCCTTGTCGTTAGACTCGTTAAATTCATTAAATAGCGACAAACTTGTCTTTAGACGAGAATGAGTTTCCCTATCGCTAGGCTCGTTAAAACATAGCGATGGGCTTGCCCGAAGGGCAGGTTATAGAACAAGCATATGTTATCCTCCTCAAGCTTGATAAAAATAAAGAGGTACTGGTCAGCAATGACTGGGGAAAAATTGGGAGAACCTCACAGCTTTAATGGTAGCAAGTCGCTCTTGAACATGACACTTTGTCCTCCGTATCACATCGGGTTGGGTTGTTTCATTCACCGGTCTCATCACCATGGTCCTCGCCACACCATCCACATTTGGGGTAATGCTACCAATCCATCACATCAGTGTCGTTATATGTTCAAGAGATGTTGTTCTACAAAGAGTCAACCGTGTCCCATCCACTGCCATACATTGTCCTTCATCCATTTCATGACCGCCACCCTGAATCATACATCACAGTTTGTTTTCACCTCATCACAATCACTAGCTCCGTTCCGTGTCACTGATGTGGGATTCATTAAGGCCCTCCTTTGACGGATCGCTCCTTGTCGACATCAGCTCATTATCCAAGGAGTTGATCTAGGAACAACCCCTTCAGTACTTTGAAACTTGCATGCCTCAATGGCAAGTTTCTCACTTCCGGCGACAGGTATACATCAATGACCTTCGACCAGAAGATTTTGCATGGTGGTCGACGCTAAGTCCTTTATTCCCACCATGTGAATTGTACTGCCGTACCTTGAGGGTCATCATCCTTATCGGTGATTCCTCTCGCGCTTGTTAACGGTTTACATCATTGACCGGTAATCAAGCGATGTCTTTCCATGTTCGACTTCAAGAAATTCTCACATGGATCGACTTGTACATCGAGTGAAGATCGGAAGAGATTGAAGACCCCGGATCTAGTTTCATCCATCCGGGCTGCGATATGTATTCAGGATATAAAGACATTTGATGTGTACATCATTGCAGCAGATGATCATCCTTCTCAAAGGATGATAATTTCAGCAGAGAATTGTCAGTCTACCATCAGACGATCGTCTGTTCTATGTACCAAAATGAATTTATAAAGCTGAGCATGGGAATGCCCGCCTCAGCTAGATCATGAAAAAGTATGAAAAATAATGTATTGTATTGTATCTTATTACAGGACACTTCTCGACAGATTGAATGAACTTCGAATCCTCCTAATAAAGCATTTCACCCAATAAACGACCTCATACTTTAGGGGGCATCTGTTATAGACAATTTTGTGCCTTGCAGCATCAGGCATGAATTGTCAATAATCCAAGGGATCCAAAGTCCCTAAACATGATGTTCCTACCCTTAGAGGAACAAGGTCAGCAAACCAACAGCTCTCAGATCAGTTCTCCACCTGAAAACACTCAAAAACAAGCAATCCTGAAATCAAAGCAGGTGCTCCACTAGGCTTCTGCGCTGAAACTCAACTCCTCCATGGTGTACCTGCGTTGCAAAGCAGGTAGAACAAAGGCCACCTGCGCTGAGCGAGATGGGACAAGTGGCACACTGAGTCATTGCTCTGGAATCTTCCAAAAATGACACTTGGATCAGGGATTTCGCCTTGTGATGAGTCAGAGGCTCTGTTTCTCCAAGTGGAAGCAAGGTTCTCCAAGTGGACTCAAGAACTGAAGATCAACTGAAGAGAGAGAGGACACAAGGTAGCTACACATCAGTTGCAAGCTGACTCATCCTTTCTCAATTCATCTATATATTGAGCTCTCTCCTATGAGCTCAGGAGGCTGGAATTTTTGTGCAAAGTAATGATATGCTGTTGGTTTCACTATAGAACTATTGGGTGATTGCTTGAAGGAGGTGAAGAGGAGAAATTCTTTCTGCTGGGAGGTGTTGCTGGATTGGGGCCTTCAATGGTTGTAACACTCTCAGAACTTTATTTCTTCCATTAATAAAAGCTATTGAGGTTCTTCTATATGCACTTGTTTCAATGATGTATTGTGATAATTGTATATTTGATTTATGCTAATCCTTGAATCAGTTATGATTGCATGCTTTTTGTAGTTTCCTTCTTTGTTATTTTGCAGGATCTCATTGTAGCTGGGCCAGCAAAAGAGCAAGGAGCTGGGAGCAAGCAGCAAAGAGAAGAGTTTGGATTCGACATTAAGCGCAAGGCAACGGTTAGTGCATTTCTTCATTCTCTCTTGCTTTCATAAAGAAGTAAACCTTAAGTAGTTTTCTTTACAGTTGTTGCTGAGGTACTATCACCCTTAGAGTGGGATAGGGTCATCCGAATCGGATACTTTTCCCTACAACACAATGATTCTAGCCTTCCTGTCATCCCCCAAGAAGACATCACCACCATCATATTTCTCATACTCGCAGAACAACTCTCTATGGGGGGTGAAGTGAAAGGATGCACCTGAGTTAATCAACCATGCCTCATGATCTACATGTGTACTTGAAGAAGCCAAGTACACATCCCCACCTTCATCTGAGGTGGTTTTCGCCTCTGCAGAAGGAGCATCATCAGATCCCTTTCCTTTATCAGGAGCTTTAGATTTACAGTCCCTTTTGAAGTGGTCTTCCTTTCCGCATTTCCAGCACACCACCTTTACAGGTTTTCCTGGAGATTTAGATCTCCCTCTAGATTTAGATCTCCCACTTGATGACTTATTTTTGTTTTTGTTCTGGGACAGTCCTCATACAAAAAAGGCATCACCATTTTGGCTCTCCATGTTTTTCTATCTCCTCTCCTCCATTAGCAAGGATGAGACTATTTCATCAAAATGCAAGGCAGTTGCATTGATACCTATTGCAATAACCAGACTATCCCACGAATCTGGTAGAGAACACAACAAACTGATGCACTTATCTTCATCTGAAATTTTAATATCAACAGATGCTAACTGACTTACCACAATATTAAATGCGTTCATATGCTCTGTCACCGAGGTCCTCATCTTTCATCCTCAAGTTATATAGCTTTTTCCGCAAGAACAATTTATTCACTAGAGACTTAGATTGGTGCAAAGTCCCTAACTTGTCCCACAAAGCCTTCGTCGTAGCTTCCCTTGATACATTCAGCAATACTGAATCTGAGACACACAGTCGTATTGTTCTCTTTGCCTTCTGATCCAACTTCTTCCATTCTTCATCAGACACTCCCATTGGTTTAGTACTCGGATCTACCGCGATCCACTGATCTTTATCCACCAACAGATCCTCCATCTTGAGTTTCCACAACTCAAAACTTTGACCATTAAATTTCTCGATCTCTATCTTTCCACTGCTCGCCATCTTCTTTCACCACCAGAATCGATCTCGCAGATCTCCCACTGAATAGGGTCTACCACAGGCCCGAGCGAAACCCCTCAGCAACAAAAGCGTCCCCTTGAAGCCAAAATTGCTCTGATACCAAATGTAAGTTTAACCCTGTACAGAAATTACCTGCATATGAATTCTAAAACACAGAAAATAAACAATGCGAGAGAATAACACATAAGACACATATACACAGAGATTTTCCCCTAGATCCTAGAACCGGGACTACCAGCTTGACTTTTCATTA
This sequence comes from Pinus tabuliformis, assembly GCA_031772625.1. Lineage (NCBI taxonomy): Eukaryota > Viridiplantae > Streptophyta > Pinopsida > Pinales > Pinaceae > Pinus > Pinus tabuliformis. The sequence continues at coordinate 264,395,258 of CM062819.1, read as the reverse complement.
TATTCCTTTCAATGTTACAATACATATTTATACATACCGAAGCATCCAATACCATGGACCGAAAAACCATCGCGTCCAAAACCATGGACCGAAAACCATTGCATCCAAAAAACATGTGCGAAAATCATGCACAAAACGATAGGTGGGTCTGCCCAACCTAACATAGGTCCAAAACCAAAATTTTCCGGGGCACTGCCCTGGACCCCATAAAATGGGGTTACAGGTACCCCTCAAACTCCCTGTGATCTCCCCCCTCTAACCCTGGGTTAACTACGTGGGCTAGTCGTGGAAAGAGTATAACACAACCCAAGAGTTGGAAAGGCGAGAAGGATCATACTAGAAGGAGTTCAATATCATATTGTCTCGAAGCTCCATAGGAAGGAGACTCCATATGTAATGTGGAAGGCCTTGACAGATATGTTTCAGAACAACAATGACCATAGGTGTTACAGATCCATTTGGGCACATCAACCCCAAATTATAGATTGATATTATTAGGGTCCATCAACCCCTAATGCAGTTGTTACATGCCCTAAAGAAGTCAACCATCAGAATGCCTAGCTTCCCAAGAAGTTTCATGACCAAAAACATCCAAAAACTACCTCTAAGAAGATCAGCGCAGGCAGGCCTTCATTAGGGTGCGCTGCATGCAAACCATACACTGACAGGGTGCTATGCAGCGCACTTGGTCCCTATTTGGCCTACGCGGAGCGAATTTCCATGAGGGTTTGAAGATTCCTTACCCATTGGAAGCCTCTAGAAGTTTCTCAATGCCACCTGCTCCTTTGAGTTTGCATTTGGATGAGAAAGGGAATTAGGAAACATCAATCCCCTATCCCTTCTTCCATGGAACTGATTTCTAAATTTAGAAAGGCATTCATTATCTCCATTGATGGCATAACCTCCTTCACTCACCTATAAATAGATCACTCATCTAAGAGATCAGGGGTTGAAAAATATTGAGTTGTAAGGAGATGTTGGTGATATGAGATTAGAATTGAGTGCAAGTATTGTAATAGTGTTGGAGTGTCTTGCTTTTCATGAGGTGAAGAGGGATTGAATTGGAAGAGTGTTGCTGGATCGAGCTCATATGGGTTGTAATCTTTCCTCTTATCAATAAAGTTTTCAAGACTTTTTCCTTATGCTTGTGTTACATGTTAATGCTTTCATATGTATATCATGTTCTCGATTCCATGTTATTTATAAGCAATAGATCATTATCATTTGCCTTGATGGGTTTTTGTTTCTGTAGTTGTGCAGGTACTTTCCAAGCGGTTTAAGTACGAAAATGAGCAACAAAATCAGTCAAGGGAGACAAGGAGCTAGCAAAAACTACAAGTAGGTTTCTCTCCTCTCTTGTTTTATCTGTTGATTATAGAAAAAGGTTAAGATTACTTTGTCTGTTGTTCCTAGACCTACTACTAGATCTAGAAGGTTAAGCGTTTGTCCAAGAACACTAAATATTCCCGAAACAATAGGAAGTTGGCACTGAAGGAAAATCTTCAGAAAGTCAAGATGGAGAAGGGCGACACAATACCACAGTACTTGAGCAAGTTCACTGAATTTTGGGATGAGCTTGGGAGTGTTGGTATTATAGTTGTTGAAGATGATCTGGTCAGCCTAGCACTTCTAGGCCTTCCCAAGAGCTGGCACAACTATCAGGATTCGGTAAATGGGAGGGAGAAACTACAAGAGTGGGAGCGTTTGTGTTCTAAATTGGTGTAAGAAGAGATAAGGCGGAGCATCAAAGATGGAACCTCATCCAAGCATGATGACGAGGATAATTATGCCTTAGTTGGAAGGCGAAGAAAGGGAAAGGAAAGATATTCCAATCCAAAGGAGATTCTAGTCAGGGCGGTAAGAAGAAGGACTTGTCGAAGATCAAATGTTTTCACTTTCATGAATTGGGACACTATTCCACAAAGTGTTCGCACAAGAAGGATGGCAAGAATCCCTCAAGAGGAGCGGTAGGTGAAGCTCTTGCTTCACAATTCAAGTTGGATTTCACACTCATTGCTTGCATGGTGACACTGTTTCTATTAATGCAGAACAATGTCTAAGGAGACTGAACCAAGGTAGATGGAAGCACTACCTCGACATATTTATAGTAAAGAAATATAGATCCCGGTTGCAGCGGCAAAGGAGGATTGGAGAGGAGTGATTCGACAATTGGCCGGAGGAGATTCAGAGGGATTCTAGAGAAGAGGAGCAGAGATGGAAGTGAATGGATTGAGGGATCAGGATAGATTGGATGGGGCTTCCAATTTTGTCATCTCAAAGGCCAAGACCCTGGTAATCCTGGATAAACATCGCATCAAGGACTATGCTTTGAGAACAATAGTTGTCCTAGCTGATCCTAATGCAAATGAGAAGTATGAGGAGGCCCAGGTGAAGGCGAAATGCATGATCCTAGACGGGGTCAAGAATCATGTCATACCACATATTGTTGAGAAGAACACAACAAGGGAGATGTGACAGACATTGACCACCTTATACCAGGATTCTTTTGTGCAACGGAAGATGTTATTGGAGAATCAGCTGAGGTCATATAAGATAGAAAGGAGAGGAGATATATCTGTTCCTTCTCAATTTGCAAGGAATTCGCGACCAATTTACTTCCGTGGGGTCTAAACCGGATCTAGAGTTCATGGTCATAACTGATTTGAATGTAGTCTCCAAGGACTGGGAGACGTTTGTCCAAAGCATTTTGGGCAGAGTGACTCTCCCCAGTTGGGAGGAGATGTGGGCAAATCTTTGACAGGAAGCGATCAGGAGATTGACCAAGGTGGGGAGTAGCAGTAAGGGATTCGAATCAAGAAAGAGGAGGAGGAGGATGCAACTCTCGCATTAGCGGGACAATAGGGGTACAAAATAGGAAGAAGAAAGACATCCCTAAGGTCAAATGCTTCAACTATGGGGAGCTGGGACATTATGCCTCTCAATGCCCCAGGAAGAAAGGCAAGGGAGAATCTTTCGACTCTAAGGCTTCTCCAACAAAGGTGAAGAAGGATGTTGATACTGATGACGATTGTGCCATGAGTGCTCATGCGCCTCTAGAGAAAAGGCGGGGAGACATAGAGTTGTAGTCGAGAGGACTACATGTAGGGGCAGGATCCTTGAGGTGCCCAAACTCTTATATCAAATATAGCTACGGGAGCTATTAACAATAATAACATGATGACAGGTGTTAGGTAGAGCAAGATGTGATGGAGCGGCAAGGGAATGCTAGAGTGCAAAATTTTGTAGCAGCACAATGGAGGTTGCAACAGTGCGAGAGGCACAAAGGTGTTTGCAGCAGTGCAGTGGTAGTAGAGGGAGCACAAGATAGCAGTAGAAGAAGCTTTAGCATCATGAGGCTTCCAGACTGACCATGATGTCAGTGTTTGGGTGAAGTCAGTTACTTACTTCTCGGTAACTGAGTTGCAGTGCAATAGTTAGCAGTGGCAGTGTTATGAGCAACATCAGGCAACATTTTGAGAGGGAGTTGCAATACAGATGTAGCAGTGGTAGTAGCAGTGTCATGGGAAGCAGTACAAGAAGCAACAATGCAATGGATGTGGGGTAGCGGGCCAAGCATCAGCACAGAGGATCGATGCAGAGGATCAATGTGATGCTTTTATGGTGAAGCATTGCTAGAGCACATTCCTCGCTAAGAGGGAGTGTTGATTTTGGGTAGCATTGGATGTGTTCTAGCCATGAAATTTGGTGGAGAGGCTAAGGCACATGAGATTTCCAAGACCCAGAAATTGTTTGGAGAAATTCCACTCGGATGAAGAGATATTAAAATAATTAATATTTTTAATGATTTCTTAAGTCTAAACTTAGGAAAATTAAAATATTAATGTGTATTAATATAATATGGGTGAGAAAGTTCTAAGTGACGAGGATCAATCTAGTTCTAATCTTAGTCGTTAATTAGGGACTTAATCTCAGTCATTGAATCATCAATGGGAAAAGTATAAGAGGAGGCTTGAGGGTTAGTTGAAGACACACTAAGAGAGATCAATAATTCAATTTTCTGGGGCAAGGTTTGCTGAGAAATCGAGTCAGTGACTAGAGTTGCAGTGAGTGGAAGTTCAGTAAGGGATTTTCATCTGAGGCTGAAGAATACATAGCAGAGAGGTAGCACAGTGCCGGGAGAGACATCGCAGGCCCTAGAAGGGTTGAGGTAGAGGCAATAGGAGCTGACGCAGAGGATGTAGAGGGACATAGAGGTTGATGTAGAAGTCATAGAGGGCTTCAGAGGCAACCCTGGAGGATTCTATGGGGAAGACTAGGAGCATATTAGCATATTTTGAGCCAGTAGAGGGTTATGCAACCCCTAGAGGAGTGACGCAGTTCCTGAGTAGTGCTTGGAGCAACTTTCATTGTCCAGCACAGGGAATAGTCAGAGTCGTTGTGGGATTTGATCATCCGGTTGCTGATTTTCCGGAATATCGGTCTCTGGATAGAGGTACTATTATTGAGGAAATTCTCTGTTGGGTGAGCCATTTCTAGCACCCTAGTTGTATTCACGAAATCTGTTTAATAATACAAACCCTTTATATGTTGCACCGGTTTTCCCAAATTGGGTTTTTACATGGACGATTTTCCAAAAATAATGGTGTCCCTTGTGTTATGGTTTCTGTGTATTTCAGTGCATGATCTATATACCTATGAAGGCTACAATAATGTTTACTTTGATGTTTATGCAATTAAATAACTTGTTAATGTAAAGAACAAGTAGGAGATTGTAAACTAGTAAATTGAAGTAGGGGTTTCTAATGTGTTAGATTCAGGAATTTTCACAGAGCCATCCTCATTCAAGGAAGTAGTGCAACAACTAGTATGGTCTGATGCCATGGTAGAGAAGTACGCCTCCATTACTAGAAACAATTTTTGGGAAGTGGTCCCAAGACCAGTAGATAAGTTAGTGGTGAGTTCCATATGGCTTTACAAGGTAAATCAAGCAGCATATGGGAGTGTGGAGAAACACAAGGCCACATTTTTGGCCAGAGGGTTCTCTCAAGTGGAGGGAAATGATTACAAGGAGACCTTTGCTCCAGTAGCAAGGCACTCTTCAATCATATCTATTCTAGCACTTTCCTCAACAGATGGAAGATACATCAAATGGATGTGAAGATAACATTCCTCAACTGAGTGATTGAGGAAGAGGTGTACATTGAGTAGCCGAAAGGATTTGAGAGCTTCAACAGAGAGTCGCATGTTTGCAGACTCAAGCGAGCATTGTATGGATTGAAACAAGCACCTCGAGCTTGGTACACTAGGATTGACATCTATTTCACTAGGTTGGGTTTAACCAAAAGTGAAGCAAATTCAAACCTTTACCATGTTATGGTTGAAGGTAAATTATTTATTAGAGTATTATATGTCAATGATTTAATTCTAATAGGTGATGAGAAGCTAGTAAAATCTTGCAAAGAGGATCTTGCAAGATAATTTGAGACGAAGGACCTGGGGCTCAAGCATTATTTCCTTGGTATGGAATTATGGCAAGGAGATGAGGAACTATATGTATCTCAAGGAAAGTATGCCAACGAGATACTAAAGAAGTTCCACATGGAGAGAAACAAACACATGAAGACTCCTCTAACATGGAATTGGAGGAAGGAAGATGATACTACAAGTGAAGTAGTGGAGGCTATTATTTACAGGCAACTTGTGTATTCACTTATGTATTTGGTGAACACACGATCAGACATATGTTTTGCAGTTAACCAACTTAGTCAAGCAATGGTTAAGCCAGCCAAACTCTATTGGAAGACAGCTAAATATGTGTTGAGATACCTCAGAGGCACCACTCAGTTTGGTCTTTGGTACAGATAAATAGAGGGAGTGAAGTTGCAAGGCTTCACATATGCATATTGGGCTGGGAGTCCATCCGACAGGAAGAGCACATCAGGAGGAATCTTCAGTATTGGGTTAGAAACAGTTTCTTGGTGCAGTAGGAAGTAGAGATCAGTTGCACTCAGTTTATCATAAGCAAAGTACATGGCTACTAGTCAAGTAGCTTGTGAAGCTATCTAGATGAGAAATATCCTTGTTGGTGTTACACGTCATTTTGTCGCATTAGGCAAATGACCGTCAGTTTGGATCCTTCGCTACCCATAAATGTGTTCCAAAGAATCTTGTTGCAAAGTTAGAATCCAAATTATCCCAAAGATAATGAAATTCCTAGATCCCATGGTTAAAACCCTATTTTTGGCTTCATGCGCAGTTCCCTAGTCAATTTCTGTGCATACGCAGAAGAGTACATTAGAAACTGCGCATAAGTGCACTCTGTCTTACACTATGACCTGCGCACATGACTTAACAAATGTAAAAATAAAAAGTAAAGTCTAGAAGCATTGTTATTCATATATTTCCCAACTAACAAGCTTCAAACGGATGCTTATTCAACCCTGATGCCTGCCATCATGGAGCTACTCCCTTTCTTTGTGAAGAATGTAAACTTTGAAACGGGAACTATAAACTCAAAACGAGAACTCTGGCTGAAAAACCTCGAAAAAACATCAAAAACAGTGCTAAAAATGAAAAGTGTGTATACTGGAACGATGATTTTATTTTTTAGGGGTCAATTTTGAACATGTTTTAAAAATGGCAGTGACTACGAAATTTTCATGCAAAATATAGCTTAAAAACGAAAGTGATGATACTGGAACAATGACTTTTTTTTTAGGGTCAATTATCAAAATTTTTAAAAAATGCTAGTAAAACCAAATTTTTATGTGCCAAACAAAGTTGTTTATGAGTAAAAAAACACATTAATGTTTTCGGTAGGATATCATTTTTCTTTCCTAAGTATAAATTCAACATGTTTTCAACCATAACATGCTAGATACAAAAGAAAAATGATTCCAGGAATTGCCCAGCCACCAGCCGGGTGGACGGGCGGGCCGCTGGGGTGGCGTCAGCCCAGCCGCGCCACCCCAGCGGCCAGCCTGCCCACCCAGTTGGTGGCTGGGCAATTCCGGGAATTGACCAACCACTAGCTGGGTGGGCGGGCAGGCCGCCGGGGTGGCACGACTCATGACTGGGTGATTCCCGAAATCCCCCAGCCACCATCTGGGCAGGCTGGCGGGCAGCCGGTGTGGCGCCAGCCCAGGCCGCGCCACCCGAGCAGCCCGCCCGCCTAGTGGCTGGGTGATTCGCGGAATCACCCATCCACCAGCCGGGCGAGCGGCTGGTGGCCGGGCAATTCCCGAAATCGCTAAGCCACCAGCCAGGTGGGCAGGCGAGCCGTCGGCGTGGCGCCAGCCCACGCTGTGCCACCCTGGCAGCCTACCTGCCCGCTCAGCTGGTAACTGGGTGATTCCCGGAATCGCCCAGCCACTAGCCGGGCGAGCGGGTGGGTCACCAGGGTGGCGCCAGGCCAGGCCGGGCCACCCCAGCGGCCCGCCTGCCCGCCCGGCTAGTGGCTAGGTGATTCGCGCCACCCCGCCTGCCCGGCTGGTTGGTGGTTGGGTGATTTCGGGAATCGCCCAGGCACTAGCCGCCCGCGCCCGCCTGACTCGTGGCTGGGTGATTCCGGGAATCACCCAGGTGACTAGAATCACCCAGCCACCAGCAGGGCGGGTGGGCGGGCCATCGGGGTGGCACCAGCCCAGGCCGCGCCACCTCGGCGGCCCGCCTGCTCGCTTGGTTGGTGGCTGGGAGATTCCCTCTGCCCAGCTGGTGCCTGGGTGATTCCCAGAATCATCCAGCCACCAGTCGGGTAGGGGACTGGTGGTTGGGTGATTCCCGGAATCACCCAGCCACCAGCCTAGGGTGGCCACCCCGGTGGCCCGCCCGCCCGCCCGGCTGGTGGTTGGGAGATTCCGGGCCGCCCCACCCCGACAGCCTGTCAGGCTAATGGCTGGGTGATTCTCGGAATCACCCAGCCACCAGCTAGGCGGGCGGCTGGTTGACTCCCGGAATCACTCAGCCACTAGCCGGGCGGGTGACTGGTGGCTGGTTGATTCCGGGAGTCACCCAGCCACCAACCGGGCTGGTGGTTGTGTGGCTGGTTGATTCCCGGAATCACCCAGACACCAGCCGCCCGTAATCAACTAGCCACCAGCTGCCTGCTCGGTTGGTGGCTGGTTGATTCCGGGAATCAACCAGCGACCAGCCGCCCGCCTGGTTAGTGGCTTCACCCGGCTGGTGGCTGGGTGATTCCGAGAATCAACGAGCCCAGCTGGTGGGTGGGTGATTCCGAGAATCAATGAGCCACCAGCCGGGCGGCTAGTGGCTGGTTGATTCCCGGAATCAACCAACCACAAGCCGGGCGGCCAGCCGGTGGCTGGTTGATTTCCGGAATCAACCAGCCACCGGCCGGCCACCCGGCTGGTGCAGAATCAACCAGCCACTGGCTGGTCGCTGGTTGATTCCCAGAATCAACCAGCCACGGGCCGGCCACCCGGCTGGTTGATTCTAGGAATCAACCAGCCACCAGCCGACCGGGCGGCCGGTGGCTGGTTGATTCCCAGAATCACCAAACCGAATCACCCAGCCACCAGTCGAGTGGCGCGACCGGTTGGTGGCTGGTTGATTCCGGGAATCAACCAGATCTGGGAATCAACCAGCCACCAGCCGCCCGCCCAGCCAGTGGCTGGTTGATTCCCGGAATCAACCAGCCGTCCGCCCGACCGGTGGCTGGTTGATTACCAGAATCAACTAGCCGCCCGCCCGGCCGGTGGATGGTTGATTCCCGGAATCATCCAGCCACCAGCTGGGCGGGGGAATCAATCAGCCGCACGGTTGGTGGCTGGCTGATTCCGGGAATCAACCAGCCACCAGCTGGCCGCCCGGCTGGTGGCTGTTTGATTCCGGGAATCAAACAGCCACCAGCTGGGCGGAGCCACCAGCCGGAAGGGTGGCTGGTTGATTCCAGCAATCAACTAGCCACCAGGCGGCCAGCTGATGGCTGGTTGATTCCGGGAATCAACCAGGCACCAGCCGCCCGCTCGGCTGGCTGGTGGCTGGTTGATTCCCGGAATTAACCAGCCGAGGAATCAACCAGCAGCCGGGGAATCAACCAGCCACCGGCTGCCCGCGTGGACTCAACTGGACGGGCGGGCAGCTGGTGGCTCATTGATTCCGGCAATCAACCAGCCACCAGGTGGCCAGCTGGTGGCTGGTTGATTCTGGGAATCAACGAGCCACCAGCCGCCCGCCCGGTCGTTGGCTGGTTGATTCCGGGAATCACCCAGCCACCAGCCTGATGGGTTGCCGGGGTGGGGCATCCCGGAATCTCCCAGCAACCAGCCGGGCAGGCGGGCGGGCCACCGGGGTAGGGTGGCACCACCCCGGTGGCCCGCCCGCCCGCTCGGCTGGTGGCTGGGTGATTCCGGGAATCACCCAACCACCAGTCCCCTGCCCGACTGGTGGCCAGGTGATTCTGGGAATCACCCAGGCACCAGCTGGGCAGAGGGAATCTCCCAGCCACCAACCAAGCGGGCGGGCGGGCCACCGAGGTGGCGCGACCTGGGCTGGTGCCACCCCAGTGGCCCGCCCGCTCGCCCTGCTGGTGGCTGGTGGTTGGGTGATTCCAGTTGCCTGGGTGATTCCCAGAATCACCCAGCCACCAGTCAGGGAGGGGACTAGTGGTTGGGTGATTCCCGGAATCACCCAGCCACCAGCCGGGCGGGAGGGCGGGCCACCGGGGTGGTGGCGCAACCTAGGGTGGCACCAGCCCGGTGGCCCGCTGGCCCGCCTGGCTGGTGGCTGAGAGATTCCGGGCCGCCCCACCCCGGCAGCCCGTCAGGCTGGTGGCTGAGTGATTCCCGAAATCACCCAGCCACCAGCTAGGCGGGCGACTGGTGGCTGGTTGACTCCCAGAATCACTCAGCCACTAGCCAAGCGGGTGACTGGTGGCTGGTTGATTCCCGGAGTCACCCAGCCACCAGCCGGGCGGGCGGCTGGTTGATTCCCGGAATCACCCAGCCACCAGCCGCCCGTAATCGACTAGCCACTCGCTGCCTGCCCGGCTGGTGGCTGGGTGATTCCGGGAATCAACCAACGACCATCCGCCTGCCTGGTTGGTGGCTTCGCCCGGCTGGTGGCTGGGTGATTCCGAGGCTGGGTGATTCCGAGAATCAACGAGCCACCAGCCGGGCGGCTAGTGGCTGGTTGATTCTGGGAATCAACCAGCCACTAGCCGGGTGGCCAGCCAGTGGCTGGTTGATTCCCGGAATCACCCAGCCACCAGTCGAGTGGTGCGACCGGTTGGTGGCTGGTAGATTCCGGGAATCATCCAGCCACCAGCCGCACCCTCGGCCGGTGGCTGGTTGATTCCTAGAATCAACTAACCACTAGCCGCCGGTCCGGCCGGTGGCTGGTTGATTCCCGGAATCATTCAGCCACCAGCCAGGCGGGGGAATCAATCAGCCGCCCGGTTGGTGGCTGGCTGATTCTGGGAATCAACCAGCCACCAGCTGGCCGCCCGGCTGGTGCCTGGTTGATTCCGGGAATCAACCAACCACCAGCCGCGCGGAGCCACCAACCAGGAGGGTGGCTGGTTGATTCTGACAATCAACCAGCCGCCAGGCGGCCAGCTGGTGGCTGGCTGATTCCCGGAATCAGCCAGCCACCGGTTGCCCGCCCGGCCGGTGGCTGGTTGATTCCGGGAATCAACCAGCCACCAACCACCCGCCCGGCTGATGGCTGGTTGATTTCTGGAATCAACCAGCGACCAACCGGTCGCCCAATTGGTGGCTGGTTGATTCCGGGATTCAACTAACCACCAGCTGGCCGCCCGGTTGGTGGCTGGTTTATTCCCGAAATCAACCAACCACCAGCGGGGCGGAGCCACCAGCCGGGTGGGCGGCTAGTGGCTGATCAACCAGCCATAGGCTGGCCGCCCCGTTGGCGGCTGGTTGATTCCCGGAATCAACCAGCCACTAGCCGGGCGGGCGGTTGGTGACTGGTTGATTCCGGAAATCAACCAGGCACCAGCCAAGCAGGTGGCTCCGCCTGGCTGATAGTTGGTTGATTCCCGGAATCAATCAGCGACCAACCGGTCTAACCAGCCACCAACCGGGTGACCGGTTGGTGGCTGGTTGATTCTGGGAATCCACCAGCCACCAACCAAGCAGAGCCACCAGCTGGGCGGGCGGCTGGTTGATTACGTGAATCAACCAGCCACCAGATGGCCGCCCGGCCGGTGGCTGGATGATTTCGGGAATCAACTAGCCACCAGTGGTTCATTTCCGGAATCAATCATTCACAAGCCGCTTGCCTGACCGGTGGCTGGTTGATTCCCGGAATCATCCAGCCACCAGCCGAGCGGGGGAATCAATCAGCCGCCCTGTTGGTCCACCAGCCGCCTGCCCGGCTGGTGGCTGGGTGATTACGGGGTCCACCAGCCGCCCGCCCGGCTGGTGGCTGGGTGATTACGGGCGGCTGGTGGCTGGGTGATTCCTGTAATCACCCAGCCACCAGCCGGGCGGGCGGCTGGTGGCTTGTTGATTCCGGGAATCAATTAGCCACCAACTTTCCGCCCGGCTGGTGGATGGTTGATTCCGGGAATCAACGAGTCACCAGCTGCTCGCCCGGCCGGTGGCTCGTTGATTCCCGGAATCAACCAGCCACTAGCCGGGCGACCAACTGGTGGCTCGTTGGTGGCTGGTTGATTCCGGAAATCAACTAGCCACCAGCCGGGTGGGTGGCTGGTGGCTGGTTGATTCCGGGAATCAACGAGCCACCAGCTTGGAATCAACCAGCCACCAGCCGCTCGCCCAGCTGGTGGCTTGTTGATTCCCGCTCGCCCAGCCGGTGGCTTGTTGATTCCGGGAATCACCCAGCCACCAGCTGGGCGGGCGACTGGTGGTTGGTGGCTTGTTCATTCCGGGAATCAGCGAGCCACCAACTGGCCGCCTGGCTGGTGGCTGGTTGATTCCGGGAATCAACGATCCACCAGCCGCCCGCCTGGCCGGTGGCTCGTTAATTCCCAGAATCAATCAGCCACCAGCCACCAGCCGCCCGCTCGGCTGGTGGTTGGGTGATTCCCGGAATCAACGAGCCACCGGCTACCCAACCACCGGCTGGTGGCTCGTTGATTCCCGAAATCAACCAGCCACCAGTTGGGCGGCCAGCTGGTGGCTCGTTGATTCCTGGAATCAACTAGCCACCAGCCACTCGCCCGACTGGTGGCTGGTTGATTTTCGCTGGTTGATTCCCGGAATCAACCAACCACCAACCGATCGCCCGGTTGGTGGCTGGTTGATTCCGGGATTCAACCAGCCACCAGCTGGTCGCCCGGCGATTGGCACGTTGATTCCGGGAATCAACTAGCCACCCACCTGGTTGGTGGCTGGTTGATTCCGGGAATTAAGTAGCCACCAGCCGCCCGCACAGCTCGGGGCTCCGCCTGGCTGGTGGCTGGTTGATTCCGGAATCAACATGCCACTAGCAGGGCGACCAACTTATGGTTGGTTGATTCCGGGAATCAACCAGCCATCAACCGGGTGGCCGGTTGGTGGTTGGTTGATTCCGGGAATCAACCAGCCACCTGCCGAGCGGACGGTTGGTGGCTAGTTGATTCCGGGAATCAACTAGCCACTAGATGGCCGCCCGGCTGGTGGCTGGTTGATTCCCGGAATCATCGAGCCACCAGCCGCACGCCCGGCCGGTGGTTGGTTGATTCCTAGAATCAATCAGCCACCAGCTGACCGCCCGGTCGGTGGCTCATTGATTCCCGGAATCATCCAGCCACCAGCCGGGTGGGGGAATCAATCGGCTGCCCGGTTGGTGGCCGGGAATCAACCAGCCACCAGCTGGCCGCCCGGCTGGTGCCTAGTTGATTCCGGGAATCAACCAGCCACCAGCCGGGCGGAGCCACCAGCCAGGAGGGCGGCTGGTGGCTGGTTGATTCTCGGAATCAACCAACCACCAGCCGCCCGCCCTGCTGGTGGCTGGGTGATTCCCAGAATCAACCAGCCACCGGCCGGGCGGGTGGCTGGTGGTTCGTTGATTCACGAAATCAACCAACCACCAGCCGGGCGGCCAGCTGGTGGATCGTTGATTCCCTGAATCAACCAGCCACCACCTACCCACCCGGCTGGTGGCTGGTTGATTCCCGTAATCAACAAGCCACTAACCGTCCACCCGATTGATGGCTGGTTGATTCCGGGAATCAACCAGCCACCGACCTGTCGTCCGGTTGGTGGCTGGTTGATTCCGGGATTCAACCAGCCACCAGCTGGCCGCCCGGCTAGTGGCAGGTTGATTCCGGAATCAACCAGCCACCAGCCGGAATCAACCGCCACCAGCCGGGTGGGCGGCTGGTTGATTCCGGGAATCAACCAGCCACTAGGATCAACCAGCCACCAGCCGCCTGTCCGGCTGGTGGCTGGGTGATTCCGGGAGTCAACCAGCCACCAGCCCGGCTGGTGGCTGGTTGATTCCTGCAATTACTGCCCGGCTGGTGGCTGGTTGATTCCGGGAATCAACCAGCCACCAGCCGGGCGGCCAACGGGTGGCTGGTTGATTCACGGAATCAACCAGCCACCAGCCGCCCGCCCGGCTGGTGGCTCCGCCCGGTTGGTGGCTGGTTGATTCCCGCAATCAACCTGCCACTAGCCGTGTGGCCACCTGGTGGTTGGTTGATTCTCGAAATCAACAAGCCACCAATCGGGCGACTGGTTGGTGGCTGGTTGATTCCGGGTGGCCAATTCTCGGAATCAACCAGCCACCAACCGGGTGGCCAGCTGGTGGCTGGTTGATTCCACCAGCGGGGTGGGCGGTTGGTGGCTAGTTGATTTCGGGAATCAACCAGCCACCAGCTGGCCGCCCGGCTGGTGGCTGGTTGATTCCTGGAATCAACCAACCATCGGTTGGGCGGGCGGCTAGTGGCTGGCTGATTCATGAAATCAACCAGGCACCAGCCGGGCGGCCAGTTGGTGGATGGTTGTTTCCCGGAATCAACCAGCCACCAATCGGCCTCCCGGTTGGTGGCTGGGTGTCCCGGCTGGTGGCTGGGTGATTCCCCCTCCCGGCTGGTGGCTGAGTGATTCTGGGAATCACCCAGCCACCAGCCGGACAGCCAGCTAGTGGCTGGTTGATTCCGGGAATCAACCAACCACCAGTTGGGCAGCAGCCACCAGCTAGTCGCCCAACTGGTGGCTGGTTGATTCCCGGAATCACCCAGCCACCAGCTGGGCGGCCAACTGGTGGCTGGTTGATTCCCGGAATCAACTAGCCACTAGCCGGCCGCCCGGCTGGTGGCTTGTTGATTCCTGGAATCACCCAGCCTCCAGCCGGGCGGGCGAATGGTGGCTGGTGCGGGCGGCTGGTGACTGGTTGATTCTTGAAATCAGCCAGCCGCCAGCCGGGCGACCGACTGTTGGCTGGTTGATTCCGGGATTCAACCAGCCAGCAGTTGAGTGGCCAGCTGGTGGTGGTGGCTGGTTGATTCCCGAATAAACCAGCCACCAGCTGGCCGCCCGGCTGGTGGCTGGTTGATTCCCGGAATCACCCAGCTACCAGCCGGGCGGGCGGCTGGTCGTTGGTTGATTTCCGGAATCAACCGGCCGCCGGGCTGGTGGCTGGTTGATTCTCGGAATTACCCAGCCACCCGCCAGGCGGCTGGTGGCTAATTGATTCTGGGAATCAACCAACCACCAGCTGGCTGCCCGGCTGGTGGCTGGGTGATTCAGCCGGGCAGGCGGTTGGTGGCTGGTTGATTCTCGTAATCAACTAGCCACTAGCCGCCCACCCAGCTGGTGGTTGGGTGATTCCTGGAATCAACCAGCCACCAGCCGGGTGGGCGGCTGGTGGGTGGTTGATTCCCGGCTGGCTGGTGGGTGGTTGATTCCCAGAATCAACCAGTGGCCGGCTGGTGGCTGGTTGATTCCCGGAATCACCCAGCCACCAGCCGCCCGCCCTGCTGGTGGCTGGGTGATTCTGGGAATGAACCAGCTACCAGCCGCCCGCTCGGCTGGTGGGAATCACCCAGCCACCAGCCGCCCGCCCGCCTGGTGGCTGGTTGATTCCTGGAATCAAAAGCAAAAGGAGAGATAGTTAACATTTATCAAGAACCACAATTATTGATTAACTATCTTATAGACATTTGTCAGATGAAGGAGATTGGGTTCTAGATTTATTTTCTGGCTCAGGTAAGTTTTATTATATGGAATTGAATTTCAATATGTTATTTTTTAATTAATATGTCATTCTACTAATTTATTTCATTATTTCTTTTGTGCTTGATAATTAGGTACAACGCTAGCATGTTGCCTTCAAAAAGGAAGAAATTGCATTGCAATTGAAAAAGATCCAGTACAGTGCAATTTCATTCAGCAAAGAATTAATGTTCTTCAATTTCTTCTAAATGCAATGCAAGAATTTGGGTTGAATAAAAGGGACTTTAGTGAATCATGTGTGGCAAAAAAGGCAAAGGAACCCCAACCACCATTACATGGAATGTTTGGAAAGACATACATTGGGAGATTCGCAGACATCAAAGACCCATTAGAAGAGGAAAGTGAGCAAAAGGAAACCGAAAATATTGTGGAAGAAGACAATGATGAAACTCTAGAGGACGAAGAGTTTGGATTACGTAACATTGTTGATTAAATTTAAGTTATGCTTGTAAATCAAGCTTTGCAATGTTTTGACTTTGACATTTTATGAGAATAATAAACACTCAATTAGGGTTGTTATACGTTCAATATTTGTAATATGTGATTTTCGCATTGATTTTTAAGTTAATCATTATTTTTTGAAAAAAAAGAGTGATTATTATTATTTTTTTGACATGAAATTCATAAAAAAAACTATTATTTAACTGTTTTTGGTTAAAATTATCGTATAAAAATTGTGATTTTGACATGTCAATTCTAGCAAAAAATTATCAAAACATGTAATTTTTTAGTTATATTTATGTTAAAAATGGTTATTTTTATGTCCATTGTTAAAAAATATTGTTTTTTAGAAACAATTATTTCATGTGGATTTAAAAATTAATTAAGGATGTATAAATATGTAGAATATCGAAAATTCTAAATATCGACCTCCTAATTTAAAAATGCAAAACAATAAAAACCTCACTAAAAAAAAAGTTAAAATTAAAATTAAAAAAAAAAGAAAATGTGAAGAAAACGGCCACTTCAAAAATGATCAAATTTACAAAATAATTATTTACATTTTATACATTAGAAAATTTAAAGCCAAAACACAGGTCTTTTAAAAAAAGGTGGTGATGCAGAATACTCGCTTTTTTAAATCAGCATGAAAATCACTACCATTCTAAAATGATTCTAAAACGTAATGTACATAAAAAAATTAAAGTGCCGAAAAATATGCTCTAAAAAAACATGTTCGTTTTGCATCACCCCTTTTCAAAATCAGGTCACTTTCTTGCTATCTCTACGAAATGGGTAACAGTATCAGTTCCCGTTTCAAAGTTTACATTGTTTGTGGAGCCCCTATCTAACCATCAGTGGATCTCATCCCTTGGGAAATGGATCCCAAACTTACCCCTCTTGGCCTATAAAGCGAACACAGGCCTAAGGATTGGAAAGGATTGTTTGAAGTAGGCTTATGCTGCAGAAATAAGGTTGGAATGCTATTCATTCAAGGAGAGGGTTGGAGATTAAGGGAAGGGACTTGCAACATCAAGGCTTCAAGATTGTAACTTTATTCTCCATTTTGTTAATATAAAGGCAATGGTTTTTTCTCAATTAAGTCTTTGTTGATACAATTTGTATGATTCCTTAATCACCTACATAGATTATGATTCCATATTGATCAATTTTTTATATATGATTGAGTTAATTAGTTCATTTATCTCTTATGCTATATACTGGATGCTTTGATCTTATGTATGTTTCTGTCTATCCAGATCTCCTTCAGGACATCATGGATAAGTTGTGGGAAGTGATGGGAAGATCTTTAAAGCATCAAGGAGAAGCGGATCGTCGAAATCTATGAAAGGGACTTCATCGGGAATTTCAATTAAACAGTAACTGACCTCTATCATAGTGTTTGTTTCAGTCAATCGTAGTATAGGGAAAGATATCATTTCCTAGTTGTTTGTTACTAGATTTCTCTAAGGTCTAGGGAGACTGCTCTTGTCCGCAAGAGGGATAAGTCCCCATAACAAATTGGCGACTCCACTGGGGACTCATCTCACTCTCCATTATTTTCCTTGTTTGACCTTTTGAGCTTTCTGTATAAGCCCTCTCTTAGTGTTTGGAAATATTAAAAATCTGGATTTCGGGTTTTATTTGACTTGTTTTTATTTTTTCCAAAATTCCTCGCTATGCACACTTTAGCTTCAAGAACATAGCACACTTTTTCACACTTTCCTTTCTGCAACAGTGCATGTGCACACTGGTTTTCTCTATAACCTATGCACATACCTAGAATTTTTTGAAAATTTCAGTAATATCCTCATTAATTCCAAAGTTTTTGGCTTTTCCTGTTTAGTTACGCTTGTTTGTACCTTCTTTGAGTCTCTGTCAGTCTAGCTAAGTATTGTGAAAGAATTTTCTTGTGATTATCTTGTTTTTTCAAATTAGGGTAAAGTCTCATCTAGTGAATGGTCGATCTATCAAAAAAGAGATCAGTTAGTCTTGCTTTGTTGTCTGTCTGTCTTTCTTCTTTCGATCATACCAGGTCTTGAGTTTAGTTTATTCTTATGTGAAAGATTGTTTTGTGTGTTAAAAGTAATGATTTACAAGATTGGGTATTGTTTGTGAAAAGTACTTATGCTAGTTTCGAAACGAAAAATCATTTTCCTTCTATTGTCGAAGTATTTATGAATTGTACTCTTTACTGCAAGTGGATTCATAACGTTCAATTAGGGAAATTTTATTTTAGTGTTTATTGATTTCTTCTTGCATTTTGCGAATTTCCGAGTGATTGTATGTTAAAGAGAAATTTCTTGATTTTTTGTGTTATTGGGTAAAAGTGAAAATTTTGAAGTTAATTCCAATATTTGGGTAATTCGAAAGTTGATATCTACGTTTAGGAAAAGGGATATAGTGAGATTTAGAGTTTTTTGCATTTTTGTTAAAAAATAAATTAAAAGACTCTTTCCTTACTTCAGATAGAAATTCATTGAAACTGAGAGATAACATTTTCATTTTCGATTGCATTAGGATTTACATCAATTCATAATTCCATCAGTTTCGCATTCATTACCTTTGAGTAAATAACAACTCTTAAAATCAAGGCTAATCAAAATCAATCTAGATTTTTTTTTTTATTTTTTTTAGGGCTCTTTTCCACCTACATTGGATCAGGTTGTAAAGCTTTGGAATACGAAAGTTAGTTAAGTTTCCAAAGTTGCTAACAAACATTAGCATCTTGTGATAGGGAGAAAAATCCATTTACTACAATTTTGCTCTGGGAAACTCCCTTTACAAAGGAGTCCAGTACGAGATCATATCAGACTCAGTGGAGTGATCGACCTCACTTCATTGGTTATGGTAGAGTGATTTACACGTACTAAAAATGGTGCCAAAAGGTACTTGAGAATCACTTGGAAGTAAACCTCAGATTAACCATGTTCAGGAGCTTTCAAGGGGATTGAGCTTTGTTACTTTTCCCTGGTGTGTACATCCGATCTATGACTATCTCCCCAAGTTAAATAGTTTTACATGTTAACCTTAGAGACTATAATCTTAGGGCTTTTACCCGAGGTGACGACAGAGGGGAAGTCTTTGATGTACCTAAAACAAACATTGGCTAGACTCAGTTGGACCTTTCTAGAGGGTATTCTTCATTCTAGATGGCATAAATGAAGTTTAGTTGCATTGGATTGTGTACATTAAGCAAGTTGTCAACATAACTAGTTCCATCCTCTCTATCTATAGCCACTTTTCACTTTGATCTCTGCGACATTGGGTTTCATCACCAACTAGTGATTTTTCTGTGAAAAGCTTGTTTGCATGGTTTGAATCCTTAGATTTTTTAGTGCGTGTTAATTGTTTGTTTTTACTTTTTAGAGACCTTAGGATTGGATTGTGAATATTGTTTGATTTTGTGATAAAAATTCATTGTGGATGATTCACCAAGGTAGTCGCGTAGAATGTAGGGTAAACCCCCTAAATATACACCTAGTCAATTGGAAAAATAAAAACTGAAAGGTCAAAATCAATAAGATCTAGAATCTCAGAACTATCTGAAACATCTACAGATTTACAATCTGAGACAGTAGAAGAATCCAACACAAGAAGTAGAATCAGGCTTAGTTAATTCCGGCCCAGAAGTAGGGAACGAGGCTAGTTCATCTGGTCAACCTTCCAATTCAATTCCTCCTCCTCTTTCTGAAACATTGTAGATCGAGAAACCGAATCCTGACATGATAATTCGACCACCTCCCAAAGGTGTGCTTCGAAAATCAACTTTCAATCCACATGCTAGAGTTCCACATAATTACAACATTGTTGAAGATCTAGCTATGTCTCCTTCTACAATGTCAGCTCTTGAGGTGTTACAAACATGTCCATCACAGTGAAATATATTGTTGTAGCCATCGGAGCTATTGACCGCAAGATTCTCATATAATTATCTTTGATCTGAGAGTCATATACCTAGACTCCCACGTCAACTAGCATTCCAGATTCCAAGTTTTGTCAAAACCTTATGAGTCTTTCACACAGTTGTTGATGAAGGAGCTTCTATGTGTATTATGTCGATTTCTTTTTGGAAAATTTTAGGTTGTCCAACTATCAATCAATCACCTACCACACTGAAAGCTTTTGACGGAAAAGGTTTTCATCCTTATGGAATCCTAAATGATCTGCCCATAGAGTTAAAGGGTAAAACGATCATGATTGAAGTTGAAGTTGTTGATGCTTAGCTCGATTACAACCTTTTTCTTGGTCGAAGTTGGACCTACACTATGTTAGCAGTGGTCTCATTGCTTTTCCGAATGATACAATTTCCTCACAAAGGGAAAATTGTCAAAGTAGACCAGTTGTCTTACTACACTTCAGACCCTAACTCTACGGGTAGCATACCTTTTGTCAGAAAAATGAATACTCTTTATGAGGATATTGGTGTTGGTTTTCTCAAAGACTCATCACTGATGGGGACCTTTGCACTCCCTCCACCTAATTTTCCTTCTAATTTTTTCGAGGTTAACATGATTACATCAAGCACTATGGAATCTTCTGATCCGTGGATAGTGCCTTCAAAGTCTGAATTGACCTCCTATGGCAATGAGATGCCTTTGAGCCCACTTGAATTGGATTACTAGGCAGTTCAATCATTTTTCGACCCATCATCTTCTGAGATTGATCGAGTGAATACGATCAATGATGATTATTCTCCTTTACCTTGGTTAGAATTAGTTTCACTTCCTAAGTCTTTCGACTATACATTTCCAATTGACGAAAGTATTATGGAGGTAATGAATTCAGATGAAATGCCATGGAAAAATTATCATCATCCTTCATCTTTTCTACCTAGCCCTGATAAAATTGAGAATGATTTTTCAACTATGTTTTCGCCTGAGATTGTAGATAGCCAGAAATGGGCCATTTCAATTTTTCTAGTTGAATCTGAAGGAATTTGGGAACTATATATACAACAATTTCCATTGACATCTAAGTTAAAACAAGAATTATTGAAAATATTCATAAAGGTGCTTTGTTCTCATTCGGAGAAATTCGAATGTGTAAAGCCCTATTTCAAGAATTCCATGAATTTTTTGCCTGGTCCTATGAGGAAATGCCAGGAATTGACCCAAGAATTGTTGTGCACGAGATCAAGACTTACCAGGATGTAAAACCTATTAGACGACGATTACATCCAAAGCATCCACAAAAGGTTGTTGCGATTAAAGCTGAGGTCAAGAAACTGCTCAAAGCAGGTTTCACCTACCTGATTCCCTTGACCGTTTGGGTGTCCAATATTGTACCTATTAACAAGAAGCAGGGAACCATTAGAGTATTCATTGATTACAAGGGTATCAATAAGGCT
This sequence comes from Pinus tabuliformis, assembly GCA_031772625.1. Taxonomy (NCBI): domain Eukaryota; kingdom Viridiplantae; phylum Streptophyta; class Pinopsida; order Pinales; family Pinaceae; genus Pinus; species Pinus tabuliformis. The sequence goes on along the minus strand of CM062819.1, from coordinate 264,374,345 downwards.
TGTCTGAAGAACAACTATCCTACTCCCTATATCGATCAAATCACTGACGATTGTGCTGGAAATTAAATGTTTTCATTTATGGATGGATTTTCTGGCTACAACCAAATCAACATACTCCTTGTTGATCAAGATAAAATCATGTTCATATTTCCATGGGGGAATTTTTCCTACCGAAAACCCTCATTTGCTTTGAAGAATGTTGGTGCAAATTTCCAACGGGCTATGTCTTATGCACTTCGCGATATCAAGCATATTGTGAAACCTTATTTAGATGACTTTCCAGCTCATTCGCTGAGACGGGAAGACCATCCAATGCATTTGAGAGATATCTTTATCAGATGTAGTCACTACAATATACACTTGAATCCACACAAGTGTTTTTTTGTGTGCAATCGGGTCGATTGCTAGGATTTGTCATTTCAAAGGAAGGCATTCACGATGATCTGCTCAAGGTTGAGGCTATTCTGAATTTGCCTCCTCCTTAAAATCACTGCCAACTCCAAATTTTGCAAGGGAAAGCAAACTTTTTATTCGATTCATTCAAAAATACGCTGAGTCAATTAAAGATTTTACTTGTTTGTTGAAAATGGTATCTCATTTACTTGGGATGAAGTGGGTCAAAAGGACTTTGATGCACTTAAACATGCATTGACCCATACACTACTTTTGCATCCTCCCGATTTGTTAGGATATTCCGACACATAGGATATAGTTAAGTTCAACTTGGTCTAGTGTAGAGTTAGGTAAAGTGTGTTTCTTTACCGTTGTACATTTTGTAACTTACAATCCGACGGTCACGATATGTAGTGATCCGACGGTTCATTCTCTCCTCGGTATTACCGACACTTGATCCGTGGCTTGACACCCGATTGGTCCATGAGTTCTATTTAAAGCGCATGGAGGGTCATTGTTCGGGTAATCCGTGCATGAGAGAAGCTTATGTAATTTTTCATTCTTTGATTAATAAATTGCCTGTAGTACCCACGTTGGGACAGGCCGTGGACTGTTTCCCTCTTTGAGGGTTTTAACCACGTCAAAAATACTGGTGTATTGATCTGTGATCTGGTTGTGAGCGGTGTCCTTTTGGTATTCATTCTGAGGAACTTACCCTGTAAATTCCTACATGGTATCGGAGCTATTTGAGGGCCGCGTCCGTTGGTGATCCAAATCTGAAGCCGGTAGAACTGCATGCGGCTGTCGTTTCCTAGATCTGCTGTTTCTGACTGCTTTCGGGCCGAGAGGACTGCTCTGTTGCGTTCGGAGCATCTGTTCCAGTGAGGAACCCCTTTCGTTTCACGCGAAAAGGTTTCCGGTAGCCCTAGCTGCGTCATTTTTCAGATCGGGAGGTATATAGTGTTTTTTGCAGTTTACTGTTATTTTCTCTCTGCTTATTTCGGTTTCGGTTTATTTAGCCTTTTTTTTAACCGGATCTATACCTTTCATTTCTGCGTATGCTCTTTGCCTTGCGACTCTGTGCGATCTGGGCAAATCAGAAACAGAAAGGAAGGATTTTTCTCATGCGTATGCTCTTTTCCCTGCACCTTAGTGTGATCTCGGAAAATCAGAAACATTGAGAAAAATATTTAGTTTTTCGGCTAAAGCTAACTTTGAGATTTTTTAAAAAAAAATTCTAGTTTTTTGGCTAAAGCTAACTTCGAGCCGCAAGATTCGTTTTTCTTTGCATATTCGTGTTGGGTTTTGTGTTTTGTGTTTTGTAGGGAAAAAAGAGCTTTCTCAAGGCAAGCACGCACACCAAGGCCCCCCCTCTCTCTCTCTCTCAAATTTTTTGTATAGATCAATTGGTTCAAAGCTATTTTAAGAGAGTAGAGGTCTTGGGTTCAAGTCTCCATTTTGTGGGGGCGGATTTTTTCATTCCCGCACATTCGCGCACTTTGCCGGCAACGTCAACAATTTTTTTTTCAAAAAGCCATAACTTCTTCATCCGGAAGCCTTTTTCAGAGCCGTTTTTTTTAAAACTACCTATTTTTTCGAGATCTATCCATTGGAACACTTACTTTCAGCATCTTCAGTTTCAGTTAAAAAAAAAAAATGGAAAGTCCATGCCAAGTCATTCTTGACAGCACTAACTACTTCCAATGGGTAGCCTACATGGAAGATTTACTTAGAAGTAAATGTCTCTTCAGAATAGCCACAGACCAAGAGAAGAAACCAAAAGATGAAGACAAGGCTGCAAAATGGGAAAATAGACAAGATCAAGCACGTGGTTTGATAGGGATGTCTATTTCTCCTGATCTTAGATTCCACATTGCAGAACTTGAAACTCCTCATGAAGCATTAGAAAAACCCGCTAAAGTTTTTGGGATTAAAAATGAAATTAGAGCCCATCAACTTGAAAATGAGTTGCTTACTTTGGATCCTAATAATTTTTCTTGCATTGAAGATTTCTTGTCCAAATTCAAGACCCTTAGATATCTCTTGGAAGGTGTTAAAGTTAAGAAAGAAGATGGTAACCTTATTTATTCCATCCTTACTAAGTTGGGACCAGCATACTCTGTATTTGTTTCCACTTTCCATTCTACAAGGGAAGCTTTCATTTGTCAAGGAAAAGACTACAAGGCCCCTTCCTTTGACTCCTTTTATGATTCCTTAATAAGAGAACAAGAAAAACTCTTACACCTTGGTCTTCTTAATCTTGGAAACTCTTCCACGAAAGCGTTAGCCGCCCAACAGCAACCAAATTCAAAGAATCCTAAGAAGTCATATCCTCAAAAGAATGGTCCTAAACCAACTCAACCTCAAAATGAAAGATCATTTCAGCAAAATGATATGACCAATAAAAACAAATGGAAAAAGACTGATAGACATTGTAACTTTTGTAATCGAGATGGCCACTTAGAATCTAAATGCTTTAAGAAGATGGAAGCCTTGGAAGCCGCAATGAAGAAACATAACATCCATGTGGAGCCTACTTCAACTTCAACTTCCGGAATGGCACTTTCTGCATGTCGTTGTCAATCATCTCAGTCTGGTTATGCATTAAATGTATCTTCTTATTCTTCTCATTCTCATGAGTGGCTCATTGATTCTGGAGCCTCTTATCACATGGCCAAAAACCAAGCCATGTTTTCTTCTTTAAATGATTGTAACACCAAAAATATATATGTTGGTGATGATAGATCTCTTAATGTTGTAGGGACTGGAACTGTTCATCTAGACAATGGTCAGTTTAATGATGTATTATGTGTTCCAACCTTATCCTGCAACCTTCTATCTGTCTATCAGATAACTCATTCAGGTGAAGGTAAAATTGTTGAATTTTCACCTCATGATGTTGTAATCAAGGATCTAAAAGATCCTAAACAGATTCTAGCTACTGGTCTTGCTGATGATTCCACAAGGTTGTATAAGTTTCACAACTTTGGGTCATCAAATCTTCCCTCAGTATTTTTTGCTCATAATGATGAAGTGAGCAAACTTTGGCATGAGCGATTTGGTCACTTAAACTATCGCTCCCTTTAGCATCTATGTAAAGAAAATATGTTGACAGGTCTTCCTATGGTATCTTGCAGAGATGGTGTTTGTTCCGGATGTGTACTCGGAAAACATCATCGGGACAGTTTTGACAAACGTGCCTCTTGGCACGCCTCAGCCCCTTTATAGCTTGTGCACAGTGATTTATGTGGTCCTCTTCCTGTTGCTTCATTCTCTGGCTGCAAGTACTTCTTAACTTTCATTGATGATTTCTCCAGACGCACTTGGGTATACTTCTTAAAACTCAAGAGCGAAGTATTTAACACATTTTTGGCCTTCAAAGCCTTTGTTGAAAAACAATCTGGACATCAAATTCTTAAGCTAAGAACTGATAATGGTGGAGAATATGTTAAAAACACATTCATCAACTTTTGCACCGAAAATGGAATTCAAATGCAACATACTGTTCCATACACTCCACAACAAAATGGTGTAGCTGAAAGGAAAAATCGCACCTTAAAGGAAATGGCTAATTGTATGCTGCAATCTAAAGGACTCAGTCTTAGTTTTTGGGCCGAAGCAATTAATTGTGCAAATTATATAATCAATCGCACTCCTACTAAGGTTCTAGAGAATATCACTCCAGAAGAAGCTTGGAGTTCCATTAAACCAGATGTAAGTCACTTTCGTGTGTTTGGAAGTGAAGCATGGGCCCATATTCCAGATGAAAAGCATAAAGCTTTAGAACCTAAGAGTGAGAAATGTACTTTTGTTGGATATTCTGAAGATGTAAAAGGTTATAGACTTATTCCATTTAAGTCCAAAAATGTTATCATTAGAAGAGATGTAAAATTTGATGAAAATAAATCGGCCTGCGAGCCTAGTCCGGTGGATGTGCCACCTCTTCCTATCTCTTCTACTTTTGAAAACATTTCTTCTTCAGATGATGAAAGCGAGGATGATAATCCTCCCCCACCTTCTCAAGATCCTCAACTTCCAAGATGGGTCCGTGCTACTCGGGATGCAGCAGGTGATCTTGCCGGTGATCCTACAGATCAGCGACGTACACGTTCTCAGTTTGAAAGAGCCTCTTCTTTACTGGCTCAAGCTCCAGTAAATCATGATCCTGACACTTTTGCAGAAGCTTCAGGCCATCCACATTGGGAAGCAGCTATGACTGAAGAATATCATTCATTGATGACAAATGATACATGGGATCTTGTTCCTCTACCAAAGGGACGCAAACTTGTTAGATGTAAATGGGTTTACAGAACCAAGTATGGACCAGATGGGAAAGTTGATAAACATAAAGCTCGTCTCGTTTCTAAGGGATTTTCACAGGTTGAAGGCATTGACTACACTGAAACCTTCTCCCCTGTTGCCAAAATGAACTCTATCCGCCTTGTTCTTTCCCTTGCTGCCTCTTTAAAATGGGAAGTCCATCAGATGGATGTTAAATCTGCCTTCTTGCATGGGGACTTGCAGGAAGAAATCTATATGGAACAACCCATTGGCTTCATACAAACAGACTCCAGCCTTGTTTGTCGACTTAAGAAATCCATTTATGGCCTCAAGCAAGCTCCTCGGGCTTGGTATGCCAAAATGGATAGCTTTCTTTTAGAATCTGGCTTTTCTAGGTGTCATTCTGACAATACTGTCTACACCAAGAAAGTGGGCAACTCTCTTATCATCCTTGTTCTTTATGTTGATGATCTTATTCTTACTGGTAGTGATCCCAACCTTATAAACCATGTGAAGTCCAGCCTTAAAAAGAAATTTGAAATGACAGACTTAGGACACTTACACTATTTTCTCGGTCTTCAAGTCTTGCAATCCAAGGAGGGCATTTTCCTTTCCCAGTCCAAGTATGCTTGTGATATTCTTCGTCATTTTCACATGGAAGACTGTAAGCCAACCCCTTCTCCCTTTCAGTCTGGAGTCAAACTTTCAGTCTCTTGTACTTCTCCTGAAGTTGATGCTACCTTATACCGTCAACTTGTAGGAAAGCTCTTGTATTTAACCCAGACTCGTCCTGATCTTTCCTTTGCTGTTGGCCTTGTTGCTCGTTTTATGCAAAACCCCCGTGAAAGTCATTGGAAAGCAGCTAAAAGAATACTTCGTTATGTTCGAGGTACAGTACAGTTTGGGATTCATTACAGTGCCAAAGCAGCTCCTCTGTTAGTTGGTTTCACTGATTCTGATTGGGCTGGTGACCCTGATGATCGGAAGTCTACTGCCGGTTATGTCTTCACTCTTGGTTCAGGACCTATTACATGGGCTTGTAAGAAACAGGCTGCCATTTCTCTTTCGTCAGCAGAAGCAGAGTATCGTGGTGCCGTGGAAGCTAGTAAGGAAGCCTTGTGGCTTCGTCAGATCCTATCAGAGTTTGGCTTTGAGCTGCAGCATCCAACCACACTTTGGTGTGATAATCAAAGTGCCATTCAGCTATGCAAAGATCCAGTCCAGCATCAGCGCAGCAAACACATTGAACTACACATGCACTTCATCAGAAAGCTCATTCATGACCATGTTCTTGAAGTGCAATATTGTTCAACAGATGATCAGGTTGCAGACATCTTCACAAAGGTTCTCACAGAGGCGAAGTTCACTAAACTTCGATATATGCTTGGAGTTCAGGAAGTTGTCACTAAGGGGGGATAGGCTCTAGTGCCTCCTTCCTTCTCCTATTGTGTCATATTTGTAAATCCTTCAATCCTATCCCAAGTTGTTCTTAAGGGGGGATGTTAGGATATTCCGACACATAGGATATAGTTAAGTTCAACTTGGTCTAGTGTAGAGTTAGGTATAGAGTTAGGTAAAGTGTGTTTCTTTACCGTTGTACATTTTGTAACTTACAATCTGACGGTCACGATATGTAGTGATCCGACGGTTCATTCTCTCCTCGGTATTACCGACACTTGATCCGTGGCTTGACACCCGATTGGTCCATGAGTTCTATTTAAAGCGCATGGAGGGTCATTGTTCGGGTAATCCGTGCATGAGAGAAGCTTATGTAAATTTTCATTCTTTGATTAATAAATTGCCTGTAGTACCCACGTTGGGACAGGCCGTGGACTGTTTCCCTCTTTGAGGGTTTTAACCACGTCAAAAATACTGGTGTATTGATCTGTGATCTGGTTGTGAGCGGTGTCCTTTTGGTATTCTTTCTGAGGAACTTACCCTGTAAATTCCTACACGATTATCATCGAGACTACTTTTTATACTTAGTTGCATCTGATGTCACTATTGGCATGGTTTTATTTCAAGAAGATGAATTGAATGAAGAGCAAGTGATATATTACTTAAGCAGAAATCTAACCAAAAATGAAGCAAATATGCACATGTGGATAAATTAGCCTTGGAAGTCGTTCAAGTTGTCCAACGTTTTTGTCATTACATTCTATTGCGTAAAACTACTATGATTTTTTATTGCAACCCCATGGTTTATATTCTTACGAAACAATTGTTAGGGGGAAAGTATTCCAAATGGATAGTTATTGTGCAAGAATTTGATTTGGAATTCATAAAATCTAAATCTAATAAATCACTAGTATTTGTTGAATATTATGTGACTTTCCCCATACTAAGACAGAAACCGTGGCTAGAGGATTCTCTTGCAGACAAATCTCTCTTTCTTATCATTACTTTAGACCCCTGGTATGGAGATAACATAATTTATCTTCAAACCTAGACATTTTAGCCAGAACTCAGTCAAACTGATCGTCGTCGTATTCGGTACCAATCCTAGCAATACAATATTGTTGGCGATACAATTTATCGTCGTGGTGCTGATTCCATATTCAGACGATGTTTAACTCATGAGGAAGCTGAAAAGGCATTGAATGACTACCATTCTAGAGCTTGTGGTGGTCATATGGTAGGGTTTGTCACTGCTCAAAAGATCATGTGCATAGGGTATTTTTGGCATTCTATGTTCAAAGACAATATAACTACAGTCCAGAAATGCCACAATTTTAAGATCTATGACCGAAAAATGCACGCACACCCAACTCCTCTTCACCCAATCATTGTTGTTGGTCCTTTCGCTAAATGGGGCATCGATTTCCTTACGTGCAACCCTCACTCGACCGGGGGGCATGGGTACATTATCCTTATAGTAGATTATTTTACAAAATGGGCCGAGGTGATGCCTACATATAAGGATGATGGTGAAACAACATCCATTTTCATATTCAATCATGTGGTTTCTAGGTTTGGAGATCCACAAGTCATCGTCACGTACCATGGTAGCTATTTTCGGAACTTTATGATGACCGATCTTACTATGAAGCTTGGCCTGTGTCACGATAGTTCTACTTCTTATTACCTATAGGAAAATGGCCAAGTATAAGCTATTGACAAGGTTTTAACCACCATGATTAAACGGATGGTCGAGATCCATAAATGAGATTGACATCTAATGCTTTTTCCAACCTTTTGGGCATATCGTACCACAACAAAAATTTCAACTAGTTTTACTCCCTTCCATCTCATTTACGGTGTGGAAGCAGTTTTACCTATTAAATGTGAAATATTGTCTTTCAAACTGGAAATTGAATTATTACCAGCCACTTCCACTGAGGAAGAACATTTCTTGTACTTAGCATGACTTGATGAGACTCATTGTGATATTGCATTAGCTAGCCAGGCCCAAAATAAACGAGTTAAGGAACAATATGATCAAAATGTAAACCCTCGTTCATATGCAGAAGGGGATTTATTCTTGGTCTACGATCAAGAGCACAATAAGTTAAGCATTGATAAATTAGAGCCTATGTGGCATGACCCTTATGTTGTAAAACATGCATTGGAAAAAGGGGCCTATGAACTAGTTTATTATGACAGAATTCCTTTGGGAAAGCCTAGAAATGGTCTTTACCTAAAGAAATATTATGCCTAGATTATTCAGTGAAGAATTTGTATATTGTTGTACCATATTTTTTGCGTGGAAATTTTTATTAGCTTTTTACATTTTTCTGCTACTTCTCTTACTTATCTTGTATCACACTTGATTTGTAGATGTCATTGCTCCCCCAAACTTACATTGGCTTTGCTGATGGTGCTAGTTGTAGTACTCATAATTTATCTTCCGCAACTTGGGTCATTTATTCGCCCACAGATGAATTAGTTTCTATTCATGGGCTATTCCTTGGTCGAACAATGAATAATATTGCAGAGTATACTACAGTGGTTGATCTATTATCTGATGCCATTTCATTTGGCATTCATAGATTTATCTTCAGGTTAGATTCACAACTCATAGTATTAAATTTGAATGGTGTATATTCAGTTAGAAGTGCTTCAATGTTAAGAATGTTTTTGTGGGTTCATCTCTTGGAAAGAGAGTTTGATTATATCGAGTATCAACACATTCCGAAAAGTTTAAACACATTAACTGATATATTAAATAATTATGTGTTAAATTGGCATTTGTAAAACATCTGTAAGAAATCAATGCAATATTCATCCATATATTGTACAAGATAGACTGAAATGAAAGTAATAGCTTTCATTAGTTAAATGTTTGTAAAAAGTGACGGTTTTTACAAAAACGTCATCCAAAGACATGAGGCCCCATGGCATTTATTTTCTAAACATGCTAGTACATCATCAAAAAGAAAAAATCTAGCCCTAAGACTAGTGGCTATGCATGATGATCATGGTAGCATAAAAACAATGTGAGCTACTCATTATAGCAAGTAACTAATAGGTATGGGAACCCCTATAGTGTGCCTCCGATAGCGGAGAGGAAAGTCATCTATCCTAACATCTAGGATGTCCAGGGTCAACCTCTCAAGGTTGTGCTCTAACTAACTCAGTGCCTTTGTTGTGTTCGGGTTCTGCACTGCGGGAGCTACTGGCTGCTAACCGCGTCTATCATATCTATGTAACCCTGTTAGTCTCACCAGGGCCACATCTACATGATCATTTTGGACAATTAGTTTTGGATGCCAAAAAAAAAAAATGAAAAATTCAAAAACAACCAAAGTGTGAAGTTTTTACCTACATTTCCCCACTACATCCAGTTGCATTGACATATTTAGATCACCTGTGTAATCCATGCTTGCGTATGGAAAATCTTCAATCATGATGATTTCATTCTCCAACCACCTGAAGAAATCAGGAGTATACCGGATTGTTGGTTCTTCGCCACCTCCATGGTGTGCCATCAGTGTGACCCATTTCAACATGCGAGGGTCTCGAGGTCCTCCTCTCTATATAACTACTTGTGGAGTGAGAAGAGGGATCCACTCTCTAGAAAATGAGATGACAAAGGAACCATACCCAAATTTCTTTAGTTTTCCTGTTTGACTCTAGTTAGTTGCCCTTTCAAATTGGAAACTATAGCCTCGTACCAGTTGAATGCAATCGGTTGCAAACACTCTACGGTGGTTTGCATCTGAGCCTTTGTAAGCAAATGAAGAGTTGCACTTCTGCATAGTCATAAAACCATGAACACAATAGCTTTCAAAGGAAGCCTCGCTATGGTTTAATGTCAATTCTGCCATCTTTGAGAGTAGTTCTTTGAGTGCAATGTTGTATCATATAGGTGGCATTTGTTTCACCACCTCACCTATGTCCATATATAGAAATTTCCACCCTACGACGTGGGAGCCCAAATAACAATTAAATGTCGTCAACATCAATGATGAGCCTGTGGTCTCTAGTTATGAAGCATTCTTCTTGTACATTCCACTTGCTTACCATCAACTCTAGCAAGTCTAGTCGGGCCTTCATGCCTGGAATAGTGACAAACTTATACAAGCCATAGTTTGTCAATGCTTGTATGGTCTCTGGATGGTTCAGAGAAGTTATGTATTGTTCTTCATGTTCACGCTCCCTCCACTCCCTTTTTGCGGCCCAAAACCCTGCAAACAAACACAAAATATCATTAGAAAATATAATGGTGAAATTTTGCAAGTAATTTGGGCGTTTTCTATTAAAACATTTATGCCCTCGGTGCTGTGCACAACTGACTAAACAAAACAATGCATATGTGTGCAGTTCTAGCCTTAGAAACTGTGCACATCTCAATTTTCAGTGGGAAAAACTCAGTCGATGCTCGTAGGCCCGATAAGGGTAAACTGTGCACATTGAGGGTGATTTTATATTTGAAAACCCTCCCCCAAAAAAGCTAAATACATGGTGAAATGTGAAATACAAATATTGAAAACGAAGATCTCGGAGAGATGCTTTACCTAGAGAAAACGACTTGTGATTTTGTCCAACAGTTTGCTCAGAATCTAGCTCTCAAGTTCTTGGTGAAAAATGAGCTCTATCACTCTCAAAGGGTAAAAAAACACAAATGGTAAAAAGTCTTTACTTTTTTGGGTTTTTATAAGGTTTTAGGCTTATTAAAATATCATCTTTTGCTTATTAACCTTTAAAATCCAACTTTATAATGTTTTTGACTATATTTTTGAGCAAGTGATATGATTTTTGAGTTTAAGTGTGCAGATCACAGGTTATTTACAAAAACAAATCATTTTGGCATTGAGTATATTTTTATCACTTTTTCGAACTCGTTGAAACTTACGAAAAAGTGAAACCAAGGACTTCTCTTTGCGCCCTTTTCAAAGTCCTTAAAACATGAAAAGATCGTCGAGTACTTGATTGTTCGAACTCTTAAAAGTAAATGAACATCCTTCTATTCAATATAAGTTTACCCCTTTTATGAACCAAATTAGACTATTTACGAAAAAGTTATACGTTGACTAATCATCGTCAATAGAGTTCTATCCTACATTATTTTACCCTTTTTTGGGCTTGAGGGACTCAATTTATGAAAAAGGACACGGTGGAGTTTACTTATGTTTTTCCCTTGACTCCCTAAAAATGAAAAAAATTGAGTTTCACTTTCTCTGGGCTTGCTAAAATTTATGTTGAAAGAATTGAATGAGTTTTATTTTTGTGTCTTTTAAAACTCTTTAAAAATGAAAACGACATTGAGTTACCCCTTCACTGGATTCGTAAAACTTAAATAGTGTAGGGCTTGTTAAGCATGACGGGACCGAACCATTCCTTCATAGGGTTCATTTAAAATACTTCGAAGGACTCATCCGAAGGATGAGTTTATAGGACAAGCCAATGCTATCCTCCTCAAACTTATACAAAATAATAAGGTACTTGCCAGTAATGGTGGGGGAAAAGTGGGAAAGAACCTTTGTTTTGTTTTATAAAAGGTATTATGTCGCTCTTGAACATGACACTATGTCACTTTTGTGTCCGGGTTGGGAAATCCATTTGTATCCTAATTGACCATACCTCATTGAAAGCCTTAAGTTGGTTTGGGTATTATTTTTGAGTCAAATGCTGCTAAGTCATCATGTCGTGTCTTTGATATGTTCAAGAGAAGTCCAACCTCAGTCAAATTACTTTACCATTCATAGTATTCAATCTCATTGACCATCCCTGAGTCAATCCTGGATTACTCCAAATTGTTGTTCTTCAAAACTTCACATGAGTTTTGTGTCATAGGCCCTCCTGCGACAAGTCACTTCCTATCGACTTCACCTCACTATCAAGGAAGTTGATCTAGAAACCTTTAGTACCTTGGAGCTTGCATGCCTTAATGGCAGGTTTCACACCTTCGATGATAAGTTCTCATGATTAACCTTTGATCAAATGATTCTATGAGTGTTCAACATCAACACATCAACACGTTGATTCACATTTCATAGATAGTACTGGAAGTACCTTGAGAACCATTGTCATTATTGGTGGTTTCTCTCACACTTGTTAAAGGTTCACATCATTGACCAATAATCAAGTGGTTTTTACCATGTTTGACTACGAGAAATTCACTCGCATGACTAGATTCAAACTATAGATCGAGAGATGGAGATCAAGACCCTAGATCTAGTTTCATCCATCCAAGATGCCTAGCGTTATTAAATATTCATAATTGTAAACATAGATCCATTGATCGTTGCATCCATACTATGTCTTTTGTTGACATGGATCTTTAGATGTATTTTTGTACTTGTTCTTTGAAACATTTATACTCTGAGTATTGGAATGTCTACCTCAACGATGATTATATATAATGCATTGTAGCATTTGATTGATTGTTTTAGGTCTTTGACTACAGTCTCTAACCCAAACCTTAGCATGATAAAATGCCTCAGTCATCAAACATTTTTTCTGATTTTGCACTTTAGGGGGCAATCTATTACATGTCATTATTTTGCATTAGGAAAATGATCATCAGTTTGGATCCTTTGCTATCCATAAATGTGTTCCAAAGCATCCCCTTGCAAAGTTAGAATCCAAATTATCCCAAAGAGAATGAAATGCCTGGATCCCATGGTTCAAAACCCTGTTTTTGTCTTCCTGTTTAGTTCCCTAGTCAATTTCTGCACATAAGCAGTTTAGTCCATTAGAAACTGTGCATAAGTGCACTCTGTCTTACACTCTGACTTGCGCACATGACTTAAAGAATGTGAAAATAAAAAGTAAAGTCTAGAAGCATTGTTAGTCATATCTTTCCCAACTAACAAGCTTCGAATGGATGCCTATTCAACCCTGATCCTCCCATCATGGAGCTACTCCCTCTCTCTGTGGATCCCATATCCCATGATTAGTGGATCTCATCCCTTGGGAATAGATCCTAAACTTCCCCCTCTTGGCCTATAAAGCTAACACAGTCCTGAGGATTGGAAAGGAATGTTGGAGATAGGCTTATGCTACAGAAATAAGGTTGGAAGGCTATTCATTCAAGGAGAGGGTTGGAGATTATGGGAAGTGACTTACAAGATCAAGGCTTCAAGGTTGTAAGTCTATTCTCCATTTTATTAATATAATGACAACTGTTATTGCTCAATTAAGTTTTTGTTGATACAATTTGTGGGATTCCTTGATCACTTACATAGATTATGATTGCATATTGATCAATTTTTTGATATACGATTGAATTAATTAGTTCATTTATCTCTTATGCTATATATCGGATGCTTTGATCTTGTGTATGTTTTTGTCTATGCAGATCTCCTTTAGGACATCATGGAGAAGTTGTGGGAAGTGATGGGAAGATATTTAAAGCATCAAGGAGAAGTGGATGGTCGTAAGATATAAAAGGACTTCATCAGGCATTTTGATTAAATGGTAAGTGTCCTCTATCATAGTGTTTGTTTCAGTCAATCATAGTCTAGGGAAAGGTAGCAGTTACTAGTTATTTGTTACTAGATTTCTTTGAGGTCTAGGGAGATTTCTCTTGTCCACAAGAGGGATAAGCCCACATAACAATTGGGTTATTTTGTCAGTAGATGGATCCTACAGTGATTTACTGTGACAATCATACTTGTATCAAACTCTCTAGGAATCCAATTTTTAATGATCAATCCAAGCATATCGACATCCAGTATCACCATCTACAAGATTGTGTGCAGAGGAGAATCATGTTGTTGGAGTACATTCCTACAGAGGAACATGGTGCATACATATTGACTAAGGCACTGTAAAGAGGCAAATTTGAGTTCCATAGAGGAAAGATTGGGGTATTTGATAATCCCTTTCTTGTTGAGAGGGTGTGTTGAAAATGCAACAACAAAGTCCTAATTTAATTTTTTCATTGAATTAAATTAGGAATAACATTGTAATTCCACATCACAAGACAACTTGTATGATTTAACCAAGTTAAATTGACTTAGTTGGCTTAGTTAATTTGAGTTGAGGGTCTAGCTTGAGTCATGTAGAGTGTCTCCTACATTATAGGAGCCCTAGTCGAGTTTATTTTGAGTTGTAATTAATTAATTCAGTTTAAATCAGTTAAAGTAAGTTAAACTAGTTCCAACTAATGGAGGCACTAGTAGGCGGTCAGGCAATGGGGTGTTGCTTCATGTGTTCAACCAATTAACTGATGATTCATTCATAAATAACTCATTCATGTTAGGTTTGAGAGTTACCCAGTTGAGATTGGAGTTCAGGGACAATGTACTATCAATTGTATAATGATCTGAATTGTACACGTGGTGCATGCAGTCAGAGGAAGGCCTATGAAGATTACATAATTCATATTGAGGAATTTCCCTAATTAATAGGGGGCCAATGCCCAAGGACTCAACACAAGGAAATGGGGACTTGGGAAAGCCAAATTTTGGTTAAGTATTGGCCCAGGCTTGTCTAGGAAGTTGTGAGACAGATAAAGATAATGCAGAGGTCTCCAAGGCTTGAGAAAATCATTGTAATCTTCTCATAATTTCTTACTAATGCAATATACAAATAGCGGGGGTTTTTAGCTGTGGCTTTCCCCGGGAAATCATTGTGTAATGTGTTGATTGAATTCTTTCTCTTGTATTCTTTGTGATTTCATGATCATTTAATTGTTTCTGCTGATGAGTAGAGTATATTCAAGTCTATTGTTTTAGTAAATTACAATTAGAAGTTTGAATCTACAAGGCATTTATACATTCTCCAAGTGCTAAAAAGAAATGCATTTGTTGGAATATTGTATTCAATTGCAGGAGTATCATTGTGGTTGCAATTGATGGAGGGTTGAGTTAAATTTTTCAGATCCAAGTCACCTAAAGCGAGCAGATTAAGGGGTGCACATTCCTAGTTTGTGGAATGTAGCATTATCAATCTACACATAGTATAAAAGATCGTTCCAGTTCCAACGTGGATCAGATCCTTCAGTGTGAAGGCCACCAAATTTCATCTGCGGTAGGAACTATTGAAGTGGTTGGGTCTTTGTTGGGAGAATCGATATGCTAATATCAACCGTCAAAGAGATATGTTGATTGGGCGCAAGCATGCATTAGTAAGGACAATGGATACGAGCATGTGATGACTCTCATCTTGGTGCCATTTATATTTATCTCTTTCCACTCCTAGTGATAGCTAGTTCAAATCGCCATGGAGGTTAACAACCAACAATCATTCTGAGCCATATTGCTCTGTTTTTTAATCTCTGGTCCATGATTGGGGGCTCAATTCATGCCTTACTTTTTATCATTTTTATTTTGGGAGTTATTTTTATTTAAAAGTGATTTTGGGCCAGAAAGTTTTTGAAAGGGATATTGATTCCTAGCTTTAAGGATTTTTTTTCAAAATATTAATAACATTGGTAAATAATGCTCAATAAAAAATTCTCCTATTCACTCTGACAAATCGATGGATGTTCATGGCGTCAATTGAACCAATGCTTGCAGAATTCATATTGTCGAGTTGCATCAGTTGTTCTTTGTTGATTGCCATTGTTCCCTCAGTTGTGTTTTAGGGAGGGAAATTTTCTGACAATGGAGATTATTATTCTTACTCCTTTTGTAGTTGTGTTTTAGTGGGGGCAATTAGATGGTGACAAATATAGTTGTCATTACCTTGTTAACGATTGTCATTTTTTGTGTGATCTGACGGTGTTTCGAAAACTTCAGGAGTATTGTTGTACGAAATCTGAGATGAGTTGCCATATTTATATGCTTCATTATTTGTTTGTTGGTTGATGGTGTTGCTTTTGTTTGAAGCCTTTGTCCTGGTTCTTTATCGACATATACTTTCTTTGAAGATTTTTGGGAGAATTTGATAGTTTTTTCCATCCTTGTGCCTCTGCAACAATCCTACTTCAAGAGATCGACCGACCTTATTGAGGTTTCATGGCTCTTCAAAATTTTGGTACTTCAACATTTCATACCTTTCATTGGATTAGGCCTATGTTCTTTCCATTCAGTGGATCATTATGGGATCTACAATTTCAGCTCCATGATAATTTGAGCACTGACATCTTTCTCTCTTTTGGGGGGGAGTTTTTTCCTACGATTTTTTCTCTCTTTTTCTGCTTATGAAAGTTTCTACATGGGTACGTAATTAGGCCTCGTTGCTGGGACCCATTCTTTTTTTTCATTTTTTTCGTTACTCCCTATGTTTTGCTTAAGGTGGGGTGTTAGAGTTGGTTTTTTCCAACGCTTCATTTCCCTATGAGCTACGTATGGTGAGTTGTAAGCTCACATAGGGACTTTCATGTACCCAATTATCGTAGTTATCCTTATTCGACAATGGGCCTCCTCCATTTCTATATAATGGAGGCTTTATATCTACATTAACATAAGATTGTGAGTAATTTAATACTCTTATAGATACCTCAAAATGATCTCGGAAGGTTTCAAACCCAAATTTTCCACACTGGGTCGCGTCAGTAAAAATGGTCCTAAGAGCTAATTCCTCCACTTTTTCCACTATAAAAGCATCGAGATGGATGAAAAAATATATAATGATCCCATTCGGATCACATATCTCCATTTTAGGAGCCTTATGATCCCCAAAATCTTCTACTGAATGAGGTGAGAAATTTTTTACTCCACCTTCTCTATAGTGTACCATTTAGCTTTGCTTGGAAGTTATCCTTTCAACCCAATATTTCAAAGGTCATGCTATCCTTATCTTGTAGTTTTAGACATCTTCTACAAAACTATATATTTTGTCAACTCTACCTAAGCATCTTGTGCCAAATCCTCCATAAAAGGTAGGAGCTATCCCTCTTCTTGATCTAGCATGGAAGGCTCATAAAGTTTTAGTTTCCCTACATTCACAACTGACTAAGTGAACATGTATGGTGGCAAATCGAGCCAATAGGCATTGTCACCCACCTTTTCTAGTATCCTGAAGCTACCATACCTTAGAGCCTTGATTTTCTTACAGGGCCTTGTAACCTCTCCTTGTTCAATTGTAGCCATACTCTATCTCCCACCTTGAATGATTTATTTGTTTTGTGTTGATAATGACTAACATTATATTTATCCTGTAACTTTTGTAGTGTCTCTTGTACTTGTATATGGATCTGCCTAATCATATCTATAATTTTTTCAACCCTCAAGGCACCTCTTGTAAAATCTTCCCTCACTCCTCCTTGTCGCCCATATGCAATATCTAAAGGTGAAGGCAACAAATATCTAAAACAAGTGTGAAATGGGGACTTTCATGTAGAAGTGTTTGTTTATTTTTGGGTAGCATTGGATCTGCTCTAGCTCCAAATTTTTATGGAGGGGCTATAACACATGAGATCTCCAAGACCCAGAAATCGTTTGGTGAAATTCCACCAGGAAAAAATATTAAAATAATTAATATTTTTTAATGGGGTTCCTAAGTCTAAACTTAGAAAAATTAAAATATTAATGGGCATTAATGAAAAAATGGGTGAGAAGCTTCTAAGAGACGAGGATCAAGTCTGATTTAATCTTAGTCGTCGAATAGAGACTTAATCTCGGTCGTTTATTTATCAACAAGAAAAGTGTAAATGGAGGCTTGGGGTCAGTTGGAGAACATACACAGAGAGATTGAGGAAATAGACTTTCTGAGGTGAGAAGTTCTCAGGAGGAAAATCGATTGGGGAGATATAGCAACTGAGGGGTAGTGATAGTTCGGGAATACAAACAGAGAGGTGAAGAGAGACTTGTGGAGGCAACGCAGTAGCCAGGAGAGCTGATGCTGGGCCAGTCTAGGCCCACGTAGCCTTGACGCAGAGCCAGGAGGGCCAGTGCAGAGGAAGAACTGCCTTCCACGCAGAAAGTCGGGGAGCTGCCAAAAATTTCCAGAACAGTTGGGAAAGCTGACACAATGGGCAGAAGCGCTGACATAAAGCTAACGGAGAGCCTCATAGAGCTCCACACAGGCCCACACAGTCACTGAGAAGGGGCAACGAAGTTTAGCCGGGGCCAACCAATTTTGCTACCGGATCAGCCTGATTCTGCTGGGTGAAGTGAGGTAAAAATCACTCAGGTTCTTTGCCATTGTATTTCTCTGTCACTGGTTTACTGGGAGGGCAACCAATATTTATATTCAAAACTTCTGCTTAATAATAGAAAACCCTCAGAGTTGTTGCATCGATTTTCCTGCATTGGATTTTTCCGGGG
Source organism: Pinus tabuliformis (assembly GCA_031772625.1). Taxonomy (NCBI): domain Eukaryota; kingdom Viridiplantae; phylum Streptophyta; class Pinopsida; order Pinales; family Pinaceae; genus Pinus; species Pinus tabuliformis. Next base: position 264,356,070 of record CM062819.1, on the reverse strand, counting down.
AAATTTAGTCCAAAAATAAGTGTGTCCTTTGCATGGTTGTCTCATTTGTTTTTTAGTACTTGATCTATATATTTGTGTAGGTTGTAGTGTATTTAATTTGATAATTTTCATAGCACACAACAAGTAAATTGTTTAATTGAATAAAATAACTAGAAGAATTAACATTAGTTGCTACAGTAGGAATCGGGTAACCGATTTTTCACATGGTATCAGAGCGATTGCATATCAAGGAGGACTGAAGCCTTCAGAAAAAGGATAGAGGATAATCTATGCTGAAGATAGATGTCACGAGAGATAACGTAGTTTTTAGCCGAGAGAGCAGAGGAGGGGTGATGCAGTCACCATGGGAGGCTCACGTAGAGCCTACGTCAGCCTATTCTATGTGATGTTGTAGCCGGAGAGGGTAGCCTAGTGATTGCTAGGCCAACGCAGAGACTGTCGAGTCTCATTTTTCCAGTTGTCGGGGCTAGAGGTGCCACACAGACTTCATCTGGAGTTGCTAGTGGGGTGCTAATTCTATTGATGCAGAACAATACCTAGTGGGGAAGAAGAAAAGTGGAGGGAATCAGTTCCTTAGAAGATTTATTGCCAAGAAATCGAGATTCAGTGCTGAGCAGCAACAAAGAAAGATCAAAGAGGGGTGGTTCGACAGTGGTTGGCAGAAGGATTTCTATGAAGGAAATTGAATTTCAGAGGGAGATTGTTCCTTAGAGGATTTCTAGCGCCAAAGAAATCCAGATCCGAGTTTTGTTGGGGCATCAGCGAAAGAGGGAGAAGAGAACCTGTTCGACACTCATTTGAGCATAGATGGTAGTTAATGGACTAAGGGATCAGGGCAGGTTGGATGGAGCATCCAACTTTGTCATCTGGAAGGCTAAGATCCTGGCAGTTTTAGACAAAAAGTGTATCAAGGCTTATGCCTTGAAGGCGATTGTTGTTCCTATTGATGTTGATCTTCTCAAGAAGTACAAGGAGGCCCAGGCAAAAGCTAAGTGCATGATCTTGGATAGGGTCAAGGATCATGTGATCCCACATATTGTTGAGAAGGACATAACAAGGGAAATGTGGGAGGCCTTGACCACCTTGTAGGAGGAAACTTCTGTTCAACGGAAGATGTTGCTTGAGAGTTAGCTAAGACAGTATCAGATGCAGAAGAGAGAAGAAATCAATCTCTTCCTTCTCAGTTTGTAATGGATCCGAGACCAGCATAATGTGTAGGGTCTACACCAGATCCCGAATTCATGGTCAGGACTGCGTTGAACACAGTCATAGTAGACTGGGAAACCTTTGTCTAAATCATCTTGGGTAAGGCTTATCTCAACAGTTGGGGGAAGATGTGGGCATCTCTTCGATAGGAAGAGATCAGACGGTTGACCAAGGCGGGAGGTAGTGACAAAGCGATCAGAGCTAAGAAGGAGGAAGAGGAGGATGCAACTCTCACATCAACGGGACAAAAAAAGAGGAAAAAGAAAGATATATCCAAAGTCAGATGCTTCAAATGTGGAAAACTGGGTCATTTCTCCACTCAATGCCCTCGGAATAAGGGTAAGGAAGAGAAGTCTGACTTAAAGTCTTCTCCAGCGCAAGCTGACAAAGAGGGCGATGATGATGGTTGCACCATGAGTGCTCATGCACCTTTAGAGAAGAGGTGGGGTGATATTGAGCTGTAGTCGAGAGGACTACACAAAAGGGGGTATGATCCTAGAGGTGCCCAAACTCTTGGATCACATACGGCTACGGGATCCCTTAATGGCAGTAGTAGAATGACGGTAGCCAATTGGTGCGAGGGATGATGGAGAAATAGTGGTAGATCTAGAGTTCCAAAGTATGAAGCAGCGTAGTGGAATGTTGCAGCAGTGCAAGAGGCACAAAGCATATACAACAGAAGCGTAGTTGCATCAGAGGGGCAGCAAAGATTAGAAACAGAGGTAGCTTCAGCATCACGGGGTATCCAGATTGACCAATATGTCATATTTGGGGTGGATTTTCAGTTGCTTACTTCTCAACAATTGAGTTGTAGTGCAGCAGTTAGCAGTGGCAATGTTATGGGCAGCATTATGCAGCATATTAAGAGGGAGTTGTAGTACATATGTAGCAGTGATAGTGGCAGTATCATGGGCAGCAGTACAGATTGTAGCAGCGCAGTGGATGAAGGTCAGCGGGCCAAGCATCAGCAATGAGAGGATCAATTCCGTGGATCAGTGTGATACTTTTGCTGGGAAGTATTGTTAGAGCACATTCGTCGCTAAGAGGGAGTGTTGATTTTTTGGGTAGAATCGGATGTGCTCTAGCTCCGAATTTTTGTGGAGGGGCTAGAACACATGATATCTCGAAGACCAAGAAATCATTTGGTGAAATTTCACCTGAATTGTATTTTATTAAAATAATGAATATTTTTTAATGGTGTTCCTAAGTCTAAACTTAGGAAAAATAAAATATTAATGGGTGAGAAGCTTCTAAGAGATGACGATCGGGTCTAATTTAATCTTACTCATTGATTAGAGACTTAATCTTGGCCGTTGATTTAGCAACAGGAAAAGTATAAATGGAGGATTCAGATTAGTTGAAGAACATACATAGAGAGATTGAGGAAATTGATTTTCTAAGGTGAGAAGTTCTCACGAGGACAATCGATTGGGGAGATCTAGTAGCTAATGTTGGGTGTGGAGCATGATTATTTAGAGGTCTTTGTTTCAGCCGGATGTATACCCCAGGTAGTTTGTACACCCCTCCACGGGGGGGGGGGGGAGCGATCCCCTGGCAGGGGTTTCAGGGGCAACGCCCCCGAAGCTAAAAACAGATGTAAAATTGCCTTGTAAAAGTATAGTAATTTCTAGTCAATCTGGGTCATTAATTAGGCGGATGATCTAACCGTAGAACTTATGTTTCGTTTAGGGTTTTTTGCCCTAGAAGGCAACCCCTCTCTTTGTATGAGGGCATTGTATTGAGGCTGTGACATAGATGTGTATTCTCCGAGCGAGAAACAGAGAGGTGAGATTGTGAGAGAAAACAGAGGATATTACAGTGGCTCTGTTGTAGGTTGTGTCTCTTCATTTTGCTGGATAATAGAAAGGAAGGACTGGCTGTTCGGGGTGGACGTAGCCCAAACGGGGTGAACCACGTATATCTGTGTCTCTCTGGTTTTATGTGTTTTCTGTAATTTATAATTTTCTAACAACTGGTATCAGAGCTGAAGATCTATTTGGCTGATAAACTCACAGGAAAGAAGGGTTCCTCTTTCGAGTGGGAGTAATGGCAAAAGATGGTAAGTTTAGGGTCGAGAAATTTAGCGGCCAAAACTTCTCGCTGTGGAAGATGCAGATGGAAGATTATTTGTATCAGAAAGATCTGTACCTACCATTGGGCGGAAAAACAAAGATGTCGACGGGTATGACAGATGAAGAATGGAACCTTCTCGATAGAAAGGCACTCGGAACAATACGGTTGTGCCTCGCAGCGTCGGTCGCCTTCAACATTTCGAAGGAAACAACGATAGAGGGTTTGATTAAGGCATTGGCGAAACTATATGAAAAACCCTCAGCCTCAAACAAGGTATTTCTTATGAAATGGTTATTTAATATGAAGATGTCGGAAGGTGGATCTGTTGTAGACCATTTAAATGATTTTAATACTGTTACAAGTCAATTAAGTTCTGTAGGGGTAAACTTTGATGATGAAGTTAGAGCTCTGTTATTCTTGTGCTCATTGCCAGAAAGTTGGAATGGTTTAGTAATGGCCATTAGTAACTCTATTTCTGGATCTAGTACTTTAAAGTTTGATGATGTTGTCGGTGCTATCCTTAGCGAGGAAATGCGACAGAAAAGCTCCGGTGAGACATCGGGTAATGCTTTAAGTGCAGAGTCTAGGGGAAGAAAAATGGAAAGAGGAAAGAGCTTAGGATATTGCAGTAAATCAAGGAAAGGCAGATCCAAGTCCAGATCGGGGATAGTGTGCTGGAAATGTGGAAAGAAAGGAAACCTAAAGAAATACTATAGATATCGGAAGGGAAAATAAGGAGATGCACAACAAGAAAACAATCATGAAGCAAATGTGACAAATGAGGTGTTACAAGATGCTTTGATTGTTTCTTTCGAAAATATTACTGATTCTTGGGTGGTAGATTCAGGGGCCTCATTCCATGCCACACCTAATAAGAAATATTTTCATGACTATGTTCAAGGAGATTTTGGACAAGTCCATTTGGGTGATGATAAACCCTGTAAAATTGTTGGAATGGGTAAGGTTCTTGTAAAACAGCAGAATGGAAACCAATGACTACTAAACGAGGTAAGGCATGTTCCAAATTTGAAGAAAAATATGATTTCAATAGGGCAGTTAGGCGGTGAAGGTTGTGTGACAACTTTCACAGATAAAGCTTGGAAGGTCACCAAAGGAGCCCTGGTAATAGCAAAAGGTGAAAAGGTTGGTACATTGTATTTATGCAATGGTATTTCTAACTCTGTTATTGCTTTAACTTCCAAAGGAGCAGATGCAGCATTATGGCATCATAGGCTCGGACACATGATTGAGAAGGGGATGAAGATTCTTCACTCAAGGAATTTGTTGCCGGGTTTGAAGAATGTTGATTTGGACTTCTGTGAGAATTGCATTTATGGAAAACAGAAGAGAGTCAGATTTCTCAGAGTTGGGAAAGAAAAGAAGAGCAAAAATTAGAGCTTGTGCATATAGATGTCTGGGGACCTGCTCAGGTATCATCTCTCGGTGGCTCTCGTTATTATGTTACTTTTATTGATGATGCAACTAGAAAAACTTGGATTTATTGTATTAAGAATAAATCTGATGTATTTGATACTTTCAAGAAATGGAAAGATTTGGTTGAGATTGAGACATGAAAGAAATTGAAGTGTCTCAGATTAGACAATGGATGTGAATATTGCAGCAAAGAGTTTGATAGGTACTGTTCAGAGCATGGAATTCACAGAGAGAAGATAGTTCCAAGAACACCACAAGAAAATGGTGTGTCAGAAAGGATGAACAGAACAATCATGGAGTGTGCAAGGTGCATGAGATTGCATGCAGGATTGCCTTTACAATTTTGGGTAGATGCTGTAGATACTGCTGTTTATCTAATAAACAAAGGACCTTCAAGTTCCTTGGATGGTGGTGTTCTAGAGGAGTCATGGACAGGTAAAAAGGTAAACTACTCCTTTTTAAAGCCTTTTGGTTGTGAGGCCTTTGTCCATATTAATAAAGAAAATAGAACAAAGCTTGAGGCAAAATCAAAGAAATGTACCTTTATTGGATATGGTGCTAATGATTTTGGTTATCGTTGATATGATTATGAAAATCACAAAATCATTAGGAGCAGAAATGTAATAGTCAATGAAAAGGTCTTGTATAAGAATCAGTTGCAGGAAAAGAAACAGGAAAAAGAAAACAAGGAATACACAGTTCTTGATGAGATTACTGAAAAGGTAAAGGTGCCCGAAAATAATAATAATCAACAACCACAGCAACATCAACCACCACAACAGAAACAAGCACCCCAAACACCTGAAAGTGGTGTTAGAAGATCTACCAGGATAAGTATACCCCTTGAACGATACTCTCCTTCATTATATTATTTATTGTTGACTGATTTTGGTGAACCCGAATGTTATGAAGAAGCAATGCAGGTTGAAAGCAGGAAGAAGTGGGAGGTAGCCATGGAAGAAGAGATGGACTCCTTAATGCATAACCAGACTTGGGACTTAGTCAGGTTGCCCACAGGAAAAACTACATTGAAGAATAAACGGTTTTACAGGCTGAAGGAAGAAGATGGAGGAAAACAAAGGTACAAAGCTAAACTTTCGGTGAAGGGGTTTGCATAGAAGAAAGGTATTGATTTTGATGAAATATTTTCTCCTGTTGTTAAAATGACTTCAATCAAAACTATTTTAATTCTAGTAGTAGTTGAAGATTTGCATCTTGAGCAGTTAGATGTAAAGACAACCTTTCTCCATGGGGATTTGGAGGAAGAGATATATATACAACAGCCACAAGGATATGAGGTAAAAGGGAAGGAGAAACTAGTGTGCAGGTTGAAGAAGAGCTTGTATGGCTTAAAACAGGCTCCAAGGCAGTGGTATCTAAAATTTGACAAGTTTATGTCAGAACAAGGTTATACTAGATGTCACTCTGATCATTTTGTTTATCTGAAAAAGCAAAATGATGGCAACTATATTATATTGTTATTGTATGTAGATGACATGCTTGTTGTAGGGTCTAACATGCAGGAAATAAATGTGCTCAAAAGAAAATTGGCAAATTCATTTGCAATGAAGGATTTGGGAGCTGCAAAACAAATCCTTGGTATGAGAATAACTAGAGACAGGAAAAATCGCAAATTAACATTGTCTTAGAATGAGTACATACAAAAGGTGTTGAAAAGATTTAATATGCACAATGCAAAACCAGTTAGTACACCTTTTTCTAGCCATTTCAAACTTAGTAAGGAAATGTGCCCAAAGACCCAAGAAGACATGGATTATATGTCTAAAGTTCCATATGCATCAGCAGTTGGAAGCTTAATGTATGCAATGGTTTGCACAAGGCCTGATATTGCACATGCAGTGGGAGTTGTAAGCAGGTACATGAACAATCCAGGAAAGGAACATTGGATGGCAGTGAAATGGATTCTCAGATATTTGAAAGGTACCACAAATCAAGCATTATGCTTTGGTGGTTCAAACATTTCTCTACAGGGATATGTTGATGCAGATATGGCAGGTGACAGAGATAACAGGAGGAGCACTACAGGATATGTATTTACTGTAGGTGGAACAACTGTTAGTTGGGTTTCAAAAATCCAAAGTGTTGTTGCACTTTCAACAACAGAAGCAGAGTATGTTGCTGCTACAGAGGCTAGTAAAGAAATGATTTGGTTACAAAGGTTTATGGGTGAATTGGGTAAGGAGCATGATATGGGCACGTTATACAGTGATAGCCAAAGTGCCATTCATCTTGCAAAGAACTCAACATTTCATTCCAGGACTAAACACATACAGCTCAAGTACCATTTCATACGATCAGTGTTGGAAGATGGAGAGTTGAAGCTGGAAAAGATACACACTAGCCAGAATCCTGCAGATATGCTAACAAAAGTTGTAACGAGGGAGAAGCTGAGAATATGCTTAATTTCAATTGGTCTTCAAGGATGATGATGAAGATGAGAAATAGCCAGGTCCAAAGAGGAGTCATTGTTTAGCAAATGAAGCAGCGGTGGAGTTGCTACAATCGTTCTCCAAGTGGGAGATTGTTGGGTGTGGAGCATGATTATTTAGAGGTATTTGTTTCAGCTGGATGTATACCCCAGGTAGTTTGTACACGCCTCCACGTGGGGGGGGGGGGTGTAGGGGGGATTTGTTCCTCCTGCGGTGGTTCGGGGGGGCCCATCCCCCCCGGATGGGGGGTCCAGGGGCTAGCGGTCCCCTGGCGGGGGTTTCGGGGGTAGCGCCCCCGAAGCTAAAAACAGATGTAAAATTGCCTTGCAAATGTATAGTAATTTCTAGTCAATCTAGGCCGTTCATTAGGCGGATGATCTAACGGTAGAACTTATGTTTAGTTTAGGGTTTTTTCCCTAGAAGGCAACCCCTCTCTTTGTATGAGGGCATTGTATTGAGTGATATAGATGTGTATTCTCCGAGCGAGAAACAGAGAGGTGAGGCTGTGAGAGAAAACAGGATATTACAGCGGATCCACTGTAGGTTGTGTCTGTTCATTTTGTTGGATAATAGAAAGGAATGACTGGCTGTTCGAGGTGGATGTAGCCCAAACTGGGTGAACCATGTATATCTGTGTCTCTTTGGTTTTATGCGTTTTCTGTAATTTATAATTTTCTAACAGCTGAGGGGCAGTGATAGTTCGGGAATATAGATAGAGAGGCAGAAAGAGAATTTTGTAGGCAACACAGTAGCCGGGAGGGCTGACATTGGGTCAGTCTGGGCCCACGCAGCCTTGACGCAGAGCTAGGAGGGCCAATGCAAAGGAAGAACTACCTTCCATGCAAAAAGCCGGGGAGCTGCTGGAATAATCGGGAAAGATGACATAGTGGGAAAAGGTGCTGATGTAGAATCTCAGAGAGATCCACGCAGGCCAACACAATTACTATGAAGGGGAAACGAAGTTGTAGCTGGGGCCAACCAGTTTTACTGCCGGATCAACTAGATTCTGCTGGGTGAATTGAGGTAAAACTCACTCAGGTTCTCTGCCATTGTATTTCTCTGTCACTAATTTTCCAGGAGGGAAACCAACATTTGTATTCAGAACTTCTGCTTAATAATAGAAAACCCTCAGAGCTGCTGCACCGGTTTTCTCGCATTGGGTTTTCCCAAGGACATTTAATCCAAAAATAAGTGTGTCCTTTGCATGGTTGTCTCATTTATTTTTTAGTAATTGATCTGTATATTTGTGTAGGCCGCAGTGTATTTAATTCGATATTTTTCATAGCACACAACAAGTAAATTATTTAATCGGATAAAATAATTAGAAGAATTAACATCACTTACTGCAGTAGGAATCAAGTAACCGATTTTTCACAATGTGGATTACTCTATTGTAATAATGTTGTATATATATCATATTTTCATCTCAGGTCTTGGGATGCTTCTAGTTATATCCCCTCAGAAGCTCTACCAAAGTCCTATTGACTACCAATGTATGCCCATCTGTATGTGGATGGAATGTTGCAGATGTCTTTAAATTTGTGTCCATATTCTCCACAATGTAGTCTAGAATGCATTGAGAAATATTGTGTCCCTACCAGAAACAATGCTCCTTTGTATCCCAAAGTGCACCCAAACTTGTCCAAAGAATAAGTTTGTTGCTTCTTGCCCCCTAATGGTCTTTTTAAGGGGAATCAAAACACACATTTTGTTGAACCTGTAAACTACCATGAACAAGTAGTCATGAGAATTCTTGGTTGTTGGTAAACCTCCCAAAAAGTCCATGAAAATGATTTCCCAAGGATGAGTGGTTACAGGTAAGGGATGATATAGACCATGTTTCCTATTGCTAAACTTGTTGGTACAACAAAGCATGCATCCTTTTATGAACCTAGTTAGATGTTCTTTCATCTTGGGCCAATACACATACCTCTACAAGTTGGCCATGATCTCCCCTACACCAAAGTTTCGTACAACCTTGGAGGTGTGAGCCTCTCTAATCAATTGCAATCACTCACCTTCAAGAACACATAGCTTATCTAGCATGTAGAGTAACCCATCATGGAGATGGTAGTCAACAATGTTTTTGTTATGTTGTTGCCACTTCTTCATAGCTTGCACCAAGGCTTAGAGCTCCTTGTCATAGGTAAGGTAGTTAAGAACTCCCCCATGAAACACTAAAAAATGGTAGCATGCATGCCTTACTCCCTACATCAAGTCCACTCCCATAGCATAACTACTCACATTTGTCTCCACTTCAAAGGGTTGTTGCAATTTTGGATGTAATGCTAGAAATAATACTCAACTGATCTTCTTCATTAGCTCCTCGGAAGCCCTCTGTTGATCCTTTACTCACTGGAAACTCCTACCACCTATTGTTGTGGTGTGGAGCAATGTTGCAACCATTGAAACTAAGGTTATGAATTTCATCAGATACTGTTGCTCCAATGAAACTACTGACCTCAGAAACATTAATAGACATTGGCCATCTCATGATGGCCTCCATCATGGAAAGATATATCTTCAACCCTCTTCCACCTATCACATACCCTAGATACACCAAACACTATTATGCAAACTCACACTTCTTAAGATTTTCTAGTAGTTGGTGCTTCTTTAATGTCTCCAACACCTATGTCAAATGTGAGATGTGCTCCTCCCAGGGAGCATTATATACCAATATATCATCCAAATAAACAATAACAAACGAATCTATAAAGGGTATCAATACATCATTCATTAATATCATATATGTAGTTGGTGTATTAAATAGGCCAAATGGCATGACTAACCACTCATACAAACCTTGCCTAGTTTTGAAGGCGGTCTTCAAGGTATCTTATTCTCTAACTCAAACCTGGTGATATCTAGACTTTAATTCCATCTTGGTGAAGTATTTCGCTTCCTACAACTAATGTAGAAGATCATCTATCCTAGGCAAGGGGTATTGGTCTTGAGCGTGAATTTGTTCAATGCCCTATAATATATACACATCCACCAAGTCTCGTCCTTCTTTGGCATAATGATGATGGGTGACCCACATGGTGATGTACTCAGTTGAATGACACCCTGTTATAACAATTGCTACAATTATTCTTCACCTCACATGCTTCAATAATAGACTGCTTGTACATCCCAATGTTTGGCAACGAAGATTCTCGCAATACGTGGATCTCATGCTCCACTTCCCTCTTAGGTGGTAACCCTTTAGGCTCTTGAAACACATCCATGTATGCTTGTAGCAAATATTCCAGTTGTTGTTCTTGTTTCTTAGTACACCCCACAGATATACTTTGCTTTTTATTGACTATTTTACAGACTTATTTTCTCTTAGAAAAAATAAAACATACTTCTTGTTGGAAATGATCAATTTCTTGGCTTGGTTGGCAGTTACAAGTGAAATTTTTGACACTTGCGTTTATGCATGTTGATGGTGAATATTTTCCATCCGTGATGAGATAATAGTGGATGGATCTCCACATGAATATCATATTTGGCATGTACATGTAGGGACTCCTGTGGTGCAGGTAAATTCTTAGTGCGGACACAAATAATTCCTCTAGCCTAAGAGAATGGGTCTAGCCACAAACAAACAATCTATGGAAAATATACTTAAGCTAGAATCAAATAAGAGGGCCTACCTCTTATAACGCTATTCCGCTTGGTGATGATCATGCTTCCTTACTCCAGCTATGATAGCATACAATATTGTATTCAACCTACTTGACAAGTCAAGGAACATTAAGCCATCACATGTAAGATAACACTTTAATGTAGGAAATAAATCAATAGTTGTATTCATATAAGTTCATAAAGAGATTACAACCAATTCCTTGACATTGTTGGTCTCCTCTGACGTATCCAGGTTCCCACACTTCTAATAGCATCTCATGGATAGCCCCAACAATGGAAGTTTTAAGGATTCTTCCCTTTAGTCTCAAACCAAACCAAACACCCTATTCTCCCTCAAACATAAACTAGAAAGCTACAAGATATAGATGTCTTGTTCATCATTCAAACTCATTCCAAAACTAGTTTAGCTTGGGAAAATAGAGGTTTATATAGCTTGGAAGGATGGGATATGGTTCCTCTCATCATAAGAGAACGCCTTATCTCTTGATTTTGTTCCATCCAAATAGGGGAAAGGGGACCAAACTGACTTCTTCGGCTCCATCCAGCCCAACCATCTACCAGACTTCCGTTATGAATCTTCTAGACCTGGAATCTTCAACTCCATATTTAAAAACTTACCAAAAGAGGATTGACGTGACTAGAAAAGGGCTCAGTCGCTCTATACAGTGCTAGTGATAGTTTTAATCTTTGCAAATTGGAGTGAGGAGGAAACTAGTTAGTAGCGTTAGTCTTGTAAACTGGGGTAAAGGGAAGATTCTTGGGAAATGATGCAAAGGGGAATTATTATGATCATGAAGAGGGACATACTGATAGTTTCTTCATGATGGTAAAGCATGTAGGGTTCACTGTAGAGGTCCTCCAGGATCATGGACGTGGAGTATAGGGATAGTGACAAAATGCTGTGTAACAGATGCCCCCTAAAGCATGAAGGCCGAACTAGAGTGAGGGGTGAAATGATTTACAAGTGGATGCCGGGAACTGAAGTCCGTCGTCGAAAAACCAGTAAGCAAGCATAGATACATATACATCACTGAAAACTCTAATAAATGACACATGAATCATGGTATGGATGTAGCCATCCAAAGAATGATCATGTAAATGGATCCAAGGCATGGGTGAAACCATCCAATAGAAAGGATTATAACGAAACCAAGGTATGGTTGCGTCCATCCAATAATGAGAAGGATCACATATAACAAATCATGGTATGGTCGCAGCCATCCATCTTGAAAGAGACATGTATATCAACATGATCATGTTACATCGCCTCGCAACCTGGACTGGTGTAATTTGAGGCCAGGGTATTGCACTCCAAACGACCCGATCAAAGTACAAATCCTAACATGTGAAAGAATGTGTTGAATTCGAACATGCTAGAAAGTCGTTTGATTATCGGTCAATGATGTGAACTGTTAACAAGCACGAGAGAAACCACCAATAATGACAATGGCTCTCAAGGTACTGGCAGCATAGTTCACGGAATGTGAATAAAGGAACTAAAGTCGAACACCCGTGAAATCACCCGATTGAATGTCAATGATGTGAACTTGTTGTCGAGTGCGAAGAACTTGCCATTAGGGCATGCAAGCTCTAAGGTGCCGGAAGGGAGTCTCTCGGCCTGGATAATGAGCTGAAGTCAATAGGAAGCGACTGTGTCGAAGGAGGGCCATGATGTATCCCACATCATCGACACGAGACAAAGGGATGCAAATGATTTCAGATGATACAGAGAATTAAGAGTAAGTGTAACTACAGAAGGACTAACTCTTGAACATATCGGCGACACGACTCTAGAGTTTGGCAGCTTTTGGATCCATAGGATCGGTGGTCATGATGATGTGGCAGAGATCAAATGGAAGGAAAAAATGAACGACCCAACCCAAGAAGGTCAATGATTAAAAGGAGGATATCCCAACCTGATACGAACAACATATGAGTGTTAATGCTCAAGAGCGACATGCTACCTCAAGTGAATACAATTGATGAAATACTTCCAATTTTCCCTCACCATTTTTGGCGAGTACCCTAGTTATTTTTACACAAGCTTGATGCAGATAGCATATGCTTCTAACATAAGTCCATCCTTCATATGAATCCGACCTAGTAAGATTAATGAGCCCTAGGAAGGAGATGCTCATGTTCATCATGGCGACAAATCCAATATGGTTTAATATTTTAACGAGTCCGAAAAAGGTGTAACTCGATATCTTTTTCATGTTTAGAGAGTTTTAAAAAGACATGGAAAAGAAAACTCTGCATGGTCCCTTTTCATACATTTGTGTCTCTCGAGTCCAAAAAGGTAGAAAACAACACTTAATAGAATCAATTGACCATTTCAGTCAAGGAGTACCTTTTTCGTAAATAGTTTATCCCAGCCCAAAAAAGGGGTAAACGTATACAATGTTTCACAGCCTTTAATGAGTTCAAAACGACAAGAGTTCGACAATCTTTTCATGTTTAAAGAGTCAGAAAAGAGCTTGAAAGCGGACCCCCCATTTTTATTCTTTTTACAAGTCAAAAAGGGAAAAATACTCGGCAATATATTCATTTGAGTTTTACGAGTCGAGAAAAGATCTTAAAGGTGACTCATCCTCGAGGAACGAGTGGTATAATGGGTAGCAACTGGTTTCGGCAATGGAGGAACTGCTCAAAACATGTAATGGTCAAGAGGTTGGCTAATAAAACCACTCATTGTTGTGGTTCATCAAGAAAGGAAAAAACAACCAAGTGAAAGCATATGATCAACCAAAGAGATGGTGGAATGGAATAAAACAACTAAGGCTCATCTAGCAAAAATCAACTGATTAAAATGGCAATCATGAGATGTAAATCGGGCATGGGTTCATTTTTACACAAGCTTGAACCATGGAGAACTCTGCTTGGATTTAGTTTCATGTTTACACAAGCTTGAAACGAAAAACTACGCTTGAGATAAGTTTGCATGATCTCGACATAATGATTCAATTCGAGGTACATGCCCCCCAAGCTTCATTTCATTCAACTAAGTGAATGGAATGAAGGTTCACTTTCGAGATCCAAGAAAGACTCAACTGGAATTTTATGAGATCTTAATCAAAGATTCGATTTGGAAAAGGGAGGTGATTCATTTTTTAATGAGGTTGACACAGTAAAAGAACTATCCTTGAGACCCTTGTTTCATTTTTTAATGACCTTGACACAATACAAGGAACTATGTTCGCACTCCTTGATTCATTTTTTAACGAGGTTGTCACAAGACAAGGAACCATCCTCATGACTCCTTGTTTCATTTTTTAATGAGGTTGACACAATACCAGGAACTATCCTCACGACATTTGTTCATGACCCATAGGAGAACATGGCTCCCAAGAGGTCTTAACTAGACAAAAGAACGACGCTTTGGGAGGAATACATGTCATTTGGTACCAAAGTCAATCGGGTTCCAATGCCCCCAATACATAATGTACAATGCCATCTGTGTGAACATCAGCAGATGCAGAGACAGAATAGGTAGCCACATAATTGACCTGTGGTGGGGAAGGTACTTCTTGCAAACAAGAGCCGATAAGGGACGATGGTTGCAAAGGAGGTGCCTGGTGACCAATGAACGACAGTTGATAAATGGTCACAATTCTCCCTTCGTGTGGAAAACAAACCACATGGAAAAGTGAAGAGACAAGAGCTCCCATGACGTAAACATAATAGCATCCAAGGAGAATATTGAAATCTAAGGGACCTTGGACTACCATCACATTTATATAGACGATCTTTCCTCCCAAAGTAATAGGGAACTTCGGAAGGACCCCCAAGGGTTGACTGGTTCCTCTATTGAAAGCCAACAAATTCTGAGTGATAGGCACGAGCTGTGGAGAGCCCAAAGCTTGCTAAGTAGTAGAAGACATGATGCCAACAGACGCACCTTCATCTAATATAGTTCCATGTACTACCATGTTATAGGCTTGTACTATGATCTAGAAAGGCACATAAGATGGGAGGGAGAAAGTAATCAATTGACTCCAATCAAAAGAAACGACATAACTACTTGGTGGGGCTATCATATGATTGCCCCCATGCCCTGTAGAAGAAGGAGGAGGAATCTCTTGAACACTTAGGACAGGAGGGTCACTCTTCGATTCATGAGAATATGAGGAGAAGAGAAGAACATGAGCAGTATGATCACTACTCTCTTCGGGAATAGAGTGAACAACTGAAGGTGGAGCCAAGTCGACACTCTTTTTGACCAATGGTCGATCGGGAACAGACACAAGAGAGTCATGCTCAGGAAGAGCAGAATGGGCAAGAGATGAATCCAAGTCAATCTCTTTACCAACTAGGAGAGGGTTAGAAGAAAACCTCTGATAACCAACATGAAGTTGGGGTTGAGGAGCTGTAACGTTTTCCATAAATTTGGAAGCTTTATCCATAATAGGACAAAGGTGAAGAAGATGCTTCCCTTCACATAACCTACAGGGGAATCTAATCTTTCCCTTCTTCTTACCATCATTAGCTAAAGGTGTAGCATCGACATGATCTCCACAGGTTGACGGGGATGGTTGATTAAGGTCTTGAGACCATACCTCTAAGACTCTAGGAATGCTAGGATAGTCTCGAAGGAGATGGTCACCCTTACACAACTTGCAAGGGAATATGACCTTGAACCTTGAAGGATCGGAAGGCTTGTCTACAGGAGCTGCATTTGGAGTAACAGCCGCACGGTTGGCCTCTCACTTATCTGATTTCTTCTTCTTCATCTTCATCTTCTTCTTCTTCTTAGTCGCCTGGTTACTGGATTTCAAACTTTCACCAGGCGAAGTAGAAGGGGAAGATGAAGAAACAAGGGAAGAAGGTGAGAGGTCAACCTTAGAATCAATGTGATCTAGTTCAGATGAAGAAACAAGGGAAGAAGGTGACAGGTCAACCTTAGAATCAACGTGATTTGGTTTAGATGAAGGAGATGGTTGGACAAGAGTTGGGACACTCGGGACCACTGAGGTAAAAAATACCTAGATAGGTAAACCAATGGTTAACCCAGGGAGGGACAACGTTGCCATATAAGGAGCAACGACATTTCCAAAAGAAGGAAAAGGACCAGGATTCCCATTCGGGGGGAATTCTTGACTGATAGACTCTGGAAATGTTGCCATTGGAAATAACCCTAAAGAATCACTAAGGAAGATAACTTTAACCAGGAATATTTCGTGGGTAGTTAATTTTAAGACACTGAAACAAAACTTTTCATTTTCATATTTTAAGAGTTGAGAAAGGACGAAAGGTGACTCTAATCGCTTTCAAAATTAAAACGAGCTCGAAAGGACAAGCGCTCAGTGATCTTTTAAATTTAAAGAGTAAAAAAGACTAAGATGACTACTCAGGATAATCTAGGCAAAAGGGATTACCAGGTAACCGTGAACTGCCGAATACCTCCTAGCGAACCGAAAAGTACAAGCAGGCAATCTCCCCGAATGTTGTGTTCAGTGTATCACGTTTACAAGGTGGCAGAATTGACTTCCTACAGATAAAGGATTGGAAACCTAGTGAGGTCTCCCTTTATATACACGACGGTACGAGAAGCACAAGTCCATACTACCATTGTCTAATGCCGAAGTGAACGACAACTACTAGGTTTAAAGATGCTAGAACACGTCTCTAGCCTAGACCTCTAAATATAAGCGTTAAGTTTCAATGATTACTTAGATTAATTCAATAGATTTTAATGGTTGTTCTTGAATTAGGCTTCAATTACAAGGCACTACTGCTGTCAACTGAACAAACTCCTACATGCAGCTATATGAGAAAGGAAATCTTTGTCTTCGATGAAAGTTAACACTAATTGAGAGATAGAGAACACACAATCAATGCAACAATCAAAGAATAAAACATTTCACTAATAAATCTCCAAAATGCATTGAATCTTCCTATCGAATGCAGTTCAACTAATATTTTTAACAGTAAAGAGAATCCATTTCTTTTCGAATACAAATGATGATATGAATCTAGTCTTCAATGATGCTAGCTAATGTAACATATTGATTCAGCAAACTAGAATTATGTATTTTTCAATGGAATGATAACATGAATATTTCACAAACACTTCAATGAATTTTTTTCAAAACAATCAACATCAATCAAATGGAAAGCACGAAAAGAGAATTCCTTCCAAACCAATGATGCAACGATTCAATGAAGAACAAGACGAGCAATGTAATCTATGCCCGAAAAGAGACGCTTAATCAAGAGAAGAACAAAATAAACTTTTCAAACTTAGTTTAATTGAAATCAAAGCGATAAAAGGACTAAAAAATGGAAATGCATGGAGCAGCTAACCAACAACTTGACTTGCTGAGCACACAAATTGCTGAATGGATGATGACCTAGATGCCCTAGGGTTACAAACCATCCAAAGGCTAATAAAATCAAGTAAAGAGAAGGAAAACCAAACAAGCACACAAACCAAGCTAATGAAGCTTTCCAGTCAGGGAGAACATAGGCAAAATGAGCTAAGAGGCAGAAATTAAGAGGGTAAGACACACTGGTTATGATCTAGGAGAAACCCTAATCTTCACCTACAAGAATCGACGCAACTGCCTAACTAACAATAAGCATTGATCGACATGACCACCATGGCTGACCAAACTATAATGAGCACTGATAGGCCTGATCGATGTGACTGTTTGGCCAAAAAGAGCACTGATCGAGGGATTCAAGAAAAAAATAATTTCTTTCAAAAACCAAAACACGACCTGCCACTGTAAATTTCAGACTCAGAGCAATAAACCAGGCAAAATAGAGAAAACTAAAGGGAAATGGTGATACTAGAAAACTTCACACAAAACCATGAAATGACAATCAATCAAACAGAAGGATTGGCTCCCCAGTGGAGTCGCCAATTTGTGGTGCAGGTAAATTCTCAATGTGGACACAAACAATTCCTCTAGCCCGAGAGAGGGGGTCTAGCCATAAACAAACAATTTATGGAAAATCTCCTTAAGCTAGAATCAAATAAGAGGGCTTACCTCTTAGAATGCTATTCCGCTCAGTGATGATCCCGGTTCCTTACTCTAGCTATCTTTCGTTTCCTTCCTTCGAATACCTAAAACAAGCAAACAAACAACAATAACAAACATGATAGCATACAATATTGTATTCAACTTAATTAACAGGTCAAAGAACATTAATCCATCAAATGTAAGATAACACTTTAATGTAGGAAATCAATCGATAGTTGTATTCATATAAGTTCAGAAAGAGATTACAACCAATGCCTTGACGTTGCTGGTCTCCTTTGACATATCTGGGTTCCCACACTTCTACTAGCATCTCATGGATAGCCCCAATAATGGAAGTCTTAAGGCTTCTTCCCTTTAGTCTCAAACCAAACCAAACACATTATGCTCCCTCAAACATAAACTAGAAAGCTACAAGCTATAGATGTCTTGCTGATCATTCAAACTCACTCCAAAACTAGTTTAGCTTGGGAAAAGAGAGGTTTATATAGCTTGGATGGATGGGAGATGATTCCTCTCATCATGGGAGAAGACCTTATCTCTTGAGTTTGTTCCATCCAAATAGGGGAAAGGAGCCCAAACTGACTTATTCGGCTCCATCCAGCCCAACCATCTGCCAAAAATCCATTAAGAAGCTTCTAGACCTGGAAGCTTCAACTCCATATTTAAAAAGCTTGCCAAAAGAGGATCGGTGCGACTGGAAAAGGGCTCGGTCGCTCTGTACGGTGCTAGTGATAGTTTTAATATCTGCAAATTGGTGCGAAGAGGAAACTGGTCAGTGGCACCGGTTTTGTAAACTGGGGTAAAGGGAATATTCTTGGGAAATGATGCAAAGGGGAACTATTCTGCTCATGAAGAGGGACATACTAAGAGTTTCTTCATGATGAAAATGCATGTAGGGTTCACTGTAGAGGTCCTCCAAGATCATGGACGGGGAGTACATGAACAGTGACAAATGTTGTGTAACAACTCCAAAACACGACTCCATAGACATCAAGGGGAAGCAAATCTATTTCAGCCTCATCAATAAATTCAACACTTATGGAAAATGTAATTTTTCACTATTTTGGTACCTTTAACTCTACATTCTTATTTACCCACCGTAGTGGATATGGGCTTGGATGATCAAAAACTTCCAACCCCATCTTCTTGACCAACTTTATTACATTGAGATTCAGCTGTGATCCTAAGTCAAACAGAGCATTAATCTTTGTAATCTTGACTTGTATATTTATATGGAAGAGTTTAATCATTTCTTTTTCTTCATATTATTGACGACTCCTCAGATTCACCTCCTTCTGTGCTGTTGTACAGACGATCTTCTCATCCACATCTAAGCTTCTTTCAACTTGGTTGCTCAAATCAGTGGCCATGAGATTCTTCTTCTTATTGTCTTTCTTTTTGTTCTTCAGGTTAAGCTCTAGATGCAACTTCCAACACTTCTCCTTTGTATGGTCGTCAATGTTGCTATGGTTGTAATGGTTGTTGGGATCTTTGCACTGGTGTGTTGTGGTCATTGCCTTTTTGTCTTCCCCCTTTTTCTTCTTCTTCTTCCCCTCCTTAGAAGCATCATGTTGTTCCTTTCGCTTCAATCCACTTGATTGCGCCTTCTTATGCCTATGTTCTCCAGGTATTGTGCTTGTACACAAGCCTCGTCCATTGATTTGGGCTTGAATAACATCAATTGCTCCTACAAATGGCAGTGTAGACCCCCAAAATACTTGAGGGGTACATCTGGGTTCTTTGGAGAGATACCCAACATTAGGGCCATCTTTATGAACTTTGTGGTATATTCTTGCATGCTTTTCCTTGAATTTTGCCTAAAGTAGTGTCATTCAATCCATTGGTCCTCTACATACCCAATAGGGTAAAAATGTGACTTTCTGAGGGTTTTGAAGTCCTCCCACTTAGTCACTGTAGGTTTTCCCTCCAACCTCAAGGTCTCCATGTGGCTTTCCACCAAGTCAGGGAATGGCCCTCTAATTTCATCTGCACAAATGAAATCTTTTGTTCTTCCTCAATTTGATGGACACTGAAATACACTTCCAGTTATTGCAACCAATGTTTTGTGTTAAAATTGGCAACTAGGGCGAAACTCCATGTGGGTCATCTTATTTATGGCAGCTAATATTTTTCTTGGATCCCTCTCATTGAGAGGTGTAGGATTGATCTAAATATCATCTGATTCCGATAAGTATTTATGAAGATATGAATTTATTTTGATTATGGACAAATTGTCAATTCGACTAGCAACTTATGTAGGCTCAGAAGCCCAACCGTCATGTCTATTCAACCTCTACGTTTTAGTATAAATAGAAGAGGACTTGAAGCCATTTGACACACACACACACTCACTCTTGTGATCTCACTTCATCCTGTTTTGGGTTTGATGAAGATGAGAGCTAGAGGGAGTGCCCTAGGGTATGCCCTAGATCTAAATGCAGTCATGGGAGAATAAGCTCTACATTTCTCAGAAATCTGGAATTTCTAGAACTGCCGGAAAAGTCGGAACTACCGGAAAATCCAGAACTACTGGAAAAACCAGAACTACCGGAAAAGCCAAAAAATCCGAGAAAGCCGGAACTGTCAGAAAAGTCAGAACTGTTGGAAAAGCTGGAACTGTTGGAAAAGTCGAAACTACCGGAAAAACCAGAAATATCAGAAGCTGGAACTGTCAGAAAAGACGGAACTGCCAGAAAGCCAAAACTTTCAGAAAAGTTGGAACTTCAGGAAAAGTCGAAAAAGCCGAAACTGCCGAAAAAGCCGGAACTACTTGAAAAGCTGGAAAAGCCGGAACTTCCGGAATTGCCAGAAATGCCGGGAACCACTGGAACAACTGGAGCATCTGTCTCCAAAGGAGGGCAGCATGCAAGGGATAGCTAACTAACATTGAGACAGTTGTATGGTACTTAGCAGCAAATACACCAAGCATGCAATGTTACAGCTAGCATGCATGGGATAGCTAGCATGCAACAACAAGCATGCTAAGGACAACAAGCAAGCTAGGGACAACAATCAAGCTAGGGACAACAAGTAAGCAAGGTGCAACCAACACATAGGTTAGGATGGCAACATGGTGCAGCAATGGCACATAATGCAGTACAGTGACAGTTACAATCATGATTAATGAAGCATGATGAAATGCAGCATAACAGTCATTGAGTGCAGATCAACAATGAGTACAACATTGGGTGCAGATCCGTGATAAGAGTAACTCAATGATTGAAGCAGCACAATAACAGGAGCAGCAACATGAAGTGCATAGCATGGTCATTAAGGTCCAGCACTGTGATGATAAGTACAACATGGTGCAGCATGGTGAGGTGCAACAAGTGGACGAGATGCAGCACTGTGATGGGTGAAGGAGTCACCTTGGAGAATCAGTTGAAGCAACATGTCTTCAACTGATCTCATGTAGATATAGAAAGTCAAAATGTTGACTTCTGTTGTAAATGTACTATCTCTCTCTCTTTCTCTGCTAAACTATTGAAGAACATAGATGAAGAATTTACCAAGGGTTTCCCCACATTGGGATTTGTCCCTGGCTAGCGCCACATCTTGTGTCCTCTTGTCTTGGCTCGTCTTCTGCGATTTATATTTATGTTCTATCTGCAGTTTACTTTAATGTTGATATGATTACTAATCTGGAAAAGATATTGAGTTAACTGTGAAAATTGAAATAAATTTCTCTAGCATAGAACATACCTAAAATAACATGGTATCAGAGTTGAGGTGAAGACAATGCCCAAGCAAGAGTGAAAGAGCAATAACCAAAGACAGTTGGGAAAGGACAAAAGGATCAGTGGATTCCTCATCCCTCTTCAAATTCACCGAGGGTGAAGTTGAAGCAGAGAATATTATCAGAATGGCGCAGCGGAAGTTTCTAATGGACTACCTAAATATCACTTCATTGGGAAGTTCGGATCTAAGGGTGGAAGGAAAGGCGGATGCCTTGGTTGCAATAAGTTCGGCCATTATGCAAAGGAGTGTCTGAATGGCAGAGACACATCTCTTCATGAAGATAACAATCATTCTAGGGACATCTTCAATGGTCAAAGGAATGATAGGTAATGCAGGTCATCAAGGAAATGGTCGAATCTTCAAAGAAAGCAAGGAATCCCAGGTATCAAATGTTGTTTCTGATAAGATAAAGAAGTGTTATCTTGTATTGTCCTTCTCCTTCAGATTCTTTGGGAATCTAGCTTATTGATTGTAGTGCTTCAAGGCACTTCATCGGATAGATGGGTGCACTCTCTAATTTGGTAGAGATGGAAACAATCGTGGGATTATACTTGGAGCCGATGCCACCTATCCTGGAAAGGGTGTAGTGAATGTTATCCCTCAATTGAATGAGGGTAACTCAATTCATTTACAAAATCTCTTTTATGTACCTGATCGCAAGAAGAACCTGGTGTCCATTTCAGCAATGGAAGTCAAGGGTTTTAGGGTGGCTCTCATCGATGGAAAGGTACGTGTTTGAAAATAGAATTTTCAAAGATGTTTTTGAGTTCAGGGTTGTATCAAGTTGCAGGAAGTCCACTAGGGACCATGTACATTGACACATAGCACCGAAGGTCTGTGAGTAAGATGGTGACAAGGATGCTTGAATGAGATGTACCAAAGGAAAATCTTACAAGGGGACCATTCCCTTCATGTAGCAAGTCCATAGGTTTGGAACAACCCGAGGAGTTTGAGATTCATGAACGGGAATCTCATGTATACAAGTGGAAGAAAGCCCTCTATGGCTTGAAGCAAATCTCCCCGAGCATAGTATGAGAGGATTGATAGCTGTCAGATGAAGCTGAGATTCACTAGGAGTGAAACTGATCCAAACCATTACCCAAAGGTTGTGGATGATAGACCTCTCATACCGGCACCTTATGAGGACGACCTATTTCTGACAAGTGCAGAGCCTCTCGTTTGCGGAAGTAAGAGGGAGTTGGATTCCGAATGTGGAATGATAAACTGCAAGCCTGTGACTACCTCGAGGATATTCAATTTTCAAAAGTTATATGGTAATGATGTCGGACTAGATTTGGGAAATGCCTCTGAGTTTCATAAACTCATTCGTGTTGATGTTCTTGGTGAACTTCCATCCGGACATATGTTTTGTAGTTAGCATGGTGAGCTCATATTTGGTTGAGCCTAACTAGATTGGTGCCAAGAATCTTTTGAGATATCTTCGGGGCACAATCTCTCATGGATTGAGATACACTGCCGGAAATATGAAACTGCATGATTATTTGAATGCTGAGTGGGCAGGCAGTGTGGAGGATCATTAGAGCACTTCTCAGTGCTGGTTCACTTTGGATTCTGCTTCGATATCACAGATGAGAAGGAAGTAGAAATCGGTTGCTATAAGCACCGCTGAGACCGAATACACAGCTACGAGTATGATTTCGTGTGAAGCTGCATGGTTGCAGAAGCTCTTAAGTGAGTTGTTTGTAAACATGATGAATACCACTATGATTCTCTGTGACAACCAGAGGCGGGATTCGATTATTGAGGAATCCCGTATTCAATGATTGCTCCAGCAGATAGACATCAGATACTACCTTATCTGGGATCTGGTAAGTCGATGAGCGAGGAGGCTCCATCACATTGAGACTGATGTACAGGTTGCAGACATTTTTTGTCAAAGCCCCGGGGAAAGGTCAAATCTGTAACTTTTCTGAACGACTTGGAGTCATTGAGAGACCTTCTTATAAGGGTCCTGCATGTTGCATGCATTGAGCTTTGGGAGCTCTGGGGGGCTTGGGGTACTTACTGGAGCAACATACAACCACAGGGCAACTCACCCTCCCGTGGTGGTGCGCTATGGAACAGGATGATTCGTTCTTCTATAGGCCAAGATGATTCATTCTCCATGGCGACTGTGGCACAAGATGATTTGTTCTCTTGTGGGCCAGGATGATTCGTTCTCTGTGGCGACTGTGGAATAGGATGATGAGTTATCCTATGGGCCAGGATGATTCATTCTCCGTGGTGACTCTAGAACAAGATGATTCATTCTCCGTAGCGACTGTGGAATAGGATGATTCGTTCTCCTGTGGGCCAGGATGATTCATTCTCCGTGGCGACTGTGGAACAAGATTATTTGTTCTCCTGTGGGCCAGGATGATTCGTTCTCCATGGCATCCACTCATAGGGTGATTCATTCTCCTGTGGATAGGATGATTCATTCTCCTGTGGATAGGATGATTCATTCTCCTGTCGAGGCATCCTACCCATGCAGTCCGAGACTCATGGGAAGTACCTCTCATCTGATCAATGAGTAGGGAAATGAGGATAGGGACCATAGTAGTTCTATCGATGGACGCATCATTGTATCTATCGTACTCCCTATGCTAGGATGACCTCCATTGATCTGGGATCAATATGAGTGGTTTGAGACACTCTCTTATGATATTGATCTGGGATTAATGAAATTGATCTGGGATTAGTATGAGTGGTTTGAGACACTCTCTTGTGATATTGATCTGGGATCAATATGAGTGGTTTGAGACACTCTCTTGTGATATTGATCTGGGATCAATATGAGTGGTTTGAGACACTCTCTTGTGATATTGATCTGGGATCAATGAAACTAATATGGGATCATTCTGAGTTGTTTGAGACACTCTCTTGTGATATTGATCTCGGATCAATAAAACTGACTTCGGGTCAGTAAGAGTGATATGACACACTCTCTTCAGATGAAACTGACTTCGGGTTAGTAGAGAATGGTATGAGACATTCTTGATCAATTCTTCTTCTTCATGGTTCAACAGAGTAGAGCAGAGTAGAGTAGAGAAAAGTAGAGCTTAGTAGAGCAGATCTCAACAGATCAGAGTAGAGCAGAGAAGTGCAGGGCACTGATGGCAGAGATAGCATAGTCGGACATATCGATTAGTGGATGGAGTTCTCCCTAGTTGAGAGGGAGTGTTAAAATTGGCAACTAGGGCCAAACTCCATGTGGGTCATCTTATTTATGGCAGCTGATATTTTTCTTGGATCCCTCTCATCGAGAGGTGTAGGATTGATCTAAAGATCATCCGATTCCGATAAGTATTTATGAAGATATGAATTTATTTTGATTATGGACAAATTGTCAAGTCGGCCAACAACTTATGTAGGCTTAGAAGCCCCAAAATCATGTCTATTCAACCTCTATGTTTTAGTATAAATAGAAGAGGACTTGAAGTCATTTGATACACACACACTCACTCTTGTGATCTCACTTCATCTTGTTTTTGGTTTGATGAAGATGAGAGCTAGAGGGAGTGCCCTAGGGTATGCCCTAGATAACATGCCCTAGATCTAAATGCAACCATGGGAGAATAAGCTCTACGTTGCTAAAAAATATGGAACTATTGGAAAATCCGGAACTACCGGAAAAGTCGGAACTGCCAGAAAAGCCAAAACTACCAGAATAGCCGGAACTGCTGGAAAAGCCAAAAAAGCTGGAAAAGCCGGAACTATTGGAAAATCCGGAACTGCCAGAAAAGCCAGAACTGCCGGAAAAGTTGGAACTGTCGAAAAAGCCAGAAATACCGGAAGCCAGAACTGCCGGAAAAACCATAACTGCCAAAAAGCTAGAACTGTTGGAAAAGCCAGAACTGCCGAAAAATCCAGAACTACTTGAAAAGCAAGAAAAATCGGAACTGCTGGAACTGCCAGAATTGTCGGAATAGCTGGAGCATCTGTCTCCGAAGGAGGGCATCATGCAAGGGATAGCTAACTAACATTGGGACAATTGTATGGTACTTAGCAGCGAATACACCAATCATGCAATGTTACAGCTAGCATGAAAGGGACAATTAGCATGCAACAACAAGCATGCTAAGGACAACAAGCAAGCTAGGGACAACAAGCAAGAAAGGTGCAACCAACACATAGGTAAGGATGGCAACATGGTGCAACAATGGCACATAATGTAGTATAGTGACAAGTACAGTCATGATTAATGAAGCATGATGAAATGCAACATAGTAGTCATTGAGTGCAGATCAATGATGAGTACAACATTGGGTGCAGATCCGTGATAAGAGCAACTCAATGATTGAAGCAACACAGTAATAGGAGCATCAACATGAAGTGCATAACATGGTCATTAAGGTCCAGCACTGTGATGATAAGTACAACATGGTGCAGCATGGTGAGGTGCAGCAAGTGGACGAGATGCAGCATTGTGATGGGTGAAGGAGTCACCTTGGAGAATCAGTCGAAGCAACATGTCTTCAACTGATCTCATGTAGATATAGAAAGTCAAAATGTTGACTTCTGTTGTAAATGTACTATCTCTCTCTCTCTCTACTAAACTATTGAAGAACATAGAAGAATAATTTATCAAGGGTTTCCCCACATTAGGGTTTGTCCCTGGCTAGCGCCACATCTTATGTCCTCTTGTCTTGGCTTGTCTTCTGCGATTTATATTTATGTTCTATCTACAGTTTACTTTAATTTTGATGTGATTTCTAATCTGGAAAAGATATTGAGCTAACTGTGAAAATTGAAATAAATTGCTCTAGCATAGAACATACCTAAAATTAACAACTTTAGAGTGTCGATCTCATCATGGTACGACTTGATGGCCTTTGTGATCCAAATCTCTTCAGCTACTGCAATTAACCAAGATATTTTACTTCTATGATGTTAGCATAATTGCACCTGAAAGAGTATGAAAAACCACATGTGCATACTGTAAAGGAGATGAAACATAAAGATATCCATCAAAACAAAGAACACACACACATTGATAACAGAGTTCACCCAGTGTGGGTTACATCTTCGGGGTCGGTGTCAAGAGTGGGGAGGTCGCTTCATTATATGCTGCAAGATGATGATGAGTACATAGTACATTCTTTTTCATTACAAGGATAAATTCCCTCAACCAGAGTGGTAAATTCCCTCAACCAAAGTGGCATGTCTCTCCATCAGACATTCTCCCTATAGGAACTCTCACTCAAATGGGCCCTCCTTCAGCATGACAAGCTAATAAATTCTCACGTGATGTGGCATGCAATTATCCCTCAACATGAAGGTAACGAGGATCTCAACAAATCATAAGAAAGACATGACATCACTGTTGGCTGTGTGTTATATTATTTCCATGACTAGTCTCACACGTGAGGGCTATAACCACCCATGTTCATTGCATTGGGCGCAAGAGGGGGGTCACATGGGGGGCACAACCTCCCTTGTTGGGGGGTTTCAGGGCGGCACCCCAGGAAATTTTTTTGGACCCTATATTAGGTGGGCGAACCTACCTATGGTTTTATGCATGGGTTTTTCACATGGTTTTGGGGCATGATGGTTTTCTACCCATGGTATTTTGTAGATCCGATCAACGGAACTATGGTTATGTTCTAATCTAGGGTTATTGGATTGGGGTTTATGAATGCTTCAACATGTATATATATGTATTGTAACATTGAAAGGAATGAAAAATCAATCTGATAGTCTCGGTTTTGGGATCCAATGGAAAATCTTTGTGTATTTGTTTTATATTCTCGCCATTGTTTAATTTATGTTTTTAGAATTCATCTACAAGTAATTTATGTACATGGTTAAAACCTATAGTCACAACATCATTTACCTCCACTTTCAAGGATGGCTGGAAAATGCAAATCTCTCCTGATGAAATGGATTGCATTGTTGAATTCGTGGTGCAAGATCGTGTCAAACGACTACAAACTTAACCCCTTTCTGACACCATCAAATTCTGGACCCTCGGGAATCTCAAAGATTCCCTCAAAGATTCATTCTAAAATATGGCCAAAAATTCCACTAATCAGATGAAAATTCTAAGCACACCACTGTGCTCCCTATGAAATTTTGTAAAAAATGACTATAAATTCGGCATCATTCTGCCTCTGTAAAAAATCAGCCTCCAAGGGAATCTTTTAGATTCCACAAGATTCTGCAAAGATTCCTTGATGCTGGACGCCTGATTTTTTGCTGCTTAGATGGGAAGACAAACCACACCATCACAATTCCTGCGAAATTTTGGTTCTTTTAAGTATAAAGTTGGCATAGTTCTGTCACTGTGAAAATTTTCCATCCACGAAATCTTTTAGATTTCTCACTGCATTAGAGAATATTCCCGTGGGATATTACAGGGAATATCCCCTAGAATATTTCTCCTCAAAAAATGTGCTTGGCCAGGCTGTTTTTCCTTGGCTCTTGGTTACGCTCACAATTCGTCCTAGGCTTGGCGATCCTCAGGTGGTCGAATGAGCAAGTGAAATGTTTAAATAACTTTGTGTGGGCGAACTAACCAACATGATTCATTGGATTAGTTGGTTGGGCGACTAATTGAAGTGTGGGAGACCCGGGTTCCAACCCCGCGACCCTCCCCACTTGGCACTTTTATTTTGATATGGCGTGTTTTGGTTAACAAATTGGAGGGACGGTTAACATATGGCTAGTGGTTGGAGTGTTCATTGGCTAATGATTATGGAACTGGCAGTTTATGTTTTATGGTGCTTTCGTTTCAAAAAGTATGTGTTATGGTATGCGGTTTGTAATAGTTTTGGAACTGCCCAGGTGGAGGGTCGCACCACCAGGATGGGTGGGTTCGAGCCTCGCCGGTTCCACCCTTTATACAATATATGGTGTGTTTGTTTGGTGGGTCGAGTGGGTCCGTCGGCGGGTGGCCCGCCACCCCAATTTTTTTGTTTTATTTTTTATAGGATATCCGTTAAAATTTTGAACCCAGTTTTTAAGGGTCTTTGGGTGAATTAAAGAGGCAACAAATTCACCCATTTTGACCGTATTTTTTCGTGCACTGGGATTCTGCCAAATTTTTGCCTCGTTAATGACTGCCACTTGGCCAAGTTTGACAAAAAATTTGACCATCTATAACTCGAGAATACGAACTTGGATTTGAGTGTTGTTTGCACCGTTGGAATCAACATGACAAGCACTACGATCTGGTTTTGGTTTGGTTGAAATATGAGAACTTTGATTTTTGAGATATTTTGAGCCACTTATGAATTTTGAGCGTGTCTAGAGCCACCTGGATCATTTCTCCCCACTGATGAGATGTTTGTCCTCCAAAGGCATGAACATAATCTGCAACTATTGTTTTACATTGTTTGTGCAAAAAATGTCATGACAGGTCACCCTTTCTTCTCCTTCACCCTTGTCCTTCAGAGCCATAAGTGATAAACCAACACCTACATCCTCTGCAAACCTGTAGTACAATATTTGCAAACCACATGCTCAATTACATGAAAAATTATGACCCTAGAATCCCCATACTTTCCAAGAGTTTATATGACACACTCTTTGGTCAAGTTTACATCAAAATAGAAACGAATACCCCAACTATTAGTAAAAGGTCAAAACATCATTTCTACTTCAATAAGTGATAGAAAACACATCATCACTTTTAAAATTTAAATTACAACACATTATTTACAAAAAGGGGCCATGACAAGCTACTAGATCTAGTAAAACCATCTCTCACTTATCAAAGTGAATGGATCATCATCTCCCTCTACTGGATTCGCTTGTTGAACAACTTTTCCAACTGGTTCCTGCACAGGTGCTTTGTCCTTGAGACACTGCTCTGAATGGAGCGTCCAACACGTGGCTCTTTGATGTCCACCTCTGTTGTAATGACTACAAAAAGTATTCTTACTCCATACTTGCTTGACCTTCTTCTTTCCCTGATGCAGAGAAGGTCGTTCATGCCTCATCCTCTTTCTTGCTACCATTCTCTTCCAACACTCAACAACCACATGGTTATGTAAGCCACAAAAACTACATGCTTGTAATCAAAATGAACTCTAGAATAATGAGACTGTTTATACCTCTCTTGACTGACTTTGGTGCAATCTTGGAGATGAAAGCTTGCCTCAACTCTTCTTCTACAATGTGCACTGTCATGGGAGGGTTGTGATGCGTTCCAATCATCCTTTTTCTCTGATGGCTTTTACGATGTATTGGAAGCTTTTGATACCTTTGAGCACTCTCCTTTAGTGTATCTCAAACCTACAAACCAAGGTCTTTGTACAACCTCCAATGACCGAGTCATTCCTTGGCCATTAACACCAAGTCCTCCTCCTTTATACCCCATCTTGGTAAGGAGTCTCATGCCAGTTCCTGAAATGGGTACCTCCATGTTTCCAAAAAAAATAACGTCACGTGAAAGTGAAACAAAAGAATGATCAACACTGTTTACCTCAACTATTGATTCTGGAGCAAGTGATGATGGCTTCGCTAAGCCTTTGTTGCACTTCAATTTTTCCAAGGCCTCTTCCATGGCTCATAACTGAAGCTGTAATCTCTGCTTGTCATTTTTTTCTTCATAGAAGCCTCCTCAATTCAACATTCTCTGCTTGAAGATTCTGATTTATCTCCTCATCTGAATGATGAGAGGACGATGAAGAAGATGAATGTTCACTCGAGGGGGTAGATGGAGCATCGTCCTCTGCTCTTTTTTTCTCTCGTTCCTCTCTTGCCATATTCTCCTCATAATTTGCATACATTATGTCAACCATGCGTGCCATCTTGAGGAGGTCCTCATAGATATCTCTATTGTTCTCCATTTCCCTTCTTGTTGCACGTCCAATCATTCACACTCACAATTTACGTCAGCAAGAAGATCGCTCTGATACCAAAATTGATCCCGATCTCTTCAGCTACCAGAATTAACCAATATCTTTTACTTCTTTAATGTTAGCAGAATTGCATGTGAATGAGATTTAAAAACCAAATGTACATACTGTAAAGGAGATGAAACATAATGTCATCCATCAAAATAAAGAACACACACACACATTGATAACAATGTTCACTCAATGTGGGTTACGTTTCAGGCCCGGTGTCAAGAGTGGGGAGGCCGCTTCATTAAATGTTGCAAGATGATGATGAGTACATAGTACAATGTTTATCATTACAAGGATAAATTCCCTCAACCAGAGTGGCATGTCTCTCCATGAGACGTTCTCCCTTCATGAACTCTCACTCAAATGGGCCCTCCTTTAGCATGATAAGCTAATAAATTCTCACATGACGTGCCATTCAAGTATCCCTCAAAATGATGGTAACAAGGTTCTCAGCAACAAAAACACCATCTCAACAAATCTGAAGAAAGACATGACATCATTGCATCATTTGCCTCCAATTTTGGGGATGGTAAGAAAATGAAAAGCTCAGTTTATGAAATGGACTGCACCATTGAATCAGTGGCATGAAATCGTGTCAAACGACTATAAACTTGACCCATTTCTAACACCGTCAAATTCTGGATCCTCAGGAATCTTGAAGATTCCCTCAAAGATTCCTTTTTGAAGATGACTGAAAGATCCACTACTTGGATTAAAATTCTGAGAACACCACTGTGCTCCCTATGAAATTTTGTGAAAAATGACTATAAAGTTGGCATCATTCTACCTTTGTTAAAAATAAGCTTCCAAGGGAATCTCTTAGATTCCGCAAGATTTTGCAAAGATTCCTTGTTGTTGGAGGCCTAAATTTCTGGTGCTCGGATAGGAGAAAAAACTACACCATCACGATCCCTGTGAAATTATGTTCCTTTTGAGTATAAAGTTGGCATATTTATGTCACTGTGAAAAATTTCCCTCCAGGGAATATTTTATATTCTTCACTGCATCAGAGAATATTCTTGTGGAATATTCCCCTAGAATATTCCTCCTCAAAAAACATGCCCGGCTTAGGTGTAGTTCCTTAGCTCTTGGTTCCACTCACAGTTCGTCCTTGGCTCGACACTCCTCCGGTGGTCGAATGAGCAAGTAAAAGTTTTAATTAACTTTGCATGGGTAGACTAACCAACTTGGTCCGTTGGCTTAGTTTGTTGGGTGGCTAATTGAAGTGTGGAGACCCAGGTTCCAACCCCGCGACCCTCCTCACTTAGCACTTTTGTTTTGAGATGACCCTTTTTGGTTAACAAATTGGAGCGACAGTTAACATATCATTGGATGTTGGAGTGCTCATTGACTGACAATTATGGCGTTGGAGGTTTATGTTTTACGGTGCCGCCATTTCAACAATTACATGTTACCATATGTGGTTTGTAACCACTCGTAGTGGTGGGTTGGCCCACTGGACTAGGCGGGTTCGAGCCCTGTCGGTTCTGCCCTTTATGAGATATATGGTGTGTTTGTTTGGTTGGTCGCGCAGGTCTAATGGTGGGTGGTCCGCCCACCCCATTTTTAACTCATTCAATGTTGTTGAGGGGTGGTGGCCTGCCACCCCAAATTTTGAATCCGGTTTTTAAGGATCACTAGGTGAATTAAAGAGGCAATACATTCTCCCTTCAATTTCCTTGCTTTCCTATTAATATTAAAATATTTAATTAATATTAATATCATTTATCTTTTATAAATTCAAAATATTAAGTTGAAATTACATATGTATATATATATTTTAAATGATTTGTATACTTCTTTACATTATGTTTATACATCTCTTTTATACATCGTCTATTTAATTACACCAAAAGTGTTTTTTTTTTTAAATTAATTACACGGAAGGTGTCCCTCTTTAAAATTGTTCGCCAAGAATTTTTCCATTTTTAATTTTCGACATATTTCTCTGTTGTTTTGCTCATTAAGTGACATCTGTTCAAATTTTGATTGAAGTATTAAAAGTATTTCGTTGGTTCAATTCGGAACTAGGCGCAACTCGCCATTGAATAGGAAGGGCAGGCACGAGATTACTTCAAAAATAATTCACCTAGCATGAAGTTTAGGCACGTTGAAGCGCTCGGTGGCAAAGAATTCTTTCCGAATGGCGATGCTTCATGACACTTCTTTATCTTGTGGGATATTTTCATCTTGCAACAATTTCTGTTTGAAATAGTACACAATTAATGGCTTCATAGTTCCATTAAAAGCAATATCTTAGGTCTGTAAAATATAATACAAAGGAGAAGCACTTGAGCTTTGGAAAAAATAAATTTACGAGTTGGCTATCACTTGTACCCGAGACAAGAAGTTGCTTGCGTGATCCGTTGTGAACTCATCGCATTTATTCTTTTCACGCCTCACGCCTCAGATTTGACAGACAAAGTTGTTTTTGATATATAACTACGATCAAGGATGAACGCATTCACATACATGTGCTCTGAAATTGAAGTATGAATGCCTTTGAGATAAGTACTCTATGAGCTTAACTGTGAATGAAGCTACAACAAGACTAATTTTTTCATATTTGAAATATTGTTTTCTACTTGAAAGCTGTACAAAGGACCGCAGAAACAGATGTCCAGAAATTGTTGTTGATTTGATAAATGCAGATACTTCAGGGACTACCATGTCTCTACAGTAGCATTTTGATAATGCTTTGAATATTGTCTGTTTGCCTAATGTGTCTTGGCTTTTCTAAAGATCCCATGCCTATGCAAATTCCCATTGAGTTGTGAATGCTTCATCTTCAAAGGTTACATGAGTTATACCTTAGAGTTTCACTGTTTTTGAATATCCTAAAAGCAGTAAAGGATCTAACCATATGAAAGTCAGATGGTTCAAAATGCCTGCTTTACTCAATGTTGCAACTTTGTTGTCCTCTGTTGCAATTTTCTTTAGTCAATGCTCCTGTCCTCTCAGCTTTGATGTTTATCATTTCTGGTAGTTGATGATTGCGATAGTGATTGTGTTTGATTGTCATGAGTAAAGATAGTATTTTTTTTTCGGGTTTGCTGAGCAAAACAAGGATGGTTAGAGGGGGTGGTGCTGCTAAAGTCTGTACGATGGAGGTGGTTATTTGTCGGTGCCACAAACACTTTTTATGGTCACATATATGATTGGCGTTCCCGTTGCTGTTTATTTTCTACTGACTTATGTTTTCTCGTCTTTCTGTACAATAAAGACGTTGATGGGGTTTTTCGGATGAACATCAAGATTTTTTGGAATTTTTTGGTGAAATTTCAATGTTGTTGATCTGGAGTAAAATTAGGTGAATACCACTAGCTCTGGTGTTTCTAGTGTTTTCAGAGTAACATGACGGCTGATGTTATAGTTTGAACATTTGTGACTATTACTGGATTGATGCCGTCTAAAAGTGACCTTCCAGAATAAATTTTTTGTTCTGCTGTTCAACAAGGGTATAACATAGCAGGAATGAAACCTGATAAACTCTTGATCAACCTCATGAGTGAAGTTATGCCTCTTTGGATTTTCTATCCATGATGTATTTTGAAGAGGGGATGGCCTCTTGATCAATCTCATGAGTAAACCGATAAATTGTTGGCTTGCCTACCCATGATATATATTGAAGAAGAGATGGTTGCACTTTGAAATTGCCGCAAAATTTTGGGTGTTATTCATAGGATATGATGGTTAGGGTGATGTGCATTATTAGGTGGACTGACTATTTATCTTTGCATTGGATTAGCACTTGAGGGTTTGTATTTTGCTTTATTTTGCTTTACTTCAGATTAATACTTGGTGGTCTGTATATGGCTCTATTATGTTCATGATAAAGCACAGTTCCAATATTAACGTTAACTGTGTTCTATTTCATGAGTGGTTTTCATCACATCAATCCAAAGGAGCTAGACAATGAGGCTCTTTCTTTTATCTCCTTTATCACCTTGATGCTCGTACCTCTGTTGGCATCCATGCTTGTGAATATCTATGACAATCCTCTAAAAGATGCAAACCAATCACGTTTGCAAAAGATGTTACAATTTTGGGCATTCAATGAAGCTTATGACAATGAAACTATGTATAGTTTAGTTGGAGTTGGATTGGAAAAAAGAATCCTCCATATGACAACCATCTATTGGTCTAATAGGCACTTCTTTTGGTTATAGCAACTTGTTTCATTTTTTGTTTTCCATTAATATATGATTATACACTAAGCTTGCCTCTGTTTAGGGAATTCCATAAGCTTTTACTCAAAAACCTCTTTAATGGTCATCGGTTTCACAAAAAAAAATTCCTAGTCATCAACAAAGCACAAATTTTTGGTGTTGAAAACACAGTTCAGTTCAATTCAATGACAACTCAACTTTTTGTAGCACAAATCTATTGGTCGAATAGTTACTTCTTTTGACTGTAGCAGCTTGTTGCCTTATTTTTTTCCATTGATGTATAATTGTACACTAAGTTTGCCTCATTCAGAAATTCCATAATCGTCTACTCAAAAACCTCCTCAATGGTTCTTAGTTTCACAAAGAAACTCCTAGTCATCGACAAAGCATATGAACAACACAACAACTGTTACAACAACACAAATCTTTGGTGTTGAGTACACATTCAGATCAATTGAATAACATCTTAGCGCTATGCAGCCAATGTGGTATCCCTGTATATGGTATTCATCAATTTCTCAGTGTTTCCATTTATTAGTGCCTACTCTGACCCATCTAGCTGCTTAGTGGACTTCTCAACCACCACATCTATCCCTAGTTAGCATTCATATCCATTTTTTCCACTAGGGATTATAATAGGACTGTTTTCCTGAATCCAAATAGGAAGTGGTTGGCTTACCCCCTTTTGAGCCCTCTGAATATCCTATAGTGATTCCTCTACTTTTATATATGCCTGGAAGAGTTACAAAGTTTTTCAGAGTTAAACCTCTAAAGATCCAAGAAACAAGATGATGAAAGCGTTGTTACAACAACACAAATATTTGGTGCTGATTACACAGTTCATATCAATTGAATGACATCTCAGTCCTGTGCAACCAATGTGGTATCCTTGTATCCGGTATTCATCAATTTCTTAGTGTTTTCATTTACCAATGCCTGATCTGACCCATCTAGTTGTTCAGTGGACTGTTGAACCACCACCTCTATCCCATGTTAGTATTCATATCAATGTTTTCCGCTAGGAATTATAATAAGAATGTTTTCCTGAATGCAAATAGGAAGAGGGTGGCATACCACCTTTTAAGCCGATATGCTATAGATATTTCCCTACTTTTGTATATGCCTGGAAGAGTTACAAAGTTTTTCAAACTTGAACCTTTAGAGTGCCAGACAACAAGATGATGAATGGGATGTTAAAACAAAACAAATCAACAAATATTTGGTGTTGAGTACACAGTTTAGATCAATTGAATGACATCTCAGTCCTTTGCAGCGAATGTGGTATCCTTGTATGCAGTATTCTTCAAATTTTCAGTGTTTCCATTTATCAATGCCTACTTTGATCCATCTAGCTGTTCAATGGACTGCTCAACCGCCACATCTATTCCTGTTAGCATTCATATGCATTTTTTCCACTAGGGATTATAATAAGAATGTTTTGCTGAATGCAAATAGGAAGCGGGTGGCATACTCCCTTTTGAGCCCTCTGGATATCCTATAGTGATTTCTCTACTTTATATATGCCCAGAAGAGTTACAAAGTTTTTCAAAGTTAAACCTTTACAGAGAAACACAACAAGATGATGAAAGGGAGTCAACCTATACTACTGTTACAACAACACAAATCTCTGGCATTGAGTACAAAGTTACAAAGTTTTTCAAAGTTAAGCTTTAGAGAGCCAAGCAACAAGATGATGAAAGGGAGTCAACCTATAATACTCTTATAAAAACAAAAATATTTGGTGATGAGTACATAGTTTAGATCAATTGAATGACATCTCAGTCATTTGCAACAAATGTGGTATCCTTGTATGCAGTATTCATCAATTTCTCAATGTTTCCATTTATTCATGCTCACTCTGAACAATCTAGTTGCTCAATGGAATGCTTAACCATCACGTCTATCCCGTGGATATCCTATAATGATCCTTCCATTTTTATATATGCTTGCAAGAGTTGCAAACTTTTCCAAAGTTAAACCTTTAGAAAGCCACAAAAGTTGATGAAAGGGAGCCGACCAAGTCCTATAGGTTGGTGATTGTATTCCAATTTCCACTCCCCTTTGCCTAATATGTAAGTTGTGAGGTAGAAATTGGAAAAAATCCATAAGGAAGCCAAGATTTCCACTCCCCTTTGCCTAATATGTAAGTTGTGACGTAGAAACTGGAATAAATCCATAAGGAAGCCAAGATTTCCATTCTCCTTTACCTAATAGGTAAGCTGTGATGTAGAAACTGGAAAAAATCCATAAGCAAGCCAAAATCAACAATATCTGAAACTCAATAATATTTGCATACTGCGCAGACACGTTTCCAAGAAGGGAATTCTGACCCATCCGGAAAAATTGCCGATCTTTGAAAGACTAGTCTGAGAAGTCTGCGAGTAGCCATTGATGCAACTCACAGGTACATTAATAAAACCTACCAAAGAATGTGAAGAACATGACCAGCACCGACGATTTTATATGGACCAATGTCTCGCGTCAGGCCTTGGCCAAAGGCATGATGGTAAATTTCTCCCACAGAGGTAAAGGTTTTAGAGCTACGACGACCACTTGTCCAAAAGTTTTTTTGGTGCATTATTTGTTCAAAACAATCCCGTGCATAAATTGTAACGTTGCTTGTGTGTACTTTGGGTAGTGTTTGAGCTAGACAGTTTTTGCGCCTTAAATGGCTTTCTGGTGCTTTAAATTGTATTTTTGGATGCTTTAAATGGGTTTTGTGATTATGAGTAGTTCAAAGATAAGCTTGTATTGAGTTATTTTTTGAGATTTAAAATATTATGAAATAATATAATTATTTGTTTCCAGTGAAATATTTTTGTCAATTTATTTCCTCTATCAATTGTGTGTCAGTGTTCCTACAAATTCCGTGTTTATGATGATGTCCTATCATTGTATGTTTGGGCTATGTATTTAATCTAGCTATCAATATATATGCTTTGAATGCGTATTAAATTTATAAATCAGATTTTATTATTTATGATTAATTGATGATATTCTTTGCATTGGGTAGTCTTTACAATTGGTAAATGTTGAATTTAGGTTTATGTGATCCATATCAAGTATTGTGAATATTTTTCAGCCTAAATCACATCGTATTTCATTTGTCGACACGTTTCGAATCAACAAGTGTGGTTCATCGTCAGGATAAGTTGGTTCATTTGTCGACGCGTTTCGAACCAACAAGTGTGATTTGTCGACGCGTTTCGAACGAACAAGTGTGGTTCATCGTTAGGACAAGTGTGGTTCAACTTATCCTGACGATGAACCACACTTGTTGGTTCGAAACGTGTCGACAAATGAAATACGATATGATTTACACTGAAAAAAAATCTTCTCAATATTTGGTAAATGATTTACTTTATTATGAATGCATTAACTTGGTTTACCTTATTTTTGACTGCATAGATAAACTTTATATTAAGAAAAATTAGAAACTAAACGTATCTTAACACATCGCCCCTAATCCCTCATTTCCTAGTTGAAACATGTGTACTTATTCAGTTTGGAATGAGATTTTCAAATATAAGTTATACTTCCCTTATACCTATATTCTACGTGTTATTTTTTTTCACTCATTTAAAATTCTGGTTATTATCATGTTCCAGTGGTAAATGGAATTTTTTTTTAAGGATAAAGGATTTTTTTTTAATGTTTTAGTTGGTATTTTGTTTTATATTTTAAGTTTTTACTTTTTTATTTTAATTAACAGTATTTTATTTATTTATTTATTATTAAATTCGATTCATACTTCATTTTTTATAATAGAAAGAAAATATATTTCTTTTTAATATTTTAAATAGAATTTTGACTTTTTAATTTTATAAAAAGTTTAGGAAAAACAAACTTTTTTGTTTTCCCTAAAAACATCGTTTAGGGGCTCAAAACGACTCCGGAAGTTCATGACTCAAAAAACTGTCAAAAATAATAAACTGTGTTACAATTAAGGAAGCTGAAAAACTGAATGAGATAATGTTGGGGGTCCAAGTGGAATAGGAGGGTGGCCACCAATATCCACCTAGATCAAGGTGACCACAATGTGAAGCCGCTAGTGCTAACAA
Organism: Pinus tabuliformis; assembly: GCA_031772625.1. Lineage (NCBI taxonomy): Eukaryota > Viridiplantae > Streptophyta > Pinopsida > Pinales > Pinaceae > Pinus > Pinus tabuliformis. The sequence goes on along the minus strand of CM062819.1, from coordinate 264,317,465 downwards.
GATGGTGCCAAAGCATGGCCCCAGCCCCAGGTTCACATGACCTGACATATGCCCAAGTACACAGAGATCGGAGGGGGACCACCCTCGGGCCACATGTGTGCCCATGAGACCATGTAACAATGGAAAAGGGGCACACCTTTAGCCCACAACCCCGAGAATAAAGGCCTACAACTAGGTCCTATACGCAACCATATGACTAAAATTTTCAGAACTAAGCACTAGTGGGAAGTTTAACTAATTTCCCCCATCGGGTGGGATTGTAGGCCAAATTTGCGTGCCGGTTCCGGGTTTGGGGCGATCAAACCAGATTTGGGTTGAATTGTAGGATGACTAGCCATAGAATTTGAGAAAAACTTGTAACATGAATAACTTTCTCAAATTTTGGCCAAATGAGGTGCATAAAGAACCCAGATGGGGGTTTTTTATAGTTCTGGATCCATTGGAGACATTTGTATTGCATTATGAACATTTTAAAGCCATGTAAACACTCTTTTTGGCACTTAATGAAAGAGGCCCTGCATTGGAAGTTGGACCAGGAGATGTGGCCCAGGAGAGGGGTGAACTCCTTTATCATGTTTTGTGTTGTGTTTCAGATATGGCTATTTTTCTCTATTTGACTATAAAATTTGGCTAAAAATCACTTGTTTATGTGTTTAGTAACTTGATCCATTACCCAAAACACATATAAAATTTCACTTGTAATTTTTATATCACCTTCAATTTTCAATTACAGATCATTTTGGTATTAGAGCATAGGTTATTATGAAGGTTTGATTTGTTTGCAAGTGCTTTTATGATGTTTACAAGGTTGAAGCTTAAAATAGGAGAAGGAGAACTTGTGGAGCCAAGATCTCAAATTGTTTCAAGGAGAACAAATAAACATCAAGCTTCAAAAATTATGGCACATGGAGAAGGTCTTAAAGGGATGTCTAAAGATGATAAATTTTTTAGGAAAGCATTCTTTGAGATGTTTGAAATGGTTAAGTTTCTTTATGAAGAAATGAATTCAAGATTATATGGAGAGAGCTAAAAACCTCCAAAAGGAGATGGAGGAAAATGAAACAAGCCTCCAAAAGGGAATGGAGGAAATGGTGACAAACCACCACCTTCACATCCATCGTGATCCTCATCATCTTCTACTTCTTCTACCCTTTCACAAACACCTCCAAATTCTCCAATAGGACATGGTAAAACTCCTTTACTAAAGCTTGATATTAAGTTTAAATTGCCTATGTATGATGGAGAGGTATACACTGAGAAATTAGATAATTGGATCTGTCAGATTGATGTGTATTGCAGGATACAAAGAATCAAGGATGATGAGACCAAAATTCAGCTTGCTTCTCTTAGATTGGAAGGTGCAACACTTATTTGGTGGGAAGCCAAAACTAAAGAGGACATGGATAAACATGGTAAGGTTTTATCCTCTTGGAATGATTTTGTTGTTGCAATAAGGAGGAAATTTTATCCATTAGCATACATGCAAAAAACTATCATGTATTGGAAAAACTTTAGGCAAACTAAGGGGCAAAATTTGCAAAACTATACTCAAGAGTTTAGGAAAAGAGCTTTGATTTTGGGTATCAATTTTTCCTCTCAAGATACTTTGCTCAAATAAATTGGAGGCTTACATATTTACTTGAGACATACCATTCTCATGTTTAACCCTACAAAACTAGATGAAGTTTGTGTATAGGCAAATCATTTAGAGGCAAGAGGGAAAAATGTTTCTGAAAAACTAGTGAGAAGTCATTCAAGTATGGGGAAAAAGGAAAAGGGAATTTTAAAGGCAAGGATAAAAATAATGTTGCAATTAAGAAAGAATGAGAAAAACTCATATGTAAACATTGTTCTAAATAATTCCATGATGAAGACCATTGTTGGAAACTTCATCCTGAGATGAGACCCAAAAAATTTAATAAGAAGGAAAAAGAAAATATTTCTGCAACTACACAACAAGATCTAGGATATGATTCTGGAGATGAAACAAAAATCATAGCCATGGGATTAAAAGGTAAGGATTCAATTGCAAGCGCTAGTTTTTTAGCAAACCCATAGAAAATAAAAAAGAAAGAGAAAGAATAGAGTTGTTACATATTAGAATAATCACAAAAGATAAAAAGGTAGATACTTTGTTTGATAGTGGTTCACAAGCAAATCTCATTTCAGAAGACATTGTCAAGAAACTAAATTTGGAAACCATTCCTCATCCTAAACCTTATCCTTTGGGTTGGGTATGTGACAATTCCAAGTTGCAAGTGACAATAAAATGCATACTTATATTTTCCATCACTACAAATTTTATTGATGAGGTAGAACTTGATGTGGTACCACTTGAAATTTGTGGGATTGTTTTGGGAAGTCCATACTTATATGATAGGAAATCCATCTTTCATCACCATGAGAACAAGTATCACTTGTTTAAAGATGGGATTGAGTACATTGTTAGAGAACATAGCAAGAATATGAATTTATCTCTTGTGAATTATGGATAAATGAAGAGGTATGTAAATGCTAGTCGATTTTTTACATTGTTGATGATTAAACATAAATATGATGATGAATCTGAAGTCTTTTAAGGATATGAATCAAGTTTGAAGTACGATTTCATTAAGGTTGTTAATCCATGCAATAAAATGTTTAAGGAGTCTAACATGTTTCCACCTAAAAGAAGACAACAATGTGAAGTTCATTTGCAACAAGATGCATCATTGTTGAACATTGGTATGAACAAGAAGTCAGTGTTAAAGAATGCAAGGGTCAAAAAACATATGCAAAAGCTATTTGACAAAGAGGACATTGGTTCTAAATTATCTTCTTGTGGGTTTCATAATGTATTGGCTTTGAAGTGGGATAATGCATGGTAATGGAGATCACATTTGGTGAAGAGTCAAGACAAAAACAAGGCTCTACATGCTAAGCATTGTTATGACTATAGTGTTCAACGTGAGGTTAACTTGAAATTGAATAAGTCTTATTTGATTGAATGTTGAGGAGAGAATGTTCATATTTATTTAACAAAATTTTTCCCATCTAAACATCTTGAAGAAGTACAACAAGGTCCTAACTTTGATAAAATGACAAAGACTTCAAAAGTGAAGTACCTTCATGAGGAGCTCAAAGTGACAAAAACAAACAAAACCAAATGGGTTGAGGTTAGAAGGGTGAGGGAACTGTACTCTCATCTAATTGTTGACTGAAAATGAGATTTTGGAGGTATAAAAGCTTCCAATGTGGAGGAGTGATCCAAGGGATCAATTTAGTGCTCAAAATTTAAAGGGTGCGATAGAGCTCGAAACTTAAATGAATGGATAGATCTCGATGATATGAATCCAAAGCAATCGTTTCACTCAAAACCAATATCGTATGCTTCCAATATTGTGTTCTGACCGAAATCCTAAATAGGTAAAATTTGGAAAAATTTACAGGTGACTATATGTTTTGGGCCAATTGCAGGCTCCCACTTTACCACTTCTGATTGGTCCAAAAATTTGAATTTTATTGGCCAATGGGTTTCCGCCATTTGTCTCAAAGTGATTGGCTCAGAAATTATTTTATTATATTTTGGGCTACTGACTGAGTAATTGGAGGATTAATGGGGGAGGGCCACGTGGGCCAATCAGAGGCAGCCACATGGCCTCCCAAGGGTGGTCTAAAATTTTGTTTTGGAGGACAAGCAACCATAAGAGTTGAAGACACGACCTGGTAGCAAACACCACAAGCCCTTACCAATGCGTCATAACATGTTTCTTAACATCATAGGTAATCAAAAAATATTTGAAGTTTCACGAATTTAATAACAGAGGTTGGGGTCGGGGCTAAGCCAAAGCCCCGGTCAATGTGCCTTTGGAACCAAGGGTTGGGACCAAGGGCTAGGGCTTAGTCCCAACCCCGTGGTCACAAGTCCCCACACCATAGTACAACAACACCATAGCAATGACCATCGACGGGAGGTTGAAGGCGGCCAAACCTAAGGGAGCCATCCTGGGTCATATGGACCTCAACAGAATTGTCGGTGGGACATAACAAAGGTAGAGTTAGAAGGGCCTAGCCTATGGTTTTGGGAACCAATAGGTGATCGTAATGTGAAGCCATCGATCCTAACAATAGGGTGCCATAGCATGGCCCTAGCCCTGGGGTCACATGAACCGACATATGCCCAGGTCAACGGAGAACGGAAGGGGGCCAACCCGTGGGGGGCTAGCCCCGGGCCACATATTCGCCCATGAGACCATGCCATAGTAGAAAAGGGGTGTGCCTTTAGCCAACGACCTTGAGAATAAAGGCCTACAATTCGGTCCTATGTGCAACCATATGACCGAAATTTTTGGAACTAGGTGTTAATGGGCGGTTTAAATCTCCTACAATTTCGCTTGTTAGGTGGGATTATAGTCTAGATTTACGTGTCGGTCCCAGGTTTGGGTGCTCGAGCCAAATTTGGGTCAAATTATAGGATCATTAGCCATAGAATTAGAGAAAAATTTGTAACAGGCATAACTTTCTCAATTTTTTGCCAAATGAGGTGTAGAAAGAATCCAGATGGGAGTTTTTTATAGTTTTTGATCCACTGGAGACATTTAAATTTCATTCTGAGCATTTTAATCCACATAAACACAATTTTTAACACTTAATGAAAGAGACCCTACATTGGAAGTTGGACCAGGAGATGTAGCTCAGGAGAGGGGTGAACTCATTTTCATGTTTTGTGTTATGTGTTTCAGATATGGTTAGTTGTCTCTATTTGAATGTAAAATTTGGTTAAAAATCACTTGTTTATGTGTTTAGTAACTTGATCCATTACTTAAAACACATATAAAATTTCACTTGCATTTTGTATATCACCTTCAATTTTCAATTACAGGTCACATGGGCATTCACTATGGTTCACTATAGGTCACTTATAGATATACCATGACCATCCACTATAAGCCTCCATGGTAAACCATGACTGTCCACTATGGTTCACTATAGGTTATTTATAAATAGACCATCATTCCCAAGGTAAGTATGGTTCACCATGGTAGTCATGTTGGCTGTTGTTAACTATGATGCCCTGTTGACTATAGTTAACCATGTCAACAATAGTCAACCATAATTAGCATGTGTTAATGTATGAATATTATAAACCCTAACATAGTTAACCACATTATTATTCCTATAATAATTCTCAATTCCATATAATATTTAAATATAATGTATATCTATTTCATATATGTGGTTTTGATTTTTGTTATAATATTTTCATTCTATTTATTATAAAAATATAAAAAGTTAATATATTAATTCTTATAATAGTTTTAGTTTATATTAAAACATAACAATTTAATAAAATAGATAATAAATTTAATGTGAAAATAAATCAAACTAAATTTAATTTTTCTCTTTATTTATGAAGTTAATTAAAATCATTATCTCTTTACAGTTTTTCACAAGTATTTTTGTTATAATATTTACATTTTATATATTAAAAAAAATGAGTCATGAACTTAGTTCAAGTTGTATGTTTCATGGTTACCCATTGTACCTAGTGGAATGTACTCATTATTGTTAATTTTTTATTATTTATTTTTAATTAACATATTTTTTTCTCAGTGAAAACTAATTCTATTAAGAGGACATATAGTACAATAAGAAGTTACAGCCAAGAGAAGCAAGAACACAGGCTGTCAGAAAGGATAGACTATCCACTTCGGCCCCTAGAAGAATAAGAGAGGAGAGTAGAGCTGAGCAGGAAGAAAATAGAAGAACCGAGGAGCAAAAACAAAGTAGAGGATTCTACCCAACATGGGAAGAATCAACTATTCGGCATTTTTTCCCTTTCTTTTTACCAACTTTGATCCATTCAGGAGGGCACTGCTAAGCTGGCATGTTGGGTCCCCATAATACTAGTGATTACCCCATTACTATTGTAGTTATACCCCTTATTAATATTGTTGTGCCCCTATTGCCCCCATATTGTTATTACTGTGCCCCATAGAATCCCTCTATTGTTATTTTTGTGGCTTTATATTATTATTGTTAGGTCGGCTGGATTATATTGTGACTCCTTAGACTCCTATATATAGAAAGGAGGTTTTGTCATTTGAATCATCCAAGAATTGTTCATTTATGTAATGTAAAGGAGGTTTCCCTCTCGAAGAGGCTAAATTATAAGGTGTTGATCTATCTTTTCTTGAGCTGGTTTCATAGCATTTGGTATCCGAGCTTTGGATTCTAGGGTTTCGCTGCTCCAAACAGGTCATCGTGGAATTTTCGCTATAACTTTTTTTCTGCAACGTTTCAGAAGTTGCAAAAAAAATCCATTTGAGAAGAAATCACGCTGAACCTCGGGTCCGAATTTCAGAGCTTTTCGCGCTATATTTGCGGAGATATGATCTGAGGAAGTTGGTCTTTTTGCAGACTCCTGAATTACATTCCAAATAGGTGACCTGGGGAAAATCATCATAAATTTCTTTCTGAGCATCGGATTGAAATTTCGACAGAAGGTGTAGAAAGAGGACAGACTGTAGTTTTCTTGTATATATATTTCATAGTCAAAGGTCGAAACAGTGACACGTGGCACTTCATACAAGTTCGCTCTACTGAACTAGTCTACAATCAGGTCACTGCGAGAGATTGTGCATAACTCTTTCTTGGAGAATCCAATTTGGATCAGACTAGTGGCATTGGAAAGAGGACACAGAAGGATACTACAGGTCACAATTTCAGAACTGGATGATTTGAAATTACAGAGATACATCAGATTCAATATCAGGCTTCTACAAAGTGAAAAAAGGTGTGTAGTTTTTTTTTAAATTTTGTGTAAGCTTGGTTTGAAGGAATTCAAAGGGCATAGTAAAGCATTATTATTGGTAATTGATGCCCCGAGGAAAGAAAATGCAAACACCTAGTAAGCAACCTGAAAGCTCTAGCATGACTTATGAAGAAGAGGAAGAAATGCAACATGATATAGCAAAATTATGAGACCAAGTGCAACAAGTGTCACTTGCACAAAAAGGAACAGAATCTAAGATGGATGGTTTAAAGAAAGATGTAGAAGCTAATATGGATGTTTTAAAGAAAGGCGTAGAAGCTAAGATGGACGATTTGAAGATAGATTTGAAGACAGATTTGAAGACAGACATGGAAGAATTGAAGAAGTTGCTACAAGAAAGGGTCACTAATGGTGAAAGGGTAGTAAAGGAAACTCATGATGAGAACAAAAGAAATGTTAATCATGATTCCATAGACTCTAATGTTGGATCGAAGACCCACCATATTCCAAAAATCGATATGAGGAAGTTTGATGGCAAGGATCCCGCAACATGGATATTACAGATGGAGCAATTCTTCGATCTCAATAATGTGCAAAACACACAAAAGGTACGTATGGCAACTTTATATTTGGAACCAAATCAGTTTGTATGGTATCAATGGCTTTGCTCTCGTAAACAATTTATCACTTGGGCAATTTTTACAGAAGAATTGATAGCACATTATGAGGATACAAAAAGCAACACTTTTTTTAGCCAATTGATAAGTCTCAAACAAAAGGGTTCAATAATGGAGCACATTGAGGAGTTCCAAAAATTGAACATAAGGGTAAAAGATATTCCAGAGGAGCATAGGATTGATGTGTTCATAGGGTCTTTAAAGGATAATATCCAACATGATGTTCACCTTTGGGAACCTGATTCATTAGAGAAGGCATTCAGGTTAGCAAGAAAAATGGAAAGCAAAATTATGGCAACCAGGAAGCATACCACTCACAACTATAAAGACGGAAGTGTTGTTGCCCCTAGTCTTCCACAACCTATAAGGTTGACACCACAACAATTGGAAGAAAAAAGAGCAAAAGGGCTTTGTTACAGTTGTGATAGCAAATACACTAAAGGTCATAAGTGTGCTGAGAAGAAATTATTCTACATAGATTGTGAAGAGGAAGAAGAAAAGGAGCAAGAAAGGTCAAAAGAAGAGGATATACTCCAGGAACAAAGCCTAGATGAAGAACAAATAAATCCGACCATATCTTGTAATGCATTGGAGGGAATTACCACTCCTCAAACCATCAAGATAGAAGGACAAATCAAGAAGAAAAAGGTAATAGTGTTGATTGATTCAGGAAGCACCCACAATTTTATTCATTGTAAGGTAGCAAAAGAATTGAATTGCTTCCTATATCCAGCACCAGAGTGTCAAGTGATGATTGCAAATGGAGGAACAATAAATTGCTCTGGAAAGTGCCATAATATCAAGCTATCCATGGGAGAATATGTATTGACTAGCCCAATGCTTTCCATTCCAATGGGAGGTGCTGATGTTGTACTAGGAGTCCAATGGCTACAATCCTTGGGTACAATAGCTTTTAATTTTCAAGAACTTTTCATCAAATTTTCTATGGAAGGAAAGGAAGTTGAATTAAGGGGTATTGCAGGGAAACCAGGAAAGATAATCAGCTCTAATGGTATGACAAAGCTTCTAAAAAAGGAGCAAAGAGGTGTAATTGCACAATTATGTTCGCTAGATGTTTCCACATCGGAATCATCTATTTCTCCAGATCTCCAAAAAGTCCTGGACAATCATTCCAAGGTATTTGAGACTCCCAAAGGTCTCCCACCTATGCGTGATCATGATCATGCTATTCATCTGATTCCAGGAAGTGTTCCTCCAAACATCAGGCCGTACAGATATCCCTATGTCCAAAAGAGTGAAATTGAACGTATGGTTGCAGAAATGCTAGAGGCTGGTATAATTCAACCGAGTCAAAGTTCTTTCTCTGCTCCAGTAGTATTGGTGCACAAGAAGGATGGATCATGGCGCATGTGTCCGGATTATAGGGAGCTCAACAAGCTCACTATTAAAGATAAGTTCCCCATTCCTGTCATTGATGAATTACTGGATGAATTGCATGGATCAATTTACTTCACCAAGTTGGATCTTCGTTCAGGATATCATCAAATCAGAATGAAGATTGAAGACATTCCGAAAACAACATTTAGAACTCATGAGGGTCATTATGAATTTTTGGTCATGCCTTTTGGCCTTACCAATGCACCTTCAACATTTCAAGGTTTGATGAATTCAATTTTCAAACCATTCCTTAGAAAATTTGTGTTAGTATTTTTTGATGATATACTAATCTACAACAAGTCTTGGAAGGATCATGTTGAACATGTTGACAGGGTGCTACAACTATTGGAGGAGAAACAATTATATGCAAAAAGATCCAAATGTTTCTTTGGAGTCCAGGAGGTGGAATATCTGGGTCATATTGTATCTCATGAAGGAGTTAAGGTAGACCCTAGCAAAATTAAAGCCATTAAGGAATGGAAAATCCCCACATCCATAAAGCATCTGCGAGGATTTCTCAGGTTGACAGGGTATTATCGCAAGTTTGTTAAGAATTATGGGAGAATAGCAGCACCTCTAACAACATTATTGAAGAAAGATGCATTTTCATGGACTCCGGAAGCAACAAAGGCCTTTGAACATCTTAAAGAGGCAATGTGCCAAGCACCGGTCTTAGCTACACCGGACTTCACAAAAACCTTTATTGTGGAATGTGATGCTTCAGGAAATGGAATTGGTGTTGTTCTAATGCAAGATGAAAGACCCATTGCTTTTGAAAGTCGTCCAATCAAGGGAAAGTTTTTAAGCAAAGCTATTTATGAGAAGGAAATGTTGGCAATACTCCATGCACTTAAGAAATGGCGACCCTACCTAATGGGAAGACACTTCAAGGTAAAAACGGATCATGATAGCCTTAAATACTTTTTAGAACAAAGATTATCCTCTGAAGAGCAACAAAAGTGGGTCACAAAGATGTTGGGTTATGACTTTGAAATCATCTACAAAAAAGGGAAGCAAAATGTGGTGGCAGATGCACTCTCAAGAAAGGATGAGGATGTGGAAGCATTGTTGTGCGCCATTTCTATTATCCAACCAGATTGGATAAATGAAGCAAGGGAGGAATGGAAGAATGACGAAGAAGTGTGGGCACTTATTCGAAAGTTACAACAAGATTCCAGTACGTCTGATACATTTAGCTGGCAAAATGATTCGTTATGGTACAAAGATCGCTTATACCTCTGTAAGAATTCCCAGCTAAAACAAAAGATTCTTATGGAATTGCACACTTCTCCCTTAGGAGGGCACTCAGGATTTTTAAAAACTTACCACAGGGTTAAGAAGGATTTTTTTTGGGATGGCCTTAAATCAGATATTCAAAAGTTTGTGGTGGAATGTTTGGTTTTCCAACAAAATAAAGTTGAAACAATTAAGACACCGGGTCTATTACAACCTTTATCCATTCCAAGCCAATGTTGGGAGGAGGTTTCAATGGATTTTATCACAGGTTTACCCAAGTCTGAGGGAAAGAGTGTCATCATGGTGGTAGTTGACAGACTTACCAAGTATGCACACTTTTGTGCATTATCACATCCATTTAAAGCCAGTACAGTTTCTACTGCATTTATGGAAACAATTCAAAAGCTACATGGAAACCCAAAGATTATTGTAAGTGACAGAGATCCCATTTTCACTGGAAATTTTTGGACAGAATTATTTTCTTGTCTTGGTACTCAGTTAGCTCATAGCTCATCTTATCATCCTCAATCTGATGGGCAAACTGAGATAGTAAACAAATGTTTGGAAGGATATCTTCGTTGCTTTGTATCTGATAAACAGACACAATGGGTCAAATGGTTGCCTCTGGCTGAATGGTGGTATAACACTTCCTTCCATACAGCAACAAAAATGACCCCATTTATGGCACTTTATGGGTATCAACCACCATCCATCACATCATATTTAAGAGAAAATTCTAAGGTTCAGGCAGTGGAACATCACATCGAACATCAACAACAAGTCCTCCAACTCTTAAAGGATAACCTCGTGTTGGCACAGAATAGAATGAAACAACAGGCAGATCAACATCGCAGTGAAAGAAGTTTTGATGTAGGTGATTGGGTATTCCTACGGCTACAACCATATAAGCAAATGTCCCTCAAGCAAGCTAAGAAGGATAATAAATTATCACCAAAGTATTATGGTCCGTACAAGGTGTTGCAAAAGATTGGTACTATGGCATACAAATTGGAGCTTCCTGCAGCTTCTCGATTGCACCCAGTTTTCCATGTTTCATGTTTAAAGAAGGTTATAGGCGACAAGCTCCCAGTTCAAACAATATTGCCAGAACTTGACGAGGAAGGAAAAATTATATTGGAACCGGAAGCAGTCACAGAAACAAGAACTCGACAGCTACGAAATCGATCAATTTTAGAGTATCTTATCAAGTGGAAGAACTTATCCGCTGAAGATTCCACATGGGAGGATGAGAATTTTATGCAGAAGTATCCAGAACTACTCAAGCGTTGAGGACAACACTTTTTTGAAGGAGAGGGGCATGTTGGGTCCCTATAATACTAGTGATTACCCCATTACTATTGTATTTATACCCCTTATTAATATTGTTGTGCCCCTATTGTCCCCATATTGTTATTACTGTGCCCCATAGAATCCCTCTATTGTTATTTTTGTGGCTTTATATTATTATTGTTAGGTTGGCTGGATTATATTGTGACTCCTTAGACTCCTATATATAGAAAGGAGGTTTTTTCATTTGAATCATCCAAGAATTGTTCATTTATGTAATGTAAAGGAGGTTGCCCCCTCGAAGAGGCTGAATTCTAAGGCGTCGATCTATCTTTTCTATCTTTTCTTGAGCTGGTTTCATAACATGGCATGACTTGCAAACTGAGCTGGGTTGACTGAGAGGTTTCCTTATCTGAATCCGAGGTAGAGGATTCATGATTCCTTTTCTGAGAGATTGGTTGGACAGACAAATCCTTAGGCTCAGCCGAGGGCGGATCCTGTGCCAGCTTTGCTTCCACTTCTTCCTCAATCTCCACCTCTTCATCTGAGCTGAAATCAAAATCGTCCATAGGGGGAGGGTCATGAGGCTTCCAGCTTTTGGATTTCTACTTAGGAATGGCTTTCTTCTTTTGAGCAGGCATTGAGGGACAAGAGCTCTGAAGGTGCCCTGTGAGATGGCAGTTGCGACAGCGAAAGGTTGTGTTCTCGTAATCCAAGGCCTGAGTCCAATGGAAGTCTCCAATTTTGAGATTGACCTGGTCAGGGAGACCTTTGCTCATGTCTATTTTTGCACAGATTCTGGCGAAGGTGTATAGGCCCTTTTCCCCTCTAGAAATATCTGTGTCTAGAAAGCGGCCTAGAGAGTTGCCGATCCGTTGGAATACAGCAAAGTGCCATGGATGCGCCGGGAGATTAGGAAGTCTGACCCAGATTGGGAGCTTGGTGATGATTGCTGTAGAGGGATCGAAATCTGGGAACCAAGGGGTGAGGAATAAACCTGCTGAGCCCCAGAACCATGGTCCTGCAGTTAAAGCTCTTTGGTAGTCCTCACCAAGAGCAAACACTACAATGAAGAAGCCCTTTGAGCATAACAAAACCTTACAATTGTTGGTCCAATTAGAGTGAATCCACTGGTAGAGGTCTGCTGTGCGTGGCCATAGCCCATTGAACCTGCAAATAATGGCATGCTCTGCAAACTTTTGGGTTTGCTCATCCAACATTGGATGCATTATTTCAATGGAGGGGGTTTCCTCCAGTTTCTCCACCAAAAAAGGTTTGGGAGCCTGGACTGGTGGTACTGTCTTCTCAGGCATCTGAGCATGGACAACATCCTTATATGAAAAACCCTTAGCTGAGGATGACTGTCCTACAGCTCCCCCTCTCAAACGAAGGGTAAAAATAATGGTGGCATTTCTCTGAATGCTGTAAAAAGAAAAGGATAAAGATCCTCAAGTTGTTTACCTTCGTGGAGAAGTCGTTGAGCTGCAGAGGGAATGCCCAGCTTGAGTTACTGAGCATGCTTGAGGTCCTGCACTAGATCCGATGAGCTCACCCATTGTAGCATAGTTTTGCCAGAGATGATCTTGATTTGGATCTGAAACGAGGCAGAAAAATCAGAGTTCCTCTTTCCTCTGCAGATCTGAGACGAGAGGAGGCAGGTGCTTTGAAGGGATTTCTTTTTCTGAACTTGCCGCAGGGGCTTGTGAGGAGATGATGGGAGAATCCCAACGTCATCGAGTCTGTCATTGCTTTCCGCCCCATAGAGCTTCCAGATGCTCCATCCAGGCAGATCCAGGGAGTTGAAGGAATTCTGAAGATTAAAAATAGACTATTGGCTATTCTTGGGGGACAGAGGAGGTACTAATAGGGTTGAGCATCCTTCCAGAGCATAAAATGTCTTCCTAGGAGCCGCTGTCTGAGGAGGAACTTGAGTATAATCTGCATGTTCATCCTTAACTATTGCGTCTGCAATCTGAAGGGGGCGGCGGGTGCGAGAAGCAACGACCGAGGGCCGTGATCTGGCTGCCCCAAAGTCCTGAGCGGAACATAAAAGAGTGAGGGGGGCATTCAGAAGAGATTGGAAGGCATGCAGTTCAACATTGAAGGAGGAAACCAGCGTTCCATGACTAAATCGCGCATCACCATCACCAGCAGGGCCGAGCAGAGGCCAGACGGCGGCCAAAGGAAGGGAGGTGGCGGCAAGGCTGTTAGGGTTCATCATCCAGCACCTCGAATTTGATCTTCTACAAAAATCGAGTTAGGAATCTCGCTCATTTTTAATTGACATATTAATTCTTATAAATATTTTAATTTATATTTTCAACTATGGTTCACAGTCGCTGAGTGGTCCCTACATCCAGAGGTAATAATCTAGGTAGATCCACTCGAAGGGATTTACCTGTCGGCTTATCTGGTCGGGCCTAACCCCAAGGGCATCAAGGAGATTTGACTCCATGACCTCCTAATTAGCAAGGGACATAGCAATGAGAAATCGACCAACTAGGCTATCCCTTGGGGCTATTTTTTTAGTTTATATTAAAGCATATAAATTTGATAAAATAAATAATAAATTTAATTGATATTAATTCTTATAATAGTTCTCAACTCCATATAATATTTAAATATAATGTATATATCTATTTCATATATATGGTTTTGATTTTTGTTATAATATTTGCATTTTATTTATTATAAAACTGTAAAAATTAATATATTAATGGTTGAGTTTTATTATTCAGAACTAATCTCATAGTAGCCATTTATGAATCAACGTTTCGAGTCTATAACAAGACTCATCATCAAGATAATACCTCATGATGAGTCTTGCTATAGACTCAAAATGTCGATTCATAAATGGCTACCGTGGGATTAGTTTCCAACAATAAAACTCAAGATACCTTCCACAAAAATCTTCAAATAATATTAATTGTTGTTAATATTTTAGTTTTTTTTTTACTTGTCAAGTTGTTTGTGATCTTTTTGATCTCTTGATTGTGGAGCTGCGATCCAGGGGCATCTAATCTGTCAAAGTCACCCGAGGATCGCACTTGTCCTAGGCCACACTAGCCCTTAGCTGACTAGATTTTTTAGCATGTCTCTTCCCCCTAACACACACTAGCCCTTAGCCCTAGGCCACACTAACCCTTAGCTAAATGGATTTTTTAGCATGTCTCTTCCCCCTAGCACACACTAACCCTTAACTGATTGGAATTTTTAACATGTCTCTTCCCCCTAGCACATGCCACAACCACCCTGTGAGATTTAATCCCAGGATACCTTATTGACAAGACCCATATTTAATCAATTATACTAGTAAAACTTGACATTAATATTTTAATTTATATTAAAATATATAAATTTAATAAAATAAATAATAAATTTAATATGAAAATAAATCAAATTAAACATTTATTTATTATTAATTCTATTTATAAAATTAATTAGAAATTATTATCTTTATAAATTTTCAAATATCATTATAAAATTTATGCTATTCAATGATCAATTACACTACCATTTAAATATTATATGTTATTCCATAATTAAATATCATTATTCAATTTATGTTATCATTAACCTGTGAATTAATTCTAACCATTTATACTATTTATGTTATGAAACCAACTCACAAAAATATAGAAAAGATAGTTGAACGCCTTATAATTCAGCCTCTTTGAGGGGGAAACCTCCTTTACATTACACAAATGAACAATTCTTGGATGATACAAATGACAAAACCTCCTTTCTATATATAGGAGTCTAAGGGGTCACAATATAACCAAGCTGACCTGACAATAATAATATAAAGGCACAAAAATAACAATAGAGGGATTCTATGGGGCATAATAATAACAACACGGGGACAATAGGGGCACAACAATATTAATAAGGGATACAACTACAATAGTAAAGGGGGCATCACTAGTATTATAGGGACCTAACATGCCCCTCTCCTTCAAAAAAGTGTTGTCCTCAACGCTTGAGTTGTTCTGGAAGCTTTTGTATAAAATTCTCATCCTCCCATGTGGAATCTTAAGCGGATAAGTTCTTCCACTTGATGAGATACTCCGGAAAGGATCGATTTCGTAGCTATCGAGTTCTTGTTTCTATGATTGCTTTTGGTTCCAATATAATTTTACCTTCCTTGTCAAGTTCTGGCAATATTGTTTGAACTGGGAGCTTGTCGCCTATAACCTTCTTTAAACATGAAACATGGAAAAATAGGTGCACTCGAGAAGCTACATGAAGCTCCAATTTGTATGCCATAGTACCAATCTTTTGCAACACCTTGTACGAACCAAATACTTTGGTGATAATTTATTATCCTTCTTAGCTTGCTTGAGGGACATTTGTTTATATGGTTGTAGCCGTAGGAATACCCAGTAATCTACATCAAAACTTCTTTCGCTGTGATGTTGATATGCTTGTTGTTTCATTCTATTTTGTGCTAACATGAGGTTATCCTTTAAGAGTTGGAGAACTTGTTGTTTGTTAACGCCCATGTTGTTCCCTATGACTCCCAAGGGAATACGGCCGGGGTAACCACTAACCAGGCTTTGGATTATAGGTCCTAGCCTACCTATAATCAGAGAGGGCTCTCTCTTTAAGTTTTAGCTCTGTTTTGTGAAGATTTTAGGCTAGATGTGAAGTGAGGGTTTGGTTTGAATTTTGGTTGAATGATATCTTTCAATACCTAAGATGAGATGTTCAGATAGTTGTAATTCATTGGGCAATGGAGTCTATAGTTGTGGATTGTTTGAAATGCTTGAGTGGGAGTGTTCAAACTGCAGGGCCTATTGAGTATTCCATAAAACAAACTTAAATTTGAGGTGATGATGTATGATTAGCCAGTGGAAGGCAATTAAGAATTTCCCACTAAACTGGTGGTGTGAAGATGAGATAAATTGCACAGGAGCAGGCTTGAATTCCTGAACAAAGATCACTATGAAAATTATAGTCTGGAAGTGCAGCAATTAAGAATTACACTTATTATAACTATAACTGAAGAAAACATTTATAACAGCATAGATTGAGTTCAGGGTATTGCATGAATAAATCCTGAAACTATTCTTTTTCTTTGCTGTCAAATTATTAGAACATAGAACATGAATGATTTATGAAGGAAGGAAATACATAACGAAGAGGATAAAGAAAACTTATTGTTATATGAAATACACAGGAATCCTGCAGCCTTCAGCAAACACACCATAAACGCATCAAACAACTCAAAACTTGCGAAATTCCATCAACTCTTTGTATTAAAACTCTGAATAATTACAGCATAGGATGTCTTCAAGAGAAAAATCACAACCCCTGCAAGCTTATGCGAGGGGGAATATATACAATTGGTTTTAAAAAATATCTGAACCGCTGAGTCGGTTTCTAAATAAATATGCTCACCCACTTTACAAAATATCAGATTAGGAAGTTATTGCTGTTTTGAATACAAAAATGAATAGTCTTTAATTCTGTCAGATGTCTTCTTGACCTTTGGAGGTCACTGAGTCGGTTGAGCGTTCTTTATTAATGCTGAATAGTGTGTCTTTATGGCTGTTATGCTGTAGCTTTCTTGACCCTGTCATCTGTAGCTGTCAATGCTTTGGTGGCCGAATCTGTCTGCTGAGTTGGCTCAGCCCCTCTTCTCCCAGTCATTGTGTATGCATCATATTTTCTGAACATGATGACTTATGTCTTTTGGTGATAAACCTTTGATGAAAGCCTCCTGTTTACAGCAACAACTGTATCATTCTGGTCCACCACTCCTGTGTAGGCAATTGATGCCTCAAAATTGCATCTAGGGTTTCATCTCCCTCTGTGTATTTGTAGAAGTTTGGAGGAACTTCAAACAAATATCTGATCTCATTCATAATGAAAAATAAGTTCTCTACTCTGTCGTAGAGACTTTGCCCAGATGCTGGTCCTGTTACTTCTGAGGTGCTTGATCCTTGAGTGATCTAATTGGTGGCAAATGTGTTCACCCTTTTTGCATAATTCTCATGAGATAGTAGCCTGCCTGTGCTGTTCAGTAAGCCAGGAAGACCTCTTCCCTGTAATACTGCAAACTTATCCATGAACTTGTTTACTTATGTCTGCATGTCCTAGCATCTTCTGTCTAATGTTTGTACCAGGCTTTTCAATGTGAGGACCCTCTTTATCAGCTGGATGGTTTCAGTTCTATTGGAGATTCCCATTGCTGCCAGCTGAGGACCTGTGCGGTTATTGAGCACATTGATCATTCTGTTGGCTATCTCAGGCATATTGCCTAGAGATGCCCTTGATCTTTGGACTTCCTTGTGTGCTTTGGCTATGAGTTCTGTTTGCTCATGAATAGTCTCAATGTACTGCCATTGATCTGTTATTGATTGGCCAATGTTGGCCCACAAAACTGTCTTGACCTCAGCCACCACTTTGTCAAGGGTGAGCTCTTTCTCCAGCTCCTTTATCTTCTCCTTAAGAGCCTTTATTTCCCTTCCCTTTTCAGCTACACTTTGTTTAGATTTGTCATATTTTTCATTTACCTTAGCTAAATTCTCCTTGGCTTCATTCAGCTCTGTCATCTGGGTTTCTAGGAGTTTAATTTCACTCATCAACTTTTGCATGTCTAGGCTTGGAGCCTGTTCTGGTGCCGTTGCTGGTGCTGAAGTTGATGGATCTGTTTGAGCTGTCTGCCCTGTGGGAGGAGCAGTAGTTTGTGGGGGCTCCTCAAGGTTTATGATCTCTGGAGGGGGCTGAGAAGTTTGACCTCCTTCTTTCTGCTGTAGGGCTGCCTGCAGTGCAGCCTCTGTCTCTACCAGCCTTCCTTCTGTTTCCAGCAATTGTTTATTGAGTGCTAGTAGCATGGTTGCTGCATCTTGGTCTTTTCTTTGCTGGGCAACCTCCTCTGTTTGAGGGTGAAGGGTTGCAGGGACCTTCACCATTTTCCTCAAGGCTGCAATATCTGCATCCCTTTCCTTTAGTAGTGCCTGCACAGCTTTGGGATCCTTTGGGTCTTGCCCAAGCTCTATAATTATTTCCTCTAAAGACTTGATCCTGTTGTCTTTAGCCTGGGAGGATGCCTTTTCTAGCTCCAGTTGTGCAGCAGTGTTATTCAACGAGTTCTGCAACCTGTAATTCGTCAATGTTTGATCTGCTAGAGTGGCATACACCATCTCACCCGTCTGTTTATGCAGCTCAATTTGGTCCATTGGGTGGATGTCTTTGGACAAAATTTCCAAATTTGTTCTAATATAATCAGCTGCAGACTGTGGCTGCAGCGCTGTGGGCATAAAATGGCTCATTATCATTTTTCCCTCTTGCACATCATACGCAGACATCAATCTCTGCTGGTTTGTAGGAGCCATTTTTAACAAGTGGTTGTACAGCTGCAACCTCACTGGCTCATTTCTGGCCTTGATGTCTATGAATTGTTTCTTGATGCTGGAGTCACCTTTCCTTTGTTGCCCTGAGGAGCTGACCTCTCCTCCAAGTGTTCTTTGCTGCTCTTGCTGTAATGAGCTAGCTGATACCTCTGTACTGGGGGGACCCATCTGTGCTTGACCAAGAGGCATCTCTTCTTCTGAAAAGGGATCAAGCCTTTGCCTCTTTTCCCCTTGCTGTGTTGTTGTGGTGCTGAGGGGAGTCTGTTCCTCTCTCTCTCTTTTCTTACCCCTCTCTTCATTTGTAGGGGTTTGGAGCACCGAAGTCTCCACTGTCACATTCTGCACTGAGGCCTCCTTCTCTTGCGTTTGCTGATCATTCGGACCAGGAGCCTCTGCCATTTCTTCCTGCCGTTCAGGATGATCTTCAGGCTGCTTGTCTTGGGCTAATTCCTGCTCTTTAGGGGCCTCTTGCTGTTCTTGTTCTTTGCCTTTATCCTTGGCTGAGATCTCTGCTGTGATTGGGGCTTGGGCTGCCTTTTGTGAAGCTGTAGATGATGAGGCAGCTGCTCCCACTTGTGTGCTTGGAAGGGAGAATACTCGTGAACAAAGCTCCAAGTCAGCCAACTTTTGGAGATTTTTTATTGCTCTTTGAGCTAGTTCTTCTTGTGTGGTAGCCTCTTCTAAGGTGCCTTCTCTCCATTCTAGTTGATTTGCATATTTTTCTATGTGAGGCAACCTTAAATGATCATAACTGGCCAGCCTATATCTGACCCTTCTTAGGCTTATGAAATGAGTGGGGCTGTATGGTTTCCAGAGGAAGCTGGTCTGCAGGCCAAGGCCTTCTAGCATTCTATCTGCTTCTTGCCAACCTTCCTCCCTTTTATTATAGATGAAGTGGCCTAGTTGGTTTCTGACTTTGAGCTGTGCTTTCTTGCCCTTGCTTGAAAAATGGAATACATCAACATTCCCAAATTGCCTGAAATATTCAAGGGCAAACAATCTCATAGGCACATACTTGGGTAATCTGTATGGGGGCAGCTCACATCCATATATCCTGATAACTGTGTGGTTTTGGTAATAATACCAATCCCCAATGATGTACACCTTGGACAACTGAAGAATCCTCTGCATATCATCAGTTAGTCTTGGAGGAGGTGAGCTCAGAAGCAGAGAGATGGCTGGGTGGATGAAGAAGTCTATGAACTCACAATAAGTGTATGGGGAATGAGATCTGCAGTGGAAAGCAGAGGACCAATAAACCACTGACCTTGGATTTCCTTGTGCATCCACTCTTTTCACAGGAAAAGGAAATTTCTCATGCTGATAGTATAGAATTAAGTGGTAGATGTAGGAGGTGTATCTGAACACCCTTTCTCTTGCCAAGTTTATCAATTGCTCATTTATTTTATTGGAGATGTAAGTGGCATAGTCATAACCGATTGGGGACTTGCCAGGGGAAAACATGAGCATCATTACCAGCACAGTTTCATCAACATATTCTATTGAATTATTGCCCAATATGGGACTAATCATGTCTACAAGGTCTCTGCCCAATTGGTTCAGGTATACATGATGAATGGGAGGGTACTTCACAGTGTCAGAGTCAATGTACAATTGATTCAACTTGGTGATTTGAGCATCTGTCAGCTTAGCTCCTTGTTTTATCAGATATGTCAGTGATAAAGGAACTAATTTCTTATTAGTATTGAAGTGTAGCATCTCTCTGATGGCTACAGGGGTGACATAAAAACAACTGAGCCTGAAGGGTCAAGCACAGCCCTCTGAGTGGGGTCATAGCAGTCAGCACATCGGTGGATTAGGTCAGGAAACTGGTTGACCTGAGGGAGCTTGAAGATATGGAGGAAAGAGTCCCAAATGCCCAATATATCCATCCCACTCTCATGTTTGAGCTTTAATTCATTTAGCAAGTGAATGTGGTACTTGCTATGCATTAGCATTTCCTCTGATATTTGGTAATCTTGATCTGCCAATGCTTTCCACTCCAACTCTCTCTGAGGGGCATTCAATGGAGCAATATTCAGGGCAACTGGTGTTTCCATGGTTAACTAGTACTATGACTTGTACTAGAACCGATTTGAATGGGCAGAACAACACAGAGGGGTACTTTTGCAACAGTGAAGCTAATTGCAAGGGAAAATGGAGTAAACTGTGGTATGAATAGTTTAAATGCTCCAATGAGAGTTAATTGAGCAAATGCAGGGACCAATAGCACTGTTTTCCCGATGAATTAGTGCAGCTCAGGTTTTGAGTCCACGAATGCGCAGACTGACTGTAGATTTTGTGAAAATTTGGCTAAACGAGGCTCTGCAGGTGAATTTCGACTCAACACTTGGAGATGAAGGCTGGCTACCGGGGATTTGCTGGTAAATATAGGCTTCCTCACTCTTTTAACTTAGTTTTGGACAATTATGGACACAACCAAGCGGGGAGGGAATGATTTTGGATAAATACCTGGTGGAACGCCGGAAATGGTTACAAATGCAGGTGGGTTGAAGGCGCCAACGGTCCTCGGGTTGATTTCTGCAAGTTGGCGACGAACGGTCGTAATTTTCATGCAGAGGTGAGCAACAGTCTATTTAGCAAAAGTGACAAAAAACACGAAATTTGGCTAAAATATGGACTTTTTGGGTTATTGGCGCTTTTTTTGGATGACGTCAGCATGACGTCATCAGGTGGGGTCAAGGTCGGATGACGTCAGCATGACGTCATCGGGTGACGTGGCGGCCTGTGAGTGGTCCACGGGGACTGCATAGGTGGAGGACATGTCAGAGCGATGGCGGGCGGGGGTGCTGACGCGGCAGTGAGGTGGCGTGACGTTCGCATGACCGGTCAGCGGAAAATCGGAAGTGGTAAGCGGTATGATATCACATCTCTTTTGATACGGAAGCGGGATTTCAGAGGGCGGCCCGATACGATTTGGGGGCGACGCGTGGCAGAGGCCTGACGTCACCCTCTAACAAATTTCGGAGGCTAACGACAGTACGTCGGGGCCGTTCCGAAATTAATAAGGGCCGTCGGATGGGAAGGCCCAGATCCAACGACTGGCGGAAGGCAGAGCTGACTGGACGATACGGCAGCAGGGCGGGAATATTTTAATATTTTATTTGAAATGCGTGCCCGGCGGGGACTTTGGATTTTGGCGAATTTTATGGTTTTTTTCAACGTATTATTTGTGAAAATGCGCGTCGTATCAAACTTTGGATAAAGCGGGATAATGGGTTTTTGGTTTATTTTGCAAATAGCGTGGGTTAGGGGTAAAAGTGGGTTTTTTACAAGGTTTTTTTGCAAATGAAATGGGCAAATGATTTCAAAGGTTTGTGAAGGAAAAAAGGGGTAGGGCTTAGGTTATTAAACTAACTAGAGGCCAATTTAATCCCTGACTTTTGGACATATGGCTATAGTGCCAAGGGGGGTGGGATATTTATACATTGCTTGGGGTTTATACACCATAGTGTTTATAATAGTAGGGGAAAAATGGAACATAGGGGATTTAGATAATAAGAAGTTAGGAGTTAATATGAGTGGAGAAGGGGATGAAGGGGTGAAACACTAAGTTTTATTTGAAACCAACTTAGTTTAGGAAGTAGATCAAAATGAAAAGAATTTTACACAAGAAATGTGGCTTTTAAAGAAACAAGAACCAGCAAAAGAATTTGACTGCTTCCATGAACATAGGCAGTACTGGGATGTTAGCAATGAATGTGGTGGGGATTAATCTGGGAGTTAGACATGCTTCATTTAATTGCTGCAAAAACTGCTGAACAAGAAACCTGCACTGGCACCTGTTTTGCCTTTGCTTGGGCCAATGACATAAAGGAGATCATGCTTCTGCAACCCCATCTACCTACCCACTCTATTGCCTAGCATTTTTTGTTACTTCTAGGAGGGTGCACTTAGACTTGCAAACCCTTTTGTGCCTTTTCTTTTCCTTTGGCTTTTCTTTTTGATTTTCTATCTAAGGCTAACCTTATTGCTTCCAAGGCCCCAGATTAAACAGTTGGGAACCTTCTTTCTCTACCTAACTACTTTGTCTGCCAAGATTGAACTGTTTGGACAAACTTCTTTCTCTAATCTATAACAAAAATTGAAACATGGCATGACCCAGCTTAGACTGTTGGATCACCCATTCAGAAGTAGGGCAGCATCAACCAAATGTAAATATGTGTCTTCCATAAGAATATGAGATCTTTGTATCACCAAAGTAGATCATATTGGCACTTCCCATGCCAATCATGAAAAATGAAACCTATTGGTATAGGTAGCTAACAGTGGCTCCACTTGGGGATAGTTTTTCTTCTTGAAAGACGAAGAAAAACAGGTCATAATGCCTTGGCCCTTGATCTGTTCTACCAAAATTTGAAAATTCTCTCTTTGTACTTCAAAACTGGAGGCTATTACCTCTGTGGAATTTCTGGAATATAAAGCCCTTTTCTGCTTATTTACAGTAACTTCTTAAACTGAACTATTTATATGCTGAAAGAAAATATATACAACTGATTATGTACAGAAGGAGAGACCCTGTTATATACATGGAAAGTAGTCGAAATAGTGCTTCAACATCCTGCCATTTACAGGACCTTCACCTAAGTCAGTGCCATCCAAATTTTCCAAAAAATAAGTGTTATTTCCCTGTAGTGCTTGAATGACAAAAGGCCCTCTCCAAAGGGAGTCAAATTTGCCATGCTTACCCTTGTCTTCTCTTCTTGAATCCCACTTAAGCACTTTGTCCCCAATGAAGAAATCTTCAGCCTTGGTTCTTCTGTCAAAGGCTTTCTTCAGCTTCTCTTGTAGGATTTGAACTCTGTTATACACTTGATCTCTGGTTTGCTGCAGACATATAATTTGGTTTACTCTTCTTTGCATGTCATTTGGTTCAGCTTGACTTTCTTGGAGTAACTTCATGACAGGGACCCCTAGTGATGAAGGAAATTTGGCTTCTAATCCATAGACTAACTCATATGGGCTGACCCCAATGGATCTTTTGGTTGTTAGTCTATCTGCCCATAAGGCATTCACAAGCTTCTTATGCCAATTCTTCTTATTTTCTTCCAACACCTTCTTTATGATGTTTACAAGGCTTTTATTTGATGATTCAGCTAGGCCATTCCCTTGAGGGTAGTATGCAGTGGAATGGCCCAAAGTAATATGAAATTTGTGGCAGAAGTTCACCATCTTCTTGGATCTAAAAGCAGCAACATTATCTGTTATTATCTTGTTGGGGCAACCAAATCTAGAGAGTATGTTATTCTCCATAAACTGAATGATTGTTGAATCATTGGCTTGTCTACATGGGATGGCCTCAATCCATTTAGTGAAGTAGTCTGTGGCTGTGAGGATCCATCTATGTTGGCTTGAAGATGAGGGATGAATTTCCCCAATGAAATCCAAGCCCCATTGCTGAAATGGTCTCTTAGTTGAAATTGGTTTGAGTGGTAAGGGTAGCAGCTTTCTCTTTCCCTCAAATATTTGACATTTGTGGCATGAGGTAGAGAACTTTTTAACATCAGAGAACAAGGTGGGCCAATAGTAACCAGCCCTCAGTATTTTATCCACAGTGGACTTCCAATACAAGTGTCCACCACAATCACCTGCATGAAATTCTTCCATGATTTTGTTAGTCTCATTCTCAATTAAGCAGTTTAACAATATACCCTCATGGTTTTTCCAAAGCAAATTTCCCTCCATGACACAAAATCTTGCAGCTTTCATTTTTAGGAACCTACATTTAGTTCTGGACAATCCTGGGGGAGCACACATGTTTTGTAACACATAACATATATCAGAATACCGAGGGGATTGTTCAAAGGCTACGTTGATCTTTGGAGTCGCTAGCTCCGGTTCACTGTCCAGTTGGTTGATGTCCAAGGCTTGGAAATTTGTTTCAGACATTAATTTGGCCAAACCTTGCCCTTTTATCAGTTTTGTAGGTTTTATTTCAATGTCAAATTCTAAGATGTTGGCAATCCATTTTCCTCTTCTGCCCTCTAAGTTCTCTTGAGTAAGTATGTCTTTCACAATGGGACTTGGTACATAAGCTATAACATGGGAGTATAGGATGTAAATCCTAAAGTCTTTGATGGCTTTTACTAAAGCATATGCTTGCTTCTCCATGATCTGATATTTCAGGGGTGCATCTCTGGGAGCTCTACTAAAGAAAGCAATAGGTCTCTCATTTCCTTGGTCATCTTTCTGTAATAAGACAACAACAATAGTATGCTGGGAGGCAAAAGAGAAAATGATGAACTCTTTGTCAAATTGTGGATTTGTTAAGACTGGAGTTTGGGTAAGGGCCAATTTTATTCCTTCAAAAGCTTGATTTGCTTCTACTGTCCATTTTACTTTTGAATCCTTTTTTAGCATGTTATTTAATAATCTGCTCAATTCTGCCAAATTTGGGATAAATCTCCTTAGGAAGTTGATCTTCCCCAGGAATGCTTGTAATTCTTTGATGTTTCTTGGGTGGGGCATTGCGAGATGGCATGTATTCTATCTGGGTCAATCCTAATGCCATCCTTTGAAATAATATGACCCAATAACTTGCCTTCTTCCAAACCAAACATGGATTTCTTGGGATTTAAGGAAATTCCATATTTCCTACAAGTTATGAATATTTGCCTTAGATGTTTCAAATGTTCTTGGTCAGATTTTGAGAAAGGTGTGAGGTCATCTAAGTAGATGACAAGGAAATCATGAATTTCTTTGGCAAACGCAATATCCATTGCTCTTTGAAAGGTAGCTCCTGCATTTTTCAACCCAAAAGGCATTTTGACGTATTTGAATGTTCCCCATGGGGTTGTGAATGCTGTTTTGTCCTGATCATTAGGGTGGATGAGGATCTGGTTGAAACCTAAGAATCCATCAAGTAGGGAAATTCTTGAGGCCCCCACTACTCTTTGCAAGATGTGATCCATCTTGTGTAAGGGGTAATTATCTTTTAGGGACACTTGATTCAAGTTCCTTAAATCAACACAAAGCCTTATTTCACCAGTTTTCTTTCTTGTAGGGACCAAATTTGAAATCCAGTCTGAGAATCTGATTGGTGCTATGATGCCAGCTTTAAACATTTTTTGTACCTCTTTTTCAATTGAAGGGAGAAGCATAGGATTGATTCTCCTCAATTTCTATTTAAAGGGTTTTTGATTGGGCTTGAGAGGGATAGTGTGTTGAATGACAGAGGTGTCATAGGATTTTAAATCCTCATAACTCCATGCAAATACATCTTGGAATTCTTTAAAGAGGTCAATGTATTTAGGCTTCTGATCAGGTGGTAAAGATGCAGATAATTTAATTATTTTGGGTTTTTCAATAGTTCCAATGTTGCACTCTTCAATGGCAGCATTAAGGGGCTGCAATTTTGGTTTTCTAGGGACATCATTTGAGTCAAAAATGTCCTCTAATGGAGCTAGGCCTGTTGGAAGAAAATTGTCTTTCAATTGTATAACTTCAGCTTCAGCATCAGCTATTTCCTCAGAATGTAATTGTTCAAGTTCTTGTATTTTCTCCTGGTCAAAGTTTGTTGGACAAAGCATTTGATTTGCTATTTTGAGTGAGATATTTGTTTGGTGCAGTTCACCTAGTATTTGTGAATCACTTGCAGCCTCTGTATCAATGTTTAGTCCTGAAAATTCTTGCTGTAAAGTCAAGAAATTGTTTATTTGTGTATCATCCTCAAACACTTGCCAATCCTTGACATTGTTTGGGATAGAAGGTCTGTGTTTCACCTCAGCTGTAAAGCAATGCTGGGGTTCAAAAGGTAGTTTACAAGTGCTTGCAAATGTAGCCAAACTATGAGCATGAAGATTATGGGTTCTAGGAATTTTGGTAATTTGAAATTCAGTGAAGGAATTGAGTAGTTCAGCAACAGCAGACCTATAAGATCTCAGTCTTTTGTCATTGGTGATAAAATTCCCCTTTACTTGTTGGATAATTAGGTCTGAGTCTCCTAGGATGGAAATTTTTATGGCTTGTAAGGATTTTACTAGCTTGAGGCCTAGTAAAAGAGCTTCATATTCTGCCATATTATTGGTGCACCTGAAGTTTAACCTATAGGCTCGGCCTTCTGCATGACTGTTTTGTTTGTTATGTATCCAAACCCCTGCTCCTGCCCCTAATTTGTTGAATGATCCATCAAATTCAAGAAACCAGAGGACTTCTTGGTTAAGGGAAGAGTTGTCAACTGTTATGGGAGTTGGCATCAACCATTTGAGATCTTGGCTTACACTTAGTTTTTCTTCTTGAACATTTTTGTTTATTGATTTCTCAACCATTATTTCTTGAACAACAATTTCTTCATTTATATGCTGATCTTGTTTGAGTGTCTGGGTTTCCTCATCATTTGTGGGACCTGTATTATCATTGAAGAGAATATAGGAGTCTATGTCAGAATGGACAGCATATATGGGAAAGTTTTGAGGTTTTTCTTCACTGCTGACCATGTATTTCATAAGTGACTCTCTATATAGCCTCTTGGGTTGACCAAAAACTGAAATGGTGGCATATGAAATGTCTAATTGTAGGGAACCTTGGAGTTTAGTCCCCCATGATCTTGATAACAACATTCCATATTTGGGTGGGATATCAACAACTACAACATCCATTAGAATTGTTTTATTTGGGTACTGGACAAGTGACACACATAGATCTTTTATTAAGCCTAAACATTTAACTTGGCTGGAGTCAAATGAAAATAGGTCCTTATAAGGTCTTGTAATGTCTAGGTTGAGCCTCTCCATCACTGATTTAGGCATAAGGTTATGAGAGGCGCCTGAATCAAACATTGCATTATGTAGTATCTTGTTATGAACATGTAAGCTAACATAGAAAGGTAAGATCCCTGTAACTGCTGTCTTTCCATCAACCTCTGGACCGAACAGCAATTCTGGGGTGTCATCCAACACATTGACATTATCTTTATTACGAGTAAGTTGAAGGGACTTCTTGATTTGTTGTTTGTAAATGTCAAGCTTGGCTAGCTCTGAAAGAGGAATAGCTATCTTCAATTTGCCAATTTCAGCTTCTAAGTCAAAGGGTCTTTCAGATTGGATCTTGGTATTGTGGGTGACAACCTTTTCCTTGTTCATTAAGTTTTCTTCTTGATTCTTATCTTGATCTTGAGGCTTGTCATTTTTACTCATCTCTTGAGGAGTGTTACATGGATTAGGCTGCAAAGGTGATGCAACCATTGGCTGTTGTTTTGAGGGAAATGGTTCAGTGACTTCTTCAACAGTTACTTCATTTGCAACTGAATTGGTGGTGCCATTTGGCTCTGTGACTATGGCTCTTTTGTGCTGCACGCTATGCTTTGTTTTTTCAGGCTGTGTTACATTTACAGTTCTGCTTCTTAGCTTGTATTGCTTATGAACTTCATAAACAGCTGTGCCATAGCCTTGTTTAAAGTCAAATGACTCACCTGACCTGGTTTGGAATTGCTTAATGTCATCAACCTTATGATCTTCTTGACTCAGAAAAACTTGCTGCTCATCATTCAGGCCCATCAGGTTAATGTGGGTGTCATCTACTTGCCCATTTGAAGTGGATGCTTCAATATAGTTTTCCTGGAACGAAGGTCTTATCTCTGGATCAGAACTGGCCTTGCCAACGTTTGGGTTTTGATTTCTCCTAAAATTGGGATTCCTGATAGGGTTATTTTGTGGTGCTCCCCATGATGACTTCCTCTCAACTGATTCCACTCTATCACCCAATCTTTTCATACCAGTGAGTATTGCATCCAGTTTCTGATCAAAGGCTGAGGGTTCTTCTTTGAAGGTGGTTCTCTTTTCCAATCTTGCCCTGTTTCTTTTGGCAATCAGGTTAGCCTCTACTGTGACAACAACTTTTTGTGCATCTTCAAGGGTTTCAGGGGCTCTTTACTTTAACTGATATGCCATATCAGGTTCAAAACCATCAGGAAATTTGTACAAGGCTAAATCGGGAGGAGGTATTAAATTCTGTGGTATTGCATTATATACATTATTAAACCTGGCACAGTACTCCAAAATGGTCTCTTGAGGACCTCGCTTGATTGTATCATATTCACCAAGTATGTGCAAGGGGTCTTTCTTTTTCTCCCATCTGTTAGTAAAGGCTTGATAAAGCTCATCAGGAGTTGTTATGGTATTTACAGCAAGTGATCTAAACCAAGTTCTTACGTCACCTGTCGGGCTTTGAACAAAGATTCTCATTCTCACACTATCATCATCTATTTCATAGTTCTCAAAGTGGTCTTGCATCTTTTTGGCATGCTGAATAGCTGTGAAAGGGCCAGTGGAATCAAAATATGAGATTTTGGATTGGTAGTCCTGAGGTAAAGCTGCAGGATTAGCAGGCAACTGCAGGGGTGCATATCTGTTAGCCATATTTGCAGGGTTTAGAGGATTGACAGGGGTAACTGGGACAACAGGAACGATGGGTACAACAGGGGTAACAAGTATGGTAGAAACTAGAGTATTGGTCTGGGGAATATGTGCAGCGGATGAAGGTGTGAAAGGAGGGCTTTGAGATGTATATGATGAACTAGGGGAATCAGGGGTAGACCGGAATAGAACCTTGATTGGAGTTGGAACAGGTTTAGGGTAAACTGTTTCAGGACTCAAATCAGTGGGATTTTCCTGCCCTTGCTGCTTCCTAATGATTTTAGGGATTGTGTTAGGGTTTTCAAAAACAGTTGGTGGATTGGGGTCAGGATTTGACCTTGTGTACCGTGGATTCTTCTTGGGAGCCAGCTTCTGAACTTGTTTTTTGAGTATTTTTAGGAATTTTCTTGTATCTGCAAGGACCAGACAAGATTTTGGAATGGCTGTGTATATCTCAAAGCTAGCATGAAGATTGACTGAAGCAGCTTTTATCTAAACTTGTTAATGTAAAACAGAAACAGTTTTGAAGGCTTCCTGGCTGACATTCAGGCTTCATCTGTAGCTTTAGGAAATATACAACAATTAGAAAATCCTGAGGAGCTCCCCAGTGGAGTCGCCATTTATGTTAACACCCAGGTTGTTCCCTATGACTCCCAAGGGAATACGGCCGGGGTAACCACTAACTAGTCTTTGGATTATAAGTCCTAGCCTACCTATAATCAGAGAGGGCTCTCTCTTTAATTTTTAGCTCTGTTTTGTGAAGATTTTAGGCTAGATGTGAAGTGAGGGTTTGGTTTGAATTTTTGTTGAATGATATCTTTCAATACCTAAGATGAGATGTTCAGATAGTTGTAATTCATTGGGCAATGGAGTCTATAGTTGCGGATTGTTTGATATGCTTGAGTGGGAGTGTTCAAACTGCAGGGCCTATTGAGTATTCCATAAAACAAACTTAAATTTGAGGTGATGATGTATGATTAGCCAGTGGAAGGCAATTAAGAATTTCCCACTAAACTGGTGGTGTGAAGATGAGATAAATTGCACAGGAGCAGGCTTGAATTCCTGAACAAAGCTCACTATGAAAGTTATAGTCTGGAAGTGCAGCAATTAAGAATTACACTTATTATAACTATAACTGAAGAAACATTTATAACAGCATAGATTGAGTTCAGGGTACTGCATGAATAAATCCTGAAGCTATTCTTTTTCTATGCTGTCAAATTATTAGAACATAGAACATGAATGATTTATGAAGGAAGGAAATACATAACGAAGAGGATAAAGAAAACTTATTGTTATATGAAATACACAGGAATCCTGCAGCCTTTAGCAAACACACCATAAACGCATCAAACAACTCAAAACTTGCGAAATTCTATCAACTCTTTGTATTAAAACTCTGAATAATTACAACATAGGATGTCTTCAAGAGAAAAATCACAACACCTGCAAGCTTATGCGAGGGGAATATATACAACTGGCTTTTAAAAATATCTGAACCGCTGAGTCGGTTTCTAAATAAATATGCTCATCCACTTTACAAAATATCAGATTAGGAAGTTATTGCTGTTTTGAATACAAAAATGAATAGTATTTAATTCTGTCAGATGTCTTCTTGACCTTTGGAGGTCACTGAGTCGGTTGAGCATTCTTTATTAATGCTGAATAGTGTGTCTTTATGGCTGTTGTGCTGTAGCTTTCTTGACCCTGTCATATGTAGCTGTCAATGCTTTGGTGGCCGAATCTGTCTGCTGAGTTGGCTCAACCCACTCTTCTCCCAGTCATTGTGTATGCATCACATTTTCTGAACATGATGACTTATGTCTTTTGATGATAAACCTTTGATGAAAGCCTCCTGTTTACAGCAACAACTGTATCATTCTGGTCCACCACTCCTGTGTAGGCAATTGATGCCTCAAAATTGCATCTAGGGTTTCATCTGCCTCTGTGTATTTGTAGAAGTTTGGAGGCACTTCAAACAAATGTCTGATCTCATTCATAATGAAAAATAAGTTCTCTACTCTGTCGTAGAGACTTTTCCCAGATGCTGGTCCTGTTACTTCTGAGGTGCTTGATCCTTGAGTGATCTGATTGGTGGCAAATGTGTTCACCCTTTTTGCATAATTCTCATGAGATAGTAGCCTCCCTGCGCTGTTCAGTAAGCCAGGAAGACCTCTGCCCTGTAATACTGCAAACTTATCCATGAACTTGTTTACTTCTGTCTGCATGTCCTGGCTTCTTCTGTCTAATGTTTGTACCAGGCTTTTCAATGTGAGGACCCTCTTTATCAGCTGGATGGTTTCAGTTCTATTGGAGATTCCCATTGCTTCCAGCTGAGGACCTGTGCGGTTATTGAGCACATTGATCATTCTGTTGGCTATCTCAGGCATATTGCCTAGGGATGCCCTTGATCTTTGGACTTCCTTGTGTGCTTTGGCTATGAGTTCTGTTTGCTCATGAATAGTCTCAATGTATTGCCATTGATCTGTTATTGATTGGCCAATGTTGGCCCACAAAACTGTCTTGACCTTAGCCACCACTTTGTCAAGGGTGAGCTCTTTCTCCAGCTCCTTTATCTTCTCCTTAAGAGCCTTTATTTGCCTTCCCTTTTCAGCTACACTTTGTTTAGATTTGTCATATTTTTCATTTACCTTAGCTAAATTCTCTTTGGCTTCATTTAGCTCTGTCATCTGGGTTTCTAGGAGTTTAATTTCACTCATCAACTTTTGCATGTCTAGGCTTGGAGCCTGTTCTGGTGCCGTTGTTGGTGCTGAAGTTGATGGATCTGTTTGAGCTATCCGCCCTGTGGGAGGAGTAGTGGTTTGTGGGGGCTCCTCAAGGTTTATGATCTCTGGAGGGGGCTGAGAAGTTTGACCTCCTTCTTTCTGCTGTAGGGCTGCCTGCAGTGTAGCCTCTGTCTCTACCAACCTTGCTTCTGTTTCCAGCAATTGTTTATTGAGGGCTAGTAGCATGGTTGCTGCATCTTGGCCTTTTCTTTGCTGGGCAACCTCCTCTGTTTGAGGGTGAAGGGTTGCAGGGACCTTCACCATTTTCCTCAAGGCTGCAATATCTGCATCCCTTTCCTTTAGTAGTGCCTGCACAGCTTTGGGATCCTTTGGGTCTTGCCCAAGCTCTATAATTATTTCCTCTAAAGACTTGATCCTGTTGTCTTTAGCCTGGGAGGATGCCTTTTCTAGCTCCAATTGTGCAGCAGTGTTATTCAACGAGTTCTGCAACCTGTAATTCGTCAGTGTTTGATCTGCTAGAGTGGCATACACCATCTCACCCGTCTGTTTATGCAGCTCAATTTGGTCCATTGGGTGGATGTCTTTGGACAAAATTTCCAAATTTGTTCTAATATAATCAGCTGCAGACAGTGGCTGCAGTGCTGTGGGCATAAAATGGCTCATTATCATTTTGCCCTCTTGCACATCATACGCAGACATCAACCTCTGCTGGTTTGTAGGGGCCATTTTTAACAAGTGGTTGTACAACTGCAACCTCACTGGCTCATTTCTGGCCTTGATGTCTATGAATTGTTTCTTGATGCTGGAGTCACCTTTCCTTTGTTGCCCTGAGGGGTTGACCTCTCCTCCAAGTGTTCTTTGCTGCTCTTGCTGTAATGAGCTAGCTGATACCTCTGTACTGGGGGGACCCATCTGTGCTTGACCAAGATGCATTTCTTCTTCTGAAAAGGGATCAAGCCTTTGCCTCTTTTCCCCTTGTTGTGTTGTTGTGGTGCTGAGGGGAGTCTGTTCCTGTCTCTCTCTTTTCTTACCCCTCTCTTCATTTGTAGGGGTTTGGAGCACCGAAGTCTCCACTGTCACATTCTGCACTGAGGCCTCCTTCTCTTGCGTTTGCTGATCATTTGGACCAGGAGCCTCTGCCATTTCTTCCTGCCGTTTAGGATGATCTTCAGGCTGCTTGTCTTGGGTTACTTCCTGCTCTTTAGGGGCCTCTTGCTGTTCTTGTTCTTTGCCTTTATCCTTGGCTGAGATCTCTGCTGTGATTGGGGCTTGGGCTGCCTTTTGTGAAGCTGTAGATGATGAGGCAGCTGCTCCCACTTGTGTGCTTGGAAGGGAGAATACCTGTGAACAAAGCTCCAAGTCAGCCAACTTTTGGAGATTTTTTATTGCTCTTTGAGCTAGTTCTTCTTGTGTGGTAGCCTCTTCTAAGGTGCCTTCCCTCCATTCTAGTTGATTTGCATATTTTTCTATGTGAGGCAACCTTAAATGATCATAACTGGCCAGCCTATATCTGACCCTTCTTAAGCTTATGAAATGAGTGGGGTCATATGGTTTCCAGAGGAAGCTGGTCTGCAGCCCAAGGCCTTCTAGCATTCTATCTGCTTCTTGCCAACCTTCCTCCCTTTTATTATAGATGAAGTGGCCTAGTTGGTTTCTGACTTTGAGCTGTGCTTTCTTGCCCTTGCTTGAAAAATGGAATACATCAGCATTCCCAAATTGCCTGAAATATTCAAGGGCAAACAATCTCATAGGAACATACTTGGGTAATCTGTATGGGGGCAACTCACACCCATATATCCTGATAACTGTGTGGTTTTGGTAATAATACCAATCCCCAATGCTGTACACCTTGGACAACTGAAGAATCCTCTGCATATCATCAGTTATTCTTGGAGGAGGTGAGCTTAGAAGCAGAGACATGGCTAGGTGGATGAAGAGGTCTATGAACTCACAATAAGTGTATGGGGAATGAGATCTGCAGTGGAAAGTAGAGGACCAATAAACCACTGACCTTGGACTTCCTTGTGCATCCACTCTTTTCACAGGAAAAGGAAATTTCTCATGCTGATAGTATAGAATTAAGTGGTAGATGTAGGAGGTGTATCTGAACACCCTTTCTCTTGCAAAGTTTATCAATTGCTCATTTATTTTATTGGAGATGTATGTGGCATAGTCATAACCGATTGGGGACTTGCCAGGGGAAAACATGAGCATCATTACCAGCACAGTTTCATCAACATATTTTATTGAATTATAACCCAATATGGGACTAATCATGTCTACAAGGTCTCTGCCCAATTGGTTCAGGTATACATGATGAATGGGAGGGTACTTCACGGTGTCAGAGTCAATGTACAATTGATTCAACTTGGTGATTTGAGCATCTGTCAGCTTAGCTCCTTGTTTTATCAGATCTGTCAGTGATAAAGGAACTAATTTCTTATCAGTATTGAAGTGTAGCATCTCTTTGATGGCTTCAGGGGTGACATAAAAACAACTGAGCCTGAAGGGTCAAGCACAACCCTCTGAATGGGGTCATAGCATTCAGCACATCGGTGGATTAGGTCAGGAAACTGGTTGACCTGAGGGAGCTTGAAGATATGGAGGAAAGAGTCCCAAATTCCCAATATATCCATCCCACTCTCATGTTTGAGCTTTAATTCATTTAGCAAGTGAATGTGGTACTTGCTATGCATTAGCATTTCCTCTGATATTTGGTAATCTTGATCTGCCAATGCTTTCCACTCCAACTCTCTCTGAGGGGCATTCAATGGAGCAATATTCAGGGCAACTGGTGTTTCCATGGTTAACTAGTACTATGACTTGTACTAGAACCGATTTGAATGGGCAGAACAACACAGAGGGGTACTTTTGCAACAGTGAAGCTAATTGCAAGGGAAAAATGGAGTAAACTGTGGTATGAATAGTTTTAAATGCTCCAATGAGAGTTAATTGAGCAAATGCAGGGACCAGTAGCACTGTTTTCCCCATGAATTAGTGCAGCTCAGGTTTTGAGTCCACGAATGCACGGACTGACTGTATATTTTGTGAAAATTTGGCTAAACGAGGCTCTGCAGGTGAATTTCAACTCAACACTTGGAGATGAAGGCTGGCTACCGGGGATTTGCTGGTAAATATAGGCTTCCTCACTCTTTTAACTTAGTTTCGGACAATTATGGACACAACCAAGCGGGGAGGGAATGATTTTGGATAAATACCTGGTGAAATGCCGGAAATGGTTACAAATGCAGGTGGGTTGAAGGCGCCAACGGTCCTCGGGTTGATTTCTGCAAGTTGGCGACGAACGGTCGTAATTTGGATGCAGAGGTGAGCAACAGTCTATTTAGCAAAAGTGACAAAAAACACGAAATTTGGCTAAAATATGGACTTTTTGGGTTATTGGCGGGGTCAAGGTCGGATGACGTCAGCATGACGTCAACGGGTGACGTGGCGGCCTGTGAGTGGTCCACGGGGACTGCATAGGTGGAGGACATGTCAGAGCGATGGCGGGCGGGGGTGCTGACGCAGCGATGAGGTGGCGTGACGTTGGCATGACCGGTCAGCGGAAAACCGGAAGTGGTAAGCGGTATGATATCACACCGCTTTTGATACGGAAGCGGGATTGTCAGAGGGCGGCCCGATACGATTTGGGGGCGACGCGTGGCAGAGGCCTGACATCACCCTCTGACAAATTTCGGAGGCTAACGGTAGTACGTCGGGGCCGTTCCGAAATTAATAAGGGCCGTCGGATGGGAAGGCCCAGATCCGACGGCTGGCGGAAGGCAGAGCTGGCCGGACGATACGGCAGCAGGGCGGGAATATTTTAATATTTTCTTTGAAATGCGTGCCCGGCGGGGACTTTGGACTTTGGCGAATTTTATGGTTTTTTCAATGTATTATTTGTGAAAATGCGCGTCGTATCAAACTTTGGATAAAGCGGGATAATGGGTTTTTTGGTTTATTTTGCAAATAGCGCGGGTTAGGGGTAAAAGTGGGTTTTTTACAAGGTTATTTGCAAATGAAATGGGCAAATGATTTCAAAGGTTTGTGAAGGGAAAAAGGGGTAGGGCTTAGGTTATTAAACTGACCAGAGGTCAATTTAATCCCTGACTTTGGACATATGGCTATAATGCCAAGGGGGTGGGATATTTATACATTGCTTGGGGTTTATACACCATAGTGTTTATAATAGTAGGGGAAAAATGGAACATAGGGGATTTAGATAATAAGAAGTTAGGAGTTAATATGAGTGGAGAAGGGGATGAAGGGGTGAAACACTAAGTTTTATTTGAAACCAACTTAGTTTAGGAAGTAGATCAAAATGAAAAGAATTTTACACAAGAAATGTGGCTTTTAAAGAAACAAGAACCAGCAAAAGACTTTGACTTCTTCCATGAACATAGGCAGTACTGGGATATTAGCAATGAATGTGGTGGGGATTAATCTGGGAGTTATACATGCTTCATTTAATTGCTGCAAAAACTGCTGAACAAGAAACCTGCACTGGCACCTGTTTTGCCTTTGCTTGGGCCAATGACATAAAGGAGATCATGCTTCTGCAACCCCATCTACCTACCCACTCTATTGCCTAGCATTTTTTGTTACTTTCAGGAGGGTGCACTTAGACTTGCAAACCCTTTTGTGCCTGTTCTTTTCCTTTGGCTTTTCTTTTTGATTTTCTATCTAAGGCTAACCTTATTGCTTCCAAGGCCCCAGATTAAACAGTTGGGAACCTTCTTTCTCTACCTAACTACTTTGTCTGCCAAGATTGAACTGTTTGGACAGACTTCTTTCTCTAATCTATAACAAAAATTGAAACATGGCATGACCCAGCTTAGACTGTTGGATCACCCATTCAGAAGTAGGGCAGCATCAACCAAATGTAAATATGTGTCTTCCATAAGAATATGAGATCTTTGTATCACCAAAGTAGATCATATTGGCACTTCCCATGCCAATCATGAAAAATGAAACCTATTGGTATAGGTAGCTAACATTGTTGATGCTGAATGTGATGTTCCACTGCTTGAACCTTAGAATTTTCTCTTAAATATGATGTGATGGATGGTGGTTGATATCCATAAAGTGCCATAAATGGGGTCATTTTTGTTGCAGTATGGAAGGAAGTGTTATACCACCATTCAGCCAGAGCTAACCATTTGACCCATTGTGTCTATTTATCAGATACAAAGCAATGAAGATATCCTTCCAAACATTTGTTTACGATCTCATTTTGCCCATTAGATTGAGGATGATAAGATGAGCTTTGAGCTAACTGAGTACCAAGACAAGAAAATAATTTTGTCCAACAATTTCCAGTAAAAATGGGATCTCTGTCACTTACAATAATCTTTGGATTTCCATGTAGCTTTTGAATTGTTTCCATAAATGCAGTAGAAATTGTATTGGCTTTAAATGGATGTGATAATGCACAAAAGTGTGCATACTTGGTAGGTCTGTCAACTACCACCATGACGACACTCTTTCCCTCAGACTTGGGTAAACCTGTGATAAAATCCATTGAAACCTCCTCCCAACGTTGGTTTGGAATGGATAAAGGTTGTAATAGACCTGGTGTCTTAATTGTTTCAACTTTATTTTGTTGGAAAACCAAACATTCCACCACAAACTTTTGAATATCTGATTTAATGCCATCCCAAAAAAATTCCTTCTTAACCCTGTGGTAAGTTTTTAAAAATCCTGAGTGCCCTCCTAAGGGAAAAGTGTGCAATTCCAGAAGAATCTTTTGTTTGAGTTGGGAATTCTTAGAGATGTATGAGCGATCTTTGTACCATAAAAAATCATTTTTCCAGCTAAATGTATCAGATGTACTGGAATCTTGTTGTAATTTTCGAATAAGTGCCCACAATTCTTCGTCATTCTTCCATTCCTCCCTTGCTTCATTTATCCAATCTGTTTGGATAATAGAAATGGCGCACAACAATGCTTCCAGATCCTCATCCTTTCTTGAGAGTGCATCTGCCACAACATTTTGCTTCCCTTTTTTGTAGATGATTGCAAAGTCATAACCCAACATCTTTGTGACCCATTTTTGTTGTTCTTCAGAGGATAATATTTGTTCTAAAAAGCATTTAAGGCTATCATGATTCGTTTTTACCTTGAAGTGTCTTCCCATTAGGTAGGGTTGCCATTTTTTAAGTGCATGTAGTATTGCCAACATTTCCTTCTCATAAATAGCTTTGTGTAAATACTTTCCCTTGATTGGACGACTTTAGAAAGCAATGGGTCTTTCATCTTGCATTAAAACAACACCAATTCCATTTCCTGAAGCATCACATTCCATAATAAAGGTTTTTGTGAAGTCTGGTGTAGCTAAGACCGGTGCTTGGCACATTGCCTCTTTAAGATGTTCAAAGGCCTTTGCTGCTTATGGAGTCCATGAAAATGCATCTTTCTTCAATAATGTTGTTAGAGGTGCCGCTATTTTCCCATAATTATTAAAAAACTTGCGATAATACCATGTCAACCCGAGAAATCATCACAAATGCTTTATGGATATGGGGATTTTCCATTTCTTAATGGCTTTAATTTTGCTAGGGTCGACCTTAACTCCTTCATGAGATACAATATGACCCAGATATTCCACCTTTTTTACTCCAAAGAAACATTTGGATCTTTTTGCATATAATTGTTTCTCGTCCAATAGTTGTTGCACCCTGTCAACATGTTCAACATGATCCTTCCAAGACTTGCTGTAGATTAGTATATCATCAAAAAATACTAACACAAATTTTTTTAAGGAAGGGTTTGAAAATGGAATTCATCAAACCCTGAAACGTAGAAGGTGCATTGGTAAGGCTAAAAGGCATGGCCAAAATTCATAGTGACCCTCATGAGTTCTAAATGATGTTTTCGGAATGTCTTCAGTCTTCATTCTGATTTGATGATATCCTGAACGAAGTTCGAACTTGGTGAAGTAAATTGATCCATGCAATTCATCCAATAATTCGTCAATGACAGGAATGGGAAACTTATCTTTAATAGTGAGCTTGTTGAGCTCCCTATAATTCAGACACATGCGACATGATCCATCCTTCTTTTGCACCAATACTACTGGAGTAGAGAAAGAACTTTGGCTAGGTTGAATTATACCAGCCTCTAGCATTTCTTCAACCATACGTTCAATTTCACTCTTTTGGGAATAGGGATATCTATACGGCCTGATGTTTGGAGGAACACTTCTTGGAATCAAACTAATAGCATGATCATGAATAGGTGGGAGACCTTTGGGAGTCTCAAATACCTTGAAATGATTGTCCAAGACTTTTTGGAGATCTGGATAAATAGATGATTTCGATGTGGAAACATCTAGCGAACATAATTTTGCAATTACACCTCATTGTTACTTTTTTAGAAGCTTTGTCATACCGTTAGAGTTGATTATCTTTCCCGGTTTTCCTGTAATACCCCTTAATTCAACTTCCTTTCCTTCCTCATAAATTTCATGGAAATTTCTTGAAAGTTAAAACTATTGTACCGAAGGATTGTAGCCACTGAACTCCTAGTACAATATCAACACCTCCCACTGGAATGAAAAGCATTGGGCCATTCAATACATATTCTCCCATGGATAGCTTGATATTATGGCACTTTCCAGAGCAATTTATCGTTCCTCCACTTGCAACCATCACTTGACTTTGTGGTGCTAGATATAGGAAGTAATTCAATTCTTTTCTATCTTACAATGAATAAAATTGTGTGTACTTCTTAAATCAATCAACACTATTACCTTTTTCTTCTTGATATGTCCTTCTATCTTGATGGTTTGAGGAGTGGTAATTCTAGCCAATGCATTACAAGATATGGTCGGATTCATTTCTTCTTTATCTAGGCTTCATTCCTGGAGTATATCCTCTTCTTTTGACCTTTATTGTTCCTTTTCTTCTTCCTCTTCACAATCTATGTAGAATAATTTCTTCTCAGCACACTTATGACCTTTAGTGTATTTGCTATCACAACTGTAACAAAGCCCTTTTGCTCTTTTTTCTTCCAATTTTTGTGGTGTCAACCTTATAGGTTGTGGAAGGCTAGGGGCAACAACACTTCCATCTTTATAGTTGTGAGTGGTAGGCTTCCTGGTTGCCATAATTTTGCTTTCCATTTTTCTTGCTAACCTGAATGCCTTCTCCAATGAATCAGGTTCCCAAAGGCGAACATCATGTTGGATATTCTCCTTTAAAGTCCCTATGAACACATCAATCCTATGCTCCTCTGGAATATTTTTTACCCTTATGTTCAATTTTTGGAACTCCTCAATGTGCTCCATCATTGAACCCTTTTGTTTGAGACTTATCAATTGGCTAAAAAAAGTGTTGCTTTTTGTATCCTCATAATGTGCTGTCATTTCTTCTGTAAAAATTGCCCAAGTGAAAATTTGTTTATGAGAGAAAAGCCATTGATACCATACAAACTGATTCGGTTCCAAATATAAAGTTGCAATACGTACATTTTGTGTGTTTTGCACATTATTGAGATTGAAAAATTGCTCCATCTTTAGTATCCATGTTGCGAGATCCTTGCCATCAAACTTCATCATATCAATTTTTGGAATATGGTGGGTCTTCGATCCAACATTAGAGTCTATGAAATCATGATTAACATTTCTTTTGTTCTCATCATGAGTTTCCTTTACTACCCTTTCACCATTAGTGACCATTTCTTGTAGCTACTTATTCAAATTGATCTTTAATTCTTCCATCTTATCATCCATGCCATCCATCTTAGAATCCATGCCATTCATCTTAGTTTCCATGCCATTCTTTAAACCATCCATCTTAGCTTCCATGCCATCCATCTTAGCTTCTACATCTTTCTTTAAACCATCCATCTTAGATTCTGTTACTTTTTGTGCGAGTGACATTTGTTGCACTTGGTCTCATAATTTTGATATATCATGTTGCATTTTTTCCTCTTCTTCATGAGTCATGCTAGAGCTTTCAGGCTTCTTACTAGGTGTTTTAATTTTCTTTCCTTGGGGCATAAATTACCGATAATAATGCTTTACTATGCCCTTTGAATTCCTTCAAACTAATTTTTCAAACCAAGCTTATGCAAAAAAAAAAAAAAAACTACACACATTTTTTCACTTTGTAGGAGCTCAATATTGAATTTGATGTATCTCTGTAATTTCGGATCATCCAGTTCTAAAATTGTGAACTGCAGTAGCCTTCTGTGTCCTCTTTCCACTGCCACTAGTTTGATCGAATTTATATTCTCCAAGGCGGAGTTATGCACAAGCTTCCAAGATGACCTGATTATAAACCTTTCCAAAAGAGCAAACTTGTATGAAGTGCCACGTGTCACTGTTTTGACCTTAGTATTTGAAAAATATACACAGGAAACTATAGCCCATCCTATTTCTGTAAATTCTTACGAAATTTCAATCTGATGCTCAAAACAAAAGTTATGACGATTTTCCCCAGGCCACCTATTTGGAATGAAATTTGGGAGTCTACAAAAACGCCAACTTCCTCAGATCATATTTCCACAAATATAGCACGAAACACTCTGAAATTCGGACCGAAGGTTCATAACGATTTCTTCCCAAATGAGTTTTTTTTTATAGCATCTGAAACATTGTAGAAAAAAGTTATAGCGAAAATTCCACGATGACCTGTTTGGAGCAACGAAACCCTAGAATTCAAAGCTTTAATACCAAATGTTATGAAACCAACTCACAAAAAGATAGAAAAGATAGTTGAACGCCTTAGAATTCAGCCTCTTCAAGGGGGAAACCTCCTTTACATTACACAAATGAACAATTCTTGGATGATACAAATGATAAAACCTCCTTTCTATATATAGGAGTCTAAGGGGTCACAATATAACCAAGCCGACCTAACAATAATAATATAAAGACACAAAAATAACAATAGAGGGATTCTATGGGGCACAGTAATAACAATATGGGGACAATAAGGGTACAAAAATATTAATAAGGGATACAAATACAATAGTAATGGGGGCATCACTAGTATTATAGGGACCTAACAATTTAAAGATCAATTATATTAGCATTTAAATATTATATGTTATTCTATAATTAAATATCATTTTTCAATTTATGTTATCATTAACATGTGAATGAATTCGAATTAACACCATCCAATCAAGAATTTAAATGAATCAAATCCAAATATGCATAGTCTAACGAGGCGGAGGAGTTGCTCGGAAAGTTATGGAAATTCTGGTCATATTTAGAGAAAATCCGGCAAGGATTTTTGTAAATCCAAGTTATAGTTGTTAAACTTCAAAATTTTAGGTGTCCTAGACATTTTTGATGGTGCTGAATCCATTTCCACCATCAAAAACAGGATTCAAACATTGCCTCTATAAGATTTTTTGAATTTTTTTTATCAAGATTTCGGCCACTTTTAGCCGTCCAGGAAATTCCTCCGCTTCGTTAGACGACTCCATCCAACAATGCCATCCAAATTCATGTATATACATTTTGGTTGGTTTTGATGAAGGGCAACATAAAAATATTATATATATATATATATATATATATATATATATATATATAATATATATATATATATATATATATATATCTATTTTTTTTTTCCAAAGAAAAAAATCGAACTTTTTATAAACCGATAAAAAGTTACATAGTATATG
Organism: Pinus tabuliformis; assembly: GCA_031772625.1. Classification (NCBI taxonomy): domain Eukaryota; kingdom Viridiplantae; phylum Streptophyta; class Pinopsida; order Pinales; family Pinaceae; genus Pinus; species Pinus tabuliformis. The sequence continues at coordinate 264,274,994 of CM062819.1, read as the reverse complement.
CAAATGCATTCAGATTGCTGTATGATCAGATCATAAAGCTACTCCAGAAAAGAGACTACCTTTTCTGTACAAAAAGCTAGGAAAAGAAAACTCTGGAATCCTGGGCCAAAAATTTCAGCTCACATTTCCAGATACAGTCACTAATGTCAGCCCATATAAACCATATCCAAACAGGGACCGAAGTCACGCATCTATTCCTGGGTCTCCTCATTGAGGAAAACAACCCAAGTTAGGAGATAGATACCATGGAAGTCTAATGAAAAGTAAAAACAGTTTGCCAAAAACAACTGTGCTCACAACCAGTTACAACAGCTTTTGATAGTCTATGTAAATCATCAGACAAAACACAAAACTAAGCATAGGGAGGCTGATCCGACACACGGATCTGTCCATAATCTTCCTCTTCTATTCTCCAGCTGCCCATATTCTGCTGTAAACCTTCCTTAGAAATCTTGTCTGCTGATTCATTCCATTCCCCTTTGAGTCTTCAATGATGGTGGCTGCTGGTTCATTGTTGGGTTCCTTGATCAGGTTCTCTGATCTGCGATGATCCTCAACCGCTTCCTCTCTACCTAGTGGTCCTTCTAAGGCCCGTTCCTTAGATTTTCCCTCCTGATTTATGTCCACATCCATAGAATCCTATTCTTGTACCTCTTCTGTCCCAGAAGCCCTTTTCAACTCTGCTACCTTCTCCTCCTGCTCGACAGTCTTCTGAGTGCTTCTGCAGCGGTTGCCCATCGGACAATCCCTAGCCAGGTGGCCGTATTCATGACATCTATGACATCTAAATGGTAGATGTTCGTAGTCTAGAGGCTGCTCAAAAATTAAATCTTTGTACTGAAGATTGATGGTTTCCGCAAGGCCTTCTCTTGGGTTTAAACTGACCAAGATCCGAGCCATGGCTTTGTTGTGAGTTTGAATAAAGGACATGTCCGTCTCTAGGTAAGTGCCAAGAAAATTACCTATATATTTAAACACCAATTCCACCGAAAGGAAAGGGGGCAGCCCAGGTGCTCGAACCCAGAAAGGAAACTTGTCAACCTTCTCCCTTTTCGCGTCAAATAGCGGAGTCCACCGTTTGAATAACACTGGGTGATTTCCAAAAGCCCAATTCCTCCCCACTACCTAGTCCGCCGCTTCCTTATTCTCGAATCTCACCATAAACCACCCTTTCACTAGGACTGCTACCTTGAAACTTTTGACTGGGGCCGTCTGCCACTGTTGCTCCACCCAATGTTTGATGAATTGGCCTGAGTAACTCTTGCCCCTCGCTCTCCCTACCAATGTGCATTCAGCCACCTCTAATGCATCTTCTATCTGAACATCCATTCCCAAAACTAAGTTTTCTTCGAATTTTTTCTTCTTAATGGGCTTCTGCTTTTTCCTTTTCTCCCCTGTCTTTCCTTTCTCAGAAGTCTCCTCCCTAGCTTGTGCATTTGTGGCATTCTTGACCGCTTCTTCTAGCTGTTCATGCTCGGCCTTGTCCAAGATGGGCCTTCCCTTGGCGGGGATGTCTACTGATGTTCTACCTCCAGGTCCTTTGTCTAGACCCTCTGCAAATCTAGAGTCCTCTTTCAGCGTCCCACTGTCAGATCCAGAAAGATCCTTCCTGAGCTCCGAAGTTTCACCCGCTCCTAAGCCAGCCAATCCAGCGCCCAAACTAGGGTTTACCGGCCCTTTAGCGAGTATGGATCTGGTAACTACCGGCGTCCTTCCTCCCTCCGCCGCTACTAAGTCAGATTTTAGTCCTCCTCCCACACAGCTCTAGATCCCTTGATTCGACTTGTAATTTACAATGTCTTCAAGCCCTCCAGATAAGAAAGGAGCAGAAGAGTAGGGTTTTCTTTACTTACTTGGGTAACGTAGGGTTTCCCTGTCACATGGAAACCCTCCTCCTGAAGACGCGGCTCCTGAAGGCCCCTAACTCCTTGACTATTCAACCTGGCCAGCTCCAAGCTTTCCTCCAATAAACCTTTTGGTGACCTGTTACTCCATGAACATTCCGGAGTGTATTTCTCGATTTCATGACTGCCAGCTGACCCAAAAAACTTATCAATATTCTGGGCGGTTATCTCCTTACCCCATACCGACAAAATATCTTCCGGTGCTGGGTTGAGGTTGACTGCTTCTCTAGGTTTTACCATGGTTATAAATCTGCTGCAGACAATCACAGGGAACTGCTAACGGTCCGTTTCTGCCTACAAATTCTATATAGAGCCTCGGGTAATCCGAAAATGGTGCCAGCACATTTACCCCCAAAATTAAAACCATCCTCCTGCACAGTGAAGTGTATATGCTCCCACGTTCCGAGGCCATCTTGCTGTTATCTCCCAGCTGTCCTCATCATGCTCTCCTTCCAGTCACCTGCCTCATTGTAGACACACACAAAACAATGTATTAAGAATAAAATATTTACTTATGACAAATATAACCTATATAAACCAAATTCTTATACTACGTCCACTGGGCACACTATATAGGGGTGAATGTAATCTCAGTTCAATTATTGTTAATATGGGTGAATATATATATATATAATTTGAGTTGTTTTTAGTGTGATTTTTTGGATTTTTCAGTGCTAAAATTTGGTGGAAAAATTTGAAATGAAATTTTGATTTGTGTTATTTAAATTGACTTTTTGACTGCATATATTTAGCACCTTCAAAAACCCATAGATTCATAGGATATTTCGATTGTGTAGGGGTTACCCATCAAGCTTGTGATTTCAATAAATTTTTGCTAGATTTTAGAGAAATTAGACCGAAAAAACCCACCAAAAAAACTTCCAAAAAATCTCACTAAAAACAACTTGTCTATTTCACCGAAAATCATGTAAATCTGCACAAACAAAAAACAAAAACCAAAATAACCATTTTTCCATTGAAAATAAAAACTAAAAGAAATAATTATTTTGAAAACTAAAATAGATAACCATATGGAAAACCACAACAAAGAGTAACCACACATTTTTAGGTATAAGATAATTAATTCCTCTTTAATTTGCAAAATTGCATAGATGTTTTTAAAATTAAAAGAGGGGATACTTGTATTATTATACAAGGGGCTCATTAATACAAGTGGAAGAGTAATCAGATTTTATCCTCTAGACTCTACTGAGTACTAGAAATACATTTATATGCAATGTAAACTATACATATATAATAATATGTCTTGAAAGTTAAATTTCAAAATATTTCTAGAAACTTTATTATTGTAACAAGCCCTAGAAAAGAACAATTGAAGAAAACTAACATTCCTTAAATTGGGATTTACCAGATAAAAAAATTCATTAAAAAAAAAGTGTGCTTGGTCAAATTTGAAAAATGACTTTGGGATTCAATTAATTAACAACCCATAACGATAACGATAACTATAATAACCCATAACAATTCCAAATGTTATTGATTCCAAAGAAAGGAAGAAAAGTTCATCTTGTCCTAGAATATAAGTTCTTGGAATTGAAAAAAGGGAGTGCAGAAATAAGGAAAACGTGAAAATTTGTAGAAATAAGCAGAATGTGCAAAGTCCAGACATAACAAGCACGTTTTCCACGTTTTCCAGAATTAATAGCACAAGGTACAAAATTAGATGTTGTTTTGGTGGCGATCCCAAGGAGGGACACGTAGCAGTGACCGTTTAACTCTTATTGTTTTCGAATTTAAGACAATGGCAGGGTTTTGGTGTGAGGTTTTAATGTGTTTTATGTTTTCTGGCCTGCCCTTCGTACTGGCCTCGGGTTTGCAAACACGGTCTATCACACTTGCCGAGGGTATTTGGAATTCATTCTTGCATTGCTATGGTCTGGTTCAGCTCTATGGGTGCTCGGTGCTTTCGCCTGGTTCTTGTGATGGTTGGTAAGCGTTGTGCCTTGCTTGTCCCGTATGGTGGTTTGTTAATGATGTGCCTTGCTTGTTCCCTGTGGTGGTTTGTTAGCGCCGTGCCTTTGCTTGCTCCCTGTGGTGGTTTACTTCGCTGGTTCTTGGAGGGTTTCAGGTCGATTTCCCACCTGCAAGTCGATTTATCTCTGTCACCTGGCTCATACTTTGTCTCTACTCTGTTTTGCGATGATTGTTTTCTTGATGTTGGGTCTGGTGATGATTTGGCTCTGCAAACACAGGTTCTCGCCTTGCTACTGCATAGGATGGCTCAACGAACTCATTCTCAGGTAATCTTCTTGTTCCGGTTGCAATTCCTCCTTTCGTTTTTAAGGCTCTAACCTTCTGGCTCCTTGGTGAGCAGGAAAAACTCCCTCATGGCATTTCTGTTGGGAGAAACCCTCTGTTGCGGGTCGCGGCTCTTGTACTGTGTCATGGAATTAGACTTTCTCCAGGGAAATCCTCACTCCATTTTGGTTAATATATTTCACTGTACGGTTGGTCTCGTGGCCCGACTTGACTGCTGCCCTCCACGACCTCGTCCTTGGAAGTTTTCGCAGGCTTAGGGAAAACCTAGGTAGGGTCTTTCCGTGGCTGTATCTTTATTTTGCTTACTCTATTTCTTACTCTGTCTGTAGTTGGGTATAACCCTTGGGGTTTCAATTCCTTCGTGTATGTGTGTGGTTTCAGGGGTTTTCATGCCCTCACTGTTTGACTAGTATTAGTAAGGTTTCAAGGGTTTTCATGCCCTCGTTGTTTGACTAGTATTAGCCTGTGAATTGTAATTTTCGGTTTGCATGGGTTTCGAAACCCTCCATGGTTTTTGGGTTGTATAATTTGTACCATGAACTATTAAATTTGGAAATGAAATGAATGCACAGTTATGCTTAAAATGCTGAATATAAAAGTACCTGGTTTTTTTGTTGAGGAAGGAAAAAAATTGTATTGTCTATGCTGGTTTTGCCTTTGTCTGTTCTTGATCTGAGATGCCTTCTGTCACAAGTTTCTTGTCAATGCCATTCGGCTTCTTAATGAGTTATTTCACTGTCTTACTTTCAATACATTTCCTGAAATATTTATGCACAAGGAAATTAAAAAAAAAACTGTCCTACTTCCTTAATGATAGGTTCTAGATTTGTTTGCCTTCATAGAAATTCAAAACAATTGTAAATTACAAATTTTGAGCTCTCTCTTCTCTCTAGATGGCAGCCCCTCATTGAGATCTAGTTTTTCTTTTTCAATGCATTACTAGCAGTTTCTTTACAGTTGAGGAATTGTTCCTCAGTTACCTTTCAGTTATCTAACAATTTCTTTAAACATGTTCCTAACTAACCCTATCTTGATTTGCTTGCCTAATTTTTAAAGAACAATGGATGAGACAACCTTAATTTAAATAAAACAAAATAAAACAGAAACTCAAAATGTTTTCCTTTCTTTCTAGCCAAGAAAAAAAAAAAAAACATTTCCCAGCTATAGCCTTTTTCAGTTGGATGCTCCTGCATCAGGCTGCCGGGGTAAATTTAATTCACGGCTCTTGTCCATGAGCTCTTCAATAGAGTACCCGATGCTTTGAATCTGGCCAACATCTAACCAAGAACTATCTTAAATAAGATGACCCTTCCACTTGACTAGGTACTGCAAATATTCTTTCCTTCGAGTCTGTCTGGCCACCTGGGTGTCTAGGATCTGTTCGATCTCTAAACGCTTTGCTGGGGGCATTTGATTAATCCACGAGTGATTCTCATTCTAGGTGTCCCGTATTCGTCTTTCCAAACTGTCTTCTTCATTTTCCACAATGTAGGGGTACAAATCTGCGATATTAAAAATGGGTGAAATTCAGATACCTGAGGGTAACTACAATTCATAAGCGTTCGTAGAAAACTTTCGAAGAATCTTGCAAGGCCCAATTTTCTTCCATTTTAACTTATTGTATTCACCTTTAGGAAACCTCTCCTTACATAGGTGTGCTAATACCAGGTCTCCTACGTTGAATTGTACCTCCCGCCTTTTCAAATTTGCTTTTTGTTTATATCTTTGGCTGTTGTCTTGTAATTTTAATTTCACCTGTTCATGAAGATCGCTGATTGCCTTTGGTGAAATCTTCACCATCAACACTCCTGTGCTCCAACTGACCCAAATCCCGTAACTCATGTACTCCACGTGGGTGCATTCCATATAGGATCTGGAAAGGACTACTGCCCATGCTTCTGTTGGGCGAATCGTTATAAGCAAATTCCGCTTGTCCAAGCACGTGATTCCACCGTCGAGAATTTTCTCCAACCAAACTCTTTAATAAATTTCCTAGACTTTATGTGGATGATAAGCTGAGCTGAAGTTCAGTTTGGTGTCTAATTTTTTCCATAAGGTCTGCCAAAAATGTCTTGTAAACTTAATGTCTCGATTTGAAATAATAGACTTTGGCAAGCCATGTAATCTGACTATCTCTGTGAAGAAAAAATGTGCTACATGTGTGGCATCACTGGTTTTCCTGCATGGAATGAAATATGCCATTTTGGTGAAACGATCCACCACCACCATGATGGAATCAAATCCCCGTTGTGTCTTCGGCAGACCTAAGACAAAGTCTAAACTGACTGAGTCCCATGGTCTGTTCAGAATAGGTAAGGGCATATACAACCCTGTGTTCTGGCTGTGTCCCTTTGCAAGCTGACACACTTTTCATCTAGTCACAAACCTCTGTACATCTCTACGCATCTTCGGCCAATAGTAAAAGTGGCTCAACTAATCCAAGGTCTTGTCTATGCCAAAATGCCTGGATAAGCCTCCATTATGCTTTTCCTGGATTAAGTTCTCTCTCATAGAACATTCTGGAATACACAACTACCCTCCTTTGAACAAAAACCCTTCCTACATATTATAGTCCAACCATGAACTATTATCTCTCAACAATGGATTTTGGCAAGATTCATAGCCTTCCTTAAAATCTACATCTATTTCATACAAGTCTTTAAGATGTTCGAATCCTAATACTTGTATTGTACTTTCTTGTAGTATCAAATTCCTCCTGCTTAATGCATCTGCCACTTTGTTGGCTTGACTGCTAATGTGTTTCAACACAAATGTAAAACTCTATAGGTACTCCACCCGCTTTGCATGTTTATGGTTCAGCGTATGCTACTGCATAATATACTGTAATGCAGAATTATCTGAAAATAAGACAAATTCATTGGCCAATAGATAATGTCTCCAATGCTTTAGCGCTTGAACCACTGCATAAAATTCCTTGTCATAAGACGTGTGCTTCTGCCTTCTTTCATTTAGTTTCTCACTGAAGTAGGCTAGTGGCTTGTCCTCTTGGCTAAGTATTGCTCCAATGGCTGTTCCACTGGCATCACAACGAACTTGAAAAAGTTTGTTAAAGTCCGGTAATCAAAAAATTGGTTTTTCAGTAATCTTTCTTTTGAGCAACTGAAAACTATTCTCTGCCATTTCCGTCCAATGGAAAGGCTAATTTGCCTTCTTAATGGTGTCCACCATTGGTGCACAAATCCCACTGAAATTTTTAATAAACTTCCGATAAAAACTTTCCAATCCATGAAAACTCCGTACCTCAAACAAACTTTTGGGAGACGGCCAGCTAACTATGGCTGCAACCTTTTCCGGATCCATTTTTAGTTCATTCTCGGAAATCACAAATCCCAAATAAATTAACTCTTTCTTGAAAAAGGAAAATTTCTTCAAATTTATCAGTAATCTATTTTGCTGCAATTTTTCCAATACATACCTCACATGTCGAAAATGCTCTTCCTTCATCTTGCTGAATATAAGTATATCATCCAGATATACAATCACAAATTTACCAATGAATTCCTTCAGCATCTCATTCATCAAATGCATGAACATGCTGGGGGCATTGCTCAATCCAAATGGCATAACCAACCATTCGTATAAGCCTTCATTAGTATTAAAAGCTGTCTACCACTCGTCACCTTCTCGAATCCTGATTTGGTGGTAGCCGCTTTTCAGGTCTATCTTTGAAAAGTACGCTGATCCACTCAAACAATCCATCATATCATCCATCCGAGGTAAAGGAAACTTGTACCCTTTAGCGATATTGTTAATTGCTTGGGAATCAGTGCACATTCGCCACTCACCTCCTTTCTTGGGAGCTAAAACAGTCGGAATTGCATAAGGGCTTAAACCTTTTTGAATCAATCCTTTATCCAACAACTCCTGCACCTGCTTCCTGATTTCTTCATTGTCCTTCGGACTCATCCGGTAAGCAGCCTTGTTTGGCAAACTGGCTCCTGGAATAAAATCAATATGGTGACTAATGCTCCGCTTTGGTGGTAATTTGTTTGGTAGATCGTCTACCACAATATCACTAAATTCCTGCAGCATGTCATTTATCTCTTTAGGTAAGTCAATGACTTCAGTATGGATCATTACTAGTTTTGGCTTCCGCACAACTACATATTTTACCTCATCATTCCCCATCTGTCACAGAAACTCTTTTCCACCTAACAGTAATGCTTTTGTCCCATTGGTTTCTGCGACATCCTCTTCCTTCATGGGCACTAGCGTATGCTTTATCCCATCTTTAACGAACTTGTAACATTTTATTTCCTCGTCATGGACGACCTTGCTATCACACTGCCATGGTCTGCCCAGTAGAATATGGCACACGTCCATAGGCATGATATCGCAAGTCACCTTATCCTTGTACTTGCCAATATGAAACTCTACTTTGCACTGCTCATCGACCAGCAGTTGGTGACCTTTATGCAACCAAGACACCCTATATGGAGTTGGGTGCTTCAACTTCTTCAAACCCAATTTCCCCACCATTTCAGTATTTACCAAATTATCAGTACTTCCACTGTCTATGATTAATTTGTGGCATTTCCCATGTGACTTGCACACAGTCTAGAAAAATGCTTTCCTCTGTGTCTGATCAGCTACTTCCTTAGCTGGTTTCAATAAAACCTTGTTCAACACCAAGGCTTCCCCGGTTTCAGGCATATTTTCCACCTCCTGTTTTGGTGCCTCTGCTTCATCAGGCTGAGCGAGATATGCTCCCCTCTGCCCAGTTTGTTCATTTTCAGGACATTCAAAGGACCTGTGTCCCCACTTGTGACACTTGTAGCACTGATAGGAATTTCCTCTGCCTCTGCCATTACCTCTTCCTCGCTGGTATGGCCTTCCTCCTCTGGTGTTACCTTCCCTTCCAGTCTTTCCTAAAGTCTTCAAACTACTGCCCTCTTCATTGCTGTTGGTAGTCCTACCTCTACCAAAGGACTATCCTTGACCTTTGCTAGAACCAGGTCCTCTTCTGGAATTTTATTTCCTAGTAATCTTTTCCTCCGCCTCCAAAGCACTCTGATAGGCTTCCGCTATGGTCTTAGGGGAAAGAATACTAATTTTGTCTAGGATCTCCATCCATAGACCATTTACAAACCTTGCTGTTTTCTCAGGGGTATCTTCAACATAACTAGCTCTTAGGTTTACTTTATAAAATTCTTCAGTATATTCCTTTACGGTCATCATTCTTTGCCTCAGTTTCTATACTTGTCTATAAAGGGCAATTTGATAATATTTAGGCAGAAATTTTCTCTTCATTCTAGCAATCATCCTGTCCCATTTTTTAATCAATGGTTTTTTCAATATCCTCCTTTCTGCCTGTACACTGTCCCACCATAGTGTTGCATGTCCCTTCATTTTGGTGACAACAAACCTGATCCTCTTGTCTTTGTTGATTTCTTCACATTCAAAATATTTATCTAGTTCACTTATCCAGTCTAACAATGTCTCTATGGAAAAACTGCCATCATAATTAGAGAGCTTCGGTCTTGGCTTGCTGCTAGCCAACAAAACTGACCTCAATAGTTTAATCTCTGGTCCTTCTTCATCTGACCCATCCATTGTGGCTGTGTTTTCCTCCTCACTGTCATCCCCACCTTCCGGATCTCTACGCCTTCCTGCTTCCATTACTGCCAAACGTGCAGTTAAAGTCCTAATTTCTTCTCGTAACCCTTCATCTGCTACTCTTCTGATGGCTCTTCCTCGACCCCTTCTTCCTACCTCCATCCTTACTGAGAGAAAGGAACAAACTGCTCTGATACCAAAAATTGGTGGTGATCCTGAGGAGGGACACGTAGCAACGACCGTTTAACTCTTATTGTTTTCAAATTTAAGACAATGGCAGGGTTTTGGTGTGAGGTTTTAATGTGTTTTATGTTTTCCAGTTTTCCCTTCGTACTAGCCTCGGGTTTGCAAACACGGTCTATCACACCTACTGAGGGTATTTGGAATTCATTCTTGCATTTCTGTGGTCTGGTTTAGCTCTATGGGTGCTTGGTGCTTTCGCCTGGTTCTTGTGATGGTTGGTAAGCGCCGTGCCTTTCTTATCCCATATGGTGGTTTGTTAATGATGTGCCTTGCTTGTTCCCTGTGGTGGTTTACTTCGCTAGTTCTTGGAGGGTTTTAGGTCGATTTCTCACCTGCAAGTCGATTTATCTCTGTCACCCGGTTCATACTTTGTCTATGCTCTGTTTTGCGATGATTGTTTTCTTGATTGTTGAATTGAGGCTTCTGTGATCCATATCAGGTTTATGAGAGATTTTTTGGCGTAAATCACAAGATCTATCATTTGTCGACGCGTTTCAAACCAACCAGTGTGGTTCATCATCAGGACAAGTTGAAGAACCAGATCCAACTTTGCATGTTAAATAGCTTGAGCAGAGCCTCCAATGGCTAGCTAGGCCAACGGCTAAAATGGACTAGGGTCCTTATCTGGAAAATGAATATATAAATAATATAAATAATTCAATTTAATAGTAAGTTAATTATAATAAGGGACTAAATAAATATATAAATAATTTGATTTAATTGGTTGTTAAAAGGTATTAACAAATAAATAAATACATAGAAACTATAAATATTAGAATAAAATGTATAATTAACTATATATATAGTCATTAACAAATTAATAAATACATAGCAAATATAAATAAGGAATAAAACATATGAATAACCATTTAAAGAGTTAAAAAAAATATCAATAAATAAATAAATATATATATATACCTTAGAATAAGTTTATATATATATATATATATATATATATATATATATATACCTTCCAAAAAAAAATAAAATTGTGAATACAAAAACTAATCAGATAAAATAATTGTAAATATTAACTAACTAGAATAATATTAGGTTAAAAAAAAAAGAAAAAAAGAAGAAGAAAAGGTACAGAAACAATCAGATAAAATAATTAATTGATTATAAACAGAAGAGACCAGAAACGAGGGGAGGGTAGGAGGAGGGGTGGAAAGGAAGGAAGCGACTAGGAAGAGAGAGCTGGGACCCAACATCTACTGATTCTCCAACCATCCTCTCTATTAAGATTTCTCGGCCTCTTTTCAATCTCCAGAGCTTCCCTAAATTTCCGATGATGAAACTGAGGAACCCTAGCAATGACACTAGCCTCTTCAATAAAAAAATGATGATTGGTTTTTTCCACATGCTCAGCTAAAGCCAAATACTTCGATCTCCTATGCTTAAGGTCAGTTGCGTGTTCACTAATCCTTTGATTGATGGAGCGACCCGTCAAACCAATATAGGGGGTCCCACAGGAACAAGGGATAATATATACCCCTTTCATATCTTCAGGGTCGATAGGATCCTTAGCTGATATGAGGGACATACGAATGGTGTTAAGGGGCCTAAAGGTTATAGGGACACTATGCATCTTAAGAATCCTTGCAATGTTGGGTTTGGTGATGATATGGCTATGAAAACATAGGTTCTCACCTTGCTACTGCACAAGACGGCTCAACGAACTCGTTCTCAGGTAATATTCTTGTTCCGATTGCAATTCCTCCTTTCGTTTTTAAGGCTCTAACCTTCTGGCTCCTTGGTGAGTAGGCAAAACTCCCTCATGGCATTTCTGTTGGGAGAAACCCTTTGTTACGAGTCTCGGCTCTCGTCCTGCGTTGCGGAATTAGACTTTCTTCAGGTAAATCCTCACTCCCTTTTGGTTAATCTATTTCAATGTATGGTTGGTCTCGTGGCCTGACTTGACTGCTGCCCATTTTGTGGTGGTGTGCAGGTCATTCCAGGGGAACGCTGCTCCACGACCTCGTCCTTGGAAGTTTTTGCAGGCTTAGGGAAAACCTGGGTAGGGTCTTTCCGTGGCTGTATCTTTCTTTTGCTTACTCTGTTTCTTGCTATGTCTGTAGTTGGGTATAACCCTTGGGGTTTCTATTCCTCCATGTATGTGTGTGGTTTCAGGGGTTTTCATGCCCTCATTGTTTGACTAGTATTAGCCTGTGAATTGTAATTTTCGGTTTGCATGGGTTTCAGAACCCTCCATGGTTTTTGGGTTGTATAATTTGTACCATGAACTGTTAAATTTGGAAATGAAATGAATGCACAGTTATGCTTAAAATGTTGAATATAAAAGTACCTGGTTTTTTTGTTGAGGAAGGAATTTTTTTTTATTGTCTATGCTGTTTTTTCCTTTGTCTGTTTCTGGTCTGAGATGCCTTCTATCACAAGTTTCTTGTCGATGCCATTCGGCTTCTTAATGAGTTATTTCACTGTCTTGCTTTCAATACAATGCCTGAAATATTTATGCACAAGGAAATAAAAAAATGTCATGCTTCCTTAATGACAGGTTCTAGATTTGTTTGCTTTTATAGAAATTCAAAACAATTGTAAATTACAAATTCTGAGCTCTCTCTTCTCTCTGGATGGCAGCCCCTCAATGAGCTCTGGTTTTTCTTTTTCAATGCATTACTAGTAGTTTCTTTACAGTTGAGGAACTGTTCCTCAGTTACCTTTCAATTATCTAACAGTTTCTTTAAACATGTTCCTAACTAATCCTATCTTGATTTTCTTTCTAATTTTTTGAAGTACAATGGCTGAGTCAACCTTAATTTAAATAAAACAAAATAAAACAGAAACTCAAAATGTTTTCCTTTCTTTCTAGCAAAATAAAAATAAAAAAAACCATTTCCCAGCTATCGCCTTTTTCAGTCGGATGCTCCTGCATCATGTTTGACTTAAGACCAAATAACTAAACGAACCATCGTGTATCATGGGAAGAGTAAAATTTGGCTGATAAAAACCTGGTGGAGAACACAAATGAAATAAATGAATCACTGATACAACTTTACTGATGTGGATCTTGATAAATGACAGAGGTTGTTTTTAGAAAATGGGACAGATGTTTCAATAGTAAAAATGTAGATAATGGTTGGTTTGGCCATTTTCAAGAAAGAGACGGTTTATTGGGCTAAAAATATTACACAATTTATCAAAATGATGAATTTGTATAGATATTTATTTCAATAGTAAAAAGGTAGACAATGGTTGGCCTGACCATTTTCAAGAAAGAGACTACCTATTAGGTTAAAAATATTACACAATTTATCAAAATGATGAAATTGCATAGATATTTTTATTTTAATAATTTTGAATTAAATTTTAATATGTGGCATTTGAGTTATTTGTGATTTCATTTTCCAAATTACAAAATTACATTGATCTAGAAAGATATGCATTCTAATTTTGAAATGATGAATGAAAGTAAGAAAGGCATCTTGGTCATAGTTGGTAGAAAGGGCATTTGAATTTTAGTGTAACTCTTAATTGTTCATTGGAAATTCAAGAAATGGTGGCTACAACCATGTGATATGTCATAGTCACCTGAGAATTATGATTAATACTTGGCATCAGAAGTTGCTCTTCCATCCTCGGTGAGAATGTTGGAATTCAAAAATACATTGACAAAAGAAAAAGTGATTGTCTCCTCAAGAGCTACCATTTGGTATAATATGACTCGATTCATGATGGGTCACAATTCCATTCCTAACTAAAATATTGCGAGGTTGTTTGTTTGTAATGCAAACAACAATAATAATGGTTTCAAGAAATCATTTTTACAACCATAAATTCTTCTTTAAAAAAAATTGTATCTTGAATATTATAAACCTCAATTAACTCTTTTCAAAAAAGTTTATGTAAATAATTAATAGTTACTATATGGTAATTGCCTTGGGTCATAGTGGGCATCAATTTCCTTGTGGGCAAGGTGGACCTCCATATCATCAAGTCTATCATTAGTGTGTCTCTGGCTTCTTCGCAGAGAAGCTAGGTGGTCTAAGATGTCCCATTGATTTTGCTATAGGTTGTTCATAAATGTAATGACTTCATTTCTATCCTTGTGTCTTTGTTGCTGCATTTCATCCAGAGTGACCATTACCCTTCGCAATTGCATCTCAAGAAACTCCATGGAGGGTGGTTGTTCCACTTGACTTAGCGAAAAAACCCTCTCTTGGGCCAGCTCCCCTCCTAACTCGACACGGAAACCCCTTCCTCCTTAGCAACTACGTCCTGACCTCCCCTTCCCATTGGTTGGCCTCTAGGCCCCATACCTCTCTGGCGTTGACCACGCTGTCACAACATTTCCAGATTAGCAATGATGCACTAGGAACAAGGCTCGACTATAACAAAAACAAGATTCCCACTCTGCCAACCCCCACAATTACTTCTCACGTACAACATAATTGTTCAACCCAGCAACTTGGATCAAACAACTCCATACTCGACAACCCAAATCACCCTACTGTCCCCCCCCCCAAAGTGTAACTCTAAAACAAGCCGCCACAAGGTAGAGATCCTTGACAAATCCATGACAACACACCAAATACATCTACCCTTCTCCTAGCTCTTGAGGTGTCGAGATCAATAGTATCTAGACCTAACTTCTCTCCATAATGGGATGCCTCGCTAATGCCAGAAAATAAAAATTACACCAGGACCCCTCTACAGACACTTGGACCAAGAAAAGGTTCAAGAAAACAAAATACCATAGTAACTAACTTCCGAGAGTGTTGCTAAAATTGTTGGAAGGAGATTCACGACCAGGCTCCACAGGCTGGACCAGCACCACTCTACTCCCTGTCAACATGAGACAGAGATGCCTTAGATTACCTGCAACCCTCTCGCTAGGATCCCACACTGAGCAATAGGGTTTCCAAGCTAAAACTCGCAGAAATACTCCCTAGTCACTCTCAACAATGGAGGTGTTGTTTACCAATGGGATGAGCATGTACATGTTAGCAGTCTGTGCATACTCATTGTCAATTATGCCACCCCTACTCACGCCCATACCAAAGACACAATAACAACAGAGAATGCACTCCATCCAAGGTTTATACTTTGTTCCCTCCTTCTTAAGGCTTCTTTGCGTCTAGCGCCACTTGTCCTCGCTTCTTGTCACATATGCTACATGCCTCCTCGACACGAGTTATGTTTGCCCCGAGCTTGCTGGCTTGTACATTGATCACCCTCCCCCATCAGAGTCACCGAATGACCTTCACCACCTGCCCTATGGCTTAAACTTTGATCGTCCAACCAATCCGAATGAATAAATAATTATCTTTTAATAAAATATATTTAATCATATTAAATTTGACTATTCATTATATTTTTCAAATACTTTTGAACAAAAACTAAATTACATTTCACAAATATTTTCATTTTAATTATTTTTAAAATTACTTTACAAAATTATAAATAATTATCAATAATTTTTATAGGATTTATATCACCTACTTTACCTCAAAATATAAACACAACCTTAAAAGCTATATAAAATAATATTTTTTTCGAGAGACTTTAATCATAAAAGATTTCCATATACAAATTAGCTTCATATTTATTTTTATAATATTATATTTGAAAATTTTAATAAAATTTTCATCTTTTTAAAGGCCAAAATTTTTGATTTAAATGTTAAGATTTCCCTATACAATTTAAATTAATATTTATTTTAATTTTTATATGATTATTTAAATAATTTTAGTGTTTTTTCATTTTTTTATTGTATTTAGAAATATTCTCTAATTTAATATAGAAGAAATGTTGTTATGTCTTATCTTATTATGTTATGTAAGTATTTTAATTTCATTAAATTATATAAAAATATAAATATAAATAAGTAACTAAATAAATGAAATAATTATAATTATAATTAATAATTAAACGAGCTAAATTAATCTAAACTCCAGATTTAATTGCTGATAACCAAGGGAATAACCAGTTAGGCAATCTTGCGGGACATTAGGTGAATTAAAAAAAACAATCCCCAATCTCTTAGATTGATCCGTCTTTCTTAAGGCTTGGCCTGGGAGCCCTGGTCAAGCGACAAAGTCTCACTGTGCATTCAAGCTTGGTGAAACGTTGAAGCGAGAAACTTGAGTGGAACACATAGAACTAATGTCTCGGCGCTTTGTTATTATTTAAGGGCGGGCGGTGCCCCCAACAACAACAGACACCATTTTATGATAGTGGGGGACACTTAAGCGTAAGTGCTTTGGCAAGCTCGTCCAATCAGTCAATAACTACGTTTTCTCCATTGTCTGATATAGCATCCACTGTTGCTCTAGCTGCAGCAGCAGTTACAACTTACCTCAAATTCTCAAAATACTAAGTGAATCTGACCTTTTTTCCTGCGTAGTCTTTGCGACAATCAATATTTTCTCCTATTAGTTTTGATGTGATGTGTTGCAATAGCATGTTCATAAATTTACCTCTTGTCATATTCTTTTGTAACCATCATCTTTTTCAAAATATTCATTTAAAAATCAAGAGGATTTCATTTAATATTGTATATGTTGTTTTGAGTGGATCAAAGGGATTTAGAACTTGGTCGTTTGTTCAATATAAAGATCTTTTGAAATGCATGGAATGAAAACTATTTTCAAAATGAATACCACATGTACATAAATAAGAACCATTTCTTGTTTCAGTGAAATATGTTATTACTAGAGATAGAGTAAGCATAGCGTCTTTTTAGTGCAGTGCATGTAATTTTTTGTATTTCACTTCTTGTTTTGCTTATGTGTGTGGGTTTGGTTGTCAATTATTTGTATTTCACTTCTTGTTTTGCTTATGTGTGTGGGTTTGGTTACCGATTATTTTTTGTTCTATTAGGAAAGTAATGTTCGTCGTGGTTTCATGTGTAACTTGAAACGAATTAACTACATGGTTGACAGAATGCAAAACATTGCACAGACAGGGCCAAGGTCAGGATATACAATAGTTTGTCACCTGGTTTGTGTAGAAATTTTATCTTGGAATCTATATAGATGGAACTCAATATAAAAAACTAGTACAAGATAAACCATATTACATTATAAACTTACTCATAATTGGCCCTGAAGTTATTGAGGGTAATTGAATAAAGAATCATATGAATATGGCTCTGGAAGTTTTTTGAATTTAAGCTTAGTTGTATTTTAATGTGGAGATTGCAAATGTGAATGTAAATTAATTCCATCTGTGCAAATTTTTTTGTTGTAGATAGAAATTTGTTTTCATTGATCAATTCACTGTCATTGCCTTTGATTAGTAACATTATTTCCACCCGAGGTAATAAAATGGCCCAATTGGCTAAAAGAGATGCATTCATAAATCTAGAGATATGTTTTTCAACCATTTAAGATGTACACAATTGCATGTGACTGGTAATCTGTAAACATAATTAAGAGGCCACTTCAATGCCATATATATTCATTCATTTAGTATATGCAATAAAAAAGAATTGTTTACTGATTTTAACTCTGAAGTTGAGAGAATAGTTAGGGTTAATGACATGGAGGGTTTGTCACAATTAGAGTAAATATAATAAAAATACGTTTCAAACATACCTCTCCAGACTAAAGGGCCCAGTTTGAATCCTCTCATCAAACAACTCCCATGGAGCAAATGGCCATATGGGCATTTCCTGCAATAAGCAGAATACCCAGACACAAATTCAATTAAATCCCAAGCAATAAGGAAGACAATCGATTCAGAATCTCATATCAGAGCAAATTTCAATCTGCTAAAAGAAAAAGGAAAAAAAATAGTGAATCAATAATTAAGAAAATGCGTGTGAAACTGTGTTAGGCTTCCTGCCCCTATCATAGTTGGATGACCAAGAAGCTCCCTGATCGTTTCTATGAACACCTCTGCCCATATTTTGCCCCATCATTTGGTGAATGCTGCAAAGAATGTTGGAAAATTTTTGCAACCCTGACGAGAGTTCAAATAATTTCCCCTATTCACTTGCATTCCATATTTCAAGGTCTTCGTATGAATGTGTTGTCTCATTTATGTTTTGTTCTCTTTCCAGTGGCCATGTTGTCTACATGTCGATGGTCACTTCACAATAACTGACACCACTTCATCAATAGCAAACATAGTCGAAGAACAGAATAATAAAAAGTTTTCATAATTAAATTAAAATTTAATGCGAAGTAAGTAATGTTAGCATTACTTACACTTGAGAAAATACTAAATGTCGAAACCTTTTTAACTTCAGGAATATGCAGAGAATATAGAAGAATGCTTAGGGAAGAGGCCAAATAAGACCATCGAATTTTGCATCGGTTAAAAAATCGATTATACCTATATGATAGGTTCATGAAACATATTTTCGAAATATCAAATAAAATGTTTGCATAATTTTATTTATTTATGCACGAACTAATGCGAGACTAATAAATTGATAACTAAGAGTCTCGTCATGGCAGGGACTGATAATGAAGAGATTTTAGGCATGGCAAAGAATTAAGCAAACTAAAAATCATAAAACATTCTACGAGCTTTAGGGCACTTCTCATTTTCCAACCAACAAAGGCTATGTTTTCTTCTTTCATTGCACGGCTATGTTTTCTTCTTTCATCACGCCAATGTTTCGTGAGCATGGATCAAACCAACGGTTTATATATTTATTTATTATTTTTTTAATATGTTTAAGTCGAGGGTTAGGTTGGAGTTAGTTTATTTGTTAAAATAGGTGTATTCTAACTTATAAATATATTAGTTTTTTTTTTAAATATTTTTTCTTGATAATTTTAACCAAATTCTTGCAAAGATTTTTAAAAATTTGAGTTTAAGTTGTTTAATCTATAGAAGTCGAGTGTCCCAAGAGTTTTTCAGGGCCCTGAATCCATTTATATATTCAAAAACATATTTTAAACAACAAAAAACCAGAGTCTTTCTTGAAGTTTTATTACTGAATTCCAATGAAATAAATTATTTGTTTTGTACATAGTTAAAATATAATTAATGAAAGTTGTTCAACACATAATCACCAATTTTTATATTGCAACATATAAAGCCTCCTAGATACATTGTTTCACCGGGATATGCCACAAGATTTAGAGAACAAGCATTGATATACAAAAACAAATAAATGCAAGAGGAGTAGTAGTGTTAAACGTCGAATCCATATTTGAATAAAAAAATTAAACCCAAATGCTATATCTCCTTTCACTCCAAATTGTAAATCATTGCTTGTTATATCATGTAATGAAGAGAGGAATTTAGAATTTTAGTGTTCTCCCTAGGGCTTGCACATTCAACATAATGATTGCGCTAGGAAATGAGCTTAGGCCTCCCCATCCACTGGGGAGCTACAACACCCATGCCAAAATTCCATCACCTTCAATAACTAGGATCACGCGGACCATGTGCCACCCCATGCACCAACTAACTCCACCTCTTAAAATCAATGCAACCAAATAGATTCCTGACACATAATTTGGTTGAGGTACCATGTACCTACCCAGGCACTGTTGAGAGGATTGTTACATCCCCTCCTTCCACCTTATAACTTTAGAACTCCTTTCCCTTGCACCTACCCAAGCACTATTAAGAAGATTGAGAGTATTATTACATCCCCTCCTTCCACCTTATAACTACAAATTCCTTTCCCTTGCCATGCAAGCTTGTGTGTGTCCTAATCACGTGTCCAATACTCTTCCCACTCCAAATGCCTTCAATCATGTAATTAAGGAATAATTTAATACTCCTCCCTTTAATGCTACTATATTGCCTATACCAAAGGTTTTTCCTTGGTTAACAAGGAAATCAACCTCCTTATTATTAATCCTTGAAACACGGTATGCAGAAAAGGACACTAGTTTCTACAACATGGATCAAATTATTTTAAATATTAGGCTCAATTTTAATTCTAAGGGAGAAGAACCCATTATCACATGAAAAATGATGAGTTGAGATCTCCAATGATTATTAGATTACTAAGATTCATCTGTAAGGCCTAAAGAAATCATTGGAACAAGTTGCAGGCTTTTGCCTTATTGTCGAAGCAATCCTTAGAACAAAGTACAAGCTTTTGCCTTATTATAGAAGACCATTCTCAGTCCCCCTAAATAATTTATTTCAACTTGTCCCTTGGGGTGAAAAATTTCCCCACCCCTTGCTCCTACCATCCTTGAAAGTGTGTGCATAAATTTTATTAAATTTAGAATTAAACATCAGATTTAGAATTCCCCCCTAAAATATATAATGATTTAATTGTAATATAAACTTTTTAATTACAATGAAATATGTGTATGGAAAATAGAGAGAAGAGAAATTTAATGTACTAGAAAGAGATCGTTAACCCCAAGAATATCAAAAGTATGTTTATTTTACTCCTAATTTAAAAAAGAAAATCAACATTGCTAAAATAATAATGAACTTCCATGGTGTAGTTGAGCATTGGGCTAAGCCTAAGTGTCATGGTAGGAAAGAATTTAACATCTTTGTGATACCAAAGAGTAGAGAATAAAAAACAATCTGGCTTCCAATGTCACATATATGTCCATAATAGATCTTCACAACTTATTAACTCATCAAAACCAACAAGATTTAAGAAAACCTATTTCATATATTTTCAATTATAAAAATAATTCTTTAAAGAAGACTAATTAATTTCATATAATATTCACAAGGCTTCTGTAGACAAATTTGGTTGAAATTTTTCATTAATTTCCTATATTTTCAATTATATTCTTGTTGTCATTTCGATAAACACCTTCCAAAATTTGTCTTGCACTTGAATTTTGGAGCCTACTTGTGATCCTAGGATCTGTCGTTCCTTGATTATTCATAGTTGCTTCATGGTGAGTTGGTGTTTCCTCACATTCTAAGTGTCAAAGCCACTTGCTTATGCATGCTCATTTCTCGAAGAATTCACAAGTGCACTTCTTTCGATGCAAGCTTACATAGGCATTGCAAAGATCTTAAAAGTAAGGCTTGCACAATCACTAGTGACAATGAATGCATAATCCTTAAGAAAAATGTACTGCGTAACATATAATGAAAGTCAATGTGGTCTCTCCATTGACAGTCTTCATCAGTTTGATTGCAATTGTACTTCTATTTTGGTGAGTTTTCTCAACTATTGCTCTAGCACACCTTTGTATTTGAAAGTGTTGCTTTCACATTCGACACTGTCATTTTGGCTTGCGTTCACTTTAAAAAGTATCATGTGCATGTTATCTTTGCTCTAGCATATGTTTCTTTCACTTTCTTTAGTCCTGTATAAGTTTTATTTGCAATTTTCTCTTACTTTTGTAAGTATCGTCTTTTGGCATAAGAAGTGTTACACATTATAAAAGTGGAGTTATGGTTCATTTCAAGAGGCAACTTTGGTACCAATGGGTCCTATTTATCATATAGACATGTATTAGACTCACTCCCAAAGTTTTGTGCACTATCGTACTAGTGTCGTCACTGTCATCGCAAAGTCCATCCTAAGTGTCACACTTGGAGGAGAATGTTGTTTTGTCATCACATTAAGGGGATAATGTTGATTATGATTATTGAGTGTTCAATGTTGTGTCGTTGATTTTTTTAGTGTGATCATGTTCAATTCCTAGTTTAGTTTCATCTTAGCCTCACTGATCCCACACTTAGTCAAATTTTGGAAAGTCTCATGCCTGATGAACCTAGAGTCACTCTGCCTCTCTGAACTGTGCATTGTTCAGTTGCAAGCCTCAAGAATGCATCCCTGCCTCTTGGAACTACACAATTCACATTTATTATTGCGTAGTCATATTGTCTAAGAATTTCATTCAGAACTACGCAATCTCGTGTCCCATCCAGTCTCTTTTTACGCATTGCACAGTTGTAAGAAATATTCTGTCTCCCTTCCTTCTTGAATTGTGAAACTGCACAATCCTCTGGCCCTCTCTCTCTCATAAGCTACAAATTACACATTTACAATGGGTAATCCTGCCTCACTCTGACCCTCAACTACATAGCCTTGTCTCCCAGGCTTCTAGTTTTGCACATTGCACAGTCAAAAGCATCAATTCCTCACTCTTGTCCTCGAGAACAATGCACTACACAATCCCTGAGCCTTCATCCTGGTCTACTACCCAGTTCTATTTCAATCAATGATTTTAATGAAGCAAGCTAGACTAGGAGATTCCCAGACTAATTTTGTCTTCTCATGAGTGATTTTCATTTGCAGGTACTATAGCTTGACATGATAGGATGATTCTCATAGAGAAGGAGAAGGAGACTATGCTAGAAGACACTCATGAATATGTGAAGACAAGATATTCATCAAGAAAGAAGATGAAGGGACACTAGTTTATGATAAAAGACCAAAGATGAAGACCACATAAAGAATTCATATCACTCATCCCCTTGGAGGGTGAAGATGAAGAAAAAAGCATATCTTTCATGAAGATGAAGTACTAAGCATACCTCTCATGAAGATTAAAGACAAAGCAACAAGAAGAACAACTTGGCATTGCCACCTCATCATGAAGTCCATGTCATCATTGTCAAGTTGTGACTTGTACTAATGTCATCATAATGACATGTGTGTCCATGTGTCTTGCCACATCATTTATGGATGTAATGATGTAATTATAAAAAGTAAAGGACAAAATGTAATGTGTGGAAGTATAAGAGTCATATGTGGAATATGAAAAGTCACATAGTCATATATGGACAAAAGAGTCTTTAGGAAAAATCCAAAAGTCATATAGAAGTCTAAAGGTCACATTAGAAGTCCAAGAGTCATGAGGGTAACTCAAGAGTCATAAGGGATATGACAGGTCATTCCTGTTGTTATAAAATAAACCCGATAACTCAAGGAAATTACTTTTGGAGGCTTAAGCTTTTGGATAGCTAGCCTTGGCTTCTCTTAAGCTTGACAAGCTGGCATAGGAGAGAAGATCATTCTTTGGAGAAGTAAGAAGTGACTTAATGTTCCAATATTGGAACTAGTGGCTTGTCATTGTAATTGTGTACTTGGATCTTTCACTTAATAATCAGAAGCCTACTGAGCTAGAACATTTTCATGCATGTCTTGTGAATACGGTAAGACTATTCTTTATATGTTTGTAGTATTTTTTTGTTCATATGTACTAAGCAAATTGAACTACTTTGTTGGCATTTATGCTTATCTTGTTGAATGCATGTTGTATTTTCTTTAATGTTCGTTGTGTCTATGTGAACCATTTTTCTAGATAGCTAACGAATCTTTCCTTTCTCTTGTGTCTATCTCTTAGGATAATAATATTACTTTCCTTTTAGAGGCTCACTTTTATTTCCCTCTCGTGAATGTCTTCGTTTACACATTATAATTGTTGTTTCACGATGTCAACATACTTGTTGATTTCAAATTTTATGTGCATACTATCTTATGTGATTCATTGCATCCAAGGAAAAACTTAGGGTTATGGTGTTCGGGTCAATACTCAGGATGAGGCTTTTACTCCAAACAATGTGAGGTCTAGTTGAGACTTCATACTGGGGAGAACCCCTTGGTTGACGGATTTACAACATCACCAACAGTTGGTGCTAGAAGGAGGGCTAGATGATAAGTTGTGCCCATTGATTCTATTTTAAATCTTTGATCTTAGATGGATCACCCCCATTCATACTTCTAGGGTGTTTTTTCAATAAATCCAGTGGTAATTTTTTTATCCTTGATGAACTTCTTTATGACTTGTCTCAATTCAAGTTTGATGGTGAGGGTGATACATCTGTAGCCAAGCATGCATATCCTTTTCTTAAGTTCTTTGAAGATTATGAAATTGAGTATGAAGATGTGGCTTGCGTTCTTTTCTTCCTCAAGATTGAAGGTTGAGTTAACCAATGGGGTCACACCCTACCATCCACTTCCATTCATTCTTTTGAACACTTCATCAAGGAGCTTCATTTATCCCTTGATAAGTATGATTACCAAGATGTCCTTAAAAGGATTAATCAACTAAGAATGAATCCTAATGAATCAATATAGGATTTTGCTAACAGATTCCTTAACCTTTGTTATGAGTTTCTTGAAGAATATACAGATTGGTATTTGTTAAACACAAGTTTGAGTGTTTGGTTTATATCTCTTTTCATGGTGAATCTAGCCCCCCTGATGTTTCTACTTCCCCAAATTTTGTAAACCATGAGACACCTCTAATTTCAAAGGAGGAACATAATATTCCTTTTTTTCCTTTCCCTCCTCCTTTTTCAGTCCCGATGTGGGTGCCTCCTTGTGATGATGTCGAAGTTGGGAAATATGAACATCATACTGTTGATCCATCTCTTCAACCTTCATCCATTTCTAATGATCCAGGTCTAATGGAGGAAACCTTGGAATGGTTCATGAAGCCTCAGGTAAAGACTAATCCCTCCATTCCTGAAGATGGTACTAACACATAACTTCAGTCTTGAATATGATTTGGATGCTTGTCCTTATCTATCATCTCATTCTCATAGCCCCATGTCCCTTGATATGCTCGATCAGTTTCTTCCAAATCCAATAAATGATCAGGTGCAAGGTAGTCACATTTTGCAAATATAGGAGCAGGAAAGCAATGATTCTTTCGATCTTTCCACTCTTTTTCAAAGTCCTATATGTTGAGATAATGTTCCTTCATTCTCAGCTAATTTAGAATCTACTAACCTCGCAATCAAATGAAGTTAATTTTCCTAATCAATCTAAAGTCTTGGGTGACCATCATTTTGATGAGGATGACTTCATTGATGTATATGATGATGGAAGCCCAAGTGCACCAACTGATCTTTTAGTTTCTCAAGAATATTTAGTTTTGAAATATTTAGAATTTGATTTAGTCAAAGAAAATTTTCTTAGGGAAAATTCTTCTTCAACTCATTGTTCCTTGTGCCCTATGGCTTGTAATAAAAATATGTCATGATTTTTCAATCTACAACCTAATTTGTAGAATTTTGAATTGACACAAGGTAGTAAGGTTATCCATGATGAAGAAGAAAGTAATCAAATCATTGAGCATCCATCCCATTCTTTGCAATATTTTGTTTTGCATGAGGAAAAATATTCAAATTAGTTTTCTCATGATATTTATCTGATTCATACATCTCTACATTTGTGATCAAAAGAATATTATGACTCGAGTAATTTTTTATTTTTATTTTTTATAATCCGATCAAGCCAACGATCTAGATGGCTTCCATCCAGGTAATAATAATCGTGTTAATTTAACTGATAGTAGATATGCAAATGAAAATTGTGCTCTGACTCAGTTCTCAAAATGTTGTTATCTATCTTTTAAAGTTTTGGAAATTGTCAGGAAGTCGACCCAATTCAACTCTCGTTGATGGTTATGTTAGGTTCTCGCAATCCTGGTAAGATCTTGGAACCATGTCAGATATGTATTTCCTTGCAAAACTCTTTACTTTTTATTATTTCACTTGATGTAAACTCGTCCTTTATGGATTTTTCTATTTCACGACATAATTTTTATATGTCTCTGGATTGGGTTTCTAATAAGATAGAGGAAATTGTTGTAGTTAATTCCTGTTCATATAGACCTCTTAAATCTGATTTGTGACTAGAATTTATATCTTTAATAGAAGTAGAAAGTTGGGAAACTAACCAATTTAAATGTTATCTTTGGTCAAAGAATGCATGTATGTTGAGTGCTTTGGTGAACAACCAACTCCTAATCTTCGTTGTGAATGTTATTAAAATAATCATTTTGGTTATGGCCCAACCAGTCCTTTTGAGTAGCATTCAAGCCTCAAATCATTTAGTGGATCAAAAACCCCCATGCTGAAATGGATTATAGATTTGCTTTGACATACCCTTCTGACCTTTTGTCAACATGTTATTTCAATTGGTTTCCCAGATTTACAAGGCCAACAATTGCTTCTAATTTCCCAAGCTTTCATAGTACTAACATAGTTTATAAGTAGATACAAAGGAAACCAATGGAGAATTAATAATATTAGATGTTAATTCATCATCTAGGTCTTAAAATTAGTCCCAACAATTGTCATTCAATGAATCATTTTCCCAATAATACATTCGATGATGGTCATCCTATATCGATTGATCTTGTCAATTCTCCATATAATTTGAGTACACTATTTGATAGTTTATTCTCTCAAGAATTTCAGGCGTTTCAAAAGGATTTTTTTGAATTTCATGATTGAATATATGACTAGTTGGAAGCATCTTACTTAGCAAGAGCATTTGCTAACAACAAGCTTCGATCCTTCTTGATGTTTTCTAATAAAAACAAAGCAAATAACAGTACAATCACAAGAATCCCTTCAGGTTTGTTTGACTGTTTTTCTAATAGAAGAGGTAAGGTTGTTGGTTGGTTAAGGTTAGTCGTTATGACACATATTTCTTCCTTTCGGCAAGACCTTCAATATTTTGTGCAAGCTATTCAAGTTCCTATCTTCTGTTTTTCACATTACTATATATCGGTTTTATTGCTAGTATCTTTGTGTTTTCAGATCTGGAGCAATTATGGTGGTTAAATTGGAAATATCATTACACTTGAGTTTGACCTTCAAGCTGGTTAGGTCAGGAGTAGGTCTAGTTGTCTTCTAGTTTCCCTTTTCGCACTCATCGTGTGTTTGTTGTCAATCTAGTCTCTGCATTTCTTTTGTTTTCTTACTTTTGTCTGCATGTTGCTTATCTTTTTGGTTTTGCTTCTTTGTTATGTATTTTCTTTTGTGTTTTACTTGAAAAGGATTTGAATGAAAGATGTCTCTTGTTGGATCAAAATACAATGTGGCAAAGCTTTAAAAGGGAAATTGTGATGGCAAACAATGCATGGATTATCTGACATCCTCTTCTCTATCTTGGATTTACATATCTTTAAAGTCAGTGAAGTATGAATGGAAAATACAACTCGTTCCCGAAGAAAAGCCTTTGGTCGAACTATGAACCCTGTATCTTTATTAGGATCTTCCATTTTGAATCAACCTTGTATTAAATGGTGTTTGGACCAGCGGACTCAATCGAGTAGAGAAGGGAAAGGAGAAAAGCTTTAAATGAGCATATTAAATTTGGTTATATTTAAGATCCCATAAACAAGAAACCAACCTCTTCTTCTCTCATTAAGTCGGGATCCCTCTTCCACCGTCAAAATAAATAAGTGCATTTTCACATTCTATTAGTAACTACATAAAGAGGTGAAGAAGAGAAAGCCTTACTACATAGGGAGGTGAAGCAAGCAACTTCATCGAGGTGTTGCCTAGGCTCACTGGCAGCGAGGCAATGCTTGTGGTTCCTTGAGGTGACTCTGCTTGGGTACTATTTAGGCTTGTTGGCAGTGGAGCAACACCAGAGGATGTTCTTAAAAGCTCAATATACTTATTATTCTTCTCCCTTATCGAAATAGTTGAGGTGTGAGTAGCCTTATGTTTATGTGTTCGAAGATGAGAAAGGAAAAAAAGAGATTATATATTTATCTAACATAAGTAGCAAAGCCAGGGTAATATTCATGGAAAATCAATTGTTATCACCAAAAAATGATCAACTAGACATTTCTAACTAGGTGGATCGAAATACACCATGTGGATTTAATTTTACCATAGTAAAATCACTTTCATTGTGGAAAATAATTAGTAAACCACTTTTATTAAATTATTTTCCGATTTAAATTAAAAACCCCATGAGAATAATTAGATAAATCATTATTTATTTAATTTTCTTTGGGAATTATTATTTAATAATTATTCCTTGTCACATTTGATTATATCCCTTAGGAATATTTAAATAAATCATTTATTTGAATTTCCTTATTTCCGTCATTAGAATATTATTAAATCACTATTTAATAATTATTTTGATTTCACACCTTTCTTGTTTCTCGCAAAATAATTAATAAATCATTTTATTTGTTAATTATTTCTAAATAAAGAAATTTAACCATTTTAAATTCCTTTTCCCTCTCTAATAAATATAATAAAGTATTCAAAGTAGTTAGATCTGAATTTGGTCAATAATATTTAATTATTCTCCATTTTCGAGATTAACTCCATACTTTTCTATATAAAGGAGGGTTTTTCATCCATTCTTCACCATGATCATTATCATCGTCAACATTATTGTCATTTTCTTGAGCTCCCATTTGAGTTCTTCACTTTGTTTGGGTTTTTCACATGATTGAGAGAGGGAATTCTATTTCTGAAGCATCAAGGATATCAAAGGACCCATCCCATGGAGGGGGACTTACAAACCAATCTGTAGATCTCCTTCACCAGGTGTTATCAATAAAGATTTATTCATTTAAAATTATCTTTCCAATTGGGTTATTATTCTAGATACATTATTTTGCTGCTATTTGTTTTAGATCTTGTTTTCTTTTACTGCAAATTTTCCATTTGTATTGCATATCTAGAACGACAACAACCATCAAATTGTTGTTAGGGTCACTTGTCACCTAGTGACTTAAGTGAGGATTTTTGGTACACCTTCCAGGAATTTTCACACTAACAAATGGCGACTCCACTAGGTTTTTAGTTACATTTGTCGTCAACAAATGACGACTCCAATAGTTTAATAACCATGTTCTTGGGTGACCAAAGTTTCAGAAATTTCAGGGTTTCTTCAGCCATTTTTCAGGCCTCTCAATTTTTATTTATTTTTTTAAACACTGTTTTGTCAATTTTTCAGATTTTGATGGGTTTTTGGTCTTTTGTGCAGGTCACAGGTACTAGTCGAGCAGGAGATGACAACAACTGTCTGAGATATATCAACCGAGACTCCAGGGGACAGAGCACACTTTTTTTCCCTTTTAGTGTGCTCCAGATAGCACTTTTTGGCCCAGGAACTACGCTCTCACTGAAACTAGGTCAGTACCAGCGTTTTGCAACTTTTTTGAAGAAAATCAATTTTTTTTACAGTTTTTCCTAGAGCGTTGTCTGCAGACCGGTTTGGGTTTTTCAACTTTGTTAATCAGTCTCCCTTAGGCCTAGATCCACTTGTTTCGTCTCTTTGAGGAAGGAAATAACCCCCTAGGGATTATAGTACTCCTCCACATTGTTAAGAAGACATTTTCTTAATGAGGAGTCTATGGTTTTCAACATTTTTAGCCTCTATTTTTCAGATCTGATCCATTACTTTTTAGATCCATTGGATAAGTTTGTTTTACCTTTTTTCACTTTAGATTTTGGGTTTGCCTTTTCCCCTTAGGATCCTCTTAAGCCTCCTATGTCCAGATTTAAACAGGAACACGACAAATTACATATATAAACATAAATACAGAGATGCAACAGAAATAATACTTCATTTCATTAATGTAAAATACTGAAATATGCTTACAAACAGAAATGGAAATGAACTAGCTTGGGCGATGGTAGCTTATCTCTGAGAAGAGATGTGGTGGTTACATGCCTCTAAATTGTGTTACAATGAGCCTCAAGGGCCTTTTTATTATTGAAAAATAAGAGCAAACCCTAAACAACCAAAACCCTAACCCGAGGAGATGTAACACCAAGAGTTTATGGGCCCCATTGGGGTTAGTTAGATAGCAAACTTCTTGGGGTCGTGGCTTGGTCATATTATCTCCGTTTGACGTGCATGACTCTCTGAGGACTATGTTGGTCACTTTAATTGCTTATTAATTCAAACAACCAAGTGCTACATAAATTGTCAACCCAGGGAAGTCTGTTATTTCAAAGGAAACTACGTACTATATGTACTCAATCTTAAAAGAAATAAAAGTTGTAGTAAAGACTAGTCGCACCTTGCTTAAACAAACTGAAGCTTCACTCTGAGTTACAACAAAAACAATCTATTGCAGGCAGCTACCAAAGAATGCTTAATTTCATTAAAGGAGTAATCTAAAGAATCAATCTGCAAAGGAAAGCGCTAGCTATGCTGTAACAGAGAACATGACCCTATTCCCAGAGCGGAAATCTTTAGCACCTGTTTCTTATTATTAAGCTGCCAACTCACTCTGTAAACTCAATTGCCAATGCAACACACATGAATTAACTGTGGATAAAATAAACGCTGTAGCAATCAATTGGAAAGAAAACAGAGCTTCAGCAATAATGCAAAAATGATATTCAGTAAACTATATTGTTAACAAAGCATGAACGAAAGACACACTTAACACACTGCAGAGATATAATGGGTGAATCTTGTGATGAAGGTGGGCCCTGTCCTTCTCACAAGATTCCCCAGGAGACAAGAACTAGAAAGAAATGTTCAGGACAAGATTTTATTCATCTATCAATATGTCATGTTACAGAAAAAGGATTCCAGTTCTGTTCCTTCAAGTAAGCTCTTTTCCGCAGTCTATTCCTCCCCCTCTAATGTAGATGTCTCCTCTTTTTAAAGAGGAGACATCTATTACAATAGATTACATTGTAAGTTCCTATTTTAACCCTTTATACAAAAACAGGGAAATTAGTTTTCCCTTTAACAAAATGCTGTTACAAAAACACTGTCTTTAGATCATGATCATTACATCCAGTGTAGTAGCTCCTTCGGTGATCTTTTTTTTGTTGTCAAATCTAGACTGCAGATCACAACTGTTCAACCACGAGATTTGCGCGTCGTTCCTACTATTTCAGCAACTGTGGAAGTAATCTTGCAATCTCCAGGCAGTTTCAGCAACGTGGACTGTACATTGTTCTTTAACCGTTCAACAATTATCAATTCAATGGTTAATAATGAAGATAACGTAATTATATGTAAAATAATTAAACGTATAGTGATGGGAAGAAATATTGTGTACCTTTGGAATAATTGGGTTAAAACAGTAATCAAGGACTTTAAATATAAGTTGAAAAAGGATGACATCATAACAAAATGTATGGTCAAAAAGAGACAATATGAGGTCCTAACATCCCCCCCAATTGAAAGGGTTGCATGTCCTCATGCAACCTTTACTCTGAGTCTGAGTTCGAGTACTGGGATGTACAGTGCAAATTACTTAGAAAGTAAGTGTAGAAGGTGCTATCAACCAGATCTCTGAAACCCTGGACATTCTGTAGTCTCTGCCATGCTGCGAGCTCCTTCGTTTTGGACAACCTGAAATAAGCCTTATATTGTTGTACTGACAACCATAGAAGAGGGAAGTGAAAATGATATCCTAACCACTTTTCAGCACAGTGTTGAATGCATTTGACATAATTAGGTAGCCGTGAAATTGCTGCTTGAAGATTAAGTGGGTTAAAGGGATGATATTCCTTTCTCTCCTTAGGGCAGTGTTCCCAAAATAGATTGTTTGCCTGTAAGGCAAGAGCTCCCTTGGCTTTGACATAATATTGGCAATCTTGTAAGACTTTTGCCTGTAATTCTCTCAGATGCTCGATCATTCCTGGTTCCCTTAAAAACCGATGATGTTCAGCGACAAAAACGACAACATTCTGTGGTTCAGATTGAATCCACAAAAGGCAATTATCTTCATTGTGTTTTGCTGAAAGGAGGCATTTTGCCACGTGAGCTGATTGGCCAAGAAAGAGACAAAAGCTCTAATCTGAATGTCCCCAACCAAAGGAATCAGATTAAGTTTTCTATCCTCAGGCATGGCTTCATTATGGAGGTATAGTTCATAGAGTAGATTTTTTTCACTGAATGATGCCTTTGTGAATGTTTTGATAAAATCTTGAGGTGTAGATACCTCATGAGATTGTCCATCCTTGATTGCCTTTGCTTGGAAGAACGTTAGGCACTCTGCCAGAAACATAAAATAATTAAAGGATGGTTTCCTGGCGGCCAGTAGTCTTTGAACCAAATTAAACATGAAAGACAATTTAGTTTTTAACTGTTTATTTTCCCTGTGCTGTTCACAAGACTATTCCAACACATCCCAATTTGCATATATATAATTCTGCCGTGATAATTTATGTTCCTGCAAGATCCTTTTTTGTGACATAACATATTCCTTCTTCTATATATCCATTTGTGCTTGAGTACTTGTGGTCTGAGTGAAGACAATCTTTGAACGCCGAGGTTCAGTATGGGTAAAGACAGTCTTTGTAGGCATTGATGCAAGACTTTCAGTTTTAACAACCAGAGTAGGCCGAGATACTTGTGGTTTCTCTTATTTTTCAAAAATTCTTGAAGGCCCTGATGGTTCTTGCGGGGCAGCTACATCTAGGTTGTCTGTTTTATGGACATCAGCAGGTGGTTCTTGTGTAGCACCTGCTGAGTCGGTAGCTGGAGCAGCTATATCATGGTCATCTGTTTTATGGACATCAACAGGTGGTTCTTGTGTAGCACCTGCTGAGTTGGTAGCTGGTTCTTGTGGGGTAGCTACATGCTGTATATCATCTTGGGTATCCACTTTTGATGGATCAATAGCTGGTTCTTGTGGAGCAGCTGTTGAATCAGTAGCTGGTTCTTGTGTGATAGCTACATTCTCTGAAAGGAATGATGTCACAAAATCCTATGCATTTTGCATTTCCGTACCCGAGGGTGAGGTAGGTAAAGATTCAGGGCCTTGGGACTGTGGTGGGGTATGGGGTTTTAGGATAATAGGCGGGGAATTTAGGGTAGTGGTTTTAATTGCTGCTTTAGAAGATGTCCTCGTTCATCTTCAAGGTAAAAAGGTAGGAAGAACAATGGTTTTTCTTTTATGAGTAACTTTCTCTGGGGTAGGAGGGTCATGAGAAGTGATAGCTTCTTTAATTGAGGCCCTTGTTCATCTTTTTGGTAGGGGAACAACCTTTTCTTTCCTTTTCCTTTTTAGCTTAGCAATGGGAATGTTATCATCTGAATCATCACTGGGGATATTGACAGTAGGGGTGGATGATTCAGCTAAATTATGGGGTGGGGTCGATGCAATGGAGGGGTCAATTGGATTAACTGCTGCGGGTGGTGGGGGATCAACGATGCTCCCTGGTTGTTGTACAGAAGGATTTTCAATTTGCTGAGGGATTCTAGGGGTCTGTTGGGTATTTTTAGCATTTAATTGGGGAGTTTCAGCTGCTGTTTGAGAAATTTCAGCAGATTCCTAAGGATTTTCGGCTGCTGCTTGAGGAACTTCAACAGTTTCTTGGGGATTTTCGGCTGTTGCTTGAGGAATTTCAGCATCTTCATGGGGTTCTGGGGGTGGGTTATTAAGGAGAGGGGGATTCTGTTGAGTAAAGCCCCTCTGAATTAGAAGCTGAACAAGACGATGGTGAGTGAGGGAAAGGAGTGGGTACTTCGCATTCATGGAATAATGTGACATATTCTTTAGACACCCAAGTAGATAATATGGCATATTTAATAGACGACCATGTCTTAAATGATTCAACAGGACAAAATCATGCTGATAAACTACCTGGTAACATCCTTCGCAGGTGAGATAGTGCTTGACAAATCTGGCAACCTTCGGCCATGGAAGTGGTAATGAATGAAGTGCAACACCCCTGCCTCTAGGCTCGACCCACTCTCCTGGTAGAAGGAATTCCTGTTTTGCATTCAAAATGATGTGTTTGCGACTGAACCATCGAATGCCAGTGGCCGGTAAACCTGAAACCTGTGCTATATCATCCTCTGTTACTGGAATTCGGACTCCTTGAACGGTAGAGTAGCCTTCCCGCAAATTGCATGCAAATTCAAGGACTTGCTGAGGATCAAATCCTTGGAGCCTTCGAAAATAATCTACCCAGCCTGCTTGCTAAAAAATCTGATATACCTCTGGGTGCAATTCCAATAGAGCTGTTGAACCAAGTTCATTTCGAATAGCATTGCCTCCCATAGTTACTTGCTTCAGTAAAATGCACAGTACAAAGCCGAGTTACCGCACCCAAAACAGAGTAAGTTTTGGAAATAAGGTCGTGACATAATAAGACGAAGATGGGGTGACGGGACATGATCATGGTAAAAAAAGACGGTGATTGGCGTATCATGAAATGATTGCAAAATTTTGGTTTTCCCCCCCAACTGCGGCTAAAATGATAAGTTTGAATGTACGGTGATTGTGGTAATCATGTCACAATCTTCTCATTAACTATAGTTTAATATTTACACATAAAAAACACATACCTCATGTTTACCTTCGATTGATATTCTGAAAATATAATGTTGTCGCTAATAGATCACCAATGGTTATGAAAAAGGGTTTTGTAATATGAGGGTATTTATATGAAAGACTTTTATAAACATAGGAGGAGGTAGTGAAAGATCAAAGTTATAAGGATCAATAAATGATTCTCACAATGGGGAGCAACATGTATCCATTCTTTTGAGAGGA
The DNA here is from genome assembly GCA_031772625.1 of Pinus tabuliformis. NCBI lineage: Eukaryota > Viridiplantae > Streptophyta > Pinopsida > Pinales > Pinaceae > Pinus > Pinus tabuliformis. The sequence continues at coordinate 264,240,880 of CM062819.1, read as the reverse complement.
ATTAATGTTCCAATTGTGGGAAAAATGGGAAATTTGATGAGAGATGGAAAAAGTCGGTGTTTCAACAATGAGAAAAATTGGTGTTTCAGCAATGGGAAAAGTTAGTGTTTCAGCAACGGGAAAAAGGGAAAAATTTGGCGTTTCAGCAACGGGAAAAAGGGAAAAAGTTGGTGTTTCAGCAATGGGAAAAATAAAGAGAGATGTTGCTGTAAAGAAAAATAGGAAAGTGTTGCTGAGAGGTGATGTGGGGAAATGAGCTATGAATTGAGGTGAGATGAGAATGCTTCCCAAAATGAAACTTGATCCTGCTTGCAATACAATTGTTCTTTCCAACCAGCCTCCCAATCTGAGACTTGCAAAATAATAAATTGTAACATGGAAACCCTTGACAAGGATTATTCGTTAATAAATCTAATCTAATAAAGAAACATATAATGCAGAGATTAAATGCAATGAGGGGCAGCAGACTCCCCCAAAAAGATATAATGTGAATCTGCCATGCAAGTGGCCTTAAAATCCTCTTTAGAAATTGGTTGCTGGTACGGATGAAGCCGATACCCATTCACTAACAATGGTGTTCTAGAATCATCAATTGTTAGGAGCCTTATTGTTCCATTGGGAAAAACAATATCTATCTTGTAAGGTCCCAACCACCTTGTTTGCAATTTTCCTTGAAAATTTTCAAACCGGGAGTCCTACAATAGAGCCCAATTACCTTTTTGGAACTACTTATGCTTAATAGTTTTATCATGCCACCTGGTTCTTTGTTGTTGAATCATAGTTGTTTGGTGGATGGCATCCAGCCTCTTTTCATATAATTCCTGAAGCTGCTGCAACCTAGTTGTCTGTGCATCAGTCAAATCAAGGTTAATAGCTAAAGCAATTCTTAAGGTTTTGATTTCAAATTCCACAGGAAAAACAACACTTTTCCATAGAACAATTCATAGGGTGAAAAACCTGTAGTGTTCCTCCAGGTAGTTCTATAAGCCCATAATGCCTCAGCCAGCCTTTGAGACCAATCCTTCCTATTCTCCTTCACTATTTTTGTTAAAATGGCTTCTATGACTTTATTCGTACTTTCCATCTGACCATTAGCTTGGGGGTGGTAAGGTGTAGTTATTTTATGATTAATATGATATTTTTGAAGCGTAGCTTTAAAACCATGAGAATTGAAAGGAGTTCCTCCATCTGTGACTAGTTCTTTGGGCACTCTAAACCTAACAAAGATCTCTTCAAATAAAAAGGTTAAACAGATTCTTCATTAGCTCTAATAAGTGCCTTAGCTTCCACCCATTTAGGCATATAATCTGTAAAAACCAATATGTAAACTCTTTGGTTGGATGGAGGGTTGATGGGTCCTACAAAGTCTAGAGCCCATATTTCAAAGGGTTTAAGTATTACCTGGGGGGTTCAGTGGAATTTCATCTCTATGATTAGGTTGACCCATTCTCTGAAAACTATCACAGGCCTTGACATATTTCTTTGCATCCTTGAAAAGTGAGGGCCAATAATAACCCATCCTGAGAATTTTATGCATTATTCTCTTATCAACAAAATGCCCTCCACAAGGGCCATCATGACAAGCCTTCAATATATCATAAACCTCATCTTCTCTAATGCATCTTCGGATTTCCTGATCAAGTCCTGTATGAAAAAGACACCCACTTATCCAGCTATATCGAGCACTTTGTTGAATTATCTTTCTTTTCTCCCAATGTGATAGGTGCGATGGTAGCTTCCCTGCAACCAGATAATTGGCAATGTCTGCATACCACGGTGAGTGAGCAGATACTGCAAACAAGTACTCATCAGGAAAGGAATCATCTACTGGAGTATTATCATCAGTTTTTATCCGAGAAAGAAAATCAACAACTACATTTTCTTTACCTGGTCGGTATACAATTGTAATATCAAATTCTTGTAGTAACAATAACCACCTGGTAACTCGAGCATTCGTGACAGATTTGTTCATTAAATACTTGATAGCCGAGTGGTCAATATGAAAAAAAAGTAGGATAACCAATAATGTAATGTCGAAATTTATTAATAACATAAATGACTGCTAAAAATTCTTTCTCAGTAACTGTGTAATTAAGCTCATCAGGGGTCATATTCTTACTAATGAAATAGATAGCATAAGGAAGATTATTCTCTTCTTTTCCCAAGACAGCTCCAATTGCAGTATCCGAAGCATCAGAGGATATATGAAAGGGAAGTGCCCAATCAGGTCCCCTTAGAATAGGAGATGTAGACAACTGATGCTTAAGTTCATCAAATGCTTTCTGATAGGCATCAGTCCACTTAAATTCAACATTTTTCATAAGTAACACAAACAAAGGAGAAGCTATTTTAGAAATTTTTTGATAAATCTTCTGTAACATCCAGCATGTCCTAAAAAACTTCTTACATCAGTTTGTGTTTTAGGAATAGGAAGGGTCTGAATTACCTGTACTTTAGATGGATCTACTTGAATCCCAAGGAATGAAATGAAGTGCCCCAGTACAATTCCTTCGTTCATCATCATATGACATTTTTCAGTACTTAAGGAAAGATGAGCTTGTATACATCGTTTAAGTACTTTCTCAAGGTTTTGTAATGCATCTTCAAAAGTTACACCATAAGGAGTAAAGTCATCCATAAATATTTCCATAGAATCATTAAGAATATCAGAAAAGATTCCTATCAATGCTCTTTGAAACGTTGCTGGAGCATTACATAGTCCAAATGGGAGAACTTTATAAGCAAAAGTTCCCCAAGGACTAGTAAAAGTGGTCTCATCTTGATCTTGGGGTGCAATTCTGATTTGGTTATATCCGCCAAAACCATCTAAAAAGGAAAAGATTTTCTTTCCTGACAAGCTATCTAGCACCTAATCAATGAATGGCAAGGGGAAATGATCTTTTTGAGTGGCTTTATTTAAGGCTCTATAATCTACACACGCTCTCCATTTCCCATTTTTCTTAGGTACTATCACCAATGGCGAAACCCATTCACTGTTAGATATGGGGTATATAAACCCTGCATTAAGAAACTTTTGAAGTTCTTCCTTAACACTTTCCCTCAAATTGGGATTCATTCGCCGCTGGGGTTGAAAGACTGGTTAGGCCCCCTCCTTAATATAGATACGATGAGTACATAATTTAGGAGAGATCCCCTTCATGTCTGTGTAGTCCCATGCGAATGCTTCCTTGTTTTCATGGAACAACTTCATTAGCTGTTGTATTTCAGCATCTGATAAATTGGGGTTTATATTCAATGTTTTGCCAGGTTCGATTTCTACTGTTATGCTTTTAGAGGATATAGCAGTTGATGTTTGAGGTAAATTTTCAGATTTAAGCTTTTCCTATGTTTCAGGTTCCAGAATTGCAGTTAACTGATTATATGTTTCAAAAGTGACAAAGGAAGGTTTAGAAATAAAATTACTAATTACTTCATCTTCCGTGGTGTCTTTAAGAGTTAAGGCTTGTCCAATGGTCAAAATGGGTTGAGTGTCATTATCCTCATAATCTAACCATACAGAATCATCATTGTTAATCATAGGTGTAACATGAGGGTAAAGAGTAAGCTACTTAATTTCACATACATTAGAAATTGTCATTGAACCAGATCTACAACTGATAAAGGCATCTGCTGTAGCCAGCCAAGGTCTCCCCAAATCAGAGGATGCCCCCAAAACTTTGCTTTAGTCTGTAATACAACAAAGTCAGCTGGGTAATTCTAGGATTCAACTGAAATGATCAGGTCTTCAATAACCTCTTCTGGTTTGATTGTGGAACGATTAGCTAATTCCATGATAGTTGGTGTCTCTCTGATTACATTTTTCAACTGTAACAGCTGTGCAATTTCAAGGGTCATAATATTTATAACAGCACCTAGGTCTACCATTACTTGTGAAAAAATAGTTTTTCCATCCTGTACTAGGACCGTAGGATGGCCAGGATCACCATATTTTACAGGAGGAGCTTTCCCTGACATTAAAGCAGCTAGATCACCCATCACATGAACTGTGAGGGGGTCTTTAGCTTTCCTACTGGGTTTCTTGATGCATATGTCTCTGACGGTTCTGGCATAAATTGGTACATCTCTAAGTTCTTCTAAAAGTGGAATTTTAACGTAAAGAATCTGCAATTCCCCTAGAAGATTAAAAACAGGCAGCTCAGGTGTCTTAGCGAGAGTTAGACGTTCAAGGAATGGTGGCTCCACCGTTTCAGCAATTTTATTAGAGGGTGGATTGACTGTTTCAACACCCTTATTAGGTAAATTATTCTTTTCTGCCTCTTCTTTGTCAGAGTCAGAAGAGGTAATATCGTCAATAATAGGCTCAACTACTCTCCCGGATCATAAATGAATATCATTACACTGCACAGGAGGTGTAGGCAGGTTCTGAATATCGATGACTTGCACAACGTTATTATTATTAGGGTTAGGGTTCGGTTGTACAGGCAGCTGGGGTCTCATTGTTTGATTATTCGGTGGAGTACCTGACGGGAGAGAAAGTTGTTGTTAAATATGAGGAAATTGGTTTAGGAATGGAGTTTGTTGAGCTCTCCAGTTTGGGTTCCATTGATTAAAATAAGATTGCTATAGAAGCCAAGGAGTCCACATTACAGGGTCTACAAAGGGAGGGTTTGTTTGCTGCATGGGTGGGAAGTTCATTTGATTAAAGGGTGGGTATTTCATTTGGTTGAAGGGCAGGCAATTTTCTTGATTAAAAGAAGGATAATTATTCCAACAATTAAATGGCATGCTAGAGTTTGTACATTGTCCTCATGGTTGCCATTGCCTCCTTTGTGTCAGCGGATAAACTGCTTCAGCTTCCTCCTCAGTTGGTTGCAATGCTACTTTTATCCCAGGTAAAGAGGGGCACTATTGAGTTTCATGGTCCTTCTCACAAATGGTGCAAATTGGTACCTTGTCCAATGGACATTCCCTCAGTAGATGTTTTTCTCTGCATTTAGGAGAGAATATGGCCAAAGTGGCTTCTGCCTCTGCTTGTTTCTTCTTAAGATGCAAGGTATCAATCTGTGAAGCAAAAGAACTTAACATTTTAGTTTTGAATTCCTCAAGTAGATTACCTATTTCAGCTCTTGTTGCTCCTCCACTGGCTGATTTTTGGACTCTTGAATATGTATTGTCCCTGGTTTTTGATCTATTTGCAACCCCTCTTCTTGCAGAGGTTGACAATTTCATCATACGACTCTTTAGATATATCCCCTTTACCAAGCATATTTAACATATCTAAACAGTCATCCCTTACCCCCTTCAATAATATTGTCTTAAGAATATATTTTCTTACATCAAGGTGATCAGATCTCTGCAATTATACTGGAGTCTTTCCACAAAGTCCCCGAGATTTTCATCCTCCTTCTGAACCATCTTGAATAGTTCCTCCCTTTTTTCTCTCGTCCGGCAATAGTCCTGGTATTTGGCCAGAAACTTCTCCTTCATCTGATCCCATGTTGAGATCACATGACCTCCCAGGCTCATAAACCATCTCAGTGCATTTCCTTTTAGTGTTGCTGGAAATAACTTCAATTTTTGAGCATTAGTAATATAATCATAACTTATACACAATATATCAAACTCGAAAAGAAATTCATCGGGGTCTTCAGAGGATAAACCATGGAAGTTGGCTAAGAGTGGGATGTTCTTCATAGGAGTTGCTCCTCTGGGAAGTTCCCCAATAGGGAATTCCAAGGTGGAGAGAGAGTTCTCGCCTCTTCCTTCTCCTCCTCCACATCCTCCACCAAAGATTCCTTAATTGTTTCCATCCATTAGTTGTTCCCCTGTTGCACTTACTCGGTCTTCAGCGCTTTCTGTTGGACTCTCAATGTCCTGAATTGGTTCCTCAACTTCAATATTTTCTATTGGTTCTTCAATGTCCTCACTGGTTCCTCAGTATATTCTACTATCTCTTCAACCCTTTTAGGTCCCACTACTTCCTCTGTTTCGTAGTCCGTTTGGATAGAATGTTGAGTCTGTGGCCTCCGAGAGCCTAGCCTCTGAGAAGTCTCAGCTTTTGAAATAATCTCATCAATGAAAGTTTTTCTTCCTCCTCTTCCTTTTCCCTTGCCACCTGAAGGATTAGTTTTCTTGCATCCTCTCATGCATCCTGCATATCTAAAAGAAAATCATCAGTGCTTTTAAAATCTATGGTTGCCTTCCCCAGCAACGGCGCCAAAATGTTGGTCAGTTTAATTGCTTATTAATTCAAACAACCAAGTGCTACATAAATTGTCAACCCAGGGAAGTCTGTTATTTCAAAGGCAACTACGTACTATATGTACTCAATCTTAAAAGCAATAAAATTTGTAGTAAAGACTAGTCACACCTTGCTTAAACAAACTGAAGCTTCACTCTGAGTTACAACAAAAACAATCTATTGCAGACAGCTAGCAAAGAATGCCTAATTTCATTAAAGGAGTAATCTAAAGAATCAATTTGCAAAGGAAAGCGCTGGCTATGTTGTAACAGAGAACAAGACCATATTCCCAGGGCGAAAATCTTCAGCACCTGTTTCTGATTATCAAGCTGCCAACTCACTCTGTAAACTCAATTTCCAATGCAACACACATGAATTAACTATGGATAAAATAAACGCTACAACAATTAATTGGAAAGAAAACAGAGTTTCAGCAATAATGCAAAAATGATATTCAGTAAACAACACTGTTAACAAAGCATGAACGAAAGACACACTTAACACACTGCAGAGATATAATGGGTGAATCTTGTGATGAAGGTGGGCCCTGTCCTTCTCACAAGATTCCCCAGGAGACAAGAACTAGAAAGAAATGTTCAGAACGAGATTTTATTCATCTATCAATATGTCATGTTACAAAAAAAGGATTCCAGTTCTATTCCTTCAACTAAGCTCTTTTCCGTAGTCTGTTCCTCCCCCTCTAATGTAGATGTCTCCTCTTTTTAAAGAGGAGACGTATATTACAATAGATTACATTATAAGTTCCTATTTTAACCCTTTATACAAAAATAGGGAAATTAATTTTCCCTTTAACAAAATGCTGTTACAAAAATACTGTCTTTAGATCATGATCGTTACATCCAGTGTAGCAGCTCCTTCGGTGATCTCTTTGTTGCTGTCAAATATAGACTACAGATCACAACTGTTCAGCCACGAGATTTTCGCGTCGTTCTTGCTATTTCAGCAACTGTGGAAGTAATCTTGCAATCTCCAGGCAGTTTCAGCAACATGGACTGCACATTGTTCTTTAACTGTTCAACAATTCAATTCAATGGTTAATAATGAAGATAGCGTAATTATATGTAAAATAATTAAATGTATAGTGATGAGAAGAAATATTGTGTACCTTTGGAATAATTGGGTTAAAAAAATAATCAAGGACTTTAAATATAAGTTGAAAAAGGATGACATCATAACAAAATGTATGGTAAAAAAGGGACAATATGAGGTCCTAACATACTACGATGGAAAAGGCGATTTTATTAGAAAATTTGATCTAGGTGGATATTGGTGGAAACTTGCCAAGTCCACTTGGACCCCCACCATTGTTTATTTTAGCATTTTAGTTTCCTTAATTGTAGCACAATTTACTATTTTTAGCAGTTTTTCGGGAAGTGAACTTTCGGAGCCGTTTTGAGGCCATAAACGACGTTTTTTGGGAAAATTGGGAGAAGCATGGGTCCATGAATTGATGTTTCTCTTCCCAAAGTTGTAGTTCTCTAATAGATATTTCTAACGAGATATTGTGCACGTCAAACGGAGATCGTATGCCAAAGTTACGACCCTGGGAAGTTGATGTACCAATTTACCCAAACTGGGCCCACAATTTGGTGTTTCATCTTTGAGGGTTAGGTTTTTGGATGTTTAGGGTTTTCTATTGTTTCTCAAAAATAAATAGGCCTTCAAGCTTCATTGTAACACAGTTCAGAGGAATGTAGCCACCACATATCTTATTAGAGATAAGCTATCATTGCCCTAGCTAGTTTATTTCGATTTCTGTTTGTAAGCATATTTCAGTATTTTACAGTAATGAAATGAAGTATTATTTCTGTTGCAGCTCTTTATGTATGGTTATATCTGTAATTTGTTGTGTTCCTATTTAAATCCAGATCAGTGGTATCAGAGCGGTTTTCTCTTTCTATGTCTTTCTTTACATGTCCCCAACGAGGTCGGGATATAAGGAGTTAGGGCTTGAACTGGTCGAACCTTTACAAGACCAACCTCGCAAATCCCGACGACCTCCCATGGTGGATGAAAAGAAAGACGAAGGGGCAGAATATCCTATCAAAATCTTGCTTGAAGAAGCCCTCGAGCAACAAAGGAAATCGATGATGGACAACTTTGCCCAAATCCTTTAGTTGCTACCCAGGGGCAACACATCTACTTCCAGCAACTACTCTGGAAGCGCCATAACCTTTAAGGTACAAGCTAACTTTGATATTCCCATATTTGATGGTCATATAGATGTAGACACCATAGATAAATGGTTAAATCTACTGGAAGGGTATTTTTCTGTTCATGATTTTTCCGGCTGGGAAAATATTACTTTCGCTCTTCTCAAAGCCACCCCCCACATCAAGGACTTGTGGGAAACCTACTGCGAGTAGAAGGATGAAAGTATGACCTCACTATTTTCAACTGCACCCACTTGGAATTCATTCCACATTGCCATCAAGGAGAAGTGCTACCCTATTGGAAGCTATGAGAACCAATACATAAAGTGGACCACACTGCAGTAGGGAAGAGACCAAGACGTGCTCGAGTTTACCAATATTTTCCATACCCTTTTCACAAAGTTTGTATCAAGGATTCTGTTAACACCCAGGTAGTTCCCTATGACTCCCAAGGGAATACGGCCGGGGTAACCACTAACCAACCTTTGGATTACAGTTTCTAGCCAAACTGTAATCAGAGAGGGCTCTCTCTTTATGAGTTGTCTCTGTTATGATAGTATTTTAGGCTAGCTATTATGCTTAGGTTTTTGGTTTATGTTTTGGTTGAAGGACTTCTTTCAGTGCTTAAGATGTAGTGTTCAGATAGTAGTATATCATTGGGCAATGGAGTCTAGAGCTGTGAACTGCTTTGAAATGCTGAATTGAGAATGTTCAGACTGTAGGGTCTATTGGGTATCTCAACAAACAAAATTTAAACTTAAGTGGTGATGTATGGTCAGCCAACGGAAAGCAATTAAGAATTCTCCATTAAGATGGTGATGTGAAAGTGAAACATGTTGCTCAGGAGCAAACTTGAATTCCTGAAACAAAGGTATCTGTGAAAGATATATTCTGGTAGTGTAGCAATTAAGAATTACACTTATCAAGATTATAGCTGAAGAAAACATTCATTAACAACATAGATTGAGCTCAGGGTATTGCACGAATAAATCCTGAAGGCTATTCTTTTTCTTTGTTGCTAAATACTTAGAAATTAGAAACATATATGGGTTGTAAAAGATTGAAACACATAACAAAGGGAGTTACAGAAAACTTATTGTATTGTGAGGTACACAGGAATCCTGCAGTTTTCAACAAACACCAGAACGCATTCAACACTTTAGAACTTTGAGAAATTCCATCACTTTGTTTATTAAACTCTGAAAAGATTACAGCATAAGAACTTCTTCAAGAGAAATCAACAACAACCCCTGCAAGCTTATGCGAGGGGAAAATATATACAAATGGTAATGCAAAATATCTATGGCGTTGAGTCATATGAGAAATAAATATTTCACCAACTTTGTACATAACAACAGATAAAAAGTTATTGCTGTCTTTAATACATCATAAATGTTCATTCATGTCAGTCAGAAGATATTTTGGCCTTTGGAGGCCACTGAGTCGGTTGGAATGATCTGCTTTAAATGCTCGGAAATGCGCTGATGTGGCAGCTCTGCTGTAACCTTTTCGGCCCTGTCACCTGTAGCTGTCCATCTTGACTTGCTGGCCGAAAGTCCTGCTGAGTTGGCTCAGCTTGTATCTTTTCCTGCATGCTGATTTTACTAGCTTTTCCTGTGCATGCCACCTTGTATTTTTGATGCAAAACTCGAAGAATGGCTTCCTGGTCTATAAGATCATCTGTATTGCCTTTGTCCACCATTCCTGTGTGGGTAGTTGATGCCTGAGAATTGCATCCATAGTCTCATCTGCCTCTGTGTATTTATAGAAGTTAGGAGGCACTTCAAACAGGTGATTAATTTCATTCATTATGAAGAATAAATTCTCTACTCTATTGTAGAGACTTTGTCCTGTAGCTGGCCCTGTTTCTTCTGAGGTGCTGGGCCTTTCAGTGATCTGACTGGTGGCAAATGTATTGACCCTCTTGGCATACTGCTCATGGGTAAGCAGTTTCCCTGCACTGTTCAGTAAGCCAGGGAGACCTCGGTTCTGTAATACCACAAATTTGTCCATAAATCTGTTCACCTCGGTCTGCATGTCTTGGGTCCTTCTCTCCAATGTCTGCACTAAGTTTCTTAGTGTAAGGACCCTTTTTACCAACATAATAGTCTCAGTTCTGTTAGGAATTCCCATGGTTGCTAGCTGAGAACTTGTTCTGTTATTGAGCACATTGATCATCCTGGTAGCAATTTCAGGCATATTGCCTAGAGCTGCCCTTGACCTCTGAATTTCCTTATGTGCTTTTCCAATGAGCTCCAACTGCTCATGGATTGTGTCAATATACTGCCATTGGTCAGTAATAGACTGGCCAAAATTAGCCCATAGCACTGTCTTGATCTCGGCCACCACTTTATCCAGTTGAAGCTCCTTTTCTAGCTCCTTTATCCTGTCTTTGAGGGCTTTTATTTCCCTGCCCTTTTCTGCCACAGTCTGCTTGGACTTGTCATATCTTTCGTTGACTTTGGCTAATTTCTCTCTGGCCTCATTTAGTTCTGTCATTTGTGCTTCCAAGGCCTGGATCTCATTCCTCAGCTTTTGCATGTCCAGGCTTGGGACTTGCTTTGTTGTTGGTGGTGGTGCTGAGGTGAATGTTGCTGCATGTTCTGTTTGTTGAGGAGGAGGAACAGTAGTTGGAGCAGCTTCCTCAAGGTTAATTACTTCAGGAGGAGGCTGGGAGGTCTGACCTTCTTCTCTTTGCTTCAAAGCTGCCTGTAATGCTGCCTGTGCAGCCTCTGATTCTCCCAGCTTTTCTTGAGTCTGAATTAGCTGCTTGTATAGAGATACCAGCAAAGCTGTGGCATCTTGATCATGCCTTTGCTGGGCAACTTCATCTGTTTGAGGGTGAATTGTGGCTGGGATCTTGATCTTTCTCTTCAAAGCTGCCATGTCTGCATCCCTCAACTTTAATATTTCTTGTATGCCCTTGATATCCTTGGGATCATGCCCAATGTCTATAATTATATCTTCTAAGGACCTTATTCTATTGTCCTTTTCTTGAGAGGATGCTCTCTCCAACTCAAGTTGTGCAACTGTATTATTAAGGCTATTTTCTAGCCTATAATTGTCCAATGTTTTGTCTGCCAAGGAGGCATACACCATCTCACCCGTTTGCTTATGTAATTCAATTTTGTCCATTGGGTGGATGTCCTTGGCAAGGACCTCAAGATTGGTCGTTATATAATCTGCAGGAGACTGGGGTTGTGCTACAGCTGGCAAGAAATGACTCATGATCATTTTGCCTTCACTAACATCATAAGCAGACATCAGTCTTTGCTGGTTAGTGGGAGCCATATTCAACAAATGATTGTACAGTTGCATCTTTATTGGCTCATTCCTCCTCTTTATGTCTATGAACTGCTGTTTGATTCCTCCTTCAACTTCTTTTTGGTGGCTTGAGGAGCTGACTTCTCCTCCTATTGTTCTGTCTTGTCCCTGTTGAAATGAGCTAGCAGATGCTTCTCTGCTAGGTGGGCCCATTCCCAGAGACTGCCCTATTGGCATTTCCTCCTCAAAGAAAGGATTCAATCTCTGTCTTTTCTCACCATGACTTATTGATGTGGTCAAGGGAGTCCCTCTGTCCCTTTTCCTGCTAGTATCCTCCTTTTGTGGAGTTTGGAGGATTGATGCTTCAGCTGATGTTTCTTGCCTAGGAGGCACCGTGTTTTGTGCCTGCTGTTCCGTGAAAATTGGGGCCTCAACTGCCCCTTCTTGCTGTGGGGGCTGCTCTTTGTCATGCTGCCCTTCTTCTTGCTGTAATTCCTGTTGTTGTTGTTGTTCTACCTGCTGCTGCTGTTGCTGCACCTTCTCATGAGGTGGCTGTTCGGTCTCCATTTCCTTTTCCTTGCCTTTGCTAGATATATCTTCAGTGGCTTTGGGTGCTTGCTGATTTGCAGTCGAGGAGGATGCAACTGCTCCCACTTGTGTGCTTGGAAGGGAAAACACCTGTGAACAAAGTTCAAGGTCAGCCATCTTCTTTAGATTCCTCACCGCTCTTTGATTCAGCTCTTCTTGTGTAACAGGCTCTTCTAGGGTTCCTCTCCTCCATTTTACTTGGTTTGCATGTTTTTCAATGTGAGGAATCTTTACATGATCATAGCCAGACAACTTATATTTGAGCCTTCTCAAAGCTATGAAGTGATTGGGGTCATACGGTTTCCAAAGGAAGCTGGTGTGAAGGCCAAGGGACTCAAGCATCCTGTCTGCTTCTTTCCAACCTTCCTCCCTCTGGTTATAGACAAAGTGGCCAAGTTGGTTCCTGACTTTCAACTGTGCTTTCTTGCCTTTGCCTAGAAAGTGAAGCACATCAACATTGCCAAATTCCTTGAAGTATTCTAGGGCAAACATCCTCATAGGCACATATTTGGGTAGTCTGTAGGGAGGCAATTCACACCCATATATCCTGATGACGGTGTGGTTCTGGTAAAAGTACCAGTCCCCAATGCTGTATGATTTGGATAACTGCAGGATCCTTTACATGTCATCAGTGAGCCTTGGAGGAGGTGAGCTCATCAACGTTGACATAGCTGGGTGGATGAAGAGATCTATGAACTCACAATAAGTATAAGGAGACTCGAATCTACAGTGGAAAACAGAGGACCAATAGACCACTGATCTTGGATTGCCTTGGGCATCCACTCTTTTGATTGGAAAAGAGAACTTCTGATGTTGATGATATAAGATTAAGTGGTAAATGTAAGAGGTGTATCTGAACACTATTTCTCTTGCCAGGTTCATTAGTTGCTCATGTATTTTGTCTGCTATATAGGTGGCATAGTCATAGCAGATAGGAGACTTGCCAGGGGCAAACATGAGCATCATTACCAGCACAGTTTGATCAACAAACTCAATTGAGTTGTAGCCCAAAATGGGACTAATCATGTCTGCAAGATCTCTGCCCAGTTGGTTGAGGTATACTTGATTGATAGGAGGATACTTCACAGAGTCAGAGTCAATGTACAGCTGATTTAATTTGGTGACCTGAGCATCTGTCATTCTGGCTCCTTGATTTATCACGTCTACAAGTGATAGAGGGACCAGTTTCTTCTCAGTCTTGAAGCAGAGCATATCTTTGATAGCTTCTGGGGTGATATAAAACACAACTGAGCCTGAAGGGTCAAGAACTGCCCTCTGAGTGGGGTCATAGTTTTCAGCACATAGGTGGATCAAATCAGGGAATTGTCTAACCTGAGGGAGCTTGAAAATAGGGAGGAAAGACTCCCATATGCCCAGTACATCTGTTCCAGTATCATGCTTGGCCTTCAATTCATTGAGCAGGTGGATGTGGAACTTGGTCCTCATCAGCATTTCCTCTGAAATCTGATAGTCCATGTCTGCCAGAGGCTGCCATTCCAATTGTCTCTGAGGGGCTTTCAATGGAGCGACGTTCAACGCTATAGGAGCTACTGGTGGATCCATGATTTCTCCTAGGATTATGGATGGAGTTGCTATGCAGAGCAACACAATGGAGTTTTCTTCGACGGAGAAATGTGAATTATTCAGGGATAAAGGATAAGTGATCAGCTGCAGCAATTGAAATACTGCTTTAAGGTAGAGATAAGACTAATGTCTGGTCTGAATCTTTCTTTTATAGCAAGTAGGTGTAATTTGAGTAACTGTTTCGCGATTGCGCGAACAGAGTGCAGTCGTTTGATGAAATTTAGGCAAACAAGGCTCAGCTGATGATTTTCGACCTTTCAGTTGTAAATGGGGACTAGGCACAGGGATTTTGCCGGCGAATTTGCAAGTTTCTTTATTTCTTAAGCTTTTTGAGGGAATTTACAGACAATTCAGGTGTATGAAGGTTTACGAGGATAAATACCTGGTATGTAGCGAGCAACGGTCACGGATGTATGTAGAAATGATGCGCCGAAGGTCTGCAGGTCGAATTCAACAAGGTGGTGGACGTTTTGAACGTAAAAACCATGCAGAGAAAGCAACAACGTTTTGGTGAAAAAGTATGAAAAACGCGAAAATTCGGCCAAATATGGATTTTTCGGGACATTGGCGCCTTTTTTGGATGACGTCATCAGGTGGGGTCAGGGCCGGATGACGTCAGCATGACGTCATCGGGTGATGTGGCAAGCTGTGATTGGTCCACGGGGATAATGAGGTGGCAGGCATATTAGCACAGGGGCGGACAAGGGCGCTGACGCAACGGCTGGGTGGCACTGACGTGGGTCTGACGTGGTGATGACGTTGGCCGGGCGGATCGACCGAAACCGGAAACGGTTAGCGGTTTCTCATCGCACCGCTTTTGATACGGAAGGGGAATTGTCAGGCGTACCTCCGATAAGCTGTGGGGATGACGCGTGGCGGAGGCCTGACGTCACCCTCTGACAGATATCGGAAGGTATCTGTCGGACGTCGGGGCCGGTCCGATATGGATGAGGACCGTCGGATCAAAGGGGTCCGATCCGACGGTTGACGGATTAGTGAGATGATCGGACAATACGGAAGGGGGCGGGATTATTTTAATATTTCTTTCGGGATCTGTGCTTGGCGGAAACCTCTTGGGATATGGCGGATTTGTAAAGGTTTTTCAATGCCCTTTTAATATAAAAATAATACGGCGCCCATACTTTGGATAAGTCAAAAAGGTGGGTTTTTGTGCGCTTATTGCAAATGCAGCGGGTTATAGGTAAAAAAGGGTTTTTCATAAGGTTTGCTTAGCAAATAAAGGTTTAATGGGTCAAAATGGATTCAGAAGGGGAAGGGGGTTAGGCTTAGGTTTCTCAAACTGACCAGATGTCCATTTGATCCCTGACAGAGGACTTATTGGCTATAATGCCAAGGGGAGGGATATTTATACAATGCTTGGGGGTTTATACACCATGGTGTTATAATAGTAGGGAAAGGGTAACATAGGGGAATTATATAATAGAAGTTAGAAATTAATGTGGGTGGAAGAGTGGATGAGGGGTGATATTACTAAGTTTATTTGAAAATAACTTAGCTTAGGGAGTAGATCAAAATGAAAATAGTTTTAGACAAGAAATGTGGCTTTTAAAGGACTAAGAACCACCTTAAAACCACCAATTCTTCCATGAATCTCAACTGATGAGGGGATGTTAGTAATGAATGGAAAAAGGGGAAAATTGGGAAGTTAGACATGCTTCTTTGCTTTGCTGCAACCTGATAGAGAAGAAGGGCTTCTCAATCCATTGATTTTGCTTTGTGGAATAGGTTAGCACACCTTCAATTATAAGGGATGACACCTCTGCAACCCCATCTGCCTACCCATCTATTTTCCTAGCATTTTTTGTTTCTTCTTGGAGGGTGCACTTAGACTTGCAGACCCTTTTTTTCCTTTTCTTTTCTCTGGCTTTTTCCTTTTGATTTTCTATCTACTGCTACCCTTATTCCTTCCAAGGTCCCAGATTAAGCAGTTGGGAGCCTTACTTCTCTACCTAAGCTACTTGTCTGCCAAGATTAAACAGTTTGGACAGAATTCTTTCTCTATTCTAAAACTCAAAATTTAAAACATGGCGTGATCCAGATTAGGCAGTTGGACCATCCATCAAAATTGAGTCTATATCAAGCTATATGCACAACTTGTTTTCTTTTGAAAATATGGGATCTTTGCCTCATCAAAGCAGAGCATATTTGGACCTTTCCCTGCCAATCATGAAATATGAAACCTATTGGTATAGGTAGCTAACAGTGGCTCCACATGGGGATGGTTTTTCATTAGAAAGACCAAGAACAGCAGGTCAGAATGCCTTGGCCTTTGACTGCTATCACCAATATTTGTAGTATGCTGCCTCAAAAAATGCCAAAATTGTGCTCTTCCCATCTTGGTAGATCTCTGATCCTATTTTCCTTTTGCTGATAATTAATAAACTTGAGAAACTGTAGTTTTACATCCTATCGAGAGTAATATATACACTTGAATATGTACAATGGAAACTCAGGCTGCACTTATGGGTGGTAGTCAAAATAGTGCTTCAGCATCCTGCCATTCACAGGACCTTCATCCAAATCAGTTTCATTAAGATTTTTAAGGAAATAAGTGTTGTTTCCTTGTACTGCTTGGACAGCAAATGGTCCTCTCCAAAGGGAATCAAATTTTCCATGTTTTCCCTTATCCTCCCTTCTTGAATCCCATTTGAGGACCTTGTCACCAATGTTAAAATCTTCAGCCTTAGTCCTTCTGTCAAAGTCCTTCTTTCATTTTTCTTGTAAAACTTGAACTCTGCTGTAGACTTGATCCCTAGTTTGCTGTAAACATATGATTTGATTGATCCTTCTCTGCATATCATTTGGTTCAGCTTGGCTTTCTTGAAGAAGTTTCATAACAGGAACTCCTAGTGATGAAGGAAATTTGGCTTCTAATCCATAGAATAACTCATATGGGCTGGTCCCAATTGATCTCTTGGTTGTTAGTCTATCTGCCCATAGGGCATTCACGAGCTTCTTATGCCAATTCTTTTTGTTCTCTTCTAGTACTTTCTTTATAATGTTTACTAGGCTTTTATTTGATGACTTAGCAAGACCATTTCCTTGGGGATAGTATGCAGTAGAATGGCCCAAGGTAATGTGAAATTTGTGGCAGAAATTCGCCATCTTCTTAGATCTGAAAGCAGCAGCATTGTCTGTTATTATTTTGTCAGGGCAGCCAAATATAGCCAATATGTTGTTCTCCAAAAACTGAATGATTGTTGAATCATTTGCTTGTCTGCATGGAGCAGCTTCAATCCACTTAGTGAAATAGTCAGTGGCTGTTAAGATCCATTTGTGCTGGCCTGAGGATGAGGGATGAATTTCCCCAATGAAATCCAAGCCCCATTGTTGAAAAGGTCTCTCTATTGCAATAGGCCTTAAGGGAAGTGGCAGTAACTGTCTCTTTCCCTCAAACACTTGACATTTATGATATGAGGTGGTAAATTTCTTGACATCAGAGAACATGGTGGGCCAGTAGTAACCATCCCTCAGTATTTTATCCGCAGTGGACTTCCAATACAAGTGTCCACCACAGTCACCTGCATGAAATTCTTTCATGATATTGTTAGTCTCATTCTCAATTAAGCAGTTTAACAATATCTCTTCATGGTTTTTCCAAAGTAAATTTCCATCCATAACACAGAATTTAGAAGCTTTCATTTTTAAGAACCTACATTTAGTTCTGGACAATCCTGGGGGAGCACACAGGTTTTGCAATACATAACATATATCAGAGTACCAAGGGGATTGTTCAAAGGCTACATTGATCTTTGGAGTCGCCAGCTCCGGTTCACTGTCCAGCTGGTTGATGTCTAAGGCTTGGAAGTTTGCTTCTATCATTAGTTTGGCCAAACCTTGCCCTTTTATTAGTTTTGTAGGTTTTATCTCAATATCAAATTCCAAAATGTTGGCAATCCACTTTCCTCTTCTGCCCTCTAAATTTTCTTGGGTGAGAATGTCTTTGACAATAGGACTTGGCACATAAGCTATAACATGGGAATAAAGGATGTAGATCCTAAAGTCTTTGATGGCCTTGACCAAAGCATAAGCTTGTTTCTCCATGATTTGGTATTTTAGGGGAGCATCTCTAAGAGCTCTACTAAAGAAAGCAATGGGTTTCTCATTTCCTTGGTCATCTTTCTGTAATAAAACAGCAGCAATAGTATGTTGGGAGGCAAAGGAAAAAATGATGAAATCTTTATCAAATTGAGGATTTGTTAAGACTGGAGTTTGAGTAAAGGAAAATTTTATACCTTCAAAGGCTTGATTTGCTTCAACAGTCCATTTCACTTTTGAATCCTTCTTTAGCATATTATTTAGTAATCTGATCAGTTCTGCTAGGTTTGGGATAAACCTTCTCAAGAAATTGATTTTTCCCAAAAATGCTTGCAATTCTTTGATATTTCTCGGGTGGGGCATTTGTAGGATAGCTTGTATCCTATCTGGGTCAATTCTAATGCCATCTTTTGAAATGATATGTCCCAATAGCTTACCTTCCTCCAAACCGAATAAGGATTTCTTGGGATTCAATGAAATTCCATATTTCCTACATGTTAAAAAGATTTGCCTCAGATGTATCAAATGTTCTTGATCTGATTTTGAGAAAGGTGTGAGGTCATCTAAGTAAATGACAAGAAAGTCATGAATCTCCTTGGCAAAAGCAATATCCATTGCTCTCTGAAAAGTTGCCCCTGCATTTTTCAATCCAAAAGGCATTTTTACATATTTGAAAGTTCCCCATGGGGTTGTAAATGCAGTTTTGTCTTGATCATCAGGGTGTACTAAGATTTGATTAAAGCCTGAGAATCCATCAAGTAACGAGATCCTTGAGGCCCCTACCACTCTTTGGAGAATGTGATCCATCTTGGGTAAGGGATAATTGTCTTTGAGGGATAGTTGATTCAAGTTCCTAAGATCCACACAAAGCCTTATTTCACCAGTTTTCTTTCTTGTAGGGACCAAATTTGAAATCCAATCTGAAAACCTGATTGGTGCTATGATGCCTGCTTTAAACATTTTTTGCAATTCCTTTTCAATTGAAGGGAGGAGCATGGGATTAATCCTTCTCAATTTTTGTTTAAATGGCTTCTGATTAGGCTTGAGAGGGATTGTATGCTGGATAACAAAGGTGTCATAGGATTTTAAATCCTCATAACCCCATGCAAAGACATCCTGGAACTCTTTGAAAAGGTCAATGTATTTGGGTTTTTGATTAGGAGGCAGAGATGCAGATAGCTTTATTATCTTGGGCTTATCAACCGTGCCAATGTTGCACTCTTCAATGGCTAACAATGTAAACTTTGAAACGGGAACTGATACTGTTACCCGTTTCGTAGAGGTAGCAAAAAAATGACCCGATTTTCAAAAGTGTTGATGCAGAATACACATGTTTTTTTTAGAACATGGTTTTTGGAACTTTAATTTTTTTTCATGTTCAAGGATGAAATCAAGTTTTAGAATGATAGTGATTTTCATGCTGATTTTAAAAAGTGAGTATTCTGCATCACACCGTTTTTTTAAAAGACCTATTTTTTGACTTTTAATTTTCTAGTGTGTGAAATGTAAAAAATTATTTTCTAAATTTGATAGTTTTTGAAGTCGTCATTTTATTCATATTTTCTTGTTCTCTATCTTAATTTTTTTTTTTTTTTTTAGGGGGGTTTTTATTGTTTTTCGTTTTTAAATTAGAAAGTGGATAGTTTGAATTTTAGATAATCTACATATTTATACATCCTTAATTAATTTTTCAATCCACATGAAATAATTGTTTCTAAAAAACAACATTTTTTAACAATGGACATAAAAATAACCATTTTTAACATAAATATAACAAAAAAACTAAACGTTTTGATATTTTTTTGCTAGAATTAACATGTCAAAATCACAATTTTTATACAAAAATATTAACTAAAAATGGTCAAATAATAGTTTTTTTTTATGAATTTCATGTCAAAAAAATAATAATAACAACTTTTTTTTCAAAAAATAATAATTAACTTAAAAATCAATGCGAAAATCACAAATTACAAATATTGAACACATAACAACTTTAATTCATTGATTATTCTTTTCATGAAATGTCAGAGTCAAAACATTGAAAGCTTGATTTCCAGGTATAACTTAAATTTAATCAACAATGTCACGTAATCCAAACTCTTCGTCCTCTAGAGTTTCATCATTGTCATCTTCCACAATATTTTCTGCTTCCTTTTGCGCAATTTCCTCTTCTAATGGGTCTTTGATGTCTGCAAATCTCCTAATATATGTCTTTCCAAACATTCCATGTAATGGTGGTTGGGGTTTCTTTGCCTTTTTTGCCACACGTGATTCACTAAAGTCCCCTTTCCTCCACCCAATTTCTTGCATTTCATCTGGAAGAAATTGAAGAGCATTAATTCTTTGCTGAATGAAATTGCATTGTAATGGATCTTTCCCAATTGCAATGCAATTTCTTCCTTTTTGAAGGCAGCATAACTAATAAAGTATACTTTATGAGAGTTTTCTTTATAACGTGCTATATACTAAAACACATAACACAATGATATATGTCTTTACCAGAGATGCTATCTGCCAGTGGGTGGTATAAGAGAGTGGTGCATATGCATATATGATATTGTTTGGTAGGAGCATGACCAAATCTGATATCAATTTGTGAGTGTTTTATTTATAATTTTTTATATACTGAAATAGGTAACACCATGGTATGTTTTTTTTTTTTTAATTTATGGATGCTATGTAGAACAATTATATAGTTTAGTGTGAAAGTGATGTGTAAATATGTGTGTGTTTAATTTGGATTTGAAACTTTTCAGTTTAGTGTGAAAGTGATGTGTAAATATGAGTGTGTTCAATTTGGATTTCACACTTGTCTTTCTTAAAATAAAATAAAATATTCTCTAAATAAAAAAGAAATGTAAACTATAATAACAAAGAATATGCTATACATGTTTAATTAGTTGTAACAAAAATATAATTTAAGCAATAAAAAATTACATTTTTTTTTTAACTCTAAAATAAATTTGCACCAAATTTGATTTTTTTAGCTCATATTAAATTAGTACTTGAAATATATAATTATATTTATTTATAAAATGAGTATAATTATATTTATTTATAAAATGAGTAGTATAAGAGAGCAGTATGTATTTATACGATATCGTTGCACCATACTGAAAACTCTATTTGTTATTCTTTCATGTATCATTTGTTTAATTATCTCTACCTATCCGAAATCAAAGCAGAGAGATAAGCCTGGTAAAGGTATTCAAAAACGAATTCAAAAATTTAGTATGTGGAATACTTTGAAATTCCCGATCATTAAAAACATGGAGAAGGTAAAATTCAAGTGGAATAGTGAAACTGCGATGACAACATCGAAGTTGAAAACACTGTCAATTTCAAGTATTTATATACATTATGGGATCATGGGTAGTTGTCATTAAAATCTTCACGACCTTAAATTTAAATTTAATACCATATCCCGTTAGCACACTATGACCTTATATTAGTTGCCGCCGGATTTCCTCATATTATATAAAGTTGTAAATTAAATAGTCCTTCATGCATTGACCTTATAATGTTTCTATGCCATTCTTGCCCTTATCAGCCTGCAATATGCAAATGAAATTGAACCGTGTTATATGCAAGATTTGGTTCTAAGGTATTCAGTCCTGCAGGAAACAAAACAATCCAAGGAAAGAATATAAAGTGCAGTATTTATAAATCCATATACTTACATATTGCAAACAGTGCGAATAGTTTGTTATCAAGTGGGAAACTTGAGGGCCACACAAAGTCTGAACTTCCCGTAGATTTTCGTTGACAAAAACTTGTTTATCATTGTCAGAGACCTTGAAGCATTCACAAACGAAATATCTGGTAAGCTCGTGTTCTCGAGTCCCTTTTTCCAGATTGTCGATGCTCTTGCAGCACAGGCTCTCAGCTTTCAAAAAAAGTGTTCCAGACTGTAAAGAAATATAACACGATTCGAAGAACCTCGGAACTGTTGTGCAATCGTTTGAAGAGGAATGAAGATTATATGCAAACTGCGCCCATATGCTGAAGAAAACCGCGGCAATGGCAACGACTGCAGGCCACTTCGCCCACCGCCGTGCCACCACGGGCGGCCGGGGGGCGGATGGTCGATTCCGGGAATCGACCATCCGCCCCCCGGCCGCCCGTGGTGGCGCGGCGGTGGGCGGAGTGGCCTGCATGCAGGCCCTTCGGCCACCGCCGTGCCAGCACAGGCGGCCGGGGGGCGGATGTTCGATTCCGGGAATCGACCCGCCGCCAGTCGGGCGGGGCGGGGCGACCCTGGGGTGCCACTGCTGCGCACAGCACCGGAAAGATTCACGCGGGGCTAGAGGCACGCTGGGCTACTTAGCACCAGAATGGGTAATGAATCTGCATATAGAGGCACGCGGGGCTACTTAGCACCAGAATGGGTAATGAATCTGCCAATCACGGCCAAGGTGGATGTTTATAGCTTCCGTATTGTTTCGTTAGAGATAGTGACTGGACGAAGTTCGTTATCCTGTTCAACAGTCCAAAATTATGAACATTTGGTGCAGTGGGTGTCTGCAATGATGAGGAAAGGGAGAGGCATTGAGGAAGCAGTGGATCCCAAGTTGCATGGAAATTTTAATCCGGAAGAGGTGAAGAGAGTCCTGAAAACAACACTGCTGTGCGTGGAGCAAGAAAAGGATGTGAGACCATCCATGAGCCAGGCCGTCGAAATGCTTTCTCAACCCGACTACTTTACACCAGTAGATTCCATGTTGTCTAAGGACTCCACCACTTCATTTCGAATTTTCTCTTCCTCCGCATAGGCAGCAGAGAGTCAATCCTCTTCCTCGTCTAAACCAGTGGAGAGTTAAAGACCTGGGCAGCGGAGAATTCCTTTTCAGACACGTGCATGCATATTTCTATAATGGTCGTAGTAATGTAATAAATAACCTTTTCACGTATAGGTACGTATGCCCTTTTCATCATTTTATCCTTGTAATAAAAACATGTTCTAATACACAATGATGTCCACAAAATGACAGTAACGTGAAGAAGTTCTAACACATAGTGCAAATTTCAGAAGCCCACGGCTATGCTCATATATAGCGTTTCTTCATTTTCTTGTCTCTAAATGGTTGTTACAGAAAGAAACCATATGTAGTTCCGTCATCATTGTTTTAATAAGAAATAGTTGGTTAGGAATGTTTTGCAAGTTAGAAAATATAATTCTTATATGTATTATTTGTAATTTTTCTTAATGTACAGGACTTTTTTTCAGCATTGGGAGTTTGTTGTTGAGAGATTTTATTCAATCAAAAAATTGTATGTCCAAAAATAAAGGTGACTAACGGGAGGAGGAGATTGCTTTCATTAGTGATTAGATTAAAGAGGAAGGCCTTTTACCGTGGTACGGTATCAGTAGAATCTAATTCGAAAGTGAAAATAAATATAGTTGCTGAATATGAAAGATAATGAACATAAACAAATTCGCACGGAAATGTTCCACTTGATCAGGAATTGAAACAATGTCGTATTGTTCTTATGGAACTTGACAAAATCCCGGGGGTCGAACAATACACATCAGAGAATACAATTGCGCAGTCTGCAATCTCTCAATTAAACGCTCGAGTTGACATAGAAAATGTTGTGGCCGACGAAGATTAGTGAACAAACCTCGTTTTTGGTGGAAGTGTACTAAAAATAGGAGGAAACATATGATTAAAAATAATCTAATTATGCATGTTTATTTCAGGAGGAGGAATTTTTATTTTTGATTTAATTGTCACTAATAGTGTACTAGTGGATAGTATGATGATTTAATTAAATTAGTTAACTATTACTAATTATTAGCGTTTTGTTTTTTAATTAAAAAATTTGTTAGAGAAATAAGTGTTATATAAAATGAGTAATAGGTTTTTGATCTAAGATCATGATTTAGAGTTAATGGAGAAATTTAATCATTTTAAAACTAGATTATTATTAAGCTTTTGTTATAGTGTATAGTGTGTTAAAATTATGGTATCTTATTTAAGATTTATATCATATTTCTTAGAGAGTTGTTTAAACCTCTCAACAACTTTTTATTTCTGTATATAACATGTTTGAATGAAGGGAATATATACGTGTTGTGTGAGTTCTGGTTTAAGTATTACTAATTATTAGCGTTTTGTTTTTTAATTAAAAAAATTGTTAGAGAAATAAGTGTTATATAAAATGAGTAATAGGTTTTTGATCTAAGATCATGATTTAGAGTTAATGGAGAAATTTAATAATTTTTAAACTAGCTTATTATTAAGCTTTTGTTATAGTGTATAGTGTGTTAAAATTATGGTATCTTATTTAATATTTATATCATATTTCTTAGAGAGTTGTTTAAACCTCTCAACAACTTTTTATTTCTGTATATAACATGTTTGAATGAAGGGAATATATACGTGTTGTGTGAGTTCTGGCTTAACTATTACTAATTATTAGCGTTTTGTTTTTTAATTAAAAAATTTGTTAGAGAAATAAGTGTTATATAAAATGAGTAATAGGTTTTTGATCTAAGATCATGATTTAGAGTTAATGGAGAAATTTAATAATTTTTAAACTAGCTTATTATTAAGCTTTTGTTATAGTGTATAGTGTGTTAAAATTATGGTATCTTATTTAAGATTTATATCATATTTCTTAGAGAGTAGTTTAAACCTCTCAACAACTTTTTATTTCTGTATATAACATGTTTGAATGAAGGGAATATATCTGTGTTGTGTGAGTTCTGGCTTAACTATTACTAATTATTAGCGTTTTGTTTTTTAATTAAAAAATTTGTTAGAGAAATAAGTGTTATATAAAATGAGTAATAGGTTTTTGATCTAAGATCATGATTTAGAGTTAATGGAGAAATTTAATAATTTTTAAACTAGCTTATTATTAAGCTTTTGTTATAGTGTATAGTGTGTTAGGCAGGGGCCGGGGAGGGGGCCGAGGATGGGCAGGGTGGGGAGGGGGCGGGGGGAATGCAGGGGGTAGGGGTAGGGGGGGGGTAAGGGGGTAGGGGCGGGGTGGGGGTGGAAGGGAGGTGTAGGGGTAGGGGTAGGGCGGGGGGGGGGGAAGGGGGTGCAGGGGGGGAGGGGGGTAGGGTAGGGGGTTGGGGGGGTGGGTAAGGGGTAGGGCAGGGGGAGGGGGTAGGGTAGGGGGTTGGGGGGGGGGGGGTAAGGGGTAGGGCAGGGGGGGTAAGGGTAGGGGGTGGGAGGGGGGCAGGGGGGTAGTGGGGGGTAGGGTAAGGGTTGGGGGCTGGCGGGGGGTGGGGGGTAAGGTAAGGGTGGGGGCTGGGGGAAGGTAGGGGGTAGGGGTAAGGGTAGGGTGGAGGGGGGTAGGGCGCGAGGCCCATGGGGCTGGCGTTAAGGAAGGGGGGGAGGAGTTGAGATTGGAGGGGAATGGGAGTTAGGGGGTGGGCTTACGGGGAGGAGAGTTGTGGGGTAGGGAAGGAAGAGTTGGGGAAATGGTGCATGGGTGGGTGAGTTGGGGGTAGCAAGGGCTGGCGCATGGGTAGGGCAGAAGGGGGAAGAGGGCATGGGTGAATGGGAAAGATCGGTAATGGGTTGGGGGAAGGGGGCACGACGACGGCCTACCCATGGTTATTGGGTGATTGAGTTTGAATAATTGTTTAAGACAGTTTATATAACTGATGTATGCATCATATCTTCAAATAAAATTAATGTTTTCCATATTTTGTTAAATGAGAAGTTATGAAGCATTTTTATGTTGTTGGATTATGTCTTAAGTATGATAAATTTTATTGTTTAAATATCTACAATGCAATATCAAATTAGAGATATAATGTCTATTTTATTCAGTATACAAATAAAGACTTTTGAATTCATTCAGTGATATAATTTGTTCATAATGTCATGTTTTTTTAGTTTTATAGTTCAAAAAATTTCAATTTCTTTTGTATCTAGCATGTTGTGGTTGAAAACATGTTAAATTTATACTTAGGAAAGAAAAATGATATTCTACTAGAAACATTAATGTGTTTTCTTCCTTAAAATTTAACTTTGTTTGAGACATAAAAAATTGTTTTTATTAGCATTTTTAAAAAGGTTTGAAAATTGACCCTAAAAAAATAAATCATTATTCCAGTATCAACACTTTCTTTTTGAAGCTATATTTTGTATGAAAATTTCGTAGTAAATTTCGTAGTCACTGCCATTTTTAAAACACGTTCAAAATTGACACCTAAAAAAAAAAAACATCGTTCCAGTATACACACTTTTCGTTTTTAGCATTGTTTTTTGATGTTTTTTTGGGGTTTTTTGACCAGAGTTCCCGTTTTGAGTTTATAGTTCCCGTTTCAAAGTTTACATTGTTGGCTGCATTTAGGGGCTGCATTTTTGGTTTTCTAGGGATGTCATTTGAGTCAAAGATGTCCTCTAATGGAGTTAGGCCTCTTGGGAGAAAATTGTCTCTCAGCTCTATGATTTCATCCTCTATAACAGCTGCTTCCTCATGATTGGTTTGTTGAATTTGTTGTATGTTCTCCTTGTTGAAAATAGTTGGATTTAGCATTTGTTTAGCTGTTTTGGGTGACATTGGGTGGTTAATCTGTTCAAACTGTATTTGTGATTGACTTGCTCTTTCAAGTATTTGTGATTGACTTGCTCTTTCAGTGTCAATATTTAGTCCAGCAAATTCTTGTTGCAAGGTCAAGAAGTTGTTTATTTGTGCATCATCCTCAAATACCTGCCAGTCTTTGACATTGTTTGGGACAGAAGGTATGTGTTTCACCTCAGCTGTAAAGCAATTATGGGGCTCAAAAGGCAGCTTGCAGGTACTCGCAAATGTGGCTAAACTATGAGCATGAAGATTATGGGTCCTAGAAATTTTGGTGATTTGGAATTTAGAGAAGAAGCTTAGTATTTCAGCCACAACAGACCTATAAGACCTCAGTCTCTTGTCATTTGTGACAAAATTTCCCTTCACTTGTTGGATGACTAGATCTGAATCCCCCATAATTGAGACATTTGTGGCTTGTAAGAACCTTACTAGCTTGAGGCCTAGTAAAAGAGCTTCATATTCTGCCATATTATTAGTACACTTGAAATTCAGTCTATAGGCTCGGCCTTCTGCATGACTGTCTTGTTTATTATGTATCCAAACTCCAGCTCCTGCCCCTAATTTGTTGACTGACCCATCAAATTCCAGGAACCATAGGATCTCTGGTTCCAGGGAGAACTTAGTGACCTCCTTATGTGTTGGATTTGTAAGTCAAAGCTTTGGTTTGCCCTCTTGTTTGTTTTCTAGGGCAGTTTCCTCACTTGATGAGACCTGTTCATTTTCTTGAGCAACAGCTGTGTTTAATGTTTGCTTAATCATTGTTTCTTGGGTAGCAGTTTGCTTATTGGTGTCTTCCTCTTGTATGAATGTCTTGGGTTCAACCCCATTATCTGAGAGAGTTGTGCTGTCATTGAAGAGAATGTATGAGTCTATGTCTGAATGGACAACATATATGGGAAAGTTTTGAGGCTTTTCTTCACTGCTGACCATGTATTTCATGAGTGTTTCTCTGTATAGTCTTTTTGGTTGCCCAAAAATAGAGATGGTGGCATATGACATGTCTAATTGTAGGGAACCTTGGAGTTTAGCTCCCCATGATCTTGATAACAGCATCCCATACTTAGGTGGGATATCAGCAACTACAACATCCATTAGAATTGTTTTGTTTGGGTATTGAACCAGAGACACACATAAATCTTTTATGAGACCTAAACACTTGACTTGGCTGGAGTCAAAGGAAAACAGGTCCTTGTATGGTCTTGTTATATCTAGATTCAATCTCTCCATGACTGCTTTTGGCATGAGATTGTGAGAGGCACCTGAGTCAAACATTGCATTATGCAATATTTTATCATGAATATGTAAGCTGACATAAAAAGGTAGTATCCCTGTGACTACTGTTTTTCCATCCACTTTTGGGCCAAACAGTAATTCTGGGGTGTCATCCAACACATTGACATCATCTTTGTTGCTGGTGAGTTGAAGGGACTTCTTGATCTGTTGTTTATAGATGTCATGCTTGGCTAGTTCTGAGAGAGGAATTGCTATCTTTAGTTTGCCAATTTCAGTTTCTAGGTCAAAGGGTTTTTCAGATTGGGTCTTAGGGTTATGGATAACAGTCCTTTCCTTGTTCACTAACTCTTCTTCTTGATTCTTATCTTGATTTTGGGACTTGTCTTTTTTACTCATCTCTTGAGGAGTAACATTTAAGTTAGGGTGATAGGATGAAGTAGCCATAGGCTGCTGTTTTAAGGACAATGGTTCAGTGATCTCTTCAATAATTACTTCTTCTGCAGGTGAATTTGTTTTGTCATTAGGCTCTGTGACTATGGCTCTTTTAGGCTGCTAATTATCCTTTGTCTTTTCAGGCTGATTTACATTCACAGTTCTGCTCCTTAGCTTGTATTGTTTATGGACTTCATAAACAGCAGTGTCATAGCCTTGTTTAAAGTCAAAGGATTCACCTGATTTGATTGGGAACAGCTTGATTACCTCATCCTCATGGTCTTCTTGTGTCAAAAAAACTTGACTTTCACCATCTAGACCCATTAAATTAATCTGAGAATCTTCATTGGGTTCACTTGATGTGGAAGTTTCAGCATAGTTTTCTTGGAAAGGGGGTCTTATGTCTTGGTCAGCACTGGCCTTGCCAACGTTTGGGTTTTGAGTTCTCCTAAAATTTGGATTCCTAGGAGGGTTGTTTTGTGGTGCTTCCCATGATGATTTTCTCTCAACCGATTCCACTCTATCCCCCAATCTCTTCATACCAGTGAGTATTGCATCCAGTTTTTGATCAAAGGCTGAGGGTTCCTCTTTGAAAGCGGTTCTCTTTTCCAACCTTGCTCTGTTTCTTTTGGCAATCAGGTTAGCTTCCACTGTGACAGCAACCTTTTGGGCCTCTGCAAGGGTTTGAGGGTCTCTTTCCTTTAACTGATAGGCCATGTCAGGGTCAAAACCATCAGGGAATTTTTACAAAGCTAAATCAGGAGGGGGTCTTAAATTTTGTGGGATTGCGTTATATACATTGTTGAATCTTGCACAATACTCCAAAACAGTCTCTTGGGGACCCCTTTTGATAGTGTCATATTCACCAAGTATGTGCAGAGGATCCTTCTTCTTCTCCCATATGTTAGTAAAGGCTTGATACAGCTCATCAGGAGCTGTGATGGAATTTGCATTCAGGGATCTAAACCAAGTTCTTACATCCCCAGTTAGGCTTTGAACAAACATCCTCATTCTCACACTGTCATCATCTATTTCATAGGTCTCAAAATGGTCTTGCATCCTTTTGGCATGCTAAACAGCTGTCAAAGGGCCAGTGGAGTCAAAATATGAGATTTTGGTTTGGTAGTCTTGGGGTAGAGCTGCAGCATTAGCTGGTATTTGCAAGGGTGCATATCTGTTAGCCATATTCACAAGGTTTGGGGGATTCACAGGAGCAACTGGGATAAAAGGAACGATGTATACCACAGGGGTAACAGGTGTGGCAGCACCTAGAGTGTTGGTCAAGGGGATATGTGCAGTGGGTGAAGATCTGCTAGGAGGGCTTTGAGATGTAGATGGTGAACTGGGGGAAACAAGGGTAGAGCGAAATAGAACCTTAATAGGGGTTGGAACTGGTTCAGGGTGGGCTGTCTCAGGACTCAAATCACTAGGATTTTCCTGCCTTTGCTGCTTCCTAATTATTCTAGGGATTATATTAGGATTCTCAAAAACTGCTGGATTTGGGTCAGGGTTTGACCTAGTGTGTCTGGTTTCCCTTTTAGGAGCCAGCTTCTGAATTTGTTTCTGGTATTTTCTAAGATATTTTAGGATTGTTCAAGGGACTGCTCAAGCTTTTAAAACCACTGTCTTGGCAGACAACAGTTTGAAAAACAATATGCTCAGTTCCCTAGTGGAGTCGCCAATTATGTTAACACCCAGGTTGTTCCCTATGACTCCCAAGGGAATACGGCCGGGGTAACCACTAACCAACCTTTGGATTACAGTTTCTAGCCAAACTGTAATCAGAGAGGGCTCTCTCTTTATGATTTGTCTCTGTTATGATAGTATTTTAGGCTAGCTATTATGCTCAGGTTTTTGGTTTATGTTTTGGTTGAAGGACTTCTTTCAGTGCTTAAGATGTAGTGTTCAGACAATAGTATATCATTGGGCAATGGAGTCTAGAGCTATGAACTGCTTTGAAATGCTGAATTGAGAATGTTCAGACTGCAGGGCCTATTGGGTATCTCAACAAACAAAATTTAAACTTAAGTGGTGATGTATGGTCAGCCAACGGAAAGCAATTAAGAATTCTCCATTAAGCTGGTGATGTGAAAGTGAAACATGTTGCTCAGGAGAAAACTTGAATTTCTGAAACAAAGGTCTCTGTGAAAGATATATTCTGGTAGTGTAGCAATTAAGAATTATACTTATCAAGATTATAGCTGAAGAAAACATTCATTAACAACATAGATTGAGCTCAGGGTATTGCGCGAATAAATCCTGAAGGCTATTCTTTTTCTTTGTTGCTAAATACTTAGAAATTAGAAACATATATGGATTGTAAAAGATTGAAACACATAACAAAGAGAGTTACAGAAAACTTATTGTATTGTGAGGTACACAGGAATCCTGCAGTTTTCAACAAACACCAGAACGCATTCAACACTTCAGAACTTTGAGAAATTCCATCACTTTGTTTATTAAACTCTGAAAAGATTACAGCATAAGAACTTCTTCAAGAGAAATCAACAACAACCCCTGCAAGCTTATGCGAGGGGCAAATATATACAAATGGTAATACAAAATATCTATGGCGTTGAGTCATCTGAGAAATAAATATTTCACCAACTTTGTACATAACAGCAGATAAAAAGTTATTGCTGTCTTTAATACATCATAAATGTTCATTCATGTCAGTCAGAAGATATTTTTGCCTTTGGAGGCCACTGAGTCGGTTGGAATGATCTGCTTTAAATGCTGGGAAATGCGCTGATGTGGCTGCTCTGCTGTAACCTTTTCGGCCCTGTCACCTGTAGCTGTCCATCTTGACTTGCTGGCCAAAAGTCCTGCTGAGTTGGCTCAGCTTGTATCTTTTCCGGCATGCTGATTTTACTAGCTTTTCCTGTGCATGCCACCTTGTATTTTTGATGCAAAACTCGAAGAATGGCTTCCTGGTCTATAAGATCATCTGTATTGCCTTTGTCCACCATTCCTGTGTGGGTAGTTGATGCCTGAGAATTGCATCCATAGTCTCATTTGCCTCTGTGTATTTATAGAATTTAGGAGGCACTTCAAACAGGTGATTAATTTCATTCATTATGAAGAATAAATTCTCTACTCTATTGTAGAGACTTTGTCCTGTAGCTGGCCCTGTTTCTTCTGAGGTGCTGGGCCTTTTAGTGATCTGACTGGTGGCAAATGTATTGACCCTCTTGGCATACTGCTCATGGGTAAGCAGTTTCCCTGCACTGTTTAGTAAGCCAGGGAGACCTCGGTTCTGTAATACCACAAATTTGTCCATAAATCTGTTCACCTCGGTCTGCATGTCTTGGGTCCTTCTCTCCAATGTCTGCACTAAGTTTCTTAGTGTAAGGACCCTTTTTACCAACATAATAGTCTCAGTTCTGTTAGGAATTCCCATGGTTGCTAGCTGAGAACTTGTTCTGTTATTGAGCACATTGATCATCCTGGTAGCAATTTCAGGCATATTGCCTAAAGCTGCCCTTGACCTCTGAATTTCCTTCTGTGCTTTTCCAATGAGCTCCAACTGCTCATGGATTGTGTCAATATACTGCCATTGGTCAGTAATAGACTGGCCAAAATTAGCCCATAGCACTGTCTTGATCTCGGCCACCACTTTATCCAGTTGAAGCTCCTTTTCTAGCTCCTTTATCCTGTCTTTGAGGGCTTTTATTTCCCTGCCCTTTTCTGCCATAGTCTGCTTGGACTTGTCATATCTTTCGTTGACTTTGGCTAATTTCTCTTTGGCCTCATTTAGTTCTGTCATTTGTGCTTCCAAGGCCTGGATCTCATTCCTCAGCTTTTGCATGTCCAGGCTTGGGGCCTGCTCTGTTGTTGGTGGTGGTGCTGAGGTGGATGTTGCTGCATGTTCTGTTTGTTGAGGAGGAGGAACAGTAGTTGGAGCAGCTTCCTCAAGGTTAATTACTTCAGGAGGAGGCTGGGAGGTCTGACCTTCTTCTCTTTGCTTCAAAGCTGCCTGTAATGCTGCCTGTGCAGCCTCTGATTCTCCCAGCTTTTCTTGAGTCTGAATTAGCTGCTTGTATAGAGATACCAGCAAAGCTGTGGCATCTTGATCATGCCTTTGCTGGGCAACTTCATCTGTTTGAGGGTGAATTGTGGCTGGGATCTTGATCTTTCTCTTCAAAGCTGCCATGTCTGCATCCCTCAACTTTAATATTTCTTGTATGCCCTTGATATCCTTGGGATCATGCCCAATCTCTATAATTATATCTTCTAAGGACCTTATTCTATTGTCCTTTGCTTGAGAGGATGCTCTCTCCAACTCAAGTTGTGCAGCTGTATTATTAAGGCTATTTTCTAGCCTATAATTGTCCAATGTTTTGTCTGCCAAGGAGGCATACACCATCTCACCCGTTTGCTTATGTAATTCAATTTTGTCAATTGGGTGGATGTCCTTGGCAAGGACCTCAAGATTGGTCCTTATATAATCTGCAGGAGACTGGGGTTGTGCTACAGCTGGCAAGAAATGACTCATGATCATTTTGCCTTCACTAACATCATAAGCAGACATCAGTCTTTGCTGGTTAGTGGGAGCCATATTCAACAAATGATTGTACAGTTGCATCTTTATTGGCTCATTCCTCCTCTTTATGTCTATGAACTGCTGTTTGATTCCTCCTTCAACTTCTTTTTGGTGGCTTGAGGAGCTGACTTCTCCTCCTATTGTTCTGTCTTGTCCCTGTTGAAATGAGCTAGCAGATGCTTCTCTGCTAGGTGGGCCCATGCCCAGAGACTGCCCTATTGGCATTTCCTCCTCAGAGAAAGGATTCAATCTCTGTCTTTTCTCACCATGAATTATTGATGTGGTCAAGGGAGTCTCTCTGTCCCTTTTCCTGCTAGTATCCTCCTTTTGTGGAGTTTGGAGGATTGATGCTTCAACTGATGTTTCTTGCCTAGGAGGCACCGTGTTTTGTGCCTGCTGTTCCGTGAAAATTGGGGCCTCAACTGCCCCTTCTTGCTGTGGGGGTTGCTCTTTGTCATGCTGCCCTTCTTCTTGCTGTAATTCCTGTTGTTGTTGTTGTTCTACCTGCTTCTGCTATTGCTGCACCTTCTCATGAGGTGGCTGTTCGGTCTCCATTTCCTTTTCCTTGCCTTTGCTAGATATATCTTCAGTGGCTTTGGGTGCTTGCTGATTTGCAGTAGAGGAGGATGCAACTGCTCCCACTTGTGTGCTTGGAAGGGAAAACATCTGTGAACAAATTTCAAGGTCAGCCATCTTCTTTAGATTCCTCACCGCTCTTTGATTCAGCTCTTCTTGTGTAACAGGCTCTTCTAGGGTTCCTCTCCTCCATTTTACTCGGTTTGCATGTTTCAATGTGAGGAATCTTTACATGATCATAGCCAGACAACTTATATTTGAGCCTTCTCAAAGCTATGAAGTGATTGGGGTCATACGGTTTCCAAAGGAAACTGGTTTGAAGGCCAAGTGACTCAAGCATCCTGTCTGCTTCTTTCCAACCTTCCTCCCTCTGGTTATAGACAAAGTGGCCAAGTTGGTTCCTGAATTTCAACTGTGCTTTCTTGCCTTTGCCTGAAAAGTGAAGCACATCAACATTGCCAAATTGCCTGAAGCATTCTAGGGCAAACAACCTCATAGGCAGATATTTGGGTAGTCTGTAGGGAGGCAATTCACACCCATATATCCTGATGACGGTGTGGTTCTGGTAAAAGTACCAGTCCCCAATGCTGTATGATTTGGATAGCTGCAGGATCCTTTGCATGTCATCAGTGAGCCTTGGAGGAGGTGAGCTCATCAACATTGACATAGCTGGGTGGATGAAGAGATCTATGAACTCACAATAAGTATAAGGAGACTCGAATCTACAATGGAAAACACAGGACCAATAGACCATTGATCTTGGATTGCCTTGGGCATCCACTCTTTTGATTGGAAAAGAGAACTTCTGATGTTGATGATATAAGATTAAGTGGTAAATGTAAGAGGTGTATCTGAACACTTTTTCTCTTGCCAGGTTCATTAGTTGCTCATGTATTTTGTCTGCTATATAGGTGGCATAGTCATAGCAGATAGGAGACTTGCCAGGGGCAAACATGAGCATCATTACTAGCACAGTTTGATCAACAAACTCAATTGAGTTGTAGCCCAAAATGGGACTAATCATGTCTGCAAGATCTCTGCCCAGTTGGTTGAGGTATACTTGATTGATAGGAGGATACTTCACAGAGTCAGAGTCAATGTACAGCTGATTTAATTTGGTGACCTGAGCATCTGTCATTCTGGCTCCTTGATTTATCACGTCTACAAGTGATAGAGGGACCAGTTTCTTCTCAGTCCTGAAGCAGAGCATATCTTTGATAGCTTCTGGGGTGATATAAAACACAGCTAAGCCTGAAGGGTCAAGAACTGCCCTCTGAGTGGGGTCATAGTTTTCAGCACACAGGTGGATCAAATCAGGGAATTGTCTAACCTGAGGGAGCTTGAAAATAGGGAGGAAAGACTCCCATATGCCCAGCACATCTGTTCCAGTATCATGCTTGGCCTTCAATTCATTGAGCAGGTGGATGTGGAACTTGGTCCTCATCAGCATTTCCTCTGAAATCTGATAGTCCATGTCTGCCATAGGCTGCCATTCCAATTGTCTCTGAGGGGAATTCAATGGAGCGACGTTCAATGCTATAGGAGCTACTGGTGGATCCATGATTTCTCCTAGGATTATGGATGGAGTTGCTATGCAGAGCAACACCAAGGAGTTTTCTTCGACGGAGAAATGTGAATTATTCAGGGATAAAGGATAAATGATCAGCTGCAGCAATTGAAATATTGCTTTAAGGTAGAGATAAGACTAATGTCTGGTCTGAATCTTTCTTTTATAGCAAGTAGGTGTAATTTGAGTAACTGGTTCGCGATTGCGCGAACAGAGTGCAGTCGTTTGGTGAAATTTAGGCAAACAAGGCTCAGCTGATGATTTTCGACCTTTCAGTTGTAAATGGGGACTAGGCACAGGGATTTTGCCGGCGAATTTGCAAGTTTCTTTGTTTCTTAAGCTTTTTGAGGGAATTTACAGACAACTCAGGTGTATGAAGGTTTACGAGGATAAATACCTGGTATGTAGCGAGCAACGGTCACGGATGTATGTAGAAATGATGCGCCGAAGGTCTGCAGGTCGAATTCAACAAGGTGGTGGACGTTTTGAATGTAAAAACCATGCAGAGAAAGCAACAACGTTTTGGCGAAAAAGTATGAAAAACGCGAAAATTCGGCCAAATATGGATTTTTCGGGATATTGGCGCCTTTTTTGGATGACGTCATCATGACGTCATCAGGTGGGGTCAGGGCCGGATGACATCAGCATGACGTCATCGGGTGATGTGGCAAGCTGTGATTGGTCCAAGGGGATAATGAGGTGGCAGGCATATTAGCACAGGGGCGGACAAGGGCGCTGACGCAACGACTGGGTGGCACTGACGTGGGTCTGACGTGGTGATGACGTTGGCCGGGCGGATCGACCGAAACCGGAAACGGTTAGCGGTTTCTCATCGCACCGCTTTTGATACGGAAGGGGAATTGTCAGGCATACCTCCGATACGCTGTGGGGATGACGTGTGGCGGAGGCCTGACATCACCCCCTGACAGATATCGGAAGGTATATGTCGGACGTCGGGGCCGGTCCGATATGGATGAGGACCGTCGGATCAAAGGGGTCCGATCCGACGGTTGACGGATCAGTGAGATGATCAGACAATATGGAAGGGGGCGGGATTATTTTAATATTTTTTTCGGGATCTGTGCTTGGCGGAAACCTCTTGGGATATGGCGGATTTGTAAAGGTTTTTTAATGCCCTTTTAATATAAAAATAATACGCCCATACTTTGGATAAGTCAAAAAGGTGTGTTTTTGTGCGCTTATTGCAAATGCAGCGGGTTATAGGTAAAAAAGGGTTTTTCATAAGGTTTGCCTAGCAAATAAAGGTTTAATGGGTCAAAATGGATTCAGAAGGGGAAGGGGGTTAGGCTTAGGTTTCTCAAACTGACCAGATGTCCATTTGATCCCTGACAGAGGACTTATTGGCTATAATGCCAAGGGGAGGGATATTTATACAATGCTTGGGGGTTTATACACCATGGTGTTATAATAGTAGGGAAAGGGTAACATAGGGGAATTATATAATAGAAGTTAGAAATTAATGTGTGTGGAAGAGTGGATGAGGGGTGATATTACTAAGTTTATTTGAAAATAACTTAGCTTAGGGAGTAGATCAAAATGAAAAGAGTTTTAGACAAGAAATGTGGCTTTTAAAGGACTAAGAACCACCTTAAAACCACCAATTCTTCCATGAATCTCAACTGATGAGGGGATGTTAGTAATGAATGGAAAAAGGGGAAAATTGGGAAGTTAGACATGCTTCTTTGCTTTGCTGCAACCTGATAGAGAAGAAGGGCTTCTCAATCCATTGATTTTGCTTTGTGGAATAGGTTAGCACACCTTCAATTGTAAGGGATGACACCTCTGCAACCCCATCTGCCTACCCATCTATTTTCCTAGCATTTTTTGTTTCTTCTTGGAGGGTGCACTTAGACTTGCATACCCTTTTTTGCCTTTTCTTTTCTCTGGCTTTTTCCTTTTGATTTTCTATCTACTGCTACCCTTATTGCTTCCAAGGTCCCAGATTAAGCAATTGGGATCCTTACTTCTCTACCTAAGCTACTTGTCTGCCAAGATTAAACAGTTTGGACAGACTTCTTTCTCTATTCTAAAATTGAAAATTTAAAACATGGCATGATCCAGATTAGGCAGTTGGACCATCCATCAAAATTGAGTCTATATCAAGCTATATGCACAACTTGTTTTCTTTTGAAAATATGGGATCTTTACCTCATCAAAGCAGAGCGTATTTGGACCTTTCCCTGCCAATCATGAAATATGAATTCTATTGGTATAGGTAGCTAACAGATTCAAAGCAGCATTTGGTACAAAAATACCACAGCTGCCTGCATAGGTACATCCAGGAAGAAATAGAATTCCTGAACATCTCCTTGCTTGGCACAACATACCGATATGCTGTCAAGATTGAGCAAAAGTGTAAACAAAAGAAGAGAGACTTTGGATCTGCGAATCCGAAGCAAGGGAAAGGTGCCCCCAAACCACAAAACAAAGGACAAATCTAAGGCGGGGTGGCCTAAGACAACCTGCCAAAGTTGCAAGCAAAGAACAATGCCACGAAGCCGAAAAAGGACACGAGAAAGTGGTGTGAGTTCCATAAGAGCTCCACTCACAACACAGGTGAGTGTCGGGCCAAGCAGTCACTAGTGGTCGAGCTAAAGGTTTCAAAATTAGATGCATGTTCTGACTCTGAGTCAGAACCTGACAAGGGGAATGAAAAAGGGAAGCAGGTTATCGATGCGGAGCCCAATGCCACTGTTGCCACCACGAAGATCCAGAAGGAGGAACCTAAAGATCTAGAGGAGGAGGAGAGTCTCTTCCACTCCTAGATGTGGGTAAAGGGATCTCTGCTATAGTTCATTGTCGACAGTGGGATCCAAAAGAGCCTCATTTAGCACAGGTCATGAAGCGACTAGGCTTACCGACCACAACACATCCACAACCGTACACCATCGGGTGGCTTCACCAAGGACGAGATCTTCACGTGAGCCAATAGTGTCGCCTTCCATACAACATCAAGCCCTTCACGGATGAGGTATTGTGTGACGTTGCTCCCCTTGATGTTTGTGATGTATTATTAGGACAACCATACTTGTAGAAATGACATGCTATGTATGAATCAAGGCCCGGTGCTGTTATTGTTACTTTGGGAAATAAGTTGTATAGGATACCAAAGGTAGCACTGCCTATCGCCATCTCTTTTGTTACCACAAAACAATGCAGTAAGCTCATTTCCAAAATTGGGAAATTTGTTTTCCTGATGATATGCCCTCAAGGAAAGAAGAAGACGGTGGCCACAACCTCTAGACAGGGCCCCTTCGCACGACAACTACAGATGGACAAGGTCATGGAGGAGTACAAGCACATCTTCCCCTCCCCCACAGGGGTTCCTATACATTGTTAGGTCAAGCACTCCATCGATCTGACCCCAGGTGCGTTGCTGCCCAATGGACCAATATATCGTCGACCCATTCTGGAGAACGATGAAATCAAGGGGCAGATTCAAGAGCTGCTGCAGAAAGGTCACATCCGTCCGAGTTCATCACCTTGTGGGAGCCCGATCTTGTTGGTACAGAAGAAGGATGGGACTTGGAGACTCTATATTGACTATCGGGCGTTGAACAATATCACTGTCCGTAATAGGTACTTGATCCCACGGATTGATGACCTCCTGGACCAACTAAATAGGGAAAAATATTTCAGCAAGATCGATTTGAAGTCAGGATATCACCAGGTACCAATCAAACCCTCTGATATGTGGAAGACTGCCTTCAAAGCCAAGAGGGCCTTTTCAAATGGTTGGTTATGCATTTCGGATTGACGAATGCTCCTACAACCTTCATGAGGCTAATGGATGACATCTTGCGGTCATTCCCCAACTCATTTGTAGTGGTATACTTGGATGACATCCTGATCTTTAGCCAGATTTGGAAGAGCACCTCCACCACATCCGACAGGTTCTCCAAACACTACGACAACACATGTTATGTGCCAATTTGGAGAAATTCACTTTTGGCATGACCCAGGTTCAGTATCTAGGATATATTTTTGATGAATGGGGGGTGCATGTGGATCCAGCCAAGATCCAAGTCATTCGGGACTAGCCATCTCCAACCACTCTAACAGAGCTCTGCATCTTTCTAGGTCTTGCCAACTTCTACCGCAAGTTTGTGTTGGGATTTTCTCATATCACTTGGCCCTTGAGTCAAGTCACCAAGGGAGGAGCGAAAGAAAAATTATTTTGTTCTGAATCTCAACAGAAGGCATTCACAAAATTGAAAGATTGCCTCTGCTCGGCACCAGTGCTCACATTAACAGACTTGCAACAACCATTTTAGGTTGAGACAGATGCCTCTCACTATGCTATTGGGGCAGTCCTTACTCAACACGGGCATCTAGTGGCATATCACAGTGAGACACTTTCAGACACAGTTCAGAAGTATCCCACTTATTACAAAGAGATGTATTCCATTGTGTAGGCCTGTCGACAATGGAAGCATTACATTTTTGGGAAGGAAACGGTCATCCACACAAACCACTAACCCCTGTAGTTCATACAGACCCAAGGGAAATTGTAGAATGATCACCATTAGAAGTGGTCCACATACTTGCAACAATTCCATTTGAATATCAAGTATAAGAAGGGAAACACTAATAATGTTGTAGATTGCCTCAGTCGACCACCGATCATGGCATTAACCACCGTGCTCAACTCTTGTGGGCACGAGACTTCTAATTGGCCACTTCTCTACAAAAGCGACCCAGAATTCGGGCACACATACCAGACACTCTTGGAGGGTCAACACATTCCAGATTTTCACCTCCAAGATGCCTTATTATGCCACATGGGTCACCTTTGTGTTCCTTCAAGTGAGCGTGCCAAGATGATTTGGGAAGCACACAACAGTCAGGCTATTAAGCATTTTGGGGTCGAGAAAATGGTGGCAGTACTACAGAAGTATTTCTATTGGCCGAATCTTCGACAGGATGTCGGGAAGTACATTAGATCATGCACTGCCTATGCCATTGCCAAACTGACCATCAAGAAGCAAAGCCTCTATACCCCACTTCCTACCCCTATTCGACCTTGGGAATCCATCTCCATGGATTACATGTCGAGCCTTCCTTCTACTAAGCATGGAAATGATTGTGTTTTTGTGGTCGTTGACAGGTTCTCGAAGATGGCCATTATGGCATTCTGCAAGAAGAATATCATAGTAGAAGCCACTGCTAAACTCTTCTTTGAACGAGTGTGGGTACACTTTAAGATCCCATAGTCTATCATATTAAATCAGGACAACAGGTTCCTCAGTACATTTTGGTCCAGTCTTTGGTCGATGCTGGACACCAAACTCACTAAGTCCACAACCTTCCATCCTCAAACTGATGGCTAGACAAAGATTTTCAACAGGATGATCGTACACATTCTGTGCATGTCAACTCAAAGCATCCATGCACATGGGATGAGAGCCTCCCCGATGTTCAACACAACTACAACTGGGCTCTCCATAGCTCGACTGGTCACAACCCTTTTCAGGTGGGCTTGGGATTCCAGCCACTATGTCCCATTGACGTGGCCATGCCATTTGCAGCTACTCACGCAGATTCGGCTGATGTCCAGTCCGAAACAAATTAGGCAAAAAACTTCATTGAGCACATCCAACATATTTTCCAGCAGGTCCATGACATTTTGGAGAAATCAAATTCCAAGTACAAGCAACGACATGATCAACATCGGGTGCCACACAAGTTTTAGGTGGGTGACAAAGTTTTGTTGCATTCGCAAAAGGAATGCCTTACCGGAGCCTATCAGAAACTCAGACCACTCTGATATGGTCCTTACACCATTACCAAGGTCGTGGGAGATAATGCATTTGAGCTCAGCGTTCCCCCATTCATTGGCCTGCACCTAGTGTTCAATGTGCACTGCCTTTGGCCATACTTTCGACCATTACTAGACACATCCGACATTGCAGAACATCTCACACCCATAGATTTAAATCCAGATTGCATGGAACAAGTTGAAACTAATAAGATCATGGACACACAGATCAAGCACACTCGCTAGCAGAATACCCAACTGTATTGAGTTGTCAAAGTAGGCCAACTCCTTCACTAGGGCAAGTGACTCACCAGGGACCAAGTTCAGCAGAAGTTTCCTCATCTCATGGAGGAACTCAACACAATGGGGACGATTGCTTCCTAAGGGGGAGGAATGATCCAGGTGGATATTTGTGACCACCTGCCAAGCCCACTTGGACTCCCATCATTTTTTCTTTCAACTTTTTAGTTTCCTTAATTGTAGCACAATTTACTATTTTTAGCAGTTTTTCGGGTCGTGATTTTCTGGAGCCATTTTGAGGCCCTAAACGATGTTTTTGGGGAAAATTGGGAGAAACATGGTTCCATGGACCGATTTTTCTCTTCCCAAAGTTGTATTTCTTGGATAGATATTTCTAACGAGATATTGTGCACGTCAAATGGAGATCGTATGCCAAAGTTACGACCCCGGGAAGTTGATGTACCAATTTACCCAAACGGGGCCCACAGTTTGGCGTTTCATCTTCTAGGGTTAGGTTTTTGGATGTTTAGGGTTTTCCATTGTTTGTCAACAATAAATAGGCCTTCGAGCCTCATTGTAACATAGTTCAGAGGCATGTAGCACCACATCTATTCTCAGAGATAAGCTACCATAGCCCTAGCTAGTTTATTTCCATTTCTGTTTGTAAGCATATTTCAGTATTTTACAGTAATGAAATGAAGTATTATTTATGTTTCAGCTCTAAATGTATGGTTATATCTATAGTTTTTTGTGTTCTTGTTTAAAGCCAGATCAAAATTTTTGGCGGTAGATTGCCAAAAATACGTCGTTTAGGGCCTCAAAACGGCCCTGGAAGTTTAGGACCCGAAAAACTGCTAAAAATAGTAAATTGTTCTACAATTAAGGAAACTGAAAAATTGAAAGAAACAATGGTGGGGGTCCAAGTGGACTTGGCGGGTGGCCACCAATATCCACCTGGATCATCCTAGGTCTTAGAGCTTCATACGAACCCTTTACAACAATTTTCACTTTTGATTTTTGTTGTTTGTCTGCACCATTTTCAGCAGCTTAGGGCCTTTAGATCCCAATCCATTGAAATTATATCTTTTTTCCCTCTTTATGTGTCTTTGAGTAACCTATTTTCCTTCTCTTTCTTAGCTACTTAGTATCCCTTGTAGGTGGGGTTTTGTATGCTTGATTGATTGTTTAATTTTCTGTCATTTTAGATTCATTTACAGTATTTTAGCATTCTAATTTTAGTAGTATATGGCATCATGAAACATGCTTAATTAACTCATCCACTTGACACATTTTTTTCACACACTCACACCTTAAGCGAACGAGAGTTTGGTTAATACTGCCAAGCCAAGAATTTAAACACTGTACCTTAATAAATCAACACACATAGATTAAGCCCACTTGGGCATCAGGGCCAAACAATCTTTATAGTGTAGGTGTAGGGTCAATGGGATAGGCTTCCAATAACACCCATCGATCACTTTTCATTGAGACATAGAAGTTGTCATATTAGGGAGCTTAAAATCCTTCACCATCCCATGGTCAAAGCCGGTGTGCATCCCATGGTCATAGGGGGTTAGGTTAGGTCATCGTGCGAGCATTTCTCCTCGGGGCTACAAAACCATGGTAGGGAATTCTTTGCCGTGGCTAACTACCAAGAAGCTCAAGACTCAACCACCCCCATGGGACAAAGATAATAATAGTGACCAATCTAAGAAAACACCTTATAGGACTGGCTATGGGAAGCAGTTGGTCCTCTACCCCACCTTTCTCTGGACAACTCTGCTTGTTGGGATGAGATTCTGCCAAGTAAGAAGTTCTTTGGAAGGCCATATGAAACAATAGATATAGGATTTTTTTAGGATTCATATCACCTATAGGCTAGAGGTATTTTTTATTTAATAGGACGTGTTTTCTTGCATTAAAGTAACATAATTAAAATAAT
Organism: Pinus tabuliformis; assembly: GCA_031772625.1. Taxonomy (NCBI): domain Eukaryota; kingdom Viridiplantae; phylum Streptophyta; class Pinopsida; order Pinales; family Pinaceae; genus Pinus; species Pinus tabuliformis. The sequence goes on along the minus strand of CM062819.1, from coordinate 264,198,147 downwards.
TAGTTTACACTTGGCACCACTGAACTACGTGTTTTCTGGTTGTTTGTCACTCTTTTCTTCCTATCATTATCACTTAGTCTAGACATCATAGCACCTCCAAGGCATTTGTCACGTTGAATTCAAGGGCTTCACCCTCAGTTCCCGTTAGGCCATATCACTTCTCCCCGACGGGTGTGATTTCATTCTCCCAGTCCTCCATTGAGTCATCATTCTGGTTCTTATTCTAATTTTGCTAATTCGTCTTATTCATCCTTTGATTCCATGTCCCCTCATCCTCATATATCCATCATGTTAGGCACCATTGCAGGTGCAGGAACCCAGGGCGGTAAACTAGGTTCCAACCAGGGTACCCCCACTAGCGGAACCTCAACTGGTGTGGTCACTCTGACTCCTTTACTTCCTTTTGTCGCTGGTCTAAGTCTCCCAAATTTTAACCAGCTTATCAATGATCCCCTTCTCCATGATCCCACATGGCCAGCAATGCCTACAAAACTCCCTTCATACATCTTGAAGTTTGAGGGTAATCCCAGAGAAGACCCAACCAATCATGTTCACTCCTTTCATATGTGGTGTTCATCCAATTCTATTACCAACGACTCCATTCGTCTTTGGTTGTTCCAAAACACGCTTACTGGAGTTGTTGTGAGTGGTATGTAGACTACCCTAAGGCAACTGATTCCACTTTAGCAGCTCTTGGCACAACCTTCTTTCATATTTCCAGTTACCTCTCGTTATGATACTGGTACTGAACTTTTGAATTCATTCCATCACACTTCTGCCACTCGCCTTTCCAACCATTTTCAGGAATGGTGTAGAAGGATGAGTGCCTGTCGAGCTCCTAACTTCAAATACCAAGTCTATATGGATTGGTTTCTTAGATCGTTGTTGTTCCCCATTGTGAAAGATGTCACTTCTCACTTTCCTCAACCCGAGGAAGAATCTCTCCAAATAGCTCTTAAGTTTGACCTTATCTATGCCTAGTCAGGTTACATTGATACTGTCATCCCCGATCTGCCTAGGCCTGGTGTTGTTAATGCTCTAGGGACATCTCATGCCGCAGATGTTATTATTGGAACCCTTTCACACCCTCAACAATATGCTCCTCCTCAGATGAGTTATGGTCAGCCTTAGGGAGGGACCAGTCCCATGTACAATTATCCCTCCCCCAATCCTTATTAGGGCACTCCTTATCCAAGTCCCAACACACCATATGCATATCTGCGTCCATATGAATCGATGCCAGGGCCAGATTTTGTAGCACCTGCTTATACCAATGTTGCCCCATATCCATATTCTGTATGCACATCTTAGCACTCTAGATCTTTCAACGCCAATGCCCTAGTGCCCCATGCTTGCTCCTCCTCTGTCACAACAAGAACCTCCTCCACAAAGACAAGTGTACCCTCAGCAAAGTAGTCCCAATCCCCCGAATCCCAAGAAAATGAACAAGGGGAAGAGTAATAAGAACTAGCAACCGCAAGGTAATCAAGGAAACTAGGGTCCTCCACCCAATGCCCCTCAAGGTACTTAGCCTAATCCCACAACCTAACAATAGGGCGGTCAACCCAAGCAAAGCAAGGGTCTTCGTATGAACAAACCTTATGCTTGTTGTGGAGTCTATGGTCATTATACTCATGAGTGTCCCCTGTTACGTCATATGTGCTAAGCATGGAAAGCTCAAGCATCTTCTCGAGGATCGCAACCCTCCGCTCCTCCTCCCCTTCCTCCTCCCGCTTCATCTCAACTCGTTGTGATCACCAACCCTTTTCCCCACCAAGGGTATATAACTGCCCAACCTTCGTAAGGTCAGGCTGCTCAAGGATCTACTCCATATGGTCACCATGATTATCATGTTCTCATGATGAATTTTAATGAGGTAAATAACAAACAAGTCAACCTCGAGACTCGTTTGCGTCAGTATGACAAGCCACTTGCTAAGTCTGCAACTGAGTCCTAACCCAAAGTGTCTACCGAGCCTCTATTGTCACCCAAAAATACCTTATATATCCCTCAACCTAAGGTTGAGGACACACCCAAGATCCCCAAAGGTCTGTTACATCGAAATGCTACTTCTGCCAAAGCTGCCCATACTTATAGCATAGTACATGAATTGACATAATCTCCTACTACCATCTCAACACTGGAAGTCCTCTAGACGTGCCCATCACAATGAAAAGCTCTACTATTTACTCTAGGTTCCATAGATCCTCAAGACGATTAGATGATTATCTTCCATGTTGACAAGTCGAATAACCCTCCTTTACCTTCATCCATTTCTTTCCAAATTCTAGTATCCATTCAAAATGCCACTGTCCAATGGTGTATCATTGACGAAGGTGCCTCCATGTGTGTAATGGCCACCAATGTTTGGAAACAACTTGGATCCCATGCCCTATCTTCATCCACCATCACTTTGCATCCATGGGATGGTCATCCTTCACAACCCCTTGGCTTATACTGCAACTACCCAGTCACAGTTGCTGGAAAGACCGTCTATATTGATATCAAAGTCATTGATGCACCCCTTGATTATAACATCCTTTTCAGTCGTAGTTATGCTTATGCCATGTTAGCCATTGTATTTGCAGTTCACCGTAAGATCTTCTTTCCCCACAATGGAAATATCGTCACCGTCAATTAGTTGATGTATTACGATCCAATAGCCCAGACATCGCCTCAGACTTGGAGTTGAGATGATGAACAATTCTTCTCCCATCTTCTACCTATCATTATTCATTAGATCAATCCCTGAGAACTCCCTAGATATCTCCTGTCATGATTTTGTTGAACCTCCTTCAGTGGACATATCGGTCTCAACATCGGTAGATTTCCCGTCTAATAGTCATATGTCTCCCAATCATGACGATGCGTATGTGAACCTCGTTTCTCATGAAGATGCTCCACGTAGCTCTTCCTCGTCATGTGGTCTTTCTTCCTCTAGTATGCCCATATTTCCTTATGATGAAGACATCATGGAAGCCATGACCACCCCTGATTACTCTCGAGATGACATGCACCATCGTACTTCCTTCCATAGTAGACCCATGAAAAATATGTTGTGGAGTCCAAATATTTCATCCATAATGAAGTTGATTGGTTTAACCACCCCTTACATCGAACCCATGATTTCAAACCACATACACCTTCTGGCCACTACATTTCCACACAATGTTTGGGTAAGGGGGCACCCATTTTCAAGCATCTAGGAGGAGCAATTCTCCCCAGTCCTCCTACTGCATCTACTCGTTTAGACTCTAGTGCCATTAATCTTCCACATTTATAAGAACCTATAGAGTCTCATATCACTTCAGATCACTCTAGGGATGATCTATTTAATCATTCCTCCATCTTACATCAACAACCCATTCAATTAGACATTGTTGTTGTTCAATCGCCATGTTTTCTAGGTGAGCATCAGTTCATTACCTATGAATCCAGTCTTTCGTATAGTGACACCATGTATATGAACCTAGAAATTCAGTCCATTTGATTCATATATGCAGTACCAAACGAGATTGGTAACCCACCATTTGCTTTCTCTAAATGTATATATCCATTCTTCCCATAAGAAGACAACCATAAACAAATGGTGAAACACATCATCGAAATGTGTTAGGAGTCCACTACTCTAAATACATCTGGTACGCCCATAACATGCTTCATTTATCCTTACAACACTAGGGGGCACATATGCCCCTACATTTCCTCATTATCATTTGGAGGATCTCAGGCAAGTGATCATTTGGAACACAATGGCGGTCTACTATTCCTCCTGCTTGGGGGAATAATTCTCACCTTTGCATACAAAATCGGTCCCCTCCATCACATATGTTAGGGGGCAGCATCCCATGCTTGGGGGCATGATGGTTCCACCCTTAAACACCTTCTCACTTAATCAAAATAATTCTCGTCCTAGACCCCAATTATCTAGTTATGGTCGACTATCCTTTCATTCCTTGGATAGTTTGTCCTACCGGCCTCCTTGACGAGCCATATACACATTGCATATTGTAGGTGATTGATACCATATTTTTCTCCTCTATGTGATGCCAAATTTACCACCTGGTCCCCATGTTTGACTTGGTGGTTAGGGATGATTTTAGACCTTATCTAGTAGTTCATTCCTATATTCCTTTCTTACCTTGATTCTTCACCAAGATCCATGTTACACAAAATATTGTCACCATGACATTCTGCAGTCAGTGTGAGTCTATCACCACTCATACTTTCCTCCTATGCAAGTCTTAAACCTCAGCTCTTCATGTCAAGCCTTGAAAAATGAGAGAAAGTCCTTGAAAATATTTAAAACTCTGGTTCCACACTTTCTCTTAGCATTACCTGCGATCCCGCACCCCCTGGTCATGTCCCCTGTGGACCTGCCCGCTCTGTTTCTGTGTAAAGGGTGCAGACCCCTGTAAAAGTAAAAAAGGCGCAAGTTTATTCTTAAAAACTCACTTTGGGTTAATTCTGGACGCTTCTAGAAGGAATCTTGAGGTGGCAAGTTCGCTCCTAGGTGGTTCATGCATCCCATAACTAAAGGAGCTAACCCCTTGATGTGAGGAGCTTATCCTTTTGAAGGAGGACTCTATCCCTTTGAAGGTGGACCTGGTAACTTCCTTCCTCTGCACTATAAAATGAGGCATTGGGCTGCTTACTAAGGAGGTTGAAAGCTGAATATTTTTGAGGGTAAATGTTGTTGGAATTTAGACTTCCTAATTGAGCTTAAGAGGAGAGATTATATAACTTTTGATCTCTTTGGGAAGAGTGTGAAGCTTTTCAAAGTAGAGGAGATTCTTGCTGGACCCTGGGAGGAGCTTGTACAACATCAAGGCACCAAGGTTGTAAAGTTCTTCTTTGTTTAAAGTTACTACAATCAAGTTCATTTTTCTCAATAAGCTGTCTTCTATGGTTTATTTCATGAATTCCTTGATCATCAAGATAAATATGATTTATTATATTGGATATGCAGGTGTTATTTGATGTGTGCTTGTTTGTGTTTGCAGGTTCTTTAAAAGGAAACTCATTTGGACGGTTGGAGCGTGGCTGCCACAAACTAGCGTTGGACTTGAGGTAGGGTCTAAAACATCTCTTGGCTTTTATTTATAAATTGCAATATTTAGAGAAAGATAGAATTTGCTTGTCTTGCTTGTCGCTATATATCTGTAGATACTAGGGAGATCGGTCTTGTCCGCAAGAATGATTTATCCGGCTGACAAAATGGCGACTCCACTGGGGACTTGAATTTGGTTTTTGCCTTTCCTTTTACTTTGACTTGAGAAATTTTTTCTTTGTTTTTGGTTTTTGCCTGATGTGTGTGGGATTGGGTAGTTTTTAGGATCTAGAGTATATTTTGTTTTTTCCGAAATTTTGAAGAGGACCGCACGTTCTGTTTGTAACACAGTGCGGACATATCCGCACTCTTACTTTAATACACAGAGCGGTACTGCATCTGGTTATACTAGAAGCCTGCCGACCCTGTTAAAATTTTTGAAAAACCTAAATTGTTTTTGTCCAGTTTAGTTTAGTTTTTATTTTCAGCTTTTAGTGTCTACCCAGATCTGCATGTGTTTTGTCAAAGAGCCTTGTTTACGAGTTTCTTTCAGCGAATTCCTCATCTCATCAATCTCCATTAAGTTAATTGGGTGTTTTGAGTCTCCTTTTTGAGAAATTCCTAATTTGATTTCCTTTGGTCATTACTTGGAGGTTTGTCTTAGTCTTTTCACAATTTTGCATCTTTTTTCTTTTGTTTTTGCAAAAAAATTTCCCCCTAATTCGCCGGGGGGGGGGGGATAAATTGTGTAGAGTGTTAATCGCATTTGAGTGTTTTTATTTTTCGATCTTTGGAACTCTCACCCAATTTTCTTGACTTGCACTTGATTGGTTCTTAGATTACATTTAGAATCATCTTGTGTTTGAGAATTCTCTTGCATAGATCACATTTGCATAATTAGAATTCTCATTTCAGAATATGAATGAAAAATGTGCATAGATTACATTTGCATACTTTTCAAGTGAATTGTGCATATATTACAATTGCATAGTTTACATTTTGAAAAATCAATCGTAGATTTAGATCAACTTTCTTTGATTTGAATTTACATATTTTTATGCTTTTTTTTAACACACAAAAACAAAAATAAAAACTGTTTTGGAATTGATTTGCGTTAATTTTTCTTGATGAAATTAGTTCATTAGATAATTTGCTATATTTTCTCTTAGTGATCAATTTTTTTTGCATTGTTGGAAGTGAATGGAAACTCTCTCCTTACTTTAGTTAGGATTCATCGAATTGAAAAGATTACATTATCATATTTGATTGCATTCAGTTTTGGGTCGGGTCATAACACCATTGGTTTCATATCCATTTACCCTTTTGAGTAATAACAACCTAAATAACACAACGCTTAATTAAAATTCATCTAGTAATTTTCACATTTTTAGGGCTCTTTCCACCAATCTAGCTTAGGCTAGTGTCTTGGAATAGGTTTTAGTTAACTCTCCAAGACAGTAAAACAAACAAGTAGTCGATCTTGCAGTAGGAAAGAAGTTCCAATTGTTACATATATGCTTTGGGAAGCTCCTCTTAAAGGAGTCAAGCACGAGATCATATCTGAACTAGTGAGGTAATCAATCCTTCCTCATTGGGAATGATAGCAGATATACACATATTAAAAACAATAAACCTCAGATTAACCATTGTCGAGGAGCATGGGGTCACTTGTTGGTAAACCTTGGATTATGTCAAGGAGCCTTCAAGGGGATTGAGCTTTGTTACTCTGCCCTTGCGTGTGTATCTAATCGTAGACTGTTCCCCCAGGTATATTTCTTTCTGTTGGTAACCTTAGTGGCCATAATCTATAGGATTCTTTCCTAAGGTGACGGTGGAGGGAAGATCCCACTGTACCTGGAGTAGACGTCGACTAGACTCACTTGGACTCTTTGGGGGGTTCTCTTCACTCGAGACAGTTTTGTGAAGAAACTTGTGCCCAGTATGTTTCATTAAGCAGGTTGTTGGGGTAACTGTTCCAACCACCCTTTCTGTATTGAATTCTGTGATGTTGGATTTCATCACCAACTAGTGTTTTTAGTACGGAAAGTTACCATTTTTGTGTGGTTTGACTCCTAGATTTGATAGTGCGTGTTAATTTGTTTGTTTTTACTTTTAGCGACCATAGGTGTGAATTGTGAATTTTAATTGCTAGGTGTGAATTGTGAATTTTAATTGTTAGGTGTGAATTGTGAATTGTTAATTTTAGTTTTAAATTGTTAATAAAATTCACTGAAGTTGAATATAATGGCAATTGTTCCGGAATTTACCAACCAAGGAACCCCTCTTAATGAGAATCCTAGTACTTTTCCTTGCTTTGGAAATGTTGATACTCCTTATATGGCTACTTTGTCATTACCTGGATTTACAATAGGTTTACCGATACGGTTATTTTCAACTTCGTTGGCCCCAAATACTCCAATTGTTCCACCTCAACCGAATGCTTCACCTCAACAGAGGTCACCATCTCAACATCACCAACCTTTTGTTGACCCTTTACCTTCTTCGCCTAATATTTCTTCCTCTTCACTTGGTAAAAGCCTTGACGCTAGTAACCAGGTGGCTAAGAAGAAGAAGAAATGGAAGAAGAAGAAGAAGAAGAAGCAAGATAAGAAAGAAGTCAACCAACCAACCATGGCTGTAAGTGTTAGTTGTGTTGAGGAAACCTCCAACATGCATCGTAAACCCAAATACCGTTGCAGGATTTGTAAGGGTGACCACTTCCTTATCAATTTTCCTGGAATTCCAAAGGTCTTGGAAGTATGGTCAGAAAAATCTCATCAACTTTCCATTGATCCATCAACCAGTGATAGTCAGGTTCCTGGGAAAAAGGGTAAAGTTAGGTTTCCTTGTAAGTCATGCAAAGGGAGTCATCAAACTCACATTTGCCCTCACATGGATGAAGCCTCAAAATTGTTGGAAAACCTTACTGTTCCACAGCTAGAATTTCTAACTAGTTACCGTAAACTTTCTCCCAACCTACCGTCAACTGACGGAGTGATTGATCTAATTTCAAGTACAGTCGATCCCACTCTTCCATTGGAGAGTGAAACTCATATCACTAAGGTTGATGATCCATTAGTTGATCAAGTGGTCGATTCAATTTCACATTCGGTCGATCCCACTCTCCCTTTAGAGAGTGAACTTCATACCGCTCAGGTTCTTTTTGTTACATCAGATTCTTCTACGCCGGGGGGCCATTTCACCCGTTTCTATAGAACCCCCTCCAAGTACTGAGGTATTTTCCTTTCATTGGAATAGATTGACAGAACCTCGTCTTCCTTCCTCCATCCATTTCCAAATCATTGTCAAGGTTGGTGGTAGGGACATACACCGTACACAGGTAGATGAAGGTGCTTCTGTTAGTATTTTATCCTCAACTGCTTGGAAAGCTTTGGGTTCCCCTCAGCTTGTCCCTATTACACAGAATCTGAAAGCTTTTAACAGAACCATTAGTGAACCTTTAGGGATCCTTCCTAAGTTTTCTATTACCTTGGAAGGTAAAACTGTCTGTATTGATGTTATGGTAGTTCAAGGTCCCTTGGATTTCAATTTAATCCTTGGGCGAGACTATGTTTATGCAATGAAAGTTGTCGTATCGAAACTCTTTTGCGTGATGTCTTTCCCTCACAATGGAAATATTGTGATTATAGACCGGCTTTCGTTCCCTAGTCTTGTTTCAACTACCAATAATATGAAACCCCTAAATGTTCTTGATTCTAAAGTGGTATATACCCCGCCACGGGTTAATTATGTGGCAACTGTCCCATGTTTTCAGTTACCGATGTAACTGAGCCTCTCACTGTTTTCTCTTCTTCCTTTGATTTAGATCCGGTAATTGAGATGGAAAACTCTATGGGATTACTTGAATGCGATGTTCTTATCCCTTTTGAGTCCCTTGACATGTGTTCCTTCCAGAGGACTATTCTTCCTTCTGATGAAGACCTCTTGGAAGCCATGATCAAGGTGTGTCCATTGACTTGTCTTTCTTCTAGTTGGAAGCCATAATCAGTTGGGCGAGGAGAGTTTTTCCCTGTATCAACCTCGTTAAAAAATGAAACAGGCTATCGCGAGGATAGTTTTTTCCTGTATCAACCTCGTTAAAAAATGAAACAGGGATGAGGACAATTCTTTTCCTATGTCAACCTTGTTAAAAAATGAATCAGTTAGTCGAGGAAAGTTCCTTTTACTGTGTCAACCTCATAAAAAAATTAATCAGTGAGTATGAGGATAGTTCTTTTCCTGTGTCAACCTCGTTAAAAAATGAATCAGTTGGTCAGAGGATAGTTCCTGTTACTGAGTCAACCTTGTTAAAGAATGAATCAAGTATGAGGACAGTTCTTTTCCTGTGTCAACCTCATTAAAAAATGAATCAGTTGGTCAGAGGATAGTTCCTGTTACTGAGTCAACCTCGTTAAAAAATGAATCAGGTATGAGGACAGTGCTTTTCCTATGTCAACCTCATTAAAAAAAATGAATCAGTAGGTTATATAGGTAGATTGTAGAGATTAGATTTGAGCATAGTTCCTTGTCTTGTGTCAAGCTCGTTAAAAAATGAATCAAGGATTCTTGAGCATAGTTCCTTGTCTTGTGTCAAGCTCATTAAAAAATGAATCAAGAATTTTAGAGCATAGTTCCTTGTCTTGCGTCAAGCTCGTTAAAAAATGAATCAAGGATTTTAGAGCATAGTTCCTTGTTAGGTATATTGTAGAGAGTAGTCATGAGCATAGTTCTTTGTCTTGTGTCAAGCTCATTAAAAAATGAAACAAGGAGTCATGAGCATAGTTCTTTGTCTTGTGTCAAGCTCGTTAAAAAATGAAACAAGGTGTCTTGAGCATAGTTCCTTGTCTTGTGTCAAGCTCGTTAAAAAATGAATCAAGGATTTTAGAGCATAGTTCCTTGTTGTAGATTGTAGAGAGTAGTCATGAGCATAGTTCTTTGTCTTGTGTCAAGCTCGTTAAAAAATGAAACAAGGAGTCATGAGAATAGTTCTTTGTCTTGTGTCAAGCTCGTTAAAAAATGAAACAAGGAGTCTTGAGCATAGTTCCTTGTCTTGTGTCAATCTCGTTAAAAAATGAATCAAGGATTTTAGAGCATAGTTCCTTGTCTTGTGTCAAGCTCGTTTTGAAAAATGAAACAAGGATTTTGAGGATAGTTCTTTTCCTGTGTCAACCATATTAAAAAATGAAACAAGTCCCTATCTTTCCAAGATCTCGAAAGTGAACCTTCATTCCATCCACCTCGTTGAATGCAATGAAGCTTGTGGGGCATGTACCTCGTTTTGCGTCATTATGCTAGGGGCATGCGAACTATAATAAGCATAGTTTTTCATTTCAAGCTTGCGTAAACATGAAACTGAATCCAAGAAGAGTTCTCTATGGTTCAAGCTTGTGTAAAAATGAACCCATACCCAACATCTCGTGATTGCCATTTTTTATCCGCTAAATTATGCTAGATGAGCCTTGGTTGTTTTCATTCCATTGCCACCATCTCTTTAGCTGATCATATGCTTTCACTTGGTTGTTTACCGTTCCTGAGGGACCGCATCGATGAGTGGTTTTGTTAGCCAACATCTTAACCATTGCATGTTTTGAGTAGTTCCACCATTACCGGAACCAGTTGCTACCCTTTATACCACTCGTTCCTCTAGGACGAGTCCTCTTTAAGCTCTTTTTCTAACTCATAAAATATGAAAAGATTGCCGAGTTTTTCCTCTTTAAACTCGTTAAAACGGAATTAAAAAGATGGTCCATTTACAGCTCTTTTCTGACCATATAAACATGAAAAGATTGCCGCACACTTGTCGTTTCAAGTTCGATATTGGTAATAAAACAACGTGTCTTTGATCACTTTTTTAATTTTTCAGATCAGGACCACTAATTATGAAAAGTACTCCTTGATTGTAATGGTCAAGCGGTTCTCTCAAGTATTATTTTATACTTTTTTGGGCTTGGGAGACACAAATTTACAAAAAAGGACAACCATGGAGTTTTCTTAAGTTTTTCTTCTGACTCCCTAAAATTGAAAAACACCGAGTTTCTCCTATACTGGACTCGTTAAAATTTAACAGTAAAGGACCTGTTCAATTACAAACAGGAGCGAACTACTCCTTCTTAGGGTTTTAATTTTAAACTAAGTTGGACTCATCTGAAGGATGAGCTTATAACCAAGAAAATGTTATCCTCCTCAAGATTGTCAAAAATAAAGAGGTACTTTCCAGAAATGGTGGGGGAAAAGAGATAAAAATGAACCTGTTTGTTATACTTTGTGTCTCAGAAAAGCATTCAACCACTCTTGAACACGACACTTTTTGTTCACCTGGGTTGGGAAATCCTTTGCCTAACAGTTAATCAAACCATATTGAAAGTCTTCAGCCGGTTTCTGGGTATTAGCTTTGGGTCAATTGTCACCAAACCATCTGCAGTGTCGTTATGTGTTCAAGAGGTCAGTGCAAATAAACCATTCATCTGCAAAATATATGTCATCCATCTTGACCATCCCTGAGTCAGTCCTTGCAAACATATTTCTTCAAACTTGATCTATGATTTCGTGTTGTGGGCTTGCCTACGATGGATCGCTTTTTATCGACTTCAGCTCATTATCTAGAAAGATGATCTAGAAATCGTCAGTACCTTGGAATCTGCATGCCTCAATGGCAGGTTTCTCGCCTTTGACGACAGGCTGCATCATTGACCTTCGATCAAAGGATTCCGTGACATGTTCGACATCAACTCATTTATTCACATTTCATGGATTGTACTGAGTACTTTGAGAGCCATTGACATTACTGGTGGTTTCTCTCACACTTGTTAACAATTTAAATCATTGACTGGTAATCAAGTGGTTTCTACCATGTTCGACTTCGACACATTCATTCACATTGATAGAATCATACTATTTCGGGAAGTAGAAATCAAGACCCTGGATCTAGTTTCCACCATCCAGGCTGCGAGAAATTTTGTTATTCATTATACAGTGGACTATTCATAAACAGATGGTTGCATCCATACTGTGTCTACATATGTCTATACTTGTGATGTATTACAAGATCATTCCTATATCAGAGCAGTTTAGTTAGTTTTCTAGTCAGTTTTGATCTGAGTACGGGAATGCCTACCTAGGCGATGATATGATCACATATATATATTTTGTATTGAATGTTTTTACAGGTTCCAACCAGGCTCTCCATAGGATGATCCTCGAAATGATAAAGTACTTCACTCTTCTTAGATGACAAATACTATCTATTACAGACTTTGCACTTTAGGGGGCAATCGGTTACACAAAATATTGTCACCATGACATTCTGCAGTTAGTGTGAGTATATCACCACTCATACTTTCCTCCTATGCAAGTATTAAACCTCAGCTCTTCATGTCAAGCCTTGAAAAATGAGAGAAAGTCCTTGAAAATCTCTAAAACTCTGGTTCCGCACTTTCTCTTAGCATTACCTGCGGTCCCGCACCCCCTGGACATGTCCCCTGCGGACCTGCCTGCTTTGTTTCTGTGTAAAGGGTGCGGACCCTTGTAAAAGTAAAAAAGGCGCAAGTTTATTCTTAAAAAATCACTTTGGGTTAATTCTGGACACTTCTAGAAGGAATCTTGAGGTGGCAAGTTCGCTCCTAGGTGGTTCATGCATCCCATAACTAAAGGAGCTAACCCCTTGATGTGAGGAGCTTATCCCTTTGAAGGAGGAATCTATCCCTTTGAAGGTGGACCTGGTAACTTCCTTCCTCTGCACTATAAAATGAGGCATTGGGCTGGTTACTAAGGAGGTTGAAAGCTAAATATTTTTGAGGGTAAATGTTGTTGGAATTTAGACTTCCTAATTGAGCTTAAGAGGAGAGATTACATACCTTTTGATCTCTTTGGGAAGAGTGTGAAGCTTGTAAAAGTAGAGGAGATTCTTGCTGGACCCTGGGAGGAGCTTGTACAACATCAAAGCACCAAGGTTGTAAAGTTCTTCTTTGTTTAAAGTTAATACAATCAAGTTCATTTTTCTCAATAAGCTGTCTTCTATGGTTTATTTCATGAATTCCTTGATCATCATGATAAATATGATTTATTATATTGGCTATGCAGGTGTTATTTGAAGTGTGATTGTTTGTGTTTGCAGGTTCTTTAAAAGGAAACTCATTTGGACGGTCGGAGCGTGGCTGCCACAAAATAGCGCTGGACTTGAGGTAGGGTCTAAAACATCTCTTGGCTTTTATTTATAAATCACAATATGTAGAGAAAGATAGAATTTGCTTGTCTTGCTTGTCGCTAGATATATGTAGATACTAGGGAGATCGGTCTTGTCCACAAGAACGATTTATCCGACCGACAATCCATCCTTCCAAGAAGCATTAAGGGCATCTTTAGACAAGTAAGGTCACCTACCTGAAATTTGCAGATCTTGATTCCAATGGTTGGTTTGTCTGCTATGATCTCCACAATATTTAGGGCCTTATCCTCCTCTCCAAATTCTCCATATCTCACTATGCACATGGATTGGATTTGGAGGAAAAAAGCCTTTTTATAGGAAAAACCCTAGTTTTTTCCGTCTCCCATTGCGATCAACCATTGGTCCATTTGGAGAACCAATAACGCCGTTGGAAAGATCTCACCGAGTTTTACAATGGGTCTTTTTTTTGTTAGTAATTTGACACTTCACCCGGAAGCCATTTTTTCCATGAAGTTTCACTTCACTGCCCTTTAAAATTGAATCTCTTCATTTGAGCCACCCGTTCTCTGGTACCACTTTACCTTTGCACTGGTTGACTCTCGTGTCAATTTTCATCATGAGTAACCATCATTTACTCATGTTTTTATGGTCCCCACCAGGCCTCCCCCATGTGGTAGCATCATCGAGTCACCCTTGTTCAGAGCATATGAGATGTGTCACCCTTGTACTTATGGAGTTTGTTCCGAGTCCACATTGTGTCCCATTACAATGTTTCATTCATTGTCATGCCACATTTCTTCCATTATACTTATATTTGGCCTCCAGTCCTTCTGCTCTGTCTTTGTTGAATCCTTGTTTGAGCCATTGACCATACCCTCTGGATTTGAGTAAGTCGTTGCCAGGTCAACCATTTTTATTATTCTCTAACATGGGAATTTTTCAGTCCACCATCCATCATGTTTCCTTCCATCATCATCCCTGGTGTCAGTTCATCAGTCACTTTGCCATGTTCCCTTGTGCCTTTGTTGAGGATTCCTCATTGCCTCAACACTGGCGGGTTCTCTTCTATCGACCTCAACACATTTATTCTAGAAGAGTACTCTAGAGGGAAGTGTACCTTGGTTCCATCTTCCATCTTATTTTGATACCTCAAATTAAGAAAATGGACTCATTATTTCCCTTTGACTTGGTTGTTTCTCACATGCTCGACATCAGATCCTTATTGCACGATTGAGATTTGTACGCTTCATGGTTCGGTGATCCAGATGATTATTCCAGTGCTTCATATGTGTGTGTGAGATGTTGTAGACCTCATAAGGGGCTAGCCCTTCAGGTAGTCCCCCACATGCCTAGATGACCATAGATGTTGATACAACCTCAGATACAGTTCCACAGATTTGATGGGTTCGGTTTCCATCGCTTGCAGTGCCCACAACATGCATGTCTCCTTCAGATGATCCATTCAAATATTCAGAGCCCTTCCCTATTCAATAGGGCTTCTTCGGTTGTGATCCCCCCTCCCCATGTCAGTTTGAGGGGCATTATAACTCATGTACTTAGATGTTATTTTATTTAGTCCTGGCTTATGTTTTTCTAGGTGCATTATGTATATGGGATCGATTGTATTATTTTATGGCCCATTGATGTCGGTGTATCATGTATCATGTACTTTGTAGTCGAGTCCCACATTGTTGGTCTCACCATTATTCTTTGTACTGAACTATCACGACGGGTATGGATATGCCTCCCCCGCCTCATTTGAGATCATGTACTACCACATAAAAGGATACTTCTATCAGTATTGTAGGTCTCACCCCCTCCATCATTTGTCCATCCTTGACTTGTTTCAGATCTCTCTCTCTCTCTCTCTAACTCCCCTTTTGGTGTCTTGTGGAAGTGTAATCTACAACGTATTTCGGTCATACGATTTGCTAGTAACACTCATACGTGTGGGGGAAATATGTTATCACCAAAAAATGATCACCTAGCCATTTCTAACTAGGTGGAACGAAATACATCACATGGATTTAATTTTACCATAGTAAAATCACTTTCACGATGGAAAATAATTTAGTAAACCACTTTTATTAAATTATTTTCTCATTTAAATGAAAAAACCCCATGAGAATAATTAGTAAATCAATATTTATTTAATTTTCTCTAGGAATTATTATTAAATCATTATTTAATAATTATTCCTTGTCACATTTGACTAAATTCCTTAGGAATATTTAAATAAATCATTATTTATTTGAATTTCCTTATTTATGTTATTAGAATAATTATTAAATCACTATTTAATAATTATTTTGATTTCAAACCTTTCTTATTTCTCGCGAAATAATTAATAAATCATTTTATTTGTTAATTATTTCTAAATAAAGGAATTTAACAATTTTAAATTCCTTTCCCTCTCCAATAAATATAATAAAGTATTCCAAGTAGTTAGATATGAATTTGGTCAATAATATTTTATTATTCTCCATTTTTGAGATTAACTCCATACTTTGCTACATAAAGGAGGGTTTTTCATCCATTCTTCACCATGATCATTATCATTGTCATTTTCTTGAGCTCCCATTTGAGTTATTCACTTTGTTTGGGTTTTTTCACACGATTGAGAGAGGGAATTCTATTTCTGAAGCATCAAGGATATCAAAGGACCCATCCCACAGAGGGGGACGTATAGACCAATCTGTAAATCTCCTTCACCAGGTGTTATTAATAAATATTTGTTCATGTAAAATTAATTTTCCAATTGGGTTATTATCCTGGATACATTATTTTGTTGCTATTTGTTTTAGATCTCGTTTTCTTTTACTACAGATTTTCCATTTGTATTGCAAATTTAGAACGACAATAGCCATCAAATTGTTTTTAGGGTCACTTGTCACCTAGTGACTTAAATTTTTGGTACTCCTTCTAGGAATTTTCACACTACATCAATACTTCCTAAAAGACTAAGACCTTGCACTTAAACGTAAAACCTAAACTGAGAATATGGAGTTCTACCAGTGTGTCGCCAAGTGTTGTCGCTGCCGCATAAATGCCATCTAAGATTTTTCTTACACTTGAAATTTTTTAGCCTACTTGTGATCCTAGGTTCTGTCGTTCCTTGATTATTCATAGTTGCTTCATGGTAAGTTGAATTTCCCTCACATTCTAAGTGTCAAAGTCACTTTCTTATTTATGCTTAGTTCTTGAAGATTTCAGAAGTGCACTTCTTTAGATGCAAACTTACATTGACATTGCACAACTCTTAGACATAAGGCTTGCACAATCACTAGTGATAGTGACTACATAATACATAAGCACTATGTACTATGCAACATATGCCAACAGTCAACGCACACTCTCCATTTACAATACCCTCACTTTGATTGCAATTGTGCTTCTATTTCGTTGAGTTTTCTCAATTTTCGCTCTGGCGCACCTTTGTTTTCGCAAGTGTCGATTTCACTTTCGCCACTCTCATTTTGGCTTTCTTTAACTTTAAAAAGTGTTTTTTTCATGTTATCTTCACTCTATCATGTGTCTCTTTCACTTTATCTATGCCATTACAAGTGTCATTTGCATTTTTCTCTTACTTTCGTAAGTGTCATATTTTAACATAGGAAGTGTCACACATTGTAAAAAAAAGTTATGGTTCATTTCAAGAGGAAAATTTGAAACTAGTGGGTTCTATTTATCATATAGACATGTATTTGACTCACTCCCAAAGTTTTATGGACTATCGTACTAGTGTCTTCATTATCTTCGAAAAATGTATCCTAAGTGTCGCACTTGGAGGACAATGTTGTTTTGTTGTCGCATTGAAGGGATCATGTTGATTATGAGTGATGAGTGTTCAATGTTTTGTCGTCGATTTTTTTGAGTGTGTTATATTTTTCAACTCCTACCTTAGTTTCATCTTTGCCTCACTAATCCCACACTTAGTCAAATTCTAGAAAGTCTCATGCCCGACTAACTTGGACTCGATTTTCCCCTCTGAACTATGTATTTCTCATTTGCAAGCCTCAAGCATGCATCCTTGCCTCCTGGAATTTCATAATGCACAATTACTACCTCTAAGGACTACATATTGCACAATCAAAATGTCCAAGAACTACCTCCTAACCTATAGAACTACACAATCCTGCCTCCCATCCAGTCTCCTTTTGCATAGTACGTAGTTGCAAGCAGCAGTCTATCTCCCTACCTCTTGAGTTGCACAACTGTACAATCCTTTGTCCCTGTCTCTCTCTTGAACTACACATTACATGGTTACAATGGGAAAGCTAGCCTCATTGTGACCCTCAACTATGCATTCTTGTCTCCCAGGCCTCTAGTGTTGTGCATTGTGAAGTCACAAGAATCAGTCCCTCACTCCTTGCCTCTGGAACTATGCACTACACAATCCATAAGCCTTTGTCCCTGTCCAATACCCATTTCTAGTTCAATGAGGGATTTTCATGAAGTAAGCTAGACTAAGAGATTTTAGGACTAATGTTGTCTTTTGATGAGTTATTTCATTTATGGGTACTATAGCTTGACATGACATGATTATGCTCAGAGAGAAGGAGAAGGAGGCTATGCTAGGAGACACTCATGAACCTATGAAGACAAGATAGTCATCAAGCAAGAAGACAAAGTGAAACTAGTTTACGACAAAAGAGCAAAGATAAAGACGACATAGAGACTCCATATCACACAACCCCTATTAAGAACAAAGCAAATATTTCATGAAGATTAAGTTCTTAATAGACATCTCATGAAGATTCAAGAGAAAGTAGCAAGAAGAACACATTGGCATTGCCACCTCATCATGAAGTCCATGTTATCATTGTCAAGTTGTGACTTGGACCAGTTTCATCACAGTGACATGTGTGTCCATGTGTCTTGCCACATGATTTGTGATGTAATGATGTAATTATCAAAAGGAAAGGAAAAAATGTAATGTGTGGAAGTAAAAAAGTCATATGTGGAATATGAAAAGTCACATAATCATATATGGACAAAAGAGTCTCTAGGAAAATTCCAAAAGTCATATAGAAGTCTAAAGGTCACATTAGAAGTCCAAGAGTCATGAGGTAACTCAAGAGTCATAGGGGATATGAAAGGTAATTCCTCTTGTTATAAAATAAAGCTCATAACTCAAGGAAATTTCTTTTGGAGGCTTAAGCTTTTGGAGAGCTAACGTTTGCTTCTCTAGCATAGCATAGGAGAGAAGGTCATTATTTGGAGAAGTAAGAAGTGACTTAATGTTCCACTATTGGAGCTAATGGCTTGTCATTGTAATTTTGTACTTGGATCTTTCACTTAATAACCAGAAGCTCATTGAGCCAACACATTTTCATGCATTTATCATGAATAATGTAAGACCATTAGGCTTTAAATGTTTGCGGTATATGTTTTGTTCATATGTACTAAGGAAATTTAACTACTTCATTGGATTTAGTAATTATCTTGTTGAATGTGTTTTATATTCGCTTTAATGTTCATTGTGTCTATGTGAAATATTTCGCTAAAGAGCTAACAAATATTTCCTTACTCTCACGTGTCTCTTGTGAAAGTCTTTGTTTACACATTGCAATTGTTGCTTCATGGTGTCAACTTACTTGATGTTTTCAAAGGTTATTTTCATACTCTTTTATGTGATCCATTGCAACCAAGGAAAATCTTAGAGTTATATTGGTTGGTTTGATACTCTGGATGGGGCTCCTACTCCAAATGGTGTGATATCTAGTTGGGATTTCATACCAGGGAGACCCCCTTTGTTGATGGATTTCTAGCACCATCAACAATTGGTGCTAGAAGGAGGGGTAGATGACACGTTTTACCCATTGAGTCTGTTTCAAATCTCTAATATTAGCTGGTTCATCCCCAAATCATACTTCCATGGAGTTTTTCCAATAGATCCAATGGTAAACTTTTTATCCTTGATAAGCCTGTTTATGAATTGTCTCAGTTAAAGTTAGATGGTGAGGGCGATACTGTTGTTGGGAAAAGTATCCAATACGGAATGACCCTATCCCACTCTAAGGGTGATAGTACCTCAGCAACAATCAAAGCAAAGCTATTAGAGATTACTTCTTTATGAGATGTAAGAGAGAGGAGAAAGATATCCACTAACCGTTATCTTCCGCTAATGATTGATCCAATCTTCCCTCTTTGCTGCTTGCTCCCAGCTCCTTGCTCTTTCACTGGCCCAGCTACACAAAGATCCTGCAAAAAGGCAAGAGAGGGAAACTACAAGAAACACACATTCATAATTGATTCAAGGATTAGAATAAATCAAATACACAAGTATAACAATACACCATTGAGACACATGCATATAGAAGAACCTCAAATGCTTTATTAATGGAAGAAGTAAATTTCTGAGAGTGTTACAACCATAAGAGGCCCAATCCAGCAACACCTCCTAGCAGAAAGAAATCTCCTCTTCACCTCCTTCAAGCAAATCACCCAATAGTTCTATACTCAAACCAACAGCACTTCCTTACATTCACAAGATTCCAGCCTCCCCAGACCTCATGAGAGAGCTCTATATATAGGAGTTTTGGAGAAAGGATGAGTCATCTTGAGCTTGGCATGGAGCTGACTAGTGTCCTTTCCCACTTCAGTTATTCTTCAGTTCTTGAGTCCACTTGGAGGTTCTTGCTTCCACTTGGAGATCTAGACCCTCTTACTCATCACTAGGCGAATTCCCTGATCCAAGTGTCATTTTGGAAGCTTCCTGGGCATTGACACCTTGAGGAATGACTGTGCCACTTGGCCAATCTCGCCCAGCGCAGGTAGCCTTCATTACAGTTTACATTCAGCGCAGGTACAAAGTGGAGTAGTTGACATTCAGCGCAGATGCTTAGTGGAGCAGTTGACATGATCCAGAATTAGCTTGTTTTTGAGTGTTTTCAGGTGGAGAACTGATATTTAGTGCTGTGGTTTGCTGACCTTGTTCCTCTAGGGGTAAGAACAACATGTTTAGGGACTTTGGATCCCTCAGATTATTGACATTTCATGCTTCATGCTGTAAGGCACAAAAATGAATATAACAGTTGCCCCCTAAAGTATGAGGTCGTTTATCGGGTGAAATGCTTTATCAGGAGGATCCTAAGTTCATTCAATCGCTGAGAGGTGACCTGTAATAAAATACAATACAATACATTATTTTTCATTCTGCTTTCATGATCTAGTTGAGGCGGGCATTCCCATGCTCAGCTTTATAAATTCATTTTGGTACATAGAACAGACGATCGTCTGGTGGTAGACTGATAATTCTCTGCTGAAATTATCATCCTTTGAGTAGGATGATCATCTGCTGCAATGATGTACATGTCAAATGTCTTTATATCCTGAATATATATCGCAGCCCGGCTGGATGAAACTAGATCCGGGGTCTTCAAACTCGTTCGATCTTCACTCTAAGTACAAGTCGATCCATGTGAGAATTGCGTTGAAGTCGAAAATGGAAAGACATCGCTTGATTACCGGTCAATGGTGTAAACCGTTAACAAGCGCGAGAGGAATCACCGATAATGATAATGACCCTCAAGGTACTGCAGTACAATTCACGTGGTGTGAATAAAGGACTTGGCGTCGAACACCACGCAAAATCTTCTGGTCGAAGGTCATTGATGTATACCTGTCGCCGGAAGTGAGAAACTTGCCATTGAGGCATGCAAGCTTCAAAGTACTGAGGGGGGTGTTCCTAGATCAGATTCTTGGATAATGAGCTGAAGTCGACAAGAAGTGATCCGTCAAAGGAGGGCCTTAATGAATCCCACATCAGTGACACGGAACGGAGCTAATGACTTTAGTGGAGGTGAAAAAAATCTGTGAAATATGATTCAGGGTGGCGATCATGGGTGGATGAAGGATAATGTATGGCAGTGGATGGACACGGTTGACTCTTTCTGAACAACATCTCTTGAACATATAACGACACTGATGCGATGGATCGGTAGCATTACCCCAAATGTGGATGGTTTGGCGAGGACCATGGTGATGAGACCAGTGAATGAAACAACCCAGCCCGATGTGATACGGAGGAAAAGTGTCATGTTCAAGAGCGACTTGCTACCATTAAGCTTTGAGGTTCTCCCAATTTTTCCCCAGTCATTTCTGACCAGTACCTCTTTATTTTTGTCAAGCTTGAGGAGGATAACATATGCTTGTTCTATAACCTGCCCTTCGGGCAAGCCCATCGCTATGTTTTAACGAGCCTAGCGATAGGGAAACTCGTTCTCGTCTAAAGACAAGTTTGTCGCTATTTAATCATTTTAACGAGTCTAACGACAAAGAAAACTCGGTCCTTTTCATTTTTAGAGAGTCTGAAAAGGTACAGAAAGTTAACTCCAAAATTCCTTTTTCGTCATCTAATCCCTTTGGTCCGAAAAAGTATAAAACAATACACAAGGGATGAGTTTTCGATAACTTTAACGAGCCGAATAAAACAAGCGCTCGACCTTTTTGTGTAATAATCCCTCAGGTCCAAAAAGATTAAAATCTAGAGGAGGGATAGCTCTTCCGGTCACTTTAACGAGCTGGAAGGCCAAAACTCGGCAAACTTTTCATATTTTACGAGTCAGGAGAAAAGAGCTCAAAGAAGACTCGTCTTTTGAGGAACGAGTGATAAACAGGGATAGCAACAGATTCCAGGTACAGGTTGGAATTTTCCAATCACGGCAGTGTCACAAGGATGGCTAAGTGAAATCACTCTTCGCAGCTGTTCCTCAAAATGGGTAAACAATCATATGGGGGTGAACGATTGGCCAAATGGAATGGAGGTGCCAGGTGCAAACACGACCAAGGCTTTTTATGGCTAATAAATTTACGATCACAATGGTTATTTACCGGAATAGGTTCATTTTTTAATGAGCTTAAACTCTGGAGGGAACTCTTGCTCAATCTTATGTTTATTTTTTAACGAGCATGAACTATGTGATAAAACTGCTCGGATCTCGCTTTTCTATTTTTTAACGAGCATAAATTTCGCGGTAAAACTGCTCGGTAATACCAGTCATAAGATAAGAATGTCTCCTGTGAGATCTCTATTTTTTATAGAGCTTCATCTTCACTAAGCTTTGCTCCCTCTCATCCTTTCTTTATGCAAGTTCGGAAACGGCTAATCCCAAAAAACAGATAAATAACCGCTCTTAGCTTGCACTCCAAAAGGTTTGCATGCCCCCAGGTATAAAATACAATTTCAAGGCTGCCCCTACTTATCCGATAAAACATTTGTTTTAAAGGGTGAGGCTTGCCTCTTTCTGGTTACCCAAAGATTGTTTTGTTAACACCATCAAACGAAAACATTTCCTCGGCACTATCTACCGAAGTAGACAATGATGAATGACCTTTGCCAAACAAGTAACCTTAACAAAAGAATCTTGTTCTAGAAAAACCCCTCTTCCATCCACGGACGGGGTACGGACTAGTCATATTCTTTCGCGGAAATTCTACCTTATACCCAAGGTTTCCTCTGCCCGAAGCAGACCAGGATGCATGCCCCCTGGGTTCCAGTCCCATCTTTCCTAATCACTCGCACTCATCGGGAAGGAGGACTGGGGGTGGAGACATTTCTTGGGTGAATAGACCATTGAGGGTTGGTATGTGACTATTTGTGATGCGTGATCCCGGAAATGAAAGTTGGTCTACGAGCTTGACCATTCTTCCTTCGTGTGGAAAACACATTACTCTAAAGAGTGAGGAGACTATAGCTCCCATGCAATATATATAGTCTCGTCCAAGGAGTAGGTTATAATCCAAGGGTCCTTGAACGACCATCACATTCATTTGAACGGTCTTCCCTTTCAATGTAACAGGTACATTGGGGAGGATCCCTAATGGTCGACTGGTTCCTTTGTCAAAACCCGAGAGATTTCTTATCTCAGGCAAAAGCTCCGGGGAACCCAGTGCTTTCCAAGCAATAGAGGAAAGGATACTCACAGATGCCCCTTCATCAATGATGGTTCCAGCCATTACCATTCTATAAATTTGGACTATGATTCTGAATGGTATACTGGCTGGCAACCGGGGTCTGCCTAGTTGGTTCCAATCAAAGGACACAACCAGGTTGCTTGGCGGTGGGACCGAATATACGGCCGGATATGACCCTGACGATGTTCCTTCCTGCGATAAAGGAATGGGCGCATTGCCCTGATGCTCATCAGAATCTGTGCTGATGAAAAGAATCTGGATGGTGTCATCCTTATTCTCTTCGGTGAGGGTGTCATTTGAAGATGAATCTTCAGTGACGGTATCATTTGAGGATGAAACCTCTGAAGGAAGAACCGGGTCAACTGCCGTATCGACCTTTAGAATTTCGTCTGGTCTGGATTCAGTAGGTTCATTTTCAATGATTGACGCTTCAGCTGACCACTTGAGCGGGCCAGCTGTATTTTCAACCAATGAAGGACTTGGCACGAGTTTTTTGTATCCAAGAGGAAGCCTCAACGGTGAAACCGGGCGATCTTCCAAAACTCTATTCGCTTCATCTAAGAAGGGACAACGGTGGATGGCGTGATCGCCTTCACACAGTCTGCAAGGGGATCTTGCTCCCCTTCTTTGCCTTGAACCTTCACTTTCGCTGGTTGACGGTAAGCATTCAACATGGCTATCAGAGGTTGATGCTCCCGAATTGTGCAAACGAGGTGACCAGTCCCTTAGTATCCGGGGAATACAGGGACAATCTCTATGGAAGTGGTCTCCTCTACATATGACACATGGCGATTTAGGCCCGGTCTGTGCTGTGTGTGGATTTTTTTCAGATGTCTTTTGCTTGCCCCCAGTCGCCTTAGGCTCCTTCTTCTTCTTCTCTTTCTTCTTCTTCTCCTTCTTCTCCATGGGAGCTTGGCTTTTGCCGGCTCTACCTTGCGAAGATGAAGGATTGGAGGAAGAGTTATAGGAAGTAGAAGGCTGGTGGGCAGCTCTAGACTGATCTAACTGTTGACTCGACTGTTCAGGAACCATGGTGTTCTGAACTACATTGGTTGAGAATAGCCAAATTGACAGGCCAATTGTCAGTCCTGGAAGCGACAATGTGGCCATGTGGGGCGCACCAACTTCTCCCCAAGAGGAGAAAGGACTAGGATTTCCATCATGTGGAATTCCTTGGTTGGGGCGTTCCATGTTCTCAACCTACAGATCAACGCAGGAATAGGAGGTGATTATGTTCCGTTTAAAATAAATTTTATAAAGACGCTTTAGACACAACTTGCTTTTTCACTTTTTAAGAGTCGAGAAAAAGCTAAAGATGACTCTAGTCTCCTTCGATGTATTAACGAGCCCGAAGTGACAAATGCTCGGATGGACTTTTTCAGTTATAGAGTTTGAAAAAGGCCAAAAGAAACTGCTCTGGAGTTCTAGGCAGAGGGTGTGCCAAACTTTTCGCAAAACCACAGAATACGTTTTACGGTACAGGTGGTCGATCTTCGTGAATGCTGTGTTCACTGCATTGCGATAATAGGGCGGCCGACACGGTTTCCTATGGATAAAGGCTTTGTTCCTATAGGGGTCTCCCAATATATACGCGACGGTACGTGGGAGCACAAGTCCGTATTGATACTTATCGTTTCACCGTGGAGGAATCGCCCAACCACTCAACGCTAAGATATCACGTTTAACGACGCCGGAACACGTCTCTAGCTTAGACCTCTATGTGTTTGCATTATGTTTCAATGCGTTGTTATGTAAATTCAATTTATTTTAAGGTTGATCTTGTTTAGCAGTTTGCCTTTATGGATCACCACGAGATGTATAGTAACACTCCTAAATGCAGTCTAAGATGATAAGCAAGCTTTTCAATCTGTCAACTTTGAAAATCTTAACTACTGAGGGAAAAGAAAGACAACATCTTTTCACACAGATCATAGAGCACACACTAATGCACTTTTTCCTAAATCAACATGCAAGCTGTCATAATGCACATGCACAATGCAAGTATTTCTTTTCTCTTTCTTAGTGTTGGTGCGATACAAAAAGAAAGCTGTTGTATAATTTCGAATTCAATTTCAAGTGAAAGCAAACAAGCTTGTCCAAAATCAAAAGACACCTTAAGATTTACTTGTTTCGACACTAGAAATATATAAATTCAAACCATATGACGAAAGCAAAAGCTCAATCAGCTATGAACAACAAATAAACTAACTCTTAAGATCAAAACGACACTTAATCACAGGTCTAGATCTAAGAGGCCACAGCAAGACTAGTTCACTTTCGTTATGGGAAACTGCAAATGATACAAGAAATACACAAAGAACAAACACAGTTTCTTTATAAAACCGAGGCGAAATAGTGGCAAGGAAAGTTGGTTTCAGATAGGTACATTGACTGGTAACAGGTTGCAAAAACAAGGGTGAAAATAGGGCAATAAACAGGAGGGAACCCCAGTAGCACTAGGCAAAACTGGTTCAGCGCAGGTGGTACACTGTCAGTTTGACATTCAGCACAGGTAGCCCCTTCGGGAACTGCGCTGAAATGCAGACTGCCTTCACAGCACCTGCACTGAAGATTCAAACTTTCGTTTTTCTCAGTTTCCGGGTCACAGATTGCTCAAAAATTCACAGTTTTTGGCCAAATCAGAAGCTATCAGTCAAGTACACACTAAGGGATGAAAAGGAGGATGAAAAGCTATCACTAAGAGCTATTTAGAGTCCTTGTGGATCAGCTCTTCAAATCATAAACTTGCCCAGAAACTGAGCTAGAGTAGCTGCCCTCTACTTTGCATTTGAAAGATCCAAATGCAGTTCGATTCGGTACTCCCTGTGTTTATGAAATGAATAGCAAAAACAAAAACAACCAACAAGATACGTTCCCCAGTGGAGTCGCCAATTTGTTGTTGGGAAAAGTATCCAATACAGAATGACCCTATCCCACTCTAAGGGTGATAGTACCTCAGCAACAATCAAAGCAAAGCTATTCAAGATTACTTCTTTATGAGATGTAAGAGAGAGGAGAAAGAGATCCACTAACCGTTATCTTCCGCTAATGATTGATCCAATCTTCCCTCTTTGCTGCTTGCTCCCAGCTCCTTGCTCTTTCACTGGCCCAGCTACACAAAGATCCTGCAAAAAGGCAAGAGAGGGAAACTACAAGAAACACACATTCATAATTGATTCAAGGATTAGAATAAATCAAATACACAAGTATAACAATACACCATTGAGACACATGCATATAGAAGAACCTCAAATGCTTTATTAATGGAAGAAGTAAAGTTCTGAGAGTGTTACAACCATAAGAGGCCCAATCCAGCAACACCTCCCAGCAGAAAGAAATCTCCTCTTCACCTCCTTCAAGAAAATCACCCAATAGTTCTATACTCAAACCAACAGCACTTCCTTACATTCACAAGATTCCAGCCTCCCCAGACCTCATGAGAGAGCTCTATATATAGGAGTTTTGGAGAAAGGATGAGTCAGCTTGAGCTTGGCATGGAGCTGACTAGTGTCCTTTCCCACTTCAGTTATTCTTCAGTTCTTGAGTCCACTTGGAGGTTCTTGCTTCCACTTGGAGATCTAGACCCTCTTACTCATCACTAGGCGAATTCCCTGATCCAAGTGTCATTTTGGAAGCTTCCTGGGCATTGACACCTTGAGGAATGACTGTGCCACTTGGCCAATCTCGCCCAGTGCAGGTAGCCTTCATTACAGTTGACATTCATCGCAGGTACAGAGTGGAGCAGTTGACATTCAGCGCAGATGCTCAGTGGAGCAGTTGACATGATCCAGAATTAGCTTGTTTTTGAGTGTTTTCAGGTGGAGAACTGATATTTAGTGCTGTGGTTTGCTGACCTTGTTCCTCTAGGGGTAAGAACAACATGTTTAGGGACTTTGGATCCCTCAGATTATTGACATTTCATGCTTCATGCTGTAAGGCACAAAAATGTCTATAACAGATACGTCTGTAACCGAGAATTCATCTCTTTTTCTTAAGTTCTGTGAACATTATGACATCAAGTGTGAAGATGCATCTTGCGTTGTTTTCTTCCTCACTCTTGAAGGCCAAGTTAACAAATGGTGTCATATTCTACCACTTGCTTCCACTCATTCTTTTGAACACTTCATTAAGGAGCTTCGTTTAGCCTCGATAAGTATGATTACAAAGATTTCCTTGAAAGGATTAATCAACTAAGAATGAAGCCTAATGAATTAATAAAGGATTTTTCTAATGGATTCCTTTACTTTTTTTATGAGTTTCCCAAATAAGATACAGATTGATATTCCTTTAAACAAAATTTTGAGTGTTTGGTTCATATCTCTTTTCATGGTAAATCTAACCCCCTTGATGTTTCTACTTCCCCAACTTTTGTAAATCACGAGACACCTGTACTATGAGAGGAGGAACCTACTATTCCTTTTGTTCGTTGTACTCCTCCTTTTTTAGTGTTGATTTCGATGCCTCCTTTTAATGATGTTGAAGCCAAGAAATATGGAAATGAAATTGTTGATCCATCTCTTCAACCTTCATCCACTTATCATGATCCAGGTCTAATGAAGGAAACCTTGGAATGGTTCATGAAGCCTCAAGTAAAGACTAGTCTCTCCATTCCTCAAGATGGTACTAACACTCATAACTTCAGCCTTGAATATGATTTGGATGTTTTTCCTCCTCTACCATCTCATTCTCATAGCCCCTTGTCCCTTGATCTACTTGATCATTTTCTTCCAAATCCAAGTAGTGATCAAGTGCAAGGTAGTCACATTTTGCAGATAGAGGAGCAGGAAGGTGAGGATCCTTTCGATATTTCTACTCTTTTTCAAATTCCTCTATGTTAGGATAATGTTCGTTCATTCTCGACTGATTTACAATATATTAACCTCGGTAGTCAATCAAATGAAGTTAATTTTCCTAATAAATATAAATTCTTTGGTAACCATCATTTTGATGAGGATGACTCCATTGATGATGATGATGGAAGCCCAAGTGCACCGACAGGTCTTTCAGTTTCTCAACAAGATTTTGTTTCAAAAGATTGGAATTTGATTCGGTGAAAGAATATTTCCTTGTGGAAATTTCTTCTTCAACTCATTGTTCCTTGTGTCTTGTGGCTTGTAATGAAAACATGTCATGATTTTTCAATCTATAGCCTAGTTTGCAGAATTATGAATTGACACAAGGTAGCAATGTTATCCATGATGAAGAAGAAAGTAATCAAATCATTAAGCATCATCCCATTCCTTGCAATATTTTGTTTTGCATGACGACAACTCTTCAAATTATTTTTCTCATGAGATTTCTTTGATTCATACATATCTAGATTTGGGATCATAAGAGTATTACGAATTTATTAATATGTTTGTTCAAGGTGCAGAATATGATCAAACCAATGATGTAGATGGCTACCATCCAGATAATAGTAATCTTATTAATTTAATTGATAGTCGCTGTCCACATGAAATTTGTGATCTAACTCAGTTCTCAAAATGTTGTTATATATATTTTCAAACTTCTGGAACTTTTCAGGAAGTCAAGGCACTTCAACTCTCTTTGATGGTTATGTTAAGTTCTCGCAATCTTGGTAAGGTCCCAGAACAATTTTAGATCTACATTTCATTGCAAAACTCATTACTTCATATTGTTTCAATGGATGTAAGATCATCCTTGATGGATATTGGGATTTCGCGACATAATTTTTCTATCTCTTGGGACCGGATTTTTGATAAGATAAAGGATACCGTTGTAGTTAATTCCTCTTCATATAAACCTCTTGTATCTAACTTGGGACTGGGATGTATATCTTTCATAGAATCACATAGTTGTGAAGTTGATCAATTTAAAGGTTATCTTTTGTTGAATAATGCATGTATATTGAGTGCTTTGGTGAACAACCAACTCCTAATCTTCGTTGTGAATGTTATTAAACTAATATTTTTGGTTCTGGCCCAATCAATCATTTTGATCAACATTCAAGTCTTGAATCATTTAATGGATTAAAACCCCAATGCTAACATGGATTCTAGATTGGTTTGAGATATCCTTCTAAACTTTTTTCAGTATGTTATTTCAATTGGTTTCCCATATTTACAAGTGGTGAGCACTAGTATTGCAGCAATAATTCTACAACTCCTGGGCTACCTACTTTACTCTTATCAACTCGATAGTTCGTAACAAACTTGGAAGTGACGGTGCTGTATGCACAAGTACTAGTTCTTACTGCAGGTTGTCACTTGGTCAGCCGACAGAAGATCAATAGGATCTCAAGCCAAATTCTATGGATTCCAAAAGAAGCTTTATATGTGATGGAAGGAAAAAGATATTACTCTACTGATGCTATTCTACTTGCAGAAAGGAAGACTGAAATGTAAAGCAAACCAAGGAAATCCTAGTTAATCACTAATCCTACTTTTGCAGAAAACACTATGAAAACCATTAAAATAATGCCATTATCTACTCAAGGAAGTAAAAACATCTACCTAAGCTATTTCTGAAAGTAAATGAGCAAAAAACATCTTTTTGGATTTTTATGTGTATTTGTTATGCATGTAATTTATTTGTTTGTGGATGTGGTAGCGAATAGGTGGCGATGGAGGGCGGTTTTGGGACTTGAGAGGATGTAGGATGGTGTGGATGGGTCCTAGGAGGTCTCAAGTGGAATTCTATAGTCTTTTCCCACACTCAGCCTTCAAAAGAAAGCCTATAGGAAAATCTACAGGAGGACGCAAGAAATCTATAGGAGGAAAAACAACGTTCTACAGGAGGCCTACAGGAGGAGGCCGAGAGCAATTTTCACTATTTTGAAGGTGTGAGAGTGAGTGGAGAAGGTAGATGAAGGGTGGAATGAGGTTTTAGGGCACCTAGGGTCTACCAATAATCATTAGGAGAGAGAAAGATGATTGGATTTTCTCAAGGAGAGAGAGAAAAGTCTATGGAAAATGCAGGAAACTAAGGCAGAATTTAGGGGAGACTTGGGTGACCTGTAGGACATGGATTAGATGGAGGATGGAGTGGCTGATAGGCTGGACTTCTGTTAGAAGATATCTACTTTATAAACAACTGACAATCAACTAATGAGATTAAGCAAGCAAGGAAAGAAGTGCATCTAAAAAAACAGAGTTTTTGCATCAAAGTAAACTATGATCTATGGAAGAAAATGCTGATAACCATTGCATGAAAGAAAATCATGAAAGAAGACTATTGAAAATAAGTAAATGAGCATGATGAAGAAGTTCTAAAGCAAAGAAAACTAAACTATGAACCAATTAGAAAGCTGCAAACACTAGAAGTCTTATGAAGGAGGAAAATCTGTGTTTTTGGGGCAACAAGAGGGTCTTTGCCTCAGATCATTGTCCCAAAGGGAGGAAGAGAGGCCAAGGCACTGCTGCTAGCCTTTTGGATCTTTTCTTTATCATTGATTAACCTACTATTGAAAACACAAATGGAAGCAAACTACCGAATCATAGAAAACAACCTATTCTTATTCATAAAAGAAATATATCTAACAACAACCTAATCTACAAACTGAAATGAATCATAAAAATACAATAAAAGAGGAGCTTGGCTGCTTGGATTGGGCCCTAACCCAAGAGCTTCAACCCTCTGAGGTAACTCAGTGCTAACTCAAAAAGGATTCCATCTTTATTCTCAAAACAATAACAAGATTACATGAACTGTCAAGATAATAAGCTCGAAGTTGAGCAGAGTTACATAAGCAATACTGCAGCAAAAATTCAACAAAAAATTGACCCTAGTGAGTCCCTAGGCCTCTCTACTTATAAAAATGAAGCTCCCAACAGCTTCCTCAAAATTACAGAGGCTTGGCTCCCAAAACTCGAGATAAACATCAGTTATCCTCCACTTGCTCGGCTGCCTGCTAATGCATGACTTGGCTGCCTGTACTCCGAGCTGAATGAAGGGGAATTTGAAGTGGGGAGTAATAAATGAGGGGGATTCCCTCCTATAAGTCCTCTCCTTTGTCCACTTCGAGTTATTGCTACTATTTGTCCACTGTATCCTGACTTTGACCACAAAAATAATCAATAATATGCATTAAACACATATTAGACCTCATGGCATCATAACTAACTCAACTCACTCTATAAGAATAAATATAATTAGAAAATCATGTAATAAGCTAAGAGAATGGTTGATTTGACTAGGTTAGGAGGTAAAATGAACCCATATGATTACCCATTTATGAGGCTCATCATCACCCCCTACTGAAAGTGTTGCTCATCCTCTGAGCAACTTAGTCCATCTCCTCATCTTTTATGGCCCTGGTGGCCTCCTTAGCATCCCATGCTTCTGATGTGGTCTCCTCTTCCTTGTCACAGAATCCTGCCTTCCTGTCTACCTCTTCCCACTGCTGTTGCTCTTGTTCTTCTTTTCTACCTTCCAACAAGCCTAATAGTAGTGGGGGAGTAAATTTTAGGCCAATCCAATTGACCTTCAACCTCTGCATGGAGCGCTTATACATGGGAACTCTCCTTAATGCCTCCCTCATCCTCATTGGGGAATGATATTCCCTGATCTGCAGACTGTGTGGTAAGGTATTCCATCTCCTCATATAGGAATGTACACAATAATCCCCAAGTAATATTTCCATATCCTCAAAATTTGCAATGGCTTGTGCTTGGTCACTGATATATCTAGGTGCAATCTGAGGATTATGTGCAAGCAGGTTATGTGTGCTGATGAGGGTCATGGGGTCTGATGTCTGAGCTCCGATCATTAATGGCTCATTCTGCTTCTTTATCGTCAACCTTCTTATTTCTGTTGCCCTTAACACTTCATGGTTCATCCATGAGGTCATGGCCATTAGTTGTAGGTCCCCTAGCCTAGCATTAGGGTCCCACATATTCATGTCTGTGAGGGCCATATTATGCAGGTAGAATTTTGCCATCTTTGCCTTATCTTTTAATGTGCTTTGATCACACAGGTCCATAAACTGCCTGTAATCTTGGAAAGGCATTGTGCCTCTTTGTGCCAAAGTCTTGATCTGAAATTACATCCACTGGTCCTTGAGATACAGGCCATAAGATTTTTCTGGTTTCGTACATTGCAATGCCTCCATGGACCAGCTGGCCATGCATGCCAGTTGGGTCTCTTTCTCTTGCAACTGTCTTCTTAGCAATTCATTTTCAGTTTTAAGATGACTTCTTGTGATTGCTTCCCTGTGTCTGACAACACTTAAATCTCTGCCCATTTCTTTGAGTTTATTATCCATATGGCCAATATCCTCAACCCATTTTGATTTGGCTATTTGCATCCACCTATGGGTCCTTATTCTTTCTTTCTCCAATTCAAAGAATAGTGGAATTGCAAATTTTTGTGGAATGATTCTTCCCCCCTCAAGAAGATTGTAGTAAGAGCCAAGACTAGGTTGGGGATTAGGTTCTTGTGCCTCTGTTTCTTCCTCCTTTCCCTGTGGCTGTCCTTCTACTCTTTTTTCAAGTTTTTCTGTCTCCTGTAGTTTTGACAGGGTCTCCTATAGAATAGTCTGTGCCTCCTGTAGAACTGTTTTTGAGTCCTATAGTTCTACTTTTTCTTTCCATGTGGGAGATCTAGGAGTCCCCCTTTCATAAGTGATAGGTGCCTTGGAAGGGGATTCTTTTCCTTGGGTAGAGGGTGAATCTTCAATAACAATTGGCACTTTAGAAGAAGGCTGGGGTTTCCCTGTTTTGATCCTTGTGCTCTTCCTAGCCCTGAAATACATTGAGGTCTGCCTCTTCCTCTTTTTTTTTGGCTTAATTGGTGTGTTGAGGGCAGTGAGAGCAGCTGCTGCCTCTCTTTCTAGGGTCTCAAGAGACACTTCTGTCTTTTCTACCCCTTTTCCTCCTTCTGTCTCTGTTTGCTCTGTTTTCTCCTTCTCTCTTTTGGTTTCTTTCTTCTTCCCTTCTTGTTCCTCTAAATCACCAGTTTCTTCTCCTTCTCCCCCTTGCTGCTCTTCCTCCTCACTACCAGTAGGGCTAATATCATAGGTCAGGGCCTTTATGTCATCTTCAGCAGTCATGTTTTGGAAAATTTCCCATGCTATAGGGATTGTAAATGTATGGAGGGCTTCTTCCACTAAAATTTTGATTAACCCATGGTGAGCTAGCTAGTCTGGATTTCCTGCTTTTACTTTAGTACTGGAGTCAATGAGGGACTGCAGGAGGAAGTAAGGGATGCTAAGCTTTTGAGGGGCTGGAGTGTCCATGCCATACCTTAATTCATGCATGATTCTAAAGTGGTAACCATAGACAATGCTATACCTCTCCTCATAGGAAATATAATTTATTATTTTATAGCTAAACTCATCCCAAGGGTATGGTATGCTAGCTCTTGGTATGCCATTCTTATCTTCTACAAGGGGTTTCATTGTTTTGGAAGAAATTTTTCTTGGCAACCTGGCCAATTGGTTTTTCATCCTTGCTCCAAGGCAACCCAAGAGGAAGGGTGGTGACCCTACTGATAAATTCAGGGGTTATCTCCATGGAAAGGCCCCTAAAGGTGACATTGGCATGTTTTCTGGAGTGAGGGACCAAAGAGTGGGCAAATTCTGAAGCAATTTCCTCATCAAACCCTTGGAATTTCTCAAAAAAAGTTCATCCAATTGGCTCTTGCGAATATGTCCATTACTTGGGGGTGTGCATGGAGCTTGGAGGAATTGGTGGGCTCCTTCCTCATAAAACCTACTATCATTTTGGCTATTCTTCCTTGGGAAAACAACTATGGAAATGGAGAGAACAATTTATGAATAAAATAGAGAGACAGATAGATTGTGTTTTTTTATGAAATAAGCAACAATTCTTTTTTATCAATTTCCTCCACCCAAAAGTTCTATTTTCTCTTCAAAACTAAACCACTGCTTGCATATTTTGATATTCAATGGAGGTATGCCAATAAACTACCTTTGTAGCCCGAGAATTGTGCTTAATACCATGTTTTCACTCTCCAAAACAACTTACTGGCCCTCCTATAGAACACTGCCAGCCCTCTTGTAGGATTCCTGTAGGTTCTCTTGTAGAACCTATAAGTGCTCCAGTAGAACACTGAGAGCAGGGATATGGGAGAGATCAGTGGAGAATGATAGGTACAAGGCTTGTGGGGGCACGAGAAGGTAGCATGAGTAGAGTTTCGAGGAGAGAATGAAGGAGAAAGGTGGTGAGAGTGCTCTGACGAGGAGTACTTATTGCTTTTTATGGATATTTCCGGTGATGGAGGGTGATCTGGCCAAGTGTACATTCAGACCGTTGGTCTCCACCTACCTTGTCATCATTTCCCTTTCCTCATAATCATCTCTGATGATTGCATCAGAGTTCCCATCACCTCCACTACCTATCCTTGACATCCCTCTTGAGTTTGACTAAGCACACATGTGGTGACATCTTCGGATGAGTGAAGTCAACTGGATGAAGGTGGCCAAGTTAACTGGATACCTCAACCCCAACCAACCTCAACCATATCATTGCTGTTGCATGCTTTCTAATTATACCAATGCAAACAGAGGAGTGGATTAGTTACTTACCTGAGATCCGAATGTGTTTGCTGTGAGGTGCTATGGCCTTTCCTTTTAATGCATGCCTTTATTTCTTTTGATGCATGCTTGTATTCTTGCTTAGATATGGCTGTGCTGTGTGCAGGTTCCTTTCTGGCTGGATTTGATCCTCAGGTGTCTGCTTCAACCTTCAGATTTGCATCCTCATGCTGCTGATGCTAGATTTTAATGGATTAACTGCTACAAGAATTCCTAGAGGAGCTCCTATAGCTGCTTCTCCATTTGAAATTTTAGCTTTTTCGTTGCTTGGAGCTATGAGAATGATGACACAAATGTGGATAGAGATGAAGAGGTAATAGGTAAGCTGCAGGTGAGATTTAAGGTGCTGCTTCCTCTCTCTCTCTTTTTTTTTTTTTGGGATAGGAAGAAAAAAATGATGATTGGGGTGTGATGCAAGTGTGGAATGGATGGCAAGGAGGATTTAAGACTGCAGGAGGATTTATAAATATTTTATGAAGCTTCCATGTTCCTCAAACTACCTTTAAAATCCATTTCTAGCTCTCTGTAATTTCTACAGGAGCCTCCTGTAGAAAACACAGGGCCTCCTGTAGAAAACACAATTTTCGAAAAAGAAACACAGTGAGGTGAAAAGAATGTCAAGAATGATGGAGAAAGGTGAGGAAAGATAGCATAGGTGCTGGTATTGGTTTCAGAGCTCCCTTGGAACCTGCTGCTGCTTCTTGTAGTCCTCCTGCAAACCTGCAATACAACTGGAAATTCATTTTTCTTTTTCCTTTTGCTCTTTTTTTTTTGAAAACAACCAAGGTGCCTAAGGGAGGTTTTCACCCTAGTTTCCTGCCCTGGGCACCTCCAAGGGAGGTTTTCACCCAGGGATCTTATTTTTATTTTTTGACACCACTAGGCTACCTCCGGATAGGTTTTCAACCCAATGAAGGGACTCAAGCACCTCACGGAGGTTTTCACTTGAGTCCTTATTATTTTTTGTTTTTTTCTCTTTTTCTTCAGTGAGTGGGTGAAGTGGAGGCTAAGACATGCTCCACTACCATCACTAACTTATTCAATCCTTCAATGAACTCTCACTTGGAGAGGGGTTTCTTGTAGACTTTTAATCGGTGTCCATTGGAAAGCATGGGGATGGCTTCATCGTCAATGGTTCTGATCAGAACTGAACCATTTTAATTGCATTTCTCCACAGTGTAGGGTCCTAGCCATCTTGTCCTTAGCTTGCCCTTGAAAAGTTTATATCTTGAATCATAGAGTAGTGCCCAATCTCCCTCTTGAAATTGCTTCTCTTTGATGTTTTTGTCATGCCATATCTTCCTCTGAAGCTAGACTACCTCTGTATGGAGAAGGGCCTACATTTTGTGTTCATCCAATCCATTGAGCTGGAGTAATATTTCTTTCTATGCATAGCTAAGGTCTAGGTCCAGCTGAGCTGCCATCCTTAGTGTATTGAATTCAAGTTCTATTGACAACAAAGCCTTCTTCCCATAGACCAGTACATAGGGTGTGAACCCTGTAGTGGTCTTCCATGTTGTGTTGTAGGCCCAGGTGGCCTCAACTAATATGTCCGCCCAGTCTTTTCTGCTGTTTCTCACTACCTTCGTCAAGATCCCTTCCAAAGCTCTGTTAGTGACTTCCACCTGCCCATTGGCTTGTGGATGGTAAGGGGTGGAAGTCTTGTGCTTGATCTAATGATGTGTGAGCAAGTCTTCAATCAAATTGGAAGTGAACTGGTTGCCTTGATTTGTAACTAACTCTCTTGGATACCTGAACTTGTAGAATATGTTCTCTCTCAAAAATTCAGCTACTTTCTCCTTTGTCGCTACTTTGATTGCTTTTGTTTCTACCCACTTTGTCAGGTAATCAGTGCACACAATGATGTATTGCTTCTACTTTGAAGGAGGGCTGATAGGACCCACAAAGTCCATGCCCCACTTCTCAAATGTTTCGAAGGTCAATTGAGGTTGCATGGGAATTTCATCCTTTGGAGTGGGTTTCCCCATCCTTTGACACCGATTGCACTGGCTGACATATCTCCTCACATCCTAACGAAGAGTGGGACAATAGTAGCCTTCTTGTAGTATCTTGAAGGCAGTTCTTTTTGCTGCAAAATGACCTCCACAAGGCCCATCATGACAAGTCAAGATGATGTCAAAAACTTCCTTCTCCCTGACACATCTCCACAAGATTTGATCTGCGCCAAATGTGAAGAGATTGCCCCCAATCTAGGTGAAAGGGGCATTTTTCCTTACTATCTTGCTTTTCTCTTTTGAGGATAAGTGTGGTGGGAACTGTGCTGAAACCAAGTAGTTTTCTATATCAACAAACCATGGGGAGAGTACTGAGATAGCAAATAGGTGTTCATCTGGCATTTGATCATCCACCATTCCTTCTTCACCTGCATGCAAATTTACTCTAGACATAAAGTCAACAACAACATTTTCTTTACCGGGCTTATAAACAATGGTCAAATCAAATTGCTGCAGTAAAAGTAACCATCTAATAATGCGAGCATTCACATCCAGTTTGTTCATTAAATATCTAATTACAACATGATCAGTGTGCACAAAGGTTTGATAGCCCGTGATATAATGTTTGAATTTGTTTAAGGAATGCACTACAGCTAGGAGTTCCTTTTCGGTGACTGCATACTTTAGCTCTGCCTTTGACAAGTTTTTGCTTATAAAGTATACGGAATAAGGAAAATTTTCATCAATTTGTCCCAAGGCTGCTCCTATTGATTTGTTCCAGGCATTTGTGTGAATGTGGAAAGGTAAGGCCCAGTTTGGGCCTCTCAGAATTGGGGTGGTCATGAGCTTGCTCTTCAAGGTATCTAGGGTTCTTGACAATTTTCTGACCATATAAACTCGACATCTTTACCTAAAAGGCCAAACAAAAGAGAGGTTAGCTTGCTAAAATCTTTAATGAATCTTTGGTAATACCCAGCTAAACCTAGGAAACTTCTGACATCTCTCACCTTTTGAGGAGGTGGGACCCTTTGGACGATGGCAATTTTGTTGGGGTCCACCTGCAATCCTTGTTGAGATATTTCATGACCTATCACAGTCCCTTCAGTCATAAAAAATCCACATTTTTCCAGATTGAGGGACAAGTTCATCTCAATACACTTGTCTAGAACTTTTCCTAGGTTAGATAAAGTTTCCTGAAAATCAGAGCCATAAGGAGTAAAGTCATCCATGTAAATCTCTATTGCATCATGAATTAATTTGGAGAATATAATCAGTACTGCTCTTTGGAAAGTGGCTATAACATTACACAAACCAAAAGGAAGGACTTGGTATGCAAAGGTACCCCAAGGACAAGTGAAAGTAGTCTTATCTTGGTCCTTTGAGATGATTTGAATCTGATTGTACCTGCTAAACCCATCTAGGAAAGAGAAAACCTTTTTCCCTGCCAGACCATCTAACACTTGATCTATGAAAGGTAAAGGAAAATGGTCCTTTTTAGTGGCTTTGTTCAATTCCCGATGGTCGACACAGATTCTCCACTTGCCATTTTTCTTTGGCTTTAGCACCAAAGGAGAGACCCATTCACTGTCAGAGATGGGATAGATGAATCCTGCATCAAGCAATTTCTGTAGTTCTTCCTTAACAATATCTTTAAGTGTTGGATTCATCCTCCTTTGAGGCTGCCTGACTAGTTTGCAATCTTCCTTAATGTATATATGATGAGTACATACTGAAGGGTGCACTCCCTTCATCTCCTTATAACTCCAGGCGAAGGCATCTAAATGTTTTCTCAGTAAGCTACACAGCTCCTTCTCCTGGGAAGTGGATAGGGATGGATTGATTTTCAAGGTTCTTTCTAGGCCGAACTCTATATTCTTAACACGGAGAGAGGTCAAATCGGCCACATAGAGATCAGTTGAGGGGTTGTTTTGGGTTTCTCTCACTATGTCCTCTAAGGGTAATACACTAGGAGGTGGATTTTGAATCAAATTTTCAATCATATCATCCTCATCTTGCGGTTTTACCCCCATGACAGTTTCCAATGCACAAAGCGGTGTAGAATAGACTTCATCCTCATCTTCCTCCTCCAAACAGAGAGGTAGATCATGTTCTAGCAAGGGTTGGGTAGGAGTATATAGGATTAACTGCTTGGACATATGCCTGTTCTTTATGGTCATGTTCCCAGCTCGACAGGTGATGTAGGCATTAGCAGTAGCCAACCATTGTCTTCCCAGGATGCGAGGATACCCAGTGAGCTTTGCCTTCGGCTAGAGAACTAAGAAATCAGTAGGGTACTCCCAAGAATCAATGGAGACCATCACATCTTCCACAATCCCTTCAGGGGTCATAGTGGAGCGGTCTGCTAGCTGCAGTACTTTTGTGGTCTTCCTCAGGGAGCCCTGGAGGTTAAGTTTGAGCATTGTGTCCTTTGTCATCAAATTAATGGTAGCTCCCATATCAATCAAGGTATGTGGGATCATGGTGCCATTGATGTGGAAATCAACTACTGGGCTTCTAGGGTCCAGATATTTTGGATAGATTACCTTCCCCAACATCAGGTCAAACAGTTGTCCTACGACATTGATGGTTGGGGCATCTCTCTTGTGCCTTCCTAGATGCCTAAATCACTTCTCCTTGATTGAAGTATTGTAGATAGGCACATATTTTATGGCTTGGAGAAGTGGTATCTTTACACATAACTGTTTTAATTCTCCCAGGAGTTCAGTTTCTTCTGGGGTAGGCTGGACTGTTGCAGATAGTCTCTCAGGAAAGGGTGGATTTTCTTTAGGGTCACTTTCCTCTTTATCTTCCTCAACCTCCCTGGGTGTAGGGTGACTATCTGGGAGAACCTTCCCAGATCACAGGTTAATATCCTGAATCTCCACAGCATAAGTTGGGCATGATGGTTCCCCACTATACACTCACTGAGCCCGTCTGTTGTTCGGGTTCGGGTTTGGCTGGGTAGGCATTTGGGGTTGCCTTGGTGGAGCAGAAAGTAATGGTTGTGGTTGAGCAGGTGGTGGAGGAAAAAGAGCGGGAGGAGAGTTGTACTGGGGCCTCTACCCCTGATGAGATGCATTCCACTGAGGTTGCGGCTGAGCATAGGATTGAAATGAATGAGGGGCTGGTTGGGCATGATATTGAGATGGGAAGGACCAAGGAGAGGTGTGGACTAGGAAGGATGAGAAGGAGGGCCCCAAGAAGGTATGGAAGTGACTTGGTTGGGGTGGTAGTATGCCTGAGATGTCCGTTGCATCCCCTGCTGGTATGGTCTAGGTCCATGAAGTCTCCTTTGGTTCATGAAATAGAGTGGTTTAGTGGCTCCTTCGACCCCTTGGTATACCGATTTAAGTCTAGGCAAGGAAGGGCACTTATTTGTAGAATGATCTTCTTCATAGACTGAACAGACCTCTATAGAGTTTAAGGGAAATTCGTTCCTAGGATGCCTCCTAGTGCATCTAGGACGAAAAATGGTCAAAGCCCTCTCCGCTTCCTCTTGTTTTCTTTTGATATGTAAGGTATCCATTTGCATTGCAAGAGTCTGCAGCATCTCACTCTTGAAGTCTTCCAGCATGTTTCCAATTTCTCCTTTAATGGATGAATTGGAAGAAGAGGTATTGGCTATGGGTTGACTCCCCATACCTTTCTTTCTGGCTGCTCTAGAATGGTTTCTAAAAATAGTCTTTATGTCCTCATAAGATAGTTGGTAGATGTCTCCCCTGGCCAGTAGATGGAGGGTGTCTAGAAGGTCTTTTGGAATTCCCCTGAGCAAGACCAACTTTAGAGATTCAGGGTCAAGTGTACACCTGGCCCTTTTGTAACTAAGCTGGAACCTTTCTTCATAATCTTCCAAGGATTCATCACTTCCCATGGTCATTCAGAAGATTTCTTCTTTGGTATCTTTTGACCTACAATAGTCTCAATACTTTTCATTAAAGGCCTGCTGCATCTGAGCCCAAGTTGTGATGCTATTCCCATGTAACCCCATGAACCAGCACAATGTTGCATCCTTGAGAGTAGAAGGGAATAGTTTCAACTTTTTCTCGTCCTCTGCATAAGCATAGGTTCGACAGATGACAACAAACTCAAACAAGAAGGTGTCAGGATCTTCTATAGTCAAACCATGGAAGTGAGGTAGGGCTGAAGGACTTATATTCTTCATTTTGGTGTCCCCATTGGTCTCCCGAATGGGAAAGGTACCCTCTATTCTCTCTCCATTTCCCCTAGCATTTCTGTTTTCAGCCATCGGCTCAGGAGGAATGTTTTCTTCTTCTTCTTCCCCTATAGGTTCTTCAAATATCTCAGGTTGCTCACCTAAAGGTTCTTCTTGATCACTGCCACTGAAGAAGAGAGAGGGTTGGTTGTGTGAGGTAGTGGGGGTGTTGGGCAAATTTTTTCTTGAATTATCTCTATTCCTACGAGGCATGAAAGGAAATCTTTTCGGTTGGTTTTTGTTTCTTTTTCCCCACACTGATAGTACCTGCAAAAATGAAATTGATCGAACAAAAAAATTTGCAACTGAAATGAACTTGCTGAAATGAAATTTGCAGAATTGAAGAGGAAAGCAAGGAAATGTAGAACTGAAAGAAAGGAAATGAATAATCTACTTTTGTTGAAATGGAAATTGTAGAATTGAAGAGGAAAGCAAAAGAAATGTAGAATTGAAAGTAAGGAAATGACTAATCTACTTTTGTTGAAATAAACTATTAGCATAATGTTGCAATAGGAAATAGAAGAAAGCTGTAATCACAAAATACTCTGACGCTTCCTCGGCAACGGCACCAAGAAGATGGTGAACACCAATATTGCATCAATAATGCTACAACTCCTGGGCTGCCTACTTTACTCTTATCAACTCGATAGTTCATAACAAGCTTGGAAGTGATGGTGTTGTATGCACAAGTACTAGTTCTTACTGCAGGTTGTCACTTGGTTAGCCAACGGAAGATCAATAGGAGCTCAAGCCAACTTCTATGGATTCCAGAAGAAGCTTTATATGTGATGGAAGGAAAAAGATATTACTCTACTGATGCTATTCTACTTGCAGAAAGGAAGACTGAAATGTAAAGCAAACCAAGGAAATCCTAGTTAACCACTAATCCTACTTTTGCAGAAAACACTATGAAAACCATTAAAATAATGCCATTATCTACTCAAGGAAGTAAAAAACATATACCTAAGCTATTTCTGAAATTAAATGAGCAAAAAACATCTTTTTGGATTTTTATGTATTTTTATGTGTATTTGTTATGCATGTAATTTATTTGTTTGTGGATGTAGTAGCGAATAGGTGGAGATGGAGGGTGGTTTTGGGACTTGAGAGGATGTAGGATGGTGTGGATAGGTCCTAGAAGGTCTCAAGTGGCCTTCTATAGTCTTTTCCCACACCTGGCCTTCAAAAGAAAGCCTACAGGAAAATCTACAGGAGGACACAGGAAATCTATAGGAGGAAAAACAACGTTCTACAGGAGGCCTACAGGAGGAGGCCGAGAGCAGTTTTCACTATTTTGAAGGTGTGAGAGTGGGTGGAGAAGGTAGATGAAGGGTATAATGAGGTTTTTTGGCACCTAGGGTCTACCAATAATCATTAGGAGAGAGAAATATGATTGGATTTTCTCAAGGAGAGAGAGAAAAGTCTATGGAAAATGTAGGAAACTAAGGCAAAATTGAGGGGAGACTTGGGTGACCTGTAGGAAATGGATTAGATGGAGGATAGAGTGGCTGATAGGATGGAATTTTGTTAGAATATATTTTCTGTATAAATAACTGACAATCAACTAATGAGATTAAGCAAGCAAGGAAAGAAGTGCATCTAAAAAAACAGAGTTTTTGCATCAAAGTAAACTATGATCTATGGAAGAAAATGCTGATAACCATTGCATGAAAGAAAATCATGAAAGAAGACTGTTGCAAATAAGTAAATGAGCATGATGAAGAATTTTTGAAGCAAAGAAAACTAAACTATGAACCAATTAGAAAGCTGCAAACACTAGAAGTCTTATGAAGGAGGAAAATCTGTGTTTCTGGGGCAGCAAGAGGGTCTTTGCCTCAGATCATTGTCCCAAAGGGAGGAAGAGAGGTGATCCGGATTTAAACAGGAACGCAACAAATTACAGAGATAACCATATACACAAAGATGCAGTGGAAATAATACTTCATTTCATTAATGGAAAATACTGAAATATGCTTACAACCAGAAATGGAAATAAACCAGCTAGGGCGATGGTAGCTTATCTCTGAGAAGAGATGTGGTGGCTACATGCCTCTGAACTGTCATACAATGAGGCTCGAAGGCCTATTTATTGTTGAGAAACAATGGAAAACCCTTAACATTCCAAAACCTAACCCTAGGAGATGAAACGCCAAACTGTGGGCCCCGTTTGGGGGTAAATTGGTACATCAACTTCCCGGGGTCGTAACTTTGGCATATGATCTCCGTTTGACGTGCATGATAGCCCGTTGGAAAGATCTCTCCGAGGACTACAACATAAAAGATGATTTTTATCAAAAAAATTACTGGCGGTGGATTTCCCAAAAAACGTCGTTTAGGGACTCAAAACGGCTCTGGAAGTTCAGGACCCGAAAAACTGCTAAAAATAGTAAGTTGTGCTACAATTAAGGAAACTGAAAATGCTGAGAAAGACAATGGTGGGGGTCCAGGTGGACTTGGCAGGTGGCCACCAATATCCACCTGGATCATTCCTCCCCCCTTAGGAAGCAATGGTCCCCATTGCGTTGAGCTCCTCCATGAGATGAGGAAACTTCTGCTGAACTTGTTCCCTGGTGAGCCACTTTCCCTGCTGAAGGAGTTGGCCTGCTTTGACAACTCGATACAGTTGGATATTCTGTTAGCGAGTGTTCTTGATCTGTGTGTCCATGATTCGATCAGTTGCAGCTTGTTCCATGCAATCTGGATTTAATTCTGTGGGTTTGAGCTGTTCTGCAATGTCGGATGTATCTAGCAATGGTGGAAAGTATGGCCGAAGGCGGTCCACATTGAACTTTGGGTGCAGGCCAAGGAATGGGGGAATGCTGAGCTCAAATGCATTGTCTCCCATAGCCTTAGTAATGGTGTAAGGACCATATCGGAGTGGTCTCAATTTCCGATAGGCTCCAGTAAGGCGTTCCTTTTGCAAATGCAACCAGACTTTGTCGCCCACCTGAAACTTGTGTGGCACCCGGTGTTGATCAAGTCGCTGCTTGTACTTGGCATTTGATTTCTCAAGAATGTCATGGACCTGCTGGCGAATATGTTGGATGCGCTCAATGAAGCTGGTGGCCTTATCTGTTTCGGACTGGACATGAGCTGAATTCATGTGAGTAGTTGCAAGGGGCATGGCCACATCAATGGGGCATAGTGGCTGGAATCCCAAACCCACCTGAAAAGGGCTATGGCCAGTGGAGCTGTGAAGAGCTCGGTTGTAGCTATGTTGAACATAGGGGAGGCTCTCGTCCCATGTGCGTGGATGCTTTGAGTTATACATGCGCAGAATGTGCACAATCATCCTGTTGACAACCTCTATCTGGCCATCAGTTTGAGGATGGAAGGCTGTGGACTTCGTGAGTTTGGTGTCCAGCATTGACCAGAGACTGGACCAAAATGTGCTGAGAAACCGACTGTCCCGATCTGATATGATAGACTGTGGGATCCAAAAGTGTACCCACACTCGTTCAAAGAAGAGTTTAGCAGTGG
The DNA here is from genome assembly GCA_031772625.1 of Pinus tabuliformis. Lineage (NCBI taxonomy): Eukaryota > Viridiplantae > Streptophyta > Pinopsida > Pinales > Pinaceae > Pinus > Pinus tabuliformis. Next base: position 264,153,849 of record CM062819.1, on the reverse strand, counting down.
CTTCTGCTGTGATATTCTTCCTGCAGGCCATCATAATGGCCATCTTCGAGAACCTGTCGATGACCACAAAAACACAGTCATTTCCATGCTTAGTGGAAGGAAGGCCTGACATGTAATCCATGGAGATGGATTCCCAAGGTCGACTAGGGGTAGGCAACGGGGTATAGAGGCCGTGCTTCTTAATGGTCGGTTTGGCAATGGCACAGGCAGTACATGATCGGATGTACTTCCCAACATCCTGTCGAAGATTCGGCCAATAGAAATAATTTTGCAGTACTTCCACTGTTTTCTCGACCCCGAAATGCCCAGCGGCCCGACTATAGTGTGCTTCCCAAATCATCTTGGCACGCTCGCTTGAAGGAACACAAAGGTGCCCGAGGTGGCATAATAGGGCGTCCTGGAGGTGAAAATCTGCAACATGCCGACCCTCCAAGAGTGTCTGGTATGTGTGGCCGAATTCTGGGTCGCTTTTGTAGAGAAGTGGCCAATCAGCAGTCTCGTGCCCACAAGAGTTGAGCACGGTGGTTAGCGCCATGATCGGTGGCCGACTTAGGCAATCTGCAACATTATTGGTGCTACCCTTTTTATATTTGATATTCAAGTGAAACTGTTGCAGGTATGTAGACCACTTCTGATGGCGATCATTCTGCAATTTCCCTTGGGTCTGTATGAACTGCAGAGGTCGGTGGTCTGTGTGGATGACTGTTTCCTTCCCCAAAATGTAATTCTTCCATTGTCGGCAGGCCTGTACAATGGAATACATCTCTTTATCATAAGTGGGGTACTTCCGGACTGTGTCTGAAAGTGTTTCACTGTGATATGCCACTGGATGTCCATGTTGAGTAAGGACTGCCCCAATAGCATAGTCAGAGGCATCTGTCTCGACCTCAAATGGTTGTTGTAAATCTGGTAACGCGAGCACTGGTGCTGTGCAGAGGCGATCCTTCAATTCCCTGAATGCCTTCTGTTGAGATTCAGACCAAAAGAATTTTGCCTTCGCCCCGCCCTTGGTGACTTGACTCAAGGGCCAAGAAATATGAGAAAACCCCAACACAAACCTGCGGTAGAAGTTGGCAAGACCTAGAAAGCTGCGGAGCTCTGTTAGGGTGGTTGGAGAGGGCCAATCCCGAATGACTTGGATCTTGGCCGGGTCAACATGTACCCCCTTCTCATAAATGATGTATCCTAGATACTGAACCTGGGTCATGCCAAAAGTGCATTTCTCCAAATTGGCACATAGCTTGTGTTGTCGCAGTGTTTGGAGAACCTGTCGGATGTGGTGGAGGTGCTCTTCCCAACTCTGGCTGAAGATCAGAATATCATCCAAGTATACTACTACAAAGGAGTTGGTGAATGGCCGCAAGATGTCATCCATTAGCCTCATAAAGGTTGCAGGAGCATTCGTCAATCCGAAAGGCATGACCAACCATTCGAAGAGGCCCTCCTTGGATTTGAAGGCAGTCTTCCACACATCGGAGGGTTCGATTGGTACCTGGTGATATCCTGACTTCAGATCGATCTTGCTGAAATATTTCGCCCCATTTAGTTGGTCTAGGAGATCATCAATCCGCGGGATCGGGTACCTATTACGGACAGTGATCTTGTTCAGCGCCCGATAGTCAATACAGAGTCTCCACGTCCCATCCTTCTTCTGTACCAACACGACCGGGCTCCCACAGGGCGATGAACTCGGACGGATGTGACCTTTCTGCAGGAGCTCCTGAATCTGCCTCTTGATTTCATCGTTCTCCAGAATGGAGCGCCGATAAATTGGTCCATTGGGTAGCGGCGCACCTGGGGTCAGATCGATGGAGTGCTTGACTTGACAGTGCAGAGGAACCCCTACCGGGGAGGTGAAGATGTCGTCGTACTCCTCCACAACCTTGTCCATCTGTAGTTGTCGTGCAGAGGGACCCCGTTTGGAGGCCGCGGCCACTGTCTTCTTCTTTCCTTGAGGGCGTATCATCAGGAAAACAAATTTCCTGGTTTTGGAAATGATCTTACTGCATTGTTTTGCAGTAATCAAAGAGATGGCGGCAGGTGGTGCTACCTCTGGTATCCTGAACAACTTATTTCCCAATGTAATAATAACAGCACGGGGCCTTGATTCATACACAGCATGTCGCTTCCACAAGTATGGTTGTCCTAGTAATACATCACAAACTTCAAGGGGAGAAATGTCACACAATACCTCATCCGTGAAGGGCTTGATGTTGTATGGAAGGCGACACTGTTGGCTTACGCGAAGATCTCGTCCTTGGTGAAGCCACCCAATGGTGTATGGTTGTGGATGTGCTGTGGTCGGTAAGCCCAACCGCTTCACGACCTCTGCCGAAATGAGGTTCTTTTGACTCCCGCTATCAACAATGAACTGTATTAGGGAGCCCTTTACCCACATCTAGGAGTGGAAGAGACGCTCCTCCTCCTCTGGATCTTCGGGTTCATTTTTCTGGATCTTTGCGGTAGCAACAGTGGCGCTGGGATCTGCATCAATGATCTGCTTCCCTTTTTCATACCCCTTATCGGGTTCTGACTCAGAGTCGGAACATGCATCTGATTCTGAAATCTTTAGCTCAGCCACCAGTGACTGCTTGGCCCGACACTCACTTGTGTTGTGAGTGGAGCTCTTATGGAACTCGCACCATTTTCCAGTGTCCTTTCTCGGCTTCGCGGTGCTGTTCTTTGCTTGCGGCTTCGGCTGGTTGTCTTGGGCTGTCCCGCCTTGGCTTTGTCCTTTGTTCTGGGGTTTAGGTGCACCTTTCCCCTGCTTTGGATTCGCAGATCCAAAGTCTCGCTTCTTTTGTTTAAACTTCTGCTCGACCTTGACGGCATATCGGTATGCTGCGCCGAGCGAGGGGATGTTTAGGAATTGTATTTCTTCCTGGATGTACTTGTGCAGGCAGCCACGGTATTTGAGTATCAAATGTTGCTCCGAATCCTTGATACCCAACTTTGTGCGAAGGGTATGGAAAAGATTGGTGAACTCCGGCACGTCTTGGTCCCTGCCCTGCCGCAGCGTGGTCCACTTTATGTATTCATCCTCATAGCTTCCGACAGGGTAGTACTGCTCCTTGATGGCATCGCGGAACGAATCCCAGGTGGGTGCGGCTGAAAATAGTGAGCCAGTACTTTCATCCTTCTGCTCGCAGTAGGTTTCCCACCAGTCCTTGACGTGGGGGGCTGCTTTGAGAAGAGCAAAAACAATCTTTTCCCGACTCGAAAATTCATGAACAGAAAAATAACCCTCTAGCAGATTTAACCATTTATCTACGACATCTGCGTCTATCTGACCCTCGAATATGGGGATTTCAAAATTAACTTGTACCTTAAAGGGTGTGGCATTTCCAGAGTAGCTGCTAGAAGCTGATGCGTTGCTTCTGGGTAGCCGCTGAAGGATCTGGGCAAAGCTGTCCATCATCGCGTTCCGTTGTCGCTCGAGGGCTTCTTCGAGCAAGATTTTGATGGGATCTCCTGGCCCCTCGTCTTTCTTCTCGTCCGCCATGGGAGGCTGTCGGGATTTGCGAGGCTGGTCTTGCAAAGGTTCAACCAGTTCAAGCCCTAACTCCTTATATCCCGACCTTGTTGGGGACATGGAAAGAAAAACAGAGAAAAAGCAGACCGCTCTGATACCACTGATCCGGATTTAAACAGGAACGCAACAAATTACAGAGATAACCATATACACAAAGATGCAGCGGAAATAATACTTCATTTCATTAATGGAAAATACTGAAATATGCTTACAACCAGAAATGGAAATAAACCAGCTAGGACGATGGTAGCTTATCTCTGAGAAGAGATGTGGTGGCTACATGCCTCTGAACTGTCATACAATGAGGCTCGAAGGCCTATTTATTGTTGAGAAACAATGGAAAACCCTTAACATTCCAAAACCTAACCCTAGGAGATGAAACGCCAAACTGTGGGCCCCGTTTGGGGGTAAATTGGTACATCAACTTCCCGGGGTCGTAACTTTGGCATATGATCTCCGTTTGACGTGCATGATAGCCCGTTGGAAAGATCCCTCCGAGGACTACAATGGGAAAGGCGATTTTTATCAGAAAAATCGCTGCGGTGGATTTCCCAAAAAACGTCGTTTAGGGACTCAAAACGGCTCTGGAAGTTCAGGACCCGAAAAACTGCTAAAAATAGTAAGTTGTGCTACAATTAAGGAAACTGAAAATGCTGAGAAAGACAATGGTGGGGGTCCAGGTGGACTTGGCAGGTGGCCACCAATATCCACCTGGATCAAGAGGCCAAGGCACTGCTGCTAGCCTTTTGGATCTTTTCTTTATCACTGATTAACCTGCTATTTAAAACACAAATGGAAGCAAACTACTGATTCATAAAAAAAAACCTATTCTTATTCATAAAAGAAATATATCTAACAACAACCTAATCTACAAACTGAAATGAATCATACAAATACAAGAAAAGAGGAGCTTGTATGCTTGGATTGGGCCCTAACCCAAGAGCTTTAGCCCTATGAGGTAACTCAGTGCTAACTCAAAAAGGATTCCATCTTTATTCTCAAAACAATAACAAGATTACATGAATTGTCAAGATAATAAGCCCGAAGTTGAGCATAGTTACATAAGAAATACTGCAGCAAAAATTCAATAAAAATTCAACCCTAGTGAGGCCCTAGGCCTCTCTACTTATACAAATGAAGATCCCAATAGCTTCCTCAAAATCAGGGAGGCTTGGCTCCCAAAACTCGAGATAAACATCAATTATCCTCCACTTGCTCGGCTGCCTGCTAATGCGTGACTTGGCTGCCTGTACTCCGAGCTGAATGAAGGGGAATTTAAAGTGGGGAGTAATAAATGAGGGGTATTCCCTCCTATAAGTCCTCTCCTTTGTCCACTTCAAGTTATTGTTGCCATTTGTCCACTGTATCCTTGAATTTGACCACAAAAACCATCAATAATCTGCATTAAACACATATTAGACCTCATGGCATCATAACTAACTCAACTCACTCTATAAGCATAAATATAATTAGAAAATCATGTAAGAAGCTAAGAGAATGGTTGATTTGACTAGGTTAGGAGGTAAAAGGATCACATATAATTACCCATTTATGAGGCTCATCAACAAGTCCAACGATTGCTTCTAATTTCCCAATATTTCGTAGCACTGGTCTGGTTTATAATCAGATACAAAGGAAACCAATGTAGAATCAAGAATATTATATGTTAATTCATCATCCCGGTCTTAACATTAGCCAAAACATTTGTCATTCAATTAATCATTTTCCCATTAATTTATTCGATGATAGTTATCCTATATCGGTTGATCTCACCGATTCTCTATATAATTTGAGTACACTACTTGATAATTGATCTCTCAAGAATTTCAAGGGTTTCAAAATGTTTGTTTTGAATTTCATTATTGAATCTATGAATGGCTAGAGGAATCTTACTTAGAAAGCCCATTTTCTAACAACAAGATTTGATCATTCTTAATTTTTGCTAAGAAGGACATCACAAACATGGGTACAATCACGAGAAACCCTTCAGGTTTGTTTGATTGTTTTTCAAATTGAAAATGTAAGTTTACTAGTTAGTTAAGGTTAGTCTTTATGACACATATTTCTTCCTTTCGGCAAGACCTTCAATCTTTAGTGCAAGCTATTCAAGTTATTATCTTCTCTTTTGCACATTACTATATATCGGTTTTAATTGTTGGTATACTTTTGTTTGTAGGTTGGGAGAAATTACATTGGTTACATTGGAAATCTCATTACACTTGACTCTAACCTTCTAGCTCGTTAGGTTAGGAGTAGGTCTAGCTACATTCTAGTTTCCCTTTTCGCACTCATCCTGTGTTTTCTCTCCATATAGTATCAACATTTCTTTTGTTTTCTTACTTTGTCTGCATTTAGTCAATAGGCCTACAAACTAGATTAATTAACGTCCATGAACACCTTGTCATCATCCATACATAAAGCCCTAAGCATGAATCTCCCAAATACTTGAATTTATGACCTTGATTTCCTCAGTCTAGTACTTTTAAAGCCCAACACACCTTGGCCCTTTAGGGATCTGTGCTCAGTAACATGTTGCTTAGTTCTGCACTTGCTCTAATCAGAGAATTTTGTCCATTGTTGGGGGTGCACTAATAGAAATTCGGGAAAAATAAAAATAATCTCAAAGCTTCCTCTTCTAGAAGCTTCCTAGAGTTGTTATAACCATTTACCTTCAATAAGAACTTCGAATACTATCTCATCCTAACTTGGATATTTCACCTCTTATCCCTTGAGCTCATCCTCCCATCAAGAGTGGATCTCAAGCCTAGATTGGTAAATGGATAAGAATTCCTATACTACAATCCTCTCCTATATATTTATTGCCATTCACAAGCTAGGGGTTGACTTTTGGAGACTAATCATACCCTTATGTTGTTGCTTTGATCATAAGAGACTTATCATTCCCATGCATTAGGGTGACTTTGAGGTGTACATTGTAGCAAGGAAGGACAAGTCAACTTGGGGAGATCTCTACAATATCAACTTCCACTTTTGGTTGCAAACTCTCTCCTTTCATATTTATACAAAGAGTATATGGTTTTCCTCTACTTGTTATGTTAAGTTTACATTCATTTATTTCAATGTTATGTTGATCCATTGAATAGATTGATTGGATAATGCTACATAGATGTCGTAGATCTTTGGCTTGCGTTGATTGTTTGTGCAGGTTCTAATTATAGAGATCAGAACTACGATTGGAGCTTACAAGCTAAGAGGAGAGAAAAGCTTTGGATGGATCACAAGTAAGCATATTTCCATTCTCCAATTTCTCTAAGGAGAACTTTATAGTCTTTGCTTTTTGTTGTTCTAGACCAGGCCACTAGGTCTAGGGAAGATAATTTTGTCCATAGTCATAGATTCCATATAAAAATAGGAGCTAGACATGACTTGGAACTACCACAGATACTCAACGAGATAGTTAGTGTTGGATTTAGGGTGCCTGACCCATGTTCAACGTTAATTAGCCAAGCAAATCCCTACACTACTGGCCCTTTCGGCATCAGCCTGCGGAGCGCGGACTGAAGTCTCACCCGAAGCAATATGGGGGGATGCTGGAACCAAGTTTCCGCACCCTGAAATGGTTGTGATGTTGTTTGATTACCTCTAGCCCTGCCTTTGTGCATGTTTCTTTGCTCTAGGGCTTGCAAGACTAGCCCTCTATTCCAGCCTTCAATACCTCCGTGAAAGGGTACGATCGACCTTCGTGCAGCCTTAACTTGCTGCTCAGGTACTTTCACACTACTATGGTAGTGTGCCGTGTAGATTCCCCAATTAATCTAAGTGACTTTCTTATCTTATCAAATAATTATAGTTAACACCATGTAAATAGATAATCGTAATTGCATTCAATTATTCAATGTAATTGCATTCATTCATGCATCACATAAGCATAATAAAGGAAATTCATATATAACATATCAAGATGCAATAACAGAACAAAGACACAGGAATTGCCGAATATTTCTCTTTATTGATATATTCCATGTGTTTAAAAACTTTGTTCACCCTATGCACACAGCTGCAGGGGTCCCCACACTTAGCTGTAGACTTCTACCCTAGGCCCCTGTGCACTCAGTTGGAAAGCCTCTACCTATGCTACGACCTAAGACTTAGACCTCTTACTTCAGAGGTATGACTTTCTTACATTATTCATCATTCCATGTCCTTAAAAATACTAAGAGCTTAGCTCTTTTTATACAATCCCATGGTATGTGGACCATGGGTAGAACTCTTACAGCTGACTTTACTTTACACAATTAAGGGTGGACTAACCTTTATGACACATAACACCTTCGCGCTCCGCGACCACAAAATGCAGAGACTTTACCATTTTATTACAAAATTTAACTCAAACATGGGCTTTTAGCCCCAAAACTGCCCTTGGGGGATCCCGCTCCCAACAGGCCCCCAACACAAACATCGTGACTTTCCCTTGAGTCACTAGGGAAGCATGAAGATCTTTGCACGAAGCCTGTCTAGCTCGACCCGTATGACCGCAACTTCGACCGTGCACTGAGCTGTCGCCTGCTTCGCATCTTCCACTATCTAATCGGTCACTGCTCCTACGCTGTCAGCCTGAAGCTTTTGTTGTGTCATGTGCAGAGTCACCAGCTTGCCTTCAATATTTCCTGTGACTGCATAAGCTTCCTCCAGCTAGGGCTTTAGTCGCTTCTTCAGCACTGCTTCCTTGTGCAGTGCTGCATCCACCTGCTCCTTCAACTTCTTTTCCTCCTGCAGCTTGGCTAGACTCTGTGTCAGCACAACAGTTCACGCTGTGCCCTTAACTTCATTGTAGCATTGTTGTAGATTGCGCACTTCCGTCTCTAGCCTCTGTATCTTTGGGTCCTCCTGCAAGCTTGTCAGGACCTCAAATGACTGCTTGAACAACTGTGTGCAGTCTGCTAATGCACTCTCCACTGCCGTGACTACTTCTGTGACAACGACTGCCCACTGTTCCTTTACCTCTAGCAATGTTGAAGGCTAGGCCCTCAACTGTAGCTCAGTAATTTGCAGGTTCAACTCTAGATAAACCCACACCATCTCAGTCTGAGTGTTGTGCACCCCTGTGGTCAATTTGTGGATGCAAACCTCGACTGGCTCCTCCTCTGAAATGGCCAACTTTGGGACCATTCTGCATGCCTTCTCACCAACCTACATAATCTTCTTGCTCTGGTTGGTTGCCTTGGTCTCAACAACGATGGCAGCATTTCTCTGTAGGGCCATTTGTTCATTGTTGATATGCTGTTTGCTGATCACCTGGAGGGCGTGGTGCTCTCGGGTCCTCAGTTATGCAATTACTCCATCCTGCAATAGGTGGAGTGCTTCGCATGAAAGTGCTGCCAGGTTCAACCCAACTCCCTTCAAGGCGTTGACAGTGGGCTTGTCAGCCTCATTTTTCATGGTCAGTGCTCCATCCAGTAGCACTATCGCACTGGAAGCCTTTGTGCACAGCATATCAGCAACTGCTGAAGTGCTGATAGTGAAACTGGAAGATGCCATACCAGCCTACGATGCGTGGGTATGCAACTCCTGCAAGTTGGTCTGGATGGCCCCTAGGATGATCTGCTATTATTGTTCAAATTGCTACAGGGCCTCCACGGTGACATCTCTAACTGTGTCACGGGTATCATGTAAGTTGCCCTCCGTCAATGTGATAGGGTCCAACAAGGTCTTGATTGCCTTGGATTTCTTTCTGGACCCTCCCTTCTCCAGCTCTCTTGGGAACTTAATGCGAGTGAACATCTCCTGAGGGTCCGCGCCATGCTACTCTGTGTTGTCCTCTTTGGTCTTAGGTGAAGGCAACCACGCACCTTTGTTAGAGCCCTGCTTTACCACCTGTCTGTTTTCGTGCCTCCTTTCCTACCTGCTTTACCGGGGCCTTTTCAGTGGCCTCCTTTTTCCTCTTCTCGACCAGCTACACCATCTTCAACTTGGCCTCCTCCTTCTTCTATGCAGCGGACTTGCTTCCACCCACCGCCAAGTCCGTAGTAGTGTGCCACTCCGCCAACCATTGATCAATCACTGCATCAATGGCATCATCTGTGGCCAGATATGGTAAGTCATTCCAATTCTGCGCAGGGTCCTTTCGCGCCCTGATGGAGACTTGATGGAAATTGGCTTTGAAATCGACATAGATATGCAGGTTAGCGTACACCATGGGAGACAATTGCGACTTCTGATTGATGGCCATTGTAATATGCATTTCCATCAAGATCCAAAAGATCTTGATGTCCCAAACTTGCTGCGTGTCCTTGGTCACCCATAGTAAAGTGTACTTCGCTGCTTCAGGGTGGTCTGGCATGACTGAAGGGAACTGGCTATCCTCTGGTAGCTCCCATGCTACTAGCATAATCAACAGCAAGAACCACGCGTAGTGTAATGTCTTGCTGAGCTCTTGTGCTTCGTGACAGTTCACCAGGAACTCTCCACGAAGGTAGTCTGACCAGTTAAATTGGACTCCTTCTGCGCATTGTTGTGTGAGTGCGACGGCAGGCGCCGACACCTCATTAGCGCGACACTTCTGCATCACGTTCCTACAAGGATCTCTGTTCCTACCTTGACAACAGGGTCGCAGATGCTGGAGATAGTGTACCCATGCAGCTTCTTCACTAGCTTAAATTTCTCCTCCATTGACTCTGTGAGAGCCTACTTGGCACCCTTTCCGTCGAAGATCATCGCCAGATTCTCACCTATATATGGCAGGCACGTTATTCAGTGAATTAACCTATCTGTGATGGGTATTGGCTCCTCTAGCCACAGAAACCCATCATGCACCAAGCACAATAGCTACTTGATGACCAAAATTGTCACCGGGGTGCGGTTATAGTGCGACACCCAGAGAAGGTTGAGAAACCCTGCCTTCTCTACTCCCCTGAGCCACTTCCACAGCTCCAGTGAGGTCATTCCTGTATTCATGTATAGGATGTGGTCATCCTTGTATTCATGTCTATTCCCACATCCTCATCATCCATTGGGATGTCTTTGATATCTTCCTCCTTTGCTTCTAGGTTTATAGCCTTGCCTTTCTCTTTTGCAGTGGGCTTTGGTGGGTTTCTCCTTGGCGACACATGCACCAGTATGGTAGGCTGCTTTCCCTTCTTATGCTTTCTAGTTTCATTGGTTGGGGTTGGCTTTGGTGTCGATGTTCTTGGTGAATTAGGGACCTCTGCCAGTACTTCGACTACTTCTGGAGCAGCTACTTCAGGGGAAGCTACTTCTACCTACTTTTCCATTTCTTGTGCTGGCTCTTCTACTACTTGCTCTATATTGATAACTTCTGGGGGTGCTGACATAACACTCTCTATCAGTGCTCACGACGTCTCGAGCAAGTTCGCAAATGCAGGAGTCTATTTGAGAGCCTCGAAGAACTTTGGGTCGATAGGTGTTTGAGAGCTCAACAACTGAATAATCAAAATGCCAAGTGTTTCTTACTGGACAACCATTTGTAATTTATAGGGCATTTTGAATTCAAATCTGACTGTTCCCCTCAAAATCGGTTCATTAATGGCAGACTGGTGGAAAATTTTCAAGGATCTGAGCCATAAATTTCGTCTTAAATGTCGGTCGCCCGCTCCATTTAGCCTCACTTCTATTGTCTTTTCATGAACAATGATTGTAATGGTCACTTTCCAACCAACCTAAGAGATTTCTCCCTGGGTAGCGCAGCTCCCTTCATGTTGCCATGAACCCAGTGACACTTCCTTGCTTCGCACCATCCTCCAATTGCACAGCTCCCCAACCCAGGTAGTGTAGTTTATAGTCCCGTGCCTTCTTTCAGCTGCCTGGAGCGCTAAGATTGTGCTACCTTCATCTAATCACATGGATAGAATGCCAGTGTATGGTTTCAAGTGAATGCCATTCACCTTTCCTGGGAAGGGTTCTCCATTTAATTTGACCAGCTATACCGCTCCTCCATCGGTAATTTCCTTAATGACATAGGGCCCTAACCAGCGCATCCTAAATTTCCCTCGAAATTTACCAAACTTACTATCATATAGAAAAACCAAGTCATTGACTGATTTGAAAATGAGATCTTAAATAGATATTAATGTATTATAGACTCATTTGCAGGAATGCCTATATTATTTAGTGCAACGGATCGAAAAGATTGCAAATAATATAGACAATGAATAGTTATAAAACATAATAAACACACACATCAACACAACAAAATAATCAAGGAGTTCACCAAAATTCTTGGCTACGTCTCTTGGTCCAGCTTTCAGTGTTGACCTCTATATTATGTCTTTAATAGCATAATATTACAAGTGTGAGCTCGAATAGAGTCTCAACACAACAGTGACAAAAAAATAGGGATTTAGTCGAAATACTCGAGTCTAAAAGAGTGCATAGACTCTCCCTCTTGCTCTCTGTCTTCTGCTTTCTCTTGCTCTCTTCTATATTCTCCCTCTTCTATTTTGCCATTGGATGGCTTTTAAGCCTATCGGCCCTGTCTGTTCGCCTTCCCTCCTTGAGCTTTAGGGCTCCCGACCCCTGTCCATTCATCTCCCTTTCGAGCGTTAGAAAATCATTATAAAATGCTTAAGGTATGGTGGCCACCTGTTTTCAAACGGAAAGGACCAACACGGGTGAAAATCCCAAAGAATCACTTCTTTGTTTACATGGAGAAATACACAGAAATACATAGGAAAAACGCTTATTAGCCGACTTCAAATTTTATACAGTCGCACCTATAAACCCCGTCGGGTCCGCCTTGATCGGAATCATAAGTTGCATTAGCGATGGGTCAAACATCAATACACAGGAAAATACAAAGAAATCTGTAAAAACCAGACTTCAAATATATTTAAATCCGACCTATAATTCTTATCGGGTTTGGGTCTATCGCATGCCGCATATCGTGAGTCTTTGTATTGTTTCCAATCCACTTGCCGATCACCGATATCAGTGTATCACATATCGGCCCTTCGCAATGCCACGGGCTATGTTCCATTTCCATATATTGTTGCGATGTGATATTGCGATGCAATCTCCACTGTTGATATGCGATCTTCAATTCGACGGATGACGGTCATTTCGGATGGCCCACTTGCATAGAGATTACCCACCCAAAAAGGCGGTTTTCTCTCTCCTGCGGTGTGCTACATGTCAGCCAATGTATGGAATTAGGCGGAGCCTCCCTAATACTGCTTACTATCGAAAACCCGCCTGAAATACCGCTTACCACAGAACTCAAAACCTTCGTGTTTTATTTCATAACTCCTTCGGGTCCGCCTGTGTTAAGTCCTCCCTTTGGTTCCACGCGATGCAATATTGGTAATTGATCTGGACCGTTGATTGGCACGCTCGATCGGTTCACGTTGACATGCTTGTATCACTATGACATTTCGCTTATGGCTAAGGCTCATTAACACTGCTTGCTTTCTCCCGATGCGATATCAATCTCGTCCGTTGATCTCTGTAGATCCAACGACTTTGGGGCATTAAGGCTGCGCTTCTCCACTTTCACTTTAACTTGGGTTTTCCGCCATTCTTTCACTGTTTCTCCACCATACTCTGTTTTATAACTCCGTCGGGTCTTTCCTTTGTTAACATATTTGAAGACTTAGACTTAGAGGTTTTATTCAAGATCCATTTTGGATCATGCCTTCCCACTGAAAAGATTTTGGACCACCAAAAGTTGGTTTTTAGGCATCGATCAAGTGAGGATACAACTCCCTCACTCGTTTAACTTTTATCCATCGTGATTTTCTTGGATTTGAACCTTTGAGCCCTACTCTCATGTACTCAACATCCCCTCGATGCATAGTTCTCACCTTCCTGTCCAGAACTGTGTCTTCCCGTAACTCATTGAGATATTCAGGCAACAAATCCTGAATAGAAGGAAACTAACTTTGCTCTTCAGGATCTTCAATCATTGATGGCTCATATAATCTCAAGTTTTCTGCATTAACGATTGAATATATTTGCATATAAGCTCGCAAATCAGGGCGAAAAGCATTTTCACAAATTTTATCAAGTATCTTGAAAGGTCCATACCTTATTGGTTTTAGCTTCTTACCTTCACCCTGTATTCTGTCTTTGCTGATGTACATCCAGATTTGATCACCAAATTGAAAACTATGTTCAGCTCGATGCTTGTTATGTCTTGCCTTGTACTTGGCTTGACTTCTTTCCAGCCGTTCTTGTATTGCCTGGTGAATTTCTTGGATTTGTTCAATGAACTTGGTTGCTTTGTCCACATCATTTTTTCCATCACTACTATGTCTTTACCAAAGAAAAAATCCAAGGGATACTTTGGTATAAAACCAAAACAAGTTTCAAAAGAAGATCTCTGAGTAGAAGAGTGCTTGGCATGGTTGTAAGCATGCTGCACATAACACAAATGCTCATCCCAAAGCTTGGGATGCTTGGTGCTATAGCCTCTGAGCAACTGGATCACTGTCCTGTTGACCACTTTTGTCTGACCATCTGTTTGTGGATGAAATGCTGTGCTCTTCTTCAACCTGGTGTCCATCAACTCCCATAAAATTGACCAAAACTTCCCAATAAATTGAGAATCTCGATCAGATATAATAGAAGTGGGTAAACCAAAATGAACCAATACATTCTGAAAGAACAACTTTGCAGTTTGTTCAACTATAACCTACTTGTTGCAAGGTATCAAAATACACATTTTACTAAACCTATCCACAACAACATACAAATAATCATGACCTTTTCTAGATTTTGGAAATCCCCCAACAAAGTCCATGGAAACACTTTCCCAAGGATGAGAAGGAACTGGGAGTGGAGTGTACAAGCCTAATCTTCTATTACTAGGCTTGCTTGTAGCACACATAGTACACCCTTTGATATATCTAGAAACTATCTCATGCATTCTCGGCCAATAACAAAACCTTTTCAATTGTGCAACTGTTTTACTTACACTAGAATGACCTGATATTAGAGAAGTATGTGCTTCTCGGATTATGTTAACTCTTCCAGTTTGTGGAATGCATAACCTTCCCAAATGATATAAGTGTTGGTCCTTTACATAGTAATCCAATTCTTCTACCTTTTTTCCATGACTTAAAGTTGCATATACATCTTTAAATCTACATCTTCAGCATATTATTCAATGCAACTTTCATGCATTGCTGAGTTATGCTTAAGCATAGTAGATGCATTTATGATTGGTCTTGAAAACATATCTGCAACCTTATTGTGTATGCCCTTCTTATATCTGATGACAAGATGAAATTGCTGTAGAAAACCCATCCACCTATAATGCCTTGATTGTTGCAATTTAGTTTGTGAGTGAAAATATTGAAGTGGTTTATGATCTGTATGTATGATTGTTTCTCTACCCATTAGGTAATGTTTCCATTTTTTCACACTTTGTACTAATGCATACAACTCTTTGTCATATGTGGGATAATTAACTACTGCAGAAGTAAATGTCTCAGAATGATAGCATATGGGTTTTTCGTGCTGCATCAACACTGCGCCCATGGCATAGTCACTGGCATCTATCTCAATCTCAAATGGATGTTGAAGATCTGGCAGTGCTAGTACTAGTGCTATACTGATTTTCTCTTTTAAGGTGTCGAAGGTTTTCTGCTATTTGCCTCCCCACTGAAACACATGTTTCAATCCTGTTAAAGCATGTAATGGAGCTGCAATCAATGAGAGGTTAGCAATAAACTTTCTCCAGTATTGTGATGCCCCTAGGAAACTCCTAACTTCTGTAGCAGATTTGGGTTTAGGCTAGTTCACAATGACTTCAACCTTAGAGGGATCTATCTTCAATTCACCACCCCCTACAATATAACCCAAATAATTTAAGGATGTTCTGCCAAATTCACATTTTCACTGTTTTACATAGATATTTTCTCTTTTTAAAACATCTAAAGTCTGATTTACATACTTCACATGGTCTTCCCATGTCTTACTATTAATAAGAATGTCATCTAAATAAACAATTACAAGGTCATCAATAAATGGTCTAAGTACATCATTCCTAACTCTCATAAATGTAGCAGGAGAATTAGTTAAGCCAAAAGGCCTAATCAACCATTCATACAGTGCTTACTTTGTCTTGAAAGCAGTCTTCCATGCATCTTGTTCTGTAATTTTGACTTGATGATAACCACTTCGCAAGTCTAACTTAGAAAAGTAAACCGCTTCGTTCAATTGATCTAATAAATCATCAATACGAGGAAGAGGATAACGATTCTTGATCGTTATTTTATTTAGTGCTGTATAATCAATGCACATTCTCCACGAACCATCTTTCTTTCTCACTAGCACGATTGGAGATCCACAAGGTGATGTGATTGGTTGTATAAACCCTTTATTGAGCAACTCATGTACCTGCTTCTTTATCTCTGCATTCTCTAAAGCTGACAACCTGTACATTCCAATGTTAGGTAATGGAGCATCTCGCTGCAAATAAATATCATGTACTATTTCTCGCTTGGGTGGCAGACCTTTTGGTTCTTGAAATAGAACATCATACTCTGAAACAACATTAACTGAATTAGCCTTCTGTTTAGGATCACAGCCTTCAAATTCATTAGATTTTTCAGGATCCTTTGCCTTTACAACCATTAGTGAAAATTTCTTACTTGAAATCACAATTCTTTTCATCTGTCCTGAGTTTATGAGAGAACATTTATCTTTGAGTTTATGAGCTCTTACAATATATTCTATTCCATCTTTAGTGAGTTGATACTTATTCTTAACTCTATAGAAGATAGCTTTCCTATCATATAAGTATGGACTTCCCAAAACAATACCACATATATCCAATGGAACTATATCTAACTCAACCTCATCTACGAATGTTGATCCAGTAGAAAACCTAAGTTTACATTGTCTCGTTACTTGTAGCTTTGTTTTATCACACACCCAACCTAATGGACATTGCTTCTCATGAGGTTTTGTTTGTAATCCCAACTTCTTTACAATTGTTTTGGAAATAAAATTTACTTGTGATCCACTATCAAATAAAGTATCAATATTATTGTGCTTGGAAATTACTCTAATACAAAAAATCTCATTTCTTTCCCTCTCATTATTTTCATTATCAACAGATTGTGCAAAATTACTTGTGGATGCTTTCAGAATCTTTACCTTTAATACCTGTGGCTGTAACTGTTGTTTCATCGCTTGAATCTAATCCTAAGTCCCGCTGAATAGCTGTAGAATTATTTTTCTTCTTTCCACCGAACTTCTTAGGTCTCCATTCTGGATGCGAAAACCAGTAGTGTGCCTCATCGTGTCCTTCTTTCTTGCAATGAGTGCATGAAGGTTTATCCTTCTTTACAGTGTTTGCTTTCCTCTCCTTCCATTTCAGTTTCTTCTTATCCTTATTCTTGCTTACAGAATATTTAGATGATCCCCCAACCTCTGGGTTTACATTCTTACCTCTAGCTTCTAGATGTGTGGCTTGAACTGATACATCATCTAAGATAGTGGGATTAAACATGAGAATAATATGCTTTAAATAGCTATGAAGACCACCTATATACTTCAATAAAGTCTCAAGTGAATCTAATGATATACCTAGAGTTAAAGCTCTCTTTCTGAATTCCTGAGTATAAATTTGTACACTCTGACCCTTCAATTGATGAAGATTTTTCCAACTCATCATTGCCTACTGCATGTAAGCTAAAGGATAGAATTTCTTTTTATAGCAGGAAACAAATTCATTCTAGGTAAAAATGATTTTACCATGTTTTTGCAGATCAACTTGTGTCTTGCCTTCCCACCATATTAGTGCAGTTCCTCCAAGTCGAAAGCTAGCCAACTGAATCTTCTTCCTTTCTGAATCAATGTTCTATACCCTGCAATATACATCAATTTGTATTATCCAATTATCTAGCTTTTCTACATTGAGTTCTCCATCATAAATTGGCAAATCAAACTTCACATATAATTTGATTAAGGAAGTTTTCTTCTTCTTCTTCTTAGAAGAGCTAGAAGATGATGAGGATGATGAAGGTGATGTTGGAGAAGATGGTGGAGGAGGCATTTCCCCTTTCCCTTTGCCTTCTGGAGAGGCAACTAGAAAAGGCTCCTATACTCCTTTGTCTGGTTTAGGTGTTGAAGTGCTTTCACCTAGACCCTTCTTAAATTCCAGATACATCTCTTCCACCATGGCTTGGAGTGCCTTAAAAATTTCTATAAATTGAGATTCTAATCCGAATGGAGTGTCTTCTACCATTCTCCTATGAGAATAGACTCTTCCAATCTCTGGATTAGCCTCAAAAAGTTCTCCTTCTCCTAGTCTGAGCTTTAATCTAGTTAGCATTCAAAATCCAGCACAAGCTTGTCCAACCTTAACAAAAACAAAACCAAATACTCTGATACCACTTGATCTGAAAATGAGATCTTAAATCAATATTAAGGTATTACATACTCATGTGAAGGAATGCCTATATTATTTAGTGCAACAGATCAAAAAGATTGTGAATATTGTAGACAATGAACAATTATAAAACATAATAAACACACACACCAGCACAGTAAAATAATCAAGGAGTTCACCAGACTTCCTGGCTACGTCTCCTGGTCCATCTTTCAGTGTGGACCTCTATATTATGTCTTTGAGAGTAGAATATTACAAGTGTGAGCTCAAATAGAGTCTCAACACAACAGTGAAAAAACAACAGGGATTTACTCGAAATCATCGAGTCTAAAAGAGTGCATAGACTCTCGCTCTTGCTCTCTGTCTTCTACTTTCTCTTGCTCTCTTCTCTATTATCCCTCTTCTGTTCTACCATTGGATGGATTTTAAGCCTATCGGCCTAGTCTGTTCGCCTTCCCTCCTTGGGCTTTCTGGCTCTCGGCCCCTATCCGTTCATCTCCCTTTCGAGCATTAAACAATCATTGTAAAACGCTTAAGGTATGGTGGCCACCTATTTTCAAATGGAAATGACTAGCGTGTGTGAAAATCCCAAAGAATCGCTTCTCTGTTTACAGAAAGAAATACACAAAAATACATAAGAAAAATGCTTATTAGCGAACTTCAAATTTTATACAGCCGCATCTATAAACCCCATTGGGTCCGCCTTGATCACAATCACAAGTCGCATCAACTATGGGTCAAACATCAATACACGGGGAAATACAAAGAAATCCATAAAAATCGGACTTCAAATATATTTAAATCCAACCTATAATCCTTATCGAGTTCGGGTCTATCGCATGTCACATATCGCGGGTCTTTGTATTGTTTCCGGTCCACTAGCCGATTGCCGATATCGGTGTATCACATATCGACCCTCATAATGCCATGAGACATGGTCCATTCCCATATATTGTTGCGATGCGATATTGTGATGCAATCTCTGCCGTTGATATGCGATCTTCAATCCGACGGATGACAGTCATTTCGGATGGCCCACTTGCACGGAGATTTCCTGCCTGAAAAAGCGGTTTTCTCTCTCCTGCGATGTGCTACGTGTCAGCCAGTGCATGGAATTGGGTGGAGCCTCTCCAATACTTCTTACCACCTGAAAACCACCCGAAATACCGCTTACCACTGAACTAAAACCCTTCGATGTTTTATTTCATAACTCCTTCGGGTCCGCCTGTGTTAAGTCCTCCCTTTGGTTCCACACATTGTGATATTGGTAGTTGATCTAGACCGTTGATCTACGCGCTTGATCAATGGTTCACGTTGTCTCACTTTTATTGCTATCGCATTTCTCTTAAGGCTAAGGCCCGTTAACACTACTTTCTTTCTCCCAATACGATATCAATCTTGTTCGTTGATCTCTGTAGATCCAACGGATCTGGGGTATTAAGGCTGCGCTTCTCTGCTTTCAATTTAACTTGGATTTTCCGCCATTATTTCACTGTTTCTCCACCATAATCTATTCTATAACTCCGCTGGGTCTTTCCTTTGTTAACATATTTTTTTGTGTGTAAATCAACATTTTTATATTAATTCATAGAATACATAAGATACAAAATGGTCTGCATGCATAGACTAAAGAGAATCTTCCTTGCCCATTTACAATGATTATGAGCCGCTAAAACTCTATCTGATGACCCCAATAAAACCACACAGGGTAGCACAAAGAAGGGCTAGAGACTACAAAACATTGTGCCCTCTTCGGTGGCACATGGATAGAAAGAAAGAAGGAGAGCCAGGGAGACATATTATAACCTAAGTGATTAGTAACCTTGAGACCAGAGACAAAAAATGTTAAAACAAGAAGTGCAAACTGAAACTGAAAGCCATTATAGCTTAAGGATAACATAATCTTTGGTTGGAGCATCCAGGTTGACCGGAGCAATTGAATTCCAAGGCTTGGGAGTGTGTTGAGTGGTTCGTTTCCCTTGACTGGTACTTGTAGCTTCCTCCGGGACCTCCTCTGCAGCTGAGGGATCTTGACGAATGGAGTGCCTAAGGAGACTGATTAGGACACTCATTTTCTGTGAGAGAGTACTGACTTCCTGAACCAGGGTGCTGAGTTTGAAATCTAATGCATCCAGTTTCACCATGTGCTCTATAGAAATTAGGGAGATAGCTTGATGAGCTTGATTGATGTATTCCCCTTGCATGCTAATCACCTTGGCTAACATAGTTTTCATCCTCCACATCTCAGCTTGAGTGTGCACAAATTGAGTGGCCTGAGTGGTTGCAGTTCCTAGATCTTGAATCCATTCCACTTCCTTCTCCAAATCTTACTCCTCCAGATGCTCTTCCTCCTCAGCGAAAATCGCTTCTAGCTCTTCTATCTTGCGCTTTTCTTTGAGGGAGGTTCAGGTTTCATAGGAGTCCCATGCTTTTTGAAGGTCTCTGTTAGCTGAGACATTTCAGCTTCCCTCACGAGCCATACTGCTATATTTGAGCACAGAAACCTTGAGACTACTAAAATCACAACTGTTGCTATGTTGCATGCCGTGGGAAAGCAGAGTGTCACACTCCTAGTGGGAGGCCTTAGTTATAGTAGATGGGAACCTTGTTTGGCTTGAGGCTTCCCACTTCATCTTCGGATAAGCGCATATCCTGTCATAATAACTGCTGCTCCAATTTCCACATTCCTGTTCGTGATACAAATCCTTATTATTAACTCTGCCACACTTGAGCCAATTTGTGGATTGCCAAGTGTCTTCCTTTGTGATTTGCTGTCGGCGTTACTCATATTTTTTGTTGGATTTTCTCCTTGGTTCTAGCACTTTGTCCTTGTGTGTTAATTCCCACTTCTTCTTTTGTACTTCTTGGGTCTGCCGCATACTTCTCCTTCTGTCCCTCTGATTGGTCGTCTTCATTCACCTATTAAGGGGAAATCCTTCGTATCCCTACGCCACTTCTTCTATTAACTTATTTCTTGCCTCGATAGAAGTGTGCACCTTTTACGAAGTTCGGTGCATGTGACCTTATGCCAACAGGTGTCCGGGTAGGCTGAGTGATTATCGATTCCGTAGTTGGCCAAATGATCTACCACTACATTCGCCTTTCTTCTCACTGAATGAAGAATTATCCCGTCCAAGCATGATAGGTGATCCGTGATGAGTTCTATGACCTTGGCAAGCCTCCAATGCTTTGTGACCTTAGTCGGTTTGGCTCCTGTATACATTCTTCTTGCTGCTGTGATTGCCAGTTGAGAATCTCCTTCCACCACGTGGCTCCAGTTTTCAGTCGCCTGAGAATTCTCAATCCTTGCTCTAGCGCTGCAAATTCCATTTCGTTATTAGTCCCTTCACCCAACAATTGACTATATATATGTTGAATTTCTCCTTTGCTATGCCTAATAACACCGCCAATGCGTGCAGGCCCCAGATATTCCCTAGAGGCCCCGTCAAAGTTGAGTTTAAGGAAGCCTGTAGTGGAGGAATCCAGGTTTTCACGTTGGTACTTTGTTGTTGTCGATGATTTGATGAAAAAATGATGGTTCCCATATCAATATCAAATGCTTTCAAAATCTGTAAGTCCGAGATTGAGATGTTCTTGTCCTGTTCTACTTTCCCTTTGGAGAGAACTGTTTGTTTAATGATTTGCAAAATTGTATCTTTTGTAAAGTTTATGCTTTTGGTTTCATTTTGGAATACTCACCTGTTTCTTTCTTTCCAAACCATCGATGCTATAAACCCTAGGATAAGTTTCCAAATTGAATTAACCATTTGGGTATTGGAGAAATTACCTCTCCAAATCTCTATGGTTTCCTGAATTGAATTCCTTACCCTATCCGTTCTCTTAAGAATGGTTTCCATCTAGTTCCAGAGGCTGTTTCCCCATTTACAAGTATTGAGGAGGTGATTCATGTTTTCCTCCTCAATTCCACACATGCAGCAACGAGATGGGCCGATGAACCCTTTTTTCCTAAGGTTCTCCCATGTAAGCATTCTTCGGCGCATCAGGAGCCAGAGGAAATTTTAATCTTCGGCCATAGTTGAGTGTCCCACACTTTGCTATGCCAATTGACTTTTTCTTCATGCTCAATACCTTCTATATAGATTCTTGCTTCTTTGAGTGTGAAGTTGCCCCCCTCAAGCTTTCCCCAGTGTAATTGGTCAGTCTCCCATGCTCTCCTTATCGTTATTTTGTCTAGCTTTGTTCTCAGCTCCCTTAAACTATTGTTTTCTTCTTCCAAAGGTTCTGTCTCACTGAATATCCACATTCTCCATGCTTGGTCATTTTCATTAAGTTTCCAGTAATGGTTCACTATTGTTCTCCCTATCTCCTGGTTTCTTCTTTGGATATCTAAGAATTCAGGGCTTTCCAGCTTAGGGAGTTGTTGCCACGCATCTTCCCAGAAAAGGGCAGTCTTTCCGTCTTGAATTTCCCAAAAACTCTACTCCTGAATAATATGTTGGTTGGTTTTTGCTAGGTTCCAAATTGGAGAGCCCTATATAGTTTCATACATTCATATTAAATTATGTAGTGTGTGGTTGTGAGCATGCTTCTCTTTCCAATGTTTGGCCCATGGTAAGTTGGGTTCCTTCAGCCACCTCCACCATAATTTTGCTCCATAGGCACGGTTAATTGTGAATGGGTCCTGCATATTTAGCCCTCCTAGATGTTTGGGTTTGCAAAGCTTATCCCATGTCATTAGAGACCATTTCTGTTTCCCTGAATTACCCGACTAGAGAAAAGCCCTTTGGATGACCCTCATCTTCTGAAGAACCCCTTTAGGTGCCGGGAGAATGGAAAGCATGTAATGTGGAATGGCTTGGAGAATAGCATTGGTGAGGACAAGGTGACCTGCCAAGTTAAGGGTTCTGTGTGTCCAGTGATGACATCTTTCTTCTAGGTTGGCTAAAAATTTTTCCCAGTGAAATTTCTGCCAGGGTTTGTCAGTCAGCGGTATGTCGAGGTATCTTGAGAGGAGGTTGCATCTTTTGAAACCTAGGATGGTTGAGAGATTTTTCTGTACAGCTAGGTGCACATTGAAAAAGAAAATAGAGGATTTTGTTAGATTGAGCTCCATACCTGAGGCTTTGCTGAAGTGATTAAGAATAATTTTGTATCCCACAGCTTCTTTGACCGAGGGCGTGCCATGCAGCATTGTGTCATATACAAACTGTTGATGGGTTGTTGCAGGGCTAGTGGGCAAGGGTTGGAGTCCTTCAATGGTTCCTTCCTCTTTTTCTCTTCTGATTAGTCTGCTTAAACCTTCCATTAAAATCACAAAAAAGAAGGGGGATAAGGGATCCCCTTGCCTCAAACCTCGCAAAGGAGTGAACTGGGCTGTTGGGGCTCCATTAACTAGTATTGAAAATCTTGTGGATTTGACCAAGGCTAGGATCTAGATTATCCATTGTTTA
This sequence comes from Pinus tabuliformis, assembly GCA_031772625.1. Taxonomy (NCBI): domain Eukaryota; kingdom Viridiplantae; phylum Streptophyta; class Pinopsida; order Pinales; family Pinaceae; genus Pinus; species Pinus tabuliformis. The sequence continues at coordinate 264,130,592 of CM062819.1, read as the reverse complement.
GCAAAACCGAAGGCTTCTAAAATAGCTTTTATATAGTGCGAGTTTACCTTATCATAAGCCTTTGATAGGTCTAACTGCATCATCATACCTGCTTTCTTCTGCGTTTGAAGAGTGTGAATCGTCTCTTGTGCTAGTAAGATATTATCCAAAATTTGTCTCCCCTCCACATAGCCTGATTGCTCTTCCGAAATAATAGCTCGAAGAATTGGTTTCATTCGATTGGCAATGACTTTAGAAATAATCTTGCACAGGACATTGCATAGTGCAATTGGACGAAACTTCGATGGATTGTTAGCTTCCTCCTCCTTTGGAATAAGGGTAAGGAATGTAGAGTTGAGGGATTTGAGGATTGAAGAAGAGCGTTGGGAGTCCTTCACTACTTCCCATATCTCTATCTTGACTATCTCCCAACAATCTTTGTAAAAGTCGATGGTAAATCCATTTGGCCTAGGTGCTTTACCATTTGGCATATCTTTTATGACCTCTTCCACCTCTTCCAAGGTGATTTCTCGATTTAAAGCTATGTTTTGCTCCTCCATGATGAGCTTGGGATGGAAGTTAGAAGTTCCTCAATGGCCTCGTCTCTGTGGATCTCCAGTTCCCGAGAAATCTGAATGAAGTGGGTTAGAAGAAGGTTTGAGATTTCCTGATGAGTCTGTACAAAGGTTCTTTTCTTTTATTAACATATTTGAAGACTTAGACTTAGAGGTTTTATTCAAGATCCATTTTGGATCATTTACCTTAAATGTGCGCAGCTTAATGTGTCGATAATTCCATGCCTTCTCGCGCTGCTTTTGGAGCTATTAGTGAAATCCAGCTAAAAATCTCTCTTCCTCCAGTTCATCTAGCTGTGCAAGCCTTTCTTCTAGGGCTTCACAATCTGTCATACTTGTGAGCATTGCTATGTGTAGGCTAGGAACAATATATTCCATGGGCATCACCACTTCAACACCATAGACAAGCCTTAAAGGGGTTTTTCCAGTCAACTTCTTGCATGTCATTCGATAAGCCCACTGTATTGCAGGTATGCATAGGTCCCAATCGCTTCGTTGAGCATTACAAACCTTGGCCAATACGTTTTCAAGCATTTTGTTGAACATTTCCACCGTCCCGTTAGCCTGCAGCTGATAAGGCGTGCTCTTCTAGTGATATACTTGAAATTCCTCCATTAACGCGCTGATCGTTTCATTCAGGAAGTGCATACCGTGATCACTCATCAAGATCTTTGGACAACCAAATCATGTCAGTACGTGCTCAAAGAGGAACTTTGCAGCGGTTGCGCCTGTGCAATCCTTCACAGGTTGTGCCTCCGCCCAACGAGTCAAATACTCCGTCGCGGTGATAATGTACCTTGCTCCTATCTTTCCTTGGGGCTGAATGGGTCCCACAAAATCTATCGCCCACTTCTCAAAGGGTTGAAACATCATCTGTGGATTCAAAGGCATTTCATCCCTCCGTGATGGCCTTCTAGTTCTTTGACATACATCGCATGCCTTGCAATATGATTTTGAGTCCTGATGAAGGGTTGGCCACCACAACCCTGCGCATAGAATCTTCTGCGCAATTTCTTTTCCTGCATAATGTCCTCCTGCAGTGCCCCCATGAGCGTCCATGAGGATGCTGCTTCTTTCAAACTCAAGTACATATTGTCGCAATATCTCATCATTCTGCATCTTATATAGATACCCAACAATGACAGAGAAATATGTCGTGCACACGACTAATTCCTTCTTTTTCTGGACAGTGCATCCTTCTAGAGCAGTTCCTGTTGTTAGGAAGTGTATTATATCCTTGAAATGACCATCGGAAACTCGCACTGTGAATAGTTGCGCGTAAGGCAATCCCTCCTCAAAATTTGTGGGCTCTTCCCCTGTTTCGATACATGACATATGGTCTAGTCCTGCGTTTAGTCATATGGGCTTCACAATAACCTCAAAATCATATTCCTGGAACAATAAGAGCCACCTGTAGATTCTCCCCCCCAACACAGGATTATTGACCAGGTACTTCAGCACGGAGTGATCTATATACATCTTAAAATGGCCTCCCAACAAGTAGTGCCTATACTTCTGGAGCACATACACCATGGCTAGCCCTTCGAACTTGGTGGTGGAGTAGTTATTCTCCACTTTTGATAATATTCGGCTTGTGAACGCGATAGTATGGTCTAATCCTTCTCCGCCAGTCTGTGTCAATACTTCTCCCAACGCTATACATGACGTGTCTACATGCACACGAAACTCTTTCTTCCAATCCAAGAAGACTAGAATCTGCGTGATAACCATCTTTTATTTTAATATATCAAAGTTATTTTTACAGTCATCATTCCAGCAGAATGTGACATCCTTATTTAACAATTTCTCCATATGTGTGGTGATCTGGGCATAGTCTTTGATAAAATTTATGTAATATCCCGTATGTCCTAGGGTAGTGCACAACTATTTCTCACTCCTTGGTGCTTCCAAGTCCAATATCACCGTGATCTTCATGGGGTCTACCATCAGTCCTTGTCTGCAAACCACATGCCCCAACAAGTTCCCAAAAGGAACACAAAACATACACATCTCGAGATTGAGCGTGATCTGGTATCTTCGACAGGTATCCAACATCAGGCGCAAGCTTGCTACATGGCATTTAACCAACCCAAACACAGTCTAGTCATCAAAATATACTTCCAGGAACTTATGAATAAATTCCTTAAATGCAGCCACAAATACGCGCTAGAAGATTGCAGGTGCATTATTCAATCCAAACGCCATTACAGTGTACAGAAAACAACCCCACTCAGTCGCGAAGGTTGTCTTGCTCTTGTCCTCCGACATGATTTTGATCTGGTGGTATACCGAGAACCCATTAGTGAAGGAATATGCTTCCTGGCCACCTACATCGTCTAACACTTCATCAGTGAATGAAGTCGGGAAAGGATCATGTACGCAAGCGTCATTCAACTTTCTGAGATCGATGCATATCCTTATTTCATCCTTCTACTTTTTCTCCTGTACCACCATTGGACATACCCAGTCAGGTTCTTCCACAGGCTTAATGATGCTTTCCACGAGCATCTTGTCTAGCTCTAACAGACCTTCTCTTTATATTTCGGAATGAGACGGTAAGGCCTTTGCTTAACTGGCTTCGCATCAGGTTTCAACGTGATCTTCATCATACCTAGGTCCCCGATTATCCCTTTCAGGTCCGTAAACTTTGTAGGGAATAAATCCTGGTATTCGCGTAGTAATTCAACAACCTTATCCACCGTCACGTCGTCCTAGTAATCTCCAATCTTCGTGAATTTGGGCTCTGCCTTAGTACCAATGTTTACTTGTTTCATTTTCAACGGTGCAGTTATATCAGGGTTCTCAATCTGTGGTCCTTTAACCTTGCGGTGACCTTCTATTTTTAGAATGTTAATCTTCCACGGATCCTCATCCTCTTCTTCAATAGTTACATTATAACATTCTAGCGCACGACTCGGCTGAGTAGCCCATTTAGGCTGAATCAGGGCTAAAGGATCCTACATTATCCTAAAGATTACTACTTTCACTTCTTGTAGTGCTTCATCAATACTGTCAAACGCGTCCTCAAAACTAAATGTCATCATGAACCCTTCACGTAGGATAGCTCATGGCGGAGCTCTGTTTCAACATACCAATTTATCGAGACAACAACCAGGGTATGACAGAACAAGTGCACCCATTCAGGTTGGGGCTTTTCTCCAGAAGCCTAGGCCCATTTTGCCAAATGCACGCACAGATCATCCTGATCGTCATAATTGTCCGTCATTTGTATCTTCGGCTTCCTGAAGCGAGTTCTCATCATTATCCTACATTCACGTGAATAATCAAAGCTTCCCTTATGCGTACCCCACCACCTTGCGGGCGTAGCGCGTAGTGCCCAGTCCAACGCCTGGAAGTGCTGCTTTTTTGGTACCTCCCTTTCAAATTCATCCAAAACGATATCTACCTCATTCAGGCCATCATAAGTAGGCATATTTCTTACCTCTGACGACACACAACACAGTGACTGGGTCATCATGTTAGAAGTCAAAGTAGTTACTTCATGTAGCCAATTCTGCTAGCGCTCTAGTTCCTCATCATAGTTCGAGGTGCATGAACTCTCGCAATCCCATGTAATTCATCCATCCACTGTTGGATTCACCCAATCTTGGTCTCGCGCTGTTATCTTATAGATACAGTCCAGATCATCATCATTCTCATAATCGCGGATTGGTTCAGTATAGCGCGATCCTTTAACAGGATCGAAGGGTACTATTACGTGCAAAGATTTTTTCTCAAAGATCATCTTTCACTTCTTCAGATTGATTACCCCGTTCATATCAGTAGCTCAATCAATTCCCAGGAGCGCAAGATAGGGATTTCTATCATCTACTATCTATATTATTTCAAAATCAGCTAGCGCACTCGCACCTTCAATATCTACAGTCACCCCCTGCAGCGGCCCCATGGGGATGATATTTTGTTGATTCACCATCCTTAGTTGGATCGGAGACCATTTCAGCATGGGTCTCCCCATCCGTTCTCGAGTCTGTTTTGGTAGGACATTCGCTTCTGACCCCAGTTCCAAAATAACTTGATCCATTTCACACTCTCCTATCTACGCAGACAGTCTCATCTCTCGTCTCATCCTTGTTTTATGCTTGCCAATATTTCGTACTATGCGCGACTCACCTGACACGGTCCCAATGCATCTGTTGATGAGATTGTGTAACCCTTTCACAGCCTTACTATCACACAATAACTTCATACATGTTTCCAAGAAAGTTGTAAGAATAGAGGGGTCCAACTCCTGATCAGGCTTATCCTTTATTCCTGAGGTGAAGGCCTTAGCGAAGCTCTTCTTCGCTTCCATGAAGGTTTCACGTGCGTGCTCCAAATAAAACTCAGTTTCCTTTGCTGGAGCTTTGCGAACCCATGTACTGTCTTTTGGCTGTTTCCCCTTGTCATCTCCCATCACGATTCCACTTCTGAGCACTATATTTGCATTTGGATCCCCTTCGCACGGTTCAGACCTCATCATTTGCAGGTTATGAGTTGGCGGAAGTGGTAGTGCCCCTTTGACACGTATCCTACCTACTAGCATAGGAGAGTGTTCCGTTTCATGATCAAACAATGTGAAATACATGAAATACTGATGTGTTGGGTTAGTGCAATCATGGGCATAATGTCCTGGTCCTCCGCAATTGTAGCAAATCAACTGTCCCCGACCCCTACCAAGTCCTCCTCTGCCTCACCCTCTTTCGCACCCGTGGAATCCTATCTGCGCCATCCTTGTGCTCTGGTCAGGGAACCATGTTTCGGTCTAAACCCTATGGGTGGGAGTTCTATCCATCATTAATTCATAACTCCTATAATTATGCTCATCATGCCCACTTGACCTACAAAAATTGTAGAATAGTTGTTGCGGTGCTTGTAAAAACTTCTGCAACAAATGATAATTATCCGTGGAATGTATTCCTGCTACTTGACAGATAGCGCACCATAATGCATGCCCCACGCTCAGTCCTGCTTGAGCTTTTGGCCTTAAAGGCATTGGTCCTCCTCCTGCAATATAGTTCACAAAGATCGGGCAGTGGTATTTGTCATGACCCTGACTCTTGCATTTCAAGCACCATACCTCCTCGTGTACCTCTGGTTGAACTGTCCTGTCCTAATTCAGAATTTGCATCTCAAGGCATAGGTTCTTTAGCTGCACAGGGATCTACTGAACCCCCAGGATTGGATCTTGCATCGGGGTTTCATGTAGTCTCATGACAATCTCCAAGGCCTCCGCTTGAGTTTTTATCTTTTGTTGTGACAACACAACTCTTAAGTGTGGCAGTAGCAAAACCAAAAACCACTCATGATGTTGTCCATCTGTCAAATTCATGTTGGCCTCACAAATTGTACACTTCAACCTTTGATCTAGTTCCCAAGGCATCTCACCTGGTTGCATCGTGATTTCTTTGAATCCCACAATTGATTGTGCCTTAGACTTAGGCCTACTAAACTCTCTATTCAGTGTTGTCTGGATGTCTACCACTCCAGCATTCAGGTTATCATTAGAGTACTTAATATACCAGGTTAGTGCGCGATCTTGCAGAGCACTAACCAGTGTTGCCTTCTTTATATGATCATCTATAACACCTTGAGCTTCCCATACAACTTTCACAATGAACCAGAATTGGTCCGAGTCCTCATTTCCCAGGCCTTTGAATAAAGGCCGCTTTACTCTATTTTCCATACTAAATTGTGCTGGAGGTGGCGGTGGTACGGGTGAAGTTGGAGGCGATGGTGGTTAAGTTGGAGGTGGTGTGGGTGGAGGTGGTATTCGCAAAAATCCTTGTCTTATTAACTGAATTACACTTTTTGGAGAAACCTTCGCTATTTCTTCCTCATCACCTCGCAGAGGTGCCATCAATGGACTATACTCTGGACACTTTTTTCCTTCATTCCTATAAGTTTTTCCACTTCTCGTAGTTTCGAACATCAAGGTAGCTACATAACCCATTTTTTGCACAATAACATTTTAATCCAGGTATTTAAAGATTACATACTTACCTCGTGGTCCTTTGAAAAAGCGCCGCTCTACCTTTTTGTAGTTGACTGAGGTGTCGACCATGAATTCAGTCACAAATCCTCCTATGACGCATTCAAGCCAATGATTGACAGTGCGAGCGATATTGTCCTCAAAAGCTTCCAAATTCTGTATTAACTCCGGGGTCCAAGCAATAGGACTCTCGAGTTTCCACCTTCCTTGTCTATCTGCTAGCTTCGTGATACACTCATATAGCTCAATAGGGAAGGAGCAGAAAAAGATCTTATGGATCTCTATATACAAGTATTTTTCCAACCGTTGTTCCTTTTTCAGTTGCGGGTTTCTGTTCTCCTACACTATGAATTCATGGATCTTTCTATCCAACCAATATCCAATCTCCTTCTTAGTTGGATTCTAGTGATACGAGATCACACATCACTTATTTAGATTCCGGTCCAGGCAATGGAACCATTTGTTGGCTTGAGGGGTCCTGACCCAGGTTCAGCGTTAATTAGCCAAACAAATCCCTACACTAATGGCCCTTTCGGCATCAACCCATGGAGCGCGGATCGAAGTCTCACCCAGAGCATTATGGGGGGATGTTGGAACCAAGTTTCCATACCCTGAGATGGTTGTGATGTCGTTTGATTCCTTCTATCCCTTATTTTGTGCAAGTTGCTTCGCTCTAGGGCTTGCAAGACTAGCACTCTATTCCAACCTTCAATACGTTCGCGAAAGGGTACGATCAACCTTCGCGTAGCCCTAAACTGCTGCTCAGGTACTTTTGCGTTGCTATGGCAGCGTGCCATCTAGATTCCCAAATTAATCTAAGTGACTTGCTTATATTATCAAATAATTATAGTTAACATCGCGTAAACATATAATCATAATTGCATTCAATTATTCAACGTAATTGCATTCATTCATGCATCACATAAGCATAATAAAGGAAATTCATACATAACATATTAAGATGCAATAACAGAACAAAGACATAGGAATTAGCGAATATTTCTCTTTATTGATATCTTCCAAGTGTTTACAAACTCTGTCTTCCCTACGCACACAGCTGTGGGGGTCTGTGCACTCAGCTGTGGACTTCTACCCTAGGCTTTTGTGCACTCAGCTGCAGAGCCTCTACCTATGCTACGACCCAAGGCTTAGACCTCTTAGTTTAGAGCTATGACTCTCTTACATTATTCATCATTCCATGTCCTTAAAACTACTTAGAGCTTAGCTCTTTTTATACAATCCCATGGTCTGTGGACCATGGGTAGAACTCTTACAATCAACTTTACTTTACAAAACTAAGGGTGGACTACCCTTTATGACACATAACACCTTCACGCTCCGCGACCAAAAAATGCGAGACTTTACCTTTTTATTACAAAATTTAACTCAAACATGGGCTTTTAGCCCCAAAACTGCCCTTGGGGGATCCCGCTCCCAACAATTAGTCACAACAAATATGATGAAAATATACTATAATATGGAATCTATAACATGAGGCTTAATTTTCCCTATATTTTTTGGATTTACCAAGTTATTGTTTTCTACTTATTCATGCACTATATAAAATGTAGAAAATAGATAATAGGTAAAAAATAAAATAACTTAGAAATCACAATAACACCCATATATGAACCAAGAAACCCTTTCGAGAGAAAACCCAGTTGGAAGGTGAGGCTACTCTACTCTCTCTTTCTTTGAGTGGAAATCAAGAAATAATAAAGGGTTGAGACATGTGGGATAATTCCTTTATTTCCCAATTCCTTGCACCTACTTGACTTGCTCCTCTTCGTAGTGGCATCCTTAGCATTTGTGTCATAGTCCTCAACTAGACTACCATTCACAAGCCTTTCTTCTATCGTTGACTCCAACCATTGACTCCAACCACTTTTCTCCCAGTAGACATATGATGAAATGATCCTCTCTTAAGTGATCCATAAACTTTCGTGCATGTTCCACTAGAAAATTTGTCATAATAGATATGAGAATATTATATTTAAAATCTGAAATTATGCATTATTACAATTTTATTAGATTTCTAGATTTGTAGAATTTACTGTAAATAGTGCATGCATGCAAATAAAACTTATGCTGAAAATAGAGAATGGAAAAATAAAAGCTCACACACACATTAGACACAAGATTTTCTCTCGGAAATACTTTCGAGAGAAAAAACCACCTGAAAGGTAAGGCTACTTCACTCTCTTTCTTTGTTTAGAAATATGGATCCGAGTACAAAGAAGTATGGCATGTAGCCCATGGGTTGCTACAATGCACATCTCCTCTGTGTGTTCTCTACCTCCTATCCCTCTTGGTTTCTTTCTCATTTATGGAACAAATTCACTGAGAAGAATGGAATCCCTTTGCCTCCCAGTGGCCTGGTTATAACACAACCTAATCTCCTACTAGTGGTTAGTTGTGTGCTAGCCCCTTTTCCATGAATATTTGGGGCTAACATGGCATCCTCCTGAATTATGTTTGTTAAACACACATGGAATGTAGATAAAAGATAGGATAGATAATCATGAGATGCCTTTATTATTCACAAGATATAATTTATAATACATTGGTGTGACTTTGGATTCATCTTCCAAGGTCTCTTGGACTCCCTTTGATTGTTCAAATTCACACCATAACCCTTAGTGGATTAGGTTTCCAAAATTCCCCCCCTTAATCCAAAGGGGTATATACGAGTCATGTTGAAATGGCACCAGTAGATATTCTAATTTAATTTTCCCTTGAATTAAATTAGAAGAAAATTGTAATCCCATATCACATCAACCCGTACGAGTTAACTAAGTTAGTTTGACTTATTTGGTTCAATTAATTCGATTTGAGTGTCTAACTTGAGTCATGTAGAGTGGCTCCTAATTTTTAGGAGCCTTGGTCGAGTTTATTTTGAGTTGTAATTAATTAATTCAATTTAACTGAGTTAAAATCAGTTAAACTAATTCCAACTGTTGGAGGAACTAGTGGAGGTCTAGCAGTGGAGAGAAACTTGAGTGTTCAACCAATTAATTGATAATTCAACCATAAATAACACCTGCATGTGTGATCTACGAGTTACCTAGTTGAGATTGGAGTTCAAGGGAAGTGTAATATCAGTTGTATAATCATCCAAATTATAAAGGTGGTGCATGCAGTCATAGGACGACCTACGATGGATTGCGAAGTCATGATGAGTAATTTCCCTAAATAATAGGGGCTAATTCCTAATTGAACAGAACAATTAAATAGGGACTTGGGAAAGCAAAAAATTGGTTAAGTATTGGCCAAGGCTTGTCTAGGAAGTAGTGAGACAGATAAAGATATTGCAGAGGTTGCTCGGGCTTGAGCAAAGCATTGTAATCTTCTCATATTTTCTGACTAATGAAATATACAAATAGGAGGGGTTTTTAGCTGTGGATTTCCCAATGAAATCATTGTGTAATGTGTTGATTTAATTCTTTCTCTTGTATTCTTAGTGATTTCACGATCGTTAATTTTTTCCGCAGTTGGTAGAGTAGATTCAAGTATAATGTTTTAGTAAATTACAATTAGCAGTTTGAATCTACAAGGACTTTCTACAATTCTAGGAAGAGAGATATACCAAAAAAAATACAACAATGCATGAAAACAATAAGTTTAATGTTCTCTATGAGATGACGGCATAAGGTAGGAGAAATCGAGGTCTCAATTGATGATGGTTTAAGTATTACCACCAACACTAGAACACTTAGTGCAGTTCTAGGAACTCTTCCAAATCTGGAAATCTGGAAGGCTCAGGCAACAGGTTTAGGTTGTGGCTCAGGCTTGCTTGATGTATCTTTGAAACTTGTAGATGACCTTCAATTCGCCCCTATCAAATACAAGGTGAGAAGATGAAGAGATCTCAAATGCAAGACTTTTTAATATTCGAGAAGAAATCATGTGATATGAGTGAAATATATTCTTGGTTATTGAAGCCCATTGCCAAGAAGCAATCCATCCAAGGTGAATCTTTGTTCTTGCAGGAGGTTTATTTTTGAAGCACCTATTTGAAGAATGAGTGTGTTGACCACAATGATTTCATGGGTGAATATCAAAAAAATGATCTTTCACATGGCCAACCCTGTCCCAATGTTGAAATTTAACAATCGACTATGAATGTGGAGGAGCATAATGTGGAACAAGTGAATGTGAATTGTCATGAAGAAATCCAACACTCTAAAGTTTTGCGGGCTTTGAGTAATCTAGAATATGAAGGGATGCCTCCATATCATATCCAATAATTGTTTTTTTCTTGTTGCTGACAAGCTATTTCCAAGGTTTGATGGATGGCTTGGGAAGTGCAGACTGAATTTCCACACCTGCATGCAAATCTGCTTCTGAAATGGGCACTTGATCTGAATCAACCTCAACTTTACTAACTTGATGACTTTTTGGCTACTAATAGGAGCTTGTTTCAAAGTCAAATAGGGGATTTTTATAAACAAAAACAAGTTTAGAATGATGCGTTTTGTGTTGTTACTCATCTTGTAGAAGTTGTGGTTAAAGTTGAAAAAAATCAATCTTTTCTTGTGTATGTTGTAGACATGTTTGGTTGCCAGTAAGAATGTCTTTACTAATTTGGACTGTGTTATAAACATTAGAGAGAATTATATTAATTAATAACTCTAACAAATCATCAAGTTTGGGCATTGTCTTAACAACTCAAGGTAAACCAATGACAGGTGTCAGTTCTAGCAAAATGCACCCATTTACAATGTCATTCAACTTACTTTCAAAAGGATACAATTGACTTTAGGCACATTTTTTTTTTACTCCAACAAGAGTTTATTAGTAATATTTAACACTCCCAAAAGGGAACATATCTACAATTAGTTCAGAGATATGGCAATTTAATATTTACTGCACACCTACAAGGCTTCATTTTTACAAGGAAATATAGACACCTTTACCAAGGACCTAAAAACAGGGATTGAGTGAATGTTTATGCTATTTAGTCATCAAAAACATCAACTAGAAATCCACATATTATCTTGTCCTTATTTACGATCTTGAGATCCAAATATGATCTGCATTTAGCTTTCCTCTATGCAAGTATAAACAACAATGATGATTCAGATGGTTTTTCTTGAATTTAAAATTGAAAATGCCCTTTCAACCTTACTATATTTTTAAACCTCCCGAGCATATGGGGTGGTATATACTATAAAAATAATACTTAGAAAGCATTCATTGCTTCCTTTTGAAGCTTGCTAGGAATAAGAGAAACATAATCTAAGCAAAGCCTGCCTTTGGAATGTGTGCAATCAATTTGCATCATGGAGAATTTAACTTCTGTCAATTTTTTCTCAATATTGACTCAAAAATCACTAACATATATGTCATTCCCACAACATGATACCACCAATATGATGCTAACGATGCTTTATTTCAACAACTGTGATTTCATGGACTCCTTCGCAAAGACTTCATTAATACGGTTTTAAAACTCTATGAGTCATACTTCTCACCTCCTCATGTAGGCATCAGAAGAGACTACAATTGAATCATGACCTCCTTGGGCTTTCATTGTAAAATTAATTGATTTTCACATGAAGACTATGAAGAGTTCAATGACCATATATAAACCAACCTTTAACATTCCAATGCACTATAACTAAAATGAATCCCTCGAAGGAAAAAACATATCGAAAGAAGTTATTATCTCTTCGAATGAAACTATCTCTAGAAAGGCTATATCTCTACAGTTGTTCACAACTTCGGCTCAGTTCTGTTTCTGTCCAGAAAGCATCGTTACATTCACTAAAAAATTGAGAGGACAACATCAAGCAAACATAGAATCCGAGTGTTATTTTCATGGGAGAATGCATAGAGTGCAGGTATGGCAAGGGTGATAAAAATGTTAGTGTTAGCATTTCTAAAGGGTACAAAGAGGATTTATGACATAAAAATGGATTAAGATACCTAATTTCTCTCATTAGTTGTTTTCCGTCTGAGAATTAGAAAAGGAACGTAGTCGTGGGAAAATAATTGTATGCCACCTGTTGTAAAGAAGAGTCTCCAGTATAGGTTAATAACATTGAAAACAAGATTTTGTTGAAGGCAGAATGGGTGCACAGAAGAGTGTTTCAGTGGAATCAAGCCAAGTAGAGAGATTGAAGGTGTTAGGTGCTAGAAGAGCCTAGGACGGGGTTTGAAAGCTTTACGCATAGATAAAGAATAGAGGAGTTATTGTGACAAACCTGGTAGAGAATGCAACTATAATTTAGTTGATGCGACATTCATTAAATTTAGAAGTAATAGCAGAACTATCATCTACAGAGAGGCCATAAAACCAGTGGCTCAAATTGGAGCAGGGTAGGTATTCACCCACTTTGATACCATGTTAAACACACATGGAATGTGGAAAATAGATAAGATAGATAATCATGAGATACCTTTATTATTCACAATATATACGTTTATAATACATTATTCTAACTCTTCGATTCATCTTCCAAGGTCTCTTGGACTCCCTTTGACTGTTAAAATTCCACACCATAACCCTTAGCAGATTAGGTGTTCAGAAATGGTGATGAAAATAGGAAGGTCAACTTCTAAGTGGCATAAATTTCACATACAAATTCTTATTGACGCACTTCTTACACCATTAGAAATATTTCTATGTGTAGAATAACATGAAAATGTGTGGGAAGGTGAAGGGTGGAAAAAATGGCTCTGAATTCTCGTAAGGTTTCAATCTTGTGCCTCTCGCGAGGATATAGATAAGGTTTACCACTCAACTCGAATATCCCAGTGTCATTCCGTCATTCCCTTATCTCCTACACACAGATTAGCAACATCACATTTGGGGGAGCAGGTGGATCTATTATGGAGTGAGGCATTTGTCGGGCATTATGTTTCAGCTATAGGTCATCAACATCGCTTTCAGTTGTTGAGATGGATGAGGAGCTTGTCAAATACTCAAAAGACCCCTACAATTCTGTGCCCATATGGACTAAGCCTCCATGTCAGAGGTTCGTTATAGATTCACCAGTTGTTTAGGTTTTAGCGTCTCTCCAGTCGCCACATCTAGGGTTGTGTCAGAACCTACCCTAGAAAACCCTAACCCTCATGATTTCGAGTCTTCTTGGCATCTGGATAAGTATCCCTTGGGAACCAATTCTCTAGATCTTCCGATGACCCCGTCTACCTTTTGCATGTTGATTATCCAACCCCCTCTCCTTCCTCGCTCCATTTCTTAGAATCGTTCCTCGACCATCACCTATCTATCATCCCTTCCCACATATCCCCTCACCATCTCTACTATGTTGGAACTTCCATTTATTTTTCTGCTCTAGGGCTCTCTAGGGTTTGTTCTCTGATGAAAAACGGACGTGGTTTTCTCTCTGTGACCCCTTACCTTGCACCACAGGTTGTTACCCCTCCCACCTCAGGTTGTTTTGAAGGTGCCCTGATTCCACAACCCGATGGCCAATATGAAGAAGATAAGGTTACATTTTCTTCAGACTCCCCTTCTATCGATGCTATCAATTCTGATGCAGGTTCTTTGAAACAAAGAATGAAAACATCCAAGTGTGTCATGGTTAGCAATAAAAGGAGTTTTTTGATCCTCATGGAAGGGTTTCGGATGGATGAGGTCATTAACGCTGCATATAGGGTTTTGGTTAGTCGAGTCCATGGCATAAATTATACTACTTCCCGTTTGAGGAAATGGGTTTTTGAGATTTGGGGCCAGATTGTAGAGGTCTTACCATAGGTAGTGAGTATGACCAGGGGTTGGTTTGCCTTACGCTTCCACAAGATGGAACATGCCTCATGGTTACTCATGAAGTTTTGGCATATTGAAATGGTACCAGTTCTACTCAAGAGGTGGAGTCCTCTTTTTGATCTAGATCAGGAATAGCTAGGGGCAGGACCCATATGGGTCAAACTACCTAGGTTGTCTCTACATCTCTCGTTCGAGGGTATTTTTAAATGAATTGGTAATGAGTTGGGAGTTTTTATAGGCTATGATAAATCATTCATCGACTCCGAGAAGATGGATTTCGATCACATTTTAGTTCATCTTAATACCCGCAAAGCACCTGAGGAAAATTTTAAGATACAATGGAGAAGCACCATTAGACTACAAAAGCTGGACCATGAAGGGGTGCCATTCTAGTGCAAGCGATGCCACAAAGTAGGTCATCTCTTTAAGGAATGTCCCTTACTCTCCAAAGACAATCCTTCTTTGGAGACAAAAGAGTAAAATTCTAGGAAGGTAGAGGAAACAACCTTAAAGGAACAATGGTCCCAGAAGGCAGTAACTTGCACGTCAAAATCAAAGGTTGTGGACAAAGGGAACATGCCACTCTTGCATAACCTCCTTCGCCAAGGATCACTAGAGCCCATTCCGCAACATCCGGTCCACCTTCGGGTACTGTCTCTACTTCCCCTTTCTCTGTTCCTTTTAATTTGAATGAGTCATATGCTTCTTGTCAATCACAACATATTGGGGTCCTTTTATCCTGTTGTGATCTTAATTTGATTTCTTGCCCCTCGACTTCCACTCTTGTCGTTTTTTATATTCCTCCTCCTACCATTCCAACTATTGGGTCTTGAAAATGTCATTCATTTCCATTACACTTTCACTATTATGTCCATTATATCACCTCCATTTCACTACTATGTCACCACATTCATTATCATTGGGCCACATTATGTTTTTCCAAACTTTATTGATTCTTAGTCTTTTTAAGTGAATTTGTGGTTAAAAACTAGAAAATAATGTGCATATGATTATATCTAACAAGTGGGTTGAGATTGTTGACATGTGTAGGTCAAAAGGAGGCTTCTAGAAGATCCTTATGTGGCACTCTAAGACCAAATTCGAATTTGAGTAGAAAGAATCATGGGTTCATGAGGATATGTGTCACATCTCCTAATTGTATTGAAATTCTAAGAAGACAAGTGTCTTATCAGTTCCTATTTTGATTAGGACTCTTGAGGTAGAGGGAGAGATTCATGGACTCTCATTAATGAGATGGCTTCTCATCTTTTTTTATAAATAGGAGATCTCTCTCCTTCATTTGTTAGTCTTAGCTTGTCAGTTCTTAAGCTTGTTAGCTTGTGAGATGGCTTTGGAAAGCTTTAGAAAGCTTTGTTGTACTTTGTAATTTTGAAGAATTTGAATAAAGCTTTGATGTTCTCAACATGGAAGGAGATGTGACGGAGATGTCATGGAGCATATTAGAATGTAAGGTAGAGTAGATTTTATTTTGTAATTTTGCTTTGATTTCATTATGTCATTTGATTGCTTTCAAGTTTGATAGATTAGATTTTCCATTCATGCAATTTTAATTCATGTAAGTGTTTTCAACCGGTTGATTGTAGATTAGTTTTTCTTTACATGTTTTTGCATCAAATAGTGACATGAGATTTGCCTCTCTGCTGACTTTGTTTTTTTAGTTTTTCAATTTAAGTTATGCTTTGATTTCAGTTTTATTCATTTGCTTTGTCAGTTAGTTTAGATATAAACTTGCTCATATCATTGATGATTATCTCCGAAAGCCATATCTTAGACTACCTGGCGAGGAATCGAACTATGAATGATGTGATTTGATTTTAGTTTTACTTTTCTGCAATTAGATATCAACTTGCTCATATCATTGACGATTATCTCTGAAAGCCATAGCTTAGACTACCTGGTGAGGAATCGAACATGAATGATGTGATTTTATTTTAGTTTTAATTTCCTGCAATTAGATATCAACTTGCTCATATCATTGACGATTATCTCCGAAAGCCATAGCATAGACTACCTGGAGAGGAATCGAACTATAGATGATGTGATTTGATTTTAGTTTTACTTTCCTGCAATTAGATATCAACTTGCTCATATCATTGACGATTATCTCTGAAAGCCATAGCTTAGACTACCTGGCGAGGAATCGAACTATGAATGATGTGATTTGATTTTACTTTTATTAGTTTGCAATTTTTGATTTATTTGTGTGCAATAGCTTAACTTTTATTTCCGTATTTAGACAAGCAGTAGAGACAGTGATTTCATGATCAGTATTTCATCTTTTATTTGATTGAAGTAGTTGCATATTTACACTTTTGTTTAAGTACTAATTCCATCAATAACATGTTTTGAGATCTTTTGAAGTGCTAAGTTTTGGAAGTTACCATTAGGGACATAAACCTTGTCTTGAAATCTACATCCATACTTGACCTTTAAAAGTATTCTTAAGACCTTAGAATAGGATTTCCATTTGCATTAGACACTTTAGGAGATCAACAAAAACAAAAACCCAAAAAAAAAAAAATCTATAAAACAACGAAGTAAGAGAAAGGTTAACTAAGCACATATGGTGCACCACACTTCATCAATTTACGATACCCGGATTGATAATTTATATAGAGCAATTTAAGACCTTAAATTGACTAGACATTTTTGGCGTCGTTGCCAGGGAAGTGTAATTAGGAGACCTTATTTCTTACATCTAAATTTTTTTTAATAATTCTTGAGTATGCTCTCCTCCTGCACTTTGTGTGATCTAGAGGATCAGAAAATGATTGTTATGTAAAAAAAAGTTTAACAATTCTTGAGTATGCTCTCCTCTTGCACTTTGTGTGAACTAGAGGACCAGAAAAAGAATTGTTATGTTAAAAAAAATAAAAAAACTGAAACCCAACTGCTTTGATAGGTTCAGTTGTCTAAGATTGATTGGTTATGGTCTATAGTGGTCCTCAAAACACTGTATCCTGTTTTAATAAGATTTTACAACTTAGCTGCGGAATGTGGCCTGATTCTGCAGCTAATTGTGAATTCCATAGCTAACTTCAAGGTTTAATAGGTTACAGGCGTCCAATGAAGAAACCAACCACATGGGCATCTCCAGAATTGTCCCGACATGGATCCTATCCTAGTCACCTAGCTCAGATCGGAAAAAAACCCAGCTTATATGGCTATCTCCATTCCTAGTTTTCGCTGTGGCCTCAATAGAAAATCTGCATTCCTATTCAAGTTTTGGCCTTAAAATGAACTTCCAAAAGCATTAGCCTCCTTTAGTTGTTTTTATGACTCTTGTAATCAGTAGCAGCAGGCCAATGTTAGTAAAAATCTTCAACACTCATCCACATTCCATCCATTGTTGAAGTATCATAAACATTGTTACAACTGCTATTTCTCATCTCAATCATTTCTTCTATCCCTCCATCTTGCTGGAACATCCCAACTGAGACCATAAATATATGGAGATGTATGCCAACATTTATAAGGAAATCAGTAACTTTCCAATGAGATGTGAGCTATACAATATGAGTGATTGTAATATAGGAGTATATTGTGATGATATCAATTGAGTAGAGGTTCATTACAAAGCACGTAGCCCTCTATATTTGGTCGAGACAAACTTAAAAGGCGCACAACACTAAGTAAACCAGGCCAATCCAGATTGCTTATAGTGGACAATAATGAGAAACTGGTTGGGTTACTTACAAGGGGGAATGTGATTAAAACTGGATTGCAAATCAAACATGCTGTTTAGCACGAGGCTACAGGGATTTGATTATATGGAGATCTTAAAACATGGATTTAGAATGCATATCTCCTTACTGTATAGGTAAATAGCTAGCCTCAAGAGCCATTATACAGCAAATGAAACCCATAAAGCCGAATGCAGCAATTCATAAAATGCAGAATAGTGAAAACATCAACTCAGAAAAACGTAGAACAGAAAAAATGTCAAACTTTGAACACACGATTTGGCCAAACGAAGATGAATTTGAGAAAAATAAAACATGGGTTTTTCAGAAGAAGGGCCAGTTAGATAACCCAGAAACCATTTTAAGAAATTCATGGTGGTTTAAGAGAATTTCTTGGTTCTCTGAAGCCTCTTTTTGCTTGCTGCGTGAAGAAAAACGAAATTTGAATTAATTAATTGACAGTTGATTTAATTCGGCTGCTTCCGATTTGAAATCAATGGCATGATGATAATTAACTATTTGCTGATTATATTCTCCCGCCTTTTGCCATCCGTTTAACACCTACTCTGCCACTTCCTGATTAATAGCAATTCTAATTGGATACGACTCTTTGTTGATAGATGTAACACCTGTTAACAACAGTTCTAATTGGATACGGCTTTTTGATAATAAACATAACACCTGTTAACAACAATCTTAATTGGATATGCAACCAACCAGTAGACGTGGCTGTTTACTTCTCCATGAACTCATTCTCATTACCCGTTCTCTGCTCTTTCGTTTATAACTATTGTTTTTCTCCACAAACCTTCTCCATTCCCCGCTAACACAACTGTTATCACCTCACGTGCTTTTGCTGAAAGAGTCAGTTTGATAGTGAGATCGTTTGGGACATCAACAATCATATAGGCCATTCTATTCGTCCTATTTCATAAAAAACAATATAGATTTCTCTATCTGTCCTATTTGAGCTTCTATCAAGTTCAGATGATTGGTTAAGGCATTTCAGCTTTATTGAATTTTACATTTTGTAGTGCCTTCACAATATTTTTCCTTGTCTTCACTATGGAGTGCATAGTAAGACTATCATATGCTCTAAATTCACCACACGGATAGGTTTCTCTTGACGATTTTGGACTGTGAGCATCTTGAAACTAAAATATGTTTGAGATTTGTGGAGGTTAAATTTGATCATTGGACATGGGATAGGAAGACTTCAAAACCTTGATTTTCTTTTGGCTGATGGTATAAACTATAAATGTCACATGCAGACAACCTAAATTTGTGTTCAATGGATTTGTATTATATGATTATTACTCACATTCCATCACTCACAGACGTATTTTAAGGCATGAGGAAGGAATGGGTCTTTTACTAAGAGCATAACCAGACGGGCCTAAATTCATGGAGGAGTATCCACAATTGAAAAGAATATTAAGGAAGGCACGTATATGCATGCCTGAACAAAAAACAACTAAACTCTATCAAAGGAAATGTAAAAAAAACCATGGCTATCTCATTCAACAACTATGAAATTTTGGGAAATTCTTCCTTGAGAATTGTCAAATCCAAAACAAGTTTGAGTGTTGCAGTAGTTGATCTGTAAAATAATCCTCTATACAAGAAAAAAAGAAGAGAAAAAAAAATAATTCAAAACTGATGGTTGACTGTCTTTTAGCTGCGGAATGCAGTCTGATTCCGCAGCTAACTGGCAATTCCGCATCCATTTTCATACTTTTGTAGGTTGCAGGTGTCGAGAGACAAAACAAGACACATGGGTAGCTGGGGAAAATGTCAGTACATGGATGGTGTCCTATTCATTTGATCCAATTTGATGAAAAATACCCCGGTCAAAGGGAAGTCAAGTTGTGTGTTATCACTAAGTCGCCACACTAAGTCGCCGCATGTCAAGGAAAAATAATAATTTTGAATCAATGAAATAAGTTATTTGCTCACTTTTCTGAAGGTATTGATTAATTTTGGACTGATTATGAAAGATGAATGGCTAACTTTTTATTCAAGATTTTTAGCTACAGAAACCGTCGACATTCCGCAGCTAAAGTCCAATTTCGTAGCTGTTCTCCAATTCCACAGCTGAAAAACCTCATTGTTCAAATCAACCTAACTTTCTCATACAAAATCAGATTTTGATGATTCAAGTATCGTTGGAAAGATCTCAACAAGATCTACACAATGAGAAATCCATCATTAGAGTTTGAAATGGAAAATAATGAAATAAATTGCTGAAGAGAAGCAACATTTAACTTGGGGCACCAATTCCAAGGCAGGTATAAATTCTTTTGATTTTTCCTTTGAGAATGTATTTCATTAATACAAATTCTTAGTTTTGTGTGTAAATATCATAACTAGAGAGATTGATCACCTCTCTCCTTTGATAATATTACATTCCATTGCAGAAGAAGTATTAGTTTTTTTTGAAGGTTCCAGGAGGAAGGACAAATGACTACAAGAGAATGGTGTTTCTCTAAGAGACCAATTTGTTTCATAAGAGGATGATCAACAACAAAGAGGAAATATGCTGATGCAAAATTAGATCTAAACACTTGAAAAAAACTTTCAGATACTATTGTTTTCATCACATCCATACTTCATAATAAACCATTCACCTCATTTCACTCCATATTTTCCATTTACATTCACATACACTTTCTATCTCTTTTTGTCCATTCATAACCCACAAATAAAAGCAAGAGGCTCATTCACATGCTTATTGCCCATTGCCATTTCTACTCTTGTTATAGACATTTTTGTGCCTTACAGCATTGAGCATGAAATGTCCATAATCTAAGGGATCCAAAGTCCCTAAACATGTTGTTCCTACCCCTAGAGGAACAAGGCTAACAAACCACAACAATTCACAGAAGTTCTCCACCAGAAACTGCTCAAAAACAAGTCAATTTAGGATCATTTCAGTGGCTACACTAGCTATTTGCACTGAATGTCAAAGCCAACACTGGCTACCTGTGTTGAATGTCAAAGGGAACACTGGCTACCTGCGCTGAATGAGAATGGACAAGTGGCAAGCTCATTTCTCAAGGTGTCAAAACCCAGGAAGCTTCCAAAATGACACTTGCCTCAGGGAATTCGACTGGTGATGAGTAAGAGGTTCCAAATCTCCAAGTGGAAGCAAGAACCGCCAAGTGGAATCAAGAACTGACAGAGGGAGAGGACACTAGTTAGATCTCAAGCTGACTCATCCTCTCTCCAAACATCTATATATGGATCTCTCCTCCATGAGATCTAGAGGCTGGAATTTTGTTATTGCAAAGAATTGCTGTTGGTTTGAGATTGGAATCATTGGGTGCTAAATGCGTTGAAGGGGGTGAAGATAGGAATCCATTTGCTGGGAAAGAGATGCTGGATTGGAGCCCTCTGGGTTATATCTCTTCCTGAACCCTGTTATTCATCAATAAATCTATCTTGGTTTCTCCTACATGCTGATGTATTTTTGATGTATGAATGCATTAGTATGTTTAGTTTATTTCTAATCCTAAATTAGTTATGAATGTGAATATCTGTCTTTGTGTAGTGTTCTTCTCTTGTCGCAAGTAGCTGTTCTCTTGTCGCAAGTAGTTGTTCTCTTGTGATCTTGCATGTACCTGTTGAAGCTGGGCGAGTGAGAAGGCAAGTAGCTGTGAACTCCCAAAGAGAAGAGAGACCGGATCGAGGGACAAACGGAAGACTCTGGTAAGTCTATTGATCTCTCTTCTTTCACATTTCATAAAGGAAGAAACTAGAATAGCTGTCTCTGTTTGTTGCTAAGGCGCTGTCACACCTTAGGTGGATAGGATCGTCCTGCATAGGCATTTTTCCCCACAACAATTTGGCGACTCCGCTAGGGATATCTGTTTAGTCATTTTATTTGTGCTTCTATCCTTGTTTATTTCATAGACTTGACAGCAACAATCGAACTGCATCTGCTATTCCCGGATGCAAAGTAGACAGTTGCTGCTTTGATCCAATTACTGGACTTGTCTATGATCTGAACAATGGACTCACAAATGATTTGATGATCCTTTGTGATAGATCTTAGTACCCCCTCAAAGCATCCCTTTGATTGTACCTTGCTTGTTGCTTTTATTTGGCTTGAAACAGTGAATTAAATAGCATTCTGTGACCCAGAACCTGTGAGAAACGAGAGTTTCTCCTTCAGTGCAAACCCAGTGAAGGGATTCTGCATTTCAACGCAGATCCCGTGAAGGCTACCTGCGGTGAATGTCAAAACCCCTGTGTTGAGGTTGCGCTGAACCAGTTTGCCCTTGTGCAGCTAGGGTTCTCTGCTTTGTTTTGCCTTGTTTTGATCTCTGATTTTTGCAGCCTGTAACCAGCATAGGTACCAGTCTGATAACTCCTTTTCTCTGCTTAAATTCCACCTCCTTTTGTACAAAAATACTGTGAGTGTTTTTATGTGTTTGTGGCATCATTTACAGTTTTCCTTTGCATGAGTGAAATAATCATCCTGTAGCCCTTGATTCAGATCTGTTGATTGTGATCTTAGGAGAGAGTTCACTGGCTGTTTATAGTTGATTATACATTTGCTTTTGCTTATTGGTTTGAGTTTGTCTCTTTTAAGTGTCAAAACAAGTCTTCATTTCGAAAATCATTAAGTGTTGTAATCTCTTCTACCCTCTCTGATTTCGAAAAAGTAAACTTGTTTGTATTTGTCATTTAAAAGCAAATTCAAAGTTTTACAAAAAGCTTTCTTTGTAGGCATCAATACTAAGAAAGCGGAAAACAAACACCTGCATTGTGCATTTGCATTTGATAGTTTGCATGTTGGATTTAGGAAAAGTGCATTAGAGTGTGCTGATTGCTCTTTGAGAAAAGATGGTGTCTTTCTTTTCCCTTAGTAGCTAGGATTTTCAAAGTTGAAAAGATACAAAGCTTGCTTATCATCTTTAGACTGCATTTAGGAATTGTATCATACATCTCGTGGTGAACCTTGAAAGGCAAACTTCTAAAAAGATCAACCATAAAATAAATTGAATGAACTTAACAACGCTTTGCAACATAACGCACAACATAGAGGTCTAGGCTAGAGACGTGTTCCGACGTCGTTAAGCCTCGTGACTGTCGATCTCGTGGATGGTGGGTGATTCCTCCTGAGGGACGATAGCGCCAGTACGGATTGTGCTCCCACGTACCGTCGCGTATATATTGGGAGACCCCTATAGGCATAAAACCTTTATCCTTAGGAAACCGTGTCGGCCGCCCTACTGATCGCAATGCACTGAACACAGCATTCAGGAAGATCGACTGCCCGTACCCTAAAAAGTATTCTGCGGTTTTGCGAAAAGTTTGGCACACCCTCTGCCTAGAACTCCAGAGCAGTTCCTTTTGGCCTTTTTCAGACTCTATAACAGAAAAAGTCCATCCGAGCATTTGTCACTTTGGGCTTGTTAAAACATCGAAGGAGACTAGAGTCATATTTAGCTTTTTCTCAACTCTTTAAAACTGAAAAAGCAAGTTGTGTCTAAAAGCGTCTAAAAAATTCATTTAATTCGGAAACACACTTTCCCTTTTTGTATTTTGGTTGATCGGGTAATCCGCAATCGTGGAAGAAAGTCAATTGAAACCCCGTCGTTCGCGGAGGCTTACGAGTCAACCGTCTTTGTCTCCGGAATCGAAAACAGTATGGACAAAGCGAACTCGTTTAACCGGTTCAAAATCTCCTATCAAAGTTAGAACAAGTGTTCCAACGACATCTGAGATTCCGGTTACTCCAAACATTTCTGTAAACCCTGCCTCTACAGAAGAAGTTCAACAGCAACAGAGGGACAGTAACACTGATCCTAGTCTGGGGGAAAATACTTGCCTTACTGAACCAGTCCCATCTGTGACCGGTTCAGAGAGTCTTGCTCCTCAAACAACTGTCGCTGTCGGTTCAACCCCTTCTTCGGAACCAGAAATATTTTACGGACCTGAAGGTCTTCCTCTTCCACCTGGTTTGATTGCGATAGAGGAAATTGTAGAGGATCCGCAAGCAAGTACTCCAACAGATTTTGGAGTCGGGGTCACTCTATTTCCTTCATCAGAAGTTAGTCCACCAAAAGTGGAAGTTCCTGTAGAATCGCTAGGCAATCTATTGGAGAGACTCAAAATGTCTGAACAACCGTCAACATCTAGGACTGTGTCGAACGACACAGCGACAATAGAAGCCCCTGCCATCACTCCGACAATGTTTGCCGGCATACCATCTGTCCCGACTAGCTCACAACCGCTAGAAGGAGTCCACCAAGGGACTATTTCGACAGTGTGGTCCGTTCCAGTTTGTTCATCCGGAATAATATCCGGCAACTCTTATGTTGAGACTCGCCAGATTGATCCATTTGGAGGTCAATTTGGGCAATCCAGTCCACAAGGACAAACAATCCCCTTGAGTTCCGGATTGCTACTGTATGGGGGGCAGTATGCCCTTTCATTACCCCCTTCGGGAGGGTATACATACGGGAGTTCACAACAATATTCAGGCTATACTGGAATTCCATCAAGTGGTTGGGTACCTATGCTACCTCAACAACCAAGGGTTGTATATTCTATGCAACAGTGTGTACCTATGTCGAACATCCCGTCCACACCGGCTATTGTGACAGTGTCGCAAGTTCAAACGTTGCTTGTTGTATGTCAACCTCAGATTTCTTAGGTTGTAATGCAACAACCCCTTGACCCAGTGACTCAACCACAATCGCCTACCGGTGGGGCGACACAGGTCCAAACGGGTACAATTACCCCACACCTTGGTCCAATGGTTAGTATAGCGCAACAGAACATGGCTTCACAACCGTGGCTGGTGCAATACCAACAACCACAATTCCAGCAAGTGTACCAAGGTTCTAAGCAGCAGATCTTTGCGAACAGTGGACAACCGTACATTCAAAACGGTCAAAACCAACCGCTTTACAGTGGTCAAGTCCACCAACCGTATCAGTCATACCAACATCAATTACATTATGCTGGTATGCAAAGGCCCACTGCTCAGGCAATTCCATCGTACCCTGGGTATGATTAACCTAACCTGAATCAATAGTTACCATTCGTGGAAACTTTAGAGTTACCCAATTTACACTGGTTAACCAACGATCCGATTGCTTACGCCCCTTGGTGGCCAGTGATTCCTCACAAACTTCCATCTGACATTCCTAAATTCAATGGAAATCCAGGTGAAGACCCATCGAATCACGTGATGAATTTTCATCTGTGGTGTTCATCAAACACCCTAAATGATGATTCGATAAGGCTTCGCCTTTTCCAGAGGACGTTAACGGGTCCAGCGGCAAAATGGTATATTGAATTACCTAGAGCCTCGTTTGACAATTTCAGCTCCCTAGCCACGACTTTCTTAACCCATTTTCAATTACCGATAAGGTATGAAACGGGAACAGAAATCTTAACCAACTTCAAGCAAACAACGGCCACTCATATATCCGATCATATACATGAATGGCGTCGTCGCCGTAGGATGGTGAAAACGTACGTTCCCGATCAGCTGTTAGCTGAATGGTTTATAAATTCATTACTTCCTGCTATAACAGAAGATGTGGCAAAGGGGGGAGTCGTAACGGAGGAGAAAGTCATTGCTCGTGCACAGTATCTAGACTTAGTTTATACTCAGTCTGGCACGCTCTACGACAAAATACCTGACGCCCCTAGACCGGAATTCTCAATTCCTCCTCCTCCTAAATCAAATAGTGACTCTCATGCCGACGATGGTGTGATTGGCACGGCAAACACGAAATCGACAAAGTCTTCATCTAAGAAAGCCCGTAAGAATTCAGATCAAAATGCAAAAGAAGAAATTCTTGCTTTGGAAGTAAATGCCGTATCAGCAGATAAGGGCAAAGAAACCAAACAACCAGGGAGCAAGAAGAAGAAAAACAAAGGGAAGAAGAAGAAACAGGGTGAGTCATCTCCTGAAAAAACTTCTTCACACCCTCCTGGAAATAGGAAATATCCATGTCAGATATGCGACGAGGATCACTGGACAAGGGATTGTCCATACAAAGCTGAGCTGAAAAGATTCTTCAAAAGTTCGAAAACCTTAGCTGTGTTAACTGATCCGTTTCCCAATCCAGGTCAAAATCTGGTTGATAGTGGAAATGCTTCCCCATCGCAAGTGCTCATGTTGTCGGTTTCAAAACAGCAGAATGATGCTTTGATTTCGACAAGGAACAAAGATTACGGGAATCCGCAGCTGTCAAATGACAAAGGTAAAGATCAACCAAGTAGTTCGACAACAACTTCGACAGAAGTTGTACCGCCCATCATTCCTGAATTAACAATAAAACCGCCAAAGGGAGTAGTACACAAGTCGACATTTAATCCTCGCGCCAGAGCGGCGCAACATTATAACATAGTGGAAGATTTGGCCCAATCACCATCCACTATGTCGACTCTTGAAGTACTACAAAATTGCCCATCCCAAAGGCGGGCTTTGTTATCGGCTATTAGTGGGGTTGATCCTAAGGATTCCAATCTTGTATCCTTCGATCACAAAGGATACGATCCTCAGTTACCAGCTCAACTAGCTTTCCTTATTCAAGTGAAAGCCCTCAACAAAACTGTTCACCGAACAATTATTGATGAGGGGGCATCTACATGTATTATGTCGATGAGTTGCTGGAAAACTTTAGGATCTCCAACCTTGTCGCGATCTTCGACGACATTAAAAGCATTCGATGGAAGGACATATACCCTGTGCGGTATCCTTAATAACTTGAAAGTTGAACTGGGAGGAAAAACAGTAGAAATAGATGTTGAAGTCATCGATGGGAATTTGGACTACAACATCCTACTGGGAAGACCGTGGATATACGCCATGGCAGCTGTAGTGTCGACTTATTTTAGGAAGATCGCATTCCCTTTTCAAGGAGGGATTACGATCGTTGACCAACGAGACTTCCTCCCTAATGGTTCACAAGTTACAGGAAGCATTCCCATGATCCATGGAAGCAACCACTCGCTTCAAGACATCGGAGTAGGCCTACTGAAAGACCCCACATTAATGGGAACTTTCGCACTTCCACCTCCAGTCTATATAGGAGAAGTAGTGTTGGTAAGAGCCTGCAACATGATATCTTCCACGAAGATCTCAAAAGACGATGTCGACATGGATCATGCAATGGTTTTGCCCCCAAGCCCTATAGAAATATTGTAGCAATCAATGTTTCGAGCATGGGAGGCGAACCCAAATCAACGCTCATCAAGCGTTTGGGTAGATAGGTCTAGAGAATATGGTACCCCGTTAGATCCTTGGTCGAAAGTACATGGGAATGACGAAGGAATTCTACAATCAATGCCGATTGAGGGGGCACCATGGAATGATTGCCACCATCGTTCCCTTCTATGAAGAAGATACTCAACATGACCTTTATCACCCTTCAGTTTTTGAATTCCTATCAAATACTGTAAATACGGTGGATTCCGAGCGAAACTTATCCAATATTGAAGAGACTATAGCCATAAATATCTCGAGTAAGACAAATGTTGTAGAGAATATTTATGTCGGCAAAGGATATTCTCCTTCAGAACTGGAAATATATAACGCTCTTTTTCACGAGTTCAAAGATGTCTTTGCTTGGTCATATGATGAAATGCCATGCATTGAATCGAGTATCGTTGAACATGAAATTAAAATGTATCCTGATGTCAAACCAGTAAGACAACGGCTTCGGCAGGTGCACCCCAAGAAAGCCGCTGCCATTAAAGCAGAAGTTGAAAAGCTCCTCCATGCTGGTTTCATCTACCCGGTTCCTCTAACCGATTGGGTATCGAATATTGTCCCTGTTATGAAGAAACAAGGGACATTTAGAGTGTGTGTCGACTATAGGGATGTAAACCAAGCTTGTCCGAAAGACAACTACCCTACACCCTTCATCGACTAGATAATTGATGAATGCGCCGGATGTGAAATCTTTTCATTTATGGATGGATTTTCCGGGTATAATCAAATAAATATCCGCCCACAGGACCAGTCAAAGACTGCATTCATCTGTCCGTGGGGCACATTCGCTTATCGAAAATTACCCTTTGGTTTAAAGAATGCAGGGGCGACGTTTTAGAGGGAAATGAATTATGCCATCAAGAACATCGTTCAACCATATCTCGACGACCTTCCGGCTCATTCGCGAAAGCGGACTGATCATCCGCAACATTTAAGAGCGATATTTCTACGTTGCCGACACTACAAGATAAGACTCAATCCGCACAAATGTGTGTTTTGCGTCGGTTTTGGTCGTTTACTTGGCTTTGTAGTCTCTAAGGATGGGATTCGTCTCGACCCTTGTAAGGTTCAGGCAATCATTAATTTTCCTCCACCTTCAAATTTGCTTCAGATTCAGAAACTCCAAGGGAAAGAAAACTTTCTGAGGAGGTTCATTCCAAATTACGCAGAACTTGCTAAAGGTTATACTCGTCTTTTGAAAAAGGATGTACCTTTTGTCTGGGATTAGGTGGCGCAAGATTCCTTTGATGCTCTGAAAGATTCTCTAGTAAAAGCATCATTAATGTATGCCCCGGACTATCAAAGAGATTTTAACCTGTATCTGGCTGCAACAGATACGACCATTGCGATGGTTTTAGTTCAAGAAGTCGATGGAATTGAACATCCTATATATTATTTAAGTAAAAACTTGAATGATACAGAAATAAAATATTCTTATGTTGAAAAGCTAGCACTCACTGCCGTTCAAGCGATACAAAGATTTCAACATTATGTCCTCTTTCAGAAAACTACCATTCTATCAGATTGCAACCCCATGACTTATATATTGTCGCGACAATTGATGGGGGGCAAGTATTCAAAATGGATAGCGATCCTTCAAGAGTTTGATCTGGAATTTTTCAAATCCAAATCAAAGAAAGCTTTAGTTTTCACAGAATTATTGTGCGATCTCCCATCGTCGTCCAACGATGAAACATCAGAAGAGTCAATCGTGGACGGAAGTTTTTTTTCTGATATCTGCAAACAATGAGTGGTATGGAGATATAATAATTTATCTCCAAACCCAAAAATTCAGGCCTGACACCTCACACTCAAAACAGAAACATATACGATACCAAGCGAAAGACTACATGATCGTCGGTGATACGCTTTACCGTCGTGGTATCGATACAGTTCTGAGGAGGTGCCTCACCCATGAAGAGGCTGAAAAATTCCTGAATGAGTGTCATTCAAGCGCGTGTGGGGGGCATCAATCTGGGTATGCTACAGCACAGAAAATCTTATGAGCAGGATGCTTCTGGCCAACCATGTTCAAAGATTGCATAACCACAGTCAGAAGTTGCCATGCTTGTCAAATTTTCGATAGCAAAACCAGAAGACCACCCGCACCTTTACATCCAATAGTTGCTGTTGGGCATTTCGCCAAATGAGGCATCGATTTCACGACATGTAACCCCACCTCGATCGGGGGACATGGGTATATTATAGTCGCTGTTGGCTGTTGACTATTTTACCAAATGGGCCGAGGCGATGCCTACATTAGATAACACTGGTGAAACAACTGCCCTTTTCTTTTTCAATCATGTAGTCGCCAGGTTCGGCGTACCACAGGCTATAGTTACAGATCATGGGTCACATTTTCGCAATCACATGATGGTTGAATTAGCTGCCAAGCTAGGGCTATCTCACGAAAGCTCTACCCCGTATTATCCGCAAGCCAACAGACAAGTTGAAGCAATCAACAAGGTCCTGAAGCGTATGTTGCAAAGGATGATCGAGGTTCACAAAAGAAGGTGGCACCTAAACCTGTACTCTGTAATGCCCCACTTAAATCTTATCCTACAAATTGTGTTAATATTTACATTATCTGAAAATATTGAGAAATATTGGTCTAAAATAAATTTATGATTTCCATTATTCAAATTCCCCACTTACCTTCTCAATTGAATATTGTGTGGGATATGGTCTCCTTCCATTAATTCAAAATATATTTATTCATTCACACACCCCAATGTACCCTCACATTTAATAAGGAGAAGACAAAGTCCTCTCCATCTTATCATCAATATATATTTATTCATTTCACATTCCCCAATGTACCCTCACATTTAATAAGGAGAAGACATGGTCCTCCCCATGTAATTACACTTCACATTCCCAAATGTACTTCCCCATTAAATTCTCAATTTTAAATTCATATCACAATTCCAAATGTACTCTAGCTTGGAAGAGAAGTCAACCAAGGATGGGTGAGAGTTATTACACTTCAAATTCCCAAATGTACTTCCCCATTAAATTCTCAATTTTAAATTCATATCACAATTCCAAATGTACTCTAGCTTGGAAGAGAAGTCAACCAAGGATGGGTGAGAGTTAATGACATTTAATGAGAGGTGGTTGAGGAAAGAGGATATAAAAGGGAAGGGGGAAGGAAGAAGAGGGGGTGGGAGTTTTGCTTAGGATTGTGGGGGTTGGTTGTGATTGTTTGGCCTTGTTATGATTTTTGGGAGACCTTGGAAACCTGTGGAGGTTTCTTGGGTTTGAGAGGAGGAAAGTATCATTTTCTAGTTTTGCACATTCTTCTTGAGGACACACTATATCTGGTTGGACTTGGGAACGGAGGGCTAGGGAACCTGTGGAGGTTTCCTGGGCTAGGAATTTATTTCCTAGTTGGCTGGGAGGTAAATCCGGTTGGGTCGGCCAGAAGGAGCGTTCAGCTGGAGCTATCAGACAAAGGTATCATCATCAACCGCCGGAACATGTATTTTTCCATGGACTACTCTTGTTAAGTTGATATCAATGGAATGCACACCATAATTTATGTTGATTATAATGTAAATGACAAAATTTTGTTCTGGTTGGACTTGGGCACGGAGGGCTAGGGAACCTGTGGAGGTTTCCTGGGATAGGAATTTATTTCCTAGTTGGATGGGAGGTAAATCCGGTTGGGTCGGCCAGAAGGAGCGTTCAGCTGGAGCTATCAGACAAAGGTATCGTCATCAAGTGCCGGAACATGTATTTTTCCATGGACTACTCTTGTTAAGTTGATATCAATGGAATGCTCACCTTAATTTATGTTGCTTATGATAAAATTATTAGATGTTAAACGTTTAAAGATAGGTGAAAAGGTCAGCAAGCTCCTTTTATTATTTATAAATTAACAGGAAAATAGATATCTTAGGGTATAACGAAATAAAGGCTCTAACAATAGGATTCAGGTTCTTACACATGGTATCAGAGCCAGGTTCAAAATCTGGACCCAAAACCCACTAAACCCAAATTCCGCTATAAAGAACTTGTAACCCTCGTAAAGACTTGTAAACAATTTGTTTTTAGATTGAAAATGATACATTAACTTTTACCTATGTTAAAGAAACCAAAGACTAAAATGGTTTCGCTTAACAGCCATTTGATCATTCTTATGCCATTGGTACAGCGCTCTCTTTAATGCAAAACCACTACAAAAGAGAGCAAGATCGCAAACACAAATCCATGCTTCAAACATGAGATTGCTTTGGTATTTTAGGAATGCTAAAGTCGATTACAATTTTTATAACTCAATGTGAGAAAGAAGCTGATCTAGTTCCATCATAGAGTCGAGGCCATTAACATTTATTCTAACACCAAGATAACTGATATTATGCCCAAATTCGGTTATAGAAAGAGTTCTTATGGAAGCGACACTAGGCAACGCAACGAAACACTGGAGTCCGATTTGCATGCCCAGTTGCTTGAATTTGAGGCTAGTTTGGATGTGGCCCCGGCCAGAAAGAAGACTGATATCCAGGAAGCCCTTAAAAAAAAAATCTTCCCTCCCTTCAACGTTGCCTTTTCTACAACGTCGGACAAAGCGAGGTCCCGCCTTCGAATCCCGCTAAATCTCTGATTCTGTCCCTGTCATTGTCATTGGGGCAATGAAACGAAGCTTCTCGTCTGTTGTATTATTGTTGATTTCACACTTCAAATGCCTCTGAGTGAATGAAGTAAGCGAAATTGTTAATTAATTAAGCCTGTTAGCAATGGACCACGACCCTTCCAATTGCATTGGTAAGCGTGTCTAAAATTTGTTTTGCATGTTTTCTTTGTTTTTCAGTCTTAATAATATATTTCTATCTTTGATACTCTTAACGTAGCATTTTTTCTTTCATATTTTTAGTTTAACGACAGTAATCCCCTCCCCGGGCATGTTATGTTAAGGAAATCTCTGTTAATCTTGTGAAATAACAGTATATTGACTAAAATTTGCCCTAGAATCATGTTAGAAATGGAACGACTGTCTGTATCTTGGAATTAAGCTTCCTGTACTCGACTAGGGTTTCAGAAAGGAGAGCTGGAGAATTTTATTTCCAGAAATCTGTATTTCTCGCAATTCCTTTGAAACAATTCTCCCGTGTGGAGTTTATGATGCTATTAAAGTCCTTGCAAAGTTTTTATTTTTATTTTTATATTTTTTAATTAATTAAGCTAATTAATTAATTTTATATGGAAAAGAATTTGATAGTTAGAGACCATGGCAGACAATCTCCTTTGGCGTTTATTACCGGTTTTCCGCACGTGAAATTTTACCAACCCTGGATTGAAGCCTTGCGTAGAATTATGTTTGGAAGTTTTGTAACTTAGGGCGATAAGATATCAAGAGGCTTCTCACTGATTCTCGCTATAAATTCTGTTAAGATGTTTTTTATCTTTATTTTTACATATTTTTAGAAAGTATGAACTTCTTAGGGTGTATCGCAACTTTTCACTTACTGGTGCAATGCAAAAGCATTATAACTTATCTTGATTGCTAAGGTATAATGTAAATTTTACAGCTATCTGACGAACTTATGTCCAAAACAACACTTTATTCATCATATTCTGTCGGATAAGCGATTATTCTAATTAATTTGCAGCAAAGGGGCATCTGCCAATATGTTTTTGTTTTGACGAAATGTTTCTGATTGGCACTGCAGCAAGCATGCCCTTCCCCATTCTGGTAGTATTACAATGCAATGTAGTTCGCTTACAACACTTGAAAGAATCCCTTCTACTGAGATGCCAAAAGTGTGGGTAACTATCATGCCATTTTCATCCATGACTTGCACTGGTCCATCTACATGAAAATGCACTCTTGCACGAGCAAGACAGCTTGTGAAGAGGGAAGCATGTCTTTTGGGAGGTTTTTGAACTTTGGTGAGGGTAAATACCCTTGCTCTACCATTAAATCAAGGCATTTTTGGTAAACCATTATACTATAACTTGCGAGTATTTTGATTTTAACATTGTTGAACTTACTAAACTATATATAACAACATGCAACTAGCCCCCAGCTGAATATGCCTCTAGTAATCATCAACAAAATGTTTGCCATGCTAGAAAATGGCCCAACTTTCATGATTCAGGGTACATTTTAGTACCTATGAGCAGCAATATTACCGCCCCCAACGTTAAATATAGAGATGCTTCTTTTTAAAGTACAACGCACATTTTTCTCTTGATATGAAAATCAACTTTGGGTTGGCTATCTTGAAAATTAACTTGGATAAGAGAAGAGGCTTCCTTGAAAAAAAAATTATCTCCTCATACTCGGGAAGGATGAAAAGCATATGATTTGAGGAAATAATTGTTAAGAGTTATTATCTTTTATATCCCAGAAGCTTTCTCAGCTTCTCTATCCTCCGTAGCTCATCCACTTAGAGCACAAGATAAGATTGTCAGGAAATAGTCATGTTGGCCATGTTTGGTATGAGGTTTTAGTGGATGTTCCTTTCCCAAGGAAATGAGTGCGTTTTGGCTAATATTGATAAGAACAAGGACATTGATGCCTGCGATGAAGCAAATTGTGGAGAAATTAAAAGATTCATGAGCATCGTCGTAGAAGATCATTTTATCTGGGCTTTAGTCAATCTCCTATGGAGTTTATAAATGCTTAGATAGCCTCACAGAGCAGGTATTTAAAGCTTGTTGCCGGGGAAGCAAGCTAGAATGCTGAGAAGGAGGGCAGGTCAGACTTCTACAATCCACCATGGGTTGAAGATGCAATCATTCGTTATTTCAACCGCAAGCTAGCAGTAGGGAATGAACCTCCTGGAACTACGTAAGAGCTTGATTCTTGAGATTTTGAAGGGGGGAGCTTATAGAACTTGGAGCCAACAATATGTTGCTTTTCCAGTATGTCAAATGAGCATAGTGACTTTTAATAGTAGTTATATGCATTCCAATCATCAGTAAGACGTCTACAGGGAGTTCAAATAGTTAAGAAAATATCAATTAAATAATATTTGTTTTATTTCTCCTCTAGAAATAAGAAATTTTTAAATAATGAGTATGTTGGGAGATATAAATAGTAACATAACTTGAATATAGCCACTACTGCAAAAGTAGGAATTTCACGTGTCTACAGTCTTCTTCAAAAGGAGCCGTAAATCTAGAAACAAATTTCTTTTATTATTGACACATAAGTATGATTCTAGGAGCTTGGAGAATTCATCGCTTCCATTCCTTATTTAGTGCACAAAGGATACCAATTATTAATTATTTATTAAAGGAAAATCAGGGGAATGGGTATTAGATTCCAATTTCATTTATTTTTTTTAAATATATACCATGTAAGATTTGAAAATTTTATTTTTCTATTGCCACTAAATATATGCTATATAGTCGCCAATATCACCAGTATTCTCATCCTTCTATCCTAATTTTCGTATTTGTTCATCACGTGCAAAAAAAAAGAGGGATATGTCTTCAAATTTTGCGGCCTTAACATTCAATATACAATTTTCAAGACCAACATTTTCTGACCTGGGAATCAATTAAAGTTGATGTCATTTTGATGAGACCATGTATTACCATACATCCGTTTTGTAGGGTTGTGAGTCGCACATTTTGTTTCTAATATTGTCCCTCCAACAGGTTGCAAACCTGCCTGCTCAACTAGGTCTATTCCTTTGAAATTGACCAGATCATGATGAAAATCATCCTCTATGTGTCCAATTTGCTGTAACTTTATTTCTTTAGAGAAAATTTCATCCCGGTAATCAATATTATCACCTTGTTTAAATTCTGTGCATGAATTTGGACGGTAAGAAATGCCATCAACTTCATTACATTCATTTCCATTTTCGGGTATAAAGGAAATTTATCACCATATTGTAGATTGATGACACCATTCTCAGGGTGAAAAATGTAGTTGTGCATCACATATAATCTATTCACATGTAATATATTAATAAGATCTTACTCTGGAGCACATTGCTCATTTTCCAAGCTAACATTCTCGGTAGAATATTCACTTTTGGTGGCAGCACCATCCTGCTCAGATCCTGTATACAAATGTTCCTTGGACTAATTTTCATGGATGCTATCATTACTAGAACATAGGTGTATGGATATTTTACAATCTTCATAGATGGGACTGCCCTCGAAGTACACCATATATAACCTTGGATTCAGCTGCAAAATATTTGCAAACCCTTCAAATCTTTTATCCAATTCTAGATCTCTTTCAATGGTGGTTTCATTCATTTCGTCATCAACATTGTCCTTATCAAACTCTAATAACAGACCTTTCTTGCAAGTAACAAATGAATCAAGCCAAATCATTGTGGCTCTATCGTGGACTGACATTATCATCTAAGGTTGTCAAGAATATACTAGCAAACAAAATTGTCAATTTCAAGGCTTAAAACAGTAACAAAATAATGCAAAAATCCCTTGAGAACAATGTCTACCCTATTGCTTATCCTAGTCCTCTACAAGGTGAAAGTCGAGAGTAATCTGCACCACCTACTTCTATTACAATATCTGAAAAGGCTATGATCATATGCTGGTTTGAAATTTAGGTTACTTGTTGATTTTGAAACCTTGAAATTAATACTTCAAGTGACCAAAACAAATGCCTCCACATATGTAAGTGTTAAATTTCGGTATGTTCTATGCTAAGAGCAATTTACTTCAAATTTCTTATAAGCCCAATATCAATATCCATATTAACAATCACATTAGCATGATAATCAAATGCAGATAGAACATAAACATAAATAGCAATGTAGTAAATGTCCTCAAGAGAGTTACACAAACATCACCAATGCATTATTATGTGACTGCAAGAACTCGTCTTAATCCTAGCACCCAATCTGCATATGAAATTAGCCCTACGTAGATCCAATTTAAGTTTGAGGGCAGACTTCTTCGACACACAACCTCACCTTATGATTGTGGTTCTTATTCCCTGCAGTCAGTCTTTAACTCAAACCTGGAACAATCTCTATCATTGTGCTGTCACCTACAACAATCTGATCATTATTCTTTGATTCTTTTTTTGTTGTTGTGTTAAGGTCCCTCTGGCTGTAGCTAGGGTCTCTCCTTTTCTGGCTGCGGAATAGTGACTACCTTTTGCTGCATGTTTGGCTTCTCTTGATAGCATCTAAGCTTCCTTTTGACTGCGGCTAGGGTTGCCTTTTGGCTGCATTTTAGGGTCTCCTTTAGCTGCGTTTTAGGGCTCTCTTGACAGCAGATTAGGCCCTCCCTTTAAGTTCGAATTAAGGCTCCTCTTGACCTGCAGCTAGGGCACCTTTGGACTGCGTATAGAAGCCTCTCTTCATCGCAGCTTGATCTCCTTTAAGACAACATATAGAAGCTCCTCTTGACTGTTGATTAAATCCTACCCTTGCTGCATATAAGAGCCTCCTCTTGATGCATGTAAAAGCCTCCTCTTGCTGCGTACAAAACCACCTTAGATCTGTGGCTAGTCATTTGGAATTAGGATGCCAAGTAGTTGGGTTGTCAATTTGTGATTGGTAAAAGATGCTATCATTATAAACTTGA
Source organism: Pinus tabuliformis (assembly GCA_031772625.1). Lineage (NCBI taxonomy): Eukaryota > Viridiplantae > Streptophyta > Pinopsida > Pinales > Pinaceae > Pinus > Pinus tabuliformis. Next base: position 264,093,844 of record CM062819.1, on the reverse strand, counting down.
GCAGGGATGAAGTTATTTAGGAGAAAATTCGTCTCCCTAGGTAGCCCTTGTTTGATATGTTTAAAACTTTATTGATTCATTTGCCTTACAAATTCGAAATGTTCATGTATGTTTTGTTTTGTCTTTTGTTTTTTGTTTTTTTTTTTTTCTCTCCCTAGATGAATGAAAAGTTTATAATGAAACTAATAGAGAAACACCTTTTGATCTGTAATGAAACTTTGGATGTGAATCGTTTGCTGGTAAACATCTATAAATTAATTTTACTATTATAAAATGTGTTCATTGTATTGTTTCAACTATCACTCGGAGGTTTGCCAGAAAGTCTGGAAGAAATTGTGGTTCAACTTCAATTTTTTATTAAGTGCAATTAATTAGATATTTTGAAGGGATGTTGATGTTTTATTATTTTTGCATCTAAAGGGAGAAGAATACACAGAATTCTTGGTTAAAGTTTTATTTTCTTGTCAATTGGATAGCACTAACTTTAATTTTGTAGTATTTTTCACAGCGGCATTGAAAGCTTTGTCATATTTGCCACTACCCTATTCAATTCTCAGCAATTTCCAACTTATTCCAACTCCACTAAGGGATGTTGTTTATGACTATGTTGCCAATCACCGTTATGATTGGTTTGGAAAATCTACGGAGTGCATTATACCACATAATGAGGTGGACCGGTTCATAGATAGATATGAAATGTTAGAGAGGCAAAGAACCAAGTTGTAAGACAATTTAAGGAACAAGGACTACAATATGGAAATACACAACTAATCAATATGAGCCAAAGCTATCATGACTTCCGTTAAGGCTTTTGATTTTGGATTTGTATTTTGCAACCATAATTGACATTTCTCTTCTTTTGTAAATTTAGCTTATGTGTTTCTTTTCTCTTAGAAATGTAGCTTTTTGGTTTCTCTTTTTGCAACTAGACATTACAACATAAATAAACATTGACGTCATTGAAGACTTCTATGCGGAGACTTACTGAACAAAATTTTCAGGCATGGTTTGTTTGAGTTTTTCTTGAAATTAGAGTCAGATTGGTTAGGATCATTATTATTGGCATCAAACATAAATTAGTTTCTTAGCTTTCATTTATAACTTTTATGTCTTGCCCAAAGGCATTTGCATTGTATTGTTCAATGCTTGAGTTGGTTCCACGTCAGTGCAAGAAAACGTGCACATTAACTGCATTCGTGTTGCCGATGCAAGTATGTATTATGAACCTTTAAACTGGGGCAATATTTTGCTTGCTTTTAACATAATATTTTTTATAAATTTCTTACGAGGAGAACAGATTGAGAGCCTCTTTATAAATGTTTCAGATCTCCCACTTTTCAATTTGCTTTCATATATATCCTCATTTTTTAATTTTCCATTAAATTTGTATGTTTTGGGATTTTTCTTTATTGTTGTGACTCAGTAATAATTTTAACTCACACTAGTGGTCCCTTGGTTATCAGAAGTCATGGCAACATGAGTATTTACACAATACAAATGCTTTTGGACGGGGTTGTACCTGGAATTTTTTTTTAACATCTTAGTTTTGTTAGAAAGTTAGTTGGTCACCTCTTCAGTCTTGAATCAAGCTGATTGCCTATTTGGATCTCTTCAAAAATTACATGTGAAGGTGGCGAGAATTTATATTATCCTACCTAATTTGTAGGCCAATTTGTATGAATAACTAGTCATCCTCAAAACTATTTGCAAGAGCATAGCCTAAGACCACATAATCTTGCTTGGGATTACCTACATTGTCCCTTTTATCATCCTTTATAAAAAGGGAGAAAGTTATCCATAACAGTACTTGGGTTAACATAACATATGGATCTCATAGGCACATCCACCTCCAAACCCTCAGTGACATTCTTTACTATTTTTGAAAAGAATTTCTCTTTTGCGTAGAGTTAGAAGCAATCAAACTAAGAAAGGAATAAGGTAGTAGGTGACTGAGTCAAGATATTGCCTAGCATCCATAGACTTGAGATTGAGCTATTCATATTCACTGAGGTATTAAAGAAATTACATGCATGAAACTTATACTAGCACCTTCTAGTGGAATTGATAGTGCACTAATCTGTTGCTTGCCATTATTTTTGGTTTTGGTACCACCTTATAGCATATCTAGGTTCAAATGTTATTTCCATGACAGATAGTTGAATTTGTTTCAACTCTAATTGATTCGAAGAGTTCCACAAGGATGTCACATGAGCGTTTATGATGCCCATTTTAACATAGATAGCCACATATGTTAAGGTTCTATTGTGCAGTTCCATGTTGTTATTTATGAACATTATATACATTTGATTGGACACTTGAAAATCATTTGATGGATTTGGTATTGATGATGGAAATGTTGGATGTATAACCAAATGTATGACTTACTTGGTTACAATTTATCTAGTGCATGACTTGTCAAAGTCATTATTGCATCATATAGGCTTATATAGATATGATTTATCTAATCGATGACTTAGTGAAATTATGATTTATCTGATGTAAGATTTAATTCCAGTATGAACAACAAAAATTGACAAGTGGACACTGGGCTTAATAAACATGTTGTTTAAGATCATGTATCTATATCTATTTGTGGTTATATATATGCATGGATGAGAACTAAACTACAGATTGGAAAGAACCATATGATAGCCAAGATATACTATTCCATTGGGGAAGGTCGAGACAACCAATGAGGAAAGGTACGATGCACATTGTTCTATTACATTTGGTATGAACTTGATATGCACTCTTATGACATGAGTAAAATGCAAATGACAGGTGGCAAGACGACCTGAATGGATTATTCGATGACAAGTCCAACCAGCTCTGTAGTGTGGTCCGTGCTCTGAAGGAGGGGTGGAGGTGTTTCCCACCGTGTATCCTCCGAAACCTGGAATCGTGGGGAGGACAGCTGAACGCTCCCCCTAGACGTGTGATGACGATTGCCAGATTCCTACTGGGGAAAGTTGGTCGAGGCATTCGACGCTCCCACCATGTCGGTTTTATCAGTGGTCAGTAGGGCCTTTGCCACTGATAAGGCAGCAGAGGATGGATAGGGTGGGAACGGAAGTAGGCCAGGGTGGATAGGAAGATATAGATCAGTTGGAGACTCTTGATGGGAAGTAATGCCATTGTCTGACTTATCGAATTTTAATGCTATAACTCTCTCTGGTCTGCTATGCTTTCAAACTCCTTGTATCTTTTCATTCTAACTTCGGGACGAAGTTTTCTGAAGGAGGGGTGTATGTAATGCCCCACTTAAATCTTATCCTACAAATTGTGTTAATATTTACATTATCTGAAAATATTGAGAAATATTGGTCTAAAATAAATTTATGATTTCCATTATTCAAATTCCCCACTTACCTTCTCAATTGAATATTGTGTGGGATATGGTCTCCTTCCATTAATTCAAAATATATTTATTCATTCACACACCCCAATGTACCCTCACATTTAATAAGGAGAAGACAAAGTCCTCTCCATCTTATCATCAATATATATTTATTCATTTCACATTCCCCAATGTACCCTCACATTTAATAAGGAGAAGACATGGTCCTCCCCATGTAATTACACTTCACATTCCCAAATGTACTTCCCCATTAAATTCTCAATTTTAAATTCATATCACAATTCCAAATGTACTCTAGCTTGGAAGAGAAGTCAACCAAGGATGGGTGAGAGTTATTACACTTCACATTCCCAAATGTACTTCCCCATTAAATTCTCAATTTTAAATTCATATCAAAATTCCAAATGTACTCTAGCTTGGAAGAGAAGTCAACCAAGGATGGGTGAGAGTTAATGACATTTAATGAGAGGTGGTTGAGGAAAGAGGATATAAAAGGGAAGGGGGAAGGAAGAAGAGGGGGTGGGAGTTTTGCTTAGGATTGTGGGGGTTGGTTGTGATTGTTTGGCCTTGTTATGATTTTTGGGAGACCTTGGAAACCTGTGGAGATTTCTTGGGTTTGAGAGGAGGAAAGTATCATTTTCTAGTTTTGCACATTCTTCTTGAGGACACACTATATCTGGTTGGACTTGGGCACGGAGGGCTAGGGAACCTGTGGAGGTTTCCTGGGCTAGGAATTTATTTCCTAGTTGGCTGGGAGGTAAATCCGGTTGGGTCGGCCAGAAGGAGCGTTCAGCTGGAGCTATCAGACAAAGGTATCGTCATCAACCACCGGAACAGGTATTTTTCCATGGACTACTCTTGTTAAGTTGATATCAATGGAATGCTCACCTTAATTTATGTTGCTTATGATAAAATTATTAGATGTTAAATGTTTAAAGATATGTGAAAAGGTCAGCAAGCTCCTTTTATTATTTATAAATTAACAGGAAAATAGATATCTTAGGGTATAACGAAATAAAGGCTCTAACAATAGGTTCAGGTTCTTACATACTCAGCCTTGTGGGTTTACCGAACATCGGTAAGGAATGCGACCGGGTTCACAACTTTCCAACTGGTGTATGGCCTAGAAGCAGTCTTGCCAATCCAGTGTGAAATTTCGTCGCTTAAACTCGCAATTGATCTCCTCCCCGGAACTTCGGAAGAAGAGGCCCGTTTCTTGGAATTAATCCAATTGGATGAAACCCGTCGTGACGCCACTTTGGCTAACGAAGCCCATAAGAAACGAGTCAAGGCGCAGTTCGACAAAAATGTCAAACCCCGTGTCTTCTTAGAAGGTGACTTGGTCTTGCTTTATGACCAAGAATCCGATAAATTGGGAGCAGGTAAATTTAATTCTTTATGGATGGGCCCCTATATTGTTAAACGAGTGTTAGAAAAAGGAGCCTACGAGTTAATGGATTATGACGGAATTCCACTGGCGCAACGCCGTAATGGGTTATACCTCAAGCGTTACTATGCTTAAATAGTAACCTGTATGCTTTTGTTGTATTTTGTTTTCGCTAAAGTATTTGTTTTGGTCGAGTAATCCACCTTTTTACATTTATTACAGATGTCAAACCTTCTGGAGACATGTGTTGGATATGCCGACGGAGCGAGTCGTAATTCGCGGAACCTATCCTCCGCAGCCTGGGCCATTTTTGATCCAAGCGGCGAGTTAGTAAGTTTCAGAGGTGTATGTATTGGGCAATCAACGAATAACATCGCTGAGTATAGCGCGTTGATAGAACTACTCTCTGATGCCATCACCCATGGTATACGCCGACTAATTGTCAGGCTAGACTCACAACTCGTAATACTACAACTCAATGGTATATATTCCGTTCGCAATCCAGCTATTTATCGCATGTTCCTAAGGGTTAAGATTCTGGAAAGACAATTTGATTCAATTCAATACTAGCATATTTCCAGAAACTTAAACACATTAACCGACTCATTAGCAAACTATGTGTTAGATAGACATTTGTGACATTTATAAAAAGAGACACATCATCAATGTTGTACATATGGATCATATAACTCAACCAGAATAAAACTCGAAAATCAAAATATATATATAAGCTGTTTATCGTTTATACATAATGTTCTGTAACCAAGACAAAAATTGGTCACATGACCCAAAAACTCAAAAATGCTAGGGGGCACCCTAGCCTAGTGATGCTCATGATAGCACGTCACGGCCTGTGCAATCATGCGCAAGAGACGAGTCCATCGTCTAGGCACACCAGTAGTATGCCGCTGCAACTGTAAAGGTAACTCATCAATCCTCACATCGGGAATGCCGAGAGTAAGGCTCTCAACCTGCTCCTGCACAGCTGTAAGGGTCTCGACCATGTCGAGGTCGCGGAGGACAACCCTCCCAGCAGTCTCCCCTGCTGGGGCAGCGACTGGTGCTCTCGGGCGAGCTGCTGGATGAACAAGACCAACATCTGCATGCACACATGAGTTTGATTAAAGTCTTGATAGAATAAAGCACAAGGACATTATAAATAAGAACAGTAAACAGTAATATGGTCGAAGGTTTTACCAATAGCGCCCCACTGTTCGCCATCCGAAAGTACCAAGTCCGGATCACCTCGGAAATCCATACCAACATATGGATACTCGGAATAGACCATCTCCTGATGCTCGAATCACCTGAAGAAGGTATTAGTGAAAGAAATCTGAGATTGACCAGCATGCCTAGACATGTGATCAACCCATCTCTGCATGCGTGGCTCGGTAGGAGAAGGCAAGTTGAGTGCGATATACTGAGGCTGCATCAGTGGTATTTTCTCCAAGGCAAAGGCAGTCAGAATAGAACCAAATCCAAAGTTCTTCAGATTCCCGTCCTTTACCTTGTTCAACTGACTTTTCATCTGAAGAAGTACTGCATCACACCAGTTGAATACTTTCGGTTGGAGACACTCCAAGGCGTGCTGCACATAAGATCTGTTGGCAACATGAAGAGATGCGCTACCGGCCATCCTACCAATAGTATACAGAATGGACCTGAGAGACCTGTCAGTAATCTCACGGATAACAACATTACCGTCTCTACTCGGCTGGGATCCTTCCCTGCAATACTGGCGGACATAATCTCTCACGGAGTCGTTACCTCGGGCCGAACCTGACAAAGAAATGGGGGCACCCCGCCTCGACAAACCAGTCAAGAAGTAAATGTCTACCACGGTCAAAGGGATGGATTTGCTCCTGATCTGAAATACTTGGTTGATAGGATCCCAAGCATCAAGCATATACTGCAGTAAGCAGATCTGTGCTCTCATACTAGAGATACAGAAGAACTTCAGCAGGCCACAGTTCCGCAGCGCGTTCACCGTGACAGGGTCATGGAGGGCAATCATGTCCTCTTCTTCATGTTCTCGTTCTCGCCATGTGAGGGTCATTTTGCTCAAAAGTCCCTGCAAAACAAACAAGAGAAAGAGTAAGATCCTGGATTTGATGAGAAACTGGCAAAATTTTCATCAAAAACTGTGCAACAAAATTGTTTTTCTATGCTCAATGCAACTGGCTAGTGTCCTACCTGCGTTGAAGGTCAAACTGCCTTCATGCAACTTGACATTCAACGTAGGTTTCGAATGGACTACCTGCGCTGATGGCAAAGCGCCCTAACAAAACCCCAGGGGCTCAGGAGAATAGGAAAACAGGCACAGAATGGAAAAAGGAAACCATGAAAAGAAAGAGCTAAGGCTTAGCTCCTACCTGGTCCAGACGGCGCCGAAAATCGTCCGCAGAATCTCCCGGAATCAGCTGATGAAAATCAAGGGGGAAGAGGCACCTCCAAAGCTCCAACAAACCAAGTTCAAATGAAATGGTAAAATGAGAGGTAAAAACACCTTTTAATGGCTTTTTACGTAGTTCAAAGCAAAATATTAGGGTTATAATCTCATTTTCAAGCAAATGTTATTCATTTCTAACTAGTTTGATGCAGCAATTGAGGATACAGTACTATCTTTGAAAAGGGCAAAGCTAGTCATGGTAAAAATAAAAAATTTGACCATATAATATCGAGCAGTTTTAGCACAAAGTTCATGCTCGTTAAAAAATAAACGCAAGATCCGAGCAGTTTTAGCACATAGTTCATGCTCGTTAAAAAATAAACATAAGACCGAGCAAATGTTTCCACCCGCGTTTAAGCTCGTTAAAAAATGAACTATCCCGGTAAATAACCACTATGAATGTAATATCATCAGCCATTAAAGCCTTGGTCGTGTTTGCACCGTCACCTCCACTTTTCCATTGGCCGATCGTTCACCTCCATATGATTGTTTACTCATTTTGAGGAACAGCTGCGAAGAGTGATTTCACCTAGCCATCCTTGTGACACTGCCGTGATTGGAAAATTCCAACCTGTACCTGGAATCAACTGCTAACCCTGTTTATCACTCGTTCCTCAAAAGACGAGTCTTCTTTAAGCTCTTTTCAGCTGACTCGTAAAATATGAAAAGATTGCCGAGTCCTTGGCCTTCCAGCTCGTTAAAGGGACAGGAAGAGCTATCCCTCCTCTAGATTTTAATCTTTTTGGACCTGAGGGATTATTGCACAAAAAGATCGAGAGCTTGTTTTATTCGGCTCGTTAAAACTATCAAAAACTCATCCCTTCTGTATTGTTTTATACTTTTTCGGACTTAAGGGATTAGATGACGAAAAAGGACTTTTGGAGTTAGCTTTATGTACCTTTTCAGACTTTCTAAAAATGAAAAGGACCGAGTTATCTTTGTCGTTAGACTCGTTAAAATCATTAAATAGCGACAAGCTTGTCTTTAGACGAGAACGAGTTTCACTATCGCTAGGCTCGTTAAAACATAGCGATGGGCTTGCCCGAAGGGCAGGTTATAGAACAAGCATATGTTATCCTCCTCAAGCTTGACAAAAATAAAGAGGTACTGGTCAGCAATGATTGGGGAAAAATTGGGAGAAACTAAAGAAAACTTTGATGGTAGCAAGTCGCTCTTGAACATGACACTTTTCCTCCGTACCACAATCAGGTTGGGTTGTTTCATTCACCGGTCACATCCATGGTCTCGCCATACCATCCATATTTGGGGTAATGCTACCGATCCATCGTATCAGTGTCGCCATATGTTCAAGAGAAGTCGTTCAGAAGAGTCAACCATGTCCCATCCACTGCCATACATTATCCTTCATCCTTTCATGACCGCCACCCTGAATCATATGTCACAGATCATTTTCACCTCCATTAAAATCATTAGCTCTGTTTCGTGTCACTGATGTGGGATTCATTAAGGCCCTCCTTTGACTGATCGCTTCTTGTCGACATCATCTCATTATCCAAGAAGTTGATCTAGGAACAACCCCTTCAGTACTTTGAAGCTTGCATGCCTCAATGGCAAGTTTCTCACTTCCGGCGACAGGTATACATCAATGACCTTCGACCGAAAGATTTTGCGTGGTGTTCGACGCCAAGTCCTTTATTCACACCACGTGAATTGTACTGCAGTACCTTGAGGGTCATTATCATTATCGGTGATTCCTCTCGCGCTTGTTAACGGTTTACATCATTGATCGGTAATCAAGCGATATCTTTCCATGTTCGACTTCAGAACATTTCTCACATGGATCGACTTGTACTTAGAGTGAAGATCGAACGAGTTTGAAGACCCTGGGTCTAGTTTCATCCATCCGGGCTGCGATATATACTCAGGAAAGATAAATACATTGACATGTACATCATTTCAGTAGATAATCATCCTACTCAAAGGATGATAATTTCATCAAAATTATCAGTCTACCATCAGACGATTATCTGTTCTATGTACAGAAAAATGAATTTATAAAGCTGAGCATGGGAATTCCCGCCTCAGCTAGATCATGAAAACAATATGAAAAATAATGTATTGTATTGTATCTTATTACAGGTCTCCTCTCAGAATTGGATGAACTTCGGATCCCCCTGATAAAGCATTTCACCCGATAAACAGCCTCATGCTTTAGGGGGCAACTGTTATAGACATTTTTGTGCCTTACAGCATTGAGCATGAAATTTCCATAATCTAAGGGATCCAAAGTCCCTAAACATGTTGTTCCTACCCCTAGAGGAACAAGGCTAACAAACCACAGCAATTCACAGAAGTTCTCCACCAGAAACTGCTCAAAAACAAGTCAATTCAGGATCATTTCAGTGGCTACACTAGCTGTTTGCGCTGAATGTCAAAGCCCACACTGGCTACCTGCGTTGAATGTCAAAGGGAACACTGGCTACCTACGCTGAATGAGAATGGACAAGTGGCAAGCTCATTTCTCAAGGTGTCAAAACCCAAGAAGCTTCCAAAATGACACTTGCCTCAGGGAATTCGACTGGTGATGAGTAAGAGGTTCCAAATCTCCAAGTGGAAGCAAGAACCTCCAAGTGGAATCAAGAACTGACAGAGGGAGAGGACACTAGTCATATCTCAAGCTGACTCATCCTCTCTCCAAACATCTATATATGGATCTCTCCTCCATGAGATCTAGAGGCTGGAATTTTGTTATTGCAAAGAATTGCTGTTGGTTTGAGATTGGAATCATTGGGTGCTTAATGATTTGAAGGGGGTGAAGATAGGAATTCCATTTGTTGGGAAAGAGATGCTGGATTGGAGCCCTCTGGGTTGTATCTCTTCCTGAACCCTGTTATTCATCAATAAAGCTATCTTGGTTTCTCCTACATGATGATGTATTTTTGATGTATGAATGCATTAGTATGTTTATTTTATTTCTAATCCTAAATTAGTTATGAATGTGAATATATGTCTTTGTGTAGTGTTCTTCTCTTGTCACAAGTAGTTGTTCTCTTGTCGAAAGTAGCTATTCTCTTGTGATCTTGCAGGAACCCGTTGAAGCTGGACAAGCAAGAAGGCAAGTAGCTGTTCTCTTGTGATCTTGCATGTACCTGTTGAAGCTGGGCGAGTGAGAAGGCAAGTAGCTGTGAACTCCCAAAGAGAAGAGAGACCGGATCGAGGGACAAACGGAAGACTCCGGTAAGTCTATTGATCTCTCTTCTTTCACATTTCATAAAGGAAGAAACCAGAATAGCTGTCTCTGTTTGTTGCTAAGGCACTGTCACACTTTAGGTGGATAGGATCGTCCTGCATAGGCATTTTTCCCCACAACAACTCTCCATTGCCATCTTCCATTTTCATCTTCCATTTCTTGTCATTTTCATTTCGCAAATAAGCCCTGCTTCAATGCAAATTATTGAGTCCATAGTCCTTTGAGTCTAAGTTCTTTGTAAAAACACCTTGAGGCTTGCATGCCTTAATGGCAAGTTCTCATGCTAACAAACAATGGGAATACATTAATGTCCCTTGTTCATCAGATCTTCTAGGTGACTCGACATCGACAAATTCATTCGTACCTAGCAAGATGTGTTTGGGCATATTGACTCTCATTGTTATCAATGGTGAGAGTTCTCATGTTGACTAGTGGCATCCATTAATGGCCACTAAGCCAACAATTTCCTACTATGTTCGACATCAGAACATATTTTCACATAATAGGAATTGTGCCAATGAGTTTTGAAGACATGAAGACTAATATTTTCAGCATTTTGGAGCAGATTCAACTAGTTTTAGTAGAAGCAATAAAAATTCATCTTATATCTTTATCCATGACTCCTCTTGTTCAGCCAATTGAAGAAGAATATGATCATAATTTTGCAGCCACCACACATACAACTCATCCATCCCAAAGGGTAAGTTAAGGTACGTCATTTTCTAACTTTTGACCATAGAATTCCATAAAAATCTAGAATGATAATTGTTGGAAAAACATTTCTCTTCCTCATTTCATAAAATTGTCAATACCATCAGTTGGGGGGGAAATACATTCATCTTCATATCTTGCCATGTCCATATCATACTCAGAAGCCCACATACTTCCAACATATATTAACTATTAAATTGTTATTATGAGCATACAATGGCTTTTCAAAAAGTGCTTAAAGGATAAATTGGATACAAACAAAATCATGGTTGTCACACAAGAACCAACCATCATGCAATCCAATAAAGATATAATTTGCAAAAATAATCAAAATATCATTATGCAAAGTTCAAAGATCAAAATAGAATGCAACAACAAAAAAAAAATTGGTTGTAACACAAGAACCAACCATGTTGCAATTCAAGTAAAACACTTTGCAAAAATATGAAGTTATCAGATGATATCATGCAAAGTTAAGCCAAAGCTCAAGGATCAAAAGAGTTAATGTAATATATATTGCATGAGGACATGCAATAACTTCAGTTGGGGGGTATCTTGGGTCTTGAAAATGTCATTCATTTCCATTACACTTTCACTATTATGTCCATTATATCACCTCCATTTCACTATTATGTCACCACATTCATTATCATTGGGCCACATTCATGTTTTTCCAAACTTTATCAATTCTTAGTCTTTTTAAGTGAATTTGTGGTTAAAAATTAGAAAATAATATGCATATGCTTATACCTAACAAGTGGGTTGAGATTGTTGACATGTGTAGGTCAAAAGGAGGCTTCTAGAAGACCCTTATGTGGCACTCTAAGGCGAAATTCGAATTTGAGTGGAAAGAATCATGGGATCATGAGGATATGTGTCACATCTCCTAATTGTATTGAAACTCTAAGAAGACATGTGTCTTATCAGTTCCTATTTTGATTAGGACTCTAGAGGTAGGGGGAGAGATTCATGGACTCTCATTAATGAGATGGCTTCTCATCTTTTAGGAGATCTCTCTCCTTCATTTGTTAGTCTTAACTTGTTAGTTCTTAAGCTTGTTAGCTTGTGAGATGGCTTTGGAAAGCTTTAGAAAGCTTGGTTGTACTTTGTAATTTTGAAGAATTTAAATAAAGCTTTGATGTTCTCAACATGGAAGGAGATGTGAAGTAGATGTCATGGAGCATATTAGAATGTAAGGTAGAGTAGATTTCATTTTGTAATTTTGCTTTGATTTCATTATGTCATTTGATTGCTTTCAAGTTTGATAGATTAGATTTTCCATTCATATAATTTTAATTCATGTAAGTGTGTTCAATGGGTTGATTATAGATTAGTTTTTATTTACATGTTTTTGCATCAAATAGTGACATGAGATTTTCCTCTCTGCCGACTTTGTTTTTTTAGCTTTTCAATTTCAGTTATGCTTTGATTTCAGTTTTATTCATTTGCTTTGTCAGTTAGTTTAGATATCAACTTGCTCATATCATTGACGATTATCTCCGAAAGCCATAGTTTAGACTACCTGGCGAGGAATCGAACTATGAATGATGTGATTTGATTTTAGTTTGACTTTTCTGCAATTAGATATCAACTTTCTCATATCATTGACGATTATCTCCGAAAGCCATAGCTTAGACTACCTGGCGAGGAATCGAACTATGAATGATGTGATTTGATTTTAGTTTTACTTTCCTACAACTAAATATTAACTTGCTCATATCATTGACGATTATCTTCGAAAGCCATAGCTTAGACTACCTGGCGAGGAATCGAACTATGAATGATGTGATTTGATTTTAGTTTTACTTTCCTGCAATTAGATATCAACTTGCTCATATCATTGACGATTATCACCGAAAGCCATAGCTTAGACTACCTGGCGAGGAATCGAACTATGAATGATGTGATTTGATTTTACTTTTGTTAGTTTGCAGTTTTTTATTTGTTTAAGTGCAATAACTTAACTTTTATTTCCGTATTTAGACAAGCAGCAGAGACAATGATTTCATGATCAGTATTTCATATTTTATTTGATTGAAGTAGCTGCATATTTACACTTTTGTTTAAGTACTAATTCCATCAATAACATGTTTTGAGATCTTTTGAAGTGCTAAGTTTCGGAAGTTACCATTAGGGACATAAACCTTGTCTTGAAATCTACATCCATACTTGACCTTTAAAAGTATTCTTAAGACCTTAGAATAGGATTTCCATTTGCATTAGACACTTTAGGAGATCAACAAAAACAAAATCCCAAAACAAAATAAAATCAATAAAACAACGAAGTAAGAAAAAGGTTAACTAAGCACATATGGTGCACCACACTTCATCAGTTTACGATACCCGGATTGATAATTTATGTAGAGCAATTTAAGACGTTAAATTGACTAGACACCAACTATCTCACATACCACCATATCCTCAAAGGAGGAATCCTATGAATCTCTTACCATCCACATATACAACTTGTGATCACCCTCCTAAGATTCCTGAACCTAACCGTGGCAGACATTATCTCATATCCAAAGCCATTCACAAGGTTGGCCAAGACATAGCAGAAGGTAGACAACTATCTATTGTTGGGGTTCTTAGAGAAAGAAACACCCTGAACATGGCCCCCTAATGAAGTGGCTCTCCTTTAATTATCGTGGGTTAGCTAGTCCCGCTAAACGATTAGCCCTTAGGAGACTCTTTGATTTAGAGAAGGTGGATGTGATTTTATTACAGGAGACTCTTGGTCACTGTGAACATATAACCTCTTCCCTGGAAGTGATTCTACTCGGATGGACTTTCCATGCAATAGACACTCATGGACGTTTTGGTGAGATTGTGATTGGCATCAATCCCAGAGTCCTAAGGCTCCTTAATGTTTGGGGGAGGGAAGGAGTGCTAGTGGTAGATGTGTACTTTGAGGAACTTGGGATGGATATCTGAATTGTGAATATTTACGGCCAATGTCAAACCAGGTGGAGTTTTAGGAGACGATTTTGAAAACAACATATATGCAAATGGATAATATTATCCTAGAATGTGACCTAAATTTTTCACTGGGACATGTGGAATCCTAGGGAAACCATGCCCAAATTGATACACTCTCAGACATAATTGGTCCCCTTCTGGACTATTAGTGCTTGATCGACATCCCTATGGTTCGTCTACAACCTACCTGGCATAAGAGGAGAATAGGGGGTGCCATGCTTGTTAGTTGATTCGACTGATTCCTCATAAAAGAAGATATGCTAGACAAATTAACTCTTTTCAGACAATGGGTAGGATTGGGTGGTATTTTGGATCACTCCCTGATCTACTTAGATATCTCTAGTATCTCTCTGAAGCCAAAAGATCCCTTTCAATTCAATTTGACCTGGCTTAGGGATGAGGCCTATATAAGCTTTCTTGTCCCAAAAAGAAGATGATTGAATGGGCCAAGGAAAAGAAAAATAAGGATGCTATCTCCCTCAGGATGATTGAAGAGGAATTAGCCAGGCTATAAGAGCTAGGAGGAGGAGGTCTCGTCACAATCAATTCTAAAGATTGGGTCATTAAACTTGAAGTGGATAGGTTCAGAATTCTCAAGGAAAGAGAAGAGTCCTAGAGGCTTAAGAGAATAGCCATATGGTTGCAAGATGGATATGACAACACAAAGTTATTTCAAAAATTTACTAAAGGTCGAAAGGCCATCAAAACTATATGGTATCTAGAGAACGAGGAAGGTCAACTTGTTCATTGATTCACTCATCTTGTTGCTCTGGGAATTTCTCACTGGTCAATTATTTAAAGCCCCACAGGAAGCCTCTCTGGTAAAATTTATTAAAATAGTCGGTCTCTTTTCATGATTCATAGATGATGAAGTAGTCGAGGACCTCAACAAGCCAATGATGATGGGGGAACTTGAGATTGTGCTCAAATGGTTCAAGAAGGATAATAGCTTGGTTCTAGACGACTGGCCGGTGAAATTTTGTTTGTCTTTCTTTAAATTATGTGGTCATGATATTCTTAGAGTAACTGAAGAATGTAGAACCAATGGCCATATGCATGATTATTTTAACTCCACATTCATTGCCCTCATCCCCAAAACTGACTTGCCTTGCTCCTTCAAAAATTTCATAACTATATCCCTCTGTAATTGCATTTATAAGATCATTTCCAAAATTATTGCTAAACGTATGAAGCCTATACTTTCTCAACATATCTCCCAAGATCAGTTTTCTTTCATGGAAAATCATCAGATCCACAAAGCCATAGGAATTTCTTAGGAAGGGAGAAGGGATTCACTCCATAAAAATTAATAATCTGAAGGGCATGATTCTCAAAATCGACCTTTCAAAGGCTTTTAACAAGACCAATTGGTTATATTTATGGATTCTTCTAACACACTTGGGCTTCCCTATTTCAGTCATTAATTGGATTATGTGTTGCATATCATCTGTATCATACAGTGTCCTCATAAATGGATCAACATCAAACTTCTTCCATGTTGAGTGCGAACTCATGCAAGGTTGTACCTTAATGCCTTTGCTCTTCTCATTGGTAATGGAAGGTATGAGCAGAATGTTTGCCGAGGAAAATCAAGGTGGAAGAATAAAGAGAATGTTTCATCTTCTTTTTGTGGACAATGTCCTCATATTCCTGAATCGATCTATCAGTGAATCCATTGTCTTCAATACTATACTCAAGCTATTCTGTAAAGCCACAAGTATGGTGAGAAATCATTCGAAATCCACTCTGTCAACCTCAAGGTACTCTCAGTATCAAGTACATTTTGCAAACCATAGATTCCCTTTCTCACCCCATGATTTTGAAGATGGACTTAAATACCTCAGATTCTAGCTCAAGACCAATAAATACAAAACTGCTGACTGGTCATGGCTTGTGGAAAAAATTGAAACAAGACTGAATATATGGCATCATAGGTAGCTCTCAAGGGTAGGCTGCCTCGTCCTAATCAAATCAATTTTAGAGGTGATTCTTGTTTACTAGATGTCTTTGGCATGGATCCCCAAAGGCATTCTCTCTAGAATCCAACAACTATGTTGCAGATTCCTCTGGAGAGGAAACAAGGAAGGAAATACCTTTCCATGGGTCAAATGGGATCATATCACCTTACCAAAGAAATGGGGAGGCTGGGGCATGAAAAACTTTGTATGTTTCTTAAAATCCCTTACTGCAAAATTGGGTTGGCATGTCCTTACAACCAAAGATTTGTGGACTGAGGTGGTCACCATGAAATTTATCAACCTGCTTCGCACTGTCGACTTGATTATGAGATTGAATTGGAATAGAAATAATATATCCTCGATTTGGCGTGCTATGTTGAACTCAATTGAGCACATACGAGTTGGCTTGGCTTGGATAATATGATCGGGCAGTCAGGTCCATATCTAATTGGATCCTTGGTCAGGATGTGGGAATGCACACTCCCTTTCACCTGATCTCATCCAATATCTGGATAATTTTGGCATATAAACTCTAGAACACATTGTTGATCCAGGCAACACTACTATTTTTAATCAGGATTGGAAATCAGTGCTGGATCTCGACATCCCAGTTGCTTGGCATCAGGAATGGGCAAGCTATATTAACACTCTAGTTGAAGCACACGTTAGGATCCTGGACAGGGAAGACAATATTATATTGGTTTTATCCCAGCATGGAAAATACACACTTAAGGACAGATATCCCATCATCTATGCTGATCATAAGCACTCGATATTGTATGGTGGTGGTGCCCCCTATGGAAAATAAAATGCATGCCTAGAGCTAAGCTTTTCATGTGGTGATTTCTACATAACAAAGCTCCCACTGGACACAACCTTCAATGTCGGAATTTTCAGGGACCTTCATGGTGCGCTCTTTGTAGGAATGCCGAAGAGAGTATCAACCATCTTTTTCTCCATTGCCCCACAATATCTTCGTTATGGCATCAATTACATTAATTACTGCCTATCAACATTAGATGGATTGGACAGTCAATTCTATCTGCATGGGAATCGTGGTGGAACCAATCACATCCCTCTAAGCTCAGAAATCTCCCACTTCTGGTTTGCTGGAGTATCTGGTTAAGTAGGAATAAGCTTATATTTCAAGGGAAATCCCTCCAATCAGATTCTTTCTTCTGTACATATTTCTACACTTTACAACATGATCCCAGATGACGAGCCAAAACATCCTTATAGGAACATCATGATTGAATCCATTGATAAATCATTCTCGTGGGCATATTTTGATGGTTGTGCACAAAAAACAGGTTATGGTGGTGGTGCTATCTTATACCTCAATGAAGATCATTTTTTCAAACTAAGGATGGGTCTAGGAAGATGCACACACAACTACTCAAAACTAATCAGTCTTAGACATCTTCTCTCCTTTGCTTTAGAAAAAGGATGTAGACACCTTCATATTTTTGGAGATTCTAAACTTGTCATAATCTAGTTAAATATACAATTTGTTTGTCACATGCACACTTTAGAAATTATTGGATGATGTATTATTATTAAAATCATAGTTTGACTCCATTTATTGTCAACATATTTATAGGGAGAGAAACCAACTTTTTGATCTCCTATCCAAGGAGGTAGCACACCAACCACGTGGTCACTAGATGATACAAGAGCATAATGGACACGACTTTTACCGGTACCTCTTGAAACTTAAATTGGTTCTATAAGCCCCTAAGACACCCACATATCTTGTTTGACACTATTTGATGCAATAACGATGGAAGTAGCTAGCGTACTTACAAATCACAATATGTAGACACTATAGAACTAAACATGGACATAGTTAAAAATGTAAACAATAGGAAACAAAAGGAAAGGACAACATCAAACTTTGTATTGAATAATACACCAATTTTTGCCTATGGATTACAATATATAAATCTTGGTCTCTCTACATTTCATACATTTGCAAAATGGAATGATTTGATTACTAATTGGCCTTAGATTTCCCTAAGCATGAACTGGTATTCACTCGTCTTCTTTAGTTGCAAGTTGATAGAGTTGAAATTCTCTTTGAGATAATTCCTAGATTTATAGCATTCCCTCAATATGTTCAATTCACGTAGAAATTTATTAGTCTCTAAAGTGATTCACCTTCACTCGTGCCATCTTTGTGAATTCCCAAGATAGTGCATATCCAATCTCTCTTTAAGTGTCTCAAATTTTTCTCCTATGTTTTTCTTTTAACTTTTATAATAGTGTGTGGATCCATAAAAAAAATGTAACAACATGTATATCCATAACAAAGAGAAAATAATTTTGTAGCCTTTACTTCTATAACAACCACATACTCCTTCCATAGCCAATAATTATTAATGCATGATTACATGTGCCTAAAGATGCTCTGCATCAAATATAATCCTATCCAAATCATAACTATTAACCATTTGGTTATCTATTTCATTATATCTCCATCCACATATTTCAAGTAATATATCTTGTTCTAAGAAGGCGAAGAAGAAAGGAATTGTGGAAAATACAAACAAGGTTTGGACATTACGGTTTGCATGCATGTCATGGAATCAAATTAGACATTTCATATTTTAACACAATCAAATTGGTAGATGTATATTCACTTAACATGTGCCATATTCTTTCTATTCCCAAGGAACCCCATTCACATCCCAAGTTAATTTATGGATTTTGTATCATATTTCATTATGTTACGTTTTAACCATATTTCAATATGACATGTGGAGATAAGATTTAAGATATTTCAAAGGCTACTTTTAAGAGCTCTTTCATTCAATATTCATGATGATCTTGGTGCTAATTAAGAATAATTGTACTGAGAGGTGCATTCTATAGTCCCATGTAAGGGAAATGTGCAATTTTTTCCATTTTCTTAAAAAATAAATGTTGACTATAAAAAAAAGGAACATAAAAGAAATATTATTTCACTCTCACTCTTAACCATAAATGAAATATTTTGATATCCATATGAAGAAACATAACTTTATATTAACTTAGAGAGATATAAAGTAACTAGAAGTAAAAGAACTTACATTTTCACTTTTGACCGAAAGTAAGAAATATAATTCTTATATTTTAAAAATTGTTTCAATACAACACTTAAATAAACTATTTGAATATTGATACTCACTAATTTATTTCAAGATCAATTTCTTATATATGTATATAGAGAGTGTGTAACAAACATAATTAGTTAGGGTAATATAGGGATGTGCTCTATTTTAAGGGACACACCTCATCATGTAAACCAAATTATATACACACCTAGTACTTATACAAGGGGGCCTCCAAATCATGTCCATTGCATCCACTATCTCCAATGCCACATTGTCGTCCCCTAATGTCCCTATTTTGTGTTGTCCCCTTCGTACCACCTTACACTCTTCTTATTCTACTTTATTGCCATTAATCATTGTTAACCTTGTCAACCTTTTTGTCCTATCTTTTGGAAAAATAAATCGCCCTTATCATGCCCTCGCATTAGACCCTTTCCCTATGTTGTCTAATCCACTGTTCATTGTTGTCCCCTCGTTGACATTATTCTTTTGTACCTAGTTAGCCACTACATCATGACTACATCATGCTTGTGTACCCAAGTAACCATGATCCAGGTTCGGGTGTAATGAAGGACCCTTCCAAACCTTTTACTTTTGTGATGTGTTAAATTGCATCTTAAATGAACATAGATGAATACATTTACATGCTATAAAGAAGAGGAACAAGACAATCATCAACACATGAAAACATAAGCGTTGATAACGGAGTTCATCCAGGAGGGACTACGTCTCTGGGCCCCGGTGTTAAGATGGTGTAGGCCGCTGCATTAAGTGCTGTTAATAGTGGTGATGTACATAGAGATGATGTCACTATCATACAAGGAAAATGCCCTCACGCAGGAGTGGCTCTAAGAGATGTTCCACTACAGGATCTCTTAGTCAAAAGACTCCTATCAGTATCACACAAACTCATGCATGATGAGCATCCCGCCAACATGGCATAAAAGGGATCTCAATGCAAACATGCCCGACGACACATGAGTATCCCATCAACATACAACAAAGGCATCTCAAGACATAACATGATGATTCATGACAACAAGTACATCACATAGGCGATTCTACGTCACATTAAGTAGGAACCATAAAAATGAGTACGAAACAAGATCCCATATCAAACATCAATCAAGGACCTATGAAACACAATGCATAGCAAAAGAAGTACATGAACACTACATATACCTCACAACCAAGGGCCATATGAAGAAGCATATGTCAAACTGCTGAAGCTATTTGGACCATCCATCTCACGACATCAATCGCATGACTGCTCGCACATGGATGTTGACACCTGCATTCCACTTAGAAAAGTGGCTGAAGAATAGAATGAGAGAATGAGAAATCTTAATGCACCATCAGATTTGCGACGTCGAATAGTGCAAAATCAACTGTCCAATTTTTGAATTTTGAGAAATTGAGAATCTGGGGCTCAAGGAATCCTTTAGATTCCTCAAAGATTTTTCTCCATGGGTGGATTGGAAATATGCAACTCCAAAGGTGAATATGACTTCGCCATTGCGATCCCTGCGGAAAACCATGAAAAATGACTATAAACTTGACTATATTCCGACATGGAGAAAAATTACCTCCTTAGGAAAATTGCAAGGATCATGGTTCCATTCCCTGTTTTTGCAGCAATCATGGTTCCACCCTCATATTGAAAATGGCCAAAAAATGTAGAACTCTGACGAAGACACGAACATCGCCATTGTGTTCGTGGCATCAAGAAGTGTTGAAACCATATAAAATTTGTCAAAATCTGACAAAGTGAAAATTCACCCCTCTTGCAAAATGTTGCCTTGAACTGCGTGCCAAGATTCTGCCTCCTCTGTCTTGAAATCCACCCCCACTCCTAGTTTTTCCATCTCTCCCATGCACTGTTGTTATAGACATTTTTGGGCACTGCAACCCCAAGCATGAAATGTCCATAAACTAAGGGCTCCTAAGTCCCTAAAAGTGTTGTTATAACCCCTAAAGGAACAAGGTCAACTGTTTACAGCTTCTCTTAGAAGTTCTCCATGAAAAATTGCTCAGAATTGGTCAAAACAGGATCATTTCAGCTGCTCCATAGGCAAAGTGCGTTGCATCTCACCTAAACACACTGTGTGGGTGCGTTGCATTTCAAAACGCCCTTCTATGGGGAGCGATGGGTGAGAAGTGACAAATGGTAGTGTCATTCCGCGAGGTGGAGGCATGGAAACTTCCAGAAACTTCTCCTGTGACACTTGCCTCTCTGAATTCGACCAAGGATGAGTAAGAGATCATCAATCTCCAAGTGGAAGCAAGAACTATCAGAGGGAAGACACTAATCAAATCACAAGCTAACTCATCTCCCTTACAGATATCTATATATGGATCCCTCATCCCAGAGATCCAGAGGCTGGAATTTTGCATATTGTAAGGAATTGCTATTGGTTTCTTGAGACAACATCAGATTGTTGGGTGATCTAAGCTTTTTATGAGGTGAAGAGGGGCTTCCTTGCTGAGAGGATGATGCTGGGTCAGAACAACTGGTTGTAACTCCCCTTGGCTCTTTCTTGTTTATCAATAAAAGCTATTCAAGTTTTCCTCCATACTCTTGTGTCATTCATGTTTGCTGCATTTGTATGGTCAATTTACATCTGATCCTAGATTGTTTATGATTATAGATCCATGTTCTTGTATAGTGCTATGCTACTGTGATCTTATAGGTACTTGGTGAAGCTGGGCGTGCAAGGGAACAAGTAGCGAAAGACTATCAAGAGAGAGAGGAATCGGACTAGGAGATTAGCACAAGACAGAGGTTGGTCTTCTTTGTTCTTCTCTCATCTATACTTCATAAAGGAAAAACGAAAGTAGCTTTGCTTTGTTTGTTTCTAAGGTAGCTATCACACCTTAGTGGGATAAGCAGTTCTGTGTAGACACTTTTCCCTGTAACAAAATGGCGACTCCACTGGGGACGAATTAGTTTGTTTGTTTATCTTTCTTGTTGTATATTTTATAAACTTACAGACGGAGCCTGAAGTCGAGCCAGGTAGCTTTTGAACTGCATTTGCTATGCAAATGTGAAGTTGATAAATGCCGCTTCAGTCAATCTCCGGGATTTGTTTATAACTTAAACAACTGATTCACAAACTCTCTGATTGCCCCTTGTGGTAGCTCTTAGAACCTCCTTAGATCTATCCCTGATTGTTGCATTACTGATTATGAGTTGCTCGGCCAAAACCCATGAACTGAACTGTAAACTGTGACCCGGAACCCAAGCAAAGTCTCATCTCTGGCCCAACGCAGGTACTATTCTGAGAATCTGAAATTCAACGCACTTCCCGAGTGTAGTAGGTGCGTTTCATTTCAAATTCCCTGTGTTACAGGTGCGCTGATTAGACTAGGCATTCTTCAGTTTTAGTTTCTGTAGTTCATTCTTTCCAGTTCTATTCATGAATTTTTCTGCTTGTGATCAATATATCTCTGTTTGAAACTCCTTTTCTTTGCTGTTATTCCGCCTCCTTTGTACAAAAGAACTGTAAATGTTTTTGTGTGTTTGTTGAGTCATTTTCAGTTCTCCTTTGCAAAATTAACGTAATCGTACTGTCGTCCTTTGATTTGAAAGCGTCGCAAGTGTCGTTTTCAGGCATAGGAAAGAGTTTGATTGCTGTAGATAGTCGATTATCCTGTTACTATTGTATTTGGTCTGAATTTGTAATTTTTCTAGTGTCGAAAACAAGTATTCATTTCCAAATCGTAAGGTGTTGTGATTGCCTCCATTTTTGATTTCGAAAAGAAACTTGTTGATAACTGTCGCTTGAAAAGTAATTCAGATTTGTGCATCAACTTTCTTTTTATCATTTACATACTAAGAAAGTCAAAAACAAATACATGCATGTGCATTTGCATTTTGACTGTCTGATTGGTTTGATTTAGGAAAGTGCAATTAGAGTGTGATCTTTGCTCTTTGTGAAAGAATTCTGTCTTTCTTTCCTTAGTAGCTAGGATTTTCATTGCACAAAGAAGATAAAATACTATTTATCATCTTAGATTGCATTTTAGGAATTACACATCTACATCTCGCGGTGAACCTGAAAGGCAAACTTCATAAACAAGATCAACTATAAAATAAATTCAACGAATCTAACAACGCTTTGGAACCTAACGCACAACATTTAGAAGTCTAGGCTAGAGACGTATTCCAGCATTGTAAAGCCTGGTAACTGTTGTTCTCACTGATGGTTGGGTGATTCCTCCACTTTGAGACGATAAGTGCCAGTACGGACTTGTGCTCCCACGTACCGTCAAGTATATTTTGGGAGACCACAATAGGCTTAATTCTTTATCCGTAGGAAGCTATGTCTGCCGCCTTATCGATCGCAATGCACTGAACACAACATTCGGGAAGATTGACTGCCGTACCATAAAAAGTATTCTGCAGTTTTGCGATTGGTTTGGTAATCCCTCTACCTAGATTTCTAGAGTAGTCCCTTTCGTTCCTTTTCAGACTCCTTAACGGAAAAGGTCCATCTGAGCACTTGTCACTTCAGGCTCATTAAAAATCGAAGGCGACTAGAGTCATCTTTTGTTTTTTCTCTACTCTTTAAAATTGAAAAAACAAGTTGTGTCAAAGCATCTAAAGTTTATTTTAAACGGAATAATCATCACCTTTTCCTATGTTGATCTTAGGTTGAGAAAATGGAACCCACCAACCAAGGAATTCCCCTTAGAGGAAATCCTAGTCCTTTCTCCTCTTGGGGAGATGTTGGTGCACCCCATATCGCCACATTGTCGCTTCCAGGATTGACAATCGGCTTGCCCGTATGGCTCTTCTCAACCTCTGTCGTTCAGAACACCGCAATTCTTGAACAATCGAGTCAGCAACTAGACGAGTCCAGAGTTACCCACCAACCTTCTACTTCCTCCAATTCTTCCTCTCCTCCTTCTTCCACGCTTGATGGGGTTGGTAAAGCCAAAAATCAAGTACTTGAGAAGAAGAAGGAAAAGAAGAAGAAAGAGAAGAAGAAGAAGGAGCCAAAAGTGAAAGGGGGAAACCAAGCGTCGTCTAGCGAAAATCCACACGTTGCACCGACCAGGCATAAATCGCCATGTGTCATTTGCAAAGGAGACCACTATCACAGAGATTTTCCTTGCATCCCTCAGATCTTAAGGGACTGGTCTCCTCGTTTTCACAACCCAGTGTCGTCAACCTCTGATGATCATGTTGAAAACACACCGTCGACTAGTGAAAGTGAAGCCCCAGGACAAAAAGGAAAATATAGATTTCCTTGTAAACTGTGCGAAGGCGACCATGCCGTCCACTGTTGTCCCTTCTTAGACGAGGCTAAAAGAGTTTTGGACGATCATCCGGTCTCACTGTTATGACTTCCTCCTGGATATAAAAAACTCTTGCCAAGTCCGTCACTAGTTGAAAAGCCGGCTGACCCGCTCAGGTGGTCGGCCGAAGCATCTATCATTGAAGACAAACCATCTGAACCCATACCAGACAAAAGTCAAAAGGTCGAGGTGACAGTTGACCCGGTCTTGCCTTCAGAGGTTCCATCTTCAGATGATACAGTCACCGAAGAGAACAAGGATGACACCGTCCAAATTCTTTTCGTAAGCACAAACTCCGATGAACATGGGGGAAATTTACCTGTTCCTTTACCACAGGAAGGAAGTTCATCAGAGTCATACCCGGCCGTCTATTCGGTCCCACTTCCAAGCAACCTAGTTGTCTCCTTCAACTGGAATCAACTAGGCAGACCCCGTTTACCGACTAGTGTACCATTCCAAATTATTGCTCAAATATATAGAATGGTTATGGCTGGTACCATCATAGATGAAGGGGCTTCTGTGAGTATCCTTTCCTCGACTGCTTGGAAAGTGCTTGGTTCGCCATCGCTTTTGCCTGAAATGAGAAATCTAACAGGCTTTGACAAAGGAACCAGTCGACCGTTAGGGATCCTTCCCAATGTGCCCATAACATTGAGAGGGAAAACCATTCAAATGAACGTAATGGTAGTTCAAGGACCCCTGGATTATAATCTACTCCTTGGATGAGACTATATTTATTGCATGGGAGCCATTGTATCATCACTCTTTAGAGTGATGTGTTTTCCGCACGAAGGAAGAGTGGTCAAGCTCGTAGACTAGCTTTCATTTCCCGGATCACACAGAGCAAATAGTCATATACCATCCCTAAATGGTCTTTTCACACAAGGAATGTCCCATCAATCTCCAGTCCGTCCACCTGATGAGCGCGAGTGATTCGGGAGACATGATTGAAACCCAGGGGGCATGCACCCTGGTCTGCTTCGGCAGGAAAACTTCGGGTATAGGGTAGGTTTCCGCAAGAGACATATGACTGGTTTGTACTCCCATCCGTGATTGGAAGAGTGAGTTATTCTGGAACAATATTCTCTTGTCAAAGTTACGTGATTGGAGTAGCCTCCTCCACTCACCTTTGTCTATTTTTGATAGACATCGCCGAAGAAATGTTTTGTTTGCACCGTAAATAGAACAATCTTTGGTAACCTGAAAGAGGATTACCTTTCTTGATAAAACAAATGTTTTGTCAGTTTGAACAAAAGGTGGCCTTGAAACTTTATTTTATACCTGGGGGCATGCAAACCTTTTGGCATGCAAGCGAAGAGCGACTATTTATTTTTTTAAATTTGTAGATCCTCTAACCCTTTAAACTCGTAGGATTGGTCGTTTCCTAACTTGCATAAAGAAAGGATGTGGGGAAAAACTCTAAAAATTGCCTTTTTAAAATGGGGCATTCTTATTATACGACTGGATTTATCGAGCAGTTTTAGCGCATAGTTCAAGATCGTTAAAAAATAAACATAAGCCATGAGCAAATGTCCCCCCCCCACGTTTAAGCTCATTAAAAAATGAACTATTTCCCGATAAATCATCATCGTGAATGTAGTACTTCAACCTTTAAAAGACTTGGTTGTGTTCTCACCATCACCTCCACTCTGTATTGGCCGATCATTCACCTCCATTTGATTGTTTACCCCTTTTGAGGAACAGCTGCGAAGAGTGATCTCACTAGCCATCCTTGTAACACTGCCGTGATTGGAACATTCCAAACCTTACCTGGAATCAGCTGCTACCCATTTTTATCACTCGTTCATCAAAAGACGAGTCTCCTTTAAGCTCTTTTCAGCTGACTCATAAAATATGAAAAGATTGTCGAGCCATTGGCCTCTCTAGCTCGTTAAAGGGACCGAAAGTGCTATCCCTCCTCTAAATTTTAATCTTTTTGGACCTGAGGGATTATTACACAAAAAGATCGAGCGCTTGTTTTGTTCGGCTCGTTAAAAGGATCGAAAATTCATCCCTTCTATATTGTTTTATAATTTTTCGGACTTAAAGGATTAGATGACGAAAAAGGAATTTTGGAGTTACCTTTACATTCCTTTTCAGACTCTCTAAAATTGAAAAGGACCGAGTTATCTTTGTCGTTAAACTCGTTAAAACTTAATAGCGGCAAACTTGTCTATAAACGAGAACGAGTTTCACTATCGCTAGGCTCGTTAAAACATAGCGATGGGTTTGCCCGAAGGGCAAATTATAGAACAAGCATATGTTATCCTCCTCAAGATTGACAAAAAAAAAGAGGTACTGGTCAGCGATGACTGGGGAAAAATTGGGAAGAAAACTTGAAGAAACTTTGTTGGTAGCAAGTCGCTCTTGAACATGACACTTTCACTCCGCATCCAAGTCGGGTTGGGTTGTTTCATTCACCGGTCACATCACCATGGTCCCATCAAACCATCCACATTTGGGGTTAATGCTACCAATCCATCACGTCAGTGTCGCCAATATGTTCAAGAGAAGTCATTCAAAGAATTCACGTGTGTCTCACCTGCTACAATACATTTACGCTCCATTCTTTCATGACCGCCACCCTGAACCTTATATCACCAAATCGTTTTCACCTCCATTAAAATCATTTGCTCCATTCCGTGTCATTGATGTGGGATTCATTAAGGCCCTCCTATGACGGATCACTTTTTTTCAACATCAGCTCATTATCCAAGAAGTCGATCTAGGAACACCCCATTCAGTACTTTGAAGCTTGCATGCCTCAATGGAAAGTTTCTCACTTTCGGCGACAGGTTTACATCAATGACCTTCGACCGAAAGATTTTGCGTGGTGTTCGACGCCAAGTCCTTTATTCACACCATGTGAATTGTACTGCAGTACCTTGAGGGTCATTATCATTATCAGTGATTCCTCTCGCGCCTGTTAACAGCTTATATCATTGGCTGGTAATCAGGCGATGTCTTTCCATGTTCGACTCCAGAACATCTCTCACATGGATCGACTTGTACTCCGAGTGAAGATCGAACGAGATTGAAGACCCCGGATCTAGTTTCATCCATCCGGGCTGCGATATATATTCAGGGAAATAAAGACATCAAATGTACATGATTGCTGTGTTAGCCTCCTGTTGCAACAGGGTTTCATTTTTCATGATTGACATTTTTACATGCCAAATATGTCATACTTTGCAGGCTGCAGTGTTCCATATTTCCACAAGATGCCATGAAGGGTGCTAGTCCAAATGCACTGCTGTATTCCAATTTTGATGAGTTGTTTCATTTTTGAAGAGTTCTTAAAGGGAGGTCCAAACAGTCTAATCTTAGTCTCCCTAGGTTTCAATTTCCTATTTTAGAATATAGAGAATGTATCTGTCCAAACATTTTAATCTTGGCAGATTTGTAGATAGGTAGAGAATCAAAGGGACCCAACTGCTTAATCTGGGCCCTTGGCAGAAATAAGGGTAGAATTAGATAGGAGAACAGAAAAAAGAAAAATTGTAAAGATGGGTCTGCAAGTCTAAGTGCACCCAAATCAAAAGAAGAAAAAATGTTAGGTGAGTAGGCTGGGTAAGTAGCTGTGTGGTTGCAGAATGATGATTTATGATCAATTTTGTGTTATAAAGTGTTTTATCTTTTCAAATCACAGTTATCAGGCAGTTTTCATCTGAAGGAGCTTAAGCTGGACATCACTAACTGCCCCTTCTTCTAATTCCCCAAGTCATTTACTTACTTCCCCAAAGAGGTCAAGATCTGCTTGATTCCTCTTAGTTTCATCATTCTCCATGTCATTTGTCTTAGTGAAGATTTGCCTCAATCAAGGATCCTTTATTTCTCATTTACAAGTTATTTTCCCCAAAATTATCTTAAGGTCCCCTACCTTAGCGCCTTCTTATCATCTCCATATTAACTACTAACTCTAGTACATAACTCCATATCAATTTTCCCCTTCCCCTACTAAAACTATGTATAATACTCCCCTATGTAAATATCCCCTCCCTGGCAATTTAGCCATATTTCTTCTAAGTCAGGGAAAAAGCAGTCTATCTGGGGTTGTTTTTAGCCCATCCGTGTCATAGCAGGAGTTAGATGACACCTGGTCATGCTAATAACCTCTCCCCTAGCCCTAAAACCCTTAAAAAACCCACTTTTTGCTCCCTTACCCTAAGTTTTGTGCATAAAAACATTAGCCTGCGCTCATTAAACCCATATAACCCTCAAACTCCGCCGTTCCCTAAGTTTTAACCCACCGCCGTGCATTATTAAAATTGAAATATTCCGTGTATATTCCCGCCCCTTATCCCTCTGCCGCTTCACATTCCCCGCCAACCGTTAGATCTGGCCCGCCCAAGATCTACGGTGGGCGGGCCTTCCCGTCTCCCAACGCGCCCGAACGTTAGCGTCCGGGAGATGGGCGGTATTGCTGCCATACTCCCGCCACGCATCGCCTTCTGGGCTGTGGTGGAGCCCCCCCTAACAAAACCACCTCTGTCCAAAGGCAGTGTGCCCCAAAACCAAAAATCGCCTCCTGCCCAGTGATGTCACCCGCTTGCGTCACCCCCTACCCAGTCACCATGACACGTCATCTGCCTGCGTGGCCTCCTGCCACTGTACTGCCGAGTCACCCTGCCACGTGTCCTGCCACCGTGTCCCCTACCGTACGTGATGATGTCATCATGCTGACGTCATCCTGCCACGTCATCCGCCATACGAGGTCCGTCATGCTGACGTCATCAGCAATTTTGGCGCGAAGGACGAAAATCGCACTCTGGAGCCCCGGAATCAGTTTCTGAGGCAGTTTTTGATGCGCGATTTGCGCCTAGTGCAAATCACGCATCGCTGGATAAATTAGGCCAAAATGGGGAATCTTTTCATTGCGCAGCCCCCAGCAAGCCCGAAAGGCGCCGAATGACCCGTTGTTTTTCACAAAGCATGCAGAAAGGAGCAAAAGACAGTTTTGAAGGAAACTGAGGGCCGAACAACGGCCATTAAATGTTGATTTAATGCACAGCACATCAGAGCAGCAACCTAGTTTATTGCCAAAGAGTATCAGAGGAAGAAGAAGAGCCAAAGAGTATCAGCCAAGATTTTTTAGTGGCTCAAAGCAGCTAAACATTGATGAGCCCCTCAACAAAGTCAAATCGATAAGTGTGAGCCCATCCCTGCCTTCAAATCACAACTAAAACATTTAAGGCAGCCGGACAGCAATGGAACAGAAACCCATGCACAGTTATTGCAGAGGCAACTGCACCAAGCCACCGAGGACAAGCACATTCACTTCATTTTGATACAGCAGCCCTCAGCGCAGCCAAAGATATTTTCATGCATTTATTTCAGATAGGATTAGGTCAAATTAATTATCCTTTAGGACCTGTTTAGGTCAAGATGTAATAAACAAGTTGTAGAGAGTTTTCCCTATATATACCGCCCTCAGCGTTGTTTCAAGGGTTGGAAAATTGGTATTTTTCACTAGAGACTCGCACTGTATACCTGAATTTGTTTCTGTAATCAAAGATTGCCGAAAGTTTTGAGAAGGGACTGTTTGATGTGTTTTTAATGTTTTTCTGGAGATTGAAGATGAAATTCTTGTGCTGCAACCTAATACAATAAGTGCTTCTTACCTCTGTTTACTGTTTACCATTATCTAAATAGCAGAAAGAAATATTAGCTTAGAATTTGTTTAAATACACTCTATGCTCAATTTCTGCTGTTTCTTTATGTTTTCCTCCGAATGAACTCGTAATGAATATGAATTCCTTCTGGCTCATATTTACCCCGATTCACCTGTGTGGGCCTATTATCTAAGGATTCTTTACTAGCCCCAGGTAGAGCTCTGTTATCTTCCCTTGTTAAGTTGATTGAGGGATTCTTAACTGCCCCTCATTACTTAGCATTCACTCCATCCTTTAAACCTGAAACATTGTTTCATTTGCAGCTACCTTGCTCCATTTTCTCTCTTGTGACCAAGAAAATGCACCAGCAGTCCTCCTTTCGACTCCACGCCCAATGGTTTGAAATTTTCAGACTATACTCAGCCTCTCTACCTGAGAACATCAATTTTCCCACCAAAACAAAACAAAAATCCCTGAACTCAATAACTAGCCTAAGATCCTTTTCAACAAAGCTAAATCTGAAAGAGAGAGCCCTCTCTGATTGCAGGTGGGCTAGAACCTGCAGTACAAAGTTGGTCTGTGGTTACCTTGGCCGTATCCTTTTCCGGAGCTTAAGGACAACTTGAGTGATAACATAATGGCGACTCCACTGGGGAGCTTTCCTCAGATAGTTTCATGAAGAAGGTAAGAAAGTTCCTTTGAGACCATAAATCAATCTTTTCAATTGTTGTTTACCTCTTAAGACTACAAATGAAGCCTGAATGTCAGCCAGGAAGCTTTTGAAACTGTTCTTTGCTTCGCATTAACAGGAGTAAATAAATGTTGCTTCAGTCAATCTTCATGCTAGTTTTAAGTTATAAATAAGTTGTCCCAAATTTTGATTAGTTCGTTGCTATTTCTAAAACATTCCCAGAAAAATACCAAAAACAAATTTGGAAGCTGGCTCCCAAAATAAAAACTCGACATACAAGGTCAAACCCAGATCCGAATCCCCCAGCTGCTTTTGAAAACCCTAACCTAATCCCTAAGATCCTTAGGAAGCAAGAAAGACAGGAAAATTTTGCTGATTTGAGTCCTGAAACAGCTCACCCAAGCTGTGTTCCAACTCCCGTCAAGGTTTTATTTCATTCAACCCCTGTTTCCCTTAGTTCATCATCCACATCTCATAGCACTCCTTCCACACCTTCATTCACTGCACATACTACCACTACTGTTGTTTCCAGTGTTCCAGTTACTCCTGTGATCCCTGTTACCCCAGTTGTTCCATTTATCCCCGTTGTTCCGCTTATCCCTTTTAATATGGCTAATAGATATGCACCCCTGCAATTACCTGCTAATGCTGGGGCTTTACCTCAAGAGTACCAATCGAAGATCACATATTTTGATAGTACTGGTCCTTTTACTGCCCTTCAGCACACTAAAAAGATGCAATATTATTTTGAAAACTACGAAATAGATGATGATAGCGTGAGAATGAGAATTTTTGTTCAGAGTTTAACAAGTGATGTAAGAAATTGGTTCAGATCACTCGCTGCAAATTCCATAACCACCCCAGATGAACTTTACCAATCTTTTACCAACAGATGGGAGAAAAAGAAAGACCCCTTGCACATACTAGCCGAATATGATACAATTAAAAGAGGTCCTCAAGAAACTGTTTTGGAGTACTGTGCAAGATTCAATAATGTATATAACGCAATACCACAGAACCTAAGGCCTCCCCCTGATCTGGCCTTGTATAAATTTCCTGATGGATTTGACCCGGATATGGCATACCAGTTAAAAGAAAGAGCTCCTCAGACCCTTGTAGACATGCAAAATGTTGCTGTCAGCATTGAGGCCAACTTAATTGCCAAAAGAAACAGAGCTAGGATGGAAAGAAGAACCACCTTTAAGGATGAACCCTCAGCCTTTGACCATAAGCTTGATGCTATTATTAATGGCCTGCAAAGATTGGGGGAAAGAGTAGAAAACGTTGAAAGAAAAGCATCATGGGAAGGACAACAGTCCAATACCATAAGGAATCCAAATTTTAGAAAAACACAGAACACAAATGCTGGTAGGTCTAATCAAGACCATGACATAAGACCTCCTTTCCAAGATAACTATGTTGAAGGATCCACTTCTAGTCCACCCACAGAGGACACTCACATGAATTTGATGGATTTAAATGGTGAGCATCAGACTTTCCTGAGCCAAGAAGACCAAAATGAACTCGATTATGGTCAGTTTCAAACTAAGTTTGGTGAGTCTTTTGATTTCAAACAAGGTTATGATACTGATGTATATGAAGTACACAAACAATATAAGCTGAGAACTAGGACCATTGACATCTCTAAACCTTGTAAAACAAAGGAAGGCAAACAACCCAATGAGATTAAAAACAAAGCAGTTGTAACAGAACCAGCTGATACAATTGTCCCAAACCCATAACAAGTGACTGTAGAAGATATAACAGAGATGCAGCCTTCTGTTGAGCAGCCTCTATCACCTCCTTCCTCAAAAGAAAATTCAAACAACGTTCCAAAAAGTCCTCCTGAAACTGTAAAACCGCAAGTAGTCAATCCCCACAACGCTGAGAAACAAGAGAAAACTGCAGATAATTCAAATGAAAAGGAGAAATCTGCCATTATCAACACCAAGACCCCATTGGAAAATCCATTTAATATAGAGGCAGAAATAGCTAAGTTGAAGATATCCATCCCCCTCTCAGAACTTGCCAAACACGATGTATATAGGCAACAGATTCAGAGATCACTTCAAATGCCAGAGGTTAAGGACAATGTAAATGTTTTAGATGACACCCCAGAATTGTTGTTTGGTTCAGAAGTTAATGGAAAATCAACATATGGACCTGTCCCACCCTTTTATGTCAGTTTGCATATACATGACAAAGTTTTGCACAACACTATGTTTGATTCAGGGGCATCGCACAATCTTATGCCCAAAGTAGTTATGGAAAAACTGAACCTGGATGTTACAAGACCATACAAAGATTTATACTCATTTGACTCCAGTCAAGTGAAATGTTTAGGCCTCATCAAAGACTTGTGTGTCTCCTTAGTCCAATATCCCAATAAGACCATCCTCGTGGATGTGGTGGTGGCTGACATCCCACCAAAATATGGTATGCTCCTATCAAGATCATGGGGAGCAAAGCTGCAAGGATCCCTTGAACTGGACCTCTCTTATGCCACCATTTCTATCTTTGGGCAACCAAAGAGACTGTACAGAGAAACGCTGATGAAATATGTGGTGAGCAGTGAGAGCAAGCCTGAAAATTTTCCCATTTACTCAATACATTCTGACATGGATTCCTTTATTTTGTTTAATGATGACACAAATTCTCCAATTGAGGATGAGCCTTTGGCTCTAGAACAACAAACACAAATCAATGAAGAATCAGTTGCACATACCCATGAGACTGTCACAACGGTTAATGCGACCAGCATGCTAAAAGAACCTCCCCAAACAGAAACTTCAAGTCTGCCCAATCATAACTTAGTTGAAACTTTTGGTACTAACCACAAGCAAGAAATCATGTGGTACTTAGAGTTTGATGGCTCTGTTAACAAGTTAGGAGCAGGGGCAGGTGTCTAGATCCACAATACATATAACAACCATGCAGAAGGTCATGCCTACAGACTGAATTTTAAATGCACAAATAACATGGCGGAGTATGAGGCTCTGTTGTTAGGCCTTAAACTCCTTAAAGCTATAGGAGTTAAAAAAATGTCTATCCTAGGTGACTCTGATTTAATCATACAACAGATGAAAGGTAATTTTGTTACCAACGACAATAGAATGAGAGCCTATAGGGCTGCTGCCACTAATATACTCAATGCATTCACTGAATTCAAGCTTGACAAGATTTCGAGAAATCATAATATTCATGCACACAGCCTAGCCACCTTTGCTAGTACATGCAAGCTTCCTTTTGAGCCAAACCACCACTTCGCAGCTGAAATAAAACATAGGCCCGCTGTCCCAAATAACGTTAAAGATTGGCAAGTATTCGAAAATGATGCCCAGATTAATAATTTTCTTACCCTTGAGCATGAGTTTTCAAATATCAAAATTGACTTGGATACTATGACAGATTCAGAACAGCAAACAAATGAAGATTAGCAAGCTGTAACAGCTGCAACAGCCAAACAAATCCTAAACCCGACTGTTTTTGACAAAACAAACATAGAACAACTGAAACAAATGCACTTGGAAGAAATAGACAAAACAGAGGTAGAAATCATTGAGCTAAAAGATAATTTTCTGCCTACTGGCCTAACCCCATTAGAAGACATGTTTGACGCTAATGATGTGCCTAGAAAGCCAAAACTGCAGCCCATAAACACTGATATAGAAGAACACAACATTGGGACAACAGAAAATCCAAAAATGATCAAACTGTCCAAAAATTTGCCTCTTGATCAAAAGCCCAAGTACATTGATTTATTCAAAGAATTCCAAGATGTATTTGCTTGGAGCTATGAGGATTTGAAATCCTATGACACCTCGGTGATCCAACACACAATTCCCTTAAAACCAAACCAAAAACCCTTCAAAAATAAACTTAGAAGAATTAACCCTATGCTTCTTCCCTTGATTGAGAAGGAAGTAAAAAGGATGTGGGAAGTAGGCATAATAGCACCCATCATATTTTCTGAGTGGGTGTCCAATCTTGTTCCTACAAGAAAAAAGACAGGTGAAATCAGACTTTGTGTAGATCTCAGAAATTTAAACCAAGTCTCCTTAAAAGACCACTATCCTTTGCCCAAAATGGATCACATCCTACAAAGAGTAGTGGGGTCATGTAGAATCTCTTTGCTAGATGGTTTTTCAGGTTTCAACCAAATACTTGTTCACCCGGACGACCAAGACAAAACTGCCTTTACCACACCGTGGGGAACATTTAAGTATGTAAAGATGCCATTCAGTCTTAAAAACGCTAGTGCCACATTTCAAAGAGCAATGGATATTGCTTTTGCCAAGGAAATACATGATTTGCTAGTTGTCTACCTTGATGACTTAACCCCATTTTCCAAATCTGACGAAGAACACCTCAAGCATCTTAGGCAAATTTTCATGACATCTAGGAAATATGGTATTTCCTTGAATCCCAAGAAGTCCCTATTTGGCCTAGAAGAAGGCAAGTTACTTGGCCACATTATATCAAAAGATGGGATTAGAATCGATCCTGAAAGAATCCAAGCCATCCTCCAGATTCCATTTCCAAGAAACATCAAAGAGCTACAAGCATTCCTTGGGAAAATCAACTTCTTAATAAGATTTATTCCAAATCTAGCTGAACTAATATGATTGCTAAGCAACATGTTAAAAAAGGATGTCAAGGTAAGATGGTCCCTGGAAACCAAGCAAGCATTTGAAAGTATCAAAACGGCCTTAACCCAGACCCCTGTACTCACCAGCCCACAGTTTGACAAAGATTTTATCATATTTTCGTTTACATCTGATCACACGATAGCAGCTGTCCTTTTACAAAAGGATGAACAAGGAGCTGAAAAACCGATTGCATTTTTCAGCCGAGCTCTAAGAGACGCCCCTTTGAAATACCAAATCATGGAAAAGCAGGCCTACGCACTGGTTAAGGCCATCAAGGATTTCAGAGTGTACATCTTATATTCACATGTGATTGCCTATGTCCCACACGCTGTTGTAAAAGACATATTGACCCAAGAGGGATTAGAAGGCAAAAGAGGCAAGTGGATTGCAAACATCCTTGAATATGACATTGAAATAAAACCAACCAAGCTGATAAAGGGACAAGTTTTAGCTAAACTGATGTCCGAAACAAATTTTCAAGCCTTAGACATTAACCAGCTGGACAATGAACCGGAGCTGGCGACTCCACAGATCAGTGAAATCTTTTTGCAATCCCCATGGTACACTGATATATGCTTTGTATTGTTAAACCTGCATGCTCCCCCAGGATTGTCCAGAACCAAGAAAATATTTTTGAAAATGAAGGCTTTAAAGTTTTGTGTTATAGATGGTGCATTATTTTGGAGAAATCATGAAGGTATATTGCTTAATTGTTTAACCATGAATGAAACTAACAATGTCATGAAAGAATTCCATGCAGGTGATTGTGGAGGACATCTATACTAGAAGTCCACTGTTGATAAAATTCTAAGGGTTGGTTTCTATTGGTCCTCTCTTTTTGCAGATGTAAATAAGTTTGCCATGTTATGTCACAAATGCCAAATTTTTGGGCAAGAGAAAGCTGTTGCCCCTTCCCCTAAAACCCATCTCAACCGAAAAACCTTTTCAACAATGGGGTCTTGACTTATTGGAGAAATCCATCCCTCTTCCTCAAGCCAGCACAAATGGATCCTAACAGCCACCGACTATTTCACTAAGTGGGTTGAAGCCATTCCCTACAGACAAGCCAATGACACCATCATTATGCAATTCCTTGAGTGCAATATCCTTTCCAGATTTGGCTGCCCTGAGAAAATCATCACTGACAATGCCGCTGCCTTTAAGTCCAAAAAAATGATCAATTTCTGCCACAGATTTCATATTACCTTGGGCCAGTCTACAGCCTATTACCCTCAAGGTAATGGCCTGGCAGAATCTTCAAACAAAAGTCTCATCAATATCATAAAGAAGGTGCTAGAAGAAAACAAGAAGAACTGGCACAAAAAACTGATAAATGCCTTATGGGCAGATAGACTTTCAAGAAAAAGATCAATTGGGATGAGCCCTTATGAGCTGGTATACGACATGGAGGCCAGATTTCCTTCATCCCTGGGCATACCTACTATCAAGTTGTTACAGGAGATTCAGGCTGAACCAAATGACATTCAAAGAAGAATCAATCAGACTATTCATCTTCAGCAAACCAGAGAACAAGTTTATGGCAGAGCTCAAACTTTGCAAGAAAAGCTTAAAAAGATGTTTGATAAGAGAGCCAAGGCTGAGGATTTCAATATTGGTGACAAAGTTCTAAGATGGGACTCAAGAAGGGAAGACAAGGGCAAACATGCCAAGTTTGATTTTTTATGGAAAGGGCCATTCGTTGTTTCTGATGTTCAGGGAAATAACACTTATTTTCTCAGATCTATAGAGGACAACACTGTTGAAGAAGGCCCTGTTAATGGCCGTATGTTGAAACATTACCATGATCCCTTTTAAGGGACATAATGCAGTTTTGTATATATCCTTGTACAATATTATTTGTATATATTAGCATTTTGTTTTTATTTTTTACAAGCAGGCCGATTGCTTAAGGAATAGCAGTAAATTTTGTGAAGACACAGCCGATGCCAGTAGTCCAATTTTAAAGGCTCTGTCTCTACACCAATCTCAGCAAAACAGCAAGAGGAAAACTGTCACATTGCAAGCAATTCATGGTAGAAAAGAACTATTTGCCGTCAAAGACATACTCCAGCAGCATTGTACATAATCATCAAGCACGCAGAAGAAAGAAGGCGGTGATGTACAGTTCACAGTAGCCAGTTAAGGAGAGAATGGTTTAGATTTCAAAGTTTCATATTTTTAACAGCCAGAACAAAGAGGTGTTTCCAGTCTACAACAACAAATAGAAGATCAAGGCAGTCTGACCTGCTGTTCTTGGCTTTCCACAAGGAAAAGCCATCCCCAAGTGGAGCCAATGTTAGCCTCCTATTGCAACAGGGTTTCATTTTTCATGATTGACAATTTTACATGCCAAATATGTCATACTTTGCAAGCTGCAGTGTTCCATATTTCCACAAGATGCCATGAAGGGTGCTAGTCCAAATGCACTGTTGTATTCCAATTTTGATGAGTTGTTTCATTTTTGAAGAGTTTTTAAAGGGAGGTCCAAACAGTCTAATCTTGGTCTCTCTAGGTTTCAATTTCCTGTTCTAGAATATAGAGAATGTATCTGTCCAAACAGTTTAATCTTGGCAGATTTGTAGATAGGTAGAGAATCAAAGGGACCCAACTGCTTAATCTGGGCCCTTGGCAGAAATAAGGGTAGACTTAGATAGGAGAATAGAAAAAAGGAAAATTGTAAAGCTGGGTCTGCAAGTCTAAGTGCACCCAAATCAAAAGAAGAAAAAATGTTAGGTGAGTAGGCTGGGTAAGTAGCTGTGTGGTTGCAGAATGATGACTTATGATCAATTTTGTGTTATAAAGTGTTTTATCGTTTCAGATCACAGTTATCAGGCAGTTTTCACATGAAGGAGCTCAATCTAGACATCACTAACTGCCCCTTCTTCTAATTCCCCAAGTCATTTACTAACTTCCCCAAAGAGGTCAAGATCTGCTTGATTCCTCTTAGTTTCATCATTCTCCATGTCATTTGTCTTGGTGAAGATTTGCCTCACTCAAGGATCCTTTATTTCTCATTTACATGTTCTTTTCCCCAAAATTAACCTAAGGTCCCCTACCTTAGCACCTTCTTATCATCTCCATATTAACTACTAACTCTAGTACATAACTCCCTATCAGTTTTCCCCTTCCCCTACTAAAACTATGTATATAATACTCCCCTATGTAAATATCCCCTCCCTGGCAATTTAGCCATATTTCTTCTAAGTCAGGGAAAAAGCAGTCTATCTGGGGCTGTTTTTAGCCCATCCGTGTCATAGCAGGAGTTAGATGACACCTGGTCATGCTAACAACCTCTCCCATAGCCCTAAAACCCTTAAAAAACCCACTTTTTGCTCCATTACCCTAAGTTTTGTGCATAAAAACATTAGCCCGCGCTCATTAAACCCATATAACCCTCAAACTCCGTCGTTCCCTAAGTTTTAACCCACCTCCGCGCATTATTAAAATCATAATATTCCGTGTATATTCCCGCCCCTTATCCCTCCGCCACTTCACATTCCCCGCCAACCATTAGATCTGGCTCGCCCAAGATCTACGGTGGGCAGGCCTTCCCGTCTCCCAACGCGCCCGAAGGTTAGTGTCCGGGAGATGGACGGTATTGCCACCGTACTCTCGCCACGCATCGCCTTCTAGGCTGTGGCAAAGCCCCCCTGACAAAACCACCTCTGTCCAAAGGTGGTGTGCCCCAAAACCGGAAACCGCCTCCTGCCCAGTGATGTCACCCGCTTGTGTCACCCCCCTGCCCAGTCACCATGACACGTCATCCGCCTACGTGGTCTCCTGCCACTGTACCGCCGAGTCACCCTGCCACCATGTCCCCTGCCGTACGTGATGATGTCATCATGCTGACGTCATCCTATCACGTCATCCGCCGTACGAGGTCTGTCATGCTGACGTCATCAACAATTTTGGCGCGAAGGGCGAAAATCGCACTCTGGAGCCCCAGAATCAGTTTCTAAGGCAGTTTTTGATGCGCAAATTGCACATCGCTAGATAAATTAGGCCAAAATGGGGAATATTTTCATTGCACAGCCCCCAGCAAGCCCGAAAGGCGTTGAATGACCCGTTTTTCTTCGCGAAGCATGCAAAAAGGAGCAAAAGACAGTTTTGAAGGAAACCGAGGTCCGAACAGTGGCCATTAAATGTTGATTTAACACACAGCACATCAGAGAAGCAGCCCAATTTATTGCCAAAGAGTATCAGCCAAGATTGTTTAGGGGCTCGAAGCAGCTAAACATTGATGAGCCCCTCAGCAAAGTCAAATCGATAAGTGTGAGCCCATCCCTGCCTTCAAATCACAGCTAAAACATTTAAGGCAGCCGGAAAGCAATGGAACAGAAACCCATGCACAGTTATTGCAGAGGCAACTGCACCAAGCCACCGAGGACAAGCACATTCACTTCATTTTGATACGGCAACCCTCAGCACATCCAAAGATATTTTCATGAATTTATTTCAGATAGGATTAGGTCAGATTAATTATCCTTTAGGACCTGTTTAGGTCAAGATGTAATAAACAAGTTGTAGAGAGTTTTCCCTATATATACCGCCCTCAACATTATTTCAAGGGTTGGAAATTTGGTATTTTTCACTAGAGACTCGCACTGTATACCTGAAGTTGTTTCTGTAATCAAAGATTGCCGAAAGTTCTGAGAAGAGACTGTTTGATGTGTTTTTAATGTTTTTCTGGAGACTGAAGATGGAATTCTTGTGCTGCAACCTGATACAATAAGTGCTTCTTACCTCTGTTTACTGTTTACCATTATCTAAATAACAGAAAGAAAGATTAGCTTAGAATTTGTTTAAATACACTCTATGCTCAATTTCTATTGTTTCTTTATGTTTTCCTCCGAATGAACTGGTAATGAATATGAATTCCTTCTTGCTCATATTTACCCCGATTCACCTGTGTGGGCCTATTATCTAGGGATTCTTTACTGCCCCTAGGTAGAGCTCTGTTATCTTCCCCTGTTAAGCTGATTGAGGGATTCTTAACTTCCCCTCATTACTTAGCATAAACTCCATCCTTTAAACCTGAAACATTGTTTCATTTGCAGCTACCTTGCTCCATTTTCTCTCTTGTGACCAAGAAAATGCACCAGCAGTCCTCCTTTCGACACCACGCCCAATGGTTTGAAATTTTCAGACTATGCTCAGCCTCTCTACCTGAGAACATCAATTTTCCCACCAAAACAAAACAAAAACCCCTAAACTCAATAACTAGCCTAAGATCCTTTTCAACAAAGCTAAATCTGAAAGAGAGAGCCCTCTCTGATTGCAGGTGGGCTAGAAACTTCAGTCCAAAGTTGGTCGTGGTTACCTCGGCCGTATCCTTTTTCAGATAACATGATGCACAGATAATCATCCAATCAAAGGGATGATGGCTCTACCAGAATCATCAGTCTACACTCAGACGATTGTCTGTCCTATGTACATAAAGATGAATTTATAAAGTTGAGCATGGGAATGCCCGCCTCAGCTAGATCATGAAAGTATTATGAAGATAATGTATTGTATTGTATCTTATTACAGGTTTCCTCCCAGCTTGAAAGAAATTCGGATCGTCACAATAAAGCATTTCACCCGACATCAAAAGATTAACGACCTCATGCTTTAGGGGGCAACTGTTATAGACATTTTTGTGCACTGCAACCCCAAGCATGAAATGTCCATAAACCAAGGGCTCCTAAGTCCCTAAAAGTGTTTTTCTAACCCCTAAAGGAACAAGGTAAACTGATTACAGCTTCTCCCAAAAGTTCTCCATGAAAAACTGCTCAGAATTGGTCAAAACAGGATCATTTCAGCTGATCCATAGGCAAAGTGCGTTGCATCTCACCTAAACACATTGTGTGGGTGCGTTGCATTTCAAAAAGCCCTTATATGGGGTGCGATGGGTGAGAAGTGACAAATGGCAGTGTCATTCCGCGAGGTGGAGAGGCATGGAAACTTCCAGAAACTTCTCATGTGACACTTGCCTCTCTGAATTCGACCAAGGATGAGTAAGAGATCATCAATCTCCAAGTGGAAGCAAGAACTATCAGAGGGAAGACACTAATCAAATCACAAGCTGACTCATCTCCCTTACAGATATCTATATATGGATCCCTCATCCTAGAGATCCAGAGGCTGGAATTTTTCATATTGTAAGGAATTACTGTTGGTTTCTTGAGACAACATCAGATTGTTGGGTGATCTAAGCTTTGTATGAGGTG
This sequence comes from Pinus tabuliformis, assembly GCA_031772625.1. Classification (NCBI taxonomy): domain Eukaryota; kingdom Viridiplantae; phylum Streptophyta; class Pinopsida; order Pinales; family Pinaceae; genus Pinus; species Pinus tabuliformis. The sequence continues at coordinate 264,052,234 of CM062819.1, read as the reverse complement.
AAGAGGGGCTTCCTTGCTGAGAGGATGATGTTGGGTCAGAACAACTGGTTGTAACTCCCCTTGGCTCTTTCTTGTTTATCAATAAAAGCTATTCAAGTTTTCCTCCATACTCTTGTGTCATTCATGTTTGCTGCATTTGTATGGTCAATTTACATCTGATCCTAGAAAGTTTATGATTATAGATCCATGTTCTTGTATAGTGCTATGCTACTGTGATCTTACAGGTACTTGGTGAAGCTGGGCGTGCAAGGGAACAAGTAGCGAAAGTCTATCAAGAGAGAGAGGAATTGGACTAGGAGATTAGCGCAAGACAGAGGTTGGTCTTCTTTGTTCTTCTCTCATCTATACTTCATAAAGGAAAAACGAAAGTAGCTTTGTTTTGTTTGTTTCTAAGGTAGCTATCACACCTTAGTGGGATAAGCAGTTCTCTGTATACACTTTTCCCTGTAACAACTGTGCAAATGAAGTTTATATATAAACTACTAGGCATATTAACCAATGAGTTTGTTTGGCAAGTTGGTAAAGATCCCAAATAGTAAGGAGGAGGTCGGGTGGTCAAACCCCTCCCCCTCCATTTCAATGCATTGTTTGTTTTTAAAACAATGTATATATATATATATATATATATATATATATATATATATAAAGAGGGTTTGGGTCCGCATTGGGTGGCCTGCCCCATGTCTCCCCCACATCGACGCGCATTAACTTTCAGTGTTCCCTTTTTATGGTTGCAGTGCTGTAATAGTTATGACGCATTCTTTTTTTATGGGGCCGCTCGGTGGGGGCCGATCCAAGTGGCTGGGTGGGTTCAACTCACGCAGGCCTCACCTTAATATATGGTTAATGGTGGTAAGGGAGAGGCGTGGGGTGGTGGGGGTGGTGTCCCACCACCTTCCCTTTTTTTATATATATATTTTTTAACAAACATGCACATTTTTGAAAATTCAAATTTATGCTGTAGGAATCTTTTTAACGAGGCCACAAATTCATCCGGAATCTAGATGGATTTGGCCGAAATCCAGTGGCTAGGTTTTGTCCAAATTGTGGCCCCCTTAAGCCTGCCCAATCAACAAAAAGTCAACCCAACTTTGACTGCTTCTATCTTTCTCATCCGGACTCGGATTGACGAACCGTTCACACCATTGTGATTAGGACAACGAGATCTGCAACCTGAACTTGGTTCAAAAAACTACTGATCACTTTGGTTTTTTAGCTTCCATCAATCATCTTTGTCCTGTGTGTCTCTCTAGAGACACATGGATCAATCCTCCCAATTGAGGAGCTTTTGGTCCTCCAAAATCATGAAAAATAATCTGCAACTTCTCTCTACCTTGTCTACATCACAAATGTCCTGAAAAGGCCTTGCTTCCATCTCCTTCACCTTTGTTCTTCGGAGCCTTAAGCGATGAGCCGACATTTGCAACCTCTGCAACATGTAGTACATTGTTTTGCAAATTACATGCTTGACCTTCATGACCAACTAATGACCCAAGCATCCCACACTTGCCACGAGTTTATAACACATACTCAGTGGTCAAGTTTACATCAAGATGGACACAAGACCCCAGCTACGACGATAAGGCCAACATATCATTGTTGCTTCAACAAGTGATGGAAAACACATCATCACTGCAACACATGATTTACAATCATAAGGCCAAGCACTATTTTCTTGACAAGTGATGGAAACACGACATCACTTTTCAAAGTTTAACATGTAACAAAAAATAAGACTAGACATCATTGTTGGTGAACAAGTGATGGTAAACACATCATCAATTTTACATTTTTAAATGCAACAAATGATTTACAAAAGCACGACCATGAAATGATAACATGTCTAGAAACCATTTTTCACTTATCAATGTGAACGGGTCACCTCCTTGTGGCGATTTTTCTGGTCGAACAATCATTTCACCTGGTTCATGCACTGACACTTTGTCTTTAAGGTGCTACTCTGGATGGAGCCTCCAACATGTGGCTCTTTGATGGCCATTTTTGTCACAATGACTACAATAGGTTTTCTTCCTCCATATCTTCTTAACTTGTTTCTTTTCATGCTGTTGAGAGGGTCTTTCACGCCTCATCCTTTTGTGTGCTACCATTCTTTTCCAACACTTAGAAAATGTATGGTTATGTAATCCACAAAAGGTACATGTTTTTCGATGCCATGTTTTATGATTATCATTAAAAACATGATTACAATCGAAATGAACATTCGAATATCGAAACTAGTTACACCTTTCCTTGTCGTCTCTGGTGTAAGTATGGTGATGAGAGCTTGCCTTAGTTCTTTCCTTGTAATGGAAACTACCATGGAATGATGTGGATGTTTTCCCATCATTCTCTTTCCTCGACGATTTCGACGATGTCTCGGAAGCTTCTGACAGCTTTGAGCATTCTCCTTTGGTGTATCTCGAGCCTGTAAATTGAGGTCTCTGTACGACCTCTAATGGTTGAGCTATGCCTTGGTTATTAACACCAAGTTTTTCTTCCTCCTCGTGCCTCATCCTTGTAAGGAGCCTCATGTTTGTTCCTGTAATTGAGATCTCCAAATCTCCAACAGAAATCATACTATGTGACAATGAAACTAAAAGGAAATCAACATCTTTTACCTCCTCCGTTGATTTGGAAATAACTGATGATGACCTCTTGTCATCTATTGTTGGTGATTTGCTAGCTATCTCAGCGTATTCCCCAACTTCCTTTTTGACATACCCAAGTCCTACATGACGGGGTAATTCTTCTACTTTGATGGGGTTGACAATGCCTTGGCCATTAACACCTAAGCCTTTTCCTTCGTACCCCATTCTCTTCAATAGTTTGGAGCCAATTCCTGTGGTGTGGTTTTAAAAAAAAATGAGATCATCATCAGGAAATATACATGAAGATGGAGAACTACCTTTTACATCACATGGGTCATGCTGTAGCTTTTCCAAGGCCTCATCCTTTGCTTGCAGTTGTCGTATCAAACCATGTTTCTCCTCTTTCTCTTCATGTAGACACATCTTCAATTCAACATTCTCTATTTGAAGATTATGTTTGTTTTGCTTCAGTTCTTCCATGGCCTCTTCTGTGGCTTGCAACTTAAGCTACAATTGCTCCTTTTCCTCCGTCTCTTTCTGTAGAGTTTCATACATTATTTCCACTCTTTTGGAAATTTTGAGCATGGTCTCGTACATCGCTTTTTCATCCTCTATCGCTGCACGTTCCATTGTTCACAATTTCAATTCACATCAACATAAATACCGCTCCAATACCACTTGATCCAGGTTTGGGTGTAACAAAGGACCCTTCCAAGACCTTTTACTTTCGTCATGTGTTAAATTTCATTTTGAATGAACATAGATGAATACATCTACATGCTGTAAAGAATAGGAACAAGATAATCATCAACACATGAAAACATAAGCGTTGATAATGGAGTTCGTCTAGGAGGGACTATGTATCCGGGCCTCAGTGTCAAGATGGTGTAGGCTATTGCATTAAGTGCTATCAATAGTGGTGATGTACATAGAGATGATGTCGCTATCATATAAGGAAAATGCCCTCATGCAGGAGTGGCTCTAAGAGATGTTCCACTACAGGAACTCTTAGTCAAAAGACTCCTATCAGTATGACACAAACTCATGCATGATGAGCATTCCGCCAACATGGCATAAAAGGATATCAATGAAAACATGCATGGCGACACATGAGCATCCCATCGACATACAACAAATGGATCTCAAGACACAAGATGATGAATCATGACAAAAAGTAAATCACATAGGCAATTCCGCGTCACATTAAGCAAGAATCATAAAAATGAGTAAGAAACAGGATCCCACATCAAACATCAATCAAGGACCCGTGCAACACAATGCATAGCAAAAGAAGTACATGAACACTGCATATACCTCACAACCAAGGCCATCTGAAGAAATGGATGTCAAATTGCTGAAGCTGTTCAGACCATCCGTCTCATGACATCAATCGCATGACTGCTCACACATGGATGTTGACACTGCATTCCACTTAGAAAAGTGGCTGAAGAATAGAATGAGAGAATGAGAAATCTTAATGCACCATCAAATTTGCGGCATCGAATAGTGCAAAATTGACTGTCCAATTTTTGATTCCTGAGAAATTGAGAATCTGGGGCTCAAGGAATCTTTTAGATTCCCCCTAGATTCCTCAAAGATTCTGCTCCATGGGTGGACTAGAAATCTGCAACTCCAAAGGTGAATCTGACTTTGCCATTGTGATCCTTGTGGAAAACCATGAAAAATGACTGTAAACTTGACTATATTCCGACATGGAGAAAAATTACCTCCTTAGGAAAATTGCAAGGATCATGGTTCTACTCCCTAGTTTTGCAGCAATCATGGTTCCACCCTCACACTGAAAATGGCCGAAAAATGCAGAACTATGATAAAGACACAGACATTGCCATTGTGTTCGTGGTGTTGAGAAGTGCTGAAACCATATAAAATTTGTCAAAATTTGACAAAGTGAAAATTCGCCCCTCTTGCAAAATGTTGCCTCGAACTGCATGCCAAGATTCTGCCTCCTTTGTCTCGAAATTTGTGCCCGCTCCTGGTTCCTTCATCTTCCATGTGCACTGTGCAAATGAAGTTTATATATAAATTACTGGGCAGATTAACCAATGAGTTTGTTTGGCAAGTTGGTAAAGATCTCGAATAGTAAGGAGGAGGTCGGGTGGTCAAACCCCACCCCCTCCATTTTAATGCATTGTTTGTTTTTAAAACATATATATATATATATATATATATATATATATATATATATATATATATATATATATATATATATATATATATATATATATATATATATATATATATATATATATATATATATATATATATATATTAAAGAGGGGGTCGGGTCCACATTGGGCGACCTACCCCATGTCTCACCCACATCAACGCGCATTAAGTTTCAGTGTACCCTTTTTATAGTTGCAGTGTTGTAATAGTTATGGCGCGTTCTTTTTTTTTTATGGGACTGCCCGGTGGGGGCCGGCCCATATGGCCGGGCTGGTTCAACTCCCGCTGGCCTCACCTTAATATATGGTTAATTGTGGTAAGGGAGAGGCGTAGGGTGGTGGGGGTGGTGGCCAACCACCTCCCCCTTTTTAATATATATATATATATATATTAAACAAACATGCACATTTTTGAAAATTCAAATTTAAGTCATAGGAGTCTTTTTAACGAGGCCACAAATTCACGCAAAATCTAGCCGGAGTTGGCTGGAATCCGGTGGCCAGGTTTTGTCCAAATTGTGACCCCCTTAAGCCTGCCCAGTGAGAAAAAATTCAACCCCAATTTGACTGCTTCTATCTTCCTCATCTGGACTCGGATTGACGAACCATCCACACCATTGAGATCAGGATGACGAGATCTACAAATTGAAATTGGTTCGAGAAAATCTCAAGCACTTTGGTTTTTGAGCTTCCATCAGTCCTCTTTGTCCTGTGTGTCTCTCTAGAGTCACCTGGATCAAACCACTACCACCATTGCCCTTTTCTCCTCTCTCAATCAATCAACCACCGCTGCCATTTTCCCTTGCCCCCCTACTAAGCCATGAGCCTTGGTAATTTTAATATTTAGTTTTAAAATTAATATAATTATAATTATTAACTTATCTATATATATATATATATATGTATATATATATATATATATATATATATATATATATATATATATATATATATATATATATATATATATATATATATATATATATATATATATATAGAGAGAGAGAGAGAGAGAGAGAGAGAGAGAGAGAGAGAGAGATATTATAAACTAATAATAATAATAATTAATTTAAAAGAAATCAAGAAAGAAAGAAAGAATGGAGTCGGTAAGGAAAAAGACCAACCCCAAGATGGTCAATAGCAATGAACTACATTACAAAGTGAATCCAAGCAGAGATGAGGTCGATAATGTATGTTATCATCTTGACATTGTTTAAAATAAGCATATATAATTGATTGAGAAAACTGATTAATTAATAGGGAGTAGATAAAATTTGCAGAATCTGAAGAGTCGTGGAAAATTGTGCTAAGAATGAGGAACGATGATAATGACGAAGCTACCAAGATAACTAATATGAAAAACACATTAATTGGTTTATTGAGAGGGTATATGCATTAATGGAACAACCCTTAACCCATTGAGGACCAATATTAAGCCCACAATCATAAAATAAAAGTGGCCAAGAATAGTAAGAAACAACTGAAATAGTATTTTCAAGTAGCAAGTATCACACTAAAATAATCAAAGAATTAAATGGAAATTACCAAAGTTTGATGGTAAGGACCAATGAGGAGTAGCCATTTGGGTCAACAAGATCAAAGGAAATTCAAATGTAACCCTCCATTGGGTAAAATAGAAAAAATAATGACAACTTCCAACAACTTAGAAGGGGAATTTTATGATTGGTTTCTATGGTGGAACAAGAAGTGTGCGGTTTATTCCTTTCATAGGCATAGTTTCAAAACACCATTATTAAAAAGGCTTCGCGATGAAGAATATGATGATTTTTACAACAAATTTGTACATCTCAAACATAAGGGGGGCGTAAACAACTATACACATGAATGGGATGTTTTGTCAACTAGACAAAATGGACTTGTGGAAGAACAATTGCTAAAAATGTACATTTTTGGATTAAGAGATTATATATGTAGTTAAGTAAAGCTATGGAAACCTAAAACAATTGAAGATGTCAGGCAAGCAATAAAATTGATTGAACAAAGGAATAGTTTAGAAATCCATCTTTTATAGCTCTAGAAAAATCAAACAAATAATTGAATGAAGGGTAAAAAAATTTGGACAATTCTAACAAATATATACCACCTCCCTTAGGAGAAGAAGAGAACTATAAATCAGATACATAAAAAAAATAGATCAATAGATGTAGGTATTGTGGAGAGAGCTCGAAACCCAATAAAAGATGTAATAACAAAAAACTATATGCCTATGAAGCTGAGGAAAATTTTAACACTTTCAATAGTGACTCAAAAGAAGAATATAAATAAGAAACTAATATTCCAAATATATAATATGAGGATGTCATGCCCAAGATATCGCATGCTGCAATAATAAGAATAACACAATCCCAAAATTTGAAACTAAGAGTGCACATAAAAAAAGGAAAATGTCAATGTACTCATAGACACAGGAAGTACTCATAACTTCATAGATATACATGCTGCAAAAATACTAAAACTATTCATATTCCCAATGGTAGACATAAGCGTAATGGTGGCAAATGGAAAATGCATTGATGGAGTCAAAAAATGTCACAAGGTCTAGCTACAATAAGAAGAATTGCAAATAAGAATTTGGGTTCTACATTGTGCCCCTAGGAGGAGTAGGTATCATATTAGGAATCCAATGATTACAAACTCTTAGAACCTACCATATGAATCACCAAAAACAATTTATCAAGTCAAAATGGAAGGACGAAATATAAATTATTCAGATTCCGGCGACCACCAATTCAAATTATATCTTCTCAACAAATGAAAAAGGTAATTAAAAAGGGGGCACCATTAGGATGGTCCAATTCTCCTCCGCCAACCTGTGTCAGTACTGTTAGGTTCCTATACCAATAGGAGTCATAATTTTTGAATGTCTAAGATTAAACCTGTAATATGTACATACCTTTGCTTTCTGCAAATGTTTTCCATATTTCAACAATTAAAAAATGTAAAGAGGGTATGTCCTAAAAGAATAATTAAAGGACAAAAAGAACAAAAAGGAAAAAAAAGGTGAAAAATATGAACCCCAAGAAAAGAAAAAAAACCATAAAAGTGAGCAAGCCAAAATGCGACTACTATTTACGTTTTGTGCATAATAAGTGATTGTGTGCAGTTTGTAATCTTTGCTACAATTCATGATAGTCAAAATATTTAAACTTGGTTATTCCATGTTTCAATTTCATGTTGATAGTTAGAGAATAAAATCTGACCAAACTATTTAATCTTGGCAGATCATTAGATAGGTAGAGTAAATAATCTAAGCCCTTGGATGTAATATGGTTAGATTTAGTTATTTCACTATTGTAAAGAGAAAGAAAAATGTTTGATAAGGGTTTGCTAGCTCAAATGCACCCTAATAAAGAGAAGTAAAAATGGTAGGATGAGTAGGTGGGTAAGTAGAAGAAAGGTTGCAGAAGTATGATGATTGATTACGACAAAAGCATATTTATTATTCTCATCATAAAATTTCCAAATATGAATGGGAAATCAAGCATGCAGATGGATATCAAATTCAATTAATTAACTTCCCTCATTCATTTCACCTTTTACTTAACTAATTTCCCAGAATAAAGTTCAAAGTACTTAAAAACCCTAAGTTAATGAGGCTCAAAGCATTTCTCCGACTTTTGGAGGGACTAGACCATCAACTCAACGAATTATAGGCAATAAGTACTAAAACCCCCTTATAAAAATTCATCTCCCCCTTCAGTTCATTCATTTTCCCTAATAATACTCTTTTCCTAAGGTTGAATTACTTTTACCTAGGAAAAGTATTTATTCCCCAACATAAATCATTTTCATATTAAAAACCCACGAAAGCACTATATCCTAAGTTTTTATGTTATTATCGAAAAAGCATTAAAACATGAAATATCATATACTTAGGGTAGTGTGCCCCTTTCCGCTCATTTTATTAATTACTAATATATTTATTAAATCCTAAACAAAAAAACCTTTTCCCATATATATTTGACTCTCGCAATATTAATTAACCCCACCCTAATTTAATTGTATAAACTATGATTTTCTACCCAAACCCTGACAAACCCACTAACTAATCGATCCATGATTAAGTTAGTCAAAAATCCAATTAAACCCTCCCCTAATGACCCCAACGCCTTAACCCTACTTTAATCCCTCATTAACTAAAAACTGCCACACTTAATCACCTGCCGGCCCCCCCCACTACCCTCCATGCAACTCCACTGGTCGATCAACGCATGATCGATCCCCTCCACATCTGATGGCCCTCATCCATTTCAAGTGGGCCCCGATGTCTGAATATTACCCACTCGAAAAGAGTTGTTTCCGTTGGGCCCCCAAGACTACGTGTCGCTCAATGTATGGAATTGGGTAGCCTCCCCCCAATACCATCGAATGCCCAAAAGCGGTGCGATGCAAACCACTTACCACCTGCCTGCTACATGCTAAAAAGCCACTGTTCACCCCGCTATACGACAAACGACCACTGTTCACCCGTACCCACCAAAATTGACTTTCACGGATAAAGCCAAAAAGCCCCAAATCATTTGTTTCTATTGTTTATTTCAACTGAAAAGCTTCATGCATGCACTAGCAAACATCAAAGCTATCAACCTACATCCAATTGCACCCTAAAGAGGCCACATAGCACCTAGTTCACCTTCCAGCCTACACAGAGTGTTTTCAACCATTTGCAACTACCAACCAACCTGTTCAAAGCTAGTTTTCCTTAATTCCAGGTATTTAAGCCATAATTCACTGGAAAACCTCTCAATTTCAGAACCAGTTGCTGAGTTTTATTAGTTAAAGTGAAAAATTAATTAAAGAAACTCAAGTGACTTAAGCTTACTCTGTACTGAACCACCACTGCCCTACAAAACTAAAAATCACCTCCCCCATTCTCAAATCCACAAGATCTGAGAATGGCTGCGCCAATTGCCATAGATGTGAGACTTATTTCCACTCCTCATCTAGATCTAGACCATCTCCCCCTAGCTGACAAGGATTTCTAGATAAAGGAGACCTCTGTCCATGAGTCTCCTCTCAAATTATACTGCCGATACAGAGACCAATACCTGAACCATGCTGATACAATTGGCTTTTTGGAGTCCGTTGAGGGCCCTGAAATCGGGTCAACAACAAGGGGGATACCCACCCGGTCGGGAACCTGGTTGGCGGCTCTGTGCCCGTTTGGTGTAGCGGGTCCGACTGGGGATAACGGGACCAACTTCCCGTTCTAAGGGGGTGTGTGTGTGTAGAGTTTAGTGATGTGTGTGTGTAGGATATGATAATGAAAATATAGAATTATTTCTAAGCTAATCTAGTTCTGAACTCCGAGAGTGAATTTTATACTACTTTAATCTATAAAGAATAACACATCTAATCTATGCTAACCCGGGATAGAACTTTTTCCATTATGCGATCTAGAAAGGTTTCACACAATAACTGGTAATGAAGATTATTTAGCTATTATGAGAATATAAATCAATTAAGATGAACCATCCTGCATAAAAAGTTAAGCAGAACGATTGTGAACAGCATATCGCATAATCAGTTATTCACGTATTAAGCACAAATCAATGACTCCACCGTACAAAAGTGCCAAATGGTAGTCCACTCATTCATACGTTATCATATAAACAACATCAGCTGTATATTACTCTAAGAATGCAAGCAGAAACTCGTCAAGAGATAAAAGTACCATTTATGACTGAATTTATACTCACAGACCTGAAGCAATAATGATCTATTTCTACTTACTTCTAATGCCTACTAAGAGTACAGAAGTGCAACATCAGTAGCAGGTATTAAAATGCAAACATAAATAAATCTTGATCCGTCCATTCATCAAAAACCCCCTCCGAGGGTGCAAAAGTGCATGTTCTGAGGACAAGTTTTTTGACAAATTTCCGGACCCTTCTCCAATGCAACGAGAAGGGTTAAATACTACTAACCGGCTAATTTTAATTACACAAATTGAGGGAACGGCTTCAAATGACCGCCCTTTTACTAAAAGCAAATTTATTTCTAAAAATCAAATCTAATTTCTAACCGTTTTTGTATCTGTTCTTTAGTGCTGTAAGCAATGCGCTGTTCGCCCTGAAAGAGTCGGCTGGTTGTTCTTTCCTTTTGTTCGAGCTTGAAAATTAGAAATAACAAGAGCTGGCACCTCTTTCTGACAGGCTAGAAGATATTTTCGAAAACCTTTCTCTGGCTGGGTGTACTCGCTGTGCGCACACTTAGCACAACCCAGTTTCTTTTCGAACTAATTTTGCTGTTGCTATTTTGGTTTCCGGTCGTGCGAATGACTCAATGAGTTAGAAGTCGCGCTGTATGGACAATCCCCTGTTTCGAGAATTGTTTCCATTCTTTGTTCCAGGTTTTTCTGGAGCGTCTTCCTTCTCTTGCACTTCTTTCTCTGCTTTACCAAGTCTGAGCTTCAGGATCTTTTGTAAACACGCTGCTTTTGTGCGCCTTTGACCCTGAGTCTTGGACAGTCTATTTTCATCAGTGCATGTTGGGTGATATTCTGGAATCCGCGGTTCTGCTGCATGCGGCATCCAATTGCGGAGGCATCTTCTCTCTGTTGTCTTATTGGCGCTATTCCCTTAGATGTTTCCTGCATATAGATTTATATCAGTAGCATGTCTTGCAGTTTACGCAAAGAAGAAGGGAAATGATGAAAAGATTGACAAGAAAGCATTAAATTCTAATAAATGCGTAATTATGACATTCATCATGACTTGACTCTTCGATAAATGCGATGCAATCATTTATGGATACTCAAGCATGTGGTCATTAATTTCCCGTAAGGTGCGCGCCTAATTTTGGGCTCACAGATCATGCTGAGGAATGCCTGCGATGAATGATTTCTGCGATTTGCATCGCAGTCTTGAAAATTGCGATGTAAATAGGTGGCGTTGCAGCAATTGACAGTCTCATTCGTCGCAAACCATAGGTCGCAGATTGCAGCTTTACATGGTCGCAGATCGCATATCGCAATATCGCCAGATCGCAAGGTTTTCGTTTGTCACTTTGTGCTGTTCATGCGACATTGCGACGTGCGACGTCGCATATCGGCCGTCGGCGTTTCTTCAGGTTTTCCCTTTTCAAGCGCTTTTAATGCTCGCGATGCGATGGGTTCTCGCGTCGCTCGTCCTTGGTGTGTTTGTGTGCTTTGGGAAAGCGCTCTTTTTTCCTTTGCGACGCGATATAGCTCTTAGGGGGTTGATACAAAAGATTTTTTCAAACAAAAATATTTTTTGGATTTTTTGGTTAAGGGTTCCCCTTTGTTTGATGTTATTACTAATATCAAACAAAGAGGGGGGTTGTTGGTGACCACAACAATGGCGATTCACTGTGAAGAACCAGTTATCTCTGCATTTCTATTGACCGTTCACATCCGAAACAACAAAATTTTTTATATGTCTAAATTTTGTTATGGACAGATAGAGCATATTGCCCCTCACCTTGTCGACGATATTTTGTTTCAACCTATTTTATATCTCAATTTCTTGCTTCAGGTTTCTTCTTGCACTTGCATCAAACATTACTTGGTCTTGATAAAAGATAAAATAAGGTCTTCTCTGCGTACTGGCTTAAAAGTATGCTCATTTGTCGTAGGTAGAGCCTCTGTTGCCCGCAAGCATCCATAGCCTCGACAGGGTTACCATATTATCCAGCAATGATCCTTTTTCCTGCTTTGAGGTTACTCGCAACATTCCAGAGAAAAATCCTTTTTAACACACTTTTCCTTTTTTAATTCTCTAAAGAACAATGTCTTGGTTTGGTGGCCAAATTATGACACAGTCATTCACTTGATTTACACTTTTGCTGAACAAGCTGGCTCGTGATGAGACCTCTTGTCTTTTGATTGCAACAATCTTAAGTCGTTGCCCTGTTTTGATAGACAGTATTCGCAAAGTCAGCAAGTTATAATATATGTGATCATGATAAGTCGGCTCGTGATGAGACCTCTTATTCTTTGAGATATATTGTTTTGCTTGGATTGTTTCTCTGGATGCTGTAGTTTCCTTTTTGCAGGGAGGAAGTCATTGTTTTTCCTTAAGAAAGCTCTGGACGATAATAATAGAGTTTTTGAAAACAACAGCTTTGCAGAGAATGCTTATTTTATTATTGATGATACCCTTCATGGTGCTGATACAAAACAATTCTTTTACCAGAGGTTGCTTTTTTCAAAGTTTTTTAGAGGTTGAAATGAGTATCGTAATCAAAGTGAAGTTAACTCTATTTGTCAATAATAAAATTCAGACTTTTCAAAAATTTTGCTATTTGTACAAGCGAAATCAAAATCTGATAGAGAATTGGCGTGCTCTTTCATGAATCCTTTTTAAATGATCATCTACAACGGGTTTTATTCAAAAGAGAAAAGCAAAACAAAAATAAAAACTAAAAACTAAATCTATCCTACAAAAATTAGAAGATTTCTCTTCTATGGAAAATATAATTTAAGAATCAATCCATTGACAGGTAAAGAATCTCTCCTTCCTGCCAGATCCTACAATACGAATGTAGATGGGCCTACGACTTCCACAATCTGAAAAGGGCCAAGCCACAGCTTCTGAAATTTCGTATGTTTGCCCTTTTATTCATGAGCCTTATCCCATTTCAAAACTAAATCACCCATCTGAAAGTTTTTTCTGGTTATGATGCTTGAGTCAAAAGAAGATTTTATTAGCGCTTGGTGATGAGCATGGGTTTTCCTAGCTTGTTCTCTTTGTTCTTCTAGTTTGATTATTTGCATTTGTCTTAATTGTAATGAGGAAGTAGGTACTTCATCGATGTATTGCACTAAAGACAAAGAGGGAATGACTAAGTGAGTCGGAAGAACCACTTCCCTCCCATAAACTAAATTAAAGGGAGAAGTGTCGATTGAAGCTTTCTTTGTGATTCTATCAGCCCATAAAGCATTTACCAATGCTTTGTGCCAATTCCTTTGGTTTTGGTCAACTGTTCTTTTGATAATTCTGATTAGGTTCTTGTTTGTTGATTCAGCCAATCCATTACCTTGCGAATAGTAGTTGGCAGAATATTTCAGTTTGAACCCTCTTTTAAGCGCAAACTCAGTCATAGCATTTCCAGAAAAATATGAAGCGTTATCAAACATTAAGGCCGTTGGAAATCCAAACCTAGTTATGATAAATTGGTCTATGAACTCAATAATGTTTTCAGAAAGAACTGTCTTGAGAGGAACTGCTTCTACCCATTTGGTAAAATAATCAGTTGCCGTAAGGATATACTTATGCTGCTTAGAAGAGTGAGGAACGATCTCACCTATTATGTCCAAGCCCCATTGACTGAATGGTTGGTCGATGTTGACCGGTTGTAGCGGCATGGATGGTTTCCTTTGTTTTCCTGCAGCAGTCTGGCAGACTTGGCATTTCCTTACGTGATTGTATGAGTCTTTGAACAGCGTGGGCCAATAATATCCTGCACGCAAGATTTTGTGTGCAGTCGCATCTCCGGCATAGTGTCCACCTGCTGGTCCATCGTGAAGTTCCTGCAAAACCTTTTCGGCTTCAGTTTTCTCAAGACACCTAAGGAGTACAGAATCATAATTCTTCTTAAACAGGACATCATTTATGAGCTGGTATTGTTTAGCTTTTAATCTCAGAGCTCTTTTCTTGGTATGATCCAGATGTGATGGAGCATACCCGTTCTTAAGAAAATAAATGGTGTCAGCATATAATGATTCTGCATCGTTTAGGCTTACCTCATATGCTTGTACCTCTTCAGATGAGTTCTCTGGGATTTGCGATGCTCTGGCTAACATCTTGCAGAAGCCTTGACCTCTTACAATGTTTGCTGGTTTGATCTCAAGATCATATTCTTGTAAAGCGGTAATCCAATTAGCTCTCTTCTCGCCCACGTCTTTCTGCACCAAAAGGTTCCTTACCGCTGGAAACGGCACTATGACTTTGGTGTGGGCTTTAAGCAAGAAAGGTCTGAAATATTTGATTGCTTTGAAAACAACATATGCTTGTTTCTCTACGTCTGAGTAATTAATTTCAGCACCTTGTAAGTTCGAGCTAAAGAATGCAATTGGAGCTTCCGCTTTCTCTTGATTTTCTTGGGTCAAAATCGCGGCATAGGATTTCTCTGAGGCAAAAGTGTATAAGATGAAAGATTCTGAAAAATTTAGGGTGGCCAAAGATGGAGCATTGATGATAGCTTGTTTGATTAAGTTAAATGCTTCGTGCTCATCTAGACCCCATTTGAAAGTTGAATTCTTTTTTATCATATTTTGTAAGGGAGAAATAATACGTGAAAAATCCGGGACAAATCTTTTGACAAAATTGATCTGTCCAAGGAAGGATTGCATGGCTTTCTTGTTATGAGGTATGGATATTTCGGAAATTTCCTTGATTCTGTCGGGTTCTATGTGAATACCGGATTTCGACACTATGAATCCGAGCAATTTCCCTTCACTTAATGCAAAGAAAGATTTCTTTGGGTTGAGCGAAATCCCATACCTCAAGCATCTTTGAAAGATTTGCTTCAAATCTTTGAGGTGGTTGTTTCGATTTTTGGAGTACACTGTTATATCATCCAGTTAAATCACTACTGATTTATTGACTAACCCTTTAAACGCGATGTCCATGGCTCTCTGAAAGGTAGCTCCGGCATTGATCAGACCAAATGGCATCTTCCGATATGCATAAGTGCCCCATTTGGTTCGGAACGTAGTCTTTAACTGATCATCGGGATGCACCAGTACTTGATTGTATCCTGAGAATCCATCCAGGAATGACATTAATTCTGAGCCTGCTACTGCCTGTAGAATTTGCTCCATAGGTGGGAGGGGAAAGTTAACTTTCCGACAAGCTTTGTTGAGATTTCGGAAATCAATACAGATTCTAATGTCTCCGTTTTTCTTCCTAACGGGCACCATATTGGATACCCATTTAGAATGCCTGACGGGGAAGATTATTCTGGCTCTCAACAACTTATTAAGCTCAGTTTTTATATGATTTTCTAGGTTAGGGTGTATTTTTCTGAGCTTCTGCTGGACAGGTTTTTCATTGTCAATCATAGGGATAACATGTTGAATGATAGAAGTGTTGTAAGTTTTCAGCTCATCGTAATTCCAGGCAAAAACGTTTTTGTATTGTCTCAGAAGACGGATATATGCTGATTTTTCTTCAGGGGCTAGGCCCTGGCCTAGGTTAACTTTCTGTGGCTTCTGATCGGTCCCTAGGTTTACTAATTCATAGTTCAGGGTAGAACTGCAAAGTTTAGCATTGGCGGACCTTTTAAACCGACTTTTCAAATCATATAGATCTTCTAGCTTGACCACCGATTTCGGTATAGCATTGTCAGAGCTATTTTGTTGTATTTGATGATCATGATGGTCTTCGTCGATTATCTGATTTGAGTAGGATCCTTCAGAAGTAAGGAAATTTACGATGTCAGGATCGTCGTTGAACACTCTCCAATTGGTGATATTGTCAGGGATGGATGGTTTAAAGATCAATTCTATTGAAAATCTATCAGGACTAAAATCTTCAGAAGGGATAAGTCTAGAGGCTACGTTAGCTAACAGGTTTGCGCTCACGTTTTGAATTCTTGGAATTGACGAGATGTTGAATGCTACAAAATGTGCAGTGAGATCTTGAACTAATGATTGATAATGCTTTAAATGACTTGACAGGCAATGTATGGTGTTACGTACCTGTTTTACAACGATCTCCGAATCTCCAAAGACTTGAAGATACTTAACATTCAATCTGATTGCTTTGTATAGGCCTTGAACCAAGGCTTCGTACTCCGCTGTGTTGTTCGTGCAATCGAAATCAAGTCTGCATGTGAGCATAATCTTGTTCCCGTCTGGGTTAATAAGAACGCATCCTGCTCCTGCTCCCTCATTTGATTTAGATCCGTCAAAATATAATTTCCAAAATAAAGATGTATTTACAGAATTATCTAAAAAACTAAAACATTTTGAGTCATCAGTTTGTGAGAAATTTGCAACTTGGGATAAAACTGAATTCTCTAAGTATGGTGAAATATGAGCATTGAAATTACCTAGGAAAGAATCTATTGCGTAATTTCCTACAATGCTGCTATTGTACGTTATGGCCTCATTTTCTCCTTCCAGTTCTGTCACTATGTATTTTTGGTGCAACTCTCGTTCAACCTTTATTTGATTTGGTTTACCATTGTATGGTAACCACATGTGCGACCAATCGGTTGAAAAATATCCGTGGAGTTTTTCCGACCAATCCCTGCTAAGAATCAAACCATAGAACTCAGGGATATCAGCTACTAGAATGTCGATAACCTGACACACTTTCGGGTTAGACGACAATCTTATGGTCACCTGATTGAGTTCACCAATCACTTCGACTTGGGATCGATCAAGTTGAACTATGCGTACTGCGGATTTTTGAGGTTGCACATTCAATTTAGCACATATTGACCTGGGTAAAATATTCGTTGAAGCACCAGAATCGACCAAGCAATTGTGCACGTTTTTGTTGAAGATTTCATATGTGAGAAGAAAAGGAGGAGTATGAGATCTTGATCTTCCTCCAATCAAGGCGATGTCATTTGGATCAATTTTATTGATCGTGTTGGTTGGAGGCCTTCCCAGATTGTGGGAAGCTACCACTGTAGGTAAAGATGTAGTAGGCACAACATGTAATTCTTTCATCATTATTTTCTGCTGGTGTTTCAATTTACTCAATTCATACAGAGTGATATTAGCCCTAGTCTTCTTCATGTCATCAATGATGTTATACTCCATTTCATCCGACACTATTAGTGTTCTTGATGGAGGCGTTTGATCAGATTGGACTGGGCTAATCTGGGTCGCTTTAGCAGTTGTCTTTTTTGTTGCGACCTTTTCTTTTGTTGCAGGGCTTGCGCCCTTTTGTTTTGGGGTAGTTATGGGAGGATCAAGTTGATTTTTGCTTCTCGTGCTAACATGAAATGCTTCTTGATCCTCTTCTTGTGGGAGGATGAAGTCCCACATTCCTTGTAGTTCTACGACCTCTTCCTCGTCGGTCTGCCCTTCAATGGTATTCTCTTCTTCTTCGTCTTCTTCAGATTCAACGTTTAAGACAACACTAGGTGGTCTTACCTCCATGGGAGGATTTCTTTTAAAAGTCCTAAAGGGATTTTTCGAAGAAGTCTCTGCTACTTGTTTCTTAATATCAATCATCTCATTTGACATGGTTTTCAACACTTTTTGTAATCCTTCCAAATCGAAAGGATCTTTCGTTTGCTTCTTCTTGGTGTCTTCTTTGAAAGAGATCTTCTTAGATTTGCGTTCTTCTATAGCAGATCTCTTTTCTAGGGCTACCACGCGTTTTTCCACTGCTAACGCTTCTGTCAAGTTGTCGACTAAGGTGGTCTTGTTTACCCTATCTACGAAGATAGCCAAGTTTGGAGGTAAAGTCGTGATGTACCATTCACATCTTACTTCCTCGCTGGGTTGTGAGGTAGCAGGGATTTTGTTGAGGATCTTATTGAACCGTAAGTTAAAATCTTTAATGGGTTCTCTAGCCTCAGCCTTAAGATTAGATAGGTTAGTGATCAATGTCGCCATGGATCTATCATCACCAAACTTGGTGACGAACTGACTTTGAAAAATGTCCCAGCTAGTGATGGATCCGGAAGGTAACGAAAAGTACCATGACCCGGCTGTTCCTTGCATTGTATAAGGGAACAACCGGACAACAGCGTCTTCGTTAGTGACTCCGTTGAGATTAACAGAAAGCATGAAATTATTGATATGTTCCTTGACTAGCATGCCTGCTTCCGGATTGAATTTAGGCAGCCATTTCTCAGGATGGGCCGGTATAGGGCTCAGGGGTGGAGGCATTAAAACCGCCCCAGGATTGTTCCATGGAGACTGGGCCATCGTTGAGCTGCTAGTTAATGGAAGTGTAGAAGATGAATTCTGATGTTGAGAAGATGAAGATATTAAGATCTTTTATGTTTGGAGAGGCAAGTTTGTAGAAGATGGGTGAGTGAGTTGGAATGAAAGAGTGGGTGGTTGACTTCGCGATGAGGGAGTTGATATGGACGAGGCGGATGAAGGAGTCCGACTGTCAGACTCTGGAGGTGTTTTCCTTGCTCTTTTCTTGGTAGGGAGAGGGAGTTCACTTGGTTGTATGCCAAATTTTCCACTCTTCGATCTGGTAAAGGGATGAGCAGGGTTATACTGCGAAGTCACGCTGCTTTTAGATTTATCAGACTTCTGGTTAAAAATAGAAAATCCCTGGAGTTTATGAATCAAAGTCCGAATTTCAGGGGGTTCAATGATAGATTGGTATGATATATTCGAATATGTAGAAGTGGTAGATACTAGAGCGACTTCAAATTCCGGGTTTAACCGTGTTGGAGAAGTCGAGGGAGTTGATGAGGGTGTATTACTCTCAGAATGGTATTTAGATATTTCTTTAGGTGCCACTCATAGTTTGTGCCCTCCTTCTAGCGCCAAATATGTTGAGGGCCCTGAAATCGGGTCAACAACAAGGGGGATACCCACCTGGTCGGGAACCTGGTTGGCGGCTCCGTGCCCGTTTGGTGTAGCGGGTCCGACTGGGGATAACGGGACCAGCTTCCCGTTCTAAGGGGGTGTGTGTGTGTAGAGTTTAGTGATGTGTGTGTGTGTAGGATATGATAATGAAAATATAGAATTATTTCTAAGCTAATCTAGTTCTGAACTCTGAGAGTGAATTTTATACTACTTTAATCTATAAAGAATAACACATCTAATCTACGCTAACCCGGGATAGAACTTTTTCCATTATGCGATCTAGAAAGGTTTCACACAATAACTGGTAATGAAGATTATTCAGCTATTATGAGAATATAAATCAATTATGATGAACCATCCTGCATAAAAAGTTAAGCAGAACGATTATGAACAGCATATCGCATAATCAGTTATTCATGTATTAAGCACAAATCAATGACTCCACCGTACAAAAGTGCCAAATGGTAGTCCACTCATTCATACGTTATCATATAAACAACATTAGCTGTATATTACTCTAAGAATGCAAGCAGAAACTCGTCAAGAGATAAAAGTACCATTTATGACTGACTTTATACTCACAGACCTGAAGCAATAATGATCTATTTCTACTTACTTCTAATGCCTACTAAGAGTACAGAAGTGCAACATCAGTAGCAGGTATTAAAATGCAAACATAAATAAATCTTGATCCGTCCATTCATCAAAAACCCCCTCCGAGGGTGCAAATGTGCATGTTCTGAGGACAAGTTTTTTGACAAATTTCCGGACCCTTCTCCAATGCAACGAGAAGGGTTAAATACTACTAACCGGCTAATTTTAATTACACAAATTGAGGGAACGGCTTCAAATGACCGCCCTTTTACTAAAAGCAAATTTATTTCTAAAAATCAAATCTAATTTCTAACCGTTTCTGTATCTGTTCTTTAGTGCTGTAAGCAATGCGCTATTCGCCCTGAAAGAGTCAGCTGGTTGTTCTTTCCTTTTGTTCGAGCTTGAAAATTAGAAATAACAAGAGCTGGCACCTCTTTCTGACAGGCTAGAAGATATTTTCGAAAACCTTTCTCTGGCTGGGTGTACTCGCTGTGCGCACACTTAGCACAACCCAATTTCTTTTCGAACTGATTTTTCTGTTGCTATTTTGGTTTCCGGTCGTGCGAATGACTCAATGAGTTAGAAGTCGCGCTGTATGGGCAATCCCCTGTTTCGAGAATTGTTTCCGTTCTTTGTTCCAGGCTTTTCTGGAGCGTCTTCCTTCTCTTGCGCTTCTTTCTCTGCTTTACCAAGTCTGAGCTTCAGGATCTTTTGTAAACACGCTGCTTTTGTGCACCTTTGACCCTGAGTCTTGGACAGTCTATTTTCATCAGTGCCTGTTAGGTGATATTCTGGAATCCACGGTTCTGCTGCATGCGGCATCCAATTGCGGAGGAATCTTCTCTCTGTTGTCTTATTGGCGCTCTTCCCTTATATGTTTCCTGCATATAGATTTATATCAGTAGCATGTCTTGCAGTTTACGCAAAGAAGAATGGAAATGACGAAAAGATTGACATGAAAGCATTAAATTCTAATAAATGCATAATTCTGACATTCATCATGACTTGACTCTTCAATAAATGCGATGCAATCATTTCTGGATACTCAAGCATGTGGTCATTAATTTCCCGTAAGGTGCGCGCCTAATTTTGGGCTCACAGATCATGCTGAGGAATGCCTGCGATGAATGATTTCTGCGATTTGCATCGCAGTCTTGAAAATTGCGATGTAAATAGGTGGCGTTGCAGCAATTGACAGTCTCATTCGTCGCAAACCATAGGTCGTAGATTGCAGCTTTACATGGTCGCAGATCGCATATCGCAATATCGCCAGATCGCAAGGTTTTCGTTTGTCACTTTGTGTTGTTCATGCGACATTGCGACGTGCGACGTCGCATATTGGCCGTCGGCGTTTCTTCAGGTTTTCCCTTTTCAAGCGATTTTAATGCTCACAATGTGATGGGTTCTCGCGTCGCTTGTCCTTGGTGTGTTTGTGTGCTTTGGGAAAGCGCTCTTTTTTCCTTTGCGACGCGATATAGCTCTTAGGGGGTTGATACAAAAGATTTTTTCAAACAAAAATATTTTTTGGATTTTTTGGTTAAGGGTCCCCTTTTGTTTGATGTTATTACTAATATAAAACAAAGAGGGGGGTTTTTGGTGACCACAACAGAGTCCAATTTTCCCAAGTACCAATTCCCCGAAGTTCACATTTTCCCATAAATTGTCCATTACTGCCATGTAAATTATATCCCCAATCAAAGAGCAGTGATGTCCCCTAACCAAACCATATTTTTCACCATCACTGTTGAATCAATAAATGAGATGTTGCAACTTCAACCAGGGAAAAACTTGACTCCTCTCTCCATTGGAGACATGTTGGACTTATTTCCCAAGCTCAACCCGTCAAGATTAGCCCAAATAATCCAAAACTTCATTGTAGAAGAAAAGTATACCCCCAAAGAAATTCCTCCATATGTGTATACCATATTTTCCCCATTTGGCCAAGACATTGTAGCAATGATATCCAGTGTCCTAGGTTATACCCCCAGTGAGAACATAGATGAGATCATCTTGGCTTTCATGTCCATATACACTCTAGGACAGCCTCCTGCTGTTATTTATGATTATGCCAAGTTTTAGCTGATAGGATGCATGACCAGTTCCTTAGGATGAGTAATGAGTGAGTCTTCCAGTATTGTTCTATTTTATATCATCTTTTCCTATACTACCAAGATGATAAGTTCCCATTTACTCTCCAGAAGCTTGACACAAAAGGTCACCCTAAATTAGTAATTTTCTGGACTCCATTGATCCATAAATATGGCTCCCCATATTCATATACAGACTTCATAAACTTATTTGTACATCCCACAGTGACAATGTTGATAGGAAACCCTCCTCCAAGAATCAGTTCAGATATAAGGAGGATCCTGCAACTCTCAAAACAATCCAAAGTAGGGAATTGGTACTTGTACCATAACCACATTGAGATTAGAATTTATGGCTGTGAGCTGGCCCCATACAAACTACCTAAATACCTCCCAATGAGGTTATTTGCTCTGGAGTACTATAGGTAGATAATCAATTTAGATGAGGTACATTTTGTCAAAGTCAAAAAGAAAGCACAACTCAGGATCAAAGACCAATTAGTTGCATTTATTTGTAATAGCTGAGAAGCTGGGAAGGAGGCAGACCTAATCCTTAAAAGATTAAATCTAAAATAGAGCTTCATATGGAGATATGATCCCTTGGATTTCATCTGCAACAAAAGAGAGAAAAACAAGATGGCTCCTTATATTCATCACCACATCCCTAAAATAGAAAAGTATGCCAACCAATTGGAATGGGTGGAAAACACTTTAAAGGATATGGATAGTACTAAAGTTGATGCGGAAAAAACATTACTTGATCTAGAGAAACAACTTGATGAGGGTTCTTTCCTGCAGGTGCCAAAAGAATCATAGGTACAAGAAGGATCACAGGTACAAGAAGAATCAGAAGAACTAGACCTAACAGAGGTACCAAATAAATCAGATATACCAAAGCAATCAGAGAAAAAAGACAGACCAGAGGCCACCATGAGTACCCCCCCAGTCTTACAGACTCCTCTAAATGAGGAGAAAAGCCTCAAGAGAATCAGGGAAGGGGCTACTACTTTAGAAAAACCAACTTCACAATCCTATGTAGAGACAAGCCAGGTTAAGAGGCAAATAGTGAATCCTGTCTCTGAACAAGAATATATAGAGGAGACAACTGAAGTTACCAACATAGAAAGAGATGGGAGTAGGCATGCCACTCCATCTAGAGGCATCCTAGAACCTTCCACATCACACACTTAGATGTTGGAAAGACAACAAAGTGTTGAGGTATCCAATTTCAGAATGCTAGCAGATAAAGACCAAGACATCAAAGAGAGATACAAAGAAATAAAGGCTAGGAATGAGAGGCTGAAAGCCCAAACCTATGCACAGTATTTGAAGATGACCCCTACCAATCAGACAAGGTTTATTTCAGCATATGATGTTAAAGAGGGGAAAATGCAAATGACCTTCATCAAGCCAACCACTCAGCGGTGAAGGGAAGCAATAGACTTTAAAAGAGTGGATTTTGAAGTACTGGCAAGGGATATTCATCCCATTGACTAGATTGAGCTACATAAGCAAAAAGGTGAAATGATTTATTCTACATTGGTAGGGAAAGCCAGAGCAGCTCACCAATTGCAGAACTCTTTAAACAATATGTTAGCTCAGTTTTAGTTAGAGAAGGCCTCCTCATAGGCCAAAGATACAAGGATCAAGTCCTTAGAGGACTTAGTGATAGAATTGGGACATGATCCCAAGGATGTGAAAGCAACAGAGCAACTAATTAAAAAGAAGAATGATGACATTGCTGCACTCAAGAAGCAGCTCAAAATTCCCCAGCTACATCACCCTCAAACAATGGAAGTCTTAGAAGCACAAAAAGGACATGAAGAGATTATGGACCTCATCCTAAAGCTAAATGATCAGCTTAGAGAAATAGAGAAGGAGTTGGACACTTTGATTCAGTCCAAGAAAAGTGACCTACACACAACTGGCATCCCTATAGTGACAACAATAGTTCCTTCCCCAATGGCAGCATCATTGGTGCCTACAACTCCACTTGCCATAGCACTGCCAATTACAACTGAGTCCACTACAAAAGTAGGTATTTCAACTAAAAAAATAACAGAAGTGGTAAAAGCTATGGAGGAGATGTCCATCCAAGCTACAGATCTCAAAATATTGAAGGAGAAAGTGGCAAGCTTAGAAACTGATTGCAAACTTGCCCAAATTCAGCAAAGAGAAGAAACACAAAAATCCCTAAGGATGGGTGAGAATATCAAAGTCCTTGAGAAAGATTTGACATTGAAGAAGCCACTAGGACAGACTAAAGAGATGATCTGGGCCAATATCATTGATTCTGTCAATGATATTTGGCCATCAATTCAAGTTATATTTGAGCAAACTGAATTGGTGAAGTTAGCCACTGAGGCTATCCATAAAGTAAGGGAGGAATTAGGAGACCAACCTGAGGATGCAAATTGACTCATCCACCTCCTACAAAGTAAGAATAGATATGAGCTCCATGAGCTTGGTGTAGAGGATGGGACTGAAGCCATCCTAGAGATTACAAAGGTCCTTTCCAAAAGAAACCTCATGCTCAACTTAGAAGAAAAGTGCCACAACATGCAAGTGGCCATTGACAGGTTTATGGACAAATTTCAAATTTTGAGGGACAAAGGCCTTCCCAGTCCTATGGTCATCAATGATAAACTTATGACCCAATTGGACTATAGTGATAGACTCAGGAAGTTAGCCAAGGAGCAAGCCAGCTCTTCAGGCATTAAAGCTTTGCCCACTCGCAAAGTATTATATGAGACATTGGAAAACTTGTTTTTCCTAGAACATGAGGTGAAGAATTTGTTTCTCACCAAGCCTAATTTTGCAAAATACACAGAGGCAGATGAAATTTACAGAATAATGTTAAAGGTGAGATTGCCTGAGGCAAAATGGTGGGAAAAAATGATAGATTTACTATGAAAAGTTTTACATCAGAAAGTTACCACAGTAAATATGATAGGCAGCTAGGTGAAACAGGTGAAAAACAGATAAACAGGGTCAAAGAGTATCAGTGAAAGATCAAAGTAAAGAAGGTTCCAGCGTGGCAATAACACAACTTTCAACCAGCTTAAAGGGCTCAAGACTCAATAGAAACAACCAACAACACCACAATAAAAGGGACAACATGAAATAATTTTACATCTATCTCTATCTTCACGCATGAATATATTTTTATTCCCTAGATTAAATCTCAAACTGTTACGATATATTTGTAATTAATTTTTGTATAAATACTTCACATTTCAAAGTATGTACGATGGATTCCATGAAATTTCTATAGACTTTTTCTCTCAAATCAAAATTCTATTGTATCAACGACTGGATTGGTTTGCTGGATCAAGGAATAAAGATTAGATATTTTACAGGATTCTTGTCTAAAGTGAAATACAAATAAGTATTCTCTCATGTTTATTGTTGTCTTCTCTTATGTTTCTTCATAATCTTATTTGTTTCTCTAAAATCTAAATGTATAACAAGGAATGATATTTCAGAAATTGCTTGAATGCACTCTGTCTTGACTGTTTTATATTCTTAATGTTTTCTCCTAAACTATCTTAGCTAAGGAATTCTTAACTGCTCCTTAGCTTTCGTAGTTTCTCCTTTGATCTATAACAAAGGATTCTTAATTGCCCTTTGTTCATGATCACTCTCCATTCTTCATTCTGATCCTGGTCCAAGGATTCTTAAGTGCCCTTTCACCCTGGTTAGAATCATTTCATCCATCAGACCTAAAGATTTTCCTTTTTCTTTGCTAGCCTGCCTTGTGAACATTACCTTCAATGATTTGGTCTAGTTATGTTATCCATTTATTGAATCCATAGCCCGATGGATTGAAGACCTAGCTCTATCCACCTGCTCTAAGAATTCCACCACTCAACCTTCAATTCAAAATGAAACCCCATGAACATTAAGAAATAGCCCAAAATCCCATAAAAAACAAAGCTAAATTATATAGAGAGAGCCTTCTCTAGACTTAGGTTGGCTAGAACCTAAGCCTAAAAGATTGGTTTGTGGTTACCTCGGATGATTCCTTCTTTTGATCACTTCTAGGGAAAACTTCTGAGTGATAACATAGTGGCGACCATATTGGGGAACTCAAATCCTTAGTCTTAATAAATCTTTGAGAAAATTTCAAATATTTATTTCAACCCTCTTGAAGAGTTTATTAGAAGTTATTTACAAAATTTCATAAAAAGAAAGTAATTAGAAAAGCTCAAAACTCTGGCTTCAAGGAGAACTCACTATACTAGGGCCAATCCAGATCCAAACCCTACCCTAGTAGTGGATAATCCCAACCCGATTTCAAGAAGATCCAAAATACAAGAGAGTTCAGTCAGTCCAACACCTTCAATCAAAGCAGATTCATGCCCTAATGAGTGGTTGTTTTTAGAAGACCTCCCCTTTGATGAGTCATTTGACATTTCCTTATTTAGAACTAGGTCTGAAAGTGCACTTGATGACATAGTTTTAGATCCAGGATTTATTGCAGACCTTGAAGTCCAAAAGGCAAACCAATCAATTGATGAGTATATTCTAAATTCCCCTTAGTCATCCCTTACTATTGCTAAGATCCCTGAGCTTTCTGAACCAGTGTCAACTACTCTTAGTTCACCATTATTCCCTTCCACCTTTGAAGTTTATTCCTCACCTCCATTTATACCTTCACTTCCCTGCCAACCTTTCATTACCCATCAGTCACCCATTACTCCCAGTTCTCCAGCAACTACTGTATCATCTCCTGGTACCCCAACCCCACTTCTTAGCCTTGCCCAACTTAGAGCCATGACAAATATATATGCTCCTCTGGTGTTACCTGGCCCACTTGGTGCCATGCTACAAGATTACCAAAACAAAATTGTCCAGTTTGATGGCATAGGACCTTATACAACACAACATCATGTAAACAAAATGACAAACTACTTTGAATTGCATGAAATTAATATTGGAGATGTTCAAATGAGACTTTTTGCTCAGACTCTAGCTGGTGATGGTAGGAAATGGTTTAGAGCTTTACTTGATAATAGCATAGATAGTTTAGATATATTTTATTATCAATTTTTAAATAGATGGGAAAAGAAAAAGAACCCTCTGCAGATCCTTTCAGAATACAAAAACATCAGAAGAGGACCAAATGAAACAATCCAGGATTACTGTACCAAATTTAACAATATATACAATGCAATACCAGTCAATCTTAGACCCCCACCTGACTTAGCTCTAATAAATTTTCCTGATGGGTTTGATACTGATATGGCCTTCCAACTCAGAGAGAGAAATCCTCCAACTTTGGAAGACATGCAAAGTGTAGCAGTTAGTGTAGAAGCCAACTTGCTAGCAAAAAGAGCTAGGGTTAGGAATGAAAGGAGAGGACCTGCCAAAGATGAAGCCTCACCCTTTGACCTTAAAATAGATGTTCTAACCAAGGGTATGGAAAAATTGATGGATAGGATAGAAAACATTGAGAGGAAGCCTCAATGGGATAATCAACAGGCACCTCCAGTGAGAAATCCAAACTTTAGAAAGAATCAAAATCAAAATACTGGAAAGAATGGACCGGATCAGAATATTAGGCCTCCATTTCAAGAAAACTATGTTGAAACATCCCATTCAGATGACCCTGAACAAGAGATACAAATTAACTTGATGGGATTAGATGATGAGGAAACTGTCTTCTTGACCCAAGATGAGCAGGAACTGCATATGCTACAACAATTGCAAACCCAATCTGGAGAATCATTTGATAAGAAAGGGTATGACTCTGTCATTTTAGAAGTACACAAACAATACAATTTAAGGAGTAAAAAGAATTCTAATACTCCTGACCAAACCCAGAAAATAGTACCAAATCAACCTAAGAAGATCAAAGCGGCTCCAGTTACTAAAACTCTCCAAATCATCCCTAGACCAAATTAGAACCCTTTCAGTCCCACCATTGTAGATATAACCCATGACCAACCCCCTAATGATTAAACATCCACTTCAATCCCCTCTAAGGATACAATGGTAAATCTCTAGACACCATATTAGAAAATCCACAAAATAAGACCTCAAATGTAGAAAAACAAGAGCAACCTACTACAATTCCTGCTATGAAAATTCCAAGAACTTAAATAGAGAAGGCCCCTTTGCCTTTCAATTTGGGAGTAGAGGTGGCTAAACTAAAAATTTCAGTTCCCTTAACATAGCTGATTAAAAGTGAAACCTATAAGTCTCAAATAAAGAAAACCTTAAGCTTTGTTTAGAATGAAGACTCTGTCAACTTGTTTGATGATCATCCTGAGCTTATATTCGGTCATGATGTTAATGGAAAATCATTAGAAGGAGGGATACCACCCTTTTATATTAGCCTTAGCATTCATGATAAAATCTTACACAATGCAATGTTAGATTCAGGAGCTTCACACAATTTAATGCCTAAATCAGTTATGGAAAAATTAAACTTGGACATTACTAGACCTTACAAGGACTTATTTTCATTTGATTCAATTCAAGTAAAATGTCTAGGGTTAATCAAAGACCTGTGTCTTTCCTTAGTACAATATCCTGCTAAGACCATTCTCATGGATATAGTAGTAGCTAACATCCCACCTAAATATGGTATGTTATTGTCTAGATCATGGGGGGCTAAACTCAAAGGATCTTTGCAACTTGACATGTCATATGCCACAATCTCAGTCTTTGGACAACCTAAAAAGTTGTACAGAGAGACCCTAATGAAATATGTGGTGAGTAGCCAGGATAGACCTCAAAACTTTCCTATCTACTCCCTGCATACGGACATTGATTCTTTTATTTTGTATAATGCTAAACAAACACAACAAACCACTTCAAATAGTATTATGTCAGAACCAAAATAAATTTCAGTTACAATTAAAAAAGAAACTGTCCAAACTCAAGAGATTTCCAATAAACAAGGAAAATTTTCTTCCCCCCTGACAGTGAAAATTATCAACATGAGATATTGTGGCACCTTGAGTTTGATGGATCAGAGAATAAGTTAGGAGCAGGAGAAGGAGTGTGGATATATAATATAGAGAATGATCATACAGAAGGCCATGCTTACAAACTGAATTTCAAATTCACTAACAACATGGCTGAGTATGAAACACTTCTTTTAGGTCTTAAATTAGTTATAAATCTAGGAGCTTTAAGAGTTTCTATCACGGGAGACTCTGAATTAGTGATAAATCAGATTAACGCAGTATATATGACCAAAGACCCTAGATTAAGTAGTTACAGAGGGACCATTATAGAAATACTAAACAATTTCCTAGAAACCAAGGTTGTTGTAATTCCTAGGAAGCATAATATGCAGGATCATAGTTTAGCAATGTTTTCCAACACTTGTAAGTTACCATTTCAACCTAATCATTAGTACACTACTCAGGTCAAGCACATAACTGCTATCCCAAATAACTTGAAAAACTGGCAAGTATTTTCTAATGACCAATAGATAAACAATTTCTTAACCTTAGAGGAAGAATTTGTAAATAGTAATATAGATACTGACATAACATTAGATCTTGATTTTAAAGATGAAATAGAAATTAATGAAATAGAAGATGGAAAGATAGATAGATTCCATCCTACTAAATTTACAAAATTTGATGTACAAAACCTAAAGCAAGTTGAAATTGATGAGATAATAAACAAAGACTTTGAAATCATTAATCTCAAAGACAACTTTTTTCCCAAAGGATTAACCCCTTTGGAAGACTTGTTTGATCAAATGATGTCCCTAGAAAACCAAAGATGGATCCCTTAAAATCTGATATAGAGGAGTGTAATATAGACACTAAGGAAAATCCAAAATTGATAAAACTTTCAAAGTCCTTGCATCCTACTAAAAAATTGAAATACCTTGAACTATTAAAGGAATTCCAAGATGTTTTTTCTTGGAGTTATGAGGACCTCAAATCCTATGAAACCAACATCATACAACACACTATCCCCATAAAAGAAAACTAGAAACCTTTCAGGCAGAAGCTTCGGAGGATCAATCCCATCCTATTGCCTTCTATTGAAAAGGAAATCAAAAGGATGTATGAAGCCAAGATAATAACACCAATTAGATTCTCTGATTGGGTTTCAAATTTGGTTCCAACAAGGAAGAAAAATGGTGAGATTAGACTTTGTGTTGATCTCAGGAATCTTAATAAAGTTTCACTCAAAGACAATTACCCTCTCCCTAAAATGGATCATATCTTACAAAGGGTAGTAGGTCAACCAGAATCTCATTATTAGATGGGTTTTCTGGTTACAATCAGATTTTAGTTCACCCAGATGACCAGGCTAAAACCGCATTTACTACTCCTTGGGGCACATTCATGTATGTGAATATGCCTTTTGGATTAAAGAATGCAGGGGCCACTTTCCAAAGAGCCATGGACATAGCTTCTCCTAAGGAAATTCATGACTTCCTAGTAATATATTTAGGTGACATCACTGTATTCTCAAAATATGACAAACAACACTTAGATCATCTAAGGCAGGTTTTCATCAAATGCAGGAAGTATGGAATTTCTTTGAATCCCAAAAAATATTTATTTGGGTTAGAAGAGGGAAAGTTATTAGGCCATATAATCTCTAAAGATGGTATCCAAATAGATCCTGCAAGAATTGAAGCCATCTTATAGATACAAGATCCTAGGAGCATTAGGGGATTACAAGCCTTTTTAGGGAAAATTAACTTTCTTAGGAAATTTATTTCTAACTTAGCATAATTAATTAGGTCATTAAACAATATGTTGAAAAAAGATTCGACCATAAAATGGATTGTTGAGGCTAAAAAATCCTTTGAAGATATTAAGCTAGCCTTAACAAAAACACCATTTTTTATCAATCCAAAGTTTGATAGAGATTTCATTATATTTTCCTTTGCTTTAGAACACAAGATTCCTTCAGTTCTACTACAAAAGAATGATGAGGGCTATGAAAAACCTATTTCCTTTTTAGCAAAGCCCTGAGAGATGCCCCTTTAAAATACAATATAATGGAAAAGCAAGCCTTTTCTTTGGTCAAAGCTATCAAAGATTTTAGAGTTTACATTTTATATTCTCATATAATAGCCTATGTCCCCAATTCAGTAGTCAAGGATATCCTAACTCAAGATGGTCGAGATGGAAAGAGAGGGAAATGGATTGCTACTATATTAGAATATGACCAAGAAATCAAACCAAAAAAGTTAATCAAAGGCCAAGGTTTAGCCAAGCTCATGGTTGAATCGAACTGTTAGGCCTTATATATAAATTTTATTGTAGAAATGGATAATGGAGAGGAGATGGCGACTCCACCAATTAGCTAGGCCTTTGTTGAATCACCATGGTATGATGACATCATATATGTTTTACAAAATCTACAAGCTCCTCTTGAATTATCTAGAACCAAAAGCAGATTTTTAAAAATGAAATCTTTAAAATTTTGCATAATTGACAATGCTTTGTTTTGGAGGAATCATGAAGGTGTCCTTCTTAGCTGTTTATTGAAAGAAGAATGTTATGAAACCAGCTCAAGAAAAAGATAGAAAAGATAGATCCACGCCTTAGAATTCAGCCTCTTCGAGGGGGCAACCTCCTTTACGTTACATAAATGAACAATTCTTGGATGATACAAATGAAAAGACCTCCTTTCTATATATAGGAGTCTAAGGGGCCATAACATAATCATAGCCGACATAACAATAATAATTTAAGGGCACAATAATAACAATAGTGGGCTTCTATGGGGCACAATAGTAACAATATGGGCACTACATGGGTACATAAATATAATAAGTGGGTTGTCCTAATAACCATAAGGGGTTACACTAGTAGTATAGGGGCCTAACATGCCCCTCTCCTTCAAAAAGCATTGTCCTCAACGCTTGAGTAGTTCTTGATGCTTCTGTATAAAATTCTTATCCTCCCTTGTGGAATCTTCAGCGGGTAAGTTATTCCACTTGATGAGAAACTCTGAAATTGATCGATTTCGTAGCTGTCGGGTTCTTGTTTCTGTGGCTGCTCCAGGTTCCAATATGATTTTTCCTTCCTCTTCAATTTCTGGCAATATTGTTTGAATTGGGATCTTTTGAAACTTTTGAATAAGTGGCCATACTTCTTTGTCCTTCTTCCATTCATCCCTTGCTTCGTTTATCCAATCTGGTTGGATAATAGAAATATCACAAAACAATGCTTCCACATCCTCATCCTTGAATAGTCTTCCCATTTGGTAAGGTCGCCATTTTTTAAGTGCATGTAGTATTGCCAACATTTCCTTCTCATAAATAGCTTGCTTGAGATGTAGCAGTAAAAATACCTAATCACCTACATCAAAACATTTTTCACTATGATGTTGATCTACCTGTTGTTTCATTTTATTTTGCATCGAAGTGGCGTTATCCTTTAAAATTTGGAGAACTTGTTGTTGATTCTCGGTGTGATATTTCACTGCTTGAACCTTTTTCTTCTTGATATGTCCTTCTATATCTAGAGTTTGAGGAGTAGTAATTTCTTCCAATCCTTTACAAGATATGGTCAGATTCATTTCTTGATGCTCAATGTGATCTTTCACTTCTTGAACATTTTTCTTCTTGATATGTCCTTCTATCTTCATAGTTTGAGGGCTGGTAATTTCGACCAATGAATTACAAGATATGGTTGGATTCATTTATGCTTTCTCGATGTGATATTTCACTTCTTGCACCTTTTTCTTCTTGATATGTCCTTCTATCTTGAGAGTTTGAGGAGTGGTAATTCTTGCCAATGCTTTATAAGATATGGTCTGATTCATTTATTCTTTCTCTGGGGTGGGGTCCTGGCATATATCTTCTTCTTTTGATGTTTCTTGATCCTTTTCTTCCTCCTCTTCATATTCTATGTAAAATAATTTCTTCTCAGCACACTTATGACCTTTAGTGCATTTGCTATCACAATTGTAACAAAGCCCTTTTTCTCTTTTTTCTTCCAATTGTTGTGGTGTAACCCTTGTAGGTTGTGGAAGGCTAGGAGAAACAACACTTCCATCTTTATAGTTGTGAGGGGTAGGCTTCCTAGTTTCCATAATTTTTCTTTCCACTATGTCACAAAGCCCTTTTACTCTTTCTAATTGTTGTGGTGTTGCTCTAAAGAAGGTGTTGCTCTTTATATCCTCATAATGTGCTATCATTTCCTCCGTGAAAATTGACCACGTAACAAGTTGTTTACGAGAACAAAGCCCTTCATACCATAAAAATTGATTTAGTTCTAACTATGAAGATGCAATACGTACCTTTTGTAACAGTGGTACACCATGTAGATCAAAATATTGCTCCATCTGAAGTATCCAATTTACCGAATCCTTGCCATCAAACTTCCTCATCTTGTTTTTTATTTTATTTTAGGAGCTCAATCTTGAAACAACTGTAACTCTATACTTTCGTATCTTTAAGTTCTAAAATTGTGACCTGTGGTAGCCCTCTTTGTTCTTTTTCCAATGCCACCAGTCTGATCCAAATTGGATTCTCCAAGAAAGAGTTATGCACAATCTCCCAAAATGACCTGATTATAGACCTTTGCAGAAGAGCGAACTTGTATGAAGTGCCACGTGTCACTGTTTCGACATTTAGCTCTGAAAAATATCTACAAGAATCTACAGTCTGTCCTCTTTCTATACCTTCTTACGAAATTTCAATCCGATGCTCAGAGAGAAAGTTATGACGATTTTACTCAGGTCACCTGTTTGGAATGTAATTCAGGAGTCTGCAAAAAGACCAGCTTCCTCAGATCATATCTCCGCAAATATAGCGCTAAAAGCTCTGAAATTCGTACCAGCGCTTCAATGTGATCTCGTCTCAAATGTTTTTTTTTTTTTTAGCTTCTGAAACATCGCAGAAAAGAAGTTATAGAGAAAATGCCACGATGACCTGTTTGGAGCAGCGAAACCCTAGAATCCAAAGCTCTGATACCAAATGTTATGAAACCACCTCAAGAAAAAGATAGAAAAGATAGATCCACGCCTTAGAATTCAGCCTCTTCGAGGGGGCAACCTCCTTTAAATTACATAAATGAAAAATTCTTGGATGATGCAAATGAAAAGACCTCCTTTCTATATATAGGAGTCTAAGGGGTCATAACATAATCATAGCCGACATAACAATAATAATGTAAGGGCACAATAATAACAATAGTGGGCTTCTATGGGGCACAATAGTAACAATATGGGCACTACATGGGTACATAAATATAATAAGTGGGTTTTAATTTAACAATAAGGGGTTACACTAGTAGTATAGGGGCCTAACAAAGAATCTAACAAGGTGTTACAAGAATTTCATGCAGGTGACTGTGGAGGACATCTTTACTGGAAAACCATTGTTGACAAGATTCTTAGAGCCGGTTTCTATTAGCCTACTTTGTTTTCTGATGTAAAGAAGTTTGTAACCTCATTTCATAAATGTCAAATTTTTGAAGGAAAGAAAAAGCTTACCCCTGCCCTTAAAACCAATCTCTGCTGAAGCACCTTTTCAACAATGGGGTCTTGACTTCATTGGTGAAATCCACCCACCTTCCTTTGC
This sequence comes from Pinus tabuliformis, assembly GCA_031772625.1. Classification (NCBI taxonomy): domain Eukaryota; kingdom Viridiplantae; phylum Streptophyta; class Pinopsida; order Pinales; family Pinaceae; genus Pinus; species Pinus tabuliformis. The sequence continues at coordinate 264,017,756 of CM062819.1, read as the reverse complement.
CCAACACAAATGGATCCCCACTACTACAGATTATTTTAACAAATGGATAGAAGCCATACCATCAAGGCAAGCCACTGACACTATTATAATAACCTTCCTTGAGGCCAACATCCTATCAATATTCGGGTGCCCAACCAAAAATCATCACTGATAATGCAACATCTTTCAAATTTAGGAGAATGATTGATTTCTGTAATAAGTATCATATAACCCTGGGCCACTCCACAACTTATTACCCTTAAGGAAATGGACTAGCAGAGTCCTCAAACAAAAGTTTGGTAAATATCATCAAAAAATTGCTAGAGGATAACAAGAAAACATGGAACAAGAAGCTAGTAAATGCCTTATGGGCAGACAGGTTAACCACAAAGAAATCCATTGGTACTAGTCCTTATAAATTAGTTCATGGAATGGAAACTATTTTTCCATCTTCCTTGGGAACACCAGTGATGAAGTTGCTCCAAGAGTTGTAGGTTGAACCAAATGACATCCAAAGAAGAATCAACCAAACAATTCACTTACATCAGACCAGGGAAGAAGTGTACATCAGATCTCAAGTTGTGCAGGAAAGGATCAAGATGACTTTTGATAAAAGGACTAATGTAGAATATTTTACCAAGGGGACAAAGTTCTAAAATGGGATTCAAGGAGAGAAGATAAAGGTGAACATGGGAAATTTGATTTCCTATGGAAAGGCACATATATCGTTTATGCTTTCACGGGTAATATGCTTTCTTCCTCAGAGAAATGGATGGCACAGAAGTAGAAGGAGGACCAGTGAATGGTCGAATGCTCAAACACTATATTGAACCTAGTTATTGATTTCACTGATCATCTGTAGATACTTTATTTTTCAAAATTCTAGAGTTGGTGGTTTTTGAAGTTGAAGCCCGAAGAGAATGCCCTAAGCTTCAAAAAGGTTTATTGTCATAAATAGAAATAATGGAGAAACATGAAAAGGAAATGTTATAGCGTAACATCACAGAAATTTAGAAGGCCATTGGTCTGCAAAGTTCTTGACATTTCACCAGGAAATGCCATCCTCAAGTGGAGCCACTGTTAGTTTCCTATATGAATAGGAGCCATAATTTTTGAATTTCTGAGATTAAAACCGTAATATGTACATACCTTTGCTTTTTGCAAATGTTTTCGATATTCAAAAACTTAAAAAATGCAAAGAGGGTATGTCCTAAAAGAATAATAAAAGGACAAAAAGAACAAAAAGGTCAAAAAAGGTGAAAAATATGAACCCCAAGAAAAGAAAAAAGACCATGAAAGTGAGCAAGCCAAATTGCCACTACTATTTACTTTTTGTGTATAATAAGTGATTGTGTGCAGTTTGTAATCTTTGCCACAATCCATGATAGTCAAAATATTTAAAATTGGCTATTTCATGTTTAAATTTCATGTTGATAGTTAGAGAATAAAATCTGACCAAATTGTTTAATCTTCGCAAATCATTAGATAGGTAAAGTAAATAAAAGGAGTTCAACAGTTTAATCTGATCCCTTGGATGTAATAAGGTTATATTTAGTTAGTTCACTATTGTAAAGAGAGAAAAATGTTTGATAAGGGTTTGCTAGCTCAAATGCACCCTAATAAAGAGAAGTAAAAATGGTAGGATGAGTAGGTGGGTAAGTAGAAGAAAGGTTGCAGAAGTATGATGATTGATTAAGACGAAAGCATATTTATTATTCTCATCATAAAAGTTCCAAATATGAATGGGAACTCAAGCATACATATGGATATCAAATTCAATTAATTAACTTCCCTCATTCATTTCACCTTTTACTTAACTAATTTCCCATAATAAAGTTCAAAGTACTTAAAAACCCTAAGTCAATGAGGCTCAGAGCATTTCTTTGACTTTTGGAGGGACTGGACACTTGGCTCAACAACTTATATGAAATAAGTACTAAAACCCCCTTATAAAAATTCTTCTCCCCCTTCATTTCATACATTTTCCCTAATAATACTCTTTTCCTAAGGTTAAATTACTTTCACGTAGGAAAAGTATTTATTCCCCCACGTAAACAATTTTCATATTAAAAACCCATGAAAGAACTATATTCTAAGTTTTTATGTTATTATTGGAAAAGCATTAAAACATGAAATATCATATACTTAGGGTATTGTGCCCCTTTCTGCTCATTTTATTAATTACTAATTTATTTATTAAATCCTAAACAAAAAACCCTTTCCCGTATATATTTAACTCCTGCAATATTAATTAACCCCACCCTAGTTTAATTATATAAACTATGATTTTCTACCCAAACCCCGACAAACCCACTAACTAATCGATCCATGATCAAGTTAGTCAAAAATCCAATTAAACCCTCCACTAATGACCCCTGATGCCTTAACCTTGCTTTAGTCCCTCATTAACTAAAGACTACTGCAATTAATCACCTGCCAAGCCCCCCCACTACCCTCCGTGCAACTCCACTACCTAATCACCACATGATCACTCCCCCCACATCTGTCGGCCCTCATCCATTTCAGTTGGGCCCCGACATCCGAACATTACCCGCCCGAAAAGAGTTTTTTTCTGCTAGGCCCTTGAGGCTATGTGTCACTCAATGTATGGAATCGGGCGACCTCCCCCCAATACCACCGAACGCCCAAAAACGGTGCGATGGAAACCACTTATTGCCCGCCCGCTACATGCCAAAAAGCCACTGTTCACCCCGCTATACGACAAACGACCATTGTTCACTCGTACCCGCCAAAATTGACTTTCGCACATAAAGCCAAAAAGCCCTAAATCATTTGTTTTTATCATTTTTTTCAACTGAAAAGCTTCATGCTCACACCAATAAATGTTAAAGCTGTCATGCTACGTCCAACTGCACCCTAAAGATGCCACAGAGCACCCAGTTCACCTTCCAGCCTACATAGAATCTTTTCAACTGTTCGCAATTGCTAGCCAACCTGTTTAGAGCTAGTTTTCCTTAATTCTAGGTATTTAAGCCATAATTCACTAGAAAACCTCTCAATTTCAGAACCAATTGCTGAGTTTTATTAGTTGACGTGAATAATTAATTAAAGAAACTTAAGTGACTTAAGCTTACTCTGTACTGCACCACCACTGCCCTAAAAAACTAAAAATCACCTTCCCCATTCTCAAATCCACAAGAACTGAGAATGGCTACCCCAATTGCCATGGATGTGAGACCTATTTCCACTCATCATCTAGACCTAGACCATCACCCCCCTAGCTGACAAGGATTTCCAGATAAAGGACACCTCTGTCCATGAGTCTCCTCTCAAATTATACTGCCGATACAGAGACTATTACCTGAACGATGCTGATAAAATTGGTTTTTGGAAGTCCAATTTGCCCAAGTACCAATTCCCTGAAGTTCACATTTTCCCAGAAATTGTCCATTACTGCCATGCAAACTATATCCCCAATCAAAGAGTAGTGATGTCCCCTAACCAAACCATACTTTTCACCATCACTGCTGAATCAATAAATGAGATGCTGCAACTTCAACCAGGGCAAAACTTGACTCCTCTCTCCATTGGAGACTTGTTGGACTTATTTCCCAAGCTCAACCCTACAATATTGGCCCAAATAATCCAAACCTTCATTGTAGAAGAAAAGTATACCCCCAAAGAACCTCCTCCATATGTGTATACCATATTTTCCCCATTTGGCCAAGACATTGTAGCAATGATATCCAGTGTCCTAGGTTATACCACCAGTGAGTACATAGATGAGATCATCTTGGCTTTCATGTCCATATACACTCCAGGACAGCCTCCTACTGTTATTTATGATTATGCCAAGTTTATAGCTGATAGGATGCATGACCAGTTCCTTAGGATGAGTAATGAGCGAGTCTTCAAGTATTCTTCTGTTTTATATCACCTTTTCCTATACTACCAAGCTGATAAGTTCCCATTTACTCTTCAGAAGCTTGACACAAAAGGTCACCCTAGATCAGTAACTTTATGGACTCCATTGATCCATAAATATGGCTCCCCATATTCATATACAAACTTCATAGACTTATTTGTACATCCCATTGTGACAATGCTGATAGGCAGCCCTCCTCCAAGAATCAGTTCATATATAAGGAGGATCATGCAACTTTCAAAACAATCCAAAGTAGGGGATTGGCACTTGTACCAAAACCACACTGAGATTATAATTTATGGTTGTGAGTTGGCCCCATAAACACTACCTAAATACCTCCCAATGAGGTTATTTGCTCTGGAGTACTACAGGCAGATAATCAATTCATATGAGGTACATTTTGTCAAATCCAAAAAGAAGGCCCAACTTAGGATCAAAGACCAATTAGGTCCCTTTATTTGTAATAGCCGAGAAGCTGGGAAGGAGGCAGACCTAATCCTTCAAAGATTAAATCTCAAAACAAAGCTTCATATGGAGATATGATCCCTTGGATTTCATCTGCAACAGAAGACAAAAAAAACAAGAGGGATCCCTATATTCATCACTGCATCCCTGAAATAGAAAATTATGCCAACCAATTGCGTGGAAAACACTTTAAAGGATAGGGATAGTACTGAAGTTGCTATGGAAAACAAATTACTTGTTCTAGAGAAACATCTTGATGAGGGTTCTTTCCTGCAGGTGCGAGAAGAATCACAAGTACAAGAAGGATCACAGGTACAAGAAGGATCATAGGTACAAGAAGAATCAGAAGCACCAGACCTATCAGAGGTACCAGAGAAATCAGATATACCAGAGCAATCAAAGAAAATAGATAGACCAGAGGCCACCATGAGTATCCCCCCAGTCTTACAGACTCCTCTAAATGAGAAAAGCCTCAAGACAAACAGGGAAGGGGCTACTACTTCAGAAAAACCAACATCAAAATCCTATGCCAGGCTAAGAGGCAAAGAGTGAATCCTGTCTCTAAATAGGAATATACATAGGAGACAACTGAAGTTACTAGCACAGAAAGAGATGGGAGTAGGCAGGCCACTCCATCTGGAGGCATCCTAGAACCTTCCACATCACACACTTAGATGTTGGAAATACAACAAAGTGTTGAGGTATCCTCTTTTAGAATGCCAACAGATAAAGACAAAGACATCAAAGGGAGATACAAAGAAATAAAGGCTAGGAATGAGAGGCTGAAATCCCAAACCTATGCAGAGTATTTGAAGATGACCCCTACCATTCTGACAAGGCTTATGTCAGCATATGATGCTAAAGAGGGGAAAATGCAAATGACCTTCATCAAGCCGACCACTCAGCAGCCAAGGGAAGCAACAAACTTCAAAACAATGGATTTTGAAGTACTGGCAAGGGATATTCATCCCATTGACTAGATTGAGTTGCATAAGCAAACATGTGAAATGATTTATTGTACATTAACAGGGAAATCCATAGCAATCCACCAATTACAGAACTCTTTAAACAATATGTCAGCTCAGTTTCAGTTGGAGAAGGCCTCCTCACATGCCAAAGATACAAGGATCAAGCCCTTAGAGGACTTAGTGATAAGATTGGGACATGATCCCAAGGATGTGAAAGTAACAAAGCAATTAATTAAAAAGAATAATGATGACATTGCTGCACTCAAGAAGCAACTCAAAATTCCCCAGCTGCATCACACTCAAACAATGGAAGTCCTAGAAGCAGAAAAAGGACATGAAGAGCTTATGGACCTAGTCCTAAAGCTAAATGATCAGCTTAAAGAAACAAACAAGGAGTTGGACACTTTGATTCAGTCCAAGTAAAGTGACCTGGCTACAACTTCCACAACTGCCATCCCCACAGTGACAACAACAATTCCTTCCACAATGGCAACATCATTGGAACCTACAGCTCCACATGCCATAACACTGCCAATTACAACTAAGTCCACTACAACAATAGGTACTTCAATTGAAAAAACAACAGAGCTGGTAAAAGTTATGGAGGAGATTTCTATCCAAGCTACATAGCTCAAAACATTGAAGGAGAAAGTGGCAAGCTTGGAAACTGATTTCAAGCTTTCCCAAATTTAGCAAAGAGAAGAAACACAGAGAGCCTTAAGGATGGGTGAGAAGATCAAAGTCATAGAGAAAGATTTGACACTGCAGAAGCCACTAGGATAGACTAAAGAGATGCTTTGGGCCAATATCATTGACTCTGTCAATGATATTTGGCCATCAATTCAAGTTATATTTGAGAAAACTGAATTGGTGAAGGTAGCCACTAAGGCTATCCAGAAAGTAAGGGAGGAATTAGGAGACCAACCTGAGGATGCAAATCGACTCATCCACCTCCTAAACAGTAAGAACAGATATGAGCTCCATGAGCTTGGTGTAGAGGATAGGACTGAAGCCATCCTAGAGATTAAAAAGGTTCTTTCCAAAAGAAACCTCATGCTCAACTTAGAAGAAAAGTGCCACAACATGCAGGTGGCCATTGACAGGTTTATGGCCAAATTTCAAATTTTGAGGGACAAAGGCCTTCCCAGTCCTATGGTCATCAATGATAAACTTATGACCCAATTGGACTATAGTGATAGACTCAGGAAGTTAGCCAAGGAACAAGCCAACTCTTCAAGCATTAAAGCTTTGCCCATTGGCAAAATATTATATGATACATTGGAAACCTGTTTTTCCTAGAATATGAGATGAAGCATTTGTTTCTTACCCAGCCTAATTTTGCAAAATACACAGAGGCAAACGAAATTTATAGAAAAATGTTAAAGGTGAGATTGCCTAAGGCAAAATGGTGGGAAAAAATGATAGATTTACTATGAAAAGTTTTACATCATAAAGTTACCACAGTAAATCTGATAGGCAGCCAGGTGAAATAAGTGAAAGACAGATAAACAAGGTCAAAGAGAAATAGGGTCAAAGAATATCTGTGAAAGATCAAAGTAAAGAAGATTCCAACGTGGAAATACCACAACTTTCAACCAGCCTAAAGGGCTCAAGACTCAACAGAAACAGCCAACAACAACACAATAAAAGGGACATCAAGGAACAGTTTTACATGTGTCTCTATCTTCATGCATGAAGCTATTTTATTCCCTAGATTAAATCTCAAATTGTTACAAGATATTTTGTAATTATTTTTTGTATAAATACTTCACATTTTGAAGTATGTAGGGTGGATTAAATGACAAATATATAGACTTTTTCTCTCAAATCAAAATTCTATTGTATCAATGAATGGATTGGCTTGCCGGATCAAGGAATAAAGATTAGATATTTTATAGGATTCTTGTGTACAACGAAATACAAATAAATATTCTCTCATGTTTATTGTTGTTTTCTCTTATGTTTCTTCATAATCTTTTTTGTTTCTCTAAAATCTAAATGTATAACAAGTAATGATATTTCATAAATTGCTTGAAGGCACTCTATCTTGACTATTTTACATTCTGAATGTTTTCTCCTAAACTATCTTAGCTAGGGAATTCTTAACTACTCCTTAGCTTCCGTAGTTTCTCCTCTAATCTATAAAAAAGGATTCTTAATTGCCCTTTCTTCATGATCACCCTCCATTATTCATTGTGATCCTGGTCCAAGGATTCTTAAGTGCCCTTTCACCCTGGTTAGAATCATTTCATCTATCAGACCTGAAGATTTTCCTTTTACTTTGCTAGCCTGCCCTGTGAACATTCCCTTTAATGATTTGGTCCAGTTATGCTATCCATTTATTGACTCCATATCCCAATGGTTTGAAGACCTAGCTCTATCCATATACTCTAATAATTCCACCACCCAACCATCAATTCAAAACAAAACCCCATGTACACTAAGAACTAGCCTACAATCCCATAAAAAACAAAGCTAAATTATAAAGAGAGAGCCCTCTCTAGACTTAGGTTGGCTAGAACCTAAGCCTAAAAGATTGGTTTATGGTTACCTTGGATGATTCCTTATTTTGATAAATTCTAGGGAAAACTTCTGAGTGATAACATAGTGGCGACCATACTGGGGAACTCAAATCCTTAGTCTTAATAAACCTTTGAAAAAATTTCAAATATTTATTTCAAGCCTCTTGAAGGGTTTATTAGAAGTTATTTACAAAATTTCATAAAAAGAAAGTAATTAGAAAAGCTCGAAACTCTGGCTTCAAGGAGAACTCACTATACTAGGGCCAATCCAGATCCAAACCTTGCCCCAGTAGTGGATAATCCTGTTGGGCAATTTAGTTGTCTACTAAATCCCTGTCATTTAATTTATCAATCTAGGGTATCGTAAACTTAGAAGTAAACCAAAATATATGGGACCTCAGATGAAACAGGTGTAGGAAGTTTGTTTAGAATGGAAATGCATATTGCAAATCTGAACTATCAGATCTATTTTATGAAAGCATAAAAAATGTTTGATCAATGGAATTATTTTATTAGAAGATAGAGAAGAGTCTCTTGTTCAAGGGTCCTGATTGTCCTTCTACAATCTTCCTATAATAACATTACCAAACACCTAAGAAAGCAAGAAAGAAAGCATATAAATGAAAGCAAGTAAATATTGTTTTCAGTTCAATTCTTAGCTCATGGAGAAGAGTCTCCTAACTTAGGAGGACTTGATTTCCCTTCTCACATAAAAACTATATACTGAAAGGGAATCAATATTCACATAAATGTAATCTAGGAAAGCATATGAGAAAGTAAATCTTATTTCAATTTAATCTAGCTCATGGAGAAGAGACTCCTAACTTAGGAGTTCCTGGTTGTCCTTCTCACATCAAAACTAGCTACTGAAAGGAGATCAACCTTCACACAACAAAACATGGCCACAACATGAATTCATACTGAAATTATCTACAAGTATTTACAACAAAGAAATAAGATGAACATCATAATTAAAATTAGTATATTCACAACATTACTTTACAACAAAGTGTACTTATCTCAGTATGGGGATCCTTACATTCCTTAATGAGCACACATGAACAACTATCACACCTTAAGAATCAAACAACACTCATAACTCATGATTTGGAGAAAGTGGTATTATTCATGTTGAATGAACATAAATCTAATGCTAATGAATAACTGATAATTTTTTTCTCTCCCTCCCCCTTCCTTTGAAGGATGCTCCTCTTATTTATACATGAATTAGGGATATCTACTCAATAAATGTAGATCCTTTAAATATCTACTAGACCCATACTTGTCTCAACTTATCCCTAAATACTAGATACAAATCCCATGACACATCAAAATCTCCATGATCTTTCTCCTTGGAATATGGTCCACCTCTTGAGTTGAAATTCAAATTTGATCTTGGGAGGCCACATAAGGGTGCCTTGGAAACTTCCAAATGATATACACATGTCATCAAACTCAAGCCACTTTTAGGTATAAGCAAATACATGTTATTTCTCTAACTTTTAATCATAAATTCACTCTAAATACATGAACTTAATAACTTTGGAAAATGAAAATATAAACTCAGATGGTAATGGAAATATAGGGTTATGTAATGATAATATGATGAAATGAGGTGACAAAATGAGGATAAAGGTGAAAATGGAGTGAAAATTGATGTTAATTTGGCGGTCCAACAAATCCAAACCTAATTTTGAGAAGATCCAAAATACAAGAGAGTTCAGTTAGTCCAACACCTTCAATCAAAGCAGATTCATGCCCTAATGAGTGGTTGTTTTTAGAAGACCTCCCCTTTGATGAGTCATTTGACCTTTCCCTATTTAGAACCAGGACTGAAAGTGCACTTGATGACATAGTTTTAGATCCAGAGTTTATTGCAGACCTCGAAGTCCAAAAGGCAAACCAATCAATTGATGAGTATATTCTAAATTCCCCTCAGTTATCCCTTACTACTGCTAAGATACCTGAGCTTTCTGAACCAGTGTCAACTACTCTTAGTTCACCATTATTCCCTTCCACCTTTGAAGTTTATTCCTCGCCTCCATTTATACCTTCACTTCCCTACCAACCTATCATTACCCATCAATCACCCATTACTCCTAGTTCTCTAGCAACTACTATATCATCTTCTGGTACCCAACCCCACTTCTTAGCCCTGCCCAACTTAGAGCCATGGCAAATAGATATTCTCCTTTGGTGTTACCTGCCCCACTTGGTGCCATGCCATAAGATTACCAAAACAAAATTGTCCAGTTTGATGGCATAGGACCTTATACATCACAACATCATGTAAACAAAATGACAGACTACTTTGAATTGCATGAAATTGATATTGGAGATGTTTAAATGAGACTTTTTACTCAAACTGTAGTTGGTGATGTTAGGAAATGGTTTAGAGCTTTATCTGCTAATAGCATAGATAGTTTAGATATATTTTCTCAGCAATTTTTAAATAGATGGGAAAAAGAAAGAACCCTCTGCAGATCCTTTCAGAATACAAAAACATCAGAAGAGGACCAAATGAAATAGTCTAGGATTACTATACCAGATTTAACAATATATACAATGCAATACCAGTCAATCTTAGACCCCCACCTAACTTAGCTCTGATAAAGTTTCCTTATGGGTTTGATATTGATATGGCCTTCCAACTCAGAGAGAGAAATCCTCCAACTTTGGAAGACATGCAGAGTAGTTAGTGTAGAAGCCAACTTGCTAGCAAAAAGAGCTAGGGTTAGTAATGAAAGGAGAGGACCTGACAAAGATGAAGCCTCGCCCTCTGACCTTAAAATAGATGTTCTAACCAAGGGTATGGAAAAACAGATGGATAGAATAAAAAACATTGAGAGGAAGCCTCAATGGGATAATCAATAGGCACCTCTAGTGAGAAATACAAACTTTAGAAAGAATCAGAATCAAAATACTGGAAAGAATGGACCGGATCAGAATAGTAGGCCTCCATTTCAGGAAAACTATGTTGAAACATCCCATTCAGATGACCCTGAACAAGACACATAAATTAACTTGATGGGTTTAGATGATGAGGAAACTGTGTTCTTGACCCAAGATGAGCAGGAACTGCATATGCTACAACAACTGTAGACCCAATCCAAAGAATCATCTGATTATAAGCAAGGGTATGATTCTGTCATTTTTGAAGTACACAAACAATACAATTTGAGGAGTAAAAAGAATAATGATACTCCTTACCAAACCAAGAAAACAATACCAAATCAACCTAAGAAGATCAAAGCGGATCCAGTTACTAAAACTCTCCAAATCCCCCCTAGACCAAATTAGAACCCTTCCGGTCCCACCATTGTAGATATAACCCATGACCAACCCCCTAATGATCAAACATCCACTTCAATCCCCTCTATGGAGACAATGGATAAATCTCCAAACACCATATTAGAAAATCCACAGAAAATGACCTCAAATGCAGAAAAAGAAGAGCAACCTACTCCAATTCCTGCTATGAAAATTCCAAGCACTGAAATAGAGAAAGCCCCTTTGCCTTTCAATTTGGGAGTAGAGGTGGCTAAACTAAAAATTTTAGTTCCCTTAACATAGATGATTAAAAGTGAAACCTATAACTCTCAAATAAACAAAACCTTAAGCTTTGTTGAGAATGAAGACTCTGTCAACTTGTTTGATGATCATCCTGAGCTTATATTTGGTCCTGATGTTAATGGAAAACCATTAGAAGGAGGGATACCACCCTTTTATATTAGCCTTAGCATTCATGATAAAATCTTACAAAATGCAATATTAGATTCAAGAGCTTCACACAATTTAATGCCTAAATCAATTATGGAAAAATTAATCTTGGACATTACTAGACCTTACAAGGACTTATTTTCATTTGATTCAATTCAAGTAATGTCTTGGGTTAATCAAAGACCTTTGTGTTTCCTTAGTACAATATCCTTCTAAGACCATTCTCATGGATATAGCAGTAGCTGACATCCAACCTAAATATGGTATGCTATTGTCTAGATCATGGTGGGCTAAACTCCAAGGTTCTTTGCAACTTGACATGTCATATGCCACAATCTCAGTCTTTGGACAACCTAAAAAGCTATACAGAGAGACCCTAATGAAATATTTGGTGAGTAGCCAGGATAGACCTCAAAACTTTCCTATCTACTCCCTGAATTCAGACATTGATTCTTTTATTTTGTATAATGTTGAACAAACACAAAAAACCACTTCAAACAGTATTATGTCAGAACCAAAATAAATTGCAGTTACAACTAAAAAATAAATTGTCCAAACTCAAGAGATTTCCAATAAATAGGATAATCAAGATGCAGCAAACAAAGAAATTTTTCTTCCCCCTGATATCGAAAATTATGAACATGAGATATTGCGGCACCTTGATTTGATGGATCAATGAATAAGTTAGGAGTAGGAGCAGGAGTGTGGATATATAATCTAGAGAATGATCATTCAGAAGGCCATGCTTACAGACTGAATTTCAAATGCACTAACAACATGGTTGAGTATGAAGCACTCAGGGATGTCTGATGTCGTGCCATTGGAACCCAACAAAGAAGGAAATTGAAGAGTGGTGGGATAAGAAGATTCACGAGTTCGCGACACAGGAAAATAGAACTCCGCAAATATCTGAGAAAAAGTGGGTGGATCGCTACATGTATACGGAAATCCATGAGATTTTCTTTGCATCATTTCCTTCTGAACTGCATGAGTGGATCACGAGGTTAGCTGACAACCAGGGAAGGTGTAGGCTCGAACAACCGATAGTGTGGACTCTAGAATTAGTACACAGACTAGAGGCATCAGAAGATAAGATCATGTGAGTTGTGGACCATTGGCTCGACCGGGTAATAGGGAGATTTATCACTGAGTTTGCGGTAGACATGACCGTGAGTTACAACGAAGTAGAACGACGCTTCCTCAAAGGACCATGAGGTAAGTATATTAATTCTTTAAATACTTGGATTAAGATGCTATTGTGTGAAAAGAGGGTCATGCGAATACATTAATGCTTGGGACAACACGGAGTGGAAAGATCTACAAAAGTAGCGAATAATTAGGAAACAGTCCCTTAATTTCACCTTCGTGAGAGAGCAAGGAAGAGATTGCTAAGGTCTCTCCGAGAAGCACGGTCAGTTTGATAAGGCAGTGCATTCCACAGTTACCACCTCCACCCACACCACCACTTGCTTCACCTCCCTCGCCTCCATCTCCACCCACTCCACTTCCACCACCTCCACAGTTCTGTATGGCAAGCGCTATCAAACTACCAGTATTCAAAGGGGTAGGGAATGAAGATCTGGACCAATTCTAGTTCATGGTAAGAGCAGTATGGGAGGCGCAAGGTGTCATAGACAATAATATTAAGAAGGATACATTGGTGAGCGCACTACAGGATTACACATTAACATGGTATATCAAGCACTCTAACGACGACCCAAATGAAGGGATAGCAGAGATCCAAAATGCGTTGAACAGAGAATTTAGCCGGCCGAAATCAGAGACACGGTCAATCATCGAGTTTAAAGAGATCACGATGCTTCTAGGCGAGACCCCCTTGGATCTGGACCAAAGATTGAAGAGTATATCCGTGAGGCCAATATGACACTAATAGATGCACAACATCGTGCATGGTTTGTGACATCTTTGACACCACACTTGAGGACAGCGCTGTCACAACAGAAACTTTCCACCTAGGCCGAAGCATTGGAAATGGTGATGAGGTTGCATGAGACCCTGATACAAGACCCTGGGTTGGGATTTCAACAAATCCATGCACAACTACAGAATCTATGCCTGGAAATGCAAAGTTTGAAGCAGGATAGGGCATCGTGGCCAGAGGTGTGCGAGGAAGTATGGTGCATAAAATGCAAAGGCCACGGCTATGACAAGGATCACTATCCAGTGTTTGTGAACTACTTGGCAAGAGGGGGGCTAATGCCGTTGAGACCAGAGGCACAGGTAGGGCCAAGTAAGACACCCGTGTTATGGTGCACGATCTGTCAGGTAGGAGGAAAACACACGACAGATAATTGTCATTTGTTGCAGAAGTATACACCGACTCCCCAACAGTTGTTTTGTAATTTCTACAAGTCAGTAGGCCATGATGAGCACATTTGTCGCTACTATGAGTTAATGATGGATCCGACCCTAGTGTATAGGATGTAGACAGAAACGCGAGCCCTCGACCCAGCTGTAGGGATGGTGCACGTTGGATTTTAGGGGCGAGGTCAAGGACAAGGAGGAATGGGACCAGGAAGAGGTCGCAGATAGTTAATTTGTTACAATTGTGGAGGACTAGGGAACTATGCCTGTGATTGTACCAACCCGACGAGGATATCATGTTCGTATTGTGCTCAGTTTGATCATGAAACAATAGATTGTCCTACGTTGATCACACAGATGCACAAAAAAGGGGTATTCCAACCTCCTCTAACTCGGAATATACAAATGATGAGGTCTGAACCACACGAAGAAGACTCGAACGTGAACATGATGCTTAGAAGTAGCACGACCATGGGGAGGATAAGGGGAAGCAACTCGAAGAAGACACATGGATTCACAAGGTTCCTACAAAGGAACCTAGGTTTGACTTAGAACGCGCAAAGGAGACATTCATGGAAGCTAAGAAGAGCTTCACGAAGGCCTCCACTTCAAGTAGTAAGGATCAACCAGAGCCATGAATGGATCCTTCCATGCGCACTACCTTTCTGGAGACATGCATCAAATTGTTGCACGACAACAATGCAGTTAAGGCACTACAGGAGTTGATCACCAGATGCACAGGGTCAGGAGAACCGTGCGTATTCCAGAAATTGGGAAAGCATGCATTGCGCTCTGGGAGGGAAATGAGATTAACTCCGCAAATTGGTGAGTATGAAATGGATTAGTTAATCCTAGATCTGGGTTCGGACGCGAATGTGTTACCGAAGCAAACATGGGAACGCATGGGTAGGCCCGCGTTATAGTGGTCCCCTATTCTATTACGGATGGCAAACTGACATAAGATTTTTGCCATGGGGAGGTTGCAAGGGGTAACAATTGATATTGAAGGCGTGAGCACACAAACAAATTTTGAAGTGATAAATATTGTCGATGACAACAATCCCTATCCGTGCTGTTAGGAATAGACTGGGTCACTGATATGAATGGAGTCATCAACCTGAAGAAACAGAAGATGATATTCGAGAAAAATTCACTACGTGTAGTAGTCCCACTGGACCCGGCCGAAGGGGCACACTACACTGAACCAGTGCGTGATGATGAGAGCGACGATGAGCTGGATTATATTTACAAGATAACTAGGCGAGACTAGGATTGGGTGAATCTGACTGCAGATGGGAGAATCTCGTGGAAGCGTGAAAGCTCCTGCACTTCAGACTCAGACGAAGAAGTAGAACGATGGCAGAATTGGTTGCGTGAAGTGACAACGCTAAACTACAACATGATGGTTAGATCACTGCGTTGCATGACAATAGATGCAAGGGAACTGTTGACATATGATGGATTGACAACGGTGGATAAATGCTTGGGAAAATTTAAAGATGCGGTACCTGAATAACAATGGTTCGACGCATTGAAGTAGGCACTGCGTGCAACACCTGCACGCTGGTGGGGAACACATCAAGGAAATTTTGAGGACTGGCATGGTTGCAGAAGGATGATGGGCCTACGTTTTGGAAGCCCCTTGCCTCGAACGAGAGTCGGGCAGCCAAGACAAAGCAACTTGCACACCCACCTGTGTCGATGGGTATAGACGTGCGCTGCGCAGTCTACACGAACACATCCCAAACTAAGGATTGAAAATCGGAACAGGACAAAGCCACAGTAAAAGTGACGCACACCACAAATTTTCCACGTAGAAGCATTCAAGAGGGTACGTGGAATCCTGAACAGGCTTTACCAGGTGAGACGAACTGATTGGGACCAGCGCGTACTGACGGTCCGATGGGCCTCTACGGCCATGTACAAAAACCTAAGCGTGAAGACGATCCCAAAGCTGACGAGCAGAGTTGAGGCCATAGTTTTGGAAGGAAGGGATCCTCATGTAGTGGCCCCCACGGTTGGGACGGTACGCGAGGACCAGGATGAAAGAATAATGCAGCCATGCGAGGACGAACATATGCAGATTTAGAAAGCCATTCGACGAGGGAATCGTAAGCTTCACAAACTCAAAGATCAGATACGAATGAGGAAGAAAAGGTTGTTAATGGATGCAGAGAACAAACAACTGGAAAACGAAATCGCACAAGCCTGTCACATCAATAAACTAAGAATGGCAGGACAAGATATGGGCAACCATACTACTGCGTTAGAAGATTTCCGCCGAGAATTTGTGGCTCTGATATCATGGCTAACTTCTAGGAAAAAATTCTGAGTGATAAGAAGTACTTCTTCTAGTGCTATACATGATGCGTCTACATGTACATGAAACTCTTCTTTCCAATCCAGGAAGACTAAAATCAATGTGATGACCAATTTTCCCTTCAGAATATCCAAGTTTTTTTGACAGGCCTCGTTCCAACTGAACGTGACATCCTTTTCAACAACTTCTCCATATGCACGGTGATCTGGGCATAGCCCTTGATAAACTTCCTGTAGTACCCAGTATGTTCCAAGGTTGTGCGCAACTATTTCACACTCCTTGGCACCTCCAGGTTAATTATCACTGCGATATTCGCGGGATCTACCATCAATCCTTGTCTGCATACCACATGACCCAGCAAAGTCCCAAAAGGGATATAAAACAAACATTTCTTGAGATTGAGCGCAATCTAGTACCTTTGACAGGTATCTAGCATAAGCAAAAACTTGCCACATGGAATTTTACTAACCCAAACACAGTCCAGTCATCAAAGTACACCTCCAAAAACTTATGAATGAAGTCTTTGAATGCAGCAATGACTACGCGTGAAAAAATCGCAGGCACATTCTTTAATTTGAAAGGCATTACGGTGTACTGAAAACATCCCCATTCAGTCACGAAGGTTGTCTTTCTTCTATCTTCAGGTGTGATTTTGATCTTATGGTACCCAGAAAACCCATCGTGAAGGAATATGCTTCCTGACCACGTACATTATCCAATACCTCATCAGTGAAGGGAGTTGAGAAAGGATCATGCACACAAGCATCATTCAACTTTCTGAGAGCTACACATATCCTTATTTCATCCTTCTGCTTCTTTTCCTGTACCATCATTGGGCTCACCCAATCAAATTCTTCTACGGGCTCAATGATGCCTGCCACAAGCATCTTATCTAACTCTAAGCGGACCTTCTCCTTATACTTCAGATTGAGACGGTAAGGTCTTTTCTTAACTGGCTTCACGTCGGGTTTTAACATGATATTCATAACGCCCAGGTCTCCTATTATCCCCTTTAACTCCATAAACGTGGTTGGGAAAAAATCCTAGTATTTGTAGAGCAATTCTGTGACCTTATCTACCACCGTGCCATCCCAATAATCTCCAATATTTGTGAATTTCAACTCCACCTCCGTACCAATATTTATCTGTTTAGTCTTCAACGGCGTGGTTATATCAGGATTCTTGATCGGTGGTCCCTCGACCTCATGGTGATCCTCGGTTTCAGGAATATTAATCTTTTGTGGGTCCTCATCTTCTTCTTTAGCAACCACGTTATAGTATTCCAACGCATAGCTTAGCTGAGCAGTCCAATCGAGTTGAATCAGATCCAAAGGATCCTACGGTATCCTAAATATTGTTGCTTTAACCTCTTGTAGCACTTCATCAATACAGTAAAAATCGTCTTTGAAGCTGAACGTCATTATGAACCCTTCACGTAGAATATCCCATTCTCTCATGCAATGGAGGATCTCTGTCTCCAAGTACCAGTTCATCGGGATGACATACAGGGTGTGACAGAACAAGTGCACCCATTCAAGTTGGGGCTTCACTCCATAGGCCTTAGCCCATTTGGCCAAGTGTGTGTGCAGATAATTCTTCCCGTCATACTTGTCTATCACTCATTCCTTCGACCTCCCAAAGCGTGTTCTCATCATCCTCCTACACTCACGCCAATCATCAAAACTACCCTTGTGCATACCCCACCATCTTGCCGGTGTAGTGTGCAGTGCCCAATCCAAAGCCTAGAAGCGTTGTTTCTCTGGTACTTCCCTCTCAAATGCATCCAAAAACACATCCACATCATTTAAGGCATCATTAGTGGGCAAATTTCTTGCCTTTAATGACACACAATGCAATGACTAGGTCATCATGTTACAACTCAACCTGGTTACTTCATGTAGTCAATTCTGCCAGTGCTCTAATTCTTCATCCGAGTCTGAGTTGTAGGAATTCTCATGATCCCATGTAATTCATCCATCTGTTGTCAGATTCACCCAATCTTGGTCTCGCGCTATTATCTTATATATGTAGTCCAAATCATCATCGTTTTTGTAACCGCGAACTGGTTCAGTATAGTGCGATCCTTCAGCAGGATCTAGGGGTATTATTACACGAAGAAATTTCTTTTAAAATATCATCTTTTGCTTCTTTAGGTTGATTACCCCATTCATGTCAGTAGCCTAATCAATGCCAAGGAGCGTTGGGTAGGGGTTGTTGTCATCCACAATTTCTATTACTTCAAAATCAGCCAATGCGCTCACGCCTTCAATATCTATAGTTACTACCTACAACCATCCCATGGGGAGGATTTTCCGTTGATTTTCCATCCTTAACTAAATCAGAGACCACTACAGCGTGGGTCTCCCCATTTGCTCCTAAGTCTACTTTGGAAAGACGTTCACGTCTAACCCCTGATCTAGAATAACTTGATCCATTTCATACTCTCCTATCTATGCGGTGAGTCTCATTTCTCATCCTATTCTTGCCTTATGCTTACCAATCTTCCGTACCACGTGTGGTTCACCCGAAGTGTTTCTGGCGCATCTATTTATAAGTTCATGTAACCCCTTTACAGCCTTGCTATCGCATAGAAGCTTCATGCAGATCTATAGAAAGGTCGTAAGCATGGAAGGGTCCATTTCCTGGATAGATTTATCCCGTCTCCCTGAGGTAGAGGCCTCAATGAAGCTCTTCTTTGTTTCCATGAATGTTTCACGTGTGCGCTCCAAATCAAATTCAGCCTCCTTTTCTGGAACTTTATGAACCCATGCGCTGTCTTCATGTTGTTTCCCCTTATCGCCAACTATTGTAATTCCACTTCAGAGCAAAATATTCACATTAGGGTCCTCTTCATGAGGCTTAGCCCTCATCATCTACAGGTTCTGAGTTGGCTGTGGTGGTAGCACCCCTTTGTCACGTATCCTTGTTACTAGTGTAGGACAGTCCTCAATCTCATGATCAAACTGAGTGCAATACTTGCACGACGGAGGCCTTGGGTTAGTGCATTCACAGGCATAGTGTCCAGGTCCTCCACAATTGTAATAGATCAGTTGTCCCTGACCTCTACCAGGTCCTCCTCCACCTCGGCCTCACCCATGCCCCTAAAATCCTGTCTACGCCATCCCAACGCTCTAGTCAAGGAGCCGTGTTTCTTCTTGAACTCTATAGGCGGGTGTTCTATCCATCATCAATTCATAACTTCAATAGTTGCACTCATCATGCCCTACTAACCTGTAGAAGTTGTAGAACAATTTTTGCAGTTTTTGTACAAACATCTGCAGCAAATGACAATTATCAGTCGTATGTTTCCCTGCTACCTAACATATAGCACACCTCAACACAGGCCCCACACTCTATCCTACTTGGGCTTTCGGCCTTAACGACATCGGTCCTCCTCCTGCAATATAGTTCAAAAAAACCAGGTAGTGGTCTTTGTCATGCCCCTGATCTTTACATTTCAGGCACCATATCTCTTTTCACGCCTCCGATCGAACTATTCTGTCATGCTTCAAACTTTTCATTTCGAGGCAAAGATTTTACAACTGTGCATGGATCTACTGAACCCCCATATTCAAATCTTGCATCGGTGTTTCATGCAGTCTTATTGCAATCTCCAAGGCCTCTACCTAATTCGTAATCTTCTTTTCTGACAATGAAACCCTTAGGTGAGGCAAGAGTGAAGCCATGAACCACTCGCAGTGTTGTCCATCTGTTAATTTCATATTAGCTTCGCGGACTTTACACTTCAATCTCTGATCCAACTCCCAGGGTGTCTCACCTGGTTTCATTGTGATTTCCTTGAACCCCATAATCGACTACGCCTCAGATTTAGGCCTACTAAACACTTTATTCAGCGTGGTCTGCATCTCTACCAACCAAAAATTTGGGTTATTGTTATAGTACTTGATGTACCAAGTTAGTGCAACTAACCAACGTTTCCTTCTTCATGTGATAGTCTGTGACATCGTGAGCTTCCCATACAACTTTTACGACAAACCAGAACTGGTCTGGGTCCTCATTTCCCAAGCCATTAAACAATGGAAGCTTCACTAGATTTTCCATGTTGAACTAGGGTGGAGGTGGTGGTGGTGTGGGTGAAGTTGCAGGTGACGGTGGTGAAGGTGGAGGTGGTGTGGGTGGAGGTGGTAGTTGAGGGAAACCTTATTTTATCAACTGAATTGCACTTCGTAGAGAAGCCTGCGCTACTCCCTCTTCATCACTCAAAGGAGGTGAAATCAATGGGCTATATTCAAGACCATTTCTTCCTTCGTTCCTGTAAGTCTTTCCACTTCGCGTCGCTCTGAACATCAAGGTAGCTGCATAACCCATTTTTCACACAATAACATCTTAATACAAGTATTTAAAGACTTCAAGTACTTACCTCGCAGACCTTTGAAAATGTGCCGCTCTACCTCACTGTAACTGACTGAGGTATCGACCACAAATTCTGTCACAAACCATCCTATGATATGATTGAGCTAATGATTGACAACGTGGGCAATATTATCCTCAGAGGCTTCTAGTCTCTATACTAACTTCAGGGTCCAAACAATAGGACCATCAAGCCTCCACCTTCCTTGGCTATCCGCTAGCTTCGCAATCCACTCATATAACTCAACTGGAAAGGAACAGAAAAAAATCTCGTGGATTTCTGTATATAGGTATTTGTCTAGCCACTGTTCCTTTGTCAACCTTGAATTTCTGTTCTCCTTCGCTGCAAATTCATGGATCTTCATATCCAACTATTCTTCGATATCTTTCTTAGTTGGATTCCAGTGATATGACATCACACATCTCTCATACAGATTCCAAGTCCAAGCAATAGAACCATTTGTTCTCTTTGTAGGCCCTGACCCAGGTTCAACGTTAGTTAGCCAAACAAATACCTACACTACTGGCCCTTTCGGAATCAACCTGCAAAGCGTGGACCAAAGTCTCACTCGAAATAGTATGGTGGGATGTTGGAACCAAGTTTTCGCACCCTGAGATGGTCGCGATGTTGGTTTATACCCCCTACCCCTGCTTTCGTGTAGGTTGCTAAGCCTTAGGGATTTATCGATCTGCCCTCTATTCCTCCCTTCAGTACCTTCACGAAAGTGTATGATTGACCTTCGTGCAGCCCTAACCAGTGGTTCAGGTACTTTCCCGTAGCTATGACAATGTATTGTATAGGTTCCCAAATTATCTCTAGTGTTTTACTTATCTTACCAATCAATTATAGTTAGCGTTGCGTAAACTGATATCTTTACTTGCGTTCAATTAACATATATAATCACATACATTCACGCATCAAATAAACATTGTAAAATAAACCTAGATTGCAATATAATCAGATGCATTAACAAAGACTAAATACATAGTAACTACAGAATACCTCTCTTTATTGATATATTATAGTTTAATACAAGCTCTATCCACCCTGCGCACACAGCTGCAGGGGTCCACGCACTTAGCTGCAAGCTTCCACCCTAGGCCTCTGCGCACTCAGCTACAGAGCCTCTACCTACGTTAAGACTTGAAAACACTTGGACTTCTCTACCAAAACTTCCAAATCTTAATTGTTCTAACTGCCTAGATCTTGCTTACTTAGCTCCTTTTTATATAATCGCATGGTCTGCGGACCATGGGTAGATCTTTACAGTCGACTTGACACTTTAAAAAATAAAGATGGACAACCCTTTATGAATCTTGACACCTTCGCACTCCGCAACCACAAATTGTGGAGACATTATAGCTTTATTACAAAGTTGTCCCAAAACATGGGCTTTTAGCCCTAAAACTGCTCTTGGGGGAACATGTTCCCAACACCCCACTACCGCAGTTTATGTTAATCTAAAGATGATCTGAGGTTGTCATTGATGTCAACCCAAGCAGCACCAAGGATAACCCTAAACTTCCATTGCACATTGGGAATCATCATTCATGGTTTCTTATCTCATAACCATTATAGGAATGCTCTACTCAAAAATATATTTCTATCGGTATATAACTCTCCTCGTAATTCCTCACGGTTTGTAAGTTATTCAAGATTGAAGTTAGTAACCCCAATTATTGGGCTAAAACCCCATGGGGTTGTGGCATGGAATTTATCATTGATTTTTGTCATTGAATAGTCAATAAATAATAATAATAAATTTAGGCTCCTAAAATCCCTCCAACATTTTCTATAGAAGCCCCTCTCAGCTCTATAAAAAGAAATCTCATATATCCTCCAAAAGTCGTGATCGTGTCATTTTCTCTATAACTTTATTTTTTTGAAGTGTTAGATGCTGCAACTAAAACCCATTTGAGATGAAATCCTAGTGAACATCATGACCAAGTTTCCAATATTTTTTCTCTACATTTTAAGAGATATGATCTATGGCAGTTAGGGTTTTTGCACGTTCTCGAATTTAATCTCAAAGAGGTGACCCCCGGAAAATCATCATAACAGTCTCTCTGGGAAGTGGATTGGAATTCTGTAAAAAGTGGTGGATAGTGCATGGAATATAGTTTTATATAAATCAATTGCAGATCTGAAGGAGTAAACAGTGACACATGGCACACGGTACAAGTTTTCTCTACTGAACTAGTGCATAATTAGGTCATTGTGAGAGATTGGGTATAACTTTGCCTTGAAGAATCCAAATTGGGTCAAACCTATGGCATTGGAAAGAAGACTCAGAGGGATAATATAGGACTGAAGATCACATATTGGGGATCTAAAATCACAGAGATGCATCAGATTCAATATCATGCTCATAGAAGGCAAGAAAAAAAACTAGATCAAGTGTTGTCAAGGGATGCAAAGGACCAAACTTTCTAGGGAAGCAAAGAGAAAGATGCAGAAAAATGTTGTAGCAGAGGTAAGATCTAGGTAAGTATCTTCTGTATATGCATATTCATCTCTTAATTGCATTAGGTTATTTGTATTCTAATTTTTTGTTTTTTTTCAGTGCTGGCATATGCTCTGCAGGATGAGGTAAGTTTTGTTATTATCATGTCATGGTTATTTCCTTGAAGACTTTTTGCAGGTATTATACATTCATCAAGATAAGACTCAATGCATAATCTAATTTTCTGAAGAGTGAGAAAGGGTATCATGAAAAGAGCAGTAATCAAGGTGCAGAACATCAACAAGAAGTTCACCACATGAAGTCTTCAAGTGGGCAGCATTGCATACAGTCATTGTAAAAGTATCATTGTAAAAGTATCATTGTAAAAGCATCATTATAAAAGTTGTACAAGTGTCTATCTGCCAAGAGTTGAAGAGTCAGTGTCGAGAGGTCTAGGATCATCATTAGGTGGTTGTTTCATAATTGGGTTTATGGTCTAGTGTGTCTTCTTCTTCTACGTCATTCTATATCATTGTAAAGTGGAGCATTTTCCCTAGTATGAGAGTCCATTGTCTTTTATTCTTCTATAGGGTGGTAGGCTGGTGCTAGGCTAGTGCATGAAGTCACCAACAGGTTCAAGCCAGTGAAAAATTTAGTGTGGTAGGGTGGTTCTAGGATGAATTGTATCTCATTGGGTGTTGGGGCATTCGTTCAGTTGACTACTGAAGAATCTCAGGCATTCGAGCGTCCATCCAGTTGGAGATGGATAAGAATGCTTTTCTAGATTCTAGGAAGTTGGAGCTTTCTTTTCAATTGGAGTTGAAGATTAAAGAATTATTAGAAAATCGTTCAGGTGGTTTTTGTCCCAGAGGGGGTTTCCACCTTAAAAAATGTGTGCATTTTTGTTCCTTTTGTTTATTGCTATCATTGTACAAACAATGATAATAATTGAATATTAACTAATGCTCTGAAAGATTAATAATAATACTAATTGAAATGAATAATGATTCACCCCCTCAATATTTCCAACAATTGGTATTAGAGCTTGGTTCCTTCAATAGCAGTTTAACAGATTGAAGGAGATCATGGAGCATACCAAGAATGGTGTACTTCTGTTCAATGAAAATAATTATGCACTCTGGAAAGGAATAATGGAGGTCTATCTCTTAGCGCAAGGTTATGAAGTATGGGACACTGTTCAAAATGGCTTTACACCAATTGTGGATGAAAAAGGTAAGAAGAATTTGGTAAATGATGCAAAAGAAAAGAATATTATTATCAGTGGTCTTACTGAATCTACTTATCATAAGGTGTTGGGTTGTAAAACTGCCAAAAATGTATGGGACAAGCTTGAGAATATATATGTAGGTGACCCAAATGTCAAAGAAGCAAAGCTTCAAATCTACAGAGCAAAATTTGAGCAACTCAGAATGAAAGAAGATGACAACATCACTTCATACTTCCAACATGTTGATGAAGTAGCCAACACTCTGGAAGGATTGAGCATGTCGATGAGAAGACTATTATATGAAAGATTATTAGAAGGTTACCAGGAAGATTCAACCCAAAGGTAGCAATTTTAGAATACAGTGAAAATATGGCCAAACTTACCAAAGAGGAATTACATGGAGTTCTCATAGCATATGAAATGAGACTTGATGAAGAAGAGTGTACTTCACATCTAGAAACTGTGTTCGCTGCATCTAAGAAACCAATAAGGAAAAACAACCTTCAAAGGCAAAGACCTGCACCTGCAAGTGTGAAGAAAAGGAAGATGTTGAAGAAGGTTTTTCAAATGGAGAATGTTAGGTCCCTATACTACTAGTGTAACCCATTATTATTATCAATACAACCCCCTTATTATATTTTTAAGCCCATGTAGTCCCCATATTTTTATTATTGTGCCCCATAGAATCCCACTATTGTTATTATTGTGCCCTTACATTATTATTGTTATGCCAAATCTGATTATATTATGACCCCTTAGACTCTTATATATAGAAAGGAGGTATTGTCATTTGTATCATCCAAGAATTGTTCATTTGTGTAATGTAAAGGAGGTTTCCCCCTCTAAGAGGCTTATTTCTAAGGCGTTGATCTATCTTTTCTATCTTTTTGTGAGCTGGTTTCATAACATTTGGTATCAGAGCTTTGGATTCTAGGGTTTCCCTGTTCCAAGCAGGTCATCGTGGCATTTTCACTATAACTTTTTCACTATGAATTTTTAGAAGCTAAAACCAAAACCCATTTGAGAAGGAATTAGTATGAACCTCAAGTCTGAATTTCAGATATTTTCTCGCTATCTTGTCGGAGATATGATCTAAGGAAGTTGGGGTTTTTGCAAGTTCCCGAATTTCATCTAAAACATATCATCGTGGAAGTTTCGCTATAATTTCTTTTCTACGAAGTTTCAGACTCTAAAATAAAAACCCATTTGATATAAAATCATGGGGAATCTCTGGCCCAAATTACAGATCTTGTTTCACTATATTTTCGAAGATATAGTCCAAGACATTTAGGGTTTCTGTAGGTTCCCAAATTACATCCAAAATAGGTGACCTGGGGAAAATCATCATAACTATCTCTCTGAGCATCAGATTGAACTTTCGTAAGAAGTTACAGAAAGAGGACGGATTGTAGTTTTCTGTGTATATTTTTAGATCCAAAGGTCAAAACAGTGACATGGGGCACTTCATACAGGTTCGCTCCTCTGAAAAGGTATATAATTAGGTCATCTTGAGAGATTTTGCATAACTCTTTCTCGGAGAATCTAATTTTGATCAGACTGGTGGCATTGGAAAGAGGACGCAGAGTGCTATTGCAGGTTGTGATTTCAAAATTGGAATACCCAAAATTATAGAGTTACTATCGTTTCAAGATTGAGCTTGTAAAATCAAGAAAAGGCAATATAAGGAAGTTTGATGGCAAGGATTCGCTAAATTGGATACTACAGATGGAGCAATATTTTGATCGACATGAGGTGCAACTGTTACAAAAGGTACGTATTGCATCTTCTATTTAGAACCGGATCAATTTTTATGGTATAAAGGGCTTTGTTCTCGTAAACCACTTGTTATGTGGTCAATTTTCACTGAGGAAAAGATAGCACATTATGAGGATACAAAGAGAAACACCTTCTTTAGCTAATTGATAAATCTCAAATAAAAGTGTTCAATGGCAGAGCACATTGAGGACTTTCAAAAATTGAATATAAGGTAAAATTGTATTCCAGAGAAGCAGAGGATTGATGTCTCCATAGCGACTTTAAAGGATAACATTCAACATGAGGTTCGTCTTTGGTAACATGATTCATTGGAGAAGGAATTTGGGTTGACAAGAAAAGTGGAAAGTAAAATTATGGCAACAAGGAATTCTACCCCACAACTATAAAGATGGAAGTGTTGTTTCTCCTAGCCTTCCACAACCTACAAGGTTGACACTACAACAATTGGAAGAAAAAATAGCAAAAGGACTTTGTTATAATTGTGATAACAAATACATTAAAGGTCATAAGTGTGCTGAGAAGAAATTATTTTACATTGATTGTGAAGAGGAGGAAGAAATGGATCAAGAAACATCAAAAGAAGAGGATATACACTAGGAACAAACCCCAAAGAAATAAGAAATGAATCCGACCATATCTTGTAAAGCATTGGCAAGAATTACCACTCCTCAAACTCTCAAGATAGAAGGACATATCAAGAAGAAAAGGGTTCAAGAAGTGAAATATCACATCAAGAAAGAAGAAATGAATATGACCATATCTTGTAATGCATTGGCCAGAATTACCACTCCTCAAACTATCAAGATAGAAGGACATATCAAGAAGAAAAATGTTCAAGAAGTGAAAGATCAGACCAAGCATCAAGAAATGAATCCGACCATATATTGTAATGCATTGGAAGAAATTACCACTTCTCAAACTCTCATGATAGAAGGACATATCAAGAAGAAAAAGATTCAAGAAGTGAAAGATCACATCGAGCAGCAACAACAAGTTCTCCAACTTTTAAAGGATATTTCCACTTTGGTGCAGAATCAAATGAAACAAAAAGGAGATCAACATCACAGTGAAAGAAGTTTTGATGTAGACGATTGGGTATTTTTACGGCTACATCTCAAGCAAGTTATTTATGAGAAGGAAATGTTGGCAATACTACATGCACTTAAGAAATGGCGACCTTACCTAATGGGAAGACACTTCAAGGTAAAAATGGATCATGATAGTCTTAAATACTTTTTAGAACAAAGATTATCTTTAGAAGAATAGAAAAAATGGGTCACAAATATGTTGGGTTATGACTTTGAAATCATCTACAAAAAAGGGAAGAAAAATGTTGTTGCAGATGCACTCTCAAGAAAGGATGAGGATGTGGAAGCATTATTTTGTGTTATTTCTATTATCTAACCAGATTGGATAAACGAAGCAAGGGATGAATGGAAGAAGGATGAAGAAGTGTGGCCACTCATTCAAAAGTTGCAAAAGATCCCAGTTCAAACAATATTGCTAGAACTTGACGAGAAAGGAAAAATAATATTGGAACCTGGAGTAGTCACAGAAACAAGAACCCAACAACTATGAAATCGCTCAATTTCAGAGTATCTCATAAAGTGGAAGAACTTATCCGCTGAAGATTCCCATGGGAGGACAAGAATTTTATACAAAAGCATCAAGAACTACTCAAGCATTGACGACAACACCTTTTGGAGAGGGGCATGTTAGGTCCCTATACTACTAGTGTAACCCCTTATTATTATTAGTACAACCCCCTTATTATATTTTTGTGCCCATGTAGTCCCCATATTTTTATTATTGTGCCCCATAGAATCCCACTATTATTATTATTGTGCCCTTACATTATTATTGTTATGTCAGCTCTGATTATATTATGACCCCTTAGACTCCTATATATAGAAAGGAGGTATTGTCATTTGTATCATCCAAGAATTGTTCATTTGTTTAATGTAAAGGAGGTTTCCCCCTCGAAGAGGCTTATTTCAAAGGTGTTGATCTATCTTTTCTATCTTTTTGTGAGCTGGTTTCATAATAGAGAATATGCTTACTTTACAAGAAAACTAAAAATTCGTAAGGGAAAATTCAAAGGTAAACTTCCATTGATATGTTTCGGTTGTGGTGAGGTTGGAAATTTCATAGAAAAATGTCCGAATAGAAGTGATGGAAAATCAAAAGGAAAGAAAGGCTTTAAGAAATTCAACAAGAAAGGCAATAAGAAAGGATTGAAAAGGAACTTTCTCTCTAAAGAAGATAGCTCATCATCTGATGAAGAGAGTGACAGTGAAGAGGAAGCCAATGAGAAAGTATTGTTTATGGCCAAGCACAATAAACAAGTGGTATCAAACAACGAAGAATAAGGGTTGACCATAGAAGAATTTTCTAAGGAGGCAATCAAGCTTATAAAAGAATTTGTTCCAATACTCTTGAAGAAGAAGTTCAAGGTCTCAAAATTGAAGTTGAAGAACACAAATGTATTGAAGAGTCACTTCAAAAGAAGTTGGAAGAAAGTAATAAGGAAAGGGAAGAATTAGAAGCCGAAGTAGTCTCGCTACGTAAGGAAGTGAAGAAGGGAAACACTGTCCAAAACTATGCCAACAACTCAAGGGCATTGGAAGAACTCATCAGCAATGAATGCTCATACAATGACAGAACTAGCCTCGGTTACAAAGAAGAAGAAGCAGGACCTTCTACAAAAAAATACAATGAACCTATGAGATCTAACAAGCATGTAGACTTCACTGAACAAGATTTTCAAGAACATCCTTGGAAGACAATTCCCCGACGAATATTTCCATATAGGTACCAACATATTTTTCATGGCTATTGTTATTCATGAGGAAAATTTGGTCATAAAGTCGTAGAATGTCACACGTACCCTAGGAACCAATATAATTCCAGGAGATTTGTCAAATATGAATCTCCCGGGGCTCAACGAAACATCAATAGATTTGAACATTTAAACAATAATATTGAATGTTAGAAACGTTGAAAATTTGGACACATATCCAGAGATTGCAGACTTGAAAATCCTCCAGAAGAATCTTCGAAGCCACAGAACAAACAAACATGGAAGAAGAAGAAGACTAATAATTGTGCTCTCGCTCTCAAGGCTCAAAACAACAAAGATGTGTGGTATGTTGATAGCAGTTTCTCAACACATATGACTAGAGATAGAAAGAAATTTGTATCTCTTAAAGATAATAAGGATGGAACCATTTCCTTTGGAAATTATGGATCTTCAAATGTTATAGGATCAGGTACCATCAGTGTTAGAAGAAAATATGCTCTAGCCAAGAATGTTCTATTGGTTGAAAACATGAATTAGAATCTGCTCAGTGTTGGAAAAATGCGTGATCAAGGACACACAATGCTATTCAAGTCCACAAAATGTGAAATCAGGAAAGGTAGGTATGGTAAAATTGTGGCTATAGAAAGTCGAGCTCGAAATGACATATATGTTCTGGATGAAGCAACTAAAGCATGTCTACTAGCTAAAGAAGATGAAAGTTGGTTATGGCACAAACAAATGGGTCACATAAACTTTGACAATATTGTTAGGATAAACAAAAAGGAAGCAATATGAGAAATGCCAAAAATCTCATAACCTTCCCACACACTATGTGAGGCCTGTCGGCACGACAAGCAGACAAAATTTGGATTTAAAACAAAAAAACACTTTGCATCACATCCATTGGATTTGATACATATTGATCTATGTGTTCCTATGAGAACAAAAGGCTTAGATGGAGAATTATATTTCATGTTAATGATAGATGATTATACCAGGATGAAATTCGTCAGTTTCCTAAAGAAAAAATCTAAAGCATTTGAGTGCTTTAAGATCTCCAAGGAGTTGGTTGAAAATGAAACTGATTTGAAAATAAAGTGTCTAAGATCAGATAATGGTGGAGAATTCACTTCCAAATTACTTTAGCAATACTGTGATGAAAACGGAATAAAAAGACAATTTTCAATAGCACGAACACCTCAGCAAAATGGAGTTGCGAAAAGAAAGGACAGAACCATACAGGAAATGGGTAGAACAATATTGAAGGACTCAAAATTGGATGAAAAATTCTGGGTTCAAGCAATTGATACGACAATCTTCATTATTAATAGAAGTCTTCTAAGAAATAATTGCAACAAGACCCCATATGAATTATGGAAAGGAAAGTCATCTAATGTAAATATTTCAAAATCTTCGGAAGCAAATGTTATATCAAAAGAGAAGATCAAAAGTTGGGTAAGTTTGAATCATGTGTGGATGAAGATATCTTTGTTGGTTACTCATGCAAAAGAAAGGCCTATAAATTCTATAATCTAAGATGAAAATAGATATTGGAGAGTATAAATGTTACATTTGATGAAGATGGTGTTCTAACGAATAATGATGAGGATCTAGAATCTTTGAAACTTGAGATAGAGACTAAAAAAGGTACAAAGAAAATTCTAGAACAAGATGCAATTGTCAACCAGGAAGAAGTAAACAATGATCAACAATATATACAGGAACAACAATAAGAAGCTCCTCCAAAGAGAACAAAAGAATGGATTCAAAAGAACCATCCATCAAATCAAATCATTGGTGACATAAATGAAGGAATTAGAACAAGAAAAGGTCAACAACTTCATTCATCACAACAAGCTCACATTGCTTTTCTAGCAACCTTTGAGCCTAGTAGTTTTGAGGAAGCCAACCAGAATGAACATTGGGTAGTAGTTATGAATGAAGAATTGGATCAAATCGAGAAGAATAACACTTTGGAATTAGTTCCATGACCAAAAGATAAAAATTTCATTGGGACTAAATGGGTGTTCAAGAACAAATTGAATGAATATGGACAGGTTACCAGAAAAAAAAGCAAGATTGGTTTGCAAAGGCTATGCACAAGTGGAAGGAATTGATTTCGACAAACCATTTGCACCAGTTTCTAGAATGGAAGCCATCCAAATGTTTCTTGCATATGCATGTTCAAGAAAAATAAAAGTCTACCAAATGGATGTTAAGTCAGCATTTATGAATGGCGAATTAGAAGAAGAAATTTACATCGAAAAACCTGAAGGTTTTCTACTATTAGAAAAAAAATACTATGTTTGTAGGTTAAAGAAGGCTTTGTATGGTCTCAAGCAGACTCCTAGAGCATGGTATGCTCATCTTGATGGATATCTATGTCAATGAGGGTTCAAGAAAGGTACTGTTGATAGCAATCTTTACGTACAAATTGATAAAGATAATTTAACAGTCGTTGAGGTATATATGGCTAATATAATATTTGGTAGGAATGATGATCGACTAAGTAAGAACTTTGCTACAAAGATGCAAAGTGAGTTCGAGCTGTCTTTATTTGGTGAGTTGAAATACTTCTTAGGGCTTCAAATATCTCAGCAAGAGAAAGGAATATTTATATGTCAAGCCAAGTACATCAAGGAAATGCTCAAGAAATTCAAAATGTAAGATTGAAAGTCCTTACTCCGATGGTAACAGGGTGCAAATTGAGCATAGACGACTCATCTAAGGATGTGGATCATAGGTTGTATAGATATAATATTGTTAGTCTTCTATATGTAATAGCCTCCCGACTAGATGTTATGCAAGCAGTTGGACAAGTAGAAAGATTCCAAACAACACCAAAAGAATCACATATTATTTCCGTCAAAAGTATTATTCGATATCTAAAGGGAACAACAGAATATGGCTTGTGGCATCCCAAGGGAAACAATCTCATTATTCAATCCTTTACAAATGTAGATTGGGTAGGAAGTGTTGATGATCGTAAGAGTACTAGTGGAGAAACATTCTATCTAGGTGGTTGTCTCGTATCATGGTTGTTTCGTTATCTATAATGGAAGAAAAATACATTGCAGCAGTAGCTTGTTATACTCAAGTCCTTTGGATGAAAAAAACTTTGCAAGATATTCAAGTACAATTCAGTGAGCCTATTCCCATATTCTGTGATAACAACAGTGCAATCAGGATCTCCAAGAATCTTGTCATGCATTCAAAAACAAAACACGTTTCGATCAAATATCATTTTGTTAGAGAACAAGTCACTGAAAAGAATATCAAACTTGAATATGTTGGTACAAAAGAAAAAATCGTTGATACCTTCACTAAACCTTTACCTCATAAAGCATTTGAATATCTTCGCCAGAAGCTTGGGATTCTCCCAAGTTCTCATTAGATTTTCCTTATTCAGAAAATAAAGGGGGAATTGAGGTGTGTATAAGTCCGCGGGATGGTTGTGTGTCAAGGGGAGTTACCCTTTGCCATTGATGTCAAAGGGGGAGAGAAGGCAGTAGGAAGAAGTCTCCTGATCACAGGGGGAGTACTTGTGTTTCCATCAATGCCAACGGGGGAGATTATTGATCTAAAGATGATCTGAGGTTGTCATTGATGTCAACCCAAGTAGCACCAAGGATGACCCTGAACTTCCATGGAACAGTGGGCATCATCATTCATGGTTTCTAATCTCATAACCATTATAGGAATACTCTACTAAAAAATATATTTCTATCGGTATATAGCTCTCCTCGTAATTCCTCACGGTTTGTAAGTTATTCAAGATTGAAGTTAGTAACCCCAATTAGTGGGCTAAAACCCCACAGGGTTGTGGCATGGAATTTATCATTTATTTTTGTCATTGAATAGTCAGTAATTATTACCCCCGATTGGGGTGAGGGAAGTGGAGAGTACGACCAGAATGACAGCGCTAGGGAGAGGGTGGCTAGGCCGGCCACCAACTGCCCTCATAATAATTCAAAGGGATGCGGTGGCATCTTGCATGCCTGAGGGAATTCTGAGGCATCGAGGTGACAGGAGAGTGGGGGAAGAGGAAGGAGGAAACGGTGGCAGAAGTGGGATTGGACGTAGGACAGGTGGGAAAGGGTTAATGAAGGTCGTTAAGTGGGCAAGAGAGATTAGTGTGCAGAAAAGGAAGGTGGAGAACGGAGCTGAGCGGGAGTCAGATTCTTCAGTGGCTGAGCAAAAGTCCGGGTATGTTTTCTTAGTACCAATTCCTACATCTCTTTCGACTATTCATAGTATTTTGGAGGAGTGGGGGGGGATCTAGACATCGCAGAGGGAAGGAGGTGTCTGAGCGGGTCCGCAATTTACACTGTAACGCACAGTAAGGTGGTAGAGGGGGGCAAGATGGGAAATGCAGAGGAAGGGGTGGTGCCGAATGGAGTAGAGGCTTGTCGGGTAAGGAAGCTCGAGGACCAGAACAATGGCCTTTCGGGGTACTGTAGGAGCAGGGAAAAGGGGTAGCCTAAGGAAGTTAAGCATGCAATCTGGGCGAGGGATAGGATATTCGAGGGCTCGCCCCTGCCTAGCCCAAGGGGAGAGAGACTAGGGAGTATATAGACCAACGGGAGCAACGAGAGTGGGGAGGGCAAGCCTAGTGACAAGGATATGCAGGCATTGGGGATAAGTGTAATTTCTGATAAACTAAATTTTGATATTTATCATTGTAAACAGGGGGTTGTAGAGGGAAAGATGGCTCGCCTGGGCAGAGGAAGGGGTCATGGAGGAAGAGGGTAGCAAAGCCAGCCATGCAAAAATGAACTGATGACCTCCACACCAGTATATTAGAGGCGTAGCAGGAAAACCATGAGGACCAATGTGCAAGAGGCTACACGTGCATACAAAGAAGGAACAAACACTGACATTTGTCAGCTCACACAGGAAATGGAAGACAGTGTCATGGAAGAAGACTTTGAGCCCGAGATGGGGGAATGGGGAGGTATCATCCCTAACCCGGGCCATACCAGAGGAAGGATGACACTCTACAAGTAGGCTTTGCATGTGTACTGGGTGTTGAAGAATTTACTTGCCAGGGCGCTAGAGCAAGTAGTGGGCGAAATGGCAGAAATCGCCCAAGGTATGCCAAATATAAAGAAAGATATGAAAAACCTGCAAATCATAATGATTATGTAGGACAGAAAGTTGGATGAAATCCAACAACAACTGAAGAAACTTTCTCCAGCACTGGAGGACTCGGCGGCAGCACCTGAAAATGGGGAAGACCGAAATGATTAATTCCTGCAGTCTATAGTTTGTTTATTTTTTAGGACAACATTTTCTTTTCAATAGTTTTATGTTAGGTTGGAACATGATTAGAGACTTTTGTTGCGAGGTTTACTTAGCGTGGACTGAAAGACTTATTAATTTTTGCTACTAGATGGCCTATAATAATTTTAGGTGGCCAACAGACTTGGTTTCCCATTTGGGAAAGTTGAGGCCACCAAAATGTTGTATATGGATCAACTTGTTTTTATATAAATAGAGAAAGAAAGGCACCACCGCAGCTTACAAAAAGAAATAGTCAATAACTAATAAATAAAAAATTAATCTCCTAAAATCCCTCCAACATTCTCTATAGAAGCCCCTCTCAACTCTATAAAAAGAAATCTCATATATCCTCCAAAAGTAGTGATCGTGGCATTTTCACTATAACTTTATTTTTGCGAAGTCTTAGATGCTGAAATTAAAAACCATTTGAGCCAAAATCTTGATGAATTTAATGACCTAATTTTAGATCTTGGTACGCTATATTTTTGGAGATATGATCTGTGGAAGTTATGGTTTTTGCAGGCTCCCGAATTTCATCTCAAAGAGGTGACCTTGGGAAAATCATCATAACTCTCTCTCTGAGAAGCGGATTGGAATTCTGTAAAAAGTGGTGGATAGTGCATGGACTGTAGTTGTCTTTCTATCAATTTCAGATCTAAAGGAGGAAACGGTGACACATAACATTCTGTACAAGTTCACTCTACTGAACTAGTCCATAGTTAGGTCATTATGAGAGATTAGGTATAACTTTTCCTTGAAGAATCTAAATCAGGTCAAACCTATGGCATTGGAAAGAAGTATGAGAGGGATACTAGAGGACCAAAGATCACATATTTGGGATCTGAAATCACAGAGACACATCAGATTCAATATCATGCTCCTAGAAGGCAAGAAAAAAAAACTAGATCAAGTGTTGTCAAGGGCTGCAAAGGACCAGACTTTCTAGGGCAGCAAAGAGCAAGGTGTAGAAAAATGATGCAGCGGAGGTAAGCTCCAGGTAAGTATCTTATGTATATGCATGCTCATCTCTTAATTTCATTAGGTTATTTGTATTCTAATTTTTTTGTTTTGTTTAGCACTAACATATGCTCTGCAGGATGTGGTAAGTTTTGTTATTATCATGTCATGGGTATTTCCTTGAAGAATTTTTGCAGGTATTATATATTCATCAAGAGAAGCCTCAATGCATAATATAATGTTATGAAGAGTGAGAAAGGGTAGCATGATAAGAGTAGCAATCAAGGTGCAGAACAACGACAAGAAGTTCACCACATGAAGTCTTCAAGTGGGCAACACTACATACAATCATTGTAAAAGTATCATTGTACAAAGTCATTGTAAAAGAATCATTGTAAAAATTTTACAAGTGTCTATCTACCAAGAGTTGAAGAGGCAGTTTCAGGAGGTCTAGGATCATCATTAGGTGGTTTTTTCATAGTTGGCGTTATGGTCTAGTGTGTCTTCTTCTTCTACATCATTCTATATCATTGTAAATTGGACCATTTTCCAGGGTACGGGAGTCCATTCTTATTTTATTCTTCTATAGGGTGGTAGGGTGGTGCTAGGTTGGTGCATGAAGTCACCAACAAGTTCAAGCTTGTGAAAACTTCAGGGTGGTAGGGTGGTGCTAGGATGAATTGTAGCTCATTAGGTATTGGGGCATCCGTTCAGTTGACTACTAAAGAATCTTGGGCGTTGGAGTGTCCATCCAAAGGGAGCTGGAGAAGAATACTTTTCTAGATTCTAGGAATTTGGAGCTTTATTTTTGTTGAGATTGCAACAAGATGATGGATCTTAGTGAAAAGAGACGCCTTCACTAAGTGGGCCCGCAGGCTATTTTTGGCGCAAGTCTATTTTTAGACTATGTCTATTTTTAGACATATGGATCATGTCTATGTTTATGGATGATTGATCAAGTTGGGAAAAATAGATGGACTTCTATTTTTGATGAAAGTGTGAGTGATCATAGTGTGAGTGATCAAAGTCTATTTTTAGACTGGCTATCAAAAATAGAAAAGTCAAATATTATTATCTCACAATAATATTTGGACTATAAACTTAATCTTATTCTCTTGGAGCACTTCAGTTTGAGCTACAGAAGTGGCACATGCAGCTGTCAGAAGGAAATACGCTTTTCTTATGAGTCAGTTGAGCTGTTGCATGCATGACTTCAGTTAGAACTAAATCAGTTGAGTTTGGTGGAGTTGATTGTGGAGTTGTGTTCAGTTTAGCTTTGTTAAACTGGTTGTATTTAGTCTAACTGGCAAATAGACTAGAGATGAGTTGAGTGAATTAGTTATTAATTAATTCACAAGTTATTAACTCATAATACAACTAATGAATACATCAGTTAACTCAGTTGCATGTCAGTGCATGTTCAGTTCAACAGGGACAGGTGGTAGAGAATCAGATTGCTATCAGTTGTGACTATAGTTGTGTATCAGATCTTGCACAATCAAGGGATTGAGTATGCCAATGAGTTTGCTCACGTATTTGGCCCACATTTTAGCCTTTTCTCACGTCCACAAAGAGTGAGTGACTATTTTGCAGGTGAAAAACGAGTTTGGGAAGCTATTCTCATCAGTTCTTGAGCAGGTATTGAGCAGTGGAGGCAGGCAAGCAGTGGAAGAGATTTGGAGATCAGATCTGAGCTGTATTGTGTGTAACAGAGGTGGAGATACTTGTGAGAAGTATTATGCTGTGTAATGTTACATGACTCAATCATTAATATACAGATAGTTGGGGTTTTTAGCGCGATGTTTTCCCCGGGATACATACTGTGTTAATGTGTGAATGCTCTTGATGTTTTATTGTTATTGATGCTGCTATATTGTTGATCAACGTAGAGGAGCTTATGTATTGTGTATGTTTTCCGTGATAGTACATGATCAGGATAATGTCCATTGAATATGTGTTAAATTATTCAAAATTTCTACAATTTTTAATTTGAGTTGAAGATTAAAGAATTATTAGAAAAGCATTCAGGTGGTTTTTGTCCCGGAGGGGGTTTCCACCTTAAAAACTTTGTGCATTTGTGTTCCTTTTGTTTACTGATATCATTGTACAAACACTGATAATAATTGAAGATTAACTAATTCTCTTAAATATTATTAATAATAATAATTGAAAGGAATACTGATTCACCCCCCCCGTCTTAGTATTTCCAACAGGTTACACCCCACTACAGTAAGTTACACACTACTATAGTAAGTTACTCCCCACTACAATAAGTTACAGCCCACTATAATAAGTCACATCCCACTATAGCGAGTTACACCCCGCTATAGTAAGTCACGTCCAACTAGAGTAAGTTACACCCCACTAATGTTGGTTACACCCCACTGCTTCTAGTTACATCCCATTGTTTCCAATCTCACACTAATACCTTCATCATTTAGAACTAGTTTAACTGAATTTAACTTAGTTAGATTGAATTAAATAATTACAACTAAAACTAAACTCAATTAGTGCTCCTAATTGTAGGAGACACTCTACATGACTCTAGTTAGACCCTCAACTCAAATTAGTTGAGCTAAATAATTCAAATTAAATTAGTTAACTATTACGACTTGTCATGAGATATGGAATTACAATTTAATTCAAGGACAAATTAAATAAGGATTTTTCTTGTTGCACTTTCAACACTCCCTCTCAATAAGAAAGGGATTATCTACTACCCTGATCCTGCCTCTATGAAACTCAAATTTTTATCTTGGCAATGCCTTTGTCAAAATTTCTACATCCTTCTCCTCTATAGGAATGTACTCCAATAACATGATTCTCCTTTTCACACAATCTCGTAGATGGTGATACTGGATGTCGATATGCTTGGATAGGTCATGAAAAACTAGATTCTCATAGAGTTTGATTTACATAGTAAATCATTGTAGGATCCATCTGTTAACCAAATAGCCCAACAAGGACCTTCCTCATCTAGATATCCTCACAAGCTACTTGACTAGCATCCATGTACTCTGCTTCTGTTGAACTGAGTGTAATTGATTACTGCTTCATGTTGTACTAAGAAACTACTGCTAACCCAATACTGAAGATTCCCCCTGTAACACCTTCCTGGGTAAATGTGCACATACACAACATAATAGGAATAGAAATAAAATAACCATATCATCCATCAAAATCCATATATATATATACACATTTGCACATGAAAATCAAGGGAATGAATTTTTCAGTAATAAATGCAATGAACCAACTGGTGATGGGACTACCACATTCTTCCCGACCATAGATTGGATGAGCCAAGTCTCTCTTCATCCAGTCACCCTCGTGCCATATTCCAAAAGTGAATGTGGGATCCCAAGGAACACATCAATAAAAACTCATCCATGGCTTCTGGAGGCCACACACCTCAACCCATCAAACAATGATTCCACCTCACTGGCGAACATCACCAAAACCCATAATCAGATTGGTCTCCATCCAAGCCTTTCAGGGCTTCCAGATTGTTTGTCCAACCAGGGCTTCCATAACTAGTAACTCAACCCATAGCTTATACAAGGCTTCCAGAGTGTTTGTCCAACAAGACTTCCAGAACTAGTAACTCAACCCACAACTTATACAGGGCTTCTAGAGTGTTTGTCCAACCAAGGCTTCTAGGATTAGTAACTTAGCCCACCAAGGGCTTCTAGAGAATTTTTCCAACCAGAGCTTCCAGGTGTTATAGACATTTTTGTGCCTTACAGCATTGAGCATGAAATGTCCATAATCTAAGGGATCCAAAGTCCCTAAACAGGTTGTTCCTACCCCTAGAGGAACAAGGCTAACAAACCACGACAATTCACAGAAGTTCTCCACCAGAAACTGCTCAAAAAATAGTTAATTCAGGATCATTTCAGTGGCTACACTAGCTGTTTGCGCTGAATGTCAAAGCCAACACTGGGTACCTGCGTTGAATTTCAACTGGAACACTGGCTACCTGCGTTGAACGAGAGTGGACAAGTGGCAGGCTCATTTCTCAAGGTGTCAAAACCCAGGAAGCTTCCAAAATGACACTTGCCTCAGGGAATTCGACTGGTGATGAGTAAGAGGTTCCAAATCTCCAAGTGGAAGCAAGAACCTCCAAGTGGACTCAAGAACTGACAGAGGGAGAGGACACTAGTCAAATCTCAAGCTGACTCATCCTCTCTCCAAACATCTATATATGGATCTCTCCTCCATGAGATCTAGAGGCTGGAATTTTGTTACTGCAAAGAATTGTTGTTGGTTTGAGACTGGAATCATTGGGTGCTTAATGCTTTGAAAGGGGTGAAGATAGGAATTCCATTTGGTGGGAAGGAGATGCTGGATTGGAGCCCTCTGGGTTGTATCTCTTCCTGAACCTTGTTATTCATCAATAAAGCTATCTTGTTTGTCCTATATGCTGATGTATTTTTGATGTATGAATGCATTAGTGTATTTAGTTTATTTCTAATCCTAAACTAGTTATGAATGTGAATATCTGTCTTTGTGTAGTGTTCTTCTCTTGTCGCAAGTAGTTGTTCTCTTGTCGCAAGTAGCTGTTCTCTTGTGATTTTGCAGGAAGTAGAAGTTGGAGAAGCAAGAAGGCAAGTAGCTGTGAACTCCCAAAGAGAAGAGAGACTGGATCGAGGGACAAACGGAAGACACCGGTAAGTCTATTGATCCCTCTTCTTTCACATTTCATAAAGGAAGAAACCAAAATAGCTGTACTCGTTTGTTGCTAAGGCACTGTCACACCTTAGGTGGATAGGATCGTCCTGCATAGGCATTTTTCCCCACAACAAATTGGCGCCTCCGCTGGGGAGATCTGTTTAGTCATTTTATTTGTGTTTCTATCATTGTTTGTTTCATAGACTTGACAGCAACAATCGAACTGCATCTTTCCCGAATGCAAAGTAGACAATTGCTGCTTCGATCCAATTGTTGGACTTGTCTATGATCTGAACAATGGATTCACAAATGATTTGATGATCCTTGTGATAGATCTTAGTATCCCTTCAAAGCATCCCTTTGATTACACCTTGCTTGTTGCTTTTATTTTGCCTAAAACAATGAATTAAATAGCAATCTGTGACCCAGAACCTGAGGGAAACGAGAGTTTCTCCTTCAGCGCAGAACCATTGAAGGGATTCTGCATTTCAATGCAGGTCCCGTGAAGGCTACCTGCACTGAATTTCAAAACCCCTGTGTTGAGGTTGCGCTGAACCAGTTTTCCCTTCTGCAGCTGGGGTTCTCTGCTCTGTTTTGCCTTGTTTTGATCTCTCATTTTTGCAGCCTGTAACCAGCATAGGTACCAGTTTGATAACTCCTTTTCTCTGCTTAGATTCCACCTCCTTTTGTACAAAAATACTGTGAGTGTTTTTATGTGTTTGTGGCATCATTTACAGTTTTCATTTGCATGAGTGAAATAATCATCCTGTAGCCCTTGATTCAGATCTGTTGATTGTGATCTTAGAAGAGAGTTCATTGGTTGTTTTCAGATTGATTATACATTTACTTTTGCTTATTGGTTTGAATTTGTCTCTTTTAAGTGTCGAAACAAGTTTTTATTTCGAAAATCGTTAAGTGTTGTAATCTCTTCTATCTTCTCTGATTTTGAAAAAGTAAACTTGTTTGGATTGATCATTTAAAAGCAAATTCAAAGTTGTACAAAAAACTTTCTTTGTAGGCATCAATACTAAGAAAGCGGAAAACAAACACCTGCATTGTGCATTTGCATTTGATAGTTTGCATGTTGGATTTAGGAAAAGTGCATTAGAGTGTGTTGATTGCTCTTTGAGAAAAGATGGTGTCTTTCTTTTCCCTTAGTAGCTAGGATTTTCAAAGTTGAAAAGATATAAAGCTTGCTTATCATCTTTAGACTGCATTTAGGAATTGTATCATACATCTCGTGGTGAACCTTGAAAGGCAAAATTCTAAAAAGATCAACCTAAAATAAATTGAATGAACTTAACAACGCTTTGCAACATAACGCACAACATAGAGGTCTAGGCTAGAGACGTGTTCCGGCGTCGTTCAGCCTGGTGACTGTCGATCTCGTGGATGGTGGGTGATTCCTCCTTAGGGACGATAGTGCTAGTACGGATTATGCTCCCACGTACCGTCGCGTATATATTGGGAGAACCCTATAAGCATAAAACCTTTATCCTTAGGAAGCCGTGTCGGCTGCCCTACTGATCGCAATGCACTGAACACAACATTCAGGAAGATCGACCGCCCGTACCCTAAAAAGTATTCTCTGGTTTTGTGAAACGTTTGGCACACCCTCTGCCTAGAACTCCAGAGCAGTTCCTTTTGGCCTTTTTCAGACTCTATAATGGAAAAAGTCCATCCGAGCATTTGTCACTTCGGGCTCGTTAAAACATCGAAGGAGATTAGAGTCATCTTTAACTTTTTCTCGACTCTTTAAAAGTGAAAAAGCAAGTTGTGTCTAAAAGCGTCTAAAAAATTCATTTAATTCGGAAACACACTTTCCCCTTTTGTATTTTGGTTGATCGAGTAATCTGCAATCGTGGAAGAAATTCAATTGAAACCCCGTCGTTCGCGGAGGCTTACGAGTCAACCGTCTTTGTCTCCGGAATCGAAAACAGTACGGACAAAGCGAACTCGTTTAACCGGTTCGAAATCTCCTATCAAAGTTAGAACAAGTGTTCCAACCACATCTGAGATTCCGGTTACTCCAAACATTTCTGGAAACCCTGCCTCTATAGAAGAAGTTCAACAGCCACAGAGGGACAGTAACACTGATCCTAGTCTGGGAGCAAATACTTGCGTTACTGAACCAGTTCCATCTGTAACCGGTTTAGAGAGTCTTGCTCCTCAAACAACTGTCGCTGTCGATTCAACCCCTTCTTCGGCACCAGAAATATTTTACGGACCTGACGGTCTTCCTCTTCTATCGGATTTGATTGTGATAGAGGAAATTGTAGAGGATCCGCAAGCAAGTACTCCAACCCATTTTGGAGTCGGGGTCACTCTATTTCCTTCATCAGAAGTTAGTCCACCACAAGTGGAAGTTCCTGTAGAATCGCTAGGCAATCTATTGGATAGACTCAAAATGTCTGAACAACCGTCAACATCTAGGACTGTGTCGAACGACACAGCGACAGCAGAAGCCCCTGCCGTCACTCCGACAATGTTTGCCGGCATACCATCTATCCCGACTAGCTCACAACCGCTAGAAGGAGTCCACCAAGGGACTATTTCGACAGTGTGGTCTGTTCCAGTTTGTTCATCTGGAATAATATCCGGCAACTCTTATGTTGAGACTCGCCAGATTGATCCATTTGGAGGTCAATTTGGGCAATCCAGTCCCCAAGGACAAACAATCCCCTTGAGTTCCGGATTGCTACCGTATGGGGGCAGTATGCCCTTTCATTACCCCCTCTGGGAGGGTATCCATACGGGAGTTCACAACAGTATTCAGGTTATACTGGAATTACATCAAGTGGTTGGGTACCTATGCTACCTCAACAACCAAGGGTTGTATATTCTATGCAACAGTGTGTACCTAGGTCGAACATTCCAACCACACCGGCTATTGTGACAGTGTCGCAAGTTCAAACGTTGCCTGTTGTATGTCAACCTCATATTTCTCAGGTTGTAATGCAACAGCCCTTTGACCCTATGACACAACCACAATCACTAACTGGTGGGGCGACACAGGTCCAAACGGGTACAATTATCCCACACCTTGGTCCAACAGTTAGTATAGCACAACAGAACATGGCTTCACAACCATGGCTGGTGCAATACCAACAACCACAATTCCAGCAAGTGTACCAAGGTTCTGAGCAGCAGATCTTTGCGAACAGTGGACAATCGTATATTCAAAACGGTCAAAACCAACCGCTTTACAGTGGTCAGGTCCACCAACCGTATCAGTCATACCAACATCAATTACATTATGCTGGTATGCAAAGGCCCACTGCTTAGGCGATCCCATCGTACCCTGGGTATGCTTCACCTAACCTGAATCAACAGTTACCATTCGTGGCAACTTTAGAGTTACTCGATCTACACCGGTTAACCAACGATCCGATTGCTTACGCCCCTTGGTGGCCAGCGATTCCTCACAAACTTCCATCTGACATTCCTAAATTCAATGGAAATCCAGGTGAAGACCCATCGAATCACGTGATGACTTTTCATCTATGGTGTTCATCAAACACCCTGAATGATGATTCAATAAGGCTTCGCCTTTTCCAGAGGACGTTAACGGGTCCAGCGGAAAAATGGTATATTGAATTAACTAGAGCCTTGTTCGACAATTTTAGCTCCCTAGCCACGACTTTCTTAACCCATTTTCAATTACCGATAAGGTATGAAACGGGAACAGAAATATTAACCAACTTCAAGCAGACAATTGCCACTCATATATCCGATCATATACATGAGTGGCTTCGTCGTCGTAGGATGGTGAAAACATACGTTCCCGATCAACTGTTAGCTTAATGGCTTATAAAGTCGTTACTTCCTGCTATAACAGAAGATGTGGCAAAGGGGGGAGTCGTAACAGAGGAGCAAGTTATTGCTCGTGCACAATATCTAGACTTAGTTTATACTCAGTCTGGCACGCTCTATGACAAAATACCTGATGCCCCTAGACCAGAATTTTCAATTCCTCCTCCTCCTAAATCAAATAGTGACTCTCATGCCGGCGATGGCGTGATTGGCACGGCAAACGCGAAATCGACAAAGGCTTCGTCTAAGAAAGCCCGTAAGAATTCGGATCAAAATGCAAAAGTTGAAATTCTTGCTTCGGAAGTAAATGTTGTATCAGCAGATAAAGGCAAAGAAACCAATCAACCAGGAAGCAAGAAGAAGCAAAGCAAAGGGAAGAAG
The DNA here is from genome assembly GCA_031772625.1 of Pinus tabuliformis. Lineage (NCBI taxonomy): Eukaryota > Viridiplantae > Streptophyta > Pinopsida > Pinales > Pinaceae > Pinus > Pinus tabuliformis. The sequence continues at coordinate 263,973,847 of CM062819.1, read as the reverse complement.
AAGAAACAGGGTGAGTCATCTCCCGGAAAAACTTCTTCAAACCCTCCTAGGAAAGGGAAACCAAAAAGTCCATGCATGATATGTGACGAGGATCATTGGACAGCCGATTGTCCATACAAAGCTGAGCTTAGAAGGTTCTTCAAAAGTTCGCAAACCTCAGCTGTGTTAACTGATCCGTTCCCAAACCCAGGTCAAAATCTGGTTGATAGTGGAAATGCTTCCCCGTCGCAAGTGCTTATGTTGTCGATCTCAAAACAGTAGAATGATGCTTTGATTTCGACAAGGAACAAAGATTACGGGAATCCGCAGCTGTCAAACAACAAAGGTAAAGATCAACCAAGTAGTTCAACAACAACTTCGACAGAAGTTGTACCGCCCATCATTCCTGAGTTAACAATAAAACCGCCAAAGGGAGTAGTACACAAGTCGACATTTAATCCTCGCGCCAGAGCGGTGCAGCATTATAACATAGTGGAAGATTTGGCCCAATCACCATCCTCTATGTATGTTATAGACATTTTTGTGCCTTACAGCATTGAGCATGAAATGTCCATAATCTAAGGGATCCAAAGTCCCTAAACATGTTGTTCCTACCCCTAGAGGAACAAGGCTAACAAACCACAGCAATTCACAAAAGTTCTCCACCTGAAACTGCTCAAAAACAAGTCAATTCAGGATCATGTCAACTGATCCACTGACCATCTGCGCTGAATGTCAATGGCTCCACTGGCTACCTACGCTGAATGTCAACTCCAACACTGGCTACCTGCGCTGAGCGAGATTGGACAAGTGGTAGACTCATTCCTCAAGGTGTCAGAACCCAGGAAGCTTCCAAAATGACACTTTCCTTAGGGAATTCGACTGGTGATGAGTAAGAGGTTCCAAGTCTCCAAGTGGAAGCAAGAACCTCCAAGTGGACTCAAGAACTGACAGAGGGAGAGGACACTAGTCAGATCTCAAGCTGACTCATCCTCTCTCCAAACATCTATATATGGATCTCTCCTCCATGAGATCTAGAGGCTGGAATTTTATTATTGCAAAGAATTGTTGTTGGTTTGAGACTGGAATCATTGGGTGCTTAATGCTTTGAAGGGGCTGAAGATAGGAATTCCATTTGCTGGGAAGGAGATGCTGGATTGGAGCTCTCTGGGTTGTATCTCTTCTTGAACCTTGTTATTCATCAATAAAGCTATCTTGGTTTCTCCTATATGCTGATGTATTTTGATGTATAAATGTATTAGTGTATTTGGTTTATTTCTAATCCTAAACTAGTTATGAATGTGAACATCTGTCTTTGTGTAGTGTTCTTCTCTTGTCTCAAGTAGCTGTTCTCTTGTCGCAAGTAGCTGTTCTCTTGTGATCTTGCAGGAAGTTGTAGCTGGATAAGCAAGAAGGCAAGTAGCTGTGAACACCCAAAGAGAAGGGAGATTGGATCGAGGGACAAACGGAAGACGCTGGTAAGTCTATTGATCTCTCTTCTTTCACATTTCATAAAGGAAGAAATCAGTGTAGTTGTACTCGTTTGTTGCTAAGGCACTGTCACACCTTAGGTGGATAGGATCGTCCTGCATAGGCATTTTTCCCCACAATAATGTCGACTCTTGAAGTACTACAAAATTGCCCATCCCAAAGGCAGGATTTGTTATCGGCTATTGGTGGGGTTGATCATAAAGATTCCAATATTGTATCCTTTGACCACAAAGGATACGATCCTCAGTTACCAGCTCAACTAGCTTTCCTTATTCAAGTGAAAGCCCTCAACAAAACTATTCACCGAACAATTATTGATGAGGGGGCATCTACATGTATTATGTCGATCAGTTGCTGGAAAACTTTAGGATCTCCAACCTTGTCGCGATCTTCGACGACATTAAAACATTCGACGGAAGGACATATACCCCGTGCGGTATCCTTAATAACTTGAAAGTTGAACTGGAAGGAAAAACAGTAGAAATAGATGTTGAAGTCATCGATGGGAATCTGGACTACAACATCCTACTGGGAAGACCATGGATATACGCCATGGCAGCTGTAGTGTCGAATTATTTTAGGAAGATCGCATTCCCTTTTCAAGGAGGGATTACGATCGTCTACCAACAAGACTTCCTCCCTAATGGTTCACAAGTTACAGGAAGCATTCCCATGATCCATGGAAGCAACCACTCGCTTCAAGACATCGGAGTAGGCCTACTGAAAGACCCCACTTTAATGGGAACTTTCGCACTTCCACCTCCAGTCTATATAGGAGAAGTAGCATTGGTAAGAACCTGCAACATGATATCTTCCACGAAGATCTCAAAAGACGATGTCGACATGGATCATGCAATGGTTTTGCCCCCAAGACTTATAGAAATATTGTAGCAATCAATGTTTCGAGCATGGGAGGCGAACCCAAATCAACGCTCATCAAGAGTTTGGGTAGATAGGTCTAGAGAATATGGTACCTCGTTAGATCCTTGGTCGAAAGTACATGGGACTGACGAAGGAATTCTACAATCATTGTTGATTGAGGGGGCATCATGGAATGATTGCCACCATCTTTCCCTTCTTCCAGAATATAAAGAAGATACTCAACATGACCTTTACCACCCTTCAGTTTTTGAATTCCTATCAAATACTGTAAATACGGTGGATTCCGAGCGAAACTTATCCAATATTGAAGAGACTATAGCCATAAATATCTCGACTAAAACAAATGTTGTAGAGAATATTTATGTCAGCAAAGGATGTTCTCCTTCAGAACTGGAAATATATAACGCTCTTTTTCGCGAATTCAGAGATGTCTTTGCTTGGTCATATGATGAAATGTCAGGCATTGACTCGAGTATCGTTGAACATGAAATTAAAATGTATCCTGATGTCAAACCAGTAAGACAGCGGCTTCGGCAGGTGCACCCCAAGAAAGCCGCTGCCATTAAGGCAGAAGTTGAAAAACTTCTCCATGCTGGATTCATCTACCCCGTTCCTCTAACCGATTGGGTATCGAATATTGTCCCTGTTATGAAGAAACAAGGGACAATTAGAGTGTGTGTCGATTATAGGGATGTAAACCAAGCTTGTCCCAAGGACAACTACCCTACACCCTTCATCGACCAGATAATTGATGAATGCGCCGGATGTGAAATATTTTCATTTATGGATGGATTTTTCGGGTATAATCAAATAAATATCCGCCCACAGGACCAGTCAAAGACTGCATTCATCTGTCCATGGGGCACATTCGCTTATCGAAAATTACCCTTTGGTTTAAAGAGCACAGGGGCGACGTTTCAGAGGGCAATGAATTATGCCTTCCATGACATCAAGAACATCATTCAACCATATCTCGACGACCTTCCGGCTCATTCGCGAAAGCGGACTGATCATCCACAGCATTTAAGAGCGATATTTCTACATTGCCGACACTACAAGATAAGACTCAATCCGCACAAATGTGTGTTTTGCGTCGGTTCTGGTCGTTTACTTGGATTTGTAGTCTCTAAGGATGGGATTCGACTCGACCCTTGCAAGGTTCAGGCAATCATTAATTTGCCTCCACCTTCAAATTTGCTTCAGATTCAAAAACTCCAAGGGAAAGAAAACTTTCTGAGGAGGTTCATTCCAAATTACGCAGAACTTGCTAAAGATTATACTCGTCTTTTGAAAAAGGATGTACCTTTTGTCTGGGATCAGGTGGCGCAAGCTTCCTTTGATGCTCTGAAAGATTCTCTAGTAAAAGCATCATTAATGTATGCCCCGGACTATCAAAGAGATTTTAACCTGTATCTTGCTGCAGCAGATACGACCATTGCGATGGTTTTAGTTCAAGAAGTCGATGGAATTGAACATCCTATATATTATTTAAGTAAAAACTTGAATGATACAAAAGCAAATATTCTTATGTTGAAAAGCTAGCACTCGCTGCTGTTCAAGCGATACAAAGATTTCGACATTATGTCCTCTTTCGGAAAACTACCATTCTATCAGATTGCAACCCCATGACTTATATATTGTCGCGACAGTTGCTAGGGGGCAAGTATTCAAAATGGATAGCCATCCTTCAAGAGTTTGATCTGGAATTTGTAAAATCCAAATCAAAGAAAGCTTTAGTTTTCGCAGAATTATTGTGCGATCTCCCATCGTCGTCCAACGATGAAACATCAGAAGAGTCAATCGTGGACAAAAGTTTGTTTTTGATATCTGCAAGCAATGAATGGTATGGAGATATCATAATTTATCTCCAAACCCAAAAATTCAGGCCTGACACCTCTCACTCAGAACAGAAACGTATACGATACCAAGCAAAAGACTACATGATCGTTGGTGATAAGCTTTACCGTCGTGGTATCGATACAGTTCTGAGGAGGTGCCTCACCCATGAAGAGGTCGAAAAAGCCCTGAATGAGTTTCATTCAGGTGCGTGTGGGGGGCATCAATCTGGATATGCTACAACACAGAAAATCTTACGAGCAGGATACTTCTGGCCAACCATGTTCAAAGATTGCATAACCGCAGTCAAAAGTTGCCATGCCTGTCAAATTTTCGATAGCAAAACCAGAAGACCACCCGCACCTTTACAGCCAATAGTTGCTGTTGGGCCTTTCGCCAAAATGGGGCATCAATTTCATGACATGTAACCCCACCTCGACCGGGGGGCATGGGTATATTATAGTCGCTGTTGACTATTTTACCAAATGGGCCGAGGCGATGCCTACATTAGATAACACTGGTGAAACAACTGCCCTTTTCTTTTTCAATCATGTAGTCGCCAGATTCGGCGTACCACAGGCCATAGTTACAGATCATGGATCACATTTTTGCAATCACATGATGATTGAACTAGCTGCCAAGCTAGGGCTATCTCACGACAGCTCTACCTCGTATTATCCACAATCCAACGGACAAGTTGAAGCAATCAACAAGGTCCTGAAGCGTATGTTGCAAAGGATGATCGGGGTTCACAAAAGAAGGTGGCACCTAATCCTGTACTTAGCCTTGTGGGCTTACCGAACATCGGTAAAGAACGCGACCGGGTTCACACCTTTCCAACTGGTGTATGGCCTGGAAGCAGTCTTGCCAATCCAGTGTGAAATTTCGTCTCTTAAACTCGCAATTGATCTCCTCCCCGGAACTTCGGAAGAAGAGGCCCGTTTCTTGGAATTAATCCAATTGGATGAAACCCGTCATGATGCCGCTTTGGCTAACGAAGCCCATAAGAAACGAGTCAAGGCGCAGTTCGACAAAAATGTCAAACCCCATGTCTTCTAGGAAGGTGACTTGGTCTTGCTTTATGACCAAGAATCCGATAAATTGGGAGCAGGTAAATTTAATTCTTTATGGATGGGCTCCTATATTGTTAAACGAGTGTTAGCAAAAGGAGCCTACGAGTTAATGGATTATGACGGAATTCCACTGGCGCAACCCTGTAATGGGTTGTACCTCAAGCGTTACTATGCTTAAATAGTAACCTGTATGCTTTTGTTGTATTTTGTTTTCGCTAAAGAATTTTTTTTGGTCGAGTAATCCACCTTTTTACACTTATTGCAGATGTCAAACCTTCTGGAGACACGTGTTGGATATGCCGACGGAGCAAGTCGTAGTTCACGGAACCTATCCTCCACAGCCTGGGCCATCTTTGATCCAAGCGGCGAGTTAGTAAGTTTCAGAGGTGTGTGTATTGGGCAATCAACGAATAACATCGTTGAGTATAGCGCGTTGATAGAACTACTCTCTGATGCCATCACCCATGGTATACGCCGACTAATTATCAGGCTAGACTCACAGCTCGTAATACTACAACTCAATGGTATATATTCCGTTCGCAATCCAGCTATTTATCGCATGTTCCTAAGGGTTAAGATTTTGGAAAGACAATTTGATTCAATTCAATACCAGCATATTTCCATAAACTTAAACACATTAACCAACTCATTAGCAAACTATGTGTTAGATAGACATTTGCGACATTTATAAAAAGAGACACATCATCAATGTTGTACATATGGATCATATAACTCAACCAGAATAAAACTCGAAAATCAAAATATATATATAAGTTGTTTATCGTTTATACATAATGTTCTATAACCAAGAAAAAAATCGGTCATATGACCCAAAAACTCAAAAATGCTAGGGGGCACCCTAGCCTAGTGATGCTCATGATAGCACGCCACGGCCTGTGCAATCATGCGCAAGAGACGAGTCCATCGTCTAGGCACACCAGTAGTATGCCGCTGCAACTGTAAAGGTAACTCGTCAATCCTCACATCGGGAATACCGAGAGTAAGGCTCTCAACCTGCTCCTGCACAGCTGTAAGGGTCTCGGCTACGTCAAGGTCGCGGAGAATAACTCTCCCAGAAGTCTCCCCTGCTGGGGCAGCGACTGGCGCTCTCGGGCGAACTGCTGGACGAACAGGACCAACAACTGCATGCACACATGAGTTTGATTAAAGTATTGATAGAATAAAGCACAAGGACATTATAAATAAGAACAGTAAACAGTAATATGGTCGAAGACTTTACCAATAGCACCCCACTGTTCGCCATCCGGCAGTACCAAGTCCGGATCACCTCGGAAATCCATACCAAAATATGGATACTCGGAATAGACCATCTCCTGACGCTCGAACCACCTGAAGAAGGTATCAGTGAAAGAAATCTGAGATTGACCAGCATGCCTAGACATGTGATCAACCCATCTCTGCATGCGTGGCTCGGTAGGAGAAGGCAAGTCGAGTGCGATATACTGAGGCTGCATCAGTGGTATTTTCTCCAAGGCAAAGGAAGTCAGAATAGAACCAAATCCAAAGTTCTTCAACTTCCCGTCCTTTACCTTGTTCAACTGACTTTTCATCTGAAGAAGTACTGCATCACACCAGTTGAATACTTTCGGTTGGAGACACTCCAAGGCGTGCTGCACATAAGATCTGTTGGCAACATGTAAAGATGCGCTACCGACCATCCTACCAATAGTATACAGAATGGACCTGAGAGACCTGTCAGTAATATCACGGATAACAACCTTGCCGTCTCTACTTGGCTGGGATCCTTCCCTGCAATACTGGCGGACATAATCTCTCACGGAGTCATTCCCTCGGGCCGAACCTAAAAAAGAAATGGGGGCACCCCGCCTCGACAAACCAGTCAAGAAGTAAATGTCTACCACGGTCAAAGGGATGGATTTGCTCCTGATCTGAAATACTTGGTTAATAGGATCCCAAGCATCAAGCATATACTGCAGTAAAGAGATCTGTGCTCTCATACTAGAGATACGGAAGAACTTCAGCAGGCCACAGTTCCGTAGCGCGTTCACCGTGACAGGGTCATGGAGGGCAATCATGTCTTCTTCTTCATGTTCTCGTTCTCGCCATGTGAGGGTCATTTTGCTCAAAAGTCCCTGCAAAACAAACAAGAGAAAGAGTAAGATCCTGGATTTGATGAGAAACTGGCAAAATTTCATCAAAAACTGTGCAACTGGACTGTTTTTCTATGCTCAATGCAACTGGCTAGTGTCCTACCTGCGTTGAAGGTCAAACTGCCTTCATGCAGCTTGACATTCAACGCAGGTTTCGAATGGACTGCCTGCACTGATGTCAGAGCGCCCTAGCAAAACCCCAGGGGCTCATGGGAACAGGAAAACAGGCACAGAATGAAAAAAGGAAACCATGAAAAGAAAGAGCTAGAGTTTAGCTCCTACCTGGTCCAGACGGCGCTGAAAATCGTCCGCAGAATCTCCCAGAATCAGCTGGTGAAAATCAAGGGGGAAGAGGCACCTCCAAAGCTCCAACAAACCAAGTTCAAATGAAATGGTAAAATGAGAGGTAAAAACACCTTTTAATTGCTTTTTACGTAGTTCAAAGCGAAATATTAGGGTTCTAATCTCATTTTCATGCAAATGTTATTCATTTCTAACTATTTTGATGCAGCAATTGAGGATACAGTACTATCTTTGAAAAGGGCAAAGCTAGTTATGGTAAAAATCGAAAATTTGACCATATGATATCGAGCAGTTTTAGCACAAAGTTCATGCTCATTAAAAAATAAACGCAAGATCCGAGCAGTTTTAACGCGGACTTCATGCTCGTTAAAAAATAAACATAAGCAATGAGCAAGTGTTTCCACCAGCGTTTAAGCTCATTTTAAAATAAAAAATGAACCTACCCGGTAAATAACCACTGTGAATGTAATATCATCAGCCATTAAAGCCTTGGTCGTGTTTGCACCGTCACCTCCACTTTTCATTTGGCCGATCGTTCACCTCCATATGATTGTTTACCCATTTTGAGGAACAGCTGCGAAGAGTGATTTCACCTAGCCATCCTTGTGACACTGCCGTGATTGGAAAATTCCAACCTGTACCTGGAATCAGCTGCTAACCCTGTTTATCACTCGTTCCTCAAAAGACGAGTCTTCTTTAAGCTCTTTTCAACTGACTCGTAAAATATGAAAAGATTGCCGAGTCCTTGGCCTTCCAGCTCGTTAAAGGGACAAGAAGAGCTATCCCTCCTCTAGATTTTAATCTTTTTGGACCTGAGGGATTATTGCACAAAAAGATCGAGCGCTTGTTTTATTCAGCTCGTTAAAACTATCGAAAAATCATCCCTTCTGTATTGTTTTATACTTTTTCGGACTTAAGGGATTAGATGACGAAAAAGGACTTTTGGAGTTAACTTTATGTACCTTTTCAGACTCTCTAAAAATGAAAAGGACCGAGTCATCCTTGTCGTTAGAATCGTTAAAATCATTAAATAGCGACAAACTTGTCTTTAGACGAGAACGACTTTCACCATCGCTAGGCTCGTTAAAACATAGCGATGGGCTTGCCCGAAGGGCAGGTTATAGAACAAGCATATGTTATCCTCCTCAAGCTTGACAAAAATAAAGAGGTACTGGTCAGCAATGACTGGGGAAAAATTGGGAGAAACTAAAGAAAACTTTGATGGTAGCAAGTCGCCCTTGAACATGACACTTTTACTCCGTACCACAATCGAGTTGGGTTGTTTCATTCACCGGTCACATCCATGGTCTCGCCATACCATCCATATTTGGGGTAATGCTATCGATCCATCGTATCAATGTCACCATATGTTCAAGAGAAGTCGTTCAGAAAAGTCAACCGTGTCCCATCCACTGCCATACATTATCCTTCATCCTTTCATGACCGCCACCCTGAATCATATGTCACAGATCGTTTTCACCTCCATTAAAATCATTAGCTCCGTTCCGTGTCACTGATGTGGGATTCATCAAGGCCCTCCTTTAACGGATAGCTTCTTGTCGACATCAGCTCATTATCCAAGAAGTTGATCTAGGAACAACCCCTTCAGTACTTTGAAGCTTGCATGCCACAATGGCAAGTTTCTCACTTCCGTCGACAGGTATACATCAATGACCTTCGACCGAAAGATTTTGCGTGGTGTTCGACGCCAAGTCCTTTATTCACACCACGTGAATTGTACTGCAGTACCTTGAGGGTCATTATCATTATCGGTGATTCCTCTCGCGCTTGTTAACGGTTTACATCATTGACCGGTAATCAAGCGATGTCTTTCCATGTTCGACTTCAGAACATTTCTCACATGGATCGACTTGTACTTAGAGTGAAGATCAAACGAGTTTGAAGACCCTGGATCTAGTTTCATCCATCCAGGCTGCGATATATATTCAGGAAAGATGAAGACATTGACATGTACATCATTGCAGCAGATAATCATCGTACTCAAAGGATGATAATTTCATCAAAATTATCAATCTACCATCAGACGATTGTCTGTTCTATGTACAGAAAAATGAATTTATAAAGCTGAGCATGGGAATGCCCGCCTCAGCTAGATCATGAAAGCAGTATGAAAAATAATGTATTGTATTGTATCTTATTACAGGTCTCCTCTCAGCATTGGATGAACTTCGGATCCCCCTGATAAAGAATTTCACCCGATAAACAACCTCATACTTTAGGGGGCAACTATTATAGACATTTTTGTGCCTTACAGCATTGAGCATGAAATGTCCATAATCTAAGGGATCCAAAGTCCCTAAACAGGTTGTTCCTACCCCTAGAGGAACAAGGCTAACAAACCACAGCAATTCACAGAAGTTCTCCACCAGAAACTGCTCAAAAACAAGTCAATTCAGGATCATTTCAGTGGCTACACTAGCTGTTTGCGCTGAATGTCAAAGCCAACACTGGGTACCTGCGTTGAATTTCAACTGGAACACTGGCTACCTGCGCTGAACGAGAGTGGACAAGTGGCAGGCTCATTTCTCAAGGTGTCAAAACCCAGGAAGCTTCCAAAATGACACTTGCCTCAGGGAATTCGACTGGTGATGAGTAAGAGGTTCCAAATCTCCAAGTGGAAGCAAGAACCTCCAAGTGGACTCAAGAACTGACAGAGGGAGAGGACACTAGTCAGATCTCAAGCTGACTCATCCTCTCTCCAAACATCTATATATGGATCTCTCCTCCATGAGATCTAGAGGCTGGAATTTTGTTACTGCAAAGAATTGTTGTTGGTTTGAGACTGGAATCATTGGGTGCTTAATGCTTTGAAAGGGGTGAAGATAGGAATTCCATTTGGTGGGAAGGAGATGCTAGATTGGAGCCCTCTGGGTTGTATCTCTTCCTGAACCTTGTTATTCATCAATAAAGCTATCTTGCTTTCTCCTATATGCTGATGTATTTTTGATGTATGAATGCATTAGTGTATTTAGTTTATTTCTAATCCTAAACTAGTTATGAATGTGAATATCTGTCTTTGTGTAGTGTTCTTCTCTTGTCGCAAGTAGTTGTTCTCTTGTGATCTTGCAGGAAGTAGAAGTTGGAGAAGCAAGAAGGCAAGTAGCTGTGAACTCCCAAAGAGAAGAGAGACTGAATCTAGGGACAAACGAAAGACACTAGTAAGTCTATTGATCCCTCTTCTTTCACATTTCATAAAGGAAGAAACCATAATAGCTGTACTCGTTTGTTGCTAAGGCACTGTCACACCTTAGGTGGATAGGATCGTCCTGCATAGGAATTTTTCCCCACAACACCAGGATTAGTAACTCAACCTAAGCTTTTACAAGGCTTCTAGAGCATTTGTTCAACCATGGCTTCCAGGAGTAGTAACTCAACCCAAGCTGTTATAGGGCTTCTAGAGCGTTTGTTCAACCAGGGCTCCTAGGACTATTAACTCGACCCAAGTTAAGGAAACATGAGAACCAACAAAAAGAAAGAAATGAAAGTAAACCCACAATCACCATGGCTATCTAGGAAATGGTAAGGCTATGCAATCCACTACCGATCTAGGCAATCCTCCATGCCAATGACATATCATAACCAAGAAGCCACATGTATGTTCCATGCATGCCAAAACTAGTGAAGAAATCGTACATGCAACTCGGTACCTGCAAGCAATCTGATATAGTTGCTGATGTTAGTGCCCTTTTGTGCTTTCCTGCTCTTCCTTTTCCTTCTTGCTCCAAGAATCCAAGTATGCCACACTCTCCAAGAGTGCTCCAAGAAAACTCTAAGTATCTAAGAGTATGAAAGAGAGAGAGAGAGAGAATAATGAGAAAGCTCCTAAACTTAACTGACAAAAGGTTCACACTGAAAGAAAGAAGCTTGCCAACTAATCCTTAGAAACCTTTTTATGAATGAGGCCTCTATTTTCTTAATTTTCCATTATTTTCCTTCATTTTCCTCCTCACATGCAACATGTGACTTTCACCTTCCTTTTCTCCTAATTTCCATTATTTTCATAAATAAATGTGCTAAAATACCTTTTTGCCTCTTTAATGCCTTAGCCATTGCCTTTGCCAATTTCCTTAGCCATAAAAAACCAAATGGACACCCCCTAAGATGTCTTGCCCACCATTTAGCTTGGAATACGTGTCCCATCATCCGTGGTATTTATATATTTTTACATGGAATTTTCACTAGGGATGTTACAGAACCCTCCCCCTTAGTGAAACACTATCCTTGGTGTTTAATGACACCTATAACCAACAAGATTGTTGAAAACAAAACATACTACCCATGGAGCTTTATAGCATAGCTCGTTGTAGTATTTACAATGAAAGACCTGCTCAAAATAAAAACATCATGACAACTTCACAACATCACAACATACCACATACTAGAGCTTTATAACATAGCTCATTACGGTATTTACAATTATATACACATATACACATTTTCTTAACCAGAAAATAAAGGATACGATGCCCATATCAATCAATAAGAGAATCCAAAGGCTCACACCTCCACCCTCAAAGTAATACCAGGATTCACCTCCTTCCCAGGAAGTCAAAAATCCACTACAAAGTCAAATTTGCATCCAATGTCCAACACTATAATCCCTTGCCACTTGTCCTCTCATCCAAAAATTACCAACTCATTGTTCCAGGCGCACTCCCAATGTGCATCTGATTCCATCTAGAAACACTAATTACCAAAACAAATCCATCTATGACTTTCCCTTCTCTACTACATAGTCCCTCAAGAATTCGGTCACCCCTTTCGTGCAGTCACTCACCTTCCAAGTTCCACTGGCACCCCCATCCTGGGAATTCCATCCCTTGGAGAGGCTTCTTCGCATCAGAAGATACAAAAACCAATGCATATCCCTACCTTAAAACCATCATACCAATCATAGCATGCTCATGGAAATCAATGGACACAATTGGGTAATGGTGTCCCACAATGGCCCTGCTTCTGAAGTGCTCCACCAACATACTGTTGCATTTCTAATTTATTTCACTATTGTTGCTAATTCTTGCAGTCGATTCCAACCACCCAACTAGGCATTTCATGCTTCATGTCCCAAGAACATAACTTCTATTAGATTCAAAATAAATTGAAATAACTTCAAATCATACCTCATTGGTAGTTCGTCAATAAGGTACACTTTGAAATCCTATTCACTTTCTGTCACAAGAAGTCAAACTAGCATCTTTGACCAAATCAACATGTATAAAAATATCACATTAGGTTAGCTCAAAACACAACCATCATATATCAAAATCATAAATCACATGTAACCATCATAAACCATAACCATAGATCATAAACCAGAATCGTAGATCATAAATCAGAATCATAGATCATAAACCAGAATCATAATTCACATGTAATTATCATATACCAGAATCATAAATCACATGCATAATAAAACTAAAATACAATATTGATACCTATCCTTCATCAATCCTTACTTCTGCCTTTGTTCTTTTGTATAGACACTAGATCGGTTGCCACACCCAGCAAACACCCAGTGCCTTCTCCTCTACTAGGTGCACATACGCATAGTGTGCATCACACACAAACAACCGCACCTGACACACGACACTATGTAATACATTCACCTACACTTGACGTACAACGCATACACCTATAGCCAATGTAAAACATAGTGCATCCATCTATACCCGATGTGCGATACCACCCAATACATGTACCTACACAGAGTACGACACAACAAGTACACACGCCACAATACCATGACTGCATGATGCACATACATAATACCACATGCCCATAACACATCATGGATGACATGCACACAATACAACACGTACACTAGTACCATATGTACAACATGTACACAGTACCACCGGTACACTGCACCACTTGCACAACGTGTGCACAACATCACATGTACATGGCACCACCTGCACAATGTGTACACAGTGCCACATTTACACTATGCCACTATGCAATGCGTGTTGAAAAGTGTGCAACAAGAAATTCTTGTTGAGATTGCAACAAGATGATGGAGCTTAGTGAAAAGAGTCGTCTTCACTAAGTGGGCCCGCAGGCTATTTTTGGCGCAAGTCTATTTTTAGACTATGTCTATTTTTAGACATATGGATCATGTCTATGTTTATGGATGATTGATCAAGTTGGGAAAAATAGATGGACTTCTATTTTTGATGAAAGTGTGAGTGATCACAGTGTGAGTGATCAAAGTCTATTTTAGACTGGCTGTCAAAAATAGAAAAGTCAAATATTATTATCTCACAATAATATTTGGACTATAAACTTGATCTTATTCTCTTGGAGCACTTCAGTTTGAGCTACAGAGGTGGCACATGTAGCTGTCAGAAGGAAATACTCTTTTCTTATGAGTCAGTTGAGTTGTTGCATGCATGACTTCAGTTAGAACTCAAGTGAGTTGAGTTTAGTGGACTGGAGGTACAGTTGATGGAGTTGTGTTCATTTTGACTTAGTTAAACTAGTTGTAGTTAGTCTAACTGCAGATAGACTAATGATGAGTTGTTAAACTAATTATTAACTCATAATACAACTAAAGAATACATCAGTTAACTCAGTTGCATGTCAGTGCATGTTCAGTTCAACAGGGACAAGTGGTAGAGAATCAGATTGCTATAAGTTGTGACTATAGTTGTGCATCAGATCTTGCACAATCAAGGGATTGAGTATGCCAATGAGTTTGCTCACATATTTGGCCCACATTTTAGCCTTTTCTCACGTTCACAAAGAGTGAGTGACTATTTTGTAGGTGAAAAACGAGTTTGGGAAGTTATTCTCATCAGTTCTTAAGCAGGTATTGAGCAGTGGAGGCAGGCAAGCAGTGGAAGAGATTTGGAGATCAGATCTGAGTTGTATTGTGTGTAACAGAGGTGGAGATACTTGTGAGAAGTATTATGCTGTGTAATGTTACATGACTCAATCAATATAATATACAGATAGTGTGGGGTTTTTAGCGAGATGCTTTCCCCGGGATACATACTATGTTTATGAGTTTGATTGATGCTTCTATGTGCGCCTGTGAATGTTTCTTTTTCTGTAAATTGATGATCAACGTAGAGGAGATTATGTATTATACATGTTCCGCTTATAATTGTATGATCGGGATAATCTCTATGAATATGTGTTAAATTATTCAAAATTTCTACATGGTATCAGAGCTAGATGATTTGTAGAAAAAATTTCTACATGGTATCGGAGCTGCTTGATTTGTAGAAGAGATTTTTACAGGATATCAAGCGAGGATTGATCATCAGATCTACTATTCAGGAAGTGTTTACATTCTATTTCTCTAGGCAGAGCCTGTAATCGGGCCAGGTAGCCTCTGGATTCATCCTTCCTTTGGAAGGTGAAATATCCGGTGAAAGCCCATACAGTCAATCTCTGTACGAGAAATATTTTGTACTCACGAATTCTAGATCGGAAGCAGTTGAGTTGGTTGCTGGTGGAATTCGAATTTGCAGCAGTGTTTTTTCTTGGTGACAACGCAACAATGTCTTTCAACGGATTGCGATTGGAGAATGATCTTGAGGGCAGCTCAAACTATATTGCATGGAAGGACAGGATGGAGGCAGTATTGGATGATAACGGGCTGAAGGAGTTCATAGATACGGATATCCCAAAGCCTACTGATGCTACTCAAGCTGATGCTTGGAAAAAGAAGACCGCAAAATGTCGAAGGATTCTGTTGGAGGGCGTGAAGGATCACATTGTGTCCAGCCTCCATGGAAAGGCTACTCCATATTTGATGTGGAAATCATTAACAGAATTATTCCAAAGCAAGAGCGATCAGAGGAAGCTGGCACTCAAAGATAAACTCAGAAACATCAAATGCGAGAAGGGTGATAGTATTCCCAAGTATCTCACGAAGTTCACTCAGTGTCGAGATGAGCTGGGAAGTGTGGGGGTTACTGTCGATGATGAGGACTTGGTGAGCTTGGCTCTCCTTGGTCTTCCGAAGAGTTGGCATTCCTATCAGGACTCTGTCAATGGTCAGGAGAAATTGCCAGGATGGGAGAGACTTTGGTCGGATCTTGTGCAGGAGGAGATCAGGCGGAGCACCAGAGATGGTTCTTCATCCATGCAGGATGAGGAGAACTGTGCCTTAGCGAGTAAGGCGAGGAAGGGGAAGGGGAAGGTTTCTCTTTCTGAATCCAGTTCTTCCAATGATGGGAAGAAGGTTGACAAGGCGAAGGTGAGATGCTTTCGTTGTCATGAGTTGGGTCATTATGCTACTAATTGCCCAAAGAAGAAGTCCAAGAAGGGATCCGGGGAAGGATCTGAAGGTGAGGCAGCCTCACTTGCTTCACAATTTGAGTTGGACTTCACACTCTTCGCATGCATGGTTTCATCCATGATGGGAAGTGGTTGGTTTCTTGACAGTGGAGCTTCTTTCCACATGACCGGTGACAAAATTTTGTTCAGTACTTTGGAGGAGAAAGATCTCCAGATACTCATAGGGATGGGTAATGATGAGAAGTATAGTGTCTCAGGTGTAGGCACGGTTATTTTTCAGAGGGAGCATGGAGCTCGCCTTACCTTGACCGATGTCAAGTATGTACCAGGACTGAAGAGAAACTTGGTGTCGATCGCGATGTTGGAAGACAGAGGATATGATGTGGTCTTTAGTAAGGGAAAGGTTTTCCTTAGACACATCATCACTAGACAGGTGAAGCAGATTGGTTCACGGGTCAAGAACCTGTATGCTCTTGAGGTTCAAGATGCATGCAAAGCCTTGAGCAGCAAGGCAACTGATGGAGACTTGGTGGTTGAGAGGGAGCGTATATTACCTCTCAACATGCAAAGCCAGAAGAAGTCTCAGACGATTGTGGAGGAGCCACGATTGGTGCAGCAGCTTCAAGAGATTGTGGAGGAGCCACAACAGGGGAAGCTGAGAGGAGATCGTGTAGAGACATCTACTCAACCAAAGACCTCCAGTAGGGGGAAACTTCAAGCCAGGTGGGCTGAGGGATCGCATGCATCCATACCTCCAGGTAGGAGGTGGGGTGATGTGGATTGATCATCCCAAGGAGGAGGGGCAAGATCCTTGAGGTACCCAACCTCTTGGATGAGACCTTGCTACGGGAGCCCCGATGTGTAGTAGCAAGAACTGACTGATTGGGTAGAGACAGATGCGGATGGAGCGGCAGAGAGAGCGACAGTGCAGGGAATCCCAGGACAACGCATAGCTAGCAGGCTGTAGCAATGCGAGAGGCACAAGTGTTTTGCACAGTGCTAGGAGGCACAGAGAGGTGTGCAATGGTGCGAGATGCATGGAGATGTTGCAGTAGCGCAGATGTCAAAGAGGGAGCACTTGTCAGCAGCAGGTAGAGCTTCAGCATCAGAGGATGTTTCTATCCCAACAGGGAGGTCAGTTGGGAGGTGCAGTGCGGATGCAATGCTGGGAGATAGAACCAGCAGCAGCACGGATGCAGTCAGAGATCAAAGTGACAGAGGCTAGAGCAGTCAAATACTGAAGAGCACAGAGATGCAGAGTTTCAGTCGACAGAGGCAATAGCAGTCAGAGACTTTGATGACAGAGCAAGTGGACTGGCCAGATGTGTTGCATGGAGAACATTCCAGAGTTACAGGATCGGGTTTGAGAGGAAGCCTTTCTTGTTGAGAGGGAGTGTTGAAAAGTGTGCAACAAGAAATTCTTGTTGAGATTGCAACAAGATGATGGAGCTTAGTGAAAAGAGTCGCCTTCACTAAGTGGGCCCGCAGGCTATTTTTGGCGCAAGTCTATTTTTAGACTATGTCTATTTTTAGACATATGGATCATGTCTATGGATGATTGATCAAGTTGGGAAAAATAGATGGACTTCTATTTTTGATGAAAGTGTGAGTGATCACAGTGTGAGTGATCAAAGTCTATTTTAGACTGGCTGTCAAAAATAGAAAAGTCAAATATTATTATCTCACAATAATATTTGGACTATAAACTTGATCTTATTCTCTTAGAGCACTTCAGTTTGAGCTACAGAGGTGGCACATGCAGCTGTCAGAAGGAAATACGCTTTTCTTATGAGTCAGTTGAGTTGTTGCATGCATGACTTCAGTTAGAACTCAAGTGAGTTGAGTTTAGTGGACTAGAGGTACAGTTGATGGAGTTGTGTTCAGTTTGACTTAGTTAAACTAGTTGTAGTTAGTCTAACTGCAGATAGACTAATGATGAGTTGTTAAACTAATTATTAACTCATAATACAACTAAAGAATACATCAGTTAACTCAGTTGCATGTCAGTGCATGTTCAGTTCAACAGGGACAAGTGGTAGAGAATCATATTGCTATCAGTTGTGACTATAGTTGTGCATCAGATCTTGCACAATCAAGGGATTGAGTATGCCAATGAGTTTGCTCACGTATTTGTCCCACATTTTAGCCTTTTCTCACGTCCACAAAGAGTGAGTGACTATTTTGCAGGTGAAAAACGAGTTTGGGAAGCTATTCTCATCAGTTTTTGAGCAGGTATTGAGCAGTGGAGGCAGGCAAGCAGTGGAAGAGATTTGGAGATCAGATCTGAGCTGTATTGTGTGTAACAGAGGTGGAGATACTTGTGAGAAGTATTATGCTGTGTAATGTTACATGATTCAATCAATATAATATACAGATAGTGTGGGGTTTTTAGCGAGATGCTTTCCCCGGGATACATACTATGTTTATGAGTTTGATTGATGCTTCTATGTGCGCCTGTGAATGTTTCTGCTTCTGTAAATTGATGATCAACGTAGAGGAGATTATGTATTATACATGTTCCTCTTATAATTGTATGATCGGGATAATCTCTATGAATATGTGTTAAATTATTCAAAATTTCTACAATGCGTACATAATACCACATGTACATAGTACCACATGCACGACATGTATGCAACACCACATGGACACATCGCCACATGCATGACATGTACATAGCACCACATGCACACAATGCCACTTGTACAACATGTACACAACACCACTCGTACAATCATGCACACCACACCATATGTACATAGCACCACATGTACAACATGCACGCAACACCACTTGTACATAGAATTTCATTCCCAACATGTACATAGCATTATATGTACACAACACTGCATATCCAACATGCACAGAGCACCATATGCACACATGCCACATATATGTCATGAAGACAGTACAATATGTATACAACACCCCATATGAAATATTCGCACAACCCTATTTGTACCATCCTGTACATAACATTGCATAAATAACATGTACACATGCTATGTATACACAACACCACAAGTGCACACATCATAGATGCAACATGTACAACATATACAACATATGCATAACAATAGTACCACACATCCAGAACCACACTGACTCTACCAAGCAACCCTGCTTCCGGTGTCTTATCCATGCTTGTCTTAGCATGTCATGGACCATGCTGCTTTAATTATGCTGGCGTATCCTTTGGTATAACATGTCCACAACATAGTCATAATATAATCACATAATATCAAATCATAACCACATGATATTAACCTCATATATTTTTCATGACTACTCTTCCCACTTGATTCCTCACGAACCAAGAACCTCTTCATGCCATTTAGTTGTGTAAGAATTATTCCTTCACAAGAATGATCCCTGACAATCCCTATCAAACAGTGACATAGATACATACATACATACATACATACATACATATATAATCATTAGCATAAAACAATCATCACCTTGTCAGACAATGACATACATGCATTCATGTATACATATATAAAGATCAGCATAATCATGATCATAACATAATTACCAGATAACATAAGGTCTAGGTTAAGAGAAATTCCTCTATCCATGCAACATATGTGCAACATTGAGAAGGACAATTCCTAACATATCCAAGGCATATGACACTTCAAATCCATTTACCTTACCTTTTCCTGTTACCTTTCTCATGACTATACTGCCACCGTCTATTTACCACAATGGGCCCAACCAGTCTAACCAATTGTCATAGTCTTACCTTTGTTACACTAACTCATGCAACAAGCTTCATATGAATCTTACATTACCCTTCAGATACCACACATCTCTCCTCGAGATCCATCAACTTTCCTCTTTCCCAACCAATTCCCAAGACTCAAAACAATAGAAGAAAATACAAGAAACAACCAAGAAGAAGACCATCAAAACCCATAACGATATGACACTACAAGAAAGTGGCAAGGCCTTGCACCAGACATATAAAAAAAACACAAATCAATCTCAAAATACCAAAAGCACAATACCAACACCATGACTCAATCCCCATGATTGCCAGGGAAAGCTCAACCCGAGCCTTCTTCAAGATTTCATGGCAACCTCTCTTGCCATGCAACCCCCTGCACCATGCTACCAGAAACACGTAATTGTCAATGTATAAATAAGCATAAAAATACACCAACTACCACATCTTGTTGTGCCAAGCACGCTGCTTGCAATTGAACACATCCATGCCATCTCTCAAGGGACTCCAATCCTTTAACAGATCCACTTATAGCTAATGTCAAACAAAATCAAGGTTAAGAAGACTTTATGTGTGCAAAGCACTCATTTGTTCGAAATTAGGGTTTCAAAACATAGCCAATGGAATTCTTGCCCAATTCCTTTCTTTCACCTTTTTACGTTGTTGGAATCAAGGCTTACTATATGCTGTCACACCACTCAACTATTAGTTGTATAGACACATCAACTATTACCTTGTCATGCTAATACCAATCATGCTACCCTGTAACTACTCACACATGTCAACCACATGTTCCAAATATCAAGACAATCATATCTATTAATTTGAAATCAATCGTTACCAAGACTAACAACCACGTCATAATCCATAGTCAACTCATAGTCATCAGTCATATTACTACAACTATCACCTACTATACTCAAGTACATATTAACTGTCTCAACACATATATTTTAGTACAATCATCTTAAAACAAGATCATTTGAACACATACTCATATTATGCAATTCATCAAACATTCATACAATGTTAAATAAATCAACTAGATGGCATAATCAACATCCAAGCACCAAATATATGACATAAGCAATTGATACCTTAATGTATCTCAGAGGAGGTGATCTTGTCTGCATAATTGATCCGGATTTAAACAGGAACACAACAAATTACAGATATAACCATAAAGACAAAGATGCAGTAGAAATAACAATTCATTTCATTAATATCAAATACTGAAATATGCTTACAAACAGAATGGAAATAAGAATAGCTTAGGCGATAGTAGCTTATCTCTGAGAAGAGATGTGGCAGCTACATGCCTTTGAACTGTGTTACAATGAGGCTCAAAGGCCTATTTATTATTGAGAAACAATGGAAAACCCTAAACATCCAAAAACCTAACCCTAGGAGATGAAGCACCAAAATTGTGGGCCCCATTTGGGTAAATCGGTACATCAAATTCCTGGGTTCGTAACTTTGGCATACGATCTCCATTTGGCTATCATAATACCTCATTTCGAAGATATCAAAGAGAAGGCCCAAAGGAAATTGGCAAGCTAGTTTGGGAAAATTTTGGTCTCTCCGTTTTCCCTAAAAAACATCGTTTAGGGCCTCAAAACAGCTTCAGAAGTTCAGGACCTGAAAAAGTGCCAAAAATAGTAAACTGTGCTACAATTAAGGAAACCAAAAAACTGAAAGAGACAGTGTTGCGGGTCCAAGTGGAATAGGCAAGTGTCCAAAAATATCCACTTGGATCAACAATCAATCTAGTTAGCACAATATAACTTTACAACACATCAACTCAAGCACTCATAAGATCATGATATCCATAACTATATAACTAACATGTTCACATCATAAACTCATACACAATTATCATTCACACATATGCAAAGTCAATCTAGATTAGTATGACACCATCTCACAAGTATGTCGGTTCATAACTCAATATTGCAACCATAATTATCTACATAGGTCAAACTAGGTTAACACAATACATATAACATCAATATCTTCAAGACAATGAACATAACCATCACACATATGACCAATCCAAATTATAGCAACAATATCTCAATGAAATGACCTTAATCATCAAGTTAATGGCATATAACAACAATAAGCTATATATCATACTCACCAACAACATACAACATAATCATCAAATTATCTAATATAAAACAACAATAGAAATTAATTTAACTACAGGTTACTATCATTTTTGACTATCTAACACATGTGCATATAACTACACTGATAAACTAACATCTATCATAAATGTAAGCATAACATCAAAAGGCATGTACATAACCTAATGTATATAACCCTAATGCATATAACAATCCTTAACCTACATACCTGCATGCCAAATACACAAACCTGTATGATGACATGTCCTCGCCTCGAGGTCCAATGTTGCAACTTCACTTGATGATATGCATCCCTTGCTCTATCTCAACTAGCTCATTAGCATCATGACAACCAATAGCATCATGAGGACCTAAATTTCATACAATGACTTCACAAGGCATGTTTGACCTACTATACATGCATAACAATTACATATAAACACATAACAAATGAGTACGAAACATGTTGGGAACAGGATCCCCCAAGGACAGTTTTGGGGCTAAAAACCTATGTTCTGGGTCGAATTTTGTAATAAAATTGTAAATTATCCACATTTTGTAGTCATGGAGCGCAAACGTGTCATGAGTCATAAAGGGTTGTTTTCCCTTAAATTTGTAAAGTAAAGTCGGTTGTAAAGATCTACCTTTGGTCTGTGGACCATGGGATTGTATAAAAAGAGATGAGTAAGTAAGATCTAAGTAGTTCAGATGAGTCATGAGTTGTAGATGAAGTCTTGAGGATAAGGGAATAAGTCTAAGCTTCGAGTCGTAACGTAGGTAAAGGCTTTGCAATTGAGTGCGCAGAGGCATAGGGTAGAAGCCCGCAGTTGAGCGTGCTGAGCCCTGCAACTATGTGGGTAGGGAAGATAGAGTTTGTAATCATTTGAAGATATCAATAAATAGAAGTATTATATGAACTTTGTGTCTTTGTTTCTTATTAATGCATCTTGTCATATTGTGTATAAATTTCAATTATAATGCTTATGCGATGCGTGAATGTATGTAATTACGTTGCTTAATTGAATGCAATTAAGGATATCTATTTACGCGGGGCTAATTGTGATTGTTTAATAAGATAAGTAATACACTTAAGCTAGTTTGGGAATATGTTCTATACGCTGCTTTAGCAGCGCGAAAGTTCCTGAACCATAGGTCAGGGTTGCGCGAAGGTTGATCGTACCCTTTCGCGAAGGTATTGAAGGGCAGAATAAAGGGCTAGACTGATAGATCCTAGAACTAAACGACTTGTGCGAGAGCAGGAATAGAAGGAATAAACCAACATCACAACCATCTCAGGGTGCAGAAACTTGGTTCCAACATCCCCCCATACTGCTTCGGGTGAGACTTTGGTCCGCGCTCCATGGGCTAATGCCGAAAGGGCCAGTAGTGTAGGGATTTGTTTGGCTAACTAACGTTGAACTTGGGTCAGGCCCCACCAAGCCAACAAATGGTTCCATTGCTAGGACCAGAATCTGCATAAGATATGTGTGATGTCGTATCACTGGAATCCAACTAAGAAAGAGATCAGAGACTGGATGGATAGGAAGATCCACGAATTTGTGACGCAGGAGAACATAAATCTGCGGCTGACAAAGGAACAGTGGCTGAAAAGGTACCTATATAGAGAAATACACGAGATATTTTTATGTTCCTTTCCAGTTGAGCTATATGAGTGGATCGCGAAGCTAGAAGATAGCCAAGGAAGGTGGAGACTTCATGATCCTATTGTTTGGACCCATGAGTTAGTACAAAGATTGAAAGCCTCTGAGGATAAGATCACCCGTGATGTCGATCATTGGCTCAATCGCATCATAGGAAGATTTGTGACTGAATTTGTGGTTGATACCTCAGTCAACTACAGTGAGGTGGAGCGGCACTTTTTCAAAGGACCACGAGGTAAGTACTTGAAGTCTTTGAATACCTGCATTAAGATTTTATTGTGTGAAAAATGGGTTATGCAGCTACCTTGATGTTTGGAGCTTCATGAAGTGAAAAGACTTACAGGAACGAAGGGAGAAAGGGTCCTGAATATAGTCCATTAATTTCACCTCCACGAGGCAACGAAGAGGGAGTAGCACATGCTTCTCCATGAAGTGCAATTTAGTTAATAAGACAAGGATTCTCGCGATTGTCACCTCCACCCACACCACCTCCAACTTCACCACCAACACCTGCGACTTTTCTTGTACCACCACTGCCCACTCCGTAGTTCAGTATGGAACATTCGGTAAAGCTTTCTTTGTTTAAAGGCATGGGAAATGAGGCCCTGGACCAGTTCTGGTTCGTCATGAAAGCTATATGGGAAGCTCAGGGCATTACAGACGATAACATGAAGAAGGAAACACTGGTTAGTGCTCTGCAGGATCGCGCGCTAACCTGGTACATTAAGTACTCTAATGATAACCCGAACTCTAGAGTGGCAGACATCCAAACCACGCTGAACAAATAATTCATTAGGCCTAAATATGAGGCACAGTTGATTGTGGGGTTCAAATAAATCATGATGAAGCCAGGTGAGACACCTTGGGAATTAGATCAGAGGTTGAAGTGTCAAATCTGCGAAGCTAATATGAATTTAACATATAGAAAACATCGTGAGTGGTTTGTGGCTTCGCTCCTGCCACACCTTAAAGGTTTGCGCTGTCACAACAAAGATAATGACTCAGGAAAAGGCCTTGGAGATTGCAATGAGACTGCATGAAACACTGATGCAATATCCAAATCTTGGGGTTTAGCAGATCCATGCGTAGTTGAAAAATCTTTGCCTTGAGATGCAAAGTTTGAAGTAGGATAGAATAGTTCAACCAGAGATGCACGAAGAGGTATGTTGCTTGAAATGCAAGGGTCAAGGGCATGACAAAGACCATTGCTCGGTATTTTTGAACTACATGGAAGGAGGAGGATTGATGCCTGTGAGGCTGGAAGCTCAAGCAGGACCAAGCACGGGCCCTGCATTGTGGTGTGCTATATGTCAGGTAGTAGGAAAACATGCGACAGATAATTGTCATTTGTTGAAGAAGTTTGTACAAAATCCACAATGTTTTTTTGCAACTTCTATAGGTCGGTAGGGCATGATGAGCACACTATACTATCCCATTAAAAAAAAAAAAAAAAAAAAACAAACAAACAAACAAACAAACAAAAAAACAAAAAAAAAACAAAAAAAAAAACAAAAAACAAAAAACAAAAAACAAAAAACGAAAAAAAAAAAAAACAAAAAACAAAAAACAAAAAACAAAAAAAAACAAAACAAAAAAACAAAAAAAAAAACATTTTCTTCAAACAATTACCATACTTTTACATTTTCTTCAAACAATTACTATACTATTGCATGTAAACATTTCTTCAAACACTTTAAATACAAACTAATATAACAAACTATTTGCATACAAGTAATCATATATCAACTACATCAATATTATTACACATCAACACTATCCCCAACCACAAACAACATACTCATTGGGGAATTTTATCAAACAGTTTGTATGAAATTAATCATTGAACCATTTAAGTATTTCATCAAACACTTTGCATGCAAACTAATATAGATAATTATTCAATGCATATATCCTAAACTATGGTAATCCAAGTTATGGAAACTAAACCATATGAGCAGTGGTATTTTCCCTCATTATGGTTCAAGTTTCAACATCTGAGATTTCATAGATGAAAAGTTATAACAAAAAAACAAACACAATCATATTTGGTGCACAATTCTAGGAGTATCTAGAAAGCTCTACTTCCACTGGTCATATCTCCTACACTATAGTGAATAAATGTTTGAAATGTTTATCACAATACCAGTGGGATTTCACTTCATTGTGGAAAAACTTTCAGCTCTTGGGAGTTCCCAGAAGAAAAGTTATAATAATGTCAGCATGACCTGTTTGAGGCCTTATTTTAGGAGCATTCAGAAGGCCCAACTACCTCTACTCATGTCTCATAAATTATTGCGAACCAATATCTAAAATTTATATCACATAATCAATGGTATGTCCCCTCAATGTGGACAATTTTTTAGCTTCTGAAATCCTATAGAATATGATTTATTGCAGACATTCCAACATGACCTATTTAAAGATGCATTCAGGAAGGTCATCTTCCTTAGATCATAATTCCTAAAGTATTGTGAACCAACATCGGAACGTTTTACCAAACTACCAGTGGGATTTACCTTCAATAAGGACAAATTTTCAACTTCTAATATGCCACAAAAGAAAATTTATAACATATATGACAGAAAGGTCTAAATTTTAACCTTTGTTCTTCATTTCACCTATGATAGAGCCCATATAGTCCAAGTGTTTGAACCATGCTCTAATACCACTTTGTAACACCTTCCAAGGTAAATGTGCACATACACAACATAATAGGAACACAAATACAATAAACATATTTGCTATCAAAATCCATATATACATATATACATACATATATATATATATATATATATATATATATATATATATATATATATATATATATATATATATATATATATATCAGTACATTTGCACATGAAAATCAAGGGAATGAATTTTTCATTAATAAATGAAATGAACCAACCGGTGATGGGACTACCATGTTCCACCCGACCATAGATTGGTTGAGCAAAGTCTCTCTTCATCCAATCACCCCATGCCATATTCCAAGAATGAATGTGGGATCCCAGAGAACACATCAGTCAAAACTCATTGAGGGCTTCCGAGGCCACCCACCTCAACCCATCAAATTGTGATTCTACCTCACGGTTGGACATCACCAAAAACCATAATAAAATTGGTCTCCATCCAAGCATTCCAGAGCTTCCAGAGTGTTTGTCCAACCAAGGCTTCCAGAACTAGTAACTCAACCCACAACTTATACAGGGCTTCCAGAGCATTTATCCAACTAAGGCTTCCAAAACTAGTAACTCAACCCACAACTAATATAGGGCTTCTAGAGTGTTTGTCCAACCAAGGCTTCTAGGACTAGTAACTCAACCCACCAAGGGCTTCCAGGACTAGTAACTCAACCCAAGCTGTTACAGCGCTTCCAGAAAGTTTGTTCAACCAGGGCTTCCAAGACTAGTAACTCAACCCAAGCTGTTACAGGGCTTCCAAAGGGTTTTTTTCAACCAAGGCTTCCAGGAATAATAACTCAACCCAAGCTAAGGAAACATGAGAACCAGCAAAAAAAAAGCAATGAAAGTAAACCCACAATCACCATGGCTATTCAGGAAATGGCAAGGCTAGGAAATCCACTATCGATCCAAGCAATTCTCCATGCCAATGAAAAATCATAACCAATAAACCACATGCATGTGCCATACATGCCAAAACTAGTGAAGAAATCATACATGCAACTCGGTACCTGCAAGAAAGCTGATGTCGTTGTTGATGTTGATGCCCCTTGTGATTTATTGCTCTTCCTTTTCCTTTTTGCTCCAAGAATCCAAGTATGCCACACCCTCCAAGAGTGCTCCAAGAAAACTCTAAGTATCCAAGAGTATGAGAAAGAGAGGGAGAGAGAGAATAATGAGAGAGCTCCAAAACTGAACTGACAAAAGGTTCATACTGAAAGGAAGAATCTTGCCAACTGATCCTTAGAAACTTTTTTATAAATGAGGCCTCTATTTTCTTCATTTTCCATTATTTTCC
The DNA here is from genome assembly GCA_031772625.1 of Pinus tabuliformis. NCBI lineage: Eukaryota > Viridiplantae > Streptophyta > Pinopsida > Pinales > Pinaceae > Pinus > Pinus tabuliformis. The sequence goes on along the minus strand of CM062819.1, from coordinate 263,946,382 downwards.
TTCATTTTCCCCTTCACATGAAAAATGTGACTTTTCAACTTCCTTTTCTCCTAATTTCCATTATTTTCATAAATAAATGTGCCAAAATACCTTTTTGCCTCCTTATTTCCTTAGTCATTGCCTTTGCCAATTTCCTTAGCCATAAACAACCAAATTAACACCCCCCTAGGATGTCTTTCCCACCATTTATCTTGGAATACGTGTCCCATCATCTGTGGTATTTATATATTTTTACAAGGATTTTTCACCAAGGCTGTTACACTCCCTGAAGTGCTCTTCCTGTTGGATGGACTCCCTACCCAACCTGCATCTATGAAGCCTTGAAGCTTCACTCCCTCTACCTGTCTGTACCAAAGACAAAACTGAGTGGTGCCTCTGAGGTATCTCAACACATGTTTAGTTGCCTTCCAATAGAATTTGGTTAGTTTAATCATGGATTGACTAAGATGGTTAACTACAAAACACATGTTCGATCGTGTGTTCACCAAACACATAATTGAACCCACAAGTTGTCTATAAATAGTAGCCTCCACTATTTTACATGAAGAAGCATCTTCCTTCCTCCAATTACTTGCTAGAGGAGCCTCCATGATTTTGTTGCTCTCCATGTGGAACTTCTTCAGTATCTCATCGACATACTTTCCTTGAGAGGCAAACAGTTCCCCATCTCCTTGCCATACTTCCATACCAAGAAATTAATGCATGAGCCCTAGGTCCTTCATCTCGAATTCTCTTGCAGGATCCTCTTTGCAATATTTTATCAGCTTCTCATCACCTATTAGAATCAAAGCATCAACATATAATACTATAATCAACAATTTTCCTTCAACCACAATATGATGAAGGTTTGCATCTACTTCACTTTTGGTGAAGCCCAACATGATGAAATAGTTGTCAATCTTGGTGTACCATGCACGGGGTTCTCGTTTTATTCCATACAATGCTTGCTTGAGTCTACACGCATGAGAATCTCTATTGAAGGTCTCAAATCCTTATGGTTTCTTAATATACACCTCTTCCTCAATCATACCATTGAGGAATTTTGTCTTCACATCCATCTGATGTATCTTCCATCCTATCTATGTTGACAGTGCTAGAATAGATTTGATTGAAGTGTACCTTGCTAATAGAGCAAAGGTTTCATCATAATCAATTCCCTCCACCTAAGAGGATCCTTTGGCTACAAATTTGGCCTTGTGCTTCTCAACACTCCCATATGTTGCTTTCTTTATCTTGTAAAGCCATCTAGAACCTACCACTGACTTATCTGTTGGTCTTCGGATAACTTCCCAAACACTGCTTCTAATAATGGAGTCATACTTATCAACCATGGCATCGACCCATATTGGATTTTGCACTGCTTCCTCAAATGTGGATGGCTCAACCTCTACACTCTCGTTCATCAGATCCATGTAGCCAATGTATCGATCTGGTGACCTCCTCTACCTATGCTATGATGTGGGTGCTCCCACATTCTCTCTAGCATCATTCATCAATTTATCAACCTTTAAGGTGTGCTTCCTTCCATATCTAGAAGTATCTACATGAGTGGGTGCTTCCACTCTCTTCTCCTTTGCATGTGGTTTCTCCACATCATCCTGAGGTTCCTCCTTTAGAGCTAAAATATCCTCATTTACATGTAACTAAAGCTCCCTCTCAAGGGACCATATCATGGCCTTCTCTTCATCAAACTTCACATCTATACGAATCACTGTCATCTTGTTGGGTGGCAGGTACACCCAATAGTTGTGATGTGTATCAGTGTACCCCACAAATATGCCCAACTTAGTTGTTGGCTCTAGCTTTTTCTGTGCATCCTTGGTAAGATGATAGTAGACTAATGAACCAAAGATCTTGAAGTGTGCCACATCTTCTTTCTTACGTAAAAAATATTCTTCTAGTGTACTCATCCCAAGAATTCGATGAGGGATTATGTTCTACAAATAAACAGTTATGTGCATACTTCAGCCCACAAGTGCAATGGTAGGCCCTGATCATGTAACATTGCCTATGCAGCTATAGCAATAATTTTGTTCTTCCTTTCAGGCACCCCATTCTATTATGGGTTATGAGGTGCTATTAACTCTCGTTGAATACCTTTTGATGCACAGAAGTTCTTGAATTCATTCAACACATATTATCCATTGTTATCACTTTTGAGATCTTTAACTTTCCTGGCAGTATCTTTTTCAACAAGTTCTTTAAATTCACAAAATTTAGCAAACGTATGATATTTCTTCTACATGAAGAAAATCTAGTGCTTACAAGAAAAATCATCAACAAATATTACATAATAGTTTTGCTTGATCGTGGAGGTTGTTGAGCACAGTCCACACACATCTGCATGAACTCTATCAAGGATCGCTTGTGCTCAATTGTATTTATCATGAAAGGAATCTTTGGTGTAATTCCCCAATGTACACCCTTTACAAGTGTCTCTCTACTCTAGTGTACCATTAGGACATGTTATAGAAATTTGTTGTATGATATTCAAAGCTCTGTGGTGCAAGTGACCCAATCTTCTATGCCACAACTCATCGATGTCTCAGCTTTGCACCTTCTCTGCTTTTGTGCGTTGTTATCACTCCAAAATTTCTTTAGAAGTTGTTAAAGAGAGAAATGATAGAGGTAACCACAAACCAACTTTGGAGATTAGGATCTAACCTTCCTAATCTCAGATAGGGCTCTCTCTTTATGATTTAACTTTGTTTTAGTTAATTAATTTTAGGCTAGTTATGATTGTGCTGGGATCTTTAATTTGAATTTGGGTGGTGGGATCACTTAATTAGATGAAAAAGGATTGTCTTTTACCATTTGGCTATGGGGTCAAATTTCAGACAAACAGGATTGGATTAAGTACTAAAAACAATGTCTACAGGGCAAGTGTTATAGACATTTTTGTGCCTTACAACTCTAAGCATGAAATGTCCATAATCCAAGGGATCCAAAGTCCCTAGAAGTGTTGTTCCTGCCCCTAAAGGAACAAGGTCATCAAATTACAGCTTCTCCCAAAAGTTATCCACCAGAAACTGCTCAGAATCAGTCAAATCATGATCATTTCAGCTGCTCCACTAGCTACCTGTGTTGCATAGCACCCCAGTACACTAGCTAGGTACGTTGCAACGCACCTAAATGCACTACCAGGGTGCGCTGAGCGGGAAATGACAAATGGCAGTGTCATTCCGCAAGGTGGAAAGACAATGGAAGCTTCCAGAATCTTCCTCAATGACACTTGCCTCACCGAGTTCGACCAAGGATGAGTAAGAGGCTCTCAGTCTCCAAGTGGAAGCAAGAACTGATAGAGAGAGGCCACAAGCCAAATCATAAGCTGACTCATCCTCTTTGCATACATCTATATATGGATCCCTCATCCCAGAGATCCAGAGGTTGGAATTTTGTACTTTGCAGAGAATTGCTGTTGGTTTTGAGATTGAGATTAGTGCATTGGGTGATTTATGCTTTGTTGGAGGTGAAGAAGGGATTCCTTTGCTGGGAGGTTGATGCTGGATCGAGACTCACTTGGTTGTATCTCCTCTTGGATCTTCTTGTTATATCAATAAAACTATTTGAGTTTCTCCTACATGCTTGTGTATCAATGATGTTTTGTTATATTTGCATGTTTAGCTTAAATCTGATCCTAAGCTATTTATGAATGTAAATCTATGTCTTTGTGTAGCTTTCCTCTTCTGTGATCTTGCAGGAACTTGGTGAAGCTGGGCAAGTAAGGGAGCAGGTAGCTGGAAGCTGTCAAAGAGGAGAGAGATTGGATCAAAGGACTAGCGAAAGACACAGGTTGGTTCATCCTATTCCTCTTCATTTACATTTCATAAAGAAGAATACGAAAGTAGTTTTCCTTGTTTGTTGCTAAGGCACTGTCACACCTTAGTGGGATAGGGGTGTTCTGAGTAGATACTTTTCCCAACAACAAAATGGCGACTCCGCTGGGGATCATGTCTAGTTAGTTTATTTGTGTTTCTCTTGTTGTTTGTTTCATAAACACAGAAGTAGCAATCGAACTGCATTTGCCATTATCAAATGCAAAGTAGCTGCTACTTCAATCCACTCACTGGATTTTTTTATGATTTGAACAGCTGATCCATAAATGATCTGATTTCCCTTTGTGATAGCTCTTAGTCCTCCTTTAAATCATCCCTCTAATTGTACCTTACTGATTGCTTTTACTCGGCCAAAAACCATAGATTAAACTGCAAACCGTGACCCAGAACCCGGATAGAAGTCTCGTTTCTGCCCCAGTGCAGGCTCTGTGAAGAGGTTCTGCATTTCAATGCAGGTCCCGAGAGGGTTACCTGCGCTACAATTCAGTTTCTTTGTGCAACAGGTGCGCTGATCAGCCTTTTCCCTGTGCAGCTGAGGTTCTTTGCTTCATTTTGTCCAGTTTTGTCTCTAATCTTGCAGCCTGTGATCAGTGCGTGTACTTGTCTGAAAACCCCTTTTCTTTGCCTTAATTCCACCTCCTTTGTACAAAAAGGTTGTAGATGTTCTTTGTGTGTTTGTTACATCATTTACAGTTTTCCATTGAAAAAGTAGAATAGTCATACTGTCGTCCTTGGATTTAGATCTGTCGTAAGTGTCGATTTTGATCTTAGGAGAAAGTTTATTTGATGTTGACAATTGATTATACTTTTACTTTTACCCTTGGTTTGAATTTGTCACTTTCTAGTGTCGAAACAAGTGTTTATTTCAAAATCATAGAGTGTCGTAATCTTCTCTACCTTTTTGATTTCGAAAAGAAGCTTGTTTGTGTTGTTCACTTGAAAGCAAATTCAGATTTGTACATCAAATTTCTTTTTAGGCATCAATATTAAGAAATTGAAAACAAATACATGCATATGTGCATTTGCATATTTATAGTTTGTATGGTTTGATTTAGGAAAAGTGCATTTACAGTGTGCTCTTTGCTCTTTGAGAAAAGATTGTGTCTTTCTTTTCCCCTTGTAGCTAGGATTTTCATTGTTGAAAAGAGATAAAAGATTTGTTTATCATCTTTAGATTGCATTTAGGAATTACATCTACATCTCATGGTGATCCCAAAAGGCAAACTTCTAAGAAAGATCAACTTAAAATAAATTGAATGAATCTAACAACGCTTTGGAACTTAACGCACAACATAGAGGTCTAGGCTAGAGACGTGTTCCGGCGTCGTAAAACCTGGTAACTGTTGTCCTTACTGATGGTTGGGTGATTCCTCCACTGTGAGACGATAAGTGCCAGTACGGACTTGTGCTCCCACGTACCGTCGAGTATATATTGGGAGACCCCTATAGGCTTAAAACCTTTTATCCATAGGAAGCCGTGTCGGCCGCCCTACTGATCGCAATGCACCGAACACAACATTCGGGAAGATTGACTACCGTACCGTAAAATGTATTCTGCAGTTTTGTGATTGGTTTGGCACACCCTCTACCTAGATCTCCAGAGCAGTCCCTTTCGTTCCTTTTCAGACTCCTTAACGGAAAAGGTCCATCTGAGCACTTGTCACTTCAGGCTCATTAAAAATCGAAGGAGACTAGAGTCATCTTTTGTTTTTTCTCGACTCTTTAAAATTGAAAAAACAAGTTGTGTCCAAGCGTCCTAAAATTTATTTTAAATGAAATATTCATACCCTTTTCCTATGTTGATCTTAGGTTGAGAAAATGGAGTCTACCAACCAAGGAATTCCCCTTGGTGGAAATCCTAGTCCCTTCTCCTCTTAGGGAGATGTTGGTGCACCCCATATGGCCACATTGTCGCTTCCAGGACTGATAATTGGCTTGCCAGTCTGGCCCTTCTCAACCAATGTCGTTCAAAACACCACTATTCTTGAACAATCGAATCAGTAGTTAGACCAGTCCAGAGTTACCCACCAACCTTCTACTTCCTCTAATTCTTCCTCTCCTCCTTCCTCTTCGCTTGATGGGGTTGGCAAAGCCAAAAGTCAAGTTCCTAAGGATAAGAAGGAAAAGAAGAAGAAAGAGAAGAAGAAGAAGGAGCCAAAAGCGAATGGGGGCAAACGAGTATCGTCTAACGCAAATCCACACATTGCACTGACCATGCCTAAATCGCCATGTGTCATTTGCAAGGGAGACCACTTTCACAGAGATTGTCCTTGCATCCTCGGATACTAAGGGACTGGTCTCCCCGTTTGCACAATCTGGTGTCGTCAACCTCTGATGGCCATGTTGAAAGCACACCGTCAACTAGTGAAAGTGAAGTCCCATGACAAAAAGGGAGAGCTAGATCTCCCTGTAAACTGTGGGAAGGCGATCACGTCATCCACCATTGTCCCTTCTTAGACAAAGCTAAAAGAGTTTTGGATGATCGTCCGGTTTCACCGTTACGACTTCCTCCTAGATATAAAAAACTCTTGCCGAGTCCTTCGTTAGTTGAGAATCCAGCTGGCCCGCTCAAGTGGTCAGCTGAAGCACCTGTCATTGAAGATGAACCAGCTGAATCCATACCCGACGAAAGTCAAAAGGTCGAGGCGGCAGTCGACCTGGTCTTGCCTTCAGAGGTTTTATCTTCGAATGACACAGTCACTAGAGAGAACAAGGATGACACCGTCCAAATTCTCTTCATCAACACAGACTCCGACGAACACGGGGGCAACCTACCCATTCCTTTACCGCAGGAAGGAAGTTCGTCAGAGCCGTACCCGACCGTCTACTCGGTCCCACCTCCAAGCAACCTAGTTGTCTCCTTCGACTGGAATCAACTAGGCAGACCCCATTTACCAGCAAGCATACCATTCAGAATTATCGTCCAAATATATAGAATGGTCATGGCTGGTACCATCATAGATGAGGGGGCTTCTGTGAGTATCCTTTCCTCTACTGCTTGGAAAGCACTTGGTTCGCCATCGCTTTTTCCTGAGATGAGAAATCTGACAAGATTTGATAAAGGAACCAATCAACCTTTAGGGATCCTCCCCAATGTGCCCATAACATTGAAAGGGAAGACAGTTCAAATGAACGTAATGGTCATTCAAGGACCCTTGGATTATAACCTACTCCTTGGACGAGACTATATTTATTGCATGGGAGCCATCGTCTCCTCACTCTTTAGAGTAATGTGTTTTCCGCACGAAGGAAGAGCGGTCAAGCTCGTGGGCCAGCTTTCATTTCCCGGATCACACATCACAAATAGTCATATACCATCCCTAAATGGTCTCTTCACGCAAGAAATGTCTCAACCCCCAGTTCGTCCTCCCGATGAGTGCAGGTAATTCGGAGGGATATGACTGAAACCCAGGGGGCATGCGTCCTGGTCTGCTTCGGTAGGAAAACTTCGGGTATAGGGTAGGTTTCCGTGGGAGAATATGACTAGTCTGTACCCCGTCTATCGGTGGAAAAGGGGTTATTCTAGAACAAGATTCTTTTGTCAAAGTTATGTGAGTTGACAGAACTGAGTCAATCACCTTTGTTTATCTCGGTAGACATCGCCGGAGAAGTGTTTTGTTTGCACCACGAATCGAGCAATCTTTGGGTAACCTGTAAGAGGTAGGCCTTTCCTGATAGAACAAATGTTTTGTCTGCAAATTGAGGGGTAACCTTGAGACCATATTTTATACCTGGGGGCATGCAAACCTTTTGGAATGCAAGCAAGGGGCGGCTATTTATTTTTTAAAATTTTTAGGTCCTCCCTTTAAACCCGTAGGCTAACCCTTTAAACTCGTAGGATTAGTCGTTTCCTAACTTGCATAAAGAAAGGATGTGGGGGAAAAATCTAAATGTTGCCGTTTTATATGAGACATTCTTATCATATGACTAGATTATCAAGCAGTTTTAGCACATAGTTCAAGCTCGTTAAAAAATAAACATAAGACCGAGCAAGTGTTTCAATCCGCGTTTAAGCTCGTTAAAAAATGAACTATCCTCCGGTAAATAACCACCGTGAATGTAGCATTATCAGCCATTAAAGCCTTGGTCGTGTTTGCACCGTCACCTCCACTTTTCCATTGGCCGATCATTCACCTCCATTTGATTGTTTACCCATTTTGAGGAACAGCTGCGAAGAGTGATTTCACTAGCCATCCTTGTGACACTGCCGTGATTGGAAAATTCCAACCCTTACCTGGAATTAGTTGCTACCCATTTTATCACTCGTTCCTCAAAAGACGAGTCTTCTTTAAGCTCTTTTCATCTGACTCATAAAATATGAAAAGATTGCCGAGTTTTGGCCTTCCAGCTCGTTAAAGCGACCGGAAGTGTTATCCCTCCTCTAGATTTTAATCTTTTTGGACCTGAGGGATTATTGCACAAAAAGATCGAGCGCTTGTTTTGTTCGGCTCGTTAAAACTATCGAAAATTCATCCCTTCTGTATTGTTTTATACTTTTTTGGACTTAAGGGATTAGATGACGAAAAAGGAATTTCGGATTTACCTTTACGTACCTTTTCAGACTCTCTAAAAATGAAAAGGACCGAGTTATCTTTGTCGTTAAACTCGTTAAAAACATTAATAGTGACAAACTTGTCTTTAGACGAGAACGAGTTTCACTATCGCTAGGCTCGTTAAAACATAGCGATGGGTTTGCCCGAAGGGCAAATTATAGAACAAGCATATGTTATCCTCCTCAAGCTTGAAAAAAATAAAGAGGTACTGGTCAGCAATGACTGGGGAAAAAATTGGGAAGAAACTCAAAGAATCTTTATTGGTAGCAAGTCGCTCTTGAACATGACACTTCCACTCCGTGCCTGAGTCGGGTTGGGTTGTTTCATTCACTGGTCACATCACCATGGTCACGCCATACCATCCACATTTGGGGTAAATGATACCAATCCATCACATAAGTGTCGCCGACATGTTCAAGAGAAGTCATCCAGAGAAGTCACCCGTGTTCCATCCACTACCATACATATACTCCATTCCTTCATGACCGCCATCCTGAACCATATATCATCAGATCGTTTTCATCTCCATCAAAATCATTTGCTCCGTTCCGTGTCATTGATGTGGGATTCATTAAGGCCCTCCTTTGACAGATTGCTTCTTGTCGACATCAGCTCATTATCCAAGAAGTTGATCTAGGAACACCCCATTCAGTACTTTGAAGCTTGCATGCCTCAATGGCAAGTTTCTCACTTCCGGCGACAGGTATACATCAATGACCTTTGACCGAAATATTTTGCGTGGTGTTCGACGCCAAGTCCTTTATTCACACCACATGAATTGTACTGCAGTACCTTGAGGGTCATCATCCTTATCGGTGATTCCTCTCGCGCTTGTTAACAGTTTACATCATTGACTGGTAATCAAGCGATGTCTTTCCATGTTCGACTTCAAAAACATTTCTCACATGGATCGACTTGTACTTCGAGTGAAAATCGGATGAGATTGAAGACCCCGGATCTAGTTTCATCCATTCGGGCTGCGATATATATTCAAGAAAAATAAAGACATTGACATGTACAGCATTGCAGCACAGATAATCATCCTACCAAAAGGATGATGACTTCATTAAAATCATCAGTCTACCATCAGACGATTGTTTGTCCTGTGTACATAAAAATGAATTTATAAAGCTAAGCATGGGAATGCCCGCCTCAGCTAGATCATGAAAACAGTATGAAAATAATGTATTGTACTGTATCTTATTACAGGTCTCCTCCCAGCATTGAAAGAACTTCGGATCCTCCTAATAAAGCATTTCACCCGATAAACGGCCTCATACTTAGGGGGCAACTGTTATAGACATTTTTGTGCCTTACAGCTCTAAGCATGAAATGTCCATAATCCAAGGGATCCAAAGTCCCTAAAAGTGTTGTTCCTGCCCCTAAAGGAACAAGGTCATCAAATTACAGCTTCTCCCAGAAGTTCTCCACCAGAAACTGCTCAGAATCAGTCAAATCAGGATCATTTCAGCTGCTCCACTAGCTACCTGCGTTGCATAGCACCCCAGTACACTAGCTAGGTGCATTGCAACGCACCTAAATGCACTACCAGGGTGCGCTGAGCGGGAAATGACAAATGGCAGTGTCATTCCGCAAGGTGGAAAGACAATGGAAGCTTCCAGAATCTTCCTCAATGACACTTGCCTCACTTAGTTCAACCAAGGATGAGTAAGAGGCTCTCAGTCTCCAAGTGGAAGCAAGAACTGACAGAGAGAGGCCACAAGTCGAATCATAAGCTGACTCATCCTCTTTGCATACATCTATATATGGATACCTCATCCCAAAGATCCAGAGGCTGGAATTTTGTACTTTGCAGAGAATTGTTGTTGGTTTTGAGATTGAGATTAGTGCATTGGGTGATTTATGCTTTGTTGGAGGTGAAGAAGGGATTCCTTTGCTGGGAGGTTGATGCTGGATCGGGACTCACTTGGTTGTATCTCCTCCTGGATCTTCTTGTTATATCAATAAAACTATTTGAGTTTCTCCTACATGCTTGTGTATCAATGATGTTTTGTTATATTTGAATGTTTAGCTTAAATTTGATCCTAAGCTATTTATGAATGTAAATCTATGTCTTTGTGGAGTTTTCCTCTTCTGTGATCTTGCAGGAACTTGGTGAAGCTGGGCAAGTAAGGGAGCAGGTAGCTGGAAGCTGTCAAAGAGGAGAAAGATTGGATCAAAGGACTAGCGAAAGACACAGGTTGGTTCATCCTATTCCTCTTCGTTTACATTTCATAAAGAAGAATACGAAATTAGTTTTCCTTGTTTTTTGCTAAGGCACTGTCACACCTTAGTGGGATAGGGGCGTTCTGAGTAGAAACAGGAAGATAGAGGAGTTACTACAGATCTCAAAGGCTTGATGGTGAAATGGTTTCCAATCGGATCCAAGGAGCAATTAAGGGTTCCCTAGGCTAGATTATGAAGAGAAATGCAAGAGGTCAAATGGGATGGGAGAGCAATTAAGGGTTCTCAAATCTAGATATCAGAGGAAAACATGCAAAACATAGTGTACTTAAACAAATTCTGAGTTAAATTTCCAATTAATTCATTCAAATTTAGATAAAATTTAATTTTATGAAACACATAAGAAAGTAACAAAATTAGACAAAGAAGATATTTCACTACAATATCTCATCTCATGAATCTTGTAGTGAAATATTTTTATTACTTGCTCCAGTCTGTTGACTTGAAAATTGGTACAATAACCCTTAGGTTTAAGATCAAAATAACTCTACAAATCTATAGCAATTCACCCTCAATACATCAAACTATGAAGTATCTATACAAAAAGAATTTACAAAATATCCTAAACTATCTTGGGAATTAATCTAGGAGAAAAAAATATCTTCATGCAAGAAGATAGAGACAATTATTGAACTGTTGTTTGCTATCCCTGTTATTTAGGTTCTGTTGTCTTTTAATATTTGATCTTTTTCCCTTTAATCTGCTTTGTTTTTTGGTCTTCATGCTAGATGTTCTTTGTACTTTGACCTTTCATCTGATACACTTTCAACTGTATTTCTTTATCTGCCTCCTTTGTTTAGTCTTTTACCATGAATGCTCTGTCACCCGCTTTTACTTTTACCTGTCACAGTAAATCACATCATCTGGTATCTTTTATTCTTATCCTACTTTTATGTATTTAGTAAAAATAAATTTTACTAAAGACCTATTTGACTTCATGTAAAAATGTGAATATGTTGTTGTTGATTTATCTCTATTTTGACAATTACTACCTCTGTGTAAATGATTTCTTCTTGCTTTGTCTCTGGTTTAAACTTGATTTTCTCTTTGTACACAAAACTTCTACTAAATGAAACATTTGAATACATTTCTTGAGAATCCGGATCAAACAGGTTTTGTGACTAGTATCAAAACTTGTTTGTCCAATCTCTTGGCCTTGTTAATTACTTGGAAATTGGTGATTTTGCATGCAGACTGGGTTCTAAGGTGATTACAAAAGGTATTGAAGCTTCAACGGTCAACTGACTGCTTCAATTGGGTATCCGAAGCGTCTTCAGGTGGCAGAAGGTGGTCAAATTTGGTCGTAGAGATTCAGGGTGTCACAAATGGCTAAGCAGCAACTTGTAGTGAAAAATGAGGGAAAAGAGAAATTTGGGGCTTTTTGGCCTTTTAACAGGTAATGGTCACATTTGGCGTGGAATTTATAAATGAATAGTGGGCATTTTTTGGTTTAGGCAGGGAGGTGGTTTTCGAGGCCATCGCACCATTTTTGGTAGTCGAACGGTATTTCCTTGAGAGCATGCGAGTTTACCTGGCGCTGCCACATAGCCGAAAAGGGCCGGAGAAAATCTGCAAATCTCGCGTGGTCTCGGGTTGGTAAATATCGGAAAGGGAGTCAGCATGATATGGATGTGCGCCGTCAAATCTCGGAGTGAAAGATCTAACGACTGTCGGCAGTGAAGCTGCATGGGGAGAATAGGGGTGGAGATTTGCGGGGCTCGGGGGTTCATTATGATTGATTTGTAATTAATTAATGAATAAAGCGAGGATTAAATATAATGCATGGGTTAATGGAGTGGGACCAGGGTTGTATGTAGTGGAGGTTTTTTAACTGCACCAAGGGTGGTGGGTTAAAAGGTTTTATGTCAGGGAAATATGACATGGCAGAGTTAATTAAATAATACAGGGAGGAAACAAAACTTAGGATAAAGGGTCTTTATGGATTTTTTATGGGTATTTAGGGAAATTATTAAGGGGGAGAGTGATTTTTTGAATGGGGAATGGGTTTCACACTAGGGAAAAGGGGTTTTGGGTAGGGGAATGACCTTTGGAGGGTAATTTGCTAGGAAAATGTGTGAAACCAAGGGGCAAGGGTGAAAATGAAGGGAAAAGGGTATTTTAATAAGAAATGATGGGATAATGGGGAAATTAGTAAGTATGTAATGGGGGGTGAAATGAAATGAGGGGAAGTTATTTAAATTAGCTTGTGAACATCCTTTCACTTTCATAACTGCTCCTACACACTAAAACATAGGATTAAGCATGATAAATGTGCTTATGCTTTAACAACCTTGTACATATGCAACCTTTCTTCTACCTACCCTTTACTTACCCTAACATTTTCTCTTCACTTTATTGGGTGCATTTAAATTAGCAGAACCTTTCTCTCATTTTTCTTTTGAAAAACAAACTATGTGATTCTAACCTTATATCTTCCAATGGCTCAGATTAAGCTGTTGAACACATTTTATTTCTCTACCTAACTACTGATCTGCCAAGATTAAACAGATTGGCTAGATCTTTATTCTCTATCTATAAACATGAAATTTAAAGCATGAACTAGTCAAGATTAAGCTATTTGACTATCATGGGCTATGGAATTTATGACAAGCTGCACACAACCATTATTTTGACAGTGAAGTAAAAATTAGTGGCACTTGAATTTCCACACTGCCATGATCTGTTTTTATTTGGGGTTCATATTTTTTCACTTTTTTATCTTTTCTTATTCTTTTTTCCTTTGATATTTCTTTTAGGACATACCATCTTTACATTTTTAAATTTTTAATATGGAAAACATTTTGCAGAAAGAAAAAGTATGTACAATATTACAAGACTAACCATAGACAATTCAAAATTATGAATCCTATTATTATAGGACCCTAATAGTGGCTTCACATGGGGATGGCATTTCCTGGTGAAATGTCAAGAACTTTAAGATCAGTAGCCTTTGAATGGTGACTGCAGTTACCCTATAAACTATTCTTCTGTGATTCTGCTTTATTGATACTTATGATGGTGACACCTTCAAAGCTCAGGGCCTTCTCTCCGAGCTTTAACTTCAATAGATCACCATCCATCCAATCTAAACTTTGCAATGTTATGTACAATGATCAAAGTAAAGTGAACTATTGTTAATCTGTGGAAAAATAATGCTTCGGCATTCTACCATTGACAGGTCCTCCTAGTAGATCTGATCTGTCTATCTCTCTCAAGAAAAAAACATTGTTATCTTTGTAACCATAAATGACATAAGGGCCTTGCCATAGAAAATCAAATTTGACATGTTTTCCCTTGTCTTCTCTTCTTGAATCCCACTTAAGAACCTTATCACCTATGTAAAAATCATCAGCTTTGGTCTTTTTATCAAATATCTTTTTGATTTTGTCCTGGATTACTTGTGATTTTACATATACTTCTTCTCTGGTCTGTTGCAAGTGTATGGTCTGATTTATCCTTCTCTGGATATCATTTGGTTCCACCTGTAATTCCTGGATGATATTCATCATTGGTACTCCTAAAGATGATGGAAAAACAACATCCATCCCATATACTAACTGATAAGGAGATGTACCAATTGACTTCTTAGTAGTTAGTCTATCTGCCCATAAGGCATTGACCAACTTTTTGTTCCATGTCTTTTTGTTGTCTTCCAGTAATTTCTTAATGATATTGACCAGGATTTTGTTAGAGGATTCTACAAGTCCATTACCTTGAGGGTAATAGGCAGTGGAATGGCCTACAGTGATGTGATATTTGTTATAGAAGTCTACTATTTTCTTGGATTTAAAAGAAGTTGCATTATTAGTAATGAGATTTTAGGGCATCCAAATCTTGACAGGATATTATTTTCTAGGAATGAGATAATGACAGTGTATGTGGCTTGTCTAGAAGGGATGGCTTCTATCCACTTGGTGAAGTAATCAGTGGCTGTCAGAATCCATTTGTGCTGAGCTGAGGAGGCTGGGTGTATTTCTCCAATGAAGTCTAACCCCCATTGTTGAAATGGCATTTTAGTGGAGATTGGTTTAAGAGGAAAAGGTAAAAGTTTTCTCTTTCCCTCAAATATCTGTCACTTATGACAGGAGGTCACGTGTTTCTTAACATCTGCAAAAAGGGTGGGCCAGTAGAAACCAACCCTCAAAATTTTGTCAGCAGTAGTTTTCTAGTACAAGTGTCCTCCAAAATCCCCTTCATGAAATTCTTGCATGATTTTATCAGCTTCATCTTTCAGTAAACAATTCAAAAGAATACCACCATTGTCTTTCCAAAACTAAGCATTATCTATGATACAATATTTTAATGACTTCATTTTCAAAAATCTAGCTTTAGTTCTTGTTAAACTAGGAGGAGCTTGTAAGTTTAGTAATACAAGTATGGTATCTGCATACCAAGGTGAATCTATAAAAGGTTCACTGATCTGTGGAGTCACCATCTCTTCCTGATCATCAAGGGCACTGATGAAATTAATGTCTAGGGCCTGATAGTTTGATTCAGCCATGAGTTTAGCTAAATCTTGGCCTTTGATAAGTTTAGTAGGCTTTATCTCTATGTCATATTCCAAAATAGTCATAATCCATGTGCCTCTTTTTCCTTCAGGCCCATTTTGTGTCAAAATGTCCTTAACTATTAGTTGTATAATAATCCAAATTGTATAGGTATTGTATGCAATCAAAGGAAGGCCTAAGAGGATTGCACAATTCATAATTGTTGGATTTCCTAATTAAATATGGGACGATTCCCAATTGAACAACACAAGGAAAGAGGAGATTGGAAGGTACAAAAATGGCTAAGTATTGGCTTGAGATTGTCTAGGAAGTAGTAAGAGAGATAGAGATAGTGCAAAGGTTGTTCAGGCTTGAGAAAAGCATTGTAATCTTCTCATATTTTTTTATTAATGAAATATATAGATAGCAAGGTTTTTTATCTTGTGGCTTTCCCCAAAAAATCATTGTTTTATGTGTGATTGAATTCTTTCTCTTATATGCTTTATGATTTCATCAATCATTTATTGTTTCCGCTGATGAGTAGAGTAGATTACAGTCAATTGTTTTAGCATATTACAATATGTAGTTTGAATCTAAAAGAAATCTCTACATGGTATTAGAGTTGAAATCACTATATAAGAGGAGAATATGAGTTTTCATTTTGCAGGAGAAATCGAATTTGTAGTATCATACTTCAGAGCCAGCAGGATTTCGTTCTACAGATTAAGACTCGAATTTGCCCTTGAGAGTAGTTTGAACTATATTTCTTGGAAGGACAATATGGAAGAAGTTTTGGAAGACAACATGCTTAAGGAATTGATGGACAAAGATATTCCTAAGCCAGCTGATGCTCAGGATCTGGAAGAGTGGAGAAACTGTGTGGAGAAGGTGAGAAGGATCATCCTAGAAGGAGTTCGAGATCATATTGTCTTGAACCTCCACGATAAGGAAACCCAATTTGCAATGTTGAAGGCATTAACAAACCCATTCCATAATCATAGGTTACACCCCACTACAGTAAGTTACACCCCACTACAATAAGTCACACCCCACTATAGTAAGTTACACCCCACTACAGTAAGTTACACCCCACTATAGTATGTCACGCTCAACTACAGTAAGTTACACCCCACTAATGTTGGTTACACCCCACTTTTTCTAGTTACACCCCATTGTTTCTAATCTCCCACTAATTCCTCCATCAGTTGGAACTAGTTTAATTGAATTTAACTCAGTTAGACTGAATTAAATAATTACAACTCAAAATAAACTCAATTAGTGCTCCTAATTGTAGGAGACACTCTACATGACTCTAGTTAGACCCTCAACTCAAATTAGTTGAACTAACTAAGTCAAATTAAATTAGTTAACTATTAAAAGGTGTCATGAGATATGGAATCACAATTTAATTCAAGGCCAAATTAAATTAGGATTTTCTTGTTTCATTTTCAACAAGCAACACCAATAAACGTTGCAAATTACCTTAGTTGGCCCCTAATTGTGGCATTAACCATTTTTCCCAACCCTTGTGGTATTGATACTTTTGGATGGATGCAATTGTGAAAAATTGATCTAGAATTCACCACCACATACTAGATGCTGATGGATGGTGTTATCACCAAAAAATTGATCATCTAGCCTAATTTACTAGATGGATCAAAGTACAGCATGTAAAGCCAATTTTACCATAGTAAAATTACTTTCATTGTGATAAATTACTTAATAAACCACCTTTGTTAAGTAATTTATAGTTAAACGCATGAAGAATAATTAAATAAATCACTATCCAAGATGCACTATTATGCTACCTGGGGAACCTTTGTGTTCCTTCAAGCGAGAGTGCCAAGCTGATTTGGGAGGCGCACTGCAGTCGAGTCGCAAGACATTTTGGTCTGGAAAAAATAATGGTTGTACTACAAA
Source organism: Pinus tabuliformis (assembly GCA_031772625.1). Classification (NCBI taxonomy): domain Eukaryota; kingdom Viridiplantae; phylum Streptophyta; class Pinopsida; order Pinales; family Pinaceae; genus Pinus; species Pinus tabuliformis. The sequence continues at coordinate 263,929,342 of CM062819.1, read as the reverse complement.
AGTATTTTTATTGGCCACAAATCTGACATGATGTTGGAAAATATATGAGATCATCATACTACGTATGCCATTGGCAAGCAAACAATTAAGAAGCAAGGCATGTACACTCCTTTGCTTACTCCTAGCCAGCCTTGCCATCTCCATGGATTATATGTATTTCCTTCCTTCTACAAAGCATAGTAATTATTGTGTATTTGTGGTCGTTGAAAGATATTATAAGGTGTCTATATTGGTTTCTTATAAAAAGAGTAGCACAGCAGAAGAAACTGCCAAACTCTTCTTTGAACAAGTGTAGGTACATTTTGGCATCCCAAAAATAATTATATCAGATCAGGACAACAATTTCATGAGCACATTTTGTTCAAGCCTCTAGTCATTGCTAGAAACCAAGCTCACCAAGTTGACTGCATTCCATCCCCAAAGTGATGGCCAAACAAAGTTTGTTAATAGGATGATAGTGCACATACTACGCATGTATAAATCCAAGCATCCATGGACACAGGATGAGAGTCTTCTCTATGTGTAACACATATATAATAGAGCTCTCCATACCTCAACTATCCACAACCCCTTTCAAGTGGTCCTGGGATTTCAACCATTGTGCCTGATAGATATTTCCACGCCTCTTGTGACTACACAGGAAAAATCTTCACATGTAGAGTCTGAAACTAATAAAGCCACCATGTTTATTGAACACGTCTAATACAACTTCCAGTAGGCTCATGATATCTTGGATAAAGCCAATTCCAAGTACAAACAACGTCATGATCAACATCAAGTGCCACATAAGTTTCAAGTGAGAAACAAGGTGTGGTTGCATCTATAGAAGGAATGTCTTGTCGAAGCCCATCAGAAGCTTCGACCACTTTGAAACGGGCATTACACCATCACCAAGGCCATGGGTGACAATGGTTTCAAGCTAAGTATCTGTCCATTCATGGGTCTGCACCCTGTATTCAATGTAGACCACTGTTTGGTAATTTAATTAACCCTAAATTACTTGCATAAATTATCGTCTAAGGCTAGTAAGTTGATGAAATGTAAGTGCACTATATGTGCTAAAAGTCCTTGGTTTTTCACACCAATTCTAAATTAAGTTGAGTTATCGAAATATAAATTCTAAATTAGCTTATTGAAATGCACATGAGTAAAGAAACTATTCCTAGAAAATAAAATGGTCACACTCTTTTATCAAATGATACTTATGGAAAATATCACACTCTACCTCGAAAGGAAAATTTCACAACTCTGCATATAAGTAAATTAGTCCCACACCTATTGTAAATGAAAATTAATTGCACTCTTATAAAAAATATAACTAATTATGAAATCGACACAACCAATAATAATATCAGACTTATAAATCAATCTCAAACTTGTAAAATGAAACTCAATTCATAAAACACACACAGTCTGCAATATATCTGAAATATGCTTTGTAAGAATCAACCCATTTATCAATATAACACACTCTTTCATAAATTGAATCTTTACTTAAATATGTTCACACTTTCTTATTTATAAATCAATCATGCTTGAAATATAACCTGCAAACAAATCCTTTGTTTTACGAAATACAATCTTACTCTAAGTACAAACTCACACTATTGTTGTCACTACTATTAAAATTATTTCGTGTGCATTTATAAACAAAAGAGAAGGTTAGTAAATCCATCATAATTTGAATCTAAATCTATTCAATTGAACAAAAAGCTTATGAAATTACATAGAAACTTTATCTGTTGAAGACAAATAAAAGTCCTTACTACTCAAGGGGGTCCTCCATGTGAATCAGGCAATAAAGCTATCAATCAAACAGTAAACAATGCATGGAGATGGAAAGTTTCTTCATAAACTGAATCAAAAACAGAGTTTTAAGTATTCACTGTGCATACATAAAAATCGTTGTGTGTATGTCTATTACGAGGTCTTTTTATATATCCTGTATCATTAAATGTTCAGAGCTCTATGCCTAATGTTGGTAACATAATGCTAAAATTACTATGAGAAGATAGCATAATAAAATTATCCATGATTTGATATTAACAAAGCAAATCGTGAGGCATATATCTTGTTCCTCACTCACCTTTTATAGTTGACAGAGTTGACTTTATCCTTGACCACGTAACTGGAAGCTTTGTTTATCAATCTAGTTCATGAAGGTAGGAGGGAATCATTGACTGCATTGATCGCCACCTTTCCATATATTTCTCTCTCCAGCTGGCACCTTGGAACCTATCAAACCATGGACTTGGCTACAGAATTAGACATTAGCTATAGAATCATCCCAATTCGGTAGCTAAAGCAAATATTAGACTAATAATAAAGAACATTATCAACTTATGAAATATAAGACAATTATATACCTACCATTCCATAAATCCTGTGATTGAATGCCCATTGAGTGATTAGGACAATCAAAGAAGAATAAGATAGGTGAAAAAGAGTGTCAAAAAGAAGCAATTATGAGGCTCAACATTCCCCCACACAGAAGTCTTTACATTTCCTCATGCAAAAATTAAAAATTGATAGCCTTTCTTTGTCATTGTACTCCTTCAAAAACTTAAGCCTGAACATCCAAGTTTTTTTTCTTTACCTTCTTCTTAGCAACTACCATCCTAGGATTCTTCATCAAAATTTTGTATTTTAAACTTATGACCTTCCTCTTGAGAGACTTGTTCTTTTCCTTTAGCTTTTTATTCTTATCATACCACAGAGAAATATGTAAGAGGATCTTTTCATTTTGTCTTCTTTGTATTTCATTTTGCACTTTCAATGTTTCATGTTCTTGCTTTAAGTGTCTGTTTAGTGTCTCTAATTCAAAAATTTCTTGTTTGAGAGTATTCACAATTGGAGGTTCTTGTGGACTATCAGACTAAATTTCTTGATTGAGGATGTAGTGGCATTTTTTGTGGCTTTCTTCTCCAGAGACTCAATGTAATCATATATCTCTTGTTGGATTGGGTCAATCTCTTGTGTTCTTCTCACTTTATTAGCAATTGGCGATGAAATTGGTGATAAAGCTAGTGATGGAGCTATAGGTGATGGAATCTTCAGTTCTTCATCTTCTTCCAAATTGATAAACTCTATATATTTTCAAGATGGTTGCTTTATTGATTTGTTGAGTCTGCACTTCTCCTAGTAGTAGGTAAAGTTTTAGCAAGAGGAGTTTTCTTTTGAATTTTTTCTTGTTCAGTCTTTACTTGTTCCATTTCCTCTGATTTTTGTTTGGGTGTATTTTCTTCTTTTTCACTAGCTTTCTTTCTTCTAACACCTTTCCTCTTTATGTTTTCTAAAACATTTACAAGGGGAACTTCATCTTTTGAATTATTCTCTAGTTGTGGAAGTGGGTTATCAATAGGGTTTTCAGAAAATTTTCGTCTGCTTCTCTTTACCTTACTACTACTAGGTTATTCTTGCTCTATTCCTTAAAATGATTTCAGATTAGAAAACTTTCCCAATTATCTCCTAATTTCTCAACATAGGCTTGAATAAGCATTTTTACAAGATCATGATGATACATAGTATTTTCAATGAACTGCATATTTCTTTGAGTATTTCCAGACATCTTCCTCAAGCTATTAAGTAGAAAATAGGGTAAATTGATTTCATTTCCTTCACAAAAGTGCATCATTAAACAAACATGGTAGAAAAACATGCTACTGAATCTACCCTCACAAGTAATGAAATTTTGAATAATTAACAGTAAATTCCTCCATTTAATTTTGATATTTGTGCTTGCAATACCCTTTTTAAATATAGTAGTATCCATACCTGGGTTTTTTTATAAATTCCTTCCATTTGTTCCCTTCAATTCCCTTATTTTTGAACCACCTCTCGCCAACCCTGGGCAGTCCAGTTACCTCGTCCATGAATGATTTTGTCACCACTATTTTGATGTCCCCGATTTTTGCTTCAGTTCCATTAAAGGCTCTCACAAAAGATTTGGTTACCTCTCTGTCACAACCATAAAAAATTTCTATAAAATCCAACCACTGTGCTTTTTGTAGCATCTTCTTGACTTTTGGGTACCCTTCCATAAACGTCTTCCCATTTGGCTATGTTCTAACAATGACTCCCATGTTGGTGAATTTTTACTCCACAATTGCTTCTTTGATATGGTTTTGGAATGATATCAGTTTCAGAAATATGAGTATGGACGAGAGTGAAATGGTAAATGGAAATGAGTAGAACGGTTCTTAAGAAAACAGAGTATGAATGGATATGAGTGAGTAGAACTATCAATGAAGCAGGGTTTCTAAAATGAAGTGTTTTCTTAATGATGAATGGTGAATGGGCTTTTTTGGCTAACTTCATTGATATGACATGATATTTATAACTCTGACCGAAGTAATCATTATTTTGAACGGTGGTACAATGTCTATATTATTTCATAATCTAATGTTTTACCTTTATTATTAGATCCAATATTTACATGCCTTCAAGATTTTTATTCTAATACTTAATTGTTATTTTTGAATTGTCCTCAGGTGCTTTTAGTTGTAGGATTGATCATTTCCTTTTTCTAGAATCTTCAGTTATCCCAATCAATGATTCTTGTCAATATCAGCTGCACAATTTTATCAAAGCTGCAAATTCTCAACAATTTTATAGCTACTTATTCTTAAAAGAAAAAGAGGTATATAAAGAAAATGGGGAGTAGAATAGGATTGAAAAAGAAAGTTTAGGGTGCCAAGAATTCCTAGTTTTTATCCTAAATTTTGTATAAACATGCCAACAGAGTTGGTTTTCATGTTTATACAATTTTATTATTTTCATTTTAAGAAAACAAAATAAAAAAACTTTACAAATCAAGTTGGAGAGGAAGGAAAATTCTTCCTAATCATCTTCAAATCAATATTTTCTTGTAGGTTTTTAACAAATTCCTCCTTTGTCAATGGCTTGTGATAAATTCTCAATCGATGACCATTTACAAGGAAGGTCACTCTTTCTTCATCAATGGTTCTAATCCTATATGAACGATTATCAAAGATAGTTTCAATATCATAAGGCCCAAGCCAATGAGTTTGAAATTTTACTCGAAAATCTTTAAACTTTGAATCAAAAAGTAATGCCCAATCTCCTGGTTGAAATTTTCTTTCCTTTGTGTACTTGTCATGCCACCTGGATCTTTGTTTTTGAACTATGTTGGTTCTTTGAATAGCATCTTGTCTTATCTCATCTAGTTCATTCAGCTACTCCATTTTGTTTCTATGCTTCAGATAGGTCAAGACCTAATTTAAATGTTGTCTTTGAAGGTATTTACCTACAACTCAATAGGAAATAAGACTTGTTTCCCATAAACAAGTTCATAGGGAGTATGCCCTGTAGTGTTTCTCCATGTCGTATGGTATGCCCATAAAGCTTCTGGAAGCTTTTCTGCCTAGTCTCTTCTATGTAGATGCACAGTCTTTGTAAGAATTGCTTCAATTACTTTATTGGTGGATTCCACTCGTCCATTTCCCTGTGGATGATATGGAGTGGAATTTCGATGTTTGATTTTATATTCCTCCATTATATTTTGTACCAACTTGGATGTAAATTGAGTTCCTTGATCTGTCACAATTTCTCTTGGGACACCAAAAGGAGTAAAAATATCCTTGAAAATAAATGAAACTACAACATTTTCAGTAGAAAAAGAAAGTGCTTTAACTTCTACCCATTTACATAGTGCAAACAAGAATGTACCTTTTTTTTCTGGATGGTGGATTAATTGGACCAATAAAATCTAGAGCCCATTTCTTAAAAGGTTCAATGAGTACCTTAGGTTACAGAGGAATTTCATCTAAAGGAACAGGTTACCCCATTCTTTGACAACTATCACATCTCTTTACATATTCTTTGGCATCCTTGAAAAGGAAAGGCCAATAATATCCTAAGAGAAGGATTTTTTACACAGTTCTTTTATCAACAAAGTGTTGTCCACATGGTTCATCATGACAAGCTTTTAATATCTCTGGTACTTCATCTTCTCTAACATATCTTCAAATAATTAGATCTGGCCTTGTTTTGTACAATTCTCCATTTATCCATGAGTAAGATGCACTAATTTGAATTACCTCTCATTTCTCTCAAGGAGACAAATATAATATTAACTTCCCTGTAGCCAGATAATTAGCAATATCTGCAAACCAAGGAGATTTAGTATATACTGCAAATAAATATTCATAAGAAAAATTTTCTTCTACATGTACATCATTATTATCATTTTGAATCCTACATAGAAAGTCGGCCACTGTATTTTGTTTTCCAGGTTGATCCAAAATAGTAATATTGAATTCTTGTAACAACAATAATCATCTTGTAATTATGCCATTAATAATTGGTTTATTCATTAATTACCTAATTTCATAATGATTTGCATGTACAAAGGTTTCGTAGCCAATGATGTAATGTCTGAATTTGTTGATGGCATGGACAACAACTAAAAACTCTTTTTTTGTTACAACATAATTTAACTCTACATGAGTCAAATTTTTACTGGTATAGTAAATGGCATAAGGAGTTAAATATTTGTCCTAGTACAACTTCTAATGTTGTATCTGGAGCATCGATTGAAATGTGAAAAAGTAATTTCTAGTTTGGCCCTCTCAGAATGGGTGCTTTAGAAATCTTTTCTTTCAATGTTTCAAAAGCTCTTTGGCAATCAGAATTCCAATTGAATTCGCAATATTTTGTGAGAAATTTGAAAAGTGGGGATGCAATTTTTGTAAAGTTTTCTATGAATCTTTTATAGTAACCAATAAAACCAAGAAAAAATTGACATCTCTTTGACAAGTTGGAATTGATAATTTACAAATAAATTCTCCTTTAGATGTGTCCACTCTAATTCCATTTCCTGAAATATGGTGTCCTAAAACAATCCCCTCAGGAAACATTAAAAAAAAAAAAAAATCATGGCTTAATGAGAGATTTTATTCTTTACATCTAATGAGAACTTTTTCTAAATTTTTAAGAGCTTATTCAAAAGAATTTTCAAGACAGTAAAATCATCCATGTAAACTTCCACACAATCATGAATTAGATCAAAAACAATTCTTAAAACAACCCTTTGGAATGTTGCGGGTGCATTACACAATCCAAAAGGAAGTACTCGGTAGGCATAGGTTCCCCATGGACAGGTAAAAGTGGTTTTATCTTGATCTTCTGGAGCTACTTGGATCTAGTTATATCCAATAAAACCATCTAGAAATGAGAAATATTTATTTCCTGCCAATGTGTCGAAGACTTGATCTATGAAAGGAAGTGGAAAATCATCCTTTAAGGTAGCTTTATTCAATTCCCTATAGCCAATGCATACTCTCAATTTTCCATTCTTTTTAGTAATAATTACGAATGGTGAAACCCACCTACTATATGGTATTTGATAAATGAAATTCACATTTAACAATTTTTATAATTCCTCTTTAACAATTTCTCTCAAATTTGGATTCATTCTTCTCTGAGGCTGTCGGAATTGTTTAGCATTTTATTCAATGTAAATATGATGTATAAAAGTATAAGGATCAATTCCTTTCATGTCATTGTATTCCCATGCATAAGCAGAGGAATTCTCTTGTAACATCTTTATTCAGTTTTTCTTTTGAAATTCTTCCAAATTATTATTAATATTCAAACTTCTTTCTCCGAAGGTTTCTATTGGAGAATTGCCAATTTTTTCCATAGAATGTAAAGATAATTGATGAGATGATAAATATTCAATATTGCATTGTTCTTGAAAACTTTGATTAGATTCAAAATATGAGGAAGACTTGTTATTTTCCATTAATTTCAAAATCTGATCTTCTTCATCTATTTGTGAAGTAACAAAGATTTGTTGTATATCAATATCATCATCTATCCATTCTGTTGGGTGTGGAGCCTGATTATCTTCTGTATTCAAAGGTATCGCCACATTGGACCCCATTTCATTGTCGCCCGTAAAATATTCGCTGCAAGGAGGGTCCAAGGGGGGCGGCTACGACCGTTGGGGAGCCCCCCCTGGCGGGGGTTTTTGGGGGTAGCGCCCCCGAAGCTAAGAATAGATGTAAAGTTGCCTTATAAAAGTATAGTAATTTCTAGTCAATCTGGGCCGTTCATTAGGTGGATATCCGACGATAGAAATTATGTTTAATTTAGGGTTTTTTCCCTAGAAGGCAGCCCCTCACTATATATGAGGGAATTGTATTCCATCTATGTAGATCTGTATTCTGAGTGAGAAAGAGAGAGGAGATTGAGAGTGAAGAGGGTGTTACAGTGGATCTGTTGTAGGTTGTATCTCTTCAGTTTGCTGGATAATATAAAAGGAAGGACTAGTTGTTTCTCCGTGGAGATAGCCCAAACTGGGTGAACCACATATATATGTGTCTCTCTTGTTTTATGCATTTTTCTATGTTTATATTTCTACAATATTTTATGTGTTCCATTGCTCCGTAAGATATAATTTTCTAACAATTGGTATCAGAGCTGAAGGTCTATTTGGCTGATAAATGCGCAGGAAAGAAGGGTTCCTCGTTTGAGTGGGAGAAATGGCAGAAGATAGTAAGTTTAGGGTCAAGAAATTTAACGGCCAAAACTTCTCATTGTGGAAGATGTAGATGGAAGATTATCTGTATCAAAAAGATCTGTACCTACCATTGGGCGGAAAAACAAAGATGCCGACGGGTATGATAGATGAAGATTGGAACCTTCTCGATAAAAAGGCACTTGGAACAGTATGGTTGTGCCTCGCAGCGTCGGTCGCGTTCAACATTTCGAAGGAAACAACGACAAAGGGTTTGATTAAGGCATTGGCGAAACTATATGAAAAACCCTCAGCCTCAAACAAGGTATTTCTTATGAAACGATTATTTAATATGAATATGTCGGAAGGTGGATCTGTTGCAGACCATTTAAATGATTTTAATACTGTTACAAGTCAATTAAGTTCTGCAGGGGTAAACTTTGATGATGAAGTTAGAGCTCTGTTATTCTTGTGCTCATTGCCAGAAAGCTGGAATGGTTTAGTAATGGACATTAGTAACTTTGTTTCTGGATCTAGTGCTTTACAGTTTGATGATGTTGTCAGTGCTATCCTTAGCGAGGAAATGCGACGGAAAAGCTCCGGTGAGACATCGGATAATTCTTTGAGTGCAGAGTCTAGGGGAAGAAAAATGGAAAGAGGAAAGAGCTTAGGATACCGCAGTAAATCAAGGAAAGGCAGATCCAAGTCCAGATCGGGGATAGTGTGCTAGAAATGTAGAAAGAAAGGACACCTAAAGAAAGATTGTAGATCTCAGAAGGGAAAAGAAGGAGATGCACAAAAAGAAAACAATCATGAAGCAAATGTGATAGGTGAGGTGTTACAAGATTCTTTGGTTCTTTCTTTCAAAAATATTACTAATTCCTGGGTGGTAGATTCAAGGGCCTCATTCCATGCCACACCTGATAAGAAATACTTTCATGACTATGTTCAAGGGGATTTTGGACAAGTTCGTTTGGGTGATGATAAACCCTGTAAAATTGTTGGAATGGATGAGGTTCTTGTAAAACAGCAGAATGGAAACCAATGGCTACTAAAGGAGGTAAGGCATGTTCCAGATCTGAAGAAAAATCTAATTTCAATAGGGCAGTTAGGCAGTGAAGGTTGTGTGACAACTTTCACAGATAAAGCTTGGAAGGTCACCAAAGGAGCCCTGGTAATAGAAAAAGGTGAAAAGGTTGGTACATTGTATTTATGCAATGGTATTTCTAACTATGTTAATGCTTTAACTTCCAAAGGAGAAGATGCAGCATTATGGCATCATAGGCTCGGACACATGAGTGATAAGGGGATGAATATCCTTCACTCAAGGAATTTGTTGCCAGGATTGAAGAATGTTGATTTGGAATTCTATGATAATTGCATTTATGGAAAACATAAGAGAGTCAGATTTCTCAGAGTTTGGAAAGAAAAGAAGAGAGAAAAATTAGAGCTTGTGCATACAGATGTATAGGGACCTGCTCAGTGTCTCAGATCAGACAATGGAGGTGAATATTGCAGCAACGAGTTTGATAGGTATTGTTCAGAGCATGGAATTCACAGAGAGAAGACAGTTCCAAGAACACCACAAGAAAATGGTGTGTCATAAAGGATGAACAGAACAATCATGGAGCATGCAAGGTGCATGAGATTGCATGTAGGATTGGCTTCACAATTTTGGGCAAATGTTGTAGATACTGTTATTATCTAATAAATAGAGGGCCTTCAAGTTCATTGGATGGTGGTGTTCTAGAGGAATCATGGATAGGTAAAAAGGTAAACTACTCCTTTTTAAAGCCTTTTGGTTGTGAGGCCTTTGTCCATATTAATAAAGAAAATAGAACAAAGCTTGAGGCAAAATCAAAGAAATGTACCTTTATTGGATATGGTGTTAATGATTTTGGTTATCACTTATATGACTATGAAAATCACAAAATCATTAGGAGCATAGATGTAATATTCAATAAAAAGGTCTTGCATAAGAATCAATTGCAGGAAAAGAAACAAGAAAAAGAAAACAAGGAATACATAATTCTTCATGAGATCACTAAAAAAGTAAAGCTGCCTGAAAATAATAATAATCAACAACAACAACCACCACAAAAACAACAGGCACCCCAAACACCTGAAAGTGGTGTTAGAAGATCTACCAGGATAAGTAGACCCCTGAACGATACTCTCCTTCATTATATTATTTATTCTTGACTGATTCTGGTGAACCTGAATGTTATGAAGAAGCAATGCAGGTTGAAAGCAGGAAGAAGTGGGAGCTAGCCATGGAAGAAGAGATGGACTCCTTAATGCATAACCAGACTTGGGACTTAGTCAGGTTGCCTGCAGGTAAAACTAAATTGCATAATAAATGGGTTTATAGGTTGAAGGAAGAAGATGGAGGAAAACAAAGGTACAAAGCTAGACTTGTGGTGAAGGGGTTTGCACAGAAGAAAGGTATTGATTTTGATGAAATATTTTCTCCTGTTGTTAAAATGACTTCAATCAGAACTATTCTAAGTCTAGTAGCAGCTGAAGATTTGTATCTTGAGCAGTTAGATGTAAAGACAACCTTTCTCCATGGGGATGTGGAGGAAGAGATATATATGCAGTAGCCACAAGGATATGAGGTAAAAGGGAAGGAGAAACTAGTGTGCAGGTTGAAGAAGAGCTTGTATGGAATAAAACAGGCTCCAAGGCAGTGGTATCTAAAATTTGACAAGTTTATGTCTGAACAATGTTATACTAATGTCACTCTGGTCATTTTGTTTATCTGAAAAAGAAAAATGATGGCAGCTATATTACATTATTATTGTATGTGGATGACATGCTTGTTGCAGGGTCTAACATGTAGGAAATAAATGTACTCAAAAGAAAATTGGAAAAACCATTTGCAATGAAGGATTTTGGAGCTGCAAAACAAATCCTTGGTATGAGAATAACTAGAGACAGAAAAAATCACAAATTAACATTGTCTCAGAATGAGTACATACAAAAGGTGTTGAAAAGATTTAATATGCACAATGCAAAACCAGTTAGTACACCTTTTTCTAGCCATTTTAAACTTAGTAAGGGAATGTGCCCAAAGACCCAAGAAGACATGGATTATATGTCTAAAGTTCCATATGCATCAACAGTTGGAAGCTTAATGTATGCAATGGTCTGCACAAGGCCTAATATTGCACATGCAGTGGGAGTTGTAAGCAGGTACATGAACAATCCAAGAAAGGAACATTGGATGGCAGTGAAATGGATTCTCAGATATTAAAAGGTACCACAAATCAAGCATTATGCTATGCTAGTTCAAACATTTCTCTACAGGGATATGTTGATGTAGATATGGCAAGTGACAGAGATAACAGGAGGAGCACTACAGGATATTTATTTACTGTAGGTGGAACAACTGTCAGTTAGGTTTAAAAATTCCAAAGTGTTGTTGCACTAACAGAAGCAGAGTATGTTGCTGCTACAGAGGCTAGTAAAGAAATGATTTGGTGACAAAGGTTTATGGGTGAATTGGGTAAGGAGCATGATATGGGAATGTTATACAGTGATAGCCAAAGTGTCATTCATCTTGCAAAGAACTCAGCATTTCATTCCAGGACTAAACACATACAGCTCAAGTACCATTTCATATGATCAGTGTTGGAAGATGGAGAGTTGAAGCTGGAAAAGATACACACTAGCCAGAATCTTGCAGATATGCTAACAAAATTTGTAACCAGGGAGAAACTGAGAATATGCTCAATTTCAATTGGTCTTCAAGTATGATGAAGAAGATGAGAAACGGCCAGGTCCAAATAGGAGTCATTTTCCAGCAAATGAAGCAGCGGTGGAGTTGTTATAATCAGTCTCCAAGTGGGAGATTGTTGGGTGTGGAGCCTGATTATCTTCTGTATTCAAAGGTATTGCCACATTGGATCCCAATTCGAAATGGGGCGGCAATGTTGCCCGTAAAATATTCGTTGCAGGGGGGGTCTAGGCGAGGGCAACTACGACCTTTAGGGAGCCCCTCCCTAGTGGGAGGTTTCAAGGGCAGTGCCCCCAAAGCTAAGAATACATGTAAAATTGCCTTGTAAAAGTATAGTAATTTCTAGTCAATCTGGGTTGTTCATTAGGTGGAGATCTGACGATAGAAGTTATGTTTAATTTAGGATTTTTTGCCCTAGAAGGCAACCCCTCACTATATATGAGGGAATTGTATTGCGTCTATGTAGATCTGTATTTTGAGTGAGAAAGAGAGAGTAGATTGAGAGTGAAGAGGGTGTTACAGTGGATCTACTATAGGTTGTATCTCTTCTATTTGCTGGATAATATAAAAGGAAGGACTGGTTGTTTCTCCATGGACGTAGCCCAAACTGGGTGAACCACGTATATCTGTGTCTCTCTTGTTTTATGTGTTTTTCTGTGTTTATATTTCTGCAATATTTTATGTGTTCCATTGCTCCATAATATATAATTTTCTAACACATTCTTCACTTTCTACTTCTATTGTTGTTTTGCAGGAGGATATAATGTGAATTTCTTTGTTGAACAAACATAAGAAATAAACATATCACCAGATATACAACTTATAAAAGCATCAATTGTAGCTAACCATGGTCTTCCTAGAATCAATGCATGTCCTCCTAAATTACTCTTGGGTGTTAGTATCATAAAATTAATAGGATACTCCCAAGAATCTAAGGATACAAATATGTCTTCTAATACACCATTAGGTTTAAAAACATATATGTTTGCTAATTATATTAATGTAGGTGTATATTGAAGATTAGGACGTTTGAATTGATTCATAGTTTGTTTAGTAACTCATAATGTTTATAGTTTCTCCTAAATCAATCAATGTATTTGTAATGTCAATACTACTTCTATGTGTTTTTACAATGGGACTTCCTAGATCAAGGTATTTCTAAATTGTTCTTTTTCTCATCATGATATCTGCAATTTCTCCAACTAACTAAATTCTTTTGACTTCTACTCTCTTCCTTCCTGGTCTTTTAATACTTAATTCCCTAATTGTCTTTGAAAAAATTGGTATTCCCTTGATGGTGTGTAGCAAAGGGATTTTTATGAAAAAAATATTTAGTTCATCTACCATATCGTAATCAGGAAATAAAATCTATTTTATTACCCCTTCATGAATTTTTAATCTTTCAGGAAAATGTGGTGTTTGGACAGATACTAAAGGTTGTTCTATGATAGGAGTTAAATTTATTGGAATATCATCAGAATGTACAGGGGTGGTTTGTTTTTGAGATTTTTCTTCTTGAATAAGAGACTTTTCATTTTCAAAGAGATTCTCCTTTTCAGATTCCTGAATAACAACTGATGGGGACTTCTTTTCCAATACTCTACCAAATATAAGTTGGACATTGTTTAGATCTAGTGGAGTTATCATTTAGGTTTGGAAATTTTGTCCTTCCATATTGTAAATATGTTGTGAATTTTTATTATTATTTGGATTTGGAAGTGGTTGAGTAGGCAATTGATTTGATCTTTATGGAAATGGTAGTGAAAGTTTTGGATTTGGATTCTGAGGTTAAGTTGGTTGAACATGTTGAGGAAAATATTATGGTGGAAAAACAGGATAAGGTTGTTGATATTGAGGATATTTACCATAAGTATTTTTCCATGCTTGTGCCCAAGGTTGAGGCTAAGATTTCCAAGGCATGGGTGTAGTCCAATTGTTTTGTGATGGTTGTGCAAATGCTTGAGTGTTAAATCCCTGAGTCATATTTGGTTGTGAATTTTTCCATGATCACTTTGCAATAAAACAGAGCGGATCTATTTAATTTGGTATTATTTCCTCTTGATAAACATCTTTAAGACCCGGTATTGAAGGAAATTATTTTGTATCATGATTTTCTACACATATAACATAGGCTTCTACACTTTTTAAGTCAAGCGGGCATTCTCTCAGAGCATGTTTATTTCTACATTTGGGACAAAATATTGACAATGCAACATTTTCAGTATTTTTCTTGTTTTTCACTTTAAGGGTATCTATTTGGTCACTAAGACTTCCCAAAATTTCTGTTTTAAAATTGTCAAGAAAATTTCCTAATTCAGCCCTACTTACAATCCTAGTTGTAGATTTATTAATCCTAGACAGGAGAGGATCTCTTGAATTTTTCCTAGTTCTTGCTTTACTCACAAATTTCTCCAAATGATAACTAAGAAATATTTCCCTTACCCATCAAATTGAGAGGATATATCCACTCATCTCTGATGGATTTTAATAAGAGAGCTTTCGAAGTTTCTTCATCTAGTTCATGCATTTTATCCCTTTTAACATTATAAGCAAATATTTCAATGAAATCTTCAAGATTTTCATCTTCTTTATACATCATTTTAAATAATTCATCCTTAACATTATGGGGCATACAATAATCCTTATATTTATCTAAGAATGTATTTTTCATTTCTTCCCATGTTCTTATAAAGTGTGCTCCTATGCCCAAGAACCATTTTAATGTTGCATCCTTAAGATTTTTTGGAAACAATTTCAACTTTTGAGGGTCAAGCAAGTAATCATAAGATATACACTACTTCAAACTCAAAGAGAAATGTTTCAGGATCCTCACTTCTTAATCCATGAAAGTTTGGAAGGATGGAGGGTGACATGTTTTTCCATTTTAGCTATTGTATCTTCATCGAGGATAGGAAATCCAAAGGGTTTTGGTTCTCCCCTACCTCCTCCTCTCCCTATTCCTCCACCTCTCCCTCTTCCTCCACCTCTATTTCCCCCTCTTCCTCATCAAATCATAGGTTGTTCAACATTAACATTATGCACCTCCCCTTCCCCTTCTCTAGCCATTGTAGATTCTTTAGAACTAATATAGGTTTCCAAAATTGGGTTTTCTAGTTCTTCTTCTAGCTCTTCTAGTCATGGTTCTTATATAAATGGTGAATTAAAATATGTTTCTTCCTCTTCTTCTTCACTAGGGATCTCTAGCTCTTGTCCTAGAAGTCTTTCTCCAGTTGAAGAGAGGAAAACTACTCCTTTTGTTGGGGATGTAGGCTTTTCTTCTTTGGTTGATGATGTTGGTGAATCTCTAGATTGGATTTCAGATCTAAGTACCTCAGTGAGTTTATGTTTTCCTACAAATGATGGAATATGATTTTGAGTGGGTGGTGTGGCACTTTGAGGTCGTGGTGTGGTGAGTGACATTGTTGGAATTAAACTTTTACCTCTACCTACAAATCTACCTCTAGAATCTCTTTCCCTATGCATATCATTTTTGTTTTCTTTTAAATAAAAAGAAAAGAGTCCTATTTACACTTCCTCAACAACGGTACCAAAATGTTTGGTAATTTAATTAACCTTAAATTACTTGCATAAATTATCGTCCACGGCTAGTAAGCTAATGAAGTGTAAATGCATTGTATGTGCTAGAAGTCCTTGGTTGTTCACACCAATTCTAAATTAAGTTGAGTTATTGAAATATAAATTCTAGATTAAGTTATTGAAATGTGTATGAGTATAGAAACTATTCCTAGAAAATAAACTGATCACACTCTTTTATCAAAGACTACTTACGGAAAATCTCACACTCTGCTTCAAAAGGAAAATCTCACACCTATTGTAAATGAAAATTAATTGCACTCTTATAAAGATTATAACTAATTATGAAATCCACACAACCAATAAAAAGCTCAGACTTATACATCAATCTAACACTTGTAAAATAAAACTTAATTCACAAAACACACACACTCTGTTATATATCTGAAATATGCTTTGTAAGAATCAACTCATTTATCAATATAACACACTCTTGCATAAACTGAATCTCTGCTAAAATTTCATCACACTTGCTCATTTATAAATCACACATGCTTGAAGTATAACCTACAAACAAATCCTTTGTTTTATGAAATACAGTCTTACTCTAAGTACAATCTCACACTATTGTTGTCAATATTGTTAAACTTAATTCATGTGCATCTATAAACAAAAGAGAAGGTTAGTAAAGTCATCATAATTTGAATATAAAATAAATGAAAAATGCATCTACTCAATTGAATATAAAACTTATGAAATTACATAGAAACTTTGTCTACTA
This sequence comes from Pinus tabuliformis, assembly GCA_031772625.1. Taxonomy (NCBI): domain Eukaryota; kingdom Viridiplantae; phylum Streptophyta; class Pinopsida; order Pinales; family Pinaceae; genus Pinus; species Pinus tabuliformis. The sequence goes on along the minus strand of CM062819.1, from coordinate 263,912,806 downwards.
AAGACAAATAAAAGTCCTTACTGCTCGAGGGTTCCCTCCATGAGAAGGAGGTAATAAAGCTATCGATCAAACAATCAACAACGCATGGAGATGGAAAGGTTCTTCATAAACTGAATTAAAAACAAAGTTTTAAGTCTTCACTGTGCATATATAAAAATCACTATGTGTATACCAACTATGAGGTATTTTTATAAAGCTTGTATCATTAAATGTTTAGAGCTCTATGCCTAACCTTGCTAATAGAATGGTAAAATTACTATGAAAATATAACATAACAAAATTCTCTCACAATTTTCTATTAACAAAGCAAATTTTGAGGCATATATCTCATTCCTCGCTTGCTTGTTATAGCCGACAGAGTTGACTTTATCATTGACCATGTAACTGGAAGATTCGTTTATCAATTTAGTTCATGAAGGTAGGAGGGAATCACTGAGTGCATTTGTCGCCACCTTTTCATATATTTCGCTCTCCAGCTGACACCTTGCAACCTATCAAACCATGGACTTGGTTGCAGAATTAGAAATTAGCTGTAGAATCATCCCAATTCGGTATTTAAAGAAAATATTAAACTAATAATAAAGAACATTATCAACTTATGAAATATAAGACAATTATATACCTTCCATGCCATAAATCCTATGATTTGATGCCCATTGAGTGATTATGACTGTCAAAGAAGAATAAGATAGGTGAAAAAGGGTGCCAAAAAGAAGCAATTATGAGGCTCAACATAGAGGAAGACACTACCAAACTCTTCTTTGAATGAGTGTAGGTACATTTTGGGATCCCACAAATCATTATATCAAACTAGGATAGAAATTTCATGAGCACATTTTGTTCATGCCTCTGGTTGTTACTAGAAAACAAGCTCACCAAGTCGACTGCATTCCATCCCTAGAGTGATGGACAAACAAAGGTTGTCAATAGGATGATAGTGCACATACTATGCTTGTAAAACTCCAAGCATCCACAAGCATGGGATGAGAGTCTTCTCTATGTGTAACACATCTATAATAGGGATCTCCATATCTCGACTAGCCACAACCCCTTTCAAGTGGGCCTGGGATTTCAACCATTGTGCCTGATTGATATTCCCATGCCTCTTGTGACTACATAGGTATAATTTTCACATGTAGAGTATGAAACTGATAAATCCACCATGTTTATTGAACGTGTCCAGTACAAATTCCAGTAGGTTCATGATATCTTGGATAATCCAATGCCAATTACAAACAATGTCATGACAAACATCAAGTGCCACATAAGTTTCAAGTGGGCAATAAGGTGTGGTTGCTGGTGAGCTCCATTATTGCAGCAAGGATGCTGCAACTCTTGGGACTCCCTACTTTACTTTTATCAACCCAGTAGTTCGTAACAAACTTGGAAACGATGGTGTTATATGCACAAGTACTAGCTCTTACTGCAGACTGTCACTTGATCAGCTGGCACAAGTTCGCTAGGAGCTTAGGCCAACTTCTATGAGTTCTTAGAAGAGGCTTTTAACTATGATGGATGAAATCTAACTCAAAAGAGGCTAGTCTACTTGCAGAAAGAAGATGAAAGTTGAAAGGAAATGCAAACCATAGCAAACCCTAGTTTTACCGACTAACCCTACTTGTGTAAGAAAACGGATATACAACTACTGAAATGGATGCCATAGACTATTGCAAAGGTAAAATACATTTTTTTAAGCTACTTCTTAAAGAAAATATGAAAAAATCATCTTTTTGTATTTTGGAGCAATTTTATGCAAAATTGTTATGTATGTGTTTTAATTATTTTTGACTGTGTAGAGGTTTATTGGCGAAAGAAAATGGAGTGTGTTATTGCAGGGGGTTAGGAAGGTATGGAGAGGACCTAAGGGATCCCTAACACCCTTTTGGAGATTTCCACCACGCTCAAATCTCGAAAAACTGCTCGCGTTATCTTCTACAGGAGGCTGCAAGGGATCTACAGGAAATTCTACAGGAACAGGCCAAAAGTGATTTTTTGAAGATTGATGGAGGAAAAACAGTGGGGAAGTGGGAATGAAGGATGGATAAGGTTTTTAAGAGGTGTGGGACCTGGTAAATGAAGCTAAGGAGTGATGAAGATGGTTGGATTTGTTCAAGGATGTAGAAAGCAATGTTGCACAAAAATATAGAAATTAGGGTTAGTTGGGAAAGTGTGGCAAATGAAGGGAAGAAATCTTGAGTGAGGGGTTGGAATAGGTTGCATGATGGAGGAAGGGTAGGTAGGGATGTATTACAGGTGTTCTGCACATTACTTTCCAAAAACTGATCCAAACAAAGACAAAAAACAGAGATCTATCTACGTTGACCTAATCTACTCTTAAAAACCAGAAATATGATGAACAACAGTGTATAAATAGAAAATCATGCAAGAGAGCTATGGAAACTAAGCAAGAACAGATCTGAACATGAAGACACAACTGATATCAACTTTTCCAATTCAAAATCTAACACTAGCAATTGCATTAGAAGGCAAAAACAGTGTTTTTGTGGCAGCAAGTGTACCTTGGTCTCAATTCATGATCCCAAGGAGGGAGAACTGAGATCAAGGACTGCTTGGTAGCCTTTTTGTGGATCTTTTCTATTACCAAACTATCAAATCAACCTGAAGCATGAACAACTATCTAAATCATCAAAAACAACCTAAGAAATGAAGCAAGATTCTACCCTAAATAACAGAAATTATTCTAGGAATGCAATAAAAACACATAAAAGTACACAAAGGAGGTATTGGCACTTGGGTTGGGCCCAACCCCAAGAGCTACAGCCTCCTAAGAAAGATCAGAGCTGGTGCAAAGCAAGATTCATCTTCATTGATAAAAAAATAATAGTTACATCCCACAAACTGTCTCAAGAAGAAGCTCGAAAATGTGCTGATACAGAGCTGCACTAAAGTGCGAAAATGGACTAACAAAATGACTAACCTACTGAATAAAATATAACTAAAAAAACTGAGGCCCTAAGCCTTCTTATTTATACAAATGGGGACCTCCAGCAGTCCTCCTAAAATCAAGGAACTGAACTTCCAGGAACTGAAGATAACAGCACTCCTACTTGACTTGCTTGGCTGCCCCTTGGCTTTGTGCTCCGAGTTTTTGATGGAGAATTCGAGGTAAGGGCTCATAAATGAAGGGGACACAATCATACAAATTCTCTCCCTTGTTTTTCCATGAATTTGGCTGCCAAGTGCTCATTAAACCTTTGATTTTGTTTCAAAATTGACCAAAAATCTGCATAAAGCACACACTAGACTTTTTGGCATAATGGCTAACCCAATTCACTCTATTAGCATAAATATAATAAAAAAAAAGTAATAAACTAATGAGAATGGTGGATTAAGTCAAATTAGGAGGCTAAATGAGCCCATATAATTACCCATTTCTGGGGCTCATCAGTCGCATCTACAGAAGCAATGCCTTGTCAAAGCCCATTAGAAGCTTCAACCACTTCGATATGGGCCTCACACCATCACCATGGCTATGGGTGACAATGTTTTCAAGCTAATTATCCCTCCATTCATGGGATTGCACCCCATATTCAATGTGGACCACCTTCGGGCTACTTTCCACCATTATTAATTACATCAGACATTGTTGAGCAGCTGACACTAACAAATATCAATCCATATTGAATTCAATAGGCGAAAATTGATCAGATCATGGAGACACAAATTAAAAACACTTTCCAATAGAGGATCCACCTATATCGGGTTTTCAAATCTACACAACTCCTGGACCAAGGCAAGTGGCTCACTAGGGACCAAATTTAGTAGAAGTTTCCCCATCTCATGGAGGCACTCAACACAATGGGGACCATTTCTTCTGAAGGGGGGATGACCAATCCAAGTGTATATTGGTGGCCACTTCCTATTCCACTTGGACCCCCAACAATGTTTCCTTTTAGTTTCCTAATTTCCAGCACAGTTTCCTATTTCGCCAGTTTTCTACTTTTTGCAGTTTCTCAGGTCCTGAACTTTCAAAGCCATTTTTAGGCCCTAAATGGAATTTTTGGGGGGAAATAGGAAAAATGAGTCCTATAGCCTACATTTATAGTGTAAATTTTTTATCATCATGTATACCTTTCCAATGGGCTATTGCGCGTATGAAACGAAGATCGTATGCCAAAGTTACAACCTCGATAAGTTGACATTCCAACTAACCCTAGTGGGGCCCACAAGTTTTTGGCGCTTCATGTTTAAGGTTTTCCTTTGTTTCTTGATGATAAAAAGGCATGAGAGACTCATAAAAACTAATTTCATAATGCATGTAGTTGTCACATCTCTTAGAGATAATCTACCATTACCCAAGTTAGTTTGTTTCCTTTCTACATGTAAACAATTTTCATTCATTGATACTTATTAATTTGAAGTTATGATTTGTTGTATCTTTGTGTTTTTGTTTAAATATATATTTCATTTCATTCCTTCATAAATTTGGATCACAATATCTCTCCTAACAGGATGGATTTTGAACATTAAACTAATAAGTTATTCCCCTATGCATTTAGGATTGTGCATGGGACATAGCTATAAAGAATTGGATACTTGGATTAATGTTTTGAATCTATATGGGCCTTATGATAGGAATAAAAGGTTTTGTGATTTTTTATTCTTGTTGTCCCTCTTGAAAGAGGACAGTTTGGTGATTGGTGGGGATATGAACTTCACATTGGAATGCTTTGGATATCTGGGCTTCTGTGGTATGCTCAAATGTGTACCCATAATATTTTTTCAATAGATCATGAGCCAATTTGGTGGAGGTGGAGCTAATCACACTTAAGACAACTTGGAATAATAAGAGGTTAGGGACGGTAAGGGGCTAGAAGCGACTATAGTATTTCCTATTGGTGGACCATTTCTTAAACAATATGGGGAGGAATGGGAGTTGGTTTGGAGTTGGGGGAATCATAATGTAATCCAAGTTCTCTAGAAACCATAAAAGCAGAGGATAAATTTATGACCCCTTTCAAGTTTAAATTGGATTTGACTTGAGGAAGAAGAATTTGTAAATTTGGTAAGGAATGAATGGGTACTAGTTAGTCTAGCATAAGTGATTTTGAAAAGCAAACAATTTTCATAGTCTATTAAGGGTTAAAAGGAAGTTGGTGGAAGGTTGGCTAATGGAGCTAAGAATTGTGATCAAACACTAAAATAAATAGAGGTTTTCATAGACACACTTTATAAAAATAATTCAAATGGGTTTTTAATGATATTGAACTATAAAATTGGTAGGGTTAAAGGGGAAAAAATGAAGCTCCTTCGTTATAGGGAACTAAATTAATGGATGAGAAGTAAAACCATGTGGCTAGAATTAGGAGATGAAAACATAAAAATTTTCATCAGTTTTACAACTACTAAATAATGTGAATATCATATGGGAGCTCATAGATGATGGTGGAGCTTGTTAGGGGATAGGATCTAGCACATGAAGAGGTTCAACACTTTGTTATTATATATGAAGAACTAGAGGGAATAAGCCTTGTGAAGATAGTAATTATATTCTCTTACTTTCCATATTTGGTCTTAGAAAATGATAATCAAGTGTTATTTGTAGAATTTAATTTGGAAGAATTAGAATAAGTCTTATTATTCTTTTATAAGGATAAGGATTGAAGGTCAAATTAGTAGACAATTGAGTTTTTAATAGCTATTTTTGACTTATTCGGGTAGGATAGCTTCCGGGTATATTGATTTGGAACCTCTATCCAACTCATCCTGTAACATGCACAGCTTAGTCCTCAGTAAGATTAGACTGGCGATGTACATACGCATGTTATCTGCACTGGTGGTTGTGAGCATCAACTGATCAAAGTACACATTGAGCTCCAGTCTGACTTGGTTCTTCTCTTCGACCTCGGTGAGCATACCAATCGACAAGGTGTCATACTTTCTCACCACGACTTCCAAACTCATGTACAAGAGTTCATATGTAGCCTCAACACTGGTGATGAGTGGCGAGAGTTCCTCATAGTTTCATATCAGACTTCAGATGCGTGCTTTGTCCAACTCTACCTACGGCTTCATCATCTTGTGCAAGTGAACCAGGGCTCCCTTTTACCTCATTGTCCATGTATGTACCGTATCAACTGCGACATGTATATTTTTGATTGTTTGCGCTATATTTATGTAGCACTGTTGATGACCATGTAGATGGACAACTGCCTTGTGCACGGTGACGAACATGTGACATACAGTCTTAGCGTGACTATCTCAAGAGTTGATACTTCAGAAACTATGGCTTTAAAAATATTTGTGGAAAAAACTTGTTATCCTTTTATAACCAATGTTTAGGACTAACTAAGTGAGTCCATCATCAGGAAAATGTAATCTACAATTTGAGAAGAGACAGCGTGAATGCATGGAGAAATTAATAGTTTATTGTCAGTTTTTTATATGAATAATTGATTATAATTTAATGAGTAATTTAATTATGGTTGATTTCAATTTCAGGATTATTAATAATATTATATATAAATTTTATAAATATTAGTTATGATTTAATGATTAAGTTAAAAGAATATATCTAATCTAAAATTAAATAATTATAAAAGATTAAATTTTTTGATTTTATTTTTTAATTTAATGTTATTAATGTTGGCTTATTTATGCAGACTTTAATTAAATATATTTAAATTAGTAATTTAATAAAGGTAAGTTATTAATTATGATTAGGATTGATAATAATATTTATTTATGAATTCTTTTAATTATTAATTATGTTTTTTTTTAACAAGGGTTTCCAGGAATTACTTAGCTTTAGACTATCATCTCTATTCATTGTGTTGGATGATTTCTCAATTTCAATGGCTTCTTTCACCCTTCTTTTTAAATAATGGTCCTAAATTTCAATGGATTTCTTCATCTCTACTCTGGCAGATTCTGTTGATTATTCCTTTCTCTGCTTGGCTGCTTGCAACTCCTTATCCATGCACTCATTTTTTGCTATCAATAACTTCACACTCAAGCTCATGGCTTCAGCATAAGCCTTTGCAACATCTACCAAGGCAGGTGGATGTCTTCATACATCTTACACAATCACCCATTCTTCAAAGTGCGTAGGTGATGCATGCTCATTCGGGGCGTGTGCTTTATGTGCTTGTACAACTCGGTGTTGTGACTCATCAAAGAATATGTTGTATACATTTTTTCTAAGATTATCCTCAAGGAGAATGGTATCCCCTTTTTCGCTCGAGAATTTCTTTGTTGTTGGAGTTGGTGAAGCCTAATGGGTGATCTCAGTTTCTTTTGGCATGAGTTCAGTGTCTTGATCCTGTTACGACTGCTCCATCTCCATATCCATCTATTCTACTATCGGTTCATCCTGCGAAGCAAGTTCATATTCCTATGACTACTCACCATGTTCCTCATCTTCTGTTGGTTCAGAGTCTTCAACATGTATTAGCGTGGTTTGCAATATCTATGCACCTTGCACTTCTTCCTGTTCATGTTCCTGTTCTTGTTCATCTTGTGCATCCTTCTCTCTTTTGCACAACCCTTGTTCTTCTTTGAGTTTTTGTTGTACTTCCTAGAACTTCCTCTCTGCTTCTTCCAGTCTTTGATTCTCCCTCTTTCTTTGCATTATCCTCCTATCGCGTTGTCATCTCTTTGCATCTATCTCCAAAGCTACCTTTTCCACAAGTGGATCTTCCTTAAACTTGTAGTTGTGCTCTGTCTCTGTGCTTTTAGAAATCTTCCTCTTTCCTTTGTCTTGCATAGGTTTTCTGCTCACTGATGATGTTGTTGCTACTCCTTGTGTTGTTGTTGCCTTGAGTGCTTCTAGCCACTCTAATGCCATGATGACTAGTTCATTGAGCCTAGAGGAGTTATAACAATATCTCCATGGGTCTTCCTCTATCCAATGACACGCCCCGAGGATCCAAGAATAGTACACTCTCGCACAGTGGTTCCTACATAATCCATGTGGGTCATACGGATTGAAACTCTTGATGTTGAATTTAAACTTCGTGAAGTCTTTGAAGTTGGAATTCACTTCTTTCAAACTCTCGATTGCATACAACCCAATTCACAAAGAAATCATAGGCCATGGTGCCTTCTTCTTCCCATGTGATCCATCTGATAACCCTGTCGAGATGTGGTATGCAAACTCCTTCATGACCAACTTGTCCACGGAAAACAACAACAACACATGTGGAGCTTTCTTCGTGTTGTACATCCTGATGAAGGTGCCATTGGGTGAGGCATAACAATATGAAATGTTCAACAGCGTCTCCATTGTTGCCTGGGACATGCAAGACAGATCTTGTTCAAATATCATCATGTACAGAGGGGAGATGAAATGGTCAGATATTCTAGCCATTACTCCTCATTAGTTGTAGTCTAAGAACAACTTGCAATATATGTTCACAACATTTTTTGAAGGTGTCCATGCCCAACCCATGCCAAGAAACTATTGACAGGCACATATTGCATCAAGTAGGTAAGAAAACATGAAGAATCTTACTTGTTGATCCTTTGGCAGACTTTGGGAATTGGATACATGCACTTTTAGCTGGAGAGTCAACATGTCAGACCAGTTGAATGGTTTTCCTTCACTTGTTAGTTGATCCAACATAGCAACCCAACTCTGCGGGAAGGTCTTCGTACTCCCTTGGCCATACAAACAACATGCGAAGATGACCAAGAATTGGTATGCCTTCCTGAGTGTCTTCATATTTTATATCTAGTTGGGTGTCATCCTGAACTTTGTTGGCTAACTTAGCCAATGCTTCAAGATGTCTCTTGTGTTCGTGTTGTTGTTGGGAGTGTAGAATGGTGCATCCATCCTTCTCACCGGTGGTGGAAAATGATACATCTGCTGATAATATATTGTCCCTAAGGAAGCAAGCTTTGCTCTACTGACACTACTCAGTATAATTTTCTCAGGATCAGTGTGTGAGGCAATCCAGTGGATCACATATGCGCATGGGAATATGGGAAACCTGCATGCAAACTTGTATAATCTCGGCTTATGGATGTTTACATAGACTTATCGCTCCTCCAAATTCTCCTCAAAGTTGCATGCGAAAATAGTGTCGATGTCTTGCCATGTGATATTGATTTCTTTCTCAATGAACAGGTGTGTGTTTCTGTACACGTGCAAGCTCATGGACCCCTGCTCAACCACATCGCCAATACTGCTTTCAACTGTGTCTTTTGATCCAAATCTCTTGGAGGCCATGATACTTGTACTATTGAGAAGCTTCTCAAAAACCCATGGTACCTGGAGACATAGAAGACACTCACTGTGAGACAACGTTAGCTAAAACACATCAAGCAACTTGAGAGTCGATCGGAAAAAAATTGGTGATTGTTGGGTAAGATTACGCAACATTGACTCTGGGAGGCTACGAAAGTGTCAACTTGAACTATGCATTGCGCAGTCTTCACTGCTAGTGAGGCTTACTACTGACTATAACTATGCAATGTGTAGTCTAGTGAAGCTGACTGCTGACTGAAACTTTGCAATGCGCAAACAGTCAGGTTGGGTTGCTGGCTAGAACTACGCATTACGCAGTTCCAATGGGTAGGATTGGGCACTACCCCCAATATTGCATAAAGCACAGTTGGGAGCTAGTGTGGGAAGCCTATACACAATTCTTGGAGACAAGGCAGAGCCTAGATTGCCAGGAATGTGCAGATCATTATGGGAGAGACAAGATCTGGGCCAAGACAGCCTGGATCTACCACTTGGCAACCTGAAAACATGAATGACTGGATGTGTGTGAAAATTTGGTTCAAATATGAGTGATAGACATGCATGCAATTCAGGCAAGTGTAGAAATCAGTCAAATGGAAAAACCAAGAAGCTCATGAAGAGAGTCACTACAACAACGACCGTTGATGTTCCTCGGTATTGCAACAAGAATGATGCAACTCCTAAGGCTACCAACTTTAATTATCAACCCGAGGTTCGTAAAAAATTAATAGGTATCAGAAGTATATGTGCAACATACAATGTACCCTTCCTTTATTGTCATGATGTAATGGAGTGTGTGTACTGAAGTCAAATCCTAAACTAATTCCAAAAAATGAAATGCTCGAAATGGAAACCTCAACCTATTGCAAGAAAGAAAGTACAAGGAAAGAAACATATTTTAATTTCATAAAGTAAATATAGTGAACTAAATTTCAACCATTTAATTTCAAATAATTTAGATCCATTAACAAAGTTCATTGTATGTGGTAATCAATAAAATCATCATTGTATTACCCATTTCATAAATCTATCCATTAGCCCAAATAACTGAAATGTTTCGCATGGTTAAAGAGGCAAGTCCTAAGTGGTATTTAATCTTCCATAATAATTGGTTTAGAGCTTAGGGGTCTTGATTCAACCCTAAGGGATAATAACCAAGTTTCTTGAGCGAACCTAGGCAAGTATATGCATGTTGGGAGGCTACTACAGGGTTTCTTGTAGTACTACTACAGGAAACAACAAATTTTCTATAGGGAGTTATAATTCATTGAATGACCAACCAAATCAAATCCAAACTGGAGGGGACAAATTTTTTTATTGGCTATGATTTCTTAGGTCTGCATTCTATGTGGAATCACTCAAAAATAATTTTGTTAACCCATGCTAAAAAATGGCAGAAAATTACTAGTCTAAAATCTAGAAATTTGAGAACTAGTGAGCTAGTAAATCGATCAAATTCCTAACCTAATCAAGTGAAAATGAAATGGGGTAATTTTTTTTATTAACTAGAATTTTTTTTTTTTTTTATCTAATGCAATTGGAACCAACTCAATTGAATCTCATTAGCATGCTCTAAAAATAGCAGAAATTTAATGTTATAATGTTATTTGCCACAAAGGAGTTCCCGAAATCTAGATTTGGGAATAAGCAAATTAATCCAAGTAGCTCAATGATTAATATGACCTTCAAAATACTTTCCAAGGATTGAATTATTATTTTTATCCTTCAAAATAAATTACATCAACCATTTATCCCAATCCTACAACAATAAATCATTAATACTAAATGCAGAAATAGAAAGAAACAAGAACAAGAGATGCATGTGAATAAGAAGTGAAAAGAAGAAAAGAAAATGATACAAAAGGGATCTAAGACTCATGGGATGGCCAAACCCAAGGAAACGCAGAGTCCTATGAAGGAGACCATGGTTTAGAAGCTGAACATGACACCAATATTCATTATTTCCATCAATACAATTACATCCCTGCAAGAAATGACAATGGAGCTGCAAAAATACGAGTTCTCTCCATAAGAAGACTAATAAAAGTCCACCCCTAGAGGAAATTTTTACTTGTTACTTATAAAAAATGATTAGGAATCATTCCCCATGAAAGGAGGAATATTTCCCCACTAAAATCCCTTGATTAGTGGATCTGTCTCCCAATACTAGGAATCTGCATTAAATGGAAAGGAACACATTCCTAGATTTTCTCAATCATTGGAGCTCCACAATTTGTGCCATAATTCCAAAATATCTTGTTGATTTATTATTTAATATTGATCCTCCTGTAGTAGGGGGCAGGTCCCTAGATTATCTCCTCCTCCAAATCTCCATAATCTACCTAATATTCTCATAATATTCCACAAAAATAAATAATATTAGGCACAAATATAAAATTATCCATAAACCTTCCTCGTGAACATATTAAAGTTAAAAATACATTATCGAATGCAAAAAGAGAGGTTTAATGTGCTAAAGGATGGTTATATGGGCCTTAGTTTATGTCTAATTTAGAGGCCCATCAATCGTCAGTGCAAAAATGGTGTTATGCATGCAACACTAAGGAAGGGTAATGCAAAACTTGAAACATCACTTATAAAAGCTAAAACACATTGAAATGCTAGCGGTTGTTTAATAAAGCAAAGGAAACAACACTCATATAAGCCAAAAACTAAAAAGCGACATAAAAAGTGGCAAAAGGCATGAAAAGCAAAAATTATCGGAAAAGTTGTGTCAACTATGCCGAAGGTTCCTAGATGCCTCAGGAATGCCATAGATCCAAGATAAAATGTGAATAATGAGCTCTAAGTCTTCGTTTAAATAGATTTAGTGAAATTAGGGCTAATGATGCGCATGCCACAAATCTAGGAAAAAGTGACACTTGGTGGGGAGTTTCTAAATCGTCTTTGCATGTAACTCCTGTTGCTAAAATAGATCCCTTAAATCTAGGGACGGTTTTTTTTTCTTTTTTTGATTTTTTATTTTTCGAGAAAATTTACCTAGCATGCAAGGAAGTATTGCATAGTTCTGGAGGGAACCGAGCAACCTACTGGCACATGCGATGAACAACCACTGAGGGAAAACTTTTATGATGTTTATAGGTTGAGTTGCCCTGGCTAGTGCCTAGCTCTGCGAAAATTTTCTAGAGTAGTGATGCTAGCCTTCTCTGTGCATTTTTCCAGAGCAAGGTTAGCTAGCCTATTCTACGCAATTTTTTAGTGCAAGGCAGCTATTGGGCTTCTTTGTGCAATTTCTAAGGGGAACACATATTTCCCTCATGATTGCGCAGTTTTGCCTGACAACCGATTGACCGGATGTGAACCAAGTGTGGGTCAGCTTGTGGTTGACCGATGAGACAAGTGAGTGAACTTAAGATGTTAAGCATCAGATGAAAATAAATAAATATAGGTACCTGATCAATGCAAGATAGCTACTATGATTTCAAGGAGGGAAGCTCCAAAATGATGCGAAGGCAAAATTTTGGAGGGTTGTTGTAGTCGCTACAACATTGGCGACACACTGGTAGAACTCCAGCTCTTTGTATGGAATTTGTTTGTGAAAAGAGATTCTAACTCCTCCGGAAGTATTGTTTGATTCTTTGATCGGCATGGATTCAACACTAAGCCTGAGTTAAAGATATAGTCCCTATCATTCTCTTGATAGGTCAGCACACATACCAAGCCAAGTCAGCTGAGTTATTTCAATTGGGGATGAGGGGTATATTATGTCATAAGTAATATAGATGTCAGAGTCTTAGTTTCATCTATGGTGTTTCTCTATTGCCAGCAAGCTTGGATAGTACCCCAGCAGAGTCATGCAGGGATGCAAGCATCACTCTGCTGCCAACGAGCTTGGTCAATACCCCGATGGAGTTACTTGCATCAAATCTCTACACAGGAAGCCTTTCTCTTCTTTCACCTTATTTTTTTCATTTTTCAATTTTTTTTTTCATTTTTCAAATAACTCTGCATAGGAACTTATTTATTTTAGAGGTGGAAGGGGGATCCCAACTTATTAAGAGAACAAAATGTTGTCCCTTCATAGAATTATTTTATGTATACCTCTGACAATACTTTTTAAGGTTTTCCCCCTCACCTTACTCTATTTGACTGAGATGACAAGGGTTAACCCAAAAGAACCTATTAGAGTAGGTGGTACTAGTTAAAGTGTAAGCATTGTGTTTTCACCAAGACTCACTCTGAACAGAACATATGTTCCATTAGGGTATCTTCGAATGAAGACAAGAAGCTAGTTCATAAAGAGAGGACAACAGATAACCAAGTGTTGATAGTTGTACAAGTCCTCTTGTACTTTACCTACTTATCTCAAGAGCCACACACGGTTTCATGTGAACTAAACCTATGGGTGAAAAATAAGAAAACAAACAAGAAAGCAAAGGACAGAAGTAAAGAAAGCAAAGAAAGAATGAAAATCAAGAAAACAAGAAACGCAAACAAAGCAAACACTACTCCTAGTCATAATCTAAATGGTTCATGGGCCACTTCATGTAAAGTGATATTTCCAATGCAGTCATCAGCTAATTGGTTGACCCATGTCCGTGAAGGCATGGTTTATGAGAAAGGTAAGCATGTAAACCAGGAAATATATAACAGTGAAGACCAACACGCTCGGAGTTTAAAAATATCCACAAAAAAGAAAAGAATAAAAGAACAAGATAAGCATTTGCGGATGTATCATGGTTATGCACCACACTGTGTGCAGATGACAAACATGCACACTCTTTTGAACGTGACAAAAGAGAAAAAAAAATGAGAAAGAAAGATAACTTACGTTTAGCAATAGTTCTCACTGTGTATGATTTCTCCAATGCATGAGTGATAGGATCATGTGATTCATGTGGAAGATGTGAATTATATGAACTAGTTTGATCTTCAATGTAAACAAAAGAGTGATGAGGAGCATTTGGTGTTTCAACAAATTTTTGATCTGAAGTGGAATCAACCTCAAGACAATGAGGCCTGGCATAACCATCATCTTGGGTTGAAGTGCCTCAACATCTTATGGGATTTCTACTTCATCAACAAGTAGATCATCAAAGATGGGTGGTTTAGAAAGATCAATGGTGAACGAATCAACATCGTGATCAAAAGAAGGAGAAAAGAGATCACAACAACCACAATTAGAAAATTCTATATGTTCATTGGAATTCTCATGATCTGATGAATCATATAGAGGGGTTAATGAGAAGCGAGAATGCTCACCCTTTGTGTTTCCGGAAATGACAGATGAAATATTGAGTGGAACTGAAAACACAAATATGTCCTCTCTGTCATGCAATGACAGACTGAAATCTAGTGTATTCTGTGAATGATCAGAAGTAGATGTGCTTGGGAATGAATTCTCACATGGAAAATTAATAATAGCAGAATCACTAAAGATGTTAGGAAAAAGCAGATGAGGTGCGGGCAGAAGGAGGTCATCCTTCTTAGTGGGTTCTTATTCATATTCCCACACATACTCATCACAAATGATAGCGCAGGTTGGTTGCTCAAAACCAACTCTGTCAATAACCCAATCCTCATGAACAACAAGTGTGGAGTCTGGAACGAGATAACATAACACAATACAATCTGGAGGATCAATCAAATGTGGGGACAAAGGTTGAGAAAACAAGTCCATGAGACTACCAATAGTCTTTCTAGCCAAATCTATGCAAAAATAAAGAGTAGGTAGGGTGGGTGGATGTGACGGTCCAATAGATAGATGCGCATCTTCTCCTGCCTCACACTGCGGGACCAGAGTTGTTTGATGGGATGAGGACAAATAGTCTCTTGTGAAAAGGACCTTGTCTGCCTTGGATTTAGCAGCTCTAACACTGAGGTATGTTGGGATGGGTTTGAATGATTCTAACACTTGTGGATTTTTAGATATGTGAAGAAGGTATTGAAATCTTTCATGAAGAAATTTCCAATCAATTTCATCCTCTGGGAATTGAAATGCGAGATTATGAAAGTGATCCGAAAATTGCAACAAGGATTCATCAGGGGCTTTCCATAATTAGAGAATTTTTTTGTTGAGTGGTTTACAGTCAAAATGATGGAAATCATGGTCTATCTCTTCAACAAAGTGATTGAAAGAGTGAATTGATTTATCAGGTAGTGTAATAGACCATTGCAATAGGTGCCCTCGAAGTGTGAATGTGAATTGTTGGGATAGGGTCCCTAGGGTCAGTTTTGGGGTTAGTTAACCCAAATTTTGTATATGTTTTTTTAAAAGATGTAAATTCTTCGTGATATGTGGATGTGGAGTGCACAGATAGAAAGGTGTCAAATGGGTCTTAGCCCCTTGTTTGGATAGATAGGTGTCAAAGGGGTCTTAGCCCCTTATTTGGATAGATAGTTAAGTTAGTTTTTGAGACTCACCCATGGTATGCGGACCATGGTATTGTATGAAGGAAAGATATAAATAGTTGAGTCATAGAAATTCTTAGATATAACTTTTGATGGAGAATTGGGTACGTTGAAGGGTTTTTGTTGTCTTGGGCAAGTGCTAAGGTAGGAAGGCTTCACTTCATGTACTTAGGTGAAGAATGAAAGGCTCTTGTAGCTAAGTGCATAGGGGGCATGGGTAGACTCTGTAGTTGTGTGTGTGGACCCCTGCAGCTGAGTGCGCAGGGTAGAAGAGTATGTAATCTGAACATTGAAGATCAATAAAGACAACTTTTGAAGAATTATTGTGTATTTATGTTGAATTTGTTTATGTTATATTCTATCACTTAATGATATGTTTTTATGAAATAATGAATGAATGTTGTGCGAAATCACAGGGTCTGTCTTCTAAATATATGATTTAAGTAATTATCATGTTTCGCGAAGATAATAGTTAATTCTTCTATGTTTTCTAACGAATTGAATAGATCTGCGTGAACTCAAATCTAGGGTTTTTTATTGATGCACAAAAATAAATAAATCGTTGGGTTAAGGTCCACAAGGACTAATATTAGACCTTCGTGAAGATCTAGAAGCCATTTTAACTTAGTTACAACAACAAGTCCTAGAAGGATACTAATTTGTGCAAAGGTAGATCTGAACTGTCAGTGCCTAGAACCATTTATCACATGTCCCTAGATGCAGAAACTTGGTTCTAACATCCCCTAATATATCTTCAGGTGAGACTGTAGCCTATGCTATGCAGGCTGTTGTTGAAAGGACAAGAAATTAGGGTTTTGTTGGTTGGCGTGAATAACTCTGAACCTAGGTCAAGCCCCCTTAAGCCAACAAATGGTTCCATTGTTGGGATCGGGATCTATATAAGAGATGTGCGACAAATGGTTTCCTATGAAGAAAGAGCTTGATAAGTGGATTGATAAAAATCACACACGTTCATGGCTCAGGAGAAAAGGAGCCCTGAATTATCAATAACTTTAGCAAACTAAAACCAATATGTTGACTCAAAACTGACTCAATTACAAAGACAGAAAACTGACTCAAGACTTACTTAACTGAAACAAGTACTTACAAAGCTTTTTTAACGGTGGCAGTCCATCAAGAATTTAGGGCTTCAAATCATGATGAAAACCACCAGCCTACTGACGAAATATGTACAATCATGTGAAGTGGACCTTCCAATGTAACCAATCCAGCAGATGACTACATACTGAAGTTCTGCTCTCACTTTTCCCGAGTAGGTTGAACGATGTACATGTAGGAAACTCATAATAACAATTGAAACCAAGGCTTATGATAACAAACCAGGCAAGATTCATCTTCTCTGGTGCTTGCAAAAGAATGTCGAAAGGATCTTGAAAGTCCTAAAGCTCTAACTCATCTTGAGATCCAGCAGCAAAGAGACAAATACTCCCTTCATTTTGATTTGAAAGAACAGTTGGTTGCTGATTGATAGTAACTGACTTGAATTCTGGCATATTGTTTCTCTCAGACTCACGTTCCTCAATTTCATGGTCTAGGTCATTCTTAAATAGAAAACAATCTTCAATATTATCAAACATGACAGCCTTATCATCTTCAAGAAAGAAAATATTATCTGTTCGTTGATGTATAAATCTAATTTCAAGACTGTCATCATTTTCAAAAGAGGAAGAAGTTTCATCATCACCTCCTTGACCATGTGCACACTACGGACCTGCATTAGCTTGGGCTGGAACCTGACCTTTCAAGGGTTGATCTATCTCATCGTCAGACAGAGGGGATAATACTTTATGTTTTCTTTTTCTCAAGCAATTATTGTCTTCTTGAAATAACATGAAAAACATGAAAAACCTAACTGGCAGTCCTCAATTCTCTGGTCTTCTGAAATTTGAAAACATTGTTGATCATATTCATATGACATGGTAATCAAATTATCATTTACCACTGAGTTATCAAAAGAATACTTTTCACTTACTTGAACAAAGATCTCATCTCGTTTTTCACAAAATGACTAGATTACCACCTCATGAAGGCTTTGGTCTAATGAAATGAGAACACTTGGGTCAATAACTCTGTCTTCTTCATTCCAGATGATCTCAACAACAGAGCTCTCCTTCATGGGATTCAGAACAAGGTACTCTTGATCATCATGGTCTGAATCTAGATCTGAAATAGCCGACTTGACTTTATCACTTCCTGAAATTGAAACTTGATTTCCATGCATACTGTCATCTGCTATGAGCAGATCGAAAGTAAGACCTTTTCTTTCATCATTTTCCATTGTACTAAGATCTTGATCCAGCTGCAAATTTTCCTTCGCAACTTGACAAGTGTCCTCTAAGCTCTCTTTATGCTGCTGAAATGGATTTTCATACAGGGCTTTTGTGATCTCATCGTCCATGAAGTCATTATCTTCATAAATTCGCTCAAGGTTTTCAATGAAACTATAAACATGTTGGCAACAGTTATGAACTAAATTTAATGATGGATAAGATTCTTTATACCTTTTAAAGAACATGGCATGAAAATCCTTCAAAAAGTAAATACAAGCAGGTGGTAAACTTTCATATCAAGATCGGGCTTCAACTTCCAGAGTGGCCATGAATATCTTCATCAAGAAGTCTTCAGGAAAATCAACCTTCAACTTGCGAATATGCATGTGAAATCTAACCAAATGTAAAACATCATCATTCATATCATCATCTTTAAACATAGGAAAATTCCTTTGCCAATCTACCTTAGGAATTTTATTTGGGAAACCTGGAATGTGATCTCAACTCATGGGAGCATACCTTAGAGCAAACAAATCCATTTTGTTAACAATGAATTCACCAAGAAATTCTTCAGGCTACTAGTTCTTAAAGAGTATAGTTTCCAGCCCACGGGGCTTTGGATTGACGGTGAATGGGTGCAATGTTAAGGCACTCCTTGCGATAGGTCACCGGTTCAAATCCCCCATGGGTACTTAGGTTAGTCTTAACTAGAAAAAGAGTATAGTTTCCAAAAAAAAGTCTGAACCTTGGGATTTTTCGACACTGGAGTCGCCAAGTGAATGATTTCAACCTTCCGGTGTCTAATCGTTGTCCACCATCAACAACCAGATCTAAACTTGATACGTTTTGCTAAGAAACATAAAACTACGTTCCCCAGTACGGTCACCAATATGTTATAGCCTAAATCTACCCCAAGCTGAGAAAGGCAAGTCTAGGGTAACATCAACCACGCTTAACCTGGTAGCTAGCCCTACCAAATCAGTAGAGGGCTCTCTCCTTGTCAATCTCAGGAAAATATAGAAAATGAGGCTTGAGATGACTGATGTAAAGACTAATTTTAGGCTAGGTATATGCTCAGAGGAGTTTGATTGAGTTTTATGTTGGTTTGTTGGATCAAATGTGAAAGGCAGATTTGGGTCTAGGGAATGAACTCAGTCTTGCAAAGGTTTCTGTGGGGCGAGGTAGGAAAATGCTTTAGTACTTCAGATTAGGTGTAATGGTGAGTCTTGAGACTAGTGAGGAGTTGGAGAGGGCATGAATGTGTCATGAGTCCTCTTCAAACAGTAGAAAACATGTAAAACCAATGAAACCCTAAGGTAGAGCACTGCAAAATCAATGATTTCCACCTTTATACTTGATTCATTTAATTAAGCAGAAAAGAGAGAGATAATGGAACATATGATAACTTGATTCACAGAGGAGAAAACAATACTAAATCACCTTGCTATAAGAATCCCATAAAATGCTGCAAACCCTGGTCTATTTCCTTGTCAAACTGCAGAGATGATGTACAATAGTGCTCAAAGCATTCACAAGAGTCCAACCTTTACAAATGACTAAGAAAGTACTAGATATAGGAAAAAAAACCACCCATGCTAGCCTTTGGGGGTCGAATCCATGAGTGTAGGAGTTGTTTCAACTAGATCTAAACTAGGAACTAAAAAATAGGCAGTGGAACAGCTTGCCTCTAAAACTATGGAAACTGATTCATTCAATTCAAAACCACCTATACATGATGTATCTACCTCCTTGAGTCAATTTTCATCATTTTTACATCAAAGTACATTAATTTACATCAATTTACATCATGAGTTTGACCATGAGAGAGAAAAATTCAAACTGAGAAAAAACTAGGTGAAAATTTGTAGTTTTGGGCAAAATTGAGCAAATTGTGCCTGATGCGCAATGCCATCTGCATGATGCGCAGCACCTTTTCCTAGCTGAATTTGGAGGCCTTCCCCTTCACCAAATTTTCTCCAAGTTGGCTTTTTGGAAAGGTCTATCTATCTACTTTCTAGGAAAAGTGGAATTTTTGAATTTGGTGTCCATTTGCCCCTCCAAAAATCAGTTCTCCCAACACTACTTCCTGTGGGTCCAAAAAGTGGCAGAAAGGGAAATTTTGAGGTGTTTTTTGCCCTTTTGGTGACCCAAAACTCCTCCAAAATTCATGAAATTTTCTGGGTTTTCATATTTTTTCATGAAAAATCCAAAAATGTAAGCCATTCTTCAAAATTCCTTACCAGCTCAATGTGCAGCGCCAATGGTGCTGCGCATCAGAGGAAAATCCTTGTGTATTGCAATTAAAAATTTGAAAATGACAAAAAGTTCTCCAAATTCCTTCAAAATTGGCATGAGGCAAGCTGATCAACTACTTTGCTGAGCCAAGGAAGCTTCAGCCAAGATTCTAAGTTTGTCTTGCTCCTTTTTGGCCTTTAAGGCTCTCCCTAGCTTGGCTTTCAGTTTTCTTATTCTTGCCTTACAAATTTTGTTCCGAGCCAAATAGTGATAGGCCATGTGCCTCAACATTTTCTTCTCCTTATTAGCCTTTTCAAGAAGCTTCTCAAGGTGGAAATTCACTTTTTCCAACCATGATTCTCGGTCAGCCTCTATTTCTTTCTCTAGTGAAGTCAGCTTGACTTTCCTCCTTTTTTCCATCTGTCGATTTTCCCTGATAGTTTGCAGCTCCATGATCATCTGTTTATCCTCCAATTGCTTGTTTTTTTGCTCAAGGTATTTAATAATCCACTTAGCCCTTTCAAGGTTGATGGATAATGCATTGATATCAGCTTCTTGTTCTCTAATGACCTCCTTGAGCCTTGAGTTTTGGGAGATCAAATCAGTATCCTCCTCCTGAATCAAAATGAAGTCTCTCTCCTGACCTTCAGAAGGCCCTTCATCATGCAATGGTTTCTTTCCTCTATCCTGCACCTGCTCTGCTGAAGAAGAAGGCAAATCCCCTTTCACCCCAGGTGAAGATAACATTTGCTTGTTGTCTGGTGAAGAGAACGAGACCCCTTCCACCCCTGGTGGAGATAATACTCGTTTTGCAGCTGCAAAAATTCTTCTTGTCCCCTTTTCATAAGTGATAAAAACAGGAATGTGAGCCTCTTCAGTTTTTCTTTCATGTTCTCTTTGTTGCCCGGAAGGTCCAGCTTCCTCTTGAGGTTCTGCAAATATTTGAGGTCCCTTGAAAATCTCATGGGCAATGAAGGTTTCCCATGGCACTCCCAACTGAGTCAACTGGTGCAAAACAACAATTTTGATGACAGCAAAGTGATATATGCTATTGAGCTACTGTGGGTAGGGTTTCCTCTTTGCAATTACAGTCATCCTCTCTATGTTTTTGCAAATGAAGTATGGTATGCTCATCATTCTAACCCTAGTAAAATGCATAAGCAACCTGATATGATAAGCATAGATTCGGGAGAACCTTCCCTCACATGTGAAGTATTTAATGATGAGTTTCATTAATGGCACATACCGGTCCTCCAAAAACTTGAAAGGAAACACCCTGCCCAATTGGCTATGATATCTAGCTTTAATGTAGGGTTCATAGTTCTGTTTGCTAATATTTTGTCTCTTATTCCATCTTTCCCCCACATCTGGCATCTTAGTTGCTTTTGCAATAATGGCTGGTGAAAGAGTGAAGTTGATGCCAGCAAGCTGTAGCATATTATCCTCCATGTTGATGAAAAATTTCCTAGCCAATTCATGATGATACTTGACCCTCTCTACCATCTCACAAAACTCAAAGCAAGATTGGTATCTGAAACAAGTGGTGGAAAGAGGACAAGTAAGAAGTTCAACAATACTAATAGGCTCCTCTCTGATGATCTTCCCACCCTTGTGAGGTCTCCTAGGCTGCAAATTTCTGTCTCCTAAACTGTCACTTTGTGTTTCTTGCTCATAGCTTGAGTCACTATTTCTTGCCATTGTGCTTGTTTTAGGGAAAATGATGAAATGAAGGTATGATGAAAAATGGTGATGAAAGAGGACAATAGTGATGAGTATGAAGAGATTTTACTCTTGGGAGATGAAATTGGGGAGTGAAAGGAATGATTTTGGGAGATTAGGGTTTAGTGAGGGATTTAGGGTTTGGTGAGGGAAATTCTTGCTTTAGGGGAGTGGGGTATGAGAAAATGTGATGAATGAAGTGTATTAGGGTAGATAAAGAGTGAAAATGGTTTTGATGAAGTTGTTGTGAAGGTGGGATGAAAATTTCACAATTGAATGGAAAACAATGAAGAAAAACTAGGGTTTCATTCTTCACATGCAAGATCTATGGAAAACACCTATGTGACTTCAATTTCAACCTTAGGAGGATAGGTACTTACTTGTAGAGGGAAAATGTAGCAAATTTGAGGTTTGTTGAGCACTTAGGCACGTTTTGGGATGATTTGGAGAAAATTGGACTGATGCGCAGCGCCTCTAGCCCAATGTGCAGCGCACTCCTGATGTGCAGCACCCGTTCAATTTTACACTGCAATTCTGACTCTGATGCGCAACACCTACCTGATGCGCAACGCCAAGCCAAGTTGCCTTAAAAAATAGGGTTTTTTCCTCTTTTGCTCCAAATCGCGATTTTTGACTCTCCAAGAGTAAATTTGCATAATGAAATGACCAAGAGGACCCTTTTCACTTTAAATATGAATGACTTTAATTTTTCACTCATCTCAAACCCACTTTTCTAATGTTAAAGTCACTTTTGGTTTTGACTCTGTTTTTCCATTGAAATTGACTTTTCTTAATCATTTGACAAACTGATGCTTTGATGCTTGTGTTTTTTCTTGCAGTGGCTGGAATTGGCAAGGTGACCAAGGGTAGCAATTCTGAACTTATTACATATAGGAAGATTAAAATTACATGAAATTTTTATACATAGAACATAAAAACTCTGTTTTTTCTCAAAACAGGGTTTTGAGGAAAAAATCAATTACTGAGTATATCATTATTGAAATTTTGATGCTGAGACCTTATTACACCTCCTCATGTTCCTGCTAACTATTATTGAGCTTTTACATGACTATGGTGGCAAAACCCTAGACCTAATGAGACCTAAAACCCTAAAAATGATTTTTGCAAATGTAATGACAAAAAATGACCGTAAATGACATGAACATATGAAAATAGGCCAGCAGGTAAATGACCTGAGGGAATATGACAATGAACCACTACCATCAGTTGATCCATGACCTAATGGAATGCAGCTGATTGGATGGGACACCTACTATGCATGAAAAAAGAGAAATTTTGATCACTGGTGGAAGGATGAAGATACCGACACTAACAAATAGCGCAGCAGATTTTCGATGACAATATTAAAAAATCACAGTTGGTTACAACCTTACAGGACCACAAATTAACATGGTATATGAAGTATTGCACTGATAACCCCAATGCATCATTAGAAGATACCAAGCTAGCTTTAAACAAGGATTTCAGTAGGCCTAGTTTAGAGGCACAATCATTAATTGAATTTAAGGAGATCTGAATGAGAATCGATGAGACTCCTTGGGACTTTTATTAGAGGTTGAAGTGCCAGATTAGCCAGCCTATATGAAATTCTCAGATACCCAGCATCGCGACTGTTTTATATCATCATTTTTTCTGCATCTAAGAATACCTCTGTCACAGTAGAAGATAGCAACGCAAGAAGAAGCCTTTGAGATTGTAAACAGATTCATTCGTAGTGAGCCTACACTTGGAGATGCAGGGCCGGAAGAAAGGAAGGGAAGCTCAGTCGAAAGTCCGCACTGAGATCTGGTGTCTAAAATGTGAAATTCATGGACATGATAAGGATCATTGCCCAATCTTGAAGAATTATATTATAGGGGGAGGGCTTGTACCCCTGAAACCAAAGACTAATATTGGGACGAATGCGAGAGCTACGCTGTGGTGCACTATTTTTCAAGTTACAGGACAACATGCTACTGATAATTGCCATCTATTGCATAAGTTTGTACAGACCCCTCAGTGGTTATTTTGCAATTTCTATAAGTATGTAGGGCATGATGAGAGCCAATATAGAAGTTATGATTTGATGATGGATAGAACCCCTACCTACAGAATGCAAGAAGAAAGTCAGCGTCAAGATCAAGGTGTGGGGGCAGCGCGCAGAGGATTCCTAGGCTGAGGATGAGGAAGAGGCACTGGACTAGGGCAAGGGTGTGGGTAGTTGATCTACTATAATTGTGGTGAATAAGGGCACTTCATGCACAATTGTCCAAATCCCACGCATCCCTCATGTTGGTATTGTCAACAGTTCGATCATGCCATAGAATAATGTCTCGTCCTTATGGAAAAAATGGAAGAGAAGAAGGCATAGCCCCAATAGCCTACATAAAACATTCATATGATGAGGGTTGAGCCCCGCAAAGAGGATCAGAACATAAACATTATGTTAAGAAGTGGTATAACAACTCGTGCAGATAAAGGTAAGTAGCCTGAGGAAGAGGGATGGGTACGCAAGGTTGCTGAGAAGGAAGTCGACTTTGATCTGAATTGTGCTAAATAAATGTTCTTAGAAGCAAAGAAGAACTTCGCCGAAGCATCCACCTCAGGAAGTCAAGAGAAAATGCTTGAGACTAATGTGACTCAATAAGTAGATCCTTCAATACTAGCTACTTTCCTAAAGACTTGTATGAAGTTGTTGCAGGATCAGAAATTTGTTGAAGGACTGCAAGACTTAATAGAAAATTGCGTGAATAAGGAAGAGATTCCTATAGAGCATTGTACAGTAAGAAATATTGGTAAGCGTAAGGCACAAACAGGGCACAAGATGAGGCTTACCGCACAAATAGGTGAATACGAAATGGACCAAGTAATCTTAGATTTAGGGTCTGATGCAAATATCTTGCCTAAGAAAACATGGGAGAGGATGGGGAGGCCTCTGCTACAGTTGATCCGGATTTAAATAGGAACGCAACAAATTACAGAGATAACCATATACACAAAGATGCAGCGGAAATAATACTTCATCTCATTAATGGAAAATACTAAAATATGCTTACAAACAGAAATGGCAATAAACTAGCTAGGGCGATGGTAGCTTATCTCTGAGAAGAGATGTGATGGCTACATGCCTCTGAACTGTGTTACAATGAGGCTCGAAGGCCTATTTATTGTTGAGAAACAATGGAAAAACCCTTAACATTCCAAAACCTAACCCTAGGAGATGAAACGTCAAACTGTGGGCCCTGTTTGGGGGTAAGTTGGTGCATCAACTTCCCGGGGTCGTAACTTTGCAATATGATCTCCGTTTGACGCGTACAATAGCTCATTAGAAAGATCTATCCGAGCACTATCATTGTTGGAATGGGCAACACCATTCCATCCCATGGACTCGTGTTGCCCCCGGATTCCCCAAAAAACGTCGTTTAGGGCCTCAAAACGGCTCCGGAAGTTCAGGACCCGAAAAACTGCTAAAAATAGTAAGTTGTGCTAAAATTAAGGAAACTGAAAATGCTGAGAAAGACAATGGTGGGGGTCCAGGTGGACTTGGCAGGTGGCCACCAATATCCACCTGGATCATTCCTCCCCCCTTAGGAAGCAATGGTCCCCATTGCGTTGAGCTCCTCCATGAGATGAGGAAACTTCTGCTGAACTTGTTCCCTGGTGAGCCACTTGCCCTGCTGAAGGAGTTGGCCCGCTTTGACAACTCGATACAGTTGGATATTCTGTTGGCGAGTGTTCTTGATCTGTGTGTCCATGATCCGATCAGTTGCAGCTTGTTCCATGCAATCTGGATTTAATTCTGTGGGTTTGAGCTGTTCTGCAATGTCAGATGTGTCTAGCAATGGTGGAAAGTATGGCCGAAGGTGGTCCACATTAAATACTGGGTGCAGGCCAAGGAATGGGGGAATGCTGAGCTCAAATGCATTGTCTCCCATAGCCTTAGTAATGGTGTAAGGACCATATCGGAGTGGTCTCAATTTCCGATAGGCTCCAGTAAGGCGTTCCTTTTGCAAATGCAACCAGACTTTGTCGCCCACCTGAAACTTGTGTGGCACCCGATGTTGATCATGTCGCTACTTGTACTTGGCATTTGATTTCTCAAGAATGTCATGGACCTGCTGGCGAATATGTTGGATGCGCTCAATGAAGCTGGTGGCCTTATCTGTTTCGGACTGGACATGAGCTGAATTCATGTGAGTAGCTGCAAGTGGCATGGCCACATCAATGGGGCATAGTGGCTGGAATCCCAAACCCACCTGAAAAGGGCTATGGCCAGTGGAGCTGTGAAGAGCTCAGTTGTAGCTGTGCTGAACGTAGGGGAGGCTCTCGTCCCATGTGCGTGGATGCTTTGAGTTATACATGCGCAGAATGTGCACAATCATCCTATTGACAACCTCTGTCTGGCCATCAGTTTGAGGATGGAAGGCTGTGGACTTCGTGAGTTTGGTGTCCAGCATTGACCAGAGACTGGACCAAAAGGTTCTGAGAAACCGACTGTCCCGATCTGAGATGATAGACTGTGGGATCCCAAAGTGCACCCACACTCGTTCAAAGAAGAGTTTAGCAGTGGCTTCTGCTGTGATATTCTTCTTGCAGGCCATCATAATGGCCATCTTTGAGAACCTGTCGACGACCACAAAAACACAGTCATTTCCATGCTTAGTGGAAGGAAGGCCTGACATGTAATCCATGGAGATGGATTCCCAAGGTCAACTAGGGGTAGGCAACGGGGTATAGAGGCCTTGCTTCTTAATGGTCGGTTTGGCAATGGCACAGGCAGTACATGATCGGATGTATTTCCCAACATCCTGTCGAAGATTCGGCCAATAGAAATAGTTTTGCAGTACTGCCACTGTTTTCTCGACCCCGAAATGCCCAGCAGCCCGACTGTAGTGTGCTTCCCAAATCATCTTGGCACGCTCACTTGAAGGAACACAGAGGTGACCGAGGTGGCATAATAGGGCATCCTGGAGGTGAAAATCTGCAACCTGCCGACCCTCCAAGAGTGTCTGGTATGTGTGGCCGAACTCTGGGTCGCTTTTGTAGAGAAGTGGCCAATCAGAAGTCTCGTGCCCGCAAGAGTTGAGCACGGTGGTTAGCACCATGATCGGTGGTCGAATGAGGCAATCTGCAACATTATTGGTGCTGCCCTTTTTATACTTGATATTCAAGTGAAACTGTTGCAGGTATGTAGACCACTTCTGATGGCGATCATTCTGCAATTTCCCTTGGGTATGTATGAACTGCAGAGGTCGGTGGTCTGTGTGGATGACTGTTTCCTTCCCCAAAATGTAATGCTTCCATTGTCGGCAGGCCTGTACAATGGAATACATCTCTTTATCATAAGTGGGGTACTTCCGGACTGTGTCTGAAAGTGTTTCACTGTGATATGCCACTGGATGTCCATGTTGAGTAAGGACTGCCCCAATAGCATAGTCAGAGGCATCTGTCTCGACCTCAAATGGTTGTTGTAACTCTGGTAACGCGAGCACTGGTGCCGTGCAGAGGCGATCCTTCAACTCCCTGAATGCCTTCTGTTGAGATTCAGACCAAAAGAATTTTGCTTTCGCCCCGCCCTTGATGACTTGACTCAAGGGCCAAGAAATATGAGAAAATCCCAACACAAACCTGCGGTAGAAGTTGGCAAGACCTAGAAAGCTGCGGAGCTCTGTTAGAGTGGTTGGAGAGGGCCAATCCCGAATGACTTGGACCTTGGCTGGATCGACATGCACCCCCTGTTCATCAATGATGTATCCCAGATACTGAACCTCGGTCATGCCAAAAGTGCATTTCTCCAAATTGGCACATAGCTTGTGTTTCCGCAGTGTTTGGAGAACCTGTCGGATGTGGTGGAGGTGCTCTTCCCAACTCTGGCTGAAGATCAGAATGTCATCCAAGTATACTACTACAAAGGAGTTGGTGAATGGCCGCAAGATGTCATCCATTAGCCTCATAAAGGTTGCAGGAGCATTCGTCAATCCGAAAGGCATGACCAACCATTCGAAGAGGCCCTCCTTGGATTTGAAGGCAGTCTTCCACACATCTGAGGGTTCAATTAGTACCTGGTGATATCCTGACTTCAGATCGATCTTGCTGAAATATTTCGCCCCCTTTAGTTGGTCTAGGAGGTCATCAATCCGCGGGATCGGGTACCTATTACGGACAGTGATCTTGTTCAGCGCCCGATAGTCAATACAGAGTCTCCACGTCCCATCCTTCTTCTGTACCAACACTATCGGGCTCCCACAGGGCGAAGAACTCGGACGGATGTGACCTTTCTGCAGGAGCTCCTGAATCTGCCTCTTGATTTCATTGTTCTCCAGAACGGAGCGCCGATAAATTGGTCCATTGGGTAGCGGCGCACCTGGGGTCAGATCGATGGAGTGCTTGACTTGACAGTGCAGAGGAACCCCTGCCGGGGAGGTGAAGATGTCTTCGTACTCCTCCACAATCTTGTCCATCTGTAGCTGATCAGGTGCTCAAGTCCTAGGTGTTGTAAAAATGCTCAAAATTAAAAGTGCTCAGAACTGGTTCAAAGCTGAATGACTGCAAAGTGCTCATCCTCCCGATTCTGGCGCCGCAAACGGTTCGGAAAACGGTCGCCGTATGAGGGAGATATGGCCAAAACAATATTTTGCCCAAAACATTAGAAAATTGGAATTTAAAAAAAAAAAATTAAAAAAGGAATATTCCGCAGAAGATTCCTTGGAATATTCTAGGGAATATTCCCTCTGCAGCAGACAATCATAGGCCGCCACGTGGCAGGCCCGGAGGGCACCACGTGGCCCCCAGATGATGTCAGCAATAGTATGCGCATGGTTTATAAAATTTTGCAAATTTCGTGGTTTGAACCCCTGACCTATGGTCTATTAACCAGGCGCGTTACCGTTACACCATGTGTTCACATGTGGTTAAAGTGGCAGAAGAAACATTATTAATGTTTGAAATGTGCTGAGCGGGAAAACAAAGGGGGCCAGCTTGCCCACCATATGACCTCAACCTTGGACCGTGGGCTTAACCCAACCGCCAACACAAACTGCTGGCATGAAATCCGAGGCGGCCATTACCAAACATTTATTGTAACTGCAGCTTTGGCGGATTATTTGGCGGTGGCGCCAAATTGGGCGGTCCCGCCATATTTGGCGGGGCTAACTGGACCTTCACTACAGTTAGTTGGAGTTCTTTTAGGGGAAACTGGCAGTCTGGAGTAAATGGCCATAACTTTGGCCCAGAAAGTCGGTTTTGGACGAATTTTTTTTTTATTTTGGATGATTTCGACCTTCTGAAGCCATTGGTGCAGGTCTTACAGCCATCAGAGGTCATTTTCATACGTTTTGAAGCCGTGAAAGTTCTAGGAGCCACCAGGGGCCAGTATTGGGAAGACTGTACAGGGTTGCAGGTATCCATTGGAGGTGATCCAATAGTCAATCCTGAAGGATTCATGTGTTCTGAATCCATTTCTACCATCTATTTCTCCTGTAGATGCTTCTATTCAGCTGTATTTTCAATTTGAGCATTTAATAAAAACAAGGACAAGCCCATTGGGAGGCTTTGGACCCAGCAGACGTAGCCCTGGAGGGGGTGAACTGCTTTATCAACTTCTTGTGCATATGTGGTTGGTTTATTTTTCAGAACAAATTCATTTTTATGTGTTAAACAGTAAACGGAAATAATTCTGCTATGCTTAAATGGATTGTAATCAGCTGAAAAATTCATGTGTTTCATTTCTGCAAGACATGGGAAGCTTTTAAATATGTTTATTTCTGAATTGAATACCTTGCAAACAAATTTCAAGTAGTTTCATATTCAGATCAAGTTGGTATCAGAGCTCAAGGTTTTTGTGCAAAGATCTTCTAATTGTCTTGCAAGTATTGATGCTTACCAGGTTGAAACTTAAAAGAGGGGAAGGACAGTTGACTAGAGAACGAGAGAATCCTCAGTCAAGGAGGGCCAGAGAGCCATCACCTCCACCTTCAATTTCACCCTCAAGAGTCTCAGCAGAAGCTTCAAGGATGTCTGAGCATGGAGGAGAAATTCCTCTAGAGACAGATCCAAGAGAAGAAGAAAGAATCTTCAGAAAGGCTTTCTTAGATCTCACTGAAATGGTGAGGATATTGTACCAAGAAAGAAATGAGAAATTGGCTGGAGAAGGGTCCAAACCTCCACATGAAGGAGAAGGCTCTTCAAGAGGTAAGAAGGATGATGATCATTCCAAGAAAGGACATGGAGGAAATGGTGATCCACTACCCCCATCTTCACCTTCTTCCTCTTCATCTTCGTCTTCTTCTGTTCATAAGCATAGATCCTCTGGAAAAAGTCCTTTTTTAAAGCTTGATGTAAAATTCGAATTACCTATGTTTAATGGTGAAGTGAATGAAGAAAAGCTTGACAACTGGATTAGGCAGTTGGAGGTTTACTTGAGGATCCAAAATATGCATGATGATGCCACAAAGATTCAGTTGGCTTCTTTGAGAATGGATGGAGCAGCCTTGGTCTGGTGGGAGGCCAAGACTAAAGAGGAGATCAAGAAATTTGGTAAGGTTACCTTAACATGGCCTGAATTTCTGTTAGCCATTAAAAAACAGTTTTATCCTCTTGCTCACATGCAGAAAGCCATTATGAACTGGCAAAATTTCAGATAACTTAAGGGTCAGAGTGTCCAAGACTACACCCAAGAATTCAGGAGAAGGGCTCTCTTGTTAGGGGTAGATTTACAGACCCAAGAAACCTTGTTGAAATACATTGGTGGCTTGCATAGCTACCTTAGACACACCATCTTGATGTTTAACCCTACTAGCCTGGACGAGGTTTGTGTCCAAGCTACCCATTTAGAGGCAAGGGGAAAAAACACATTTGAAGAGGGTAGAAACAAGCCCCCAAAGGGGAAAAGCAAAGAGAAAACCTCCAAGGGAAAAGGAAAAAAGAATGCATCTGTCAAACAGGAGAGTGAGAAAGTGATATGTAAACACTGTTCTAAACCAGGCCATGAGGAGAAAAACTGTTGGAAATTACATCCTGAAAAAAGACCTCAATCTAACAAATCCAAAGGGAAACAGAAAACTGTTGCTACTACATCTACACCACAAGATTTAGGGGAAGATTCAGGTGATGAAACCAAAATTACAGCCATGGGTTTGAAAAACTTGAAGGGAAAAGAAATTGAAACCCAAGCCAGCACTAGTACCTCAAACTGCCATGTACAAGCTCCTAATGAGGAAGAAAGAATTGAACTGTTTCATGTGAGGGTGATTTCAAAACATACTAAGATTGACACACTTTTTGATAGTGGGTCACAAGCAAATCTTATATCAGAGGACTTGGTCAAGCAGCTTAAACTTGAGACCGTTCCACATCCGAAGCCATATCCACTTGGATGGATTTGCAAGGATGCAAATTTACAAGTTTCAAGAAAGTGCACATTGCGCTTTGCAATTACTGCACATTTTATTGATACAGTTGAACTTGATGTGGTACCTTTTGATATAACAGGAATTGTTTTGGGAAGTCCTTATTTGTTTGACAGGAAAGCTATCTTTCATCGCCATGAAAACAAGTATCATCTGTTCAAAGATGGCAAGGAGTTCATTGTTAGAGCTCATCGCAAGAAGACAAATATAGCGATGGTGAATGCAGGACAGGTAAAAAGGCTGGTCAATTCAAGTAAGAATTTTGTTCTTCTTATGATTAAGCCCAAGGTTGATGTGAATCATGAGTCATTTGACAATTGTGATCCAAAACTTAAATCAGATCTGTATGATGTAGTTGATGCATATCATGAGATGTTTCAGGAGCCAACAGGTTTGCCTCCTAAGAGGGAGATTCAGCATGAAATCCATTTGCATCCAGATTGTCCTCTTCCAAACATAGGCATGTACCGCATGTCTATTATGGAGAATGCTGAAATAAAGAAGCAAATCAAGGACTTGTTGGACAAGGGTTTCATAAGGCCAAGTACTTCGCCATGTGGGTCACTGATTGTATTGATTCCAAAGAAAGATGGCACTTGGCGTATGTGTGTTGATTTCAGTGCCTTGAACAAGATAACGGTAAAGAATCGTTACCCACTCCCAAGGATAGATGATTTGCTAGACCAGCTGAAAGATGCTCGATATTTCACTAAGTTAGACTTGCGTAGTGGATATCATCAAGTAAGAATTGAAGAAAGTGACATATGGAAGACAGCCTTTAAAACCAAACAAGGACTCTTTGAGTGGCTTGTGATGTCGTTTGGTTTGTGCAATGCACCTGCAACTTTCATGCGGGTAATGGATGATGTCTTGCGTCCTTTTCTTGATGATTTCGTTATTGTCTACTTAGATGACATCTTAATTTTCAGCAAGTCTAGAGAAGATCATGTCATGCATGTTAGAAAAGTACTTGATGTTTTGAAGAAGAATCAGTTATTTCTTAAAATGTCAAAGTGTGAATTTGGAAAGACTTCTTTGGTTTATTTGGGACACATAGTAGGAGGAGGTGCTTTGAGAATCGATCCTGCTAAGATTGAGGCTATTGTGAAGTGGCCTACTCCCAAATCCATAACAGAGGTAAGACGTTTTTTGGGTGCAGCTCAATATTGGAGGAAGTTTATCTCTAACTTCTCTTCTATAGCAGCTCCTATGCATGCAGTGACAAGTGTGAAGAATGCTTTCCAATGGGGAGGCAAGCAGCAAAAAGCTTTCGAATCTTTGAAAGAGAAGATTAGTTCAGCTCCAGTCCTTGCATTACCGGATTTGAGACAGCCATTTGAGATACAAACTGATGCTAGTGATTATGCTATGGGTGCAGTTCTTCTACAACATGGTAAGCATATTGCATTTCATTCTGAAACTTTTAATGGTGCTGTTGTAAATTATCCTACATATGATAAGGAGTTGTATGCGTTGGTACAAAGCGTCAAAAAGTGGAAACACTATTTGATGGGCAAAGAAACTGTTATACATACCGACCATCAGCCCTTACAGTACTTGCAATCACAAAGCAAGTTACAGCAGTCACGACACTTCAGATGGATGGGCTTCTTGCAACAGTTCCATTTGGTAATAAGGTACAAGAAAGGTACTTTGAATAAGGTTGCTGATATGCTTTCAAGGCCTATTATTGGTGCTGTTACTTTACTTAAGAATGATTCCATTGTACATGATAGTTACATAGAACAATATGCATCTGATGATGACTTTAAAGATGTGTATGCTAACTTGAGTAAAGGGAATCATGTAGAGGAAAATGATTATCACATGCATAACAATTTGTTGTTTCATTTGGGCAAGTTGTGTATACCACAGGGGGAGAGGATAAATGTCATGAGAGAAGCTCATTCTTCTCTTATTGCTGGCCACTTTGGTGTGAGCAAAACAGTTGCACATCTACAGAGGTATTGCTATTGGCCTCGCATGGTAGATTCTGTTTCAAGGTTCATAAGAGGTTGTTCATTATGTGCTACAAGCATGTCTAGCAATAGGAAGCTTGGTTTGTATACTCCTTTGCCGGTACCTTCTAGACCATGGGAGAGCATCTCTATGGATTTTGTAGGAGGTTTGCCAACATCTAGAAAGCAGCATGATTATTTATATGTAGTAGTTGATCGTTTCAGCAAAATGTGTATACTTATGCCTTGTAAGAAAACTATAACTGCTGAACAAACTGCTGAATTATTTTTTCATCATGTATGGATTCACTTTGGTTTGCCTACTTCCATTATTAGTGACAGGGATTCCAGATTTGTGGGGAATTTTTGGTCCAATCTATGGGAGATGATGGACACCAAGTTGAAGAAAAGCACTGCTTTCCATCCACAAACAGATGGACAAACCGAAGTTGTGAACAGAACCATTGTGCACCTCTTGAGAGGTTATTGCAGCAAGCATCCCAAGCTTTGGGATGAACATTTGCACTACATACAACATGCTTACAATCGTGCCAAGCACTCCTCCACCAACACCTCACCGTTTGAAGCTTGTTTTGGTTACTTGCCAAAATCACCTCTTGATTTCATTCTTGAGAAAGATGTCGCCATTGAGGGACATAGTGACATTGACAAAGCTCGTTCATTCATTGAAATAATTCAGCAAATACATCAGCAAATTCAAGAACAGCTTGAGAAAAGTCAAAGCAAGTACAAGGAAAGACACGACAAGCATAGAGTCGATCACAAGTTTCAAGAAGGGGATGAGGTATGGCTGTACATTAGTAAGGAAAGAATTCAAGGAGAAGGTAAAAAGTTGAAGCCTATTCGTTATGGTCCATTCAAAATCCTCAAGAAGGTTGGAAATAATGCTTTTCAATTAGATTTGCCTTCCTACATGCAAATGTATTCTGTTGTCAATGTGGAGAACTTACGTTTGTATGAACCTCCTTTGATTGTTGATCATGAAAGTGTTGTTCAGCTGCCATCTATAGAAGATTTCTCACCAGAATTTTTAGATGAGCTGAAAGAAGATACAATCCTTGACAGAAGGACACGCACTTCAAGGAGGGGCAGTGTAGATTATGTTCGGGTTGGTTTCAAAGGCAGCAAACCGAACAAGGCAAAATGGATGGAGGTGGACAGAGTGAGGGAGCTGTACCCTCACCTCTTTAACAGGTAGTTGAAGGCTTTTGGGGTCCAAAAGCTTCCCAATGGGGAGGCATGATCAGGTGCTCAAGTCCTAGGTGTTGTAAAAATGCTCAAAATTCAAAGTGCTCAGAACTGGTTCAAAGCTGAACGACTGCAAAGTGCTCGTCCTCCCGATTCCGGCGCCGCAAACGGTTCGGAAAACGGTCGCCGTATGAGGGAGATATGGCCAAAACAATATTTTGCCCAAAACATTAGAAAATTGGAATTTTTAAAAAAAAAATTAAAAAATGAATATTCCGAAGAATATTCCTTGGAATATTCCAGGGAATATTCCTTCTACAGCAGCCAATCACAGGCTGCCACGTGGCAGGCCCAGAGGGCGCCACGTGGCCCCCAAATGACGTCAGCAATAGTATGCGCATGGTTTATAAAATTTTGCAACTTTCGTGGTTTGAACCCCTGACCTATGGTCTATTAACCAGGGGCGTTACCGTTACACCATGTGTTCACATGTGGTTAAAGTGGCAGAAGAAACGTTATTAAGGTTTGAAATGTGCTGAGCGGGAAAACAAAGGGGGCCA
The DNA here is from genome assembly GCA_031772625.1 of Pinus tabuliformis. NCBI lineage: Eukaryota > Viridiplantae > Streptophyta > Pinopsida > Pinales > Pinaceae > Pinus > Pinus tabuliformis. The sequence continues at coordinate 263,877,847 of CM062819.1, read as the reverse complement.
GCCCCTAAGGGCCAGCCCGCCCACCATATGACCTCAACCTTGGACCGTGGGCTTAACCCAACCGCCAACACAAACTGCTGGCACGAAATCCGAGGCGGCCATTACCAAACATTTATTGTAACTGCAGCTTTGGCGGATTATTTGGCGGTGGCGCCAAATTGGGCGGTCCCGCCATATTTCACTACAGTTAGCTGGAGTTCTTTTAGGGGAAACTGGCAGTCTGGAGTAAATGGCCATAACTTTGGCCCAGAAAGTCGGTTTTGGACGAATTTTTTTTTTTATTTTGGATGATTTCGACCTTCTGAAGCCATTGGTGCAGGTCTTACAGCCATCAGAGGTCATTTGCATATGTTTTGGAGCCGTGAAAGTTCTAGGAGCCACGAGGGGCCAGTATTGGGAAGACTGTACAGGGTTGCAGGTATCCATTGGAGGTGATCCAATAGTCAATCCTGAAGGATTAATGTGTTCTGAATCCATTTCTACCATCTATTTCTCCTGTAGATTCTTCTATTCAGCTGTATTTTCAATTTGAGCATTTAATAAAAACAAAGACAAGCCCATTGGGAGGCTTTGGACCCAGCAGACGTAGCCCTGGAGGGGGTGAACTGCTTTATCAACTTCTTGTGCATATGTGGTTGGTTTATTTTGCAGAACAAATTCGTTTTTATGTGTTAAACAGTAAAAGGAAATAATTCTGCTATGCTTAAATGGATTGTAATCAGCTGAAAAATTCATGTGTTTCATTTCTGCAAGACATGGGAAGCTTTTAAATATGTTTATTTCTGAATTGAATACCTTGCAAACAAATTTCAAGTAGTTTCATATTCAGATCAGTAGCTGCCGTGCAGAGGGACCCCGTTTGGAGGCCGCGGCCACTGTCTTCTTCTTCCCTTGAGGGCGTATCATCAGGAAAACAAATTTCCTGGTTTTGGAAATGATCTTACTGCATTGTTTTGCAGTAATCAAAGAGATGGCGGCAGGTGGTGCTACCTCTGGTATCCTGAACAACTTATTTCCCAATGTAATAATAACAGCACGGGGCCTTGATTCATACACATCATGTTGCTTCCACAAGTATGGTTGTCCTAGTAATACATCACAAACTTCAAGGGGAGCAATGTCACACAATACCTCATCCGTGAAGGGCTTGATGTTGTATGGAAGGCTACACTGCTGGCTCACGCGAAGATCTCGCCCTTGGTGAAGCCACCCAATGGTGTATGGTTGTGGATGTGCTGTGGTCGGTAAGCCCAACCGCTTCACGACCTCTGCCGAAATGAGGTTCTTTTGACTCCCGCTATCAACAATGAACTGTATCGGGGAGCCCTTTACCCACATCTGGGAGTGGAAGAGACGCTCCTCCTCCTCTGGATCTTCGGGTTCATTTTTCTGGATCTTTGCGGTAGCAACAGTGGCGCTGGGATCTGCATCAATGATCTGCTTCCCTTTTTCATACCCCTTATCGGGTTCTGACTCAGAGTCAGAACATGCATTTGATTCTGAAACCTTTAGCTCAGCCACCAGTGACTGCTTGGCCCGACACTCACTTGTGTTGTGAGTGGAGCTCTTATGGAACTCGCACCATTTTCCAGTGTCCTTTCTCGGCTTCGCGGCGTTGCTCTTTGCTTGCAGCTTCGGCTGGTTGTCTTGGGCTGTCCCGCCTTGGCTTTGTCCTTTGTTCTGTGGTTTAGGGGCACCTTTCCCCTACTTTGGATTCACAGATCCAAAGTCTCGCTTCTTTTGTTTAAACTTCTGCTCGACCTTGACGGCATACCGGTATGCTGCGCCGAGCGAGGGGATGTTTAGGAACTGTATTTCTTCCTGGATGTACTTGTGCAGGCAGCCACGGTATTTGAGTATCAAATGTTGCTCCGAATCCTTGATACCCAACTTTGTGTGAAGGGTATGTAAAAGATTGGTGAACTCCGACACGTCTTGGTCCCTTCCCTGCCGCAGCGTGGTCCACTTTATGTATTCATCCTCATAGCTTCCGACAGGGTAGTACTGCTCCTTGATGGCATCCCGGAACGAATCCCAGGTGGGTGCGGCTGAAAATAGTGAGCCAGTACTTTCATCCTTCTGCTCGCAGTAGGTTTCCCACTAGTCCTTGACGTGGGGGGCTGCTTTGAGAAGAGCAAAAACAATCTTTTCCCGACTCGAAAATTCATGAACAGAAAAATAACCCTCTAGCAGATTTAACCATTTATCTATGGCATCGGCGTCTATCTGACCCTCGAATATGGGGATTTCAAAATTAACTTGTACCTTAAAGGGTGTGGCGTTTCCAGAGGAGCTGCTGGAAGCCGATGCGCCGCTTCTGGGTAGCCGCTGAAGGATCTGCGCAAAGCTGTCCATCATCGCGTTCCGTTGTCGCTCGAGCGCTTCTTCGAGCAAGATTTTGATGGGATCTCCTGCCCCCTCGTCTTTCTTCTCGTCCGCCATGGGAGGCCGTCGGGATTTGCGAGGCTAGTCTTGCAAAGGTTCAACCAGTTCAAGCCCTAACTCCTTATATCCCGACCTTGTTGGGGACATGCAAAGAAAAACAGAGAAAAAGCAGACCGCTCTGATACCACTGATCCAGATTTAAACAGGAACGCAACAAATTACAGAGCTAACCATATACACAAAGATGCAGCGGAAATAATACTTCATTTCATTAATGGAAAATACTGAAATATGCTTACAAACAGAAATGGCAATAAACTAGCTAAGGCGATGGTAGCTTATCTCTGAGAAGAGATGTGATGGCTACATGCCTCTGAACTGTGTTACAATGAGGCTCGAAGGCCTATTTATTGTTGAGAAACAATGGAAAAACCCTTAACATTCCAAAACCTAACCCTAGGAGATGAAACGCCAAACTGTGGGCCCCGTTTGGGGGTAAGTTGGTGCATCAACTTCCCGGGGTTGTAACTTTGGCATATGATCTCCGTTTGACACGTACAATAGCTCATTAGAAAGATCTATCCGAGCACTATCATTGTTGGAACGGGCAACACGAGTCCATGGAATGGACTCGTGTTGCCCCCGGATTCCCCAAAAAACGTCGTTTAGGGCCTCAAAACGGCTCCGGAAGTTCAGGACCCGAAAAACTGCTAAAAATAGTAAGTTGTGCTACAATTAAGGAAATTGAAAATGCTGAGAAAGACAATGGTGAGGGTCCAGGTGGACTTGGCAGGTGGCCACCAATATCCACCTGGATCAACAGTAGTCTCCTATTCAGTTGCACATGGAAAATCAACAGAATATTATTCCAATGGGGTGCTTATATGGTGTAACAGTGGACATTGAGAGTGTGAGTACGTTGGCTAACTTTGAAGTCATTGAGATAGTAGATGAGAGTAACCCATACCTTGCATTGCTCGGAATTGACTGGGATATTGATATGAATGGAGGAATCAACTTGAAGAAGCGAAAGATGTTCTTTGAGAAGAAGCCACTCAGGGTAGTAATGCCATTAAACCTTGTTGAAGGAATGTGTTATACTAAACCTATGCGTGACTATGTAGAAAGAGACGATGATCTTGATCAGATATACAAGATAACAATGCGCAATGAGGATTGGATCAATCCTACAATAGACAGATGAATCGCGTGGGATAGGGATAGCTCATGCACCTCAGATTCATATGAAGAGATTGAAAATAGGTATAATAGGCTACATGAATTATCTACGCTCCGCTGCATCATGATGACCAAGTCGCTAAGGTGTGTCTCGACTGAGGTAAGAAACCTTCCACATTGTGATGGGTTGACTGATTTCGAATTTATTTTAGATGAATTTGAATGTGAAGTACCAGAAGAGCATTGATTCCAGGAACTAGAATTGGCATTGTGTGCTACGCCTGCCCATTGGTGGGGTACACATAAGGATAGATTTTTTGGATGGAGAGAATATCAGAGAATGATGAAATTACAGTTTAGGTACGCTAATACCAGGATGATAGAAAAATATAGTGGAAAGGATGATCCGTGTGATCATTTAGCACAATGGACTAAGTCTTGGGGAATAGAACCACAACCAGAGTGGGTGCATATATTTTGTCATACGTTAGATATGATCCCAATGAACTGGTATTTGGAGATAGAACTTCACAATGGGACTGATGAATGGGACATGTTAAGGGAGATTTTTCTATTATCCTTCAACTTTGAAGATGGCTTTGAAAGCATTGATGAAGCGTTGCAAGAAATAAAAGAATCTATATTCAAAATGTTGAAGGAAGCAGTAGAATGGACTCAGCCATACTGGAGTACGCAGTTGCGTCATGTTTTGGAATGTTATAATGTGACTACCAAAGAAGAGGATGACCCGTAGAATATTACCATCCCTAAGACTAAAGGAAAATGTGGCGTCGAAGGACCGAAGGTAGCAAACCTAGATATATCAAAGTCTCTTAAAACTCAACAGGTAAACATTGGGTCTAAAGAAGAACCCAAGTTCACAAAGATAGGAGATTCTTGGGATGAAGATATGGTTGATAAGGTAGTTGAGCTGATGCATGAGTACCAGAACTTATTTCCCACGAAGTTTTCATATTTGAAAGGGATTGTTAGAGATTAAGGCGTTATGAATATTACATTGAAAATGGATGTGAAGCCTATTAAGCAGCGACCTTATTGATTGAACCCAAAGTATAAGGAAAAGGTGTGCCTAGAATAGGATAAGATGTTGGAAGCTGCCATTATTGAGCCTGTAGAAGAATCTGATTAGGTAGGCCCAATGGTGGTCCAAGAAAAGAAACAGAAGGGCGAAATTTACATTTACGTAGATTTGCGAAAGTTGAATGATGCATGTGTGCATAACCCATTTTCGACATCGTTTACTGACAAATTATTAGAGAATTTTGGCAAACAGGAAGTGTATTCATTTACTTATGGATCTTCAGGTTATCATCAAATAAATATCGCGCCCGAGGATCGACGCAAAACAACCTTTGCATTGGAGTGGGGCTGCTTCCAATATACAGTAATGCCATTTGGATTGAAGAACGCGCTTGCAATATTTTCCCAGGTAGTGATTGCGGCATTCAAGGAACTTATTCATAAATTTATAGGAATGCATTTTGATTATTGGACCATGTTTGGGTTGGTGAAGCACCATTTTGTGAGTCAGCACCTCATGCTGGATACATGTTGAAGATACCAGATTGCACTGAACTTGAAGAAGTGTATATTCTATGTCCTTTTGGGATTTTTCTAGGAAACGTTGTATGTAAGCAGGGATTGATGGTGGACCCTAAGAAGATCGTCATTATTGTGAATTTGGAACCCCCTAGGAACATGAAACAATTGCGCGTGACATTGGGACATACTGGGTACTACAGGAAGTTTATCAAGGTGTATGCATAGATAACTGTGCTGATGGAGTAATTATTAAAAAAGGATGCAATGTTTTACTGGGATGAAGACTGTTAACACAACTTGGATTTCTTGAAGGAGAAGATGGTGACAACTCCTATTTTGGTGTTTCCAGAATGGAAAAAGGAGTTTCATGTGCATGTTGATGCTTCCTACATTTCACTAGGAGCAGTTTTAACACAAGCAAGAGAGGAAAAGATTGATCATCTAATAGGTTTCGCGAGCGGGAAGTTATCCAAAGCTTAGAGGAATTACTCCACCACAGTGTGTGAAGGGATGGCGATGGTTTATGTGCTATAAAATTTCAGGTATTATTTGTTGGGTGGTCACTTCAAAATGTATACAGATCACTCCGTGCTGAAGTACCTGATTAATATGCATGTGTTTGGGGGGAATATTTGCATATGTTTGCTATTATTCTAGGAGTATGACTTCGAGGTGATTGTGAAGCCTGGAAGGATGAATGGAAGCCCATACCATCTGTTAATGATTGAAACAGGCAAGGAACCAAGTAGTTTGGAGGAAGGAATGTCGGATGTGCATCTCTTTACAGTGCACGTCGCGGACGACCACTTTGCCAAAATTATTTAGTTTTTAACTACAGGAACAACTCTAGAAGGCTATTCCACTCAACAAAATAAGGAGTTAGTAGTTCACGCTACCGATTTTTCAGTAATTGTAGGTCATTTGTATAAGATCGGGTGGGATGAGATATTTTAAAGGTATGTTCCAGAGTTTGAATGAATGAGTATCCTAGATGAAGACCATGGGGGAGTTGTATGAGGCCACTATGCAAGGAAAGTGACTGCACAGAAGATTTTACACACTAGGTTTTGGTGGCCAATGTTATACAAGGATTATAAGGCATACTATAAGGCATGTGATGCTTGCCAAAGGACAGGGTAGCCTTCACGGAGGGATGAATTTCCTTTAAATATCCAAGTTTCGTTGCAGGTATTTGAGAAATGGGCCAATGAATTTATAGGTCCCATACAATCGTCAAGAAAGAATACAGGGGCGCGGTATATTATTACTATGATAGAGTATTTAACCAAATGGGCAGAAGTGCAACCTGTGAGGGATTGTACAATTGACACTGCTGCGAAGTTTCTCTTCAAATATGTCTTAACAAGGTTTGGATGCCTGAAGATTTTGATGAGTGATAGGGGTACACATTTTTTGAATGAAATGATTAATGCGATGTTGGAAGAATTTCAGGTATATCATCAGAAGAGCACACCCTATCACCCACAGGCGAATGGAATGGTGGAACCTTTTAATAAGATTTGGAGCATGCATTGACAAAGGTATGCAACACTCAGAGGAATGACTGGGACGTGCACATACCTACTGCATTATGGGCTTATAGGACGACTTGCAAAAAGTTAACAGGAAAAATGTCATTTAGGTTGGTCTATGGCATGGAAGTAGTCATGCCGATGGAGAATATTGTGCCAAGTTTAAGGATTGCAGCCTTGACTGAGATGGCAGACCGTGAGACCTTGGAAGAACGGCTCGCGCAGATCATGCAGTTAGATGAAGACTGCTTCCTTGCTGGAATTCATCAGTAAGTGAATAAGGAACGCGAGAAGGCATGTCATGATCGACGTATTAAGCTGCGCACATTCAAGGTGGATGATTTGGTGTTGTTATATGACAACAAGTTCATAAAGTTTCCAAGAAAATTTCAAATGCATTGGTTAGGGCCATATGTTATTAAGGAGATCACGGATGGTGGCGCAGTTCAGCTCACGAAGCTGAATGGGGAACCATTCCCTAGCAAAGTGAACGGAAGTAGGCTGAAGCTATACACATGGGATGTTGACCATGCGCGATGACTATATGGCAGCAGGACAATCTCAGTAATCCAGGCAGCTCTAAGAGATTGCGGGACTATAAACTACGTTGTCTCATGAGGTGAAGAACGTGGTAGAAAGGTTGCACCACTGATGACAGGGGTACGACAGGCGAAGCTACAGTGGATGAGCTGCGCCATGGAAGATGGTGTCACACATATGGGCCAAAACTAGCCATTGAGGTTACTATTCACAATTTTATGGCCAACAATCAGTTAAGAGGAGCAGGTAGGTGCTATTTATGGCAAAAATATTTGAATATCTACCACCAAAGAGGCATTTATTATCATATTTTGGGGGGAACGATCAGATTCGAATTAAAAAATGCCTATAAATCTCGCATATTGGACCACCGAAGAACACTTTGCATTCTGAGACTTGTCTAGGCGACTTGTTGTCTGAAGTTTATGAGTCGTCAGTTCTGGGAGGATTTTGTGGCAAGCACAGCATTTGCTTCGTTACCTACAGGGAACCAAAAGGCCATTCTATAGCAGATGACTACCACCAACGCCGCCAAAGTTGTGAGTTCTGAAGTTGTTCTATCTGACACACCAAGCCCTAAGATTTCAAGTGTGGAAGCTTCAACCCCTGTTCCTACCGCGTCGAGGTTGCTAAGGCCACAACAGTCCATCGCAAAAGCAAAACAACCAACCGCAAAAGAGAAACAACCAGCCACAAAAGAGAAGCAGAAGAAGTCGGTGCCAGTAATAATGTCACTAAGGAAGAATCTGGAGGTACAACAGAAGCAGAAAAAAGACAAACAGCTCAAGAAAGTAGTGGATTTAAAAGAGGAGGAACACCAAGGTGTCGAAGAACTAGATGTTGAAGAAATTGAGCCTATCTCAAGGCTTCCTAACTATATCCCTCCACGGAAGGGAAGACCAAGGACCCAGATTCCAAAAAGTTCGTGGTGTCGACTTCCCTGCTACCCGAGCATGTCGAATTTGAAGGTCCTAGGTTAGTGCGCATTCCGGTATTGAAAATGTAGGATTGGGACCTCGCGGACCATGAGAATTTCTTTCATTTAGCAATTACCCACAAATATTTGTCGAAGATATATTATGAATTAATGGGGGTTACATAGTTGGATCCCATGAAGTGCGTCCACGGAGTTGAGCAGGCAGGGTTGCTGAACATGCTCTTAGTGTTGCATTATCATTGCTTCGCTATCAATACGGTGTGTGTGCACCAGATCCTCGCTCTGGTGCACAATGAGTGTCTATGGCTTGGGTAGCCCATTCCAATAACGACATGTTGATCCATAGGATAATGAAGCTGCCTCACAAAGGAGAAAACCCTCCCAAGGAGTTTGGAGGAAAAATTGGGGAGAATGACTTAGTTGACAAAATGAAGAAAGAATATGGTCTTGTGAAAAATTCACATGGATAATCTATCCTTTTAATTCAAGAATAGGTAGTATAGTTTGTTTCCCTGATTCTTGCGGGAAATATCATCAGGAAGTTCTGCGTGGATGAAGTTCTAGTGACGGTAGTGTCACTTGCAACACAGTGCATGAAGGGTGTTCAGTATAATTGGGCCACATATCTGTGCCAGGAGTCCTTCGCAAACTGCCAAGAAGCCCAAGAAGAAAGTAAGTTATTCCACTATGCATGGTTATTATTGTCTATTGTGTTAGTTGCGTGGAGGTTGTCGGAGGACAATCAGGTTCCCCTGCACAAGGAATATTTACCCGAGGCAGCGTGGTTTGCCTCGCTGTGGTCTACAAAGGATCCCAAATGAGTCAGGGAGTAAAATATTTTTTGGGTCTTGATGGAGATGGATCTTCAGATGGTGGTTAATTAGCGGCCAAGGTTGTCCCCAACCTTGTTCGAATAATTGATGGCCTATGCGGAGTTTAAGGCTGACTTCCACAATGTGTCAATCAGAGCGAGGAATGACCCAGAGAACACATGGCACATGTTACCTTATTTGGTATCTGAGAGAGATGTGCAAGAAGTTGTGGGGTATTGGCTAGGATAGGGGTACAAACCCACAACACTTGATGTGGGAACAAGCAAAGGTGCAGAGAGCTCTATTGTGTAGAAGCAGAAGGATGTCGCTCAGAAGGTCGCATAAGCCTTGGCTAAGTAGAAGAAGAAGGAAGATGCTAAGGCAACTGCGGAGAGGGAGTGAATGCAGAAAGAGCATGATGTCAAAGAGGAGGCAGAAAAGGAATGACAGGATACAGAGGAAGGTGAAAAATCATCTTCGCATCACACTGACAAGCAAGATTTGTCAGAGCAGGAAGGAGGCCATGGTGAGGATCAGAGCACTCCTTTCATCCTGAAGAGATGCGGGCAAGAATAGACAGGTAAAAAATAGAAAAACACAAGGCATACAAGAAGACGCATCTTGACCCAATGGTGCCGACGACGGTGATAAAGTGCGAGATACGATGATGGGGGTTCTGCGACAATTTGAGCAGAAATATATGCAGACGTTGGGGAGCGTCCAAAAGGATCTACACAAGTTGAAGATCCAGACAAACAGGATCCAGGCAGGCCTCGGGGAAGCAAATGGAGTGCAAGCAAGCTTGACACGAGGCAGTAGTGCAGTGGCGGAGCTAAAATGGACTTTGGACCTCAGAGTCATTCCATTGCCAGAGGGGTTAGTCCGCGCATAATCATATGAGGATTGCGTTGTGATCAATATAGGGAAGGATATGGAACTGAATTTGGTAGTGCTGCTACTCTAGAGCCTCCACGCACTGCATCTGGGGGTCTCAGATGAGTTGAGAATCAGAGAACAATGTGCCCTCACTGTTGTCAGGGAATTTAAGGTCAACAACGAATAGTTGTTCGCGGAGAAAACTGAGGCACTGAAGTAAAAGGAGGAGTTGCAGACACGACAACAGAGCCTAGAAACAATGATTGAGTAGGCCTACAAGTCAGTACCTAAATTGAACATACTAGAGGATGAATCAGCCTCAGCTAAAGTGAGGAAATTGGTTGCCGCAGTACGTGCATCAATGGTGGAAGTCGGTAGGGTGACTTTTGATTTCCAGATGAAAATAATAGAGTTGCAGTTGAATTTGTAGCCAACGACTCTACCAGAGGTTCAGGAGTAGTGTGGTGTAGTAATCAAGGAGGGAATGAATACATTAGATACCACAGTCAATAACTGCTCCTCGATGTTTGATGTTGCGATGGAATTATGGACGAATATGCAGGAGGACCCAAACCTGTAGATGCTGAACACAGATGTCTGAGTGACTCAGCGGTAGTATGATGAGGTTCGAGTGATTGCGCATAATTTTGTGCCAACTCAGCGCCTCACGAAGTTACAGGAGGGAAAGCAACTACTAACATAGGTGGAGAACTTGCAGAGGAAAGAGGCCTTGCTAAAGGCCAGATTGCAGTCGTGGCTAGAGGAATATTATAAGCTTACTCTGTCACTTCAGGAGAAGCTCAAGGGGCTACAGCAGATGCAGAGGACCATGCGCATAGCAATGGGAGGGCCAACAACAGAGAAATTGGTCAAAGAGGTACAACAGGTAGCAGCACAGAGCACTGTTGAAGTTGCAGTGATGCGGGTTGAGTTGGGTGGTCTTTGCAACAAGATCGTGGTGGCATCTGAGTGACTCGAGGGTGAGTGATGATCCTTGTGTTGGGGGCCTGTTAGAATAGGGTCCCTAGGGTTAGTTTTGGAGTTAGTTAACCCAAATTTTGTATATGTTTTTGTAAAAGATGTAAATTCTCCGCGATATGTGGATGCGTAGTGCGTAGATAGATAGGTGTCAAAGGGGTCTTAGCCCCTTATTTGGATAGATAGTTAAGTCAGTTTTTGAGAATCACCCATGGTCCAAAAACCATGGTATTATATGAAGGAAATCTATAAATAGTTGAGTCATAGTGAGACTTAGATATAACTTTTGATGGAGAATTGGGTATGCTGAAGTGTTTTTGTTATCTTGGGCAAGTGCTAAGGCAGGAAGGCTATGCTTCCTGTACTTAGGTGAAGAAGGGAAGGCTCCTATAGCTGAGTGTGCAGGAGGCTTGGGTAGAGTCTGTAGCTGAGTGCGTAGACCCCTGCAACTGAGTGTGTAGGGTAGAAGAATCTATAATCTGAACATTGAAGATAAATTAAGATATCTTTTGAAGAATTATTGTGTATTTCTATTGAATCTATTTATGTTATATGTTTTCATGAAATAATGAATGAATGTTGCGCAAAATCACAGGGTCAGCCTTCTTAATACATGATTTAAGTAGTTATCATGTTTTTCGAAGATAATAGTTAATTCTACAATGTTTTTTGAAGAATTGAATAGATCTTCGCGAACTCAGATCTAGAGTTGTTTATTGATGCGCGAAAATAGATAAATCATCGAGTTAAGGTCTGCAAGGATTGATCGTAGACCTTTGCTAAGGTATAGAAGCCATTTTAACTTAGTTACAACAACAAGCCTTAGAAGGATACCATTCTGCCCAAAGACAGATTTGAACTATCAGAGCCTACAAATCGTTTATAACATGTCCCTAGATGCAGAAATGTGGTTCTAGCATCCCCCAATACTACTTTGGGTGACACTGAAACCTGTGCTACGTAGTTTGTTGCTGAAAGGGCCAACAATTATGGTTTTATTAGTTGGCATGAACAACTCTGAACCTGGGTCAAGCCCCCTTCAACCAACATGAACAGCGAACAAGCTACATAATCCGCAGGGTCTTCCAAGGTATCATAGAGATCTTTGAAGGCAGCGAAGTGCGTAGGCCAAGTTCTTCTCCCTTCACCTTCATATGTGTATTGTAACAAATCAAATCATTACAGAAATCCTTCGGGATTTCAAAGTCATTTACATAAGACATACATCTTGGAGGACAAATTGTATAGTTAGTCATGAAAGATGTGTAAAGATTAAAAACATACTTTGAGGACTCATCTTGTCATCTGGCCCTCCTTCTATCACCATAAATGTTGATGGTGCTAGACCCGCCAACATGTCAAGGGATCTCCCTAGTAAGAAGTCCCAACTAGACCTCATACCATATGGAGTAGGAGTCCCAGTAGTGGGTATTAAAGTTATCCCTTGACTGCGATAACACACAGAGGTAAGTAGGATATATTTTCTAGAAGCAAGGGTGAGACCTTGCAGTAAGTCAAGAGAGACGCATGGGGAGGTTCTAACACACAAAGAGGGAAAGAAGTGTGTCCCTTAGAATCTTGTAATAGTACGCAGCCTGAAAGGAACACACAAGTTGAAAGACAGTAAAAACTGGAAAGCAGAATAATCGACAATCCAAAGTTATGAGTTAAACCAATAGCACGCTTCAATAAGATTCATACAATCACGTACATAATGGTCCATACATAAATGCGTAAGTTAAAACTACATATATTTCTAAAGTAACCAGAATAGTCGAATTACAATAACAACATATGCATGAAACATGTTGGCTCTGTTATATTATATAAAGTGAAAATTCCATCCATACATACAACCATGGCAGCCACTAGCCCCAATAGTGGAATGTTACAGTCAATGTCACCTACTCCTCCAAAGAGACGTACTCTCTCTACACTGTGGAGAAGCCAAGGCTTGTCACAATACTCTCCAAGCCCTCTCTAAGCGATGCTTAGAAAAAGCTTGGCTCCCCAAAAGCCTCTTCTATGAGTTATAAGGTTCTATTTATAACAAAGGGTGGGGTGACCCTTGACATTCCCCTTTGTGACTCTTGGAATACCCTCATGACTCTTCAACTTCAGTACATAACTCTTTACATTACATATGACTGTTCGCATTCCACTAATGACACTTGTAATTTCACTTTACATCATGTTTACAAAAATGATACATTTTCCACATATACCCATGTGGGAAAAAAATAGTTTTGAGTCAGTCAAACAAGAAACCACTAAGACTCGAATGGTTGTGGAAATTCCAACTCATCGACCTCCTCTCTGTGATCCTCGGTGACGAACTAATTCCATGCTTGGTAGTGCAAAATGGTGTCCGCATATTCTTTGATGATTTATTTATGGAAACAAACTCCTGCCTCCATTGCTTCCAGGTACACTGATTTGGAACCTCTGTCCAACTCGTCCTATAACATGCACAACTTCGTTCTGACCAAGGCCAGACCAGCGATGTACATACACATGTTATATATGCTGACTTGAAAATCTACACTGGTGATCATGAGCATCAACTGATCAAAGTACACATCGAGCTCCAGTCTGAATTGGTTCTTCTCTTTGGCCTCGGTGAGCATACTAATCGACGGGGTGCCATACTTTCTCACCACCACATCCAAACTCCTATACAGCTGTGCATATGAAGCCTCAACACTAGTGATGAGCGGCAAAAGTTCCTCATAGTTCTAGATCAGACTCCAGATGCATGCTTTTTCCAACTCTACCTATAGATTCATCATCTTGTGCAAGTCAAGCATGGCTCCCTTGTACCTCATTGTCCATGTTTGTACATGATCAACTGTGGCATGTATATTTGTGAGTGTTCGTGTTATCTTATGCAGCATTTTTTATGACCATGTAGATGGACAACTTCCTTATGCATGGTGACGAACCTGTCATACAATCTCTACATAATTGTCTCAAGAGTCAATGCTTCAGAAAGTATGGATTTCTTCATCTCTCCTCTGGCGGATCCTATTGATTGTTCCTCTCTCTGCTTGGTTGACTGTAACTCCTTAGACATGCGCTCATTTTCTACTATCAATAACTTCACACTCAAGCTTGTGTCTTTAGCATAAACCTTTGTAGCATCAGCCTAGGTAGCTAGATGTCTTCGTACATCTGACACAATCGCATGTTCTTCAAAGTTTGCAGGTGATGCATGATCGTATGGGGTGTGCACTCTACGTGCTTGCACAACTCTATGTTGTGACTCATCAAAGGTTATGTTGTACACATCTATCTCCGAATTGTCCTCAAGGAGAATGGTATCCCCTTGTTCACTCAGGACTTGCTCTGTTGTTGGATGTGGTGAAGCTTATAGGGTGACCTCGGTTGCTTTCGGCATGAGGTGGGTGTCCTGATCCTGTTTCGGCTACTTCGTCTCCATAGCCATTTGTTCTACTATCGGTTCATCCTGTGAAGCATGTCCCTGTTCCTGCGGTTTCTCACCCTATTCACCATATGTTGTTGGTTGAGAGTCTTCAACTTGTATTGGCATGGTTTGTTGTCTGTGTGCCTTACACTTCCTCTTGTTCTTGTTTATGTTCATGTTCCTGTTCCTATTCATGTTCTTGTTCATGTTCCTATTCATGTTCCTGTTCATGCTGCGCTTCCTTCTCTCTTCTGCGTAGCTCTTGTTCTTCTTTGAGTTTCTGTTGTACTTCCTGAAACTTCCTCTTTGCTTCTACCAGCCTTTGCTTCTCCCTCCATTAGGGGAATATTGAGGTCTAAAATGGGGCTCCTAAGGAAATTATAAAATAATAGTGGAAATAATAAAATAAGATTAGATTACATCATCTAATTTTAGAGGCAAAAAAAAACAAAAAAAAAACTACTTTTTCAACACGTATTTTCAACTTATCTCCCTAAGGTTTTACTCAAATTTCGAGCGGGAGTACTCGTTGGATGCAAAATTTGATTCCTCATCCAAGGAGTACCCATGTTGCATACTTTTGATGGATCCTACTACATGAAAAATGAAAAATGTGATTGCAATCACGATTTTTCTTGTATTTATCATTTTTCGTGTAGCAAGGTCCATCAAAAGTATGCAACATGGGTACTACTTATATGAGGAATTAAATTTTGCATCCAATGAGTGCCCCCACTCAAAATTTGAGTAAAATCTTAGGGAGATACGTTGAAAATATGAGTTTAAAAAATAGTTTTAATATTTTATTATTTTTTAATATTTTTACTTTTTTACTCCAAAAAATGTGAATCATCCCCCATGGTTGACATCATCATCTTGAATCCTATTGGTTCTTATAAAGTTTATTTTGGTTGTACATTTTTCTTAGGAGGCCCATTTTAGACCTCAAAATCCCCCTAATGTTTCTTTATGCTATCCTCTTATTGCCTCGTTGCATCTATCTCCAAAGATACCTTTTCCACAAGTGGATCTTCCTTAAACTAGTAGCTTTTATCTGTCTTTGTGCTCTTGGCAATCTACCTCTTACCTCTGTCTTGCATAGGTTTGTTGCCCACTGATGTTGTTGTTGTTGTTGCCTTGAGTGCTGCTAACCACTCTACTGCCATGCTGACCGGTTCATTGAGCCTAGAGGAGTTATAACAATATCTCCATGGCTCTTCCTCTAGCCAATAACATGCCCCGTGGATCCATGAATAGTGCACTCTCACACAGTGGTACCTGCATAAGCCATGTGGGTCATATAGATCGAAACCTCTGGTGCTAAACTTAAACTTCTTGAATTCTTTGACCTCAACATCCACTTCTTTCAAACTTCTGATTAGGTAAAATCCAATTCGCAGAGGAAGCATAGGCCATGGTGCCTTCTTATTCCTATGAAATCTAGCTAATAACCCTATTGAGATGTGGTATTCAACCTCCTACATGACCAACTATTTTGTGGTAAACCTCGGCAAGAGATGCAGAGCTTTCTTAACGATGTACATCCTAATGAAGTCACCATTAGGTGAGACATACCAATCTGCAATGTTCAACAGCGCCTCCATTGATGCTTGGGACATGCAAGGTGAATCTTGTTCAAAGATTATCGTGTACATAGGGGAAATGAAATAGTCAGATATTCTAGCCATTACTCCTCGATAGTTGTAATCTGGGAGCAACTTACAATATACATTCACAACATTTTTTGAAGGTGTCAATGCCCAACCCATGCTAGGAAATTGTTGAGAGACACAGATTGCATCAAGCAGGTAAGCAAAGATGAAGAACCTTGCTTTCTAGTCCTTGGGCAGACTCCAACCATTGGATACATGCACTTTTCAGCTGGAGAGCCAAAATGTCGAACCAGTGGAATAGTTTTCCTTCACTTTCCAACTGATCCAACACAACAACCCAACTTTGCAGGAAGGCCTCTATACTCCCTTGGCCATACAAATGACATGCGAAGATGACCAAGAATTGGTATGCCTTCCTAAGTGTCTTTGTATTGTATATCTGGTTGGTTGTTGTCCTGAAATTTGTTGTCTCCCTTACCCAATGCTTCAAGATGTCTCTTGTATTCATGTTATTGTTGGGAGTGTAGAACTATGCATCCATCCTGCTCACCAGTAGTGGAAAATGATACATCTTCTAATAATCTTTCGTCCTAAAGTAAGAAAG
The DNA here is from genome assembly GCA_031772625.1 of Pinus tabuliformis. NCBI lineage: Eukaryota > Viridiplantae > Streptophyta > Pinopsida > Pinales > Pinaceae > Pinus > Pinus tabuliformis. The sequence continues at coordinate 263,861,404 of CM062819.1, read as the reverse complement.
ATTTTCTCTATTGGCACTGCTCAGTATCATCATCTCAAGATTAGTGTGTGAGACAATCCAGTGGATCACATCTGCACATGGGAATACGAGAAACCTACATGCAACCTTGTACAATCCTGACTTATGGATGTTTACATAGACTTGTCAGTCCTCTAGATTCTCCTCAAAGCTACTTGTGAAAATAGTGTTGATGTATTGACATGTGATATTGATGCCTTTCTCAATGAACATTTGTGTGTCTATGTACATGGGAAATCTCATAAACCCCTTCTCAACCACATCCCTAGTATTGCTTTCAACTGTGTCTTTTGATCCAGTTGTCTTAAAGGCCATCATACTTGTACTTTTGAGAAGATGCTCAAAAACCTATGGTGCCTGGAGATAGAGAAGACACTCAAGGCAAGAAAATGTCAGCTGAAACACACCAAGTAACTTGAGTCAGGCAACAAATTCATGCCTGCAAGGCAAGATTGTGCAACATTGACTTTGGGAGGCTGGGAGATTGTCTGTTGGACTACACATTATGCAGTCTTAGTTTCCAATGAGGCTTACTGCTGACTAGAACTGCACAATGCGTAGTCCAGTGAGACTAACTGCTAACTGAAATTGTGCAATGCACAAAACAGTTAGGATGGGTTGTTGGTTGGAACTGTGAATTGCATAGTTCCAGTGGGCAAGACTGCACACTTCCTTCCAGGATTGTGCAAAGGACAGTTGGGAGCCAGTGTGGTCAGCCTCTATGCAATTCTTGGAGGCAAGGCAGAGCCTTGATTGCCAGGAATGTGCAGAGCATGCTGCGAGAGACAAGATTTGGGCCAAGACAATCCATATCTGTCTAATGGAAACCTAAATGTTTAAGAATCAAGGGAAATTAGGTTAGTGTGATTCTTCTTGACTTCATAAGAATTTGTGGATTCTTTTTTACTTTTCTTGTTAGCTTAATATTCTTCTTATTAGTAGTAATGCATGTGTGTGTACTTCATCAAACTGCTACCAAAAACATAAGAACAAGAACATAAGATGTTGGCTCTCTACCAGGGCCAAAACCTCTCTTCTCTTGAGTGGAAAACCCTTTGGATAGTTTCTCTTATTGTTGCTTCTTATTGATCAATTTCCAAACCCTAGACTCTTGACTAGAATGTCCTCAAAGCACAAGTCAAGTTCTTCCTCCTTTCTTCACTTTGTTCTCTGGCACTTCCTTCTTCCGGCACTTCATTTCCTGGCACTTTGTCCTCCTTCCAACTGTTGTTAGATCTTGTTTCACTTTCTCTAGAAAAGATACCTTTGATGACACCCTTTCCTTATGATTATCCCTTGCTTCTCTTCACCAACCAACGAACTTGTAAGAGTGTAATGGGAGGGTTGTTATGATAGCATAGAAAACCTATTGCTCCTCACTTGTGTGACTATAATAAGCTATAGAACAGCCTTATTACCTTCAATTTTCTTCCTTGTTTTTTTGTTTGAGTGGGACGCCCTTTAGGCCTATATTTCTATTCTAAATGATGGGAGATATGATGCTAATATACTACTATTTTTATGACCACGGGCAGCCTTCCCTTTTCTTGCATATGTGACTATAACTGCCCTATAAATGGTCCTCTTGACTTTGGTCTAGGCTTCACCTTCTTCACTGCACTTGAAGACCACTTCTTCGTACTTCTTTACCCTTTACTCGGATTCCTACCTTCGTGGATTTCAAAGGTAATCCTTGGTGTTGTAATGGAGTAGACAACCTCTATACATAGAGGTTTTTCTCTCCTTTTAGGCCTACTTGAAGGCTAAATAGAAGACTGCAGGCCGACTTGATATTTATAATTTGAATTTCTTCTTTTGTATGTGTCATTTCATGGAGGAGACTTGTTTACTTTGCTTGGAGGTATTCTCTTGTCTCTAATACATAAAAATACATGGTGTAACATGCCCTTAAGGTCTTCAAAGATTTTCTTTTGACTTCTTGACTCACCTATAGCACTTAACATGTGTTGGACCTATTTCAATGAGCAAGAAACTCATTGACATATATTATAAAAATAATATTTTTTCTTTAATAGGCAAAAATATAAAAAATACATTTATGAAGACCGAACCTAGTTACATTTACTTCAACACTCCCTATTAACTATGGAGGTACTCATACAACATTACAAGGTGTTTGGCTATGTTTCAATCTTGAAGAATTCACATAAGAGAAATCGAATTGTCAATCCATCTCTTATAGCATCATAGTAATCAATATTGTCCACAACAAGGCCTTGACTAACATATCTATCTCTCAATAGATTAGAGCACAATGTTGGTTAGACCAATAACTAACAGACACATTATTCATTGTCTCTCAAGGTACATACCCACTCAGGTGTTCATTGAGTATGACCTTATAGGACTATTCTTATCTTGGGTGCCCAGCCCCAAACAATATCGGTCCTCTTTCCTACTCTTTTCTTGGATGCCCTATGCATCCTCAAAGAGTATCGGATGTCATATGATTACCCAATCCTCCCATTCTTTCTTCCCAAGTGAAGACAAGAATGTTGTGTCTATCTCTTCCTCTCAATTGAGGAAGACTTGACCAAGTATCCTCTGACAAGGTACTTGTCCAAGTTCCTTTGTAATTGGAAAATTTTTATAACTCCCTCTTAGATAGGGACTTTTCCATTCATCAGCAACTTCTTCTTCATGGGTCCTCTAGCTGCTTGATCTCCTTCCTTCCTTTGATGTCACTAAGTCTTTGGTCGAACTTTTTCTTGGTATGGCACCATCCATTGATCACTTTCCTTCTTGGTTTGTCATGTCATTTCTTCCTTCATGGAAAGTGGCATTCTTGTCATATATCAGGTTTTGTTGTCATCTAGTCATTCCTTTTCATCTTGTCTATGCTTCAAACTACTCTTCACATGGATGCTTCTTTTCTTGTTTCAATGCTTTGATCTAGTAGCCCTTCATGACTTCATCCTGATATTGCTTCAACATTAAATGGTGCTTTTTTTGAATGAATTCTTCATCATGACATATTCATAGAGTATAATCAGTGATCTACACCTATCATATATCAAAGGCCTTCATAGGGGTCAAGGGTCCTTTGATATTTTTCTTCCTTTGTCAGAGTTTTCATGCCTTCTTTCAAGAGATGTATTCAAAGTATCTTGTCAGATAATGATTATTTGTGATCATGGCATTCTGCACATGCTTGATCTCTTTCTTCATTTGATTCTTCATGGATAGATTGATCAACCACCTTTTGCTCCTTGTGAGAGCAATTCGTCATTGCTTGCTTCTAGGACTAGTCAGAATTTCTTCTTTCTTCTTAGTCAGTAACCTTATACTCTTTATGTGATTATTTCCTTTTGTTGACCTTAATTGCATTGTAGTACATGCCTTCATGCATTTCATTGGTGAAAGAGATTCTTTCATACTTGATCATGTCATATAACTAGTCCCATGACTCAATAATATACATATAATAAAATGACTTAAATTTGATGCATACATACCTCATCTTGATTCTCCTTTGATAATATTAACTTCATTTGGTTGTCTTTGGTGTGGCCCTTCCTGCTTCATCTTAGCTTGCCTGCATATCATCCTTTTTCTTGAATCCCATGAATGGATTCCCAATTAGAAATCTGCTTTTGTTTATGAATCTTCTTTTGAAGATTCCATCATAGGATCTTGAAGACCCTTACCTTGCAAATGTTGCTTTCCTTTTGATGATGGAGGTCTCCCAAGAGTCTTAATCATGACCAATTTTATTTCATTGTGGATGAGGTCCTATACTAGGTATGCTCCTTCTACATGAATATCTTGAGCTATATCTACCATGCTCCTATATTCTAGAAGATATTTTTGTGCATTTTTTTTATTATAAATTCTCCTTCTACATGAGTATTTTGAACTCTATGTACATCATGCTTCTAGATTCTAGAAGATGTTTCTAGCCATGCAATTATATTCTATTCCTACATGCTTCTATCCTACTGAAAACCTTGAAAGAAGACCGTAAGTAAAGAACTAGACTTAGTCATAGTAGATATCTAGAGGATCTTCCTTTTTTTGCTTCTTGTCTTCTTCTTTCATTTCTTGAGTCACATGAGCATCTTCCCTTTTTACTTTTTTGTTTTTGTCCTTCTTTAGTTTAGGACAATTCCTCTTGTAGTGTCCATATTCTTGGCATCCATAGCATTGGATTTTGGACATATCTTTGTTGTTTGTTCTGCGTGGACCAAATTTGCCAAATTTTCCCTTTCTCGTGGCCATGGTAAAAACTTCTTTCTCCTTTTATCCCACATCTTCCTTTGCTTTAAGTCTTGTTTCCTCTATATTTCATAGAGACCACCTTTCACTTAGTGGGGTGGCTTTTGTTCTTGGCATATATTCTTGATGTGAAGTTGCCCCAATCCTCAGGTAGTGCATTGAGTACCACAGTTTTGATTTCTCTGTCAGACATGACTTCCCCTAGCTCTTGAAGTTGATCCCTCATCTCAGAGATATTCATGAAGTAGGGAGATATTCCTTCCTTTGATATCTTCATCTTGTACAATTAATTTCGTAGATATATGCCTTCTCCAGTTGTGGTTACCAAGAATAGCTCTACTAGTTTTTCATAGATTTCTTTGGATATATCCAACTTGGAGACATAAGGAATGAGAGAGTCTTTTCTGGATTCTATTAGAATCCATTGAGCTCTTTTCTCATCCTTATTATACTTGGCTAAGGCTTGATTTTTCTCTTAGCAGAAATAGTAACATTCCCTTTGATGTGTTCTAGGAGTTCATTCTCCTTGAGAAGTAAACCAATCATCTTGTTCCATGCAAGAAATTTATTGGTACCTACCAATTTATTGCTTTCCTTGAAAAAATACATTCGTTTATATTCAAAAGGGGACATATACTTGATCTATTTTGAGTTGTAGTAGACTTGCTTTCTCCTTGAAGACTTGATGGCTTGCCTTCCTTAGATCTTGATTTTCTTCAAGTTTCTTTCTCCAAGTGGACTTTCTTGATGATGATATTTGCTTGATGACTTATAGCTTGGTTTTTTCTTGATGATGATATTTGCTTGATGACTTGTAGCTTGGTGTTTTCATAATGACTTGTAGCTTGGTGTTTGCTTGATGAGTTCTAGCTTGGTGTAGGTTCTTCCTTGATTTTCTCTTCTTGTAGGTACCTTTATGTAAGGCTCTTCTTCTTGCTTTGTAGTCTTCCTTGATGAGTGATGGATGGTAGACCTTCTTGTCCTTAATTTTATAGATACTTCTTGGTTAGATGCTTCAACTTTTGTAGATTTCCTTCCTTGATGAGTGTTCTTGAGATGCCCTTTCCTTAATGTGTTACCTTAGCTCTGATACCATGTTGAAGAATCAAGGGCAATTAGGTGTAGTGTGATTCTTCTTGACTTGATAACAATTTGTGGATTTTTTTACTTTTCTTGTTAGCTTAATATTCTTCTTATTATTAGTAATGCATGTGTGTGTACTTCATCAAACTGATACCTAAAACATAAGAACAAGAACGCAAGATGTTGCCTCTCTGTCAGGGCCAAAACCACTCTTCTCTTGAGAGGAAAACCCTTTAGTAAGTTTCTCTTATTGAAGCTTCTTATTGATAAATTTCCAAACCCTAAACCCTTGACTAGAATGTCCTTCGAGCATAAGTCAAGTCCTTCCTCCTTTTTTCACTTTGTTACCCCACACTTCCTTCTTTCAGCACTTTGTTTCCCAGCACTTCGTCCTCCTTCCAACTATTGTTAGATCTTGTTGCACTTGCTCTAGAAAAGATACCTTTGATGACACCCTTTCGTTATGATGATCCCTTCCTTCTCTTCACCAAACAACGAAATTGTAAGAGTGTAATTGGAGGAATGTTATGACAACATAGACAGCCTCCTGCTCCTCGCACATGTGACTGTAATAGGTTGTGGAACAACCATATTACCTTAGATTTTCTTCCTTGTTTCTTCTCTTGAGTGGGAGGCCCTTTAGGCCTTTATTTCTAGCCCAAACGATGAGAGGTGTGATGTTGATACACTATTGTTGTTATAACCGCAGACAACCTTCCCTTTTCTCGCATGTGTGATTGTAACTTCCCTAGAAATGGTCCTCTTGAATTCGGTCTAGGCTTAACCTTCTTCTCTACACTTGGAGACCACTTCTTCATCCTTCTTTACCCTTTACTCAGATTCCTACCTTCGTTGACTTCAGAGGTAATCCTTGACGTTGTAATGGAGTGGAAAACCTCTATATATAGAGGATTGTTCCTCCTTTTAGGTCGATTTGGAGGCCGAATAGAATACTGCAGGACGAATTGACATTTATAATTTGAATTTCTTCTTTTGTAGGTGTCGTTGCATGGAGGAGACTTGTTGACTTTGCTTGGAGGTATTCTCTTGACTCTAATACATAAACATACATGGTGTAACATGCCCTTAAGGTCTTCAATCATTTTCTTTTGACTTCTTGACTCACCTATAGCAGTTAACATGTGTTGTACTTATTTCAATGAGCAAGAAACTCATTGACATATATTATAAAAATAATATTTATTTTCTTGAATAAGTAAAAATATCAAAAATACATTTATGAAGACCAAACCTAGTTACATTTCCTTCAACACTGAAAACGCAAAGTATTGAATGTGTGTGCAAATCTCATTCAGATCTGAGTGTATAGATATGCATGCAATTTAGGAAACTACAGAAATCAGTCAAATGACAAAACCAAGAATCTCATGAAGAGGGTCATTGCAACGGTGACCGTTAGTGCAGAAATAGTGTTATGTGTTCCACACTAAGGAAAGGTAATGAAAAAATCAAAACATCACTTCTACAATCTAAAACACATTGAAACACTAGCGGTCATTCAATAAAACAAAGGAAACAACACTCATACAAGCCAAAAACTAAAAAGCGATTGAAAAAGTGGCAAAAGGCATGAAAAGTAAAACTTGCCCAGAAAAGTTGCGTCGATTGTGTCGAAGGTTCCTAGATGCCTCAGCAATACCAAAGCTCCAAGATTGATGTGAAGAATGAGCTCAGAGGCATTGTTTAAATAGATTTAGTGAAGTTAGAGTAAATGACACACATGCCACAAATCTAGGAAAATGCAACACTTGGCGGGGAATTTCTAAAATCAACTTTGCATGTAACTCTTGTTGCTAAAATAGATCCCTAAAATATAGGGATTATTTTCACTTTTTTTTCTTTTTTCTTTTTTGGGAAAATCTACCCAACATGCAAGGAAGGATTGCGCAGTTCAAGAGGCATTAGAGGAATTTTGATGTCTAAAATGGACCTCCTAAAAAAAATGTCCAACCAAAATAAAATTTATAAGAACCAATATGATTCAAGATGGTGATGTCAACCGTGGGGGATGATTCACCATTTTTGGAGTAAAAAGGTAAATAGATTAAAATATAATAAAATAATAAAACTACTTTTTCAACTCGTATTTTGAACTTATTTCCCTAATGTTTTACTTGAATTTCAAGCGAGAGTACTCATTGGATGGAAAATTTAATTCCTCATCCAAAGAGTACCCATGTTGCATACTTTCCATGGACCCTGCTACACGAAAAATTAGAAATACATGAAAAACATGATTGCAAATCGCGTTTTTCATGTATTTCTCATTTTTCCTGTAGCAAGGTCCATCAAAAGTATGCAAAATAGGTACTCCTTGGATGAGGAATCAAATTATGCATCCAAAAAGTTCTCTCGCTCGAAATTTGAGTAAACCCATAGGGAGATATGTTGAAAATACAAGCTGAAAAAGTAGTTTTTCCCTTTTTTCCCTATAAAATTTGATGATGTAATCTAATCTCATTTTATTATTTCCACTATTCTTTTATAATTTCTTTAGGAGGCCCATTTTAGACCTCAAAAGTCCTCTAATGTGTTGGGCAACCTACCGGCACATGCAACGGACAGTCACTAAGGGAAAACTTTTGTGCTATTTATTGGATGAATGGCCTTAGCTAGCTAGCGAGCTCTACACAATTTCCCAAAGCAATGATGCTGGCCTGCTCTGAACATTTTTCCGGAGCAAGGCTGGCTGGCTTGCTCTGAGCATTTTTCCAGAGCAAGGTTGGCTGGCTTGCTCTGCATAATTCTTTAGTGCATGGAAGTTGTTGGGCTGCTCTACACAATTTCTGAGGGGAAGACAGGCTGCCCTTAGGATTGCATAGTTTTTCCCAACAACGGATTGACCAAATGTGAACCAAGTGCTAGGGTTAGCTTGTGGTTGACTGACACGACAAGTGAGTGAACACAAGCTTTTAAGCATCAGATGAAAACAAATAAACACAAGTACCTGATCAGTGTAGGATAGTTGTTATGATTTCGAGGGAGGCTCCAAAATGATGCAAAGGAAAAATTTTGGAGGGTTATTGTAGCCGCTACAACACAATGATAAAAAAAAATGGATATTTCCAAGGTGAACAACCATGTTTTCTTGTTGTATATGAGGATGCTCCTAATCCGTCTTGGTTTCTCTCTAAATATAGTTAACTAGATCATGACATGTGTGATGTAAGTATAGTTTTAAATTGTAGTGAATTAGTCATCATCCCCTTTATGTAACCCAAGTAGGGGGTTGCATCAAATATTTCCATTGTCTTCATATATTTTTCACCAAGTGGTAAATGGTTTAATTCATGTTATTATGGAGGCTAGGTGTTCTAGTAGATAAAAGAATTAAAGGTGGGAGTAGAGTTTACTTTGATGCATTTGTTATTTGTTGATGATGCATTGTTATTCACAAATGGATATTTACTAAGGGGATGGGCTTCTTGAGAGATTCTAATTCTATATAAAAGTATACAGGGATAGTAATAAATGTAGAGAAATTGTCGTTGTATTTTATTGGAGTGGATGATATAACCAAAGATAAACTTTTAAATGCTTTTAATTTTTAGGATTTTGACTTATGTGGAGGTTTTAAGTATCTTGGATACATGTTCAAAGCAAAAAGTTACAAGAAATAAGATTGGCATTGGAACATAAGGAAAGTGGAGAAGCATATACACGTCTAGTACCATCACTGGTTATCAAGAGATTTCATTTGACTTGGTGAAAATGGTGTGAGAAGAAATCTTGGTAATTCAAGCAATTTTTGGCTCACAGAATGAAAGATGTTTTAGAAAATACTGGGAAGTTTTATTTTATCTTCAGTGGACAAGTAAGGAAGGGAAATAGACTTTCCAATGGAAAAGTTTTAATTGGATCACAAGGACTAATGGTGAGAGGGGCTAGGGTCTAAAAAATATCTATGAATTTGAGATGGCCTTGCCTAGGAAGTCAATTTGAAATCTAATAACCAAGTAAAATTTATGGAATAAACTTATATACTCAGTGTTATGAAACCAGCTCACAAAAAGATAAAAAAGATAGTTGAACGCCTTATAATTCAGCCTCTTCGAGGGGGCAACCTCCGTTACATTACAGAAATGAACAATTCTTGGATGATACAAATGACGAAACCTCCTTTCTATATATAGGAGTCTAAGGGGTCACAATATAACCAATCCGACCTAACAATAATAATATAAAGGCACAAAAATAACAATAGATGGATTCTATGGGGCACAGTAATAAAAATATGGGGAAAATAGGGGCACAACAATATTAATAAGGGATACAACTACAATATTAATGGGGGCATCACTAGTATTACAGGGACCTAACATGCCCCTCTCCTTCAAAAAAGTGTTGTCCTCAACGCTTGAGTAGTTCTGGATGCTTCTATATAAAATTCTCATCCTCCCATGTGGAATCTTCAGCAGATAAGTTCTTCCACTTGATGAGATACTCTGAAATGGATCAATTTCGTAGCTGTTTAGTTCTTGTTTCTATGACTGCTTCTGGTTCCAATATAATTTTTCCTTCCTCATCAAGTTCTGGAAATATTGTTTGAACTGGGAGCTTGTCGCCTATAACCTTTTTTAAACATGAAACATGGAAAACTAGGTGCACTCAAGAAGTTGCAGGAAGCTCCAATTCGTATGCCATAGTACCAATCTTTTGCAACACCTTGTACAGACCATAATACTTCGGTGAAAATTTATTATCCTTCTTAGCTTGCTTGAGGGACATTTGTTTATATGGTTGTAGCCATAGGAATACCCGGTCACCTACATCAAAACTTCTTTCGCTACGATGTTGATCTACCTGTTGTTTCATTCTATTCTACGCCAACATGAGGTTATCCTTTAAGAGTTGGAGAACTTGTTGTTGATGCTCGATGTGATGTTCCACTGCTTGAACCTTAGAATTTTCTCTTAAATATGATGTGATGGATGGTGGCTGATATCCATAAAGTGCCATAAATGGGGTCATTTTTGCTACAGTATGGAAGGAAGTGTTATACCACCATTAAGCCAAAGGCAACCATTTGACCCATTGTGTCTGTTTATCAGATACAAAGCAACGAAGATATCCTTCCAAACATTTGTTTACTATCTCAATTTGCCCATCAGATTGAGGATGATAAGATGAGCTATGAGCTAACTGAGTACCAAGACAAGAAAATAATTATGTCCAAAAATTTCAAGTAAACATGGGATCTTTGTCACTTACAATAATCTTTGGGTTTCCATGAAGCTTTTGAATTGTTTCCATAAATGTTGTAGAAAATGTATTGGCTCTAAATGGATGTGATAATGCACAAAATTGTGCATACTTGGTAAGTCTGTCAACTACCACCACGATGACACTCTTTCCCTCAGACTTGGGTAAACATGTGATAAAATCCATTGAAACCTCCTCCCAACGTTGGCTTGGAATGGATAAAGGTTGTAATAGACCTGGTGTCTTAATTATTTCAGCTTTATTTGGTTGGCATACCAAACATTCCACCACAAACGTTTGAATATCAGATTTAAGGCCATCCCAAAAAAATTCCTTCTTAACCCTATGGTAAGTTTTTAAAATTATTGAGTGCCCTCCTAAGGGAGAAGCATGCAATTCCAGAAGAATATTTTGTTTGAGTTGGGAATTCTTACAGAGGTATAAGTGATCTTTGTACCACAACAAATCATTTTTCCAGCTAAATGTATCAAATGTACTGGAATCTTGTTGTAAATTTCGAATAAGTTCCCACATGTCTTCGTCATTCTTCCATTCCTCCCTTGCTTCGTTTATCCAATCTAGTTGGATAATGGAAATGGTGCACAACAATGCTTCCACATCCTCATCCTTTCTTGAGATTGCATCAGCCACAATATTTTGCTTCCCTTTTTTGTATATGATTTCAAAGTCATAACCCAACATCTTTGTGACCCATTTTTGTTGTTCTTCAGAGGATAATATTTGTTCTTATAATTATTTAAGGCTATCATGATCCATTTTTACCTTGAAGTGTCTTCCCATTAGGTAGGGTCGCCATTTCTTAAGTGCATGTAGTAATGCCAACATTTCCTTCTCATAAATAGCTTCATTTAAATACTTTCCCTTGATTGGATGACTTTTGAAAGCAATGGGTCTTTCATCTTGCATTAAAACAACACCAATTCCAATTCCAGAAGCATCACATTCCACAATAAAGGTTTTTGTGAAGTCTAGTGTAGCTAAGACCGGTGCTTGGCACATTGCCTCTTTAAGATGTTCGAAGGCATTTGTTGCTTCTGGAGTCCATGAAAATGCATCTTTCTTCAACAATGTTGTTAGAGGTGCTGCTATTTTCCCATAATTCTTAACAAACTTGCGATAATACCCTGTCAACCCGAGAAATCCTTGCAAATTCTTTATGGATGTGGGGATTTCCCATTCCTTAATGGCTTTAATTTTGCTAGGGTCTACCTTAACTTCTTCATGAGATACAATATGACCCAGATATTCCACCTCTTGTACTCCAAAGAAACATTTGGATCTTTTTGCATATAATTGTTTCTCCTCCAATAGTTGTAGCACCCTGTCAACGTGTTCAACATGTTCCTTCCAAGGCTTGATGTATATTAGTATATCATCAAAAAATACTAACACAAACTTTCTAAGGAAGGGTTTGAAAATGGAATTCATCAAACCTTGAAATGTAGAAGGTGCATTGATAAGGCCAAAAGGCATGACCAAAAACTCATAGTGACCCTCATGAGTTCTAAATGTTGTTTCCGAAATGTCTTGATTCTTTATTCTGATTTGATGATATCCTGAATGAAGATCTAACTTGGTGAAGTAAACCGATCCATGCAATTCATCCAATAATTCATCAACGACAGGAATGGGAAACTTATCTTTAATAGTGAGCTTGTTGAGCTCCCTATAATCTGGACACATGCACCACGATCCATTCTTCTTGTGCACCAATACTACTGGAGCAGAGAAAGAACTTTGGCTAGGTTGAATTATACCAGCCTCAAGCATTTCTACAACCATACATTCAATTTCACTCTTTTGGGCATAGGGATATATGTACGGCCTGATGTTTAGAGGAACACTTCCTATAATCAAATGAATAGCATGATCATGATCACGAATAGGTGGGAGACCTTTGGGAGTCTCAAATACCTTGGAATGATTGTCCAAGAATTTTTGGATATCTGGAGAAATAGATGATTTCGATGTGGAAACATCTAGCGAACATAATTGTGCAATTACACCTCGTTGTTCCTTTTTTAGAAGCTTTGTCATACCGTTAGAGCTTATTATCTTTCCCGGTTTCCCTGCAATACCCCTTAATTCAACTTCCTTTGCTTCGACATTAAATTTCATGAAAAGTTCTTAAAAGTTAAAATCTATTGAACCCAAGGATTATAGCCATTGGACTCCTAGTACAACACCAATACCTCCCATTGGAATGGAAAGCATTGAGCTATTCAATACATATTCTCCCATGGATAGCTTGATATTATAGCACTTTCCAAAGAAATTTATTGTTCCTCCATTTGCAACCATCACTTGACGCTTTGGTGCTATATATAGGAAGAAATTCAATTCTTTTGCTATCTTACAATGAATAAATTGTGGGTACTTCCTGAATCAATCAAAACTATTACCTTTTTCTTCTTGATATGTCCTTCTATCTTGATGGTTTGAGGAGTGGTAATTCCAGCCAATGCATTACAAGATATGGTCGAATTCATTTCTTCTTTATCTAGGCTTTGTTCCTGGAGTATATCCTCTTCTTTTGACCTTTCTTGTTCCTTTTCTTCTTCCTCTTCACAATCTATGTAGAATAATTTCTTCTCAGCACACTTATGACCTTTAGTGTATTTGCTATCACAACTGTAACAAAGCCCTTTTTCTCTTTTTCCTTCCAATTGTTGTGGTGTCAACCTTATAGGTTGTGGAGGGCTAGGGGAAACAACACTTCCATCTTTATAGTTTTGAGTGGTAGGCTTCCTGGTTGCATAATTTTGCTTTCCATTTTTCTTGCTAACCTGAATGCCTTCTCTAATGAATCAGGTTCCAAAGGCGAACATCATGTTGGATACTATCCTTTAAAGTCCCTATGAACACATCAATCATATGCTCCTCTGGAATATTCTTTACCCTTATGTTCAATTTTTGGAACTCCTTAATGTGCTCCATAATTGAACTCATTTGTTTGAGACTTATCAATTGGCTAAAAAAAGTGTTGCTTTTTGTATCCTCATAATGTGCTGTCATTTCTTCCGTAAAAATTGCCCAAGTGATAGTTTGTTTACGAGAGAAAAGTCATTGATACCATACAAATTGATTTGGTTCCAAATATAAAGTTGCAATACATACCTTTTGTGTGTTTTTCACATTATTTAGATCGAAAAATTGCTCCATCTGTAGTATCCATGTTACGGGATCCTTGCCATCAAACTTCCTCATATCGATTTTTGGAATATGGTGGGTCTTCGATCCAACATTAGAGTCTATGAAATCATGATTAACATTTCTTTTGTTCTCATCATGAGTTTTCTTTACTACCCTTTCACCATTAGTGACCATTTCTTGTAGCAACTTATTCAAAATTATCTTCAATTCTTCCATCTTATCATCCATACCATCCATTTTAGCATCCATGCCATTCATCTTAGCTTCCATGCCATCCATCTTAGCTTCTACGCCTTTCTTTAAACCATCCATCTTAGCTTCTACATCTTTCTTTAAAGCATCCATCTTAGATTCTGTTACTTTTTGTGCAAGTGACATTTGTTGCACTTGGTCTTGTAATTTTGATATATCATGTTGCATTTCTTCCTCTTCTTCATGAGTCATGCTAGAACTTTCAGGTTGCTTACTAGGTGTTTGCATTTTCTTTCCCCAGGCATCAATTATCGATAATAATGCTTTACTATGCCCTTTGAATTCCTTCAAACTACTTTTTCAAGCCAAGCTTATGCAAAAATTAATAAAAAATTAATAAAAAAAAAAACTACACACCTTTTTTCACTTTGTAGGAGCTCGATATTGAATCTGATGTATCTCTGTAATTTCCGATCATCCAGTTCTGAAATTGTGACTTGCAGTAGCCCTCTATGTCCTCTTTCCAATGCCACCAGTCTGATCGAATTTAGATTATCCAAGGCAGAGTTATGCACAATATCCCAAGATGACCTAATTATAGATCTTTCCAGAAGAGAACACTTGTATGAAGTGCCACGTGTCACTATTTTTACCTTAGTATCTAAAAAATATACACAGGAAACTACAGTCCATCCTCTTTCTGCAACTTCTTACGAAATTTCAATCTGATGCTCAAAACAAAAGTTATGACGATTTTCCCAAGGTCACCTGTTTGGAATGTAATTCAGGAGTCTACAAAAAGACTAACTTCCTCAGATAATATCTCTACAAATATAGTGTGAAAAGCTCTGAAATTCGGACCTGAGGTTCAACGCAATTTCGTCTCAAATGGTTTTTTTGTTTCGCTTCTGAAACATCACAGAAAAAAATTTATAGCGAAAATGCCACAATGACCTATTTGGAGCAGTGAAACCCTAGAATCCAAACCTCTAATACCAAATGTTATGAAACTAGCTCATAAAAAGATAGAAAATATAGTTGAACGTCTTAGAATTCAGCCTCTTCGAGGGGTCAACCTCCTTTATATTACACAAATGAACAATTCTTGGATGATACAAATGACAAAACCTCCTTTCTATATATAGGAGTCTAAGGGGTCACAATGAAACCAAGCCGACCTAACAATAATAATATAAAGGCACAAAAATAACAATAGAGGGATTCTACAGGGCACAGTAATAACAATATGGGGACAATAGGGGCACAACAATATTAATAAGGGATACAACTACAATAGTAATGGGGGCATCACTATTATTATAGGGACCTAACACAAAGTACTTGGAACCTAATTCTATCTTAACTTCAATTTGAAGGGAGGATAGGAATTGGAAAAATGATCTTGTTCATTAGAAGGCAATGATATCTTCTTTCCTGGAAGTAGGTAGCTATTTGGACTACAAGGTTGGGAACAAGGAAGAAGTGAGAGTTGGTGTTTATTCCATTATGGAATGTGGACATCAAGAAATATTATTGATTGAACATGTAGAATTTATGTAGACATGGGATATAATAACTCTCAAAGATTATTGTGATCCTTCAAATTCCTCATTTTTCACTCGGGACTATAGGTTGGATAGATATTTGGATCTATAATGGGGATGGAAGAGTGAGTGGGGAGACTACAACAATGAAATAAAATGAGTTCTTACCAAGCTTTTGTAGGATATTGATAGTCACATTTGGATGAATAATAATGTGGGATATGAATATAAATGAAATATGGTTATCACTCTTTGGTCACAAAGGTATAAGATCCCCTGCTTTGGTAGTGGAAGAAAAATTCGCAGATTAAAGTACTTATAAATATATGGCTCACACTAAATAAAAATGTGTTGACCTAGGAGGCTCAACAAAAAATAAATATACAAGGTCTTGGATATTTTGTGCTTTATAGAAAGGCTAAGGAATCAACTTTTCCATTATTCATCTAATTTCCTTTTATCAAACAAGGTTGGAGTAATATTAGTAATGTTGAAATGTGGCAACAAGAATATTCCAATTTTAATTTGTCCTTGAATTAAAATTGAGAATTAAAATTTGAATTTAGTCTCACCAGCTGTTTGAAAAATAATTAATTAATTCATCTTTAGTTAATTAGTTCGATAAATTCAAGCTAGAAGTCTTTGTGAAGTCATGCAACAGTTATCCCTTTGATTGAGGAAGTTATCCCTTAATTAAGGAGATAAGGATGAGTTGTATTTGAGTTGTAATTAGTTAGCTCAGTTAACTCAGTTAAGTCCAGTTAAATTAGTTCCAAACAGTTTAAGGAACTAATTAAGAGTTCAGTCAATTAATGCATGCATGCATGAAACTAATGTAATCGAGATAACTGAATATTCTCTCATAAATAACTCATGCATGTCAGTTCAGACAAAGACCTAGTTGAGATTAAAAGCAGGGACATTGTACTATTAGTTGAGAGAATTTTCCTATAAGAAAATATCTTGCATGCAGAAGGAATTCATTCCTTGAGATTTGCACAGTTTTACAATGTGTTGGAGTAATGTGTGAGATCAGTGTCACACAAGGTGACAACTGGAGCACCTAGGGAAAATTGCGCAAGGAAATAAGAGGCTTCGAGGACAGAGGAGAAGTCATATTAGTTGTTTACTATGTCTATGAGCAGTAGTGATGGGTTGTACTAAGAGTCGAATAGCTATGAGAGCTAAATTTGTGTGTAATCTTGAGATATTTCCACTTGTATGATAATACAGATAGCAGGGTTTTTAGCTGAGGCTTTCCCCAGAGTATTCATCTATGTTTCATGTGTATTGGTTCTTCTTCTCCGTTATATGTGTTCTACTTGATCTTTCTCAAATTGATTCAGCTTTCGCAAGTTTGATTGTAGAAGTAGAATAACCCTCTATAGAAATTACCTGCATATGATTCTAGAACACAGAAAATAAACAATGCGAGAGTATAACACACAAAACACACATACACAAAGATTTTCTCCTGGATCCCAAAAATGGGACTACCAGCTTGATTTTTCATTATGTTCCTTTTAATGTTACAATACATATTTATACATGCCAATGCATCTAATACCATGGATCGAAAACCATCATGTCCAAAACCATGGAACGAAAACCATCACGTCCAAAACCATGTGCGAAAAATCATGCACAAAACCATAGGTAGGTCCACCCAACCTAACATAAGGTCCAAAACCAAAATTTTCATGGGCAATTCCCCGAACCCCATAGAGTGGGGTTACCTACACCCCTCAAACCCCTTGTGACTCCCCCCTGCTACGTAATCGGGACAACGAAGGGGGGTTTTGCCCCCCTTCTAACCCCCCGGTTAACTACGTGGGCGAGTCGTGGAAAGAATATAACACAACCCAACATTCTCCCACTTTTTGTTTTCTTTCCATAGGGGGCCACAAGAGAGCTTAGTCATTTGTCCAGCCCTGCAATGCCCATTGTTTCTCTACACCAAGAGAACTTATCAGAGCTCACAGATTTTGTCAATGCAACTGTGAAATTCTTCAAAGTGTCCACCTTTACCAACAACACCTTTTTGTCTTCTATCATATCCCTCACAAAGTGATACTGAACATCAATGTGCTTTGTCTTTGAATGGTAAGCAGGGTTCTTTGCCAATAAAATTGCACTTTGGCTGTCACAGTCCATCCTTATAGCTCCCTGTACTAACCCCATACCTGAACACAATCTCTACAACCAAATTGATTCCTTGCTTGCATGAGTGGCTGCCATGTATTATGCCTATGTAGTTGATAGTGCCACTACAGATTGTTTCTTACTCATCCAACTGTCTGCACCTCCAAATAGGTTAAGCACATACCCACTTGTATATCTTCTCTGATCCAGATCTCTAGCCCAGTCCACATCAACAAAGCCACAGATATCTGAAACTCTATCCAATCCAAGTCTTCCTTGGTAGCACAAACAATAATCACTACTACCATGCAAATACCTGAAAACTCACTTCACTGATGTCCAATGCTCCTTCCTTGGTTTTGACATAAACCTTCTCAATACGCCAACTCCATGTGCAATGTCTGGTCTAGTACAGACCATCGCATACATCAGGCTACCGATTTCACTTGCATATGGAACACGAGACATATCCTCTTCCTCTTCTTGTGTCTTGGGACATTATTCAACAGATAACTTTACACCTATAGGAATAGGAACCTTCACCGGTTTACTATCCTACATATTAAACCTCTACAATATTGTCTCGACATAATTCCTCTAGTTTAACCAAAACTTCCTCTTTGCTCGATCTCTTTTAATTTCCATGCCCAAAATATAGTTTGCAACACCAAGATCTTTCGTGTCGAATTTGGAGGATAATTGGGTCTTCAAATCTTGGATAATTTCTTTGTCATTTCCAACCAGAAACATATCATCCACATACAAGACCAGATAAATAACATGGTCACAAATTAATTTAAAATACACACAGTGATCTGCTTTGCTTCTGGTGAAGCCAAGTCCCTGTATAAATGTATCAAATTTCTGATACCACATCCTTGGTGACTGTTTTAACCCATACAGAGACTTCTTTAACTTGCATACCAGTTCTTTCTTACCCTTCACCACAAAGCCTTCAGGTTTCATCATGTAGATCTCCTCTTTGAGATCCTCATGAAGTAATGTTGTCTTCACATCCATCTATTCTACCTCAAAATCAAAAGCAGCAGCAACATATAAAAGTAATCTAATAGAATCTACCTTGGCAACAGAAGAAAAAATATCACCAAAACCAATTCTCGACACTTGGGAATAACCTTTTGCTACTAACCGAGCTTTGTATTTCTCCAACTTTCCTTCTGCATTTGTCTTCTTCTTGAACACCCATTTGCTGCCAATGGGTTTCCTTCCAACTGGCAACTCCACCAAATCCCAAGCCTCATTTTTGTGCAAAGATGCCATTTCATCAACCATGGCCTCTTTCCAGAGTTTTCCATCCTTTGAATCTATTGCTTCCTTCACAGTTCTGGGGTCATCATTAGTAATAGATAAAGCAAAATTTGAATAGAAAACAGATGGACTATACCTTTCTGGCTGCCTTCTTTCTCGAACTGATCTTCTCACACCCGGAGTTTGTGGCTCTTCATCTTCTAGTTCCTCCTTTGCTATAGAGTCTGATTCTTCCTCCTTTAGCTCAAACTCTATCTTCTCATGTTCCTTTGGTTGGACTTCATGTTTAATGACATCTTTTACCTCTCTGAACACCACATCTTGGTTGTACACAACCTTCCTTGTTACTGGGTTCCAAAGCTTATAACCCTTTAAACCATCCTTATACCCAATAAAGATGCACTTTTCAGATTTACTATCTAACTTGGTTCGTTTCTCCTTTGGAACATGTACATATGCATCACATCCAAATACCCGCAGATTTGAAATAGAGGGTTTCTTACCAGTCCATACCTCTTGTGGAGTCTTATCCTCCAACACTGATGAACGTGATCTATTGACCAGGTAACATGTTGTCTCCACCACCTCTGCCTAGAATTCCTGTCCTAACCCGACAGCATTGAGCATGCTTCTTTCCCTTTCCATCAACGTCTTGTTCATTATTTCTACAACTCCATGTTGTTGAGGTATATATGGAGTAGTCTTCTGTCATGATATACCACACTTCTTACAGAATTCTTCAAATTCCTTACTACAAAACTCCAACGTTATCTGTCCTCATCACCTTTATCTTCTTCTTTGTCTTGTTTTCCACCAGAGCCTTATATTCTTTAAACCTGTCAAAGACTTCAGATTTCTTCTTACGGAAATATATCCATGTATTCCTTGAGAAGTCATCTATAAATGATACATAGTACATAGACTTATCCAGTGATGGAACCTTCACAGGTCTAAACACATCACTGTGCACAAGCTCTAATATTTGTTTCGCCCTCTTACCATTAGAGGGGAAACTCACCCGATTCTGCTTCCCATATACACAATTTTCAAAGAAATCAAAATCCAGAGAGCTATTACTCATACCTTCTACCAAATGTTTACCATGAAGTATTTGAAGGATCTTCTCTCCAATATGTCCAAGCCTTTGATGCCACAGCATGGTCTTCTCTCCAGAGACCACTAGATTTTCTGCTCCACTTTCAGGAACCACAGAACTATTGCACCCATCAACAACAGTGCTACCTTGTAGCTTGTACAAAGTTCCAATCTGAACTCACCGCATCAATACCAGTGCTTCCCGAACCATCTTTCAGGTATCCTTCTCAAACACTATTTTTACACCTGCATCATCCAACTTGCTTACAGAAATTAGATTTCTGGCCAATGCAAGAATATGTAGAACACTCGAAAGTGTTCTAACGCTTCCACCTTGCCACTTCAACTTTACTTTTCCGCGAACAACAATTATAACCTTCCTATCATCCCCTAAGAAGACATCACCACCATCGTATTTCTCATACTCGCGGAACCACTCTCTATGGGGAGGGAAGTGAAAGGATGCACCTAAGTCAATCAACCATGCCTCAGAATCTACATGTGTACTTGAATAAGCCAAGTACACATCCCCACCTTCATCTGAGGTGGTTTTCGCCTCTGTAGAAGGAGCATCATCAGATCCCTTTCCTTTATCATGAGCTTTAGATTTATAGTCCCTTTTGTAGTGCCCTTCCTTTCCGGATTTCCAGCACACCACCTTTACAAGTTTTCCTAGATATTTAGATCTCCCTCTAGATTTATATCTCCCACTCGATGACTTCTTTTTGTTTCTATTCTGGGACCGTCCTCGTAGAGACAAGGCATCACCATTCTGGCTCTCCATATTTTTCTGTCTCATCTCCTCCGTCAGCAAGGATGAGACTATTTCATCAAACTGCAACGTAGTTGCATTGCCACCTATTGCAATAACCATACTATCCCACGAATCTGGTAGAGAACACAACAAACTAATGCACTTATCTTCATCCGAAATTTTGATATCAATAGATGCTAACTGACTTACCACAATATTAAATGAATTTAGATGCTCTGTCACCGAGTCTCCATCTTTCATCATCATGTTATACAGCTTTTTCTGTAGGAATAGTTTATTCACCAGAGACTTAGATTGGTACAAAGTCCCTAACTTGTCCCACAAAGCCTTCACCGTAGCTTCCCCTGATACATTCAACAATATTGAATCTGAGACACAATATTATTGTGTTCTTTGCCTTCCGATCTAACTTCTTCCATTCTTCATCAAATACTCTCGTTGGTTTAGTACCCGGATCTACCATGATCCACTGATCTTTATCCACCAATAGATCCTCCATCTTAAGTTTCCACAACTCAAAACTATGACCATTAAATTTCTCGATCTCTATCTTTCCACTGCTCGCCATCTTCTTTCACCACCAAAATCGATCCCGCGGATCTCCCACTAAACAGACTATACCACAGGCTCAAGCGAAACCCCTCAGCAACAAAGGCATCCCCTTGAAGCCAAAACAACTCTGATACCAAATGTAGGTTTTAACCCCATATAGAAATTACCTGCATACGATTCTAGAACACAGAAAATAAACAATGCGAGAGCATAACATACAAAACACATATACACAAAGATTTTCCCCTGGATCCCAAAACTAGGACTACCAGCTTGATTTTTCATTATGTTCCTTTCAATGTTACAATACATATTTATACATGCTGAAGCATCCAATACCATGGATCGAAAACCATCGCATCCAAAACCACGTGCGAAAAATGATGCATAAAACCATAGGTAGGTCCGCCCAACCTAACATAGGGTCCAAAACCAAAATTTTTGGGGGCGCTGCCTCAGACCCCATAGAGTGGGGTTACTTGCACCCCTCAAACCCCCTGTGACTGCCCCCCGCTACAAAATCGGCGCAATTAAGGGGGGGCTCTGCCCCCCTTCTAACCCCCCGGTTAACTACGTGGGCGAGTCGTGGAAAGAATATAACACAACCCAACAAGTTATAGCTGGAGCACCCAGGGAAAACTACGCAAGGAAATAGGAGGCTTGGAGGACAAAGGAGAAGGCATATGAGTTGTCTATTATGTCTATGAGAAACAATGAGGGATTGTACTGAGAGCTGGATAGTTGTGAAAGCTAAAGTTGTGTGTAATCCAGAGATATTTCCACTTGTATGATAATATAGATAGTGAGGTTTTTAGCTTAGGCTTTCCCCAAAGTATTCTTTTGTGTTTCATGTGTATTGATTCTTCTTCTCTGTTATATGTGTTTTGCTTGATCTTGCTCAAATTGATTCAGCTTCCACAAGTTTGATTTTTGAAGTAGATTAAGTATTTGCTTTAGTCTATTGCATAATCAAGTTAATCTACAGTGAGAATTTCTACATGGTATCAAAGCAAAGGTGATCAGAGCTATGAACAGTATACTGAGAAGGGAAATTCAAAGTTTTAAGTTCTTGAATGTAGGTACAAAATCGAATTCTTATCACACCTCAAAGTTCACCAATGAAATTCAATGGCTTGAGACTCGAGTATGCACTGGATGGCAGCTCAAATTACGTAGCATGGAAGGATCGCATGGAAGTGGTATTAGAAGACAATGGTTTGAAGGATTTCATTGATCAAGAAATCCCCAAGAAAGCTACAGCTAATGCACAAGAATTGGCTGAATGGAAGAAGTGTGGTGAAGGCGAGGAGGATTCTTCTGGAAGGAGTTCGAGACCATATTGTCTCAAGTCTCCATAGGAAGGAGACTCCATTTTCAATGTGGAAGACATTGAAGAACCTATATCAGAACAGTAGTGACCAGAGGAAACTAGCACTCAAGGATAAGCTTCAGAAAATCAAGTGTGATAAGGGCGACACTATTTCTACATATCTGAACAAGCTCACCACCTGCAGAGATGAGCTTGGTAGTGTGAGAATAACAACAGTTGATGATGATATGGTGAGCCTTGTTCTCCTCGGTATTCCAAAGAGCCGGCATAGCTACCAGGACTTTGTGAATGGAAGAGAGAAACTGTCATATTGGGAACGACTTTGGTCGGATCTGATGCAGAAGGAGATCAAGAGGAGCACAAGAGATGGTTCTTCATCTAAGCATGATGATGAAGAAAATCTAGCCTTAGCAAGTAAGGCAAGGAAAGGGAAAGGGAAGGCTTCCCATTCCAAATCAAATTCTTCTCATGGAGGGAAGAAGATTAACAAATCTAAAGTGAGATGCTTTAATTGTCATGAGGTGGGCCATTATGCAACTAATTGACCATTGAAGCAATCCAAGAAGGGATCCTCGAAAGGATCAAAAGGTGAGGCACTGGCCTCTCGGTTCGAATTGGATTTTACCCTCATTGCATGCATGGTTTCATCGATGGTGGGTTGTGTTTGGTATCTGAACAATGGAGCCTCATTCCACTTGACTGGTGATAAAAGTTTATTGAGTACCTTGGAGGAGAAAGACTTCAAGATGTGCATAGAGATGGGCGATGATGGAAAGTATTGTGTTTCAGGAGAAGGCACGGTTGCTTTTCAAAGGAAGCATGGAGCTCCTCTCACCCTGACTGATGTAAACTATGTGCCTGGACTGAAGAAGAACTTGGTATCGGTCACGATGTTGGAGGACAAAGGCTACGATGTTGTCTTCAATAAAGGAAAGACATTCCTGAGACACATTGCCACAGGTCAGACCAAGAGAATTAGGATTAGAGTGAAGAATATCTATAAGCTAGGGGTAGATGATTGTGTTGCATTGAGTTCGAAAGCAAAATTGATGCAAAGCCAAGACATTGGTGAGTTATGGCATAGGCGGTTGGGCCACTTACATCATGGGGCCTTGAAGATAATGTAGCAGATCTCTACCGGACTTCCCAAAGGTAAACTTGAGCAAGTGGGCACATGCAAAGGTTGCACCTTGGGAAAGTACGCCAAGTCTTCATTTCATGATCGATCCGGTCGAGCTAAAGCAATCTTGGAGCGATTTCATACTGGTGTGTGTGGACCATTCTCGACAGCATCCACCGTGAAACAAAGGTATTATGTGATTTTCATTGATGATTTTTCTCGTAAATGATGGATTTATTTCATGCAGAAGAAGGACCAAACCTTCTCAAAGTTTTGTGAGTTCAAAGCTTTGGTTGAGAAAGAATAATGGAAGAAGATCAAGGCCTTGAGAAGTGACAATGGTGGAGAGTATGTCTCTCAGGAGTTTAAGGAATTTTGTCTAGCGGAAGGAATTAAACGGGAGTTGACGGCACCTCATAACCCACAACAGAATGGGGTGGCTGAGAGGAAGAAAAAAAACAGTTGTGGGAGCAGCTCGGGTGATGTTTCATGACCAAGACCTACCACTTCATTTGTGGGCTGAGGCATGCAACACAGCAGTCTATTTGCATAATAGAAGCTCGCATCGCATTCTTGGGTTGAAGACACCAGAGGAAGCTTTCTACGGGAAGAGACCAAATGTGGGCCACTTCAGGATCTTTGGCTCATCAGTATATTGTGTTACACTAAAAAATGTCACCTTGACTACTTACAGTTAGTATGGCTCAAATCAACAGTCATGCTACCCTCTTAGGCAAGTCTCATGCCTCTGTTATCCATCTCAAACTCAAAGAAGAGAGAAAGTCTTGTAAAAATCATGTTTATCTCTGGGGTCGCAGGTTCTCTCTAGTCTTACCTGCGGGGACGCGGACCTTGTTCACAAAATCTGCGTCCATGGACGCTCTGTATGTTAAGGGACAGGTGCGTCCCTCTGTAAAAGGCAAAATGCGCGAGTTTTATCTTGAAAAAGTTACTTGTGGTTACTTCTAGAACATTCTAGAGGTCGGTTTGATGAAATGGATGCGCCTCCAGTTGGTTCATGTATCTCTATTAAGAGGGAACTTATCCCATCAATAAGGGAGATGGATTTATTTCATGCAGAAGAAGGACCAAACCTTCTCAAAGTTTTGTGAGTTCAAAGCTTTGGTTGAGAAAGAATAATGGAAGAAGATCAAGGCCTTGAGAAGTGACAATGGTGGAGAGTATGTCTCTCAGGAGTTTAAGGAATTTTGTCTAGCGGAAGGAATTAAACGGGAGTTGACGGCACCTCATAACCCACAACAGAATGGGGTGGCTGAGAGGAAGAAAAAAAACAGTTGTGGGAGCAGCTCGGGTGATGTTTCATGACCAAGACCTACCACTTCATTTGTGGGCTGAGGCATGCAACACAGCAGTCTATTTGCATAATAGAAGCTCGCATCGCATTCTTGGGTTGAAGACACCAGAGGAAGCTTTCTACGGGAAGAGACCAAATGTGGGCCACTTCAGGATCTTTGGCTCATCAGTATATTGCCATGTGACCAAGGATGCCCGGAAGAAACTTGAGCTGACAGCTGAGTTGGGAATACTTGTGGGGTACACTGATACACCTCACAACTATCAGGTGTACTTGCCTACCAGTCGGAGGACAATGGTTTGCAGAGATCTCAAGTTTGATGAGCAGAAGACCATTCGAGTTTCCCTTGAGATGGAGTTCCAACTACAAGCTATGGAGGAACTTTTGGTTCCTAAGGAGGAGGAGCCTCAGACTGATGCAGAGTAGTCACATGCAGAGGTTCCAGGAGTGGAGACATCCACTCAAGTAGAATCTTCCAAAGAGGGACGGAAGTGCACAAGAGAAGCTGACAGATTGTTGTCAGATGCGAGAGAGAATGTGGGGGAACCATCTTCTCAGCGCAAATAGAGGAGGTCACCTGAGAGGTACACTAGATACATGGCCCTTGTTGGGGAATGTGTTGAGACCGAGCCATATTCCTTTGAGGAAGCAAAGCAGAAGCTAATTTGGGTCGATGTTATGGTGGAGGAGTATGACTCCATAGTTCATAACAGTGTTTGGGATGTGGTTCCAAGACCAGAGAAAAAATCAGTTGTGATTTCCCGTTGGATTTACAAGGTAAAGCAAGTTGTTGATGGTAGTGTGGAGAAACATAAGGCAAGATTTGTTGCCTGTGGTTTCTCACAGGTCAAGGGGATCGACTATGATGAGACTTTTGCTCCTGTAGCAAGGTACTCATTTATCAGATCAATGTTGGCACTATCAGCACAGATGGGTTGAAAGATCCATCAGTTGGATGTGAAGACTGCATTCCTCATTGGCAAGATTGAGGAAGAGGTGTACATAGAGCATCCAAATGGTTTTGATACCTTCAATAATGAGTCGCATGTCTACCGACTCAAGACAGATTTGTACAGGCTGAAGCAAGCACCTCGTGCTTGGTACACCAAGATCGACAACTACTTCACCAGGTTGGGCTTCACAAAGAGTGAAGCAGATGCGAACCTATACCACATCATGGTAAAAGGTAAGCAATTGGTCATTGTTCCTTATGTTGATGATCTCATATTGATAGGTGATGATCAGTTGATCATGTCTTGCAAGGAGGACCTTGCAAGAGAATTCAAAATGAAATACATGGGTCTCATGCACTACTTCCTTGGCATGGAAGTGTGGCAGAAGAATGGGGAGTTGTTTGTATCTCAAAGCTAGTATGCCAATGAGATACTCAGGAGATTCCACATGGAGAAGTGCAAGCCCATGCAGATTCCTCTAGTAGGTAACTAGAGGAAGGAGGATGCTACTTCAAGAGAAGTAGTAGAAGCTACTATGTATCAGCAGCTTGTGGGTTCACTGATGTACTTAGTGAACACACGACCAGATTTGTGCTATGCGGTGAACCAGTTGAGTCAAGCTATGCTTCAGCCTACCAAGATGTTTTGGAAGGCAACTAAGCATGTTTTGAGATACCTCAGAGGCACATCTCAGTATGGATTATGGTGTAGATGGATGGAGGGAGTGAAGCTACAGGGCTTCACAGATGCAAATTGGGCAGGGAGTCCATCAGATCTGAAGACCATATCAGGAGGAATTTTTAACCTTGGGTCAGCTGAAATTTCTTGGTACAGCAGGAAACAGAGGTCGGTTGTACTCAGCTGAGCAGAGGCTGAATACATGGCTGCAATTCAGACAACATGTGAGGCCATTTAGATGCGGAAAATTCTAGTTGATTTGTTTGATCAGAGGATGGATCCAACTGTGATCTATTGTGATAATCAGAGTTGTAACCAACTCTCTAAGAATCCAATATTTCATGACAGGTCCAAACACATCAAAATTCGGTATCATCATCTCAGAGACTGTGTGGCGAGGAGGATCATGTTGTTGCAGTATATTTCGACTGAGGAGAAAGATGCTAACATTTTGACTAAGGCATTATCAAAGTGTAAATTGGAGTTCCATAGAGACAAGATCGGGGTGGAAAACAATCCCTTTCTTGTTGAGAGGGAGTGTTGAAATGTGGCAACAAGAATATTCCAATTTTAATTTGTCCTTGAATTAAAATTGAGAATTAAAATTCAAATTTAGTCTCACCAGCTATTTAAAAAATAATTAATTAATTCATCTTGAGTTAATTAGTTGGCGAAATTCAAGCTAGAAGTCTTTGTGAACTCATGCAACAATTCTGCCTTTGATTGAGGAAGTTGTGCCTTAATTAAGGAGATAAGGATGAGTTGTATTTGAGTTGTAATTAGTTAGCTCAGTTAACTAATTTAAGTCTAGTTAAATTAGTTCTAAATAGTTTGAGGAACTAATTGTGAGTTCAATCAGTTAATGCATGCATGCATGAAACTAGTGTACTCCAGATAATTGAATATTTTCTCATAAATAACTCATCCATGTCAATTCAGACAAAGACCCAGTTGAGATTAAAGGCAGGGACAGTGTACTATCAATTGCAAGATTTTTCCTATAAGAAAATCTCTTACATGCAGAAGGAATTCATTCCTTGAGATTTGCGCAATTTTACAGTGTGTTGGAGTAGTGTGTGAGATCAGTGTCACACAAGGTTACAGCTGGAGAACCCAAGGAAAACTGCGCAAGGTAATAGAAGGCTTGGAGGACAGAGAAGAAGGTATATGAGTTATTTTTTATGTCTATGAGCAGCAGTGAGGGATTGTACTGAGAACTAGATAGCTGTGAGAGCTAAAGCTGTGTGTAGTCTTGAGATATTTCCACTTGTATGATAATATATATAGCGGGGTTTTCAGCTGAGGCTTTCCCCAGAGTATTCTTTTGTGTTTCATGTGTATTGATTCTTCTTCTCTGTGATATGTGTTCTGCTTGATCTTGCTCAAATTGATTCAGCTTCCGCAAGTTTGATTGTAGAAGTAGATTAGGTATTTTGCTTTAGTCTATTCCATAATCAGGTTAATCGACAGTGAGAATTTCTACAAGTAAATGGGTGAACCATAAGGATTTGTGGAACAAGGGTGAGATCTCTCTGTGTTTACGGGGCTAGTTTCATATGATATAATTGAAACCTTTTAGAGATTTACCCTTTCTTTTCTTATGGGGTGTTTCATTATCTCACAATAATAGAATAGTTTTTTGGCAAAGAGATTCCAACTTGTTAGAGTCGGTCTTGAGCCCTCCATCAACGATCAAAACTCTTTGCATTTGCATAAGTAGGTGTCTCATCAGTGTTAATTTTTTCATCCCATTAGGCATGCCATAACCCTGATGGAGGAGCTGGTGTGTTTATACCCCTCTTGGCATTGTTGGATCAGGTCATTTCTGTCATTAAGCTCTTTCAAGCTTATCTTGTCTTGTCTTGAGGTCAAATTCCTAGGTCTAGGGTTTTGGTCAAGTATGTTTACAAGGTCATGTCTCTGAAGGTCAATAAGTGCTCAGCAAGCTAGAGGGATGATTGTAAAGATGTTTCTTCGAAATTTTTTATCTTGTACAGTTAATTTTCATCTTGGATTTAAAAACTCTGTTTTTTAAAGCCAAGGTCATTTTTCAAATTTTTGTAAAAAGTGATGAAATTTCAAAAGACTTCAGAGGACATCATGTAACCCTGGTCCCCTTTCCAAGATCCCTCAAATCATCTCCCTGCAAAAAGAATCAAACCAAAGCACTAAATGAGTCAATTTCAGGACAAAGGAAACCAAAAAGTCAGTTTTATAAAGTGTCAAAGAGAAACATTAGAAAGTGGGTTTGAGCATGAAATTTATTCAAATGAAACCTATAAAGACCCAATCTCCCTCCTTTTACTCTCATTGTGCATCCAAGACACTTGCAAGAGAGTTTGGGCGAGTGATTGAGTGAAAGGAGTGAAAGTTGAGCGAATTCGGGCGTTTGACAGGCGCACGACCCGTCAGGCCAGGCGTGCGACCCGTCAGAGGAGCGCGAGCCATCAGAGGGGTTCCTGTAGTGTATTTTCATAACGGGCGCGACCCGTCAGGCGCGCGCGACCCGTTGGGTGAGGCGCGCGACCCGTCAGCGACCTCCCTTCCAAACTCTTTCCAAATTCGTTCAAGCACCCTCCAAATCATCAAATTGCTTGAGGTAGGTTCTCCAAACTTGGAAATGATTGCTGGTTATGTTTGAAAGACATCATGAATGTGTTTAAAGATCAAATTGTGCAAGAGAAAAAGCTCCATATGGCTGTATGTTAAATTTGTAAAAATTTGCTAGGGTTTTATGTTGTTTCAATGGTTTTTTCCCTTGCAATCATTTTTCCTTATTCCCATTTCATTTTCCTTGTATTTCCATGTAAATTTCCCTTTTAAATTTGTAAATAAAATAAACCCTACCCCTTTTCCCTAAAAAATAAAAAATCAAGCTCTAACCCTACCCCTCATATATGCCCATGTAAACACATGTATTTAATGATGCATATGCAGTGATGTTTGCAGTGTTTTTCCCTAAATTCCCTGTTGTATACATGTATTCCCATTTTCCTTATAAAAATGTCCCTCCCCTAACATTTCCCTCATGTTCCTTGTCCCCTTGAAACAACATATAAATCAGCTTTTTACAGGTAGAAACAGCAGCACAGTTTGTCCACTTTGCTCTTTAAACAATGTCAGAAACCGAAACCTATGAGCAAAGTGATGACCAGTCATCAACTTTAGAGATTGAGGTACAGAGGAGGCCTCATAAGGGTGGTAAGGGTGGACATCATAAGCGAGAGGAGCCCACCTCTTTAGCAGAGTTACAGGCTTGTCCTATGGCAGTCACATGTTTCCAGTATATGTCTTGCTATGAGTTTTGTGAGAGGATCTCTCGGATTCAGCACCACAGAGAGTTAGCTCGCCTATTTGTTTTACACTTGCATGATGGACATGTCAACCTTGCAGGGGTGAACTTTACATTGACACCTGAGGTGATCTCACATGCCACAGGGATACCTAATGTTGGGGAGGTGTGGAATAAGCGCAAGGTGTTGGATAATGTTCACTTTGAGCCTTTTGTCCGGCCACCATTCATGAGACATTTGGCAGGGGTGTTTCCATTCAGGTTTCTCAGGAGTGAGTATGCTCCCATGATGAGGCTCATCATGCACTATTTTACCTGTGAGGGCAGATTTTCACAGGTATATTCATATCATATTCGCCTCTTGATGCACTTCACCCGAGTGAGGATGATGAACATCCATGTTTTCTTCTATCAGAACATTCAGAGGATGGTGCCCATGTTGCAGAGGAAGAGCCCGACACAGCAGTATAGGAGCCTGTACCATTATGGTTTGATTCAGCTTGTAGTATTGCATCAGTTGGCTCAGCAGGGCATCTCATGGGAAGAGTTCATCTCTCGTGAGTTTTTCACAGCACCACCCTCACCACATCCTGAGGTTGTTCACGAGGAGGGAGGACCATCACAGCAGCATGACATCCCTGTCACTAGACATGTCAGCTCCTCACCTTTGGTTACCTATCAGAAAGGCCCGAGGGCCTTATTTGCAGCAGCTCGGCGAGTACTATCTCCACAGCAAGTGGAAGGGGTCTCGCCTTCATCATTAGCTCAGCGAGTGTTATCTCCACATCAGGTGGAAGGGGCCTTGCTTTCTTCACCAGCACAGGTACCAGAGAGGGGCAAACAGACCATGATTGATGAGGGGCCATCAAGAGTTCCAGATATTGAGCTTGTCGATCTTGAGGCCAGTTCTCCTAGCCAAGAGGCAAAGGAGATCATTCAGCATCTCAGAGCTGAAAATGATGCCTTGCAGAGGAGATTAGAGAGTGCACAATGGACCATCACATACCTGGAGCAGTGCAACAAACAGTTGGAAGATGAGCAAGCACTTGATGAGCTATGGAGGATTCGTAGTGACCGAATCTTGAACCGAAGAAGACCCGGTGACCCATTGCCCGCTGGCAGAGAGTCCATGCTCATCCGGGTAAATGCACACTTGGAGAGGTTGTTGGCTAAGGCCAACCAAGAGAAGAAATTGCTGAGGAACATGAAGAACCATTACTGGGCAAGAATGCATGTGTGCAAGGCAAAGATGAAGATGTTTCAAAGGCGGTTGACCGAGGCACTAAAACGGAGAAAGAGGCAAAATCCCCTCCGTATCTTGGCTGAGGCTTCACTCAAGGATCAAGGCACTAAATAGCCTAGCCACAGCACAAATCCAAAGAAATTTTGAGAATTTTGGGTGAATTTTGGCATTTTCAGGCAATTTGCAGGTTTTTCCCATTAACGGGTCTCACCCCCCGCGCGACCCTTCATCATGGCAACTCCATTTGACAAAAACTCAGCATTTCCAGATTTTTCATGCAAAGTTACACATGCTCATGGATGGACTTGAGATTTGGTGAAGATTTGGGCCTCTAGAAAGTCAAAAAACTAGCAAAAAATGACTTTCTGCCACTTTTTTGAACTGCAGAAAGCAGTCTTGGGAGATTTGATTTTTGACAGGGCAAATGAACTCCAAATTCAAAAATTCTAGTTGGGTTGGAAAGTAGACTCACGGACCTTTCCAACAAGCCTACGCTTGTGCAATTTGGCCACCTGAAAGTGCCCCAAAAGTGGCTCCAAAGGCGTGCGACCCGTCAGGCAGGGGCGCGCGACCCGTCAGGCAGATTTTTCCAAAATGCACTGTACAGCTCAGAAAAACGCAGTTTGACCCAGTTTGACTTTTTGGGGTGAATTATGATCCTCTTTGATGTAATTATTGTACTTTTTAGACACTTTTACTCTTATGTAACATTTCTAGAAGATTCATTCATGAAAAGGGTAAATATTAAATGAATGAATTGGTTTCCTAGCTTATAGAGGCAAGTTGTTTTGACTGCCTAGTTTGTAGTGCTTAGTTTAGAAGTGGTTGAAACAGCTCCTAGGATAGTGAGCTCGACCCATGGAGGCAAGGAAAGAGGTTAGATCATCTATATTATGTACTTTCTTGTTCATTTTCATGGTTGGACTCTTGAGGGATAAGCTATCATTGTATTATTCACTGTATCTCTGCAATTTTTGGCTAAGGAAGACCAGGGTTTTGCAGTCCTCTTTGGGATTCTTGTGGACTCATGTGTTGATGGTGTGTTTCTCAATGTACTTGTAAGTGTGTTATGTGACTCATTTCCTTTCTTTTACTTCTGCACATTAAACAAATGAAGTGTTAAAGTAAGAATTCATGCTTGCCATGCTCTGCTTTTAAGTTTGTTTAATTTCAATGTTTTCTACTGTCTAAAGAGAATTCAAAGTTATTATTTGCTCTCTTTAGCTCTTCACCTTTCATTCCTGACCATCCACTTCAATCAAAGGCATCAATACTGTCTCCTACCTCGCCCCAAAGAACCCCCTGCAGAAACTGTGTCCAATCCCCGCACCCAAAATTGCCCTCTCCTCAATTTGCCACCAAAAACCCAAAAAACCCCAAAATCAAACTCTTTGATCAGTTTACTAGCCTAATATCAGTGTTACCTTATTTGTCATCTCCTCTATTGAAGATTTTATCGAGATATACCGGAGAGAGCCTTCTCCTGCCCCGTAGGGCTAGCTACGAGGCTAAATGGTTTGATGTTGCCTTGAGGTTTACCTTTCTCAGCCTGAGGGGAAATTTCAAGCGCTAACACAACTTTCTAAGAATTTTCTTAGGTGGTGGAGCATTTTAATCTTCTAAAAAATATTCTTCTCCTATGTTGTTCTGACATGTAAGGGACTTTTTGGTTAATAAAATTTCTAGTCATGGATTCATTGAAATGGTTGTTCAGGGACCAAAAGAGCTTTGTGGATTGGGGTTGGTTTTTTATTTCTCAAGCTACATTACTTTACCCTAAAGGCTTTAATTGTATCTAGGATCTATTAAAAAAGAATATTTAAGTGTATATTGATAACTTTATCGATATTTGGGTGTACCCTACTAGTGGTAAATTAAATAATAGGAAAGAAACATACTCATAATCTACAATTAAAAGATTTGGCATTTAATTTAAAATATCTAGTCTCATTGCTTGAATCCTTTTCTATATGTAACATCTCTTTGGAGTAGAACCAATATGGGAATGCACATTAAAAGGGGGTATTTGTTTTCCTTTGAGAGCAGTTCACCTAGTGGAATATAATGATGGGAAGACACATGAATTTTGACAAAATGTGTAGAGCTAAAGGTCGTATTTTGAAAATGTTTGTCTTTTTTGAAACATTATAGACTATCTAAGATGCAATACGTCATATGGTAAAGATATGGAAATATATTAAATTTCTAAGATGCAATACGTCATATGGTCAAGATAGTATATAATACGAACAATATGGTAAAGCCTAATAAACAGTATAACCAATTAGGAAATTTCGGCATGTGATAGTATATGAGGAATCATTTTGTATTTTTTATAATAAAAATGAGAATTTTTTTGGAAAATAAAAAAATAAAATAAAAACTCGTTTACTACATAGAAATTTTGTATTGTTTATAATAAAAATGAGATTTTTTTTGGAAAATAAAAAAAATAAAATAAAAACTCGTTTACTACATAGAAATATAGAGAAATTAGAACTTTTAGAAACAACATTTAACTAGTGTTTTTTTTATGGATAGAAGTGTGAAGTTTCTTCTTCGAATCCAAAGAAGAGTATTGTACATCAAAAACATGGTCAATGTTTTTTATAAAGCCTCCTCATACTAAGGATTTGGAGTTTGCATTTTTTATATTCCTCCATTAGGTAAGAACATTCCACTTTCTTATAAGATAGAGTTCAAGATACTTATAATGTTTTAAAATATGAAGCTTTGGTGATATAGCTAGGAGTAGTATAAATATTGAAAATTTAAAAACATTATTATTTTAGGATACCCTTAGTCGATGTTGAATAAAATAATAAATAAATGTCAAAACAACATTCATGATGAGATCTTATGGAAACAACATTTGAGATTTAATTGAAAATGTCTTATTCACACTTACAATTCTTAGAAACTCATATCAATAAGAGGATTCTTTATCTTTTATTTGCAAGTTTTTTAAAGCCTCTATATGTTATACATTTAAATTATGCAATTGAGGTACTTCATAGACTTTTAATTTTAATTTTATTTTATAAACCAAAATTAGGTAATTTGTATTGTTAAAGAGTTATATCTAAGTTAGATGATGCAATTATTGTTGGGCCTAGGTTTTGGCCACTTTTTGACAACATTCCTAAGGCTTTATCCCTTTTAATACCCTTTTTGCATATCTAACTACCATCCTTTTGATACCTAGTGCCACATTTTGACCAAGAAAAAGTGATTTGAACTCTAAGGTATGAATATCATTTAAACATGTCATTTGTCTTTATTCCTAAGAAATTTGATATTGAAAGCTACCTAATTTGACTAATCTATGACTATTAGAAGAACTAATTGAATTTCCTGTAGAATATCTATTTATGGGAAAATCCACGATTTCCTGCAGCAATGTCGATTTCCTATAGCAACGACGAAATTTCCTATAGACACCGTGATTGTTAGATATGTTCTGATAACTCACAGGAGAAATGGGAACATGGGTTTTGTTAGAAAAACCTTCCACATGGATTCTATCCTATTAGTTACTCTAGAATTAGCTTTCACAACTACCCATCTCTCATCCTTCTCATTTCGGCCAATTTTGGGAAAAGTGGTTCATGTTCAACAAATCTAGGTTTGCTCCGTGCTTCCATTCATGGTGCAAATCATCGATTTCTATTTACTATGTCTTTGTCTCATTTTAGCAAACAATTGTAATTTTTACTTAGTTAGGCAAAGGCACTGGCCTGTAGGATGTATAAGAACAATGGATCTGATTTGTAATGGCACTAGGAGGGTACTAGGAAAGGTTAATAGATAGAGGTTGAGAGACAGATATCGTACCTTTGTACTACTATAATGTTTTATTTTTTAGATCAATATAAACTTATGTTCTGTTGATTTTGTTGTAAACCCTTCATTTATCAAAGGGTTGTGAGTGAGGGAGGGCCCCCTTCACTCACAACTCTAGTAGTTGTAGTTTGTGTTTAATTTAATTATCTTTTATGTATTGAAAATAGATCTACACACAATTCCAGTTCTCTTATTTATTTTCATGGCAACATGTTACTTTCATGGATAACGTTTGAGTTTATTATATGAATGGTTTAATTTGATTAAAAGATAGAACTAGGCATGCATCTTGTGCTCAAATTTCTAAGTTTGAATGATTGGAATGAGTATTATTTAAATTGTTGTTTGATTCTTATTATTTCTCTTGATCTGCATTAGAAATCTTAAATGTTGTGGAGAGATGAATTATCTGCTCCATAACTTTTGTTGCTAAGTGCTGAGAGAGAGAAGGGAAATTTGGGATTATGTGAGTGGTATTTTTGCATTGGAAGTATCATCCTGCATATATTTTTCAAAGAACCTCACAAGGTTATGAATAACCCATGATTGATAATTTATGTATGTGTGTCAAATTATAAAGTTATAATTTTCCCCCAACATTTTGGCGTCGTTGTTGGGGAGGTGCTAAGGTATGATACTGAAAGTGTTTTAGTGTGATTTATTTTTGTCTGTTTTTTCAGGACAAGGGGAGTCGAAGTGGTAAGACGTGGGGTAAGGCTTATGCACCTGCAGCTATCAGAATTCGCCAAAGCCATGTCTTGATTGTTTTTTTAAGTAGAAGTTTTGAATTTTTTTATGAATAGGGGCCAATATAAATTTTCAAATATTTTTAGTGGTGGTGTGAGCACCACTTCGTTCACTAATCAACTAGAAGGGAAAAATAATTTTGTAAAGAACAAGGCAAAGGAGTTGGGAGAAGCCGAGGACTGACAGTTCTGAACAAGGATCAACAACTGATCCTAAGCAGATCAATACCCCCACAACAGAGAAGGATCCTTCTGTTAGAGAATCTTTTGTTGCTTCTCATCAATAATCTCCTCTTACTAGGGGGACATCATCTTTTCTTAGTGGTCAGCCTACAGAGGAATTTCTCTTCAATCCTATTCAAGAACTAGAGTTCTAGACCACTGACTCTGAAGGATTTGTAGCTCAACAAGGTCCCACTCCCTTCTGGTTCGATATGGCTCATCTAGAGGGTATTGGTACTACAAATGGGGACTATCATGAGAAGGAAGAGGAACCAATTACATTTGAATTTCCTATTAAATATTTTGTTGGAGTGAGTCAGACGAAAAAAATTCAACCCTCTACTTTGCCTAATTTTTGTGGTACCTCTAGTGAAGATCCTGATGCCTTCTTATTCAAGTTTGATGTATTGTGCAGGAGCTACAATTATTCTTTAAACGCTCAAAATTTGAATTTGTTTCCTGCCATATTAAACGATGCAGCCCTCGGGTGGTTTATGGGATTGAGTGCAAACTCCATTTCAACATGGGATGACATGAAGAAGGTATTCTTGAGAAAGTATCAGGATTACTGTAAAACCAAGGACATCACAGAAGAAATCTTTGGCATGACCCAGAAGGAGGAGGAAAGCCTAGAGGACTTCCTGGAAATATTCCAATACAATTTTCAAAGATCCAAGATTAACCAGCTGAACAAGGAAACCTTGAGTTTTACTAAGGGCCATAAGACCAAAATCTCTCTAGGTTTTGAACTTGATGGGAGTAGGTGATATATCAAAATTGAGTTATGATGATGTGTGTGAGTTGTGTCAATTATATTCAAGGGGAAATTCTAAGGTTGGGAGAGGATTAAGACATACGTCTTCCAGATTCAACAAATCAGTTGCAGGGGTTGGGGTAACCAAAGCTGAAATGGGAAATTTATTTGAAAATTTTAAAACTGACATTCTTAGCACTTTGTCTTCACAGTTGGATGTTTTTCAAGCTATAAGAAATTGGAGGAAGTGTAAAAGGCTTTGGTTGTGTTCTGCTCCAAATGTAAGAAGAAACATCCCTTGAGGTAGTGTCCTACGTCAAGTATACAGGTATGTCAAATCTGTGAAGCAGATCATTCTATTGATAAATTTCCTTCTCTTCCATAGATTAAAGTGGAATACTTAGTAGATCAAGAAGTTGTTAGTGCACTTTATGCAATGGCACCTCAAAATCCATGCCAATCCCGTCTTGCAGGTATGTCACAACAACATTTTCAATTTCCTTATACTCAAAATCAGATGTGGAATTTTCCAATGCCTTGGTAGCCCTGGCCTCCACAACAACTTTGGCAGGTAAACTTTTCTTACCCTGCTACACCAAATTTTCCCCCTCAAAAAAATTGTTTACCACAACCACAACTTCAGTTTCCTGCTCCACCAACTCAACCACGTCCCACACAACTTCCTGCCCATCCAGTATCAAATCCCAACAATAAAGTTGTCCAACCTTGTTGTGGGGAAAAATGCCTATACAGGACGATCCTATCCACCTAAGGTGTGACAGTGCCTTAGCAACAAACGAGTACAGCTACACTGGTTTCTTCCTTTATGAAATGTGAAAGAAGAGAGATCAATAGACTTATCGGTGTCTTCCGTTTGTCCCTCGATCCAATCTCCCTTCTCTTTGGGTGTTCACAGCTACTTGCCTTCTTGCTTATCCATCTACAACTTCCTGCAAGATCACAAGAGAATAGCTACTTGCGATAAGAGAACAGCTACTTGAGACAAGAGAAGAACACTACACAAAGACAGATGTTCACATTCATAACTAGTTTAGGATTAGAAATAAACCAAATACACTAATACATTTATACATCAAAATACATCAGCATATAGGAGAAACCAAGATAGCTTTATTGATGAATAACAAGGTTCAGGAAGAGATACAACCCAGAGGGCTCCAATCCAGCATCTCCTTCCCAGCAAATGGAATTCCTATCTTCAGCCCCTTCAAAGAATTAAGCACCCAATGATTCCAGTCTCAAACCAACAACAATTCTTTGCAATAATAAAATTCCAGCCTCTAGATCTCATGGAGGAGAGATCCATATATAGATGTTTGGAGAGAGGATGAGTCAGCTTGAGATCTGACTAGTGTCCTCTCCCTCTATCAGTTCTTGAGTCCACTTGGAGGTTCTTGCTTCCACTTGGAGATTTGGAACCTCTTACTCATCACCAGCCGAATTCCCTGAGGCAAGTGTCATTTTGGAAGCTTCCTGGGTTCTGACACCTTGAGGAATGAGTCTGCCACTTGTCCAATCTCGCTCAGCGCAGGTAGCCAGTGTTGGAGTTGACATTCAGCGCAGGTAGCCAGTGGAGCCATTGACATTCAGCGCATATGGTCAGTGGAGCAGTTGACATGATCCTGAATTGACTTGTTTTTTAGCAGTTTCAGGTGGAGAACTTTTGTGAATTGTTGTGGTTTGTTAGCCTTGTTCCTCTAGGGGTAGGAACAACATGTTTAGGGACTTTGGATCCCTTAGATTATGGACATTTCATGCTCAATGCTGTAAGGCACAAAAATGTCTATAACAGTTGCCCCCTAAAGTATGAGGCTGTTTATCGGGCGAAATGCTTTATCAGGGGGATCCGAAGTTCATCCAATGCTGGGAGGGAGACCTGTAATACAATACAATACAATACATTATTTTTCATACTGCTTTCATGATCTAGCTGAGGCGGGCATTCCCATGCTCAGCTTTATAAATACATTTTTCTGTACATAGAACAGACAATCGTCTGATGATAGACTGATAATTTTGATGAAATTATCATCCTTTGAGTAGGATGATTATCTGCTGCAATGATGTACATGTCAATGTCTTTATCTTTCCTAAATATATATCGCAGCCCAGATGGATGAAACTAGATCCGGGGTCTTCAAACTTGTTCGATCTTCACTCTAAGTACAAGTCGATCCATGTGAGAATTGTTCTGAAGTCGAACATGGAAAGACATCGCTTGATTATCGGTCAATGATGTAAACCGTTAACAAGTGCGAGAGGAATCACCGATAATGATGATGACCCTCAAGGTACTGCAGTACAATTCACGTGGTGTGAATAAAGGACTTGGGGTCGAACACCACGCAAAATCTTTCAGTCGAAGGTCATTGATGTATACCTGTCGCCGGAAGTGAGAAACTTGCCGTTGTGGCATGCAAGCTTCAAAGTACTGAAGGGGTTGTTCCTAGATCAACTTCTTGGATAATGAGCTGATGTCGACAAGAAGCGATCCGTCACAG
Organism: Pinus tabuliformis; assembly: GCA_031772625.1. Taxonomy (NCBI): domain Eukaryota; kingdom Viridiplantae; phylum Streptophyta; class Pinopsida; order Pinales; family Pinaceae; genus Pinus; species Pinus tabuliformis. Next base: position 263,822,083 of record CM062819.1, on the reverse strand, counting down.
GAGGGCCTTAATGAATCCCACATCAGTGACACAGAATAGAGCTAATGATTTTAATGGAGGTGAAAACGATCTGTGACATATGATTCAGGGTGGCGGTCATGAATGGATGAAGGATAATGTATGGCAGTGGATGGGACACGATTGACTCTTTCTGAATGACTTCTCTTGAACATATGGCGACACTGATGCGATGGATCGGTAGCATTACCCCAAATATGGATGGTATGGCGAGACCATGGTGATGTGATCAGTGAATGAAACAACCCAACCCGATTGTGGTACGGAGGAAAAGTGTCATGTTCAAGAGCGACTTGCTACCATCAAAGTTTTCTTTAGTTTCTCCCAATTTTTCCCCAGTCATTGCTGACCAGTACCTCTTTATTCTTGTCAAGCTTGAGGAGGATAACATATGCTTGTTCTATACCCTGCCCTTCGGGCAAGCCCATCGCTATGTTTTAACGAGCCTAGCGATAGTGAAACTCGTTCTCGTCTAAAGACAAGTTTGTCGCTATTTAATAATTTTAACGAGTCTAACGACAAGGATAACTCGGTCCTTTTCATTTTTAGAGAGTGAAAAGGTACATAAAGTCAACTCCAAAATTCCTTTTTCATCATCTAACCCCTTAAGTCCGAAAAAGTATAAAACAATACAGAAGGGATGAGTTTTCGATAGTTTTAACGAGCCGAACAAAACAAGCGCTCGATCTTTTTGTACCATAATCCCTCAGGTCCAAAAAGATTAAAATCTAGAGGAGGGATAGCTCTTCCGGTCGCTTTAACGATCTGGAAGGCCAAAACTCGGCAATCTTTTCATATTTTACGAGTCAGTTGAAAAGAGCTTAAAGAAGACTCGTCTTTTGAGGAACGAGTGATAAACAGGGTTAGCAGCTAATTCCAGGTACAGGTTGGAATTTTCCAATCACGGCAGTGTCACAAGGATGGCTAGGTGAAATCACTCTTCGCAACTATTCCTCAAAATGGGTAAACAATCATATGGAGGTGAACGATCGGCCAAATGAAAAGTGGAGGTGACAAGTGCAAACACGACCAAGGCTTTAATGGCTGATGATATTTCATTCACAGTGGTTATTTACCGGGTAGGTTCATTTTTTATTTTAAAATGAGCTTAAACACTGGAGGAAACTCTTGCTCATTGCTTATGTTTATTTTTTAACGAGCATGAAGTCCGCGTTAAAACTGCTCGGATCTTGCGTTTATTTTTTAACGAGCATGAACTTTATGCTAAAACTGCTCGAATCTTGCGTTTATTTTTTAACGAGCATGAACTTTATGCTAAAACTGCTCGATTATACCAATCATATGATAAGAGTGTCTCATCAAGATTCTATTATTTATGGAGCTTCATCTCACTAAGCTTTGCTCCGGATCCTTTCTTTATGCAAGTTTGGAAACGACTAATCCTACGAGTTTAAAGGGTTAGAGGTCCTAAAAATTTAAAAAATAAATAGTTTCCCCTTGCTTGCACTCCAAAAGGTTTGCATGCCCCCAGGTATAAAGCACGATTTCAAGGTTACCTCTACTTCACTTCCGCCAAAACATTTGTTTTAACGAGAGAGGCTTACCTCTTTCAGGTTACCCAAAGATTGTCTCGTTCACGGAGCAAACAAAACATTTCTTCGGCGATGTCTACCGAAATAGGAAAAGGTGAGCGACGTAGCCCACCAACTCACATAACTTTGACAAAAGAATCTTATTCTAGAACAAACCTCTTCCTAGACAGACGGGGTACGGACTAGTCATATTCTCCCACGGAAACCTACCCTATACCCAAAGTTTTCCTGTCGAATCAGACCAGGACGCATGCCCCCTGGGTTCCAGTCATATCCTCCCAGATTACTCGTGCTCATCAGGAGGACGGACCGTGGGTTGAGACACTTCTTGCGTGAATAGACCATTTAGGGATGGTACATGACTATTTGCGATGCGTGATCCGGGAAATGAAAGTTGGTCCACGAGCTTGACCACTCTTCCTTCGTGCGGAAAACACATTACTCTAAAGAGTGAGGAGACGATGGCCCCCATGCAATATATATAGTCTCGTCCAAGGAGTAGGTTATAATCCAAGGGTCCTTGAACGACCATCACGTTCATTTGAACGGTCTTCCCTTTCAATGTTATGGGCACATTGGGGAGGATCCCTAAAGGTCGACTGGTTCCTTTATCAAAGCCTGATAGATTTCTCATTTCAGGCAAAAGTGCAGGCGAACCAAGCGCTTTCCAAGCAATAGAGGAAAGGATACTCACAGATGCCCCTTCATCAATGATAGTGCCAGCCATTACCATTCTGTATATTTGGACAATAATTCTGAATGGTATACGGGCTGGCAACCGGGGTCTGCCTAGTTGGTTCCAGTCGAACGAGACAACTAGGTTGCTTGGTGGTGGGACCGAGTAGACGGCCGGATATCGCTCTGATGAACTTCCTTCCTGTGATGAAGGAATGGTGGCATTGCCCCCTTGTTCATCAGAGTCAGTGCTGATGAAGAGAATTTGGACGGTGTCGTCTTTATTCTCCTCTGTGATGGTATCATTCGAAGATAGAGCCTCTGAAGGAAAAACCGGGTCAACTGCCGTATAAACCTGTTGACTTTCGTCAGGCATGGATCCAGACGATTCATCTTCAATGACAGGTGCTTCGGCTGACCACCTGGGCGGGTCAGCCGGGTTCTCAACTAGCGAAGGACTTGGCAGGAGTCTTTGATATCCAGGAGGAAGTTGCGCTCGTAAAATCGGGCGATCTTCCAGAACTCTTTTTGCCTCGTCTAAGAAGGGACAACGGTGGATGGCATGATCGCCTTCACACAGTTTACAGGGAAATCTAGCTTTCCCTCTCTGTCCTGGGGCTTCACTCCCACTAGTTGACGGTGAGCAATCAACATGGCTATCAGGGGTTGATGCTACCGAATTGTGCAAACGGGGAGACCAGTCCCTTAGTATTCGAGGGATACAGGGACAATCTCTGTGGAAGTGGTCTCCCTTGCATATGACGCATGGCGATTTAGGCCTGGTCAGTGCTGTGTGTGGATTTTTGTCAGACGACTCTCGTTTGCCCCCAGTCGCCTTTAGCTCCTTCTTCTTCTTTTCTTTCTTCTTCTTCTCCTTCTTCTCCTTAGGATCCTGGTTTTTGGTTTTACCAGTTCCGTCAAGCGAAGAGGAAGGAGGAGAGGAAGATGAATTAGAAGGCTGGTGGGCGACTCTGGTCTAGTCTGACTGTTGACTCGACTGTTCAGGAATGGTGACGTTCTGAACGACATTGGTTGAAAAGAGCCAGACTGGCAGGCCAATTGTCAGTCCTGGAAGCGACAATGTGGCCATGTGGGGCGCACCAACATCTCCCCAAGAGGAGAAGGGACTAGGATTTCCACCAAGGGGAATTCCTTGGTTGGTGTGCTCCATCTTTCAACCTAAAGATCAACGCAAGAATTAATGGGTGATTGTTCCGTTTAAAATAAATTTTAACGAGGCTTTAGACACAACTTTCTTTTTCAGTTTTAAAGAGTCGAGAAAAAGCTAAAGATGACTCTAGTCTCCTTCGATGTTTTAACGAGCCCGAAGTGACAAATGCTCGGATGGACTTTTTCTGTTATAGAGTCTGAAAAAGGCCAAAAGAAACTGCTCTGGAGTTCTAGGCAGAGGGTGTGCCAAACTTTTCGCAAAACCGCAGAATACTTTTTAAGGTACGGGCGGTCGATCTTCGTGAATGTTGTGTTCACTGCATTGCGATCAGTAGGGCGGCCGACACGGCTTCCTAAGGATAAAGGATATATGCCTATAGGGGTCTCCCAATATATACGCGACGCTACGTGGGAGAAAAATCCGTACTAGCGCTATCGTCCCTCAGGAGGAATCACCCACCTTCCACGAGATCGACAGTCACTAGGCTTAACGACGCCGGAACACGTCTCTAGCCTAGACCTCTATGTTGTGCGTTATGTTACAAAGCGTTGTTAAGTTCATTCATTTTATTTTAGGTTGATCTTTTTAAAGTTTGCCTTTCAAGGTTCACCACGAGATGTATGATACAAATTCCTAAATGCAGTCTAAAGATGATAAGCAAGCTTTATATCTTTTCAACTTTGAAAATCCTAGCTACTAAGGGAAAAGAAAGACACCATCTTTTCTCAAAGAGCAATCAGCACACTCTAATGCACTTTTCCTAAATCCAACATGCAAACTATCAAATGCAAAATGCACAATGCAGGTGTTTGTTTTCCGCTTTCTTAGTATTGATGCCTACAAAGAAAGCTTTTTGTACAACTTTGAATTTGCTTTTAAATGATCAATACAAACAAGTTCACTTTTTCGAAATCAGAGAAGATAGAAGAGATTACAACACTTAACGATTTTCGAAATAAAGACATGTTTTGACACTTAAAAGAGACAAATTCAAACCAATAAGCAAAAGTAAATGTATAATCAATCTGCAAACAGCCAATGAACTCTCTTCTAATATCACAATCAATCAGATCTGAATCAAAGGCTACAGGATGACTACTTTACTCATGCAAAGGAAAACTGTAAATGATGCCACAAACACATAAAAAACACTCACAGTCTTTTTGTACAAAACGAGGCGGAATCTAAGCAAAGAAAAGGAGTTATCTGACTGGTACCTATGCTGGTCAAAGGCTGCAAAAAACAGAGATCAAAACAGGGCAACAGAGAGCAGAGAACCCCAGCTGCACAAGGCCAAACTGGTTCAGCGCAACCTCAACACTGAGGATTTGACATTCAGCGCAGGTAGCCTTCACGGGACCTGCGTTGAAATGTAGACTGCCTTCACAACAGTTGCGCTGAAGGAGAAACTCTCGTTTCTCCTGGGTTCTGGGTCACAAATTGCTCAAAAATCAACAGTTTCAGGCCAAATCAGAAACACAAGCAAGGTATAATCAAAGGGATGCTTTGAAAGTTACTAAGATCTATCACAAGGATCATTAAATCATTTGTGAACCCATTGTTCAGATCATAGACAAGTCCAGCAACTGGATCAAAGCAGCAACTTTCTACTTTGCATCCGGGAAAGATGCAGTTCGATTGTTGCTGTCAAGTCTATGAAGTAAACAAATGATGGAAACATAAATAAAATGACTAAACAAATCATCCCCAGCGGAGTCGCCAATTTGTTGTGGGGAAAAATGCCTATACAGGATGATCCTATCCACCTAAAGTGTGACAGTGCCTTAGCAACAAACGAGTACAGCTACACTGGTTTCTTCCTTTATGAAATGTGAAAGAAGAGAGATCAATAGACTTACCGGTGTCTTCCGTTTGTCCCTCGATCCAATCTCCCTTCTCTTTGGGTGTTCACAGCTACTTGCCTTCTTGCTTATCTAGCTACAACTTCCTGCAAGATCACAAGAGAACAGCTACTTGCGACAAGAGAACAGCTACTTGAGACAAGAGAAGAACACTACACAAAGACAGATGTTCACATTCATAACTAGTTTAGGATTAGAAATAAACCAAATACACTAATACATTTATACATCAAAATACATCAGCATATAGGAGAAACCAAGATAGCTTTATTGATGAATAACAAGGTTCAGGAAGAGATACAACCTAGAGGGCTCCAATCCAGCATCTCCTTCCCAGCAAATGGAATTCCTATCTTCAGCCCCTTCAAAGCATTAAGCACCCAATGATTCCAGTCTCAAACCAACAACAATTCTTTGCAATAATAAAATTCCAGCCTCTAGATCTCATGGAGGAGAGATCCATATATAGATGTTTGGAGAGAGGATGAGTCAGCTTGAGATCTGACTAATGTCCTCTCCCTCTATCAGTTCTTGAGTCCACTTGGAGGTTCTTGCTTCCACTTGGAGATTTGGAACCTCTTACTCATCACCAGTCGAATTCCCTGAGGCAAGTGTCATTTTGGAAGCTTCCTGGGTTCTGACACCTTGAGGAATGAGTCTGCCACTTGTCCAATCTCGCTCAGCGCAGGTAGCCAGTGTTGGAGTTGACATTCAGCGCAGGTAGACAGTGGAGCCATTGACATTCAGCGCAGATGGTCAGTGGAACAGTTGACATGATCCTGAATTGACTTGTTTTTGAGCAGTTTCAGGTGGAGAACTTTTGTGAATTGTTGTGGTTTGTTAGCCTTGTTCCTCTAGGGGTAGGAACAACATGTTTAGGGACTTTGGATCCCTTAGATTATGGACATTTCATGCTCAATGTTGTAAGGCACAAAAATGTTTATAACAAACCTACTCACAATGTTGGAGTAGCTACTTATCCCACTTATCCTACCTATTTTATCACATTGTAGCCTCTGCACAAAATTTATGTACCTTTGCTGTAGGAATTTCCTGTGTCTCTACAGGAAATTAAACTTAGGTCGGGAAAAGTGGTGACCCAACCAGAAAGAATTGAAGATATTATGGAGGAAGAAACCCATGATATACCTGAAATAGAAAATGTACAATTAATATCAGAACGACACATTCCAAAATCACAATAACCTTCCTCATCTCAAACTTTCTAGCCTCCTTTTCCAGAAAGGTTGGAGGTCAAAGAAATAATAAAACAGCCTGAATTTGATCTAGCATCCGAATTAATAAATGTATGCATCAAAATCCCCTTGTTGCAAGCAATTAGGGACATCCCAAATTATGCTAAAATAATTAGAGAACTATATACCATAAAGTTAGGGAGACAAAATAAAGAATCCTCTACAGCCCAAGTAGGTGGAAAACTTGCAAGCCTTATGTCCACCGGATTTTCCACTAAAAAGTATGCAGACCATGGAATCCTTGTGGTTACTACCTTCATCAATGGATACCCAATAAGAAATACCTTAATTGATTTAGGTGCAACCATTAATGTAATGACAAGAGAAACATTGTCCCATATAGGATCTTTTGATTTGCTTCCTACCCCTACTATGTTGGAATTAGCAGATAGATCTAAGGTCAAACCTGAGGGTGTATTGGAAGACGTTGTCATTTCATTAGATTCCTAGGAATACCCTGTAGATTTCTATGTTCTTCAGCCTAAGACTAGTTTGGGAGGGAATCCTTTGATCTTGGGGAGACCTTGGTTGGCTACAGCAGATGCCTTCATAGGATGTAGGTCAGGAAACATGACCATCACCCATGGGGCTGAAACCAAACACATCAACCTATATCCCCCTACCAAACCCCTCTTAAAATTAGAAAATACTCATTGGGTTGATGAAGAACATAGTTTAGAAATTATTCACCCAATGTTGACAATAGCCCAGGCTATGAGCCTTAAAGAAAACACTGAGGAAAATCTAATTAATTGTTATATTTCAAACCCTGATTTTTCTCAGCAGTTAGAAGGATAGTCAAATCATGAGACAGATGCCATTATTGATCTACTAGAGCAGAACTTCCAAGAACATAATATAGCAGTTGAATTAAATTCAACGCTTCTAACAAAATTTCCTACATGTTTCGTGATTGAATGTGGGAGCAAGGTAATTGAAATATCTCCCAAAAAAACTTTAAATATTAGTGTTGCCTTAACTCATGAATAATAAAATCAATTAAGACATAAATTGGAATATTTTTCAGTTACATTTGCTTGGGGATATATGGATATTAGGGGCATTCACCTCGATACATGCATTCATCATATTTATATAGAAGGAAATGCCAAGCCTATAAGGCAGCCACAAAGAAGGATGAACCCTGCCTTAAGAGAAATTGTAAAAGATGAACTTCAGAAGTTATTAAATGTAGGGTTCATTTATCCTATTTCAGACAGCCAATGGGCATCTCCATTGGTTATCGTCCCTAAGAAGAATGGAAAATGGCGAGTGTGTGTAGATTATAGGGAACTAAATAAACCCACATTAAAATACTATTTTTCCTTACCTTTTATAGATCAAGTGCTGAACACCTTAGCAGGAAAGAAGTACTTTTATTTCTTGGATGGGTTCAGCAGGTATAACCAGATCAAGATAGCTCCATAGGACCGGGATAAAACAACATTTACATGTCCACGAGATACTTATGCATATAAGGTATTACCATTTGTTCTATGCAACGCACCAGCAACATTTCAAAGGGTGATACTTGGCATTTTCTCTTATCTTTTACATGATTTCATAGAGGTTTACATGGATGATTTCATGGTAATAGGGGATAATTTTGAAGAAGCTTTACTTAATCTTAGGAAGGTTTTGCAAATATGTAGAGAAACTAATCTTTCATTAAGTAATGAAAAGTTTTTTATGATTATGGTTGAAGGCATTGTTTTGGGTCATCATGTTTCTGCTGCAGGAATTAAAGTTGATCCGACAAAGATTGAAGTGATTGTAAATATGCCTCCCCCAACCAACCAAAAGGGAGTTAGAAGTTTCCTTGGGCATGCAGGCTACTACAGAAGGTTTATTGATAATTTTACCAAGGTAGCCTCGCCACTGTTTAAATTATTAACAAAAGAATCTGAATTTCATTGGAATGGTGAATGTCAAACTAAATTTGATACACTCAAGGATAATCTTTCTTTAGCACCTATTTTGAGAGGACCAGATTGGAAATTTCCCTTTCATAATTCCACTGATGGCTCTGATTCAGATATAGGAGCAGTATTGGGCCAAAAGGAAAACCAAGTAACCTATGCTATTTATTTTGTTAGTAAAAATTTGACTCTTGCTTAATTAAATTACATTGTAACTGAGAAAGAATTCCTTGTTGTGGTTTATGTTATTAATAAGTTTAGATATTACATTACTGGGTATGAAGTTTTTGTACATACTAACCATTCTGCTATTCGTTATCTTATGAATAAACCAGTTACTAATCGCAGAATTACTAGGTGGCTTTTGTTGTTGTAGGAATTTGACATCATAGTATTGGATAGGCTAGGAAGAGAAAACTAGGTAGTTGATTTCCTTTCTAGACTCAACCATGAAGGTGGGGACATTCCGGTTAATGATAGCTTCCCGAATGAGAACTTGTTTTCAATTTATGTCAAATCACCTTGGTTTGTAGATATGGTCAATTACCTTACTACCGGGAACTTACCACCCTATTTTTCATCTAATCACAAAAAGAAAATTATTAGAAAAAGTGCTAATTACTCTTGGATAAAAGGAGATCTCTTTTTCACTGGTCCAAATCTGATTATTCACGGGTGTTTCAAAGAGGGCGAGGTATATGATATCTTGAGAGTTTGTCATGATGAACCCTGTGGGAGGAATTTTGCAGACAGATGAACAAGTTAAAAAATCCTTCGCTTGGGTTACTATTGGCCAAGTCTTTTTAAGGATGCAAAGGAGTATGTTTGGAAGTGTGACAACTGCCAAAGAATAGGGCGACCTGTTCAGGTAGATGAGATTCCTTTACAGCCACAATTTCTCATGGAACCATTTGAGAGGTGGGCTCTTTATTTTGTAGGCCCCATTAATCCTATGTCCAAAGGTAAGAAGTATATTTTAGTATGTACTAATTATGTTACGAAGTGGGTGGAAGTAAGAGAAGTTCCTAGAGAAACAGAGAAAGTAGTGGTAGATTTTCTCTTTTCTAATATTTTTGTAAGATTGGGGTATCGAGGGAAATTGTTACTGATCAAGGCACCCAGTTTGTATCTAATCTTGTGCAGGGAATTGTGCAAAAATATCAGATCACTCATCGGAATTCCACTCCCTACCATCCACAGGCCAATGGGTAGGTGGAATCAACAAACAAAGTGTTGGAGACAATCCTAACTAAGACAGTACAACTACAAAAAAGGATTGGTCAGATTGACTTCCAGAGGCCTTTTGGACCTACAGAATCACCTGGAGAAACACTACCAGGTTTTCTCCATATGAATTGGTATATGGAAAACAAGTTTTATTTCCAATTGAATTTAAGATCAGAACTTTTAAGATGGCAACAAAATTGGGCATAGATCTCACTGAGGCACAACAGCAAAGGATCCTGCAGATCAATGGGCTAGATGACACTAAGCAGGATGCTTTTCAGCATACTAACCTTATCCAGCAACAAAGGGATAAATGTCACAATAGTTACATTAAAAAGAAGAAGGTTAAAGAGGGGGACTAGGCATTGTTGTTTGATTCAAAATTTAAGAATTATAAAGGAAAGTTTAACACACATTGGCTTGGTCCTTATGAGATCGAGAAAGTATTTGATAATGTATTTGTTTGAGTCAAGACAATAGATGATGAAAATGTTACCTTATTGGTAAATGGGCATAGGCGCAAGTTATATCAGAAGCCCCAATCTAAGGATGAAGTTTTGGAGGAGATTGTAAAGAAGAAAGAGCTGGAAATGGTAGGAAAAGGGGGTATCACTTTCACCACCTCTTCTTGATTCTCCGTCATAATTAATTGAGCTTAATTTATTGCTTCTCATGCTTAGTAAACCATGAGAGGAGTTTCTATTGGATATAGGTTTATCCCTTTTCTCGCTCTAGTAGACTACTTATGGAAAATGAATCCCATTGGAGTTTTCTTTTTCAGTATTTCAGACTCTCTAAAATTGAAATCTGACAAGCATGAACTGCCCTGGGCTTGTTAAAATCATAGGACAGTAGATCCCTCAGGATCCCCAAATAAATTTTGATCATAAATCTTTGATTTGCTCGTGTTGGACTGATGTGGGATTTTGTAAGGCCATCCTTCCAACAATATTGGCCCATCGAGATTCATTAAGGCTCCTTGACTGCTGGATCCTCCAGGGGGTTTGACAAAAACTCATCTATTCATACCTACTAGGATGCATCAATTATACCTTGATCCTCACTCTCGTTATTGGTGATGGACCTCAAGTTGATTAACAGTTGACATTAATGACTGGTAATCCAACGAGATCACTACACATTCGACTTCGACAACTTTATTCATGTGGCAGTAAACTGTACAAGGATAGGATGGAGTTCCAGATTGTTCCTGCAGACAGATCAAGATCAGTTAGCAATAAAAGGGGACATCGACTTATAACATAAACCGTGAAGGGAATTTACATTATCATTTTGTTAGGATTCATTCATTGGTATTCTTCTATTTCTTGCAGAAGTCTTTCATGCAGAAGAATTTCCAGTAGTAGAATATTGTTGAACTCCCAAAATTATTCATTTAATTTCAAGTAGAACATATTTTCAAAGATCTGACAAGTCTTAAGTGAGTTACCGAAGTCTTCAAAGCAAATCAACCCCATGAAATGTCATGATCCCACACATGATATGATTTTTGAATGGCTCATCATTGCAAGGCAAGGACATGCGTCATCAGGTACCCGATGGTCGTATGGTAAGTTAAAAAAGGTAATTTCGATGTCAATTGTTTAAGGACTAAGGTAATGGTATGTATTTTAAAAAAATGCATTATTATGAGTCACATTCACCCTTGATTGAAATGGCGGCCATTCCACATCATGACATGAGGTTCCACTCCCAATACACCTCGAAATGTATAGCATTTATTTTCCAATGAATCCTACACACGGATCATGATTTAAATCATGATCACATTATGTGGTGCCTCGACCCACCTTCATTTCATTTTTCACTCACCTAATCGATCTGTCTCCCTTCCCATTGTATCTTAAAAACTTTATGTCTAGCCTGTGGAAGTTGTCAAAAGGGCCAAATCAAACCCTACACTTCCCTACACAAAGCATATGGCAAGATTAAGGTTGGCTGTCCATTTTGAGCCACAGGGGCCAGAGTTGTTAGATGTATACCCTCATAGCAAGAAGTGGCTAGAGAAGTCAAGGTGGTTGCCCTTATTTTTGAAGTTCAATGGGCACATTTCTGAGGTAAATAAGAAATTTTTCCTGAACATGGATGGGGAATGGACTCAGGTTAGTAATATAAAATTTAAATTGATGGAAGAACTGGTAGCTTGAGCCTCTGGTATTTCACCAGAGAGAGAGCATTGGTTTAAAAAACAGTGTATTAATAAGGATGTTTGTTCACCTTTCCTAAAGGAGGAGCATGCAAACCTAGACTGGGGAAAACGTATTACGTAGAGCTATCTAACCAGTAAGTATCGACAACTTTTGTATTTAGTTCAAAAATATATTATGTTAGGGCCTAAATCTACCTCAGGATGAGAAAGGCAGGATTTAGGGTAACATCAAACCATGCTTAACCTGGTAGCTAGCCCTACTAGGTCGGGAGAGGGCTCTGTCATTGTTAATCTTAGGAAAATATGATCAATGAGGTTTGAGATGACTGATGTAAAGACTAATTTTAGGCTAGGTATATGCTTAGAGGAGTTTGATTGATTTTAATTTTGGTTTGTTGGCTCAAATGTGAAAGGCAGAGTTAGGTCTGGGAATGGACACAGCCTTGCAGAGATCTCTATGGGGAGAGGTAGGAAAATGGTTTAGTACTTCAAATTGAGTGAGATGGAGAGCTTTAAGACTGGTGAGGAGTTGTAGATGGCATGAAAGTCTCAGGGATCCTCTTCAAACAGCTGAAAACATAAATAATTAAACAAACCCTAGGTAGAGCACTACAACTTCAATGAAATCTACCTTTATCCTTGTTTTATTTAGTTAAGATGAACAGAGAGAGATGATGGCATACATAAACACATGTAAACTTGCAATTACAGAAGGAAAAGCAATACCAAATCAAGTTGCCACAAGAATCCCATAAAGTGCTAAAAACCCTGGTCTATTCCTTTGCCAAACTACAAATATGAGTGTACAATAATGCTCAAAGCATTCACAAGAGTCTAACCTTTACCAATGACTGAAAAACTACTAGATATAGGAAAAAAACAACTCATGCTAGGCTTTAGGGGTCGAATTCATGAGTTTAGGAGCTTTTTCAACAAGATCTAAACTAAGAACTAAAAAGTAGGCAGTGGAACATCTTGCCTCTAAAACCTAGGAAATTGATTCATTCAGTTACAAACTACCTTTTCATGATGTATCTACCTCCATGAGTGAAAATTTAGTATATTTACATCAAAATCCATCAAGTCACATCAAATTACATCATGAGTTTGACTATTAGAGAGAGAAAAGTCAAACTGAGAAGAAACTAGTTGAAAAAGCAGATTTTTTTGGCCAAAATGACAAAATTTCATCCTATGCGCCATGCTCATGTCCCTGTGCACCGCTCTATTTTGGAGCTGATTTTGGAGGCCTTCCCGTGTACCAAATTCACTCCAAGTGGGCTTGTTAGAAATTTCTGCCTTTTTACTTTCTAGAAAAAATAGAATTTCTGAATTTGGTGTCCATTTGCCCCTCCAAAAATGAGTTCTCCCAACATTGCTTCCTGTGTGGCCAAAAAGGGGCAGAAAGGTCATTTTTGAGGTGTTTTTGACCCTTTTGGAAGCTCAAAACTTGTCAAAATTTCTTGGCCATGTGAGGGAATTCATATTTTTCCATGAGGAATCCAAAAATTCTAAGTTTTCTTCCAAAGGAGGTCCCTAGCAAAAGCACGCGCCAGGTGGCACGGCACACCAGGCAGAAAAACCTGTTTTTTAGTCCAAAAATTCAAAATTTGCAAAAAATTTCCCAAATTTCTTGAAATTTGGGCTGAGTGTCCTTCATCAAGTGTTGTGCTGGGCTAAGGAACCCTTAGCCAAGATCTGGAGTCTATCATGCTCTTTTCTCTTCCTTAATTCTTTCCTCAACTTGGCCTTCAAAGTCTTAATTCTCGCTTTGCAAGCTTTGTTTCTCGCCAAGTAGTGGTAGGCCATGTGCCTCAACATCTTTTTCTCTCTATTGGCCTTCTCCAGCATCTTTTCCAAGTGCATGTTTGTCCTCTCAAGCCAAGATTCACGATCAGCTTCAATTTCTTTTTCAAGTGGTGTCAATTTGGTTTTCCTCCTCTTGGCAGCTTGCCAGTTTGCCCTTATGTTTTGGAGCTCCATGATGGTTTTTTGATCCTCTAACTATTTTTTTCTCTGCTCCAAATAGTTGATTATCCACTTGGCTCTTTCCAGGTTGAGAGACAAGTCATGAATGTCATCTTGTTGTTCCCGGATGATCTCCTTGAGCTTTGAGCTCAAATCAGTGTCATCATCCTGAATAAGAATGAAATCTGTCTCTTGACCTCCTGAAGGTTCCTCATCATGCAATGGTTGCTTACCCTTGTCCTATACCTACTCTGTTGTTGGAGGAAATGAGACCCCTTCCACCCCGAGTGGAGATAATACTCGTTTTGCTACTACAAACAGTCTCCTTGTGCCCTTTTGGTATGTGACAAACACTGGCACACTAGTGGTTTATGTCTCATGCACCTCTTGCTGATGTGAAGGCTCTCTTGCCTCATGAAAAACTGATGGGGGAACTTGAGGACTTGTAAAGACCTCATGTGAAATGAAATCCTCCCATGAAACATTCAGTAAACTAAGCTGATGAAAAACCACAATCTTGATTAGTAAAAAGTGATAGATGTTGTTATACTGTTGATGAGGAGGCTTCCTTCGAACCAATGTGGTCATCTTTTCAATATTCCAGCAAATGAAATAGGGGAGGTTCATCATCCTCACCCTAGTGAAATGCATCAACAATATGATATGATAGGTGTATAAGCGAGAAAATCTACCCTCACAGCTGAAATATTTTATTATGAGTTTCATAAGGGGAGCATATGTGTCTTATAGGTACCTGAAAGGGAAGACCCTACTGACATGCCTCTGAAAATTAGCCTTGATATAAGGCTCATAATGATCTATGTCCACCAGTTGCCCCTTGTTCCACTGCTCAATTACATTCGAAATACCGGTTGCTTGAGCTATAGTCTCAGGTGTCAAGGTGAATGTCACACCTGCCAAATTGACTTGGCCATTGTGAAGATGGAGCACAAACAGACTGGAAAGACCATGGTGGTATTTGACTCTTTCCACCGTCTCACAAAACTGATAACAAGATTGATGTTGGAAGCATGTGACAGCAAGAGGACAAGCCAACAACTCAGCAAGTGAAGTAGGCTCCTATCGGTTATGTTTTCCACTCTTGTGAGGTCTCCTTGGTGCATGAATTTCTTTGGAGAAGCCACTGACTATTTCCTCATTTCTGTCATAAGAAAAATCTAAATCCATGTTTGCCAATGCTTGAGTTTTCTTAAATGAGTATGAAGAGATTTTAGAGTGACAATAGGTATTTTCTTCTAAAATATATGAATTGATGAGGGACTGTGTATGAGGGGTTGGGGATGCTGCTGGTTGGGTTTTTGGGGAATAGAAGGGTTTAGGGAATAATATTTAGGGTTTAGGGTTGTTGATTAGGGTTTGGGATAAGTGAAGGTAGGGATTAGGGTTAGTAGTTTTAGGGATATGGGGAATAGGGAATAGGTAAGTATGAATGAAAAGGGAGGGAGAAAATAGGTGAATGAAATGTAGTGAGGGAGTGAAAATGGTAGGGGTGGGATTTAGCAGCAAAAATAGTGATTTGTAAACCCTAGGCAGTTTTCTCAACAAACTGTGCAAGGAGCTAGGGTTTAAATTTTTCCCTATTGAATCACCATAAATACTGAAGCAAACTCATACATTGGGCATATGGGAGTGTTGACTTACTTGTGCAATGAGGAATTTACGATTTTGGGAGCTTTGGAGGAAGATTTGAATGATTTTCGGCCTTGAAGACTGGCGCGTCGCGCCACCTCACAGGTGCGCCACGCCTCTCTGGTGCGTCACGCCAGTAAAAAATTTCAACGTGGACTGTGCTCTGTGTGCGTCGCACAAGCCAGGTGCACCGCGCCTTGACCCAGGGGTGCCACGCCTGCAAATTTTCACCTTTTGATTGCAAAATCACTCCCTTGGCTTCGAAAATGCAAATTGCACTTGCTCTCTTCTCCTTTGGACAAAAATGAGCCTCCTTTGACATGAAAACCCACTTTGCCAATGTTTGCTTTTCACTTGCTTTTTCAAACTCTGTTTTGGGTAGTTTGTCTTACTTTTTTGCCTTTGATGGACTAAATTCTTTGACATTTTGTTTCTTTTGTAGGAACTGGAGTTGTAGAGGCTTGGCAAGGTGACCAGGGCTGCCTCTTGAAATTATTACATATAGAAAAATGAAATTACATGAGATTTTTTACATAAAACATAAAAAACTTTGTTTTTCCTCAAAACAGGGTTTTTAGGAAAAATCAATCACTGAGCATGTGATTATTGAAATTTTTGTTGCTGAGACTTTATTTAACCTCCTCATATGCCTGTTGACCATTATTGAGTGTTTTCAAGACCTTATGGACGAAACCCTAGACCTAATGAGACCTAAAACCCTAAAAATGACTTTTGCAGATTTAAAGACAAAAAATGACTACAGATGACCTAGATGTATGAAAATGAGCCAGCAGGTAAAGAACATGAGGGAAGATGTACAATATGCCACTACCATCAGATGATCTATGACCCTAATGGAATGCAGATGATCGGATGAGACACCTAACATGCAATGCAACAAGAGAATTTGATCACTGATGGAGGGATGAAGATACCAAAACTAACATATTACATGTGAAGGACGATTTGACCTAGATTTTTCATTTCATATGCGGCTCCTTGGCCACTTCCAAGATAATCCGCTCAATTTACCTCATTATTTGGGGATGTCCCTATTTAAAATGGCTACCTCCACCCAGAAGAGAGAGACTAACCTAAAGGAGAACCTATACCACCATGACCTAGTTAAAATTATCATGGTATAAATGTTAAGGGAATGGGGGAAGACTTGGGAAGAGTTCCTTGTCGAAAATCATTTCATGGATGAGGAAGAGCTGCCCAAATCAGACACTGGAGAGGCAAAGTCAAGCCAGAGGCCAAGAAAGAAAATTTGAACTCCTACTTAGCCAGAGAAAGTACCTACATCATCAAGGACCAAAGAGACAGGACCAAGTTTGAAACAAAACAAGAAGCCACAGACTAATAGACAAGAGGAAGTGTCCAAGTCACCAAAGCTTGAGAAGGTCGAGCCAAAGCCTACACCACAAAATAAACCTTGGAACCTCATCCAACCAAAAGAGGAAGAGGATGTTATAGTCACTAGGGAGACTGTGGGAATAAAATCACCAGTGGATGCAACTACTACCCCTACTAGGCGCTTTACTATAATCCAAGCTACTAAGCTGGCCACACAAGAAAGAAACAAGGAGGGCACACCCTGAACAGCAAGGAAGACCAAGAAACCAAAGGATAAACAAGTTTAGAATGAGAAAATAGATTTTTTCGACAAGGAGGTGTTAGTTTCGGTCTTTGAAACCTTCCTCCAGTGATCAAACATGCTCTTACAAAGTGATTTTAAGGTGTCAAGGTCAAATTTTGTCATTTCAATGAGTCTTCAAGCAAAATTTGGTCACTAGGTATTAGGTCTAGGGTTTGTTTTCACTTTTTTCAAAGTTGTCCAAATGTCGGTCCATTTCACCATTCAATTGAGTGTACCATCATTCAGAGGGTTTTCATCATCATGTCAGGTTCCAATGGGTCATTTTACACCTTGTTCATGCTTCAGTTGTGCCTAGGTAAGGTTCATTTCCCTCTCCTAGGGTTTTGAAGGTAATTTCTCTTGTATGGTCAATCATCAGAAAAACTTGTATCATGATGTTCATGCACCTTCCCCTATCCTTAGTGTACCTTATTAAACACTTCCCATCACTGATATCCCTCAAATTCCTCATTTTTGCACAAACCCTAGTTTCTTGCTACAATTTGACAATTTTCTAGACTAGGCATGTGTTTTTCCCTTTTTGACCCCTTCCCCTCATTCAATATTTGAAATTCCACTTTCCCCTACTTCCTAACATCCCTCTCTACTTCCCAAAATTTTCTCAATAATTTAGAAGCCCCTTATCCCCTTCATTTCACTTCATTTCGACAAATCCCCTATTTCACACATCGAGATAGGTTTTACTCCAATGATGTTTCTGAGCAAGAAAAGATTAATTTGAGAAAAATGAGAGATTTTTTGTCCATAATAGGCCAAGGAAGAAAAGCCTCCTTCACTTTTTACACAGGTGTCATGGTTTTATAGAAATGTCAAAAATACAGTTGCCTCAAGAGAATTGATGCACATCTGAAGTGACCATGGGAAAATCAATATTTCTCCTAGCGTGGTTGACCAAGTGACTTTCTTGATGCATCAAATGATAACTAGACACAAATATATTTCCAATGAGCTCTCATGAGCTCAATTTTGGGTTGAGGAAGACCTTCAAACGTTGACTGCAACAGCACTCTGCCTTTAGGCAGCCTCCTTTTGCACATTTTGACCAGTCTTGAGATATTTGCCTTTTGATAGGGAAAATGAACTCCAAATTGAAAAATTCAAGTCTTGTTGGAAATTATACTCAACAAGATTTCCAATGAGCTATCCCGCACCTAATTTGGACACCGGTAAGGCCTCCAAAATTGGTTTTCAAAAAGGCGTTACGCACCTGTTCCTTGGCGCGGCACACCTGGGTAGTCGCACAACGCACCTGCCTGCTTAGCCCAAATTTCACTCAAATCATCTTGCAAAGCTCCCAAATATTGCAAAATTTATTCCACAAGTAAGTGAAGCATTCTACTTCACCATTTAAAAATATTTACTCATCCTTCATGGTGTCTTAAAAGGTGAAAAAACAAACCCTACTTGTTGCTTAGCTACACTATAAAAATTGCCTAGGGTTTGCAAAATTGTCATTTTTGTTGTCTTATTCCCCTATATCATTTTCACATCCCCTTCACTACATTTCACTAATTTCATTTCCCATTCCCCTATCATTTCCACTCATCCTACTCCCCTATCCCCAAAACCCTAAAACCCTATCAAATTCCCACTATTCCCAAACCCTAATTGGCATCCCCAAACCCTATCACTCCCTAAAAACCACTATATCTAGCATCAAAATCCCTCATTCACTGTCCCCCTCATCAGTCCCATTCATCAAATAGAAAACACCTATTCTTAATATAAAATCTCTTCATACTCATCATTGAAAACCAAACAGTGGCAAATATGGAAACAGATTCACCTTATGAAAGAGATGAGGAAACAGTGAGTGATTCCTCCCAAGAGATTCATGCACCAAGAAAACCACACAAGGGAGGAAAACACATCCTGGAGGAGCCCACTACACTTATAGAGCTATTGGCTTGTCCTCTTGCAATAACATGTTTCAAGCATCAATCTTTCTATCAGTTTTGTGAGATGGTGGAAAGAGTCAAATACCACCATGAGCTTGCTAAATGTTTTGTCCTTGCTTTTCACAATGGCCATGTCAACTTGGAAAGTGTTACATTCACTTTGATACCTGAAACTATAGCTGAAGCAACAGGTATTCTGAATATGGGTGAATAGTGGAACAAAGGACCGTTGGTGGACAAAGAACATTATGAGCCTTATATCAAGGCTGGCTATCAGAAGCAAATCAGTAGGGTCTTCCCTTTCAGATGCCTATAGGACACATATGCTCCACTCATGAAGCTCATAATCAAATACTTCAGCTGTGAAGGCATATTTTCTCGCTTATAAACTTATCATGTCAGATTATTGATGCATTTCGCTAGAGTGAGGATGATGAACCTCCCCTATTTCATGTGCCGGAATATTGAGAAAATGACCACATTGGTGCAAATGAAACCTTCTCATCAATAGTACAACAACATTTATCATTTTTCACTAATCAAGATTGTGGTTTTGTATCAGCTGAGTTTGCTGAATGTTTCATGGGATGATTTCATTTCACATGAGGTTTTCACAAGTCCTCAAGTGACCCCATCAGTTTTTCATGAGGCAGGAGGGCCTTCACATCAGCAAGAAGTGCATGAGACTCAAACTACTAGTGTGCCAGTATTTTTCACTTACCAAAAGGGCACAAGGAGATTATTTGCAGCTGCCAAACAAGTACTATCTCCACCCGGGGTGGAAGGGGTCTCGTTTCCTTCATTAGATCATAGGAAAATGTTATCTTCACCCGGGGTGAAAGGGGCTTTGCCTTCTTCTTCAGCAAAGCAGGACAAAGGGAAACAACTAGTGCATGATGAGGGGCCTTCTGAAGGTTAGGAGAAAGATTTCATTTTGATCTAGGATGAGGACACTGATTTGAGCTCCCAAAGTTCACAACTCAAAGAAATCATCAAAGAGCAAGAATTTGACTTTCATGACTTATCTCTTAACCTTGAAAAAGCTAAGTGGATCATAAACTACCTTGAGCAAAGGAACAAGTAGTTGGAAGACCAGCAGACAATCATGGAGTTGCAAAACATAAGAGAAAATAGACAAGCAGCCAAAAGGAGGAAAGTCAAGTTGACACAGCTTGAGAAAGAGGTTGATGTTGACCGGGAATCATGGCTTGAGAAGGCAAACATGCACTTGGAGAAGTTTCCTGAGAAAGAGAATAAAAAGAAAAAGATGTTGAGGCACATGGCTTTTCATTATTTGGAAAGAAACAAAATTTGCAAAGAGAGGATAAGGACCTTAAAGGCCAAGTTGAGGAAAAATTTGAGGAGGAAGAAAGAGCAAGATAAGATTAAGATCTTGTCTAAAGATTTCTTGGCCCAACATAGTACTTGATGCAGGCCACTCATCCCAAATTTCAAAAAAATTGGCACACTTTTTGTCAATTTTGAATTTTTGAAGGAAAAAACAGGTTTTTCTACCTGGTGCGTAGCGCCACCCAGCGCTCGCTTTTGCTAAGGACCTCCTTTGGAGGAAAACTCTACATTTTTCAATTCCTCATGAAAAATTATGAATACCCAAAAATTACTAGAAATTTTTGTCATGTTTTGAGCTTCCAAAAGGGTCAAAAACACCTAACAAATTCTCTTTCTACCCCTTTTTGGCCACACAGGAAGCAGTCTTGGGAGAAATCACTTTTGGAGGAGAAAATGGACACCAAATTCAAACATTCCACCTATTCTAGAAAGTATACAGATAGACCTTTCCAACAAGCCCACTTGGAGTAAATTTTTTACATAGGAAGGCCCCCAAAATCAGTTGTAAAAAGGCGTTATGCACAGGGAAAGTGGCGCAGCACACAGGATGGAAAATTGCTATTTTTGCCCAAAAACTCTGTTTTTCACCTAGTTTTTTCTCAATTTGACTTTTCTCTCTCTCATGGTCAAACTCATGATGTAATTTGATGTAAATGGATGGACTTTGATGTAAAAATGTTGAAAATTCACTCATGGAAGTAGATACATCATGAAATGGTAGTTTTGAACTAAATGAATTAGTTTCCTAGGTTTTAGAAGCAAGCTATTCCACTGCCTACTTTTCAGTTCTTTGTTTAGATCTTGTTGAAGAAGCTCCTAAACTCATGAATTTGACCCCTAAAGCCTAGCATGAGCTGTTTTTTGCCTATATCTAGTACTTTTTCAGTCATTTGTAAAGGTTGGACTCTTGTGAATGCTTTCAGCATTATTGTACATTCATCTCTGCAGTTTGGAAAAGGAATAGACCAGGGTTTGCAGCATTTTGTGGGATTCTTGTGGCAAGTTGATTTGGTATTATTTTTCTTCCTGTAATTCAAGTTTACATGTGTTTATGTATGCCATTATCTCTCTCTTTTCAGCTGAACTAAATGAATCAAGGATAAAAGTAGAAATCATTGATGTTGCAGTGCTCTACCTAGGGTTTGTTTAGTTTTTCATGTTTTCAAATATTTGAAGAGGATTTCTGAGACTCTCATGCCCTATCCAACTCCTCACCAGTATTAAGACTCTCCATCTCACTTATTTCAAAGTACTAAATCATTTTCCTACCTTGCCCCACAGAAACCTCTACAAGACTGAGTTCATTCCCCAGACCCAAATCTACCTTTCACATTTGAGCTAGCAAACCAAAATTAAATTCAATCAAACTCCTCTGAGAACATACCTAGCCTAAAATTAGTCTTTATATCAGTCATCTCAAGCTTTTTTGGCCATATTTTCCTGAGATTGACAAGGAGAGAGCCCTCTCCTGACCTGGTAGGGCTAGCTACCAGGTTAAGCGTGGTTTGATGTTACCCTAGATCCTGCCTTTCTCAGCTTGAGGTAGATTTAGGCCATAACATATTGGCAACTGTACTGGGAACGAAAATTGTGTTTTTTTCTTTATAAACTATAGACGGAGCTTGAAGTTAGCCAGGTAGCCTTCGAACTACTCTTGCTCTGCAAGTGCATAGTAGATGAACGCTGCTTCAGTCAATCTCTGGTTTACTTTATGAAATGAACATCTGGTTTCCTCAGCAAAATGTAATCAAGTTCAGATTTGATTGTTGATGGTGAACAATGATCAGACACAGCAAGGCTGAAATCATTCACCTAGTGATTCTAAATCAGTTTCGACATCAGATCCATGGACTCCACTGGAGGATGAACCTGACCAGCAAAAACATGAAAGGACAATATGGAAAAATCAAGTATTCAAGTTGGAATTTCATCCAAGACATTTTGTTCTTTGTTATAAATTATTTCTTCTCTTTTCCCAAAAATTTCAAGTAGGTTTACAAAGTATATTGTATTTGAGAAAAGATCCTCAGCCTGCATTTGATTCCTTCCCTTTGAATATTGTGAATACCAAAGATTTGCATGCCTTTGAGCTTGATCAATACCCTTTTCCTGAATCTTGTGATGACCATATTCAAACTGATGAACCTCAAGAGACCAATACTGATTCTATACTTTCTATACATACCCCTATACCTTGTAAAATTCCAGATCGATACAAGCCTCTGATTTTACCTCCTATATCCCATGCTTTCCCTAAAAATCATGATCTATATCTACCAAGATTTGATGGTGAATGCGACAATATCATTGCTGAGAGACATGTATTGAATTTTGAGTCATTTCTTGACCTTTTTGAAGTTGATGAAGAAGATGTCAGTATTAGGATTTTTTCTCTTTCTTTGCAAGGCAAAGTCAAGAGTTTGTTCAAAACCCTGTCTAATGCGAGCATCTCAGATTTCCAACAATTCGTCAAAGTTTTCCTCGACAGGTGGATGATCAGACAAAACCCTTTCTTGATTATAGAAGAGTATAACCAGCTGAAAATATTTCCAGGGGAGACAGTACAACAATTTTTTGCCAGGTTTAACCAAGTCTATTTTTCAATGCCAGTTAATATAAGACCTCCTCTTGGATCCGCTCTCTTGCACTACCTGGGTGCCTTTGATCCAGAAATGGAGTTTCAACTGAGAGAAAGGAATATTGCAACACTTGAAGAGATGAAAAATAGTGCAATAGATGTAGAGGCTCATTTGCTAATCCGAAGGGCAAAGTTGAAAGAAGAAGAGATGAAAAACATAGATCTGGAGGAATCGACATCTCTAGAGGTAAAGCTTGACATTTTGGTAAGTGCATTGGAAGAGATGATGCAAAGGATCATCACAACGAATGAGTATAATTTTCAAGCCCATGGCTCGCTGATTGAAGAAGAACAAGTTGCTAATCCAAAACATTTTGTTTCTTATCCTAGTTGTCATAGACATGATAATGATTGTTTTATATATCATCTTGGAGAAGAGAGATCTGTTGATATGATATGTATGCTTGATGATGTATTTTATACTGATGATTTGCCTCAGTTTGATCAGTATGATGATGATTATGTTGTCCAAACAAAAGCTAATCTTGTAGACAAATCAACAGCTAGTTTTTGGGAGGAGGAAGTTCACTTTCAGCTCGAATACAGTGATCAACCGATACATATCAGCTATGGAAATGAGGAGGAAAGTGCAGAAACTTTTGAAGTGAAGGATATTTGCCTTTTTGTTTTGCTTTGTTTCAGTTCATCAGAGACAACTTTCATGCAATCAGAAATCAATTGTCGACAAGTTTTGATCTAGATCATCTTGAGGACAATGAAATCCTTGTTCAAGACTTCTCATATCCAGATTTGCAACCCCCGAATGCCATTGATTGTCAAGTTGCATATGAAGACTTGGAAGCTGGCATGTATGATCAAATGATGCAAGATGATTCCGTACCATTTTTTTTTTAATCATTTCAGTTTTTGAAGGGTAATTTGCATAATATATCTTCAAATGGGAAGACTATAGAAAATCATGCAATCTCATTGGAACCAATAGAAAATGGGTTGCAGCTGTATTTTCAAGTTTTTCACAATCCAATAGCTGATGTACTGGATGATGTCTGCAGTCAAAGTCCTTCTCCTATCTGTGAGCTTGACAAAAGTATTGATACAAACTTGATCCGGCAGTTGGTTTCTTTGTCATTTTCAGTAGGAGTCTCATCACAAAGCTTAGATCAAAGTTTGCATTCATGGTATGAGGAGAAGAGAATTAATACATTGGATGAGCTAAGTCCCAATGTGCATGAACTTCAAGATCCTTATGCAGTGTTTTTGGAGGTGGATAGAGAATCCATATCATTCAACTGATCTGTTTCCAAGTTTTCATGGGAGTTTCCTTTCAGTAATTCTTTGTTGTTGTTCATAAGAAAGCACTTGTGGAGAATGCAAACAGAAGCCATAATGCTTACTTGGTGCATTGGTTGTTTCATTTCACTTGATCAGGTGATGAATGGAACAAATAGAGTAGGTTGTATTTAATAAGCTACATTTTGAGCATATTTTCCAGTTTGTCAGTTGTGCTTTAATCTTGAGTCATTTTTTGTTTCAGTCAGTTTAAAGATAGTTTCAGCTGAGTGTCCAGTTTCAGCTTTTGAGATTCTTGTTTCAGTTTTGAATTAATCAGTTCAACTATGAGTCTTGAGTCAAAGTTTCATAGTAATTGGTTTTTAGATGTTTTGAAGTTATTGACTCCATTGCCCAATGGATGAAGGCATTTGTCTGCTCTCCCAAAGATCTGCGGTTCTTGGCACCTCCAAGGAGCTACCATCCCCATTGGGCCAATGTTAGTGTCGGTCTTTGAAACCTTCCTCCTGTGATCAAACATGCTCTTACAAAGTGATTTTAAGGTGTCAAGGTCAAAGTTTGTCATTTCAGTGAGTCTTCAAGCAAAATTTGGTCACTAGGTATTAGGTCTAGGGTTTGTTTTCACTCCTTTCAAAGTTGTCCAAATGTCGGTCCATGTCACCATTCAGCTAAGTGTACCATCATTCATAGGGTTTTCATCATCATGTCAGGTTCCAATGGGTCATTTTACACCTTGTTCATGCTTCAGTTGTGCCTAGGTAAGGTTCATTTCCCTCTCTTAGGGTTTTGAAGGTAATTTTTCTTGTATGGTCAAATCATCAGCAAAACTTGCATCCTGATGTTCATACACCTTCCCCTATCCTTAATGTACCTTATTAAACACTTCACATCACTGATATCCCTCAAAATCCTCATTTTCGCACAAACCCTAGTTTCTTGCTACAATTTGACAATTTTCTAGACTAGGCCTGTGTTTTGCCCTTTTGGACCCCTTCCCCTCACTCAATATTTTAAATTCTACTTTCCCCTGCTTCCTAACATCCCTCCCTACTTCCCAAAATTTTCTCAAGAATTTATAAGCCCCTTATCCCCTTCATTTCACTTCATTTCAACAAATCCCCTGTTCCACACATCAGGATAGGTTTTACTCCAATGATGTTTCTGAGCAAGAAAAGATGAATTTGGGAAAAATGAGAAACACTTTTGTCCAAAATAGGCCGAGGAAGACAAACCTCCTTCACTTTTTACACAGGTATCATTGTTTTAGAGAAATGTCAAAAATACAGTCGCCTCGGGAGAATTGATGCACCTCTGAAGTGACCTTGGGAAAATCAATATTTCTCCTAGCTTCGTTGGCCAAATGAATTTCTTGATGAGTCCAATAATAACTAGACAAACGTATCCTTCCAATAAGCTATCATGAGCTCAATTTGGAGTTGAGGAAGACCTTCAAAAGTTGACTGCAACAACACTCTGCCTTTAGGAAGCCTCATTTTTCACATTTTGACCAGTATTGGGAGATTTGACTTTTGATAGGGAAAATGAGCTCCAAATTGAAATATTCAAGTTATTTTGGAAATTAGACTCAATAATATTTCCAACGAGCTATCCCACAACCAATTTGGACACTGGGAAGGCCTTCAAAACTAGTCTGAACAAAGGTGATACGCACTTGTTCCTTGTTGCGGCGCACCTGCCTGCTTAGCCCAAATTTCACTCAAATCATCTTGCAAAGCTCCCAAATGTTGCAAAATTTATTCCACAAGTAATTGAAGAATTATAATTTTCCATTTCAAAATATTTACTCATCCTTCATGGTGTTTTAAAAGGTGAAAAAACAAACCCTACTTGTTGCACAGTTACACTATAAAAATTGCCTAGGGTTTGCAAAATTGTCATTTTTGTTGTCTTATTCCCCTATATCATTTTCACATTCCCTTCACTACATTTCAATAATTTCATTTCCCATTCCCTCTCTCATTTCCACTCATCCTACTCCCCTATCCCCAAAACCCTAAAACCCTATCAAATTCCCACTATTCCCAAACCCTAATTGGCATCCCCAAACCCTATCACTCCCTAAAAACCACTATATCCAGCATCAAAATCCCTCATTCATTGTCCCCCTCATCAGTCCCATTCATCAAATCGAAAACACTTATTCTTAATATAAAATCTCTTCATACTCATCATTGAAAACCAAACAATGGCAAATATGGAAACAGATTCACCTTATGAAAGAGATGAGGAAACAGTGAGTGATTCCTCCTAAAAGATTCATGCACCAAGAAAACCACACAAGGGAGGAAAACACATCTGGGAGGAGCCCACTACACTTACAGATCTATTGGCTTGTCCTCTTGCAATAGCATGTTTCAAACATCAGTCTTGCTATCAGTTTTGTGAGATGGTGGAAAGAGTCAAATACCACCATGAGCTTGCTAGACTTTTTGTCCTTCATCTTCATAATGGCCATGTCAACTTAGCAGGTGTTACATTCACTTTGACACCTGAAACTATAGCTGAAGCAACAGGTGTTGAGTCCCTATAATACTAGTGATTACCCATATAAGAATTGAATTGCTTCCTATATCCAGCACCAGAGTGTCAAGTGATGATTGCAAATGGAGGAACAATAAATTGTTCTGGAAAGTGCCATAATATCAAGCTATCCATGGGAGAATATGTATTGACTAGCCCAATGCTTTCCATTCCAATGGGAGGTGCTAATGTTGTACTAGGAGTCCAATGGCTACAATCCTTGGGTACAATAGCTTTTAATTTTCAAGAACTTTTCATGAAATTTTCTGTGGAAGGAAAGGAAGTTGAATTAAGGGGTATTGCAGGGAAACCAGGAAAGATAATCAGCTCTAATGGCATGACAAAGCTTCTAAAAAAGGAGCAAAGAGGTGTAATTGCGCAATTATGTTTGCTAGATGTTTCCACATTGGAATCATCTATTTCTCCAGATCTCCAAAAAGTCCTGGACAATCATTCCAAGGTATTTGAGACTCCCAAAGGTTTCCCACCTATGCGTGATCATGATCATGCTATTCATCTAATTCCAGGAAGTGTTCCTCCAAACATCAGGCCATACAGATATCCATATGTCCAAAAAAGTGAAATTGAACGTATGGTTGCAGAAATGCTAGAGGCTGGTATAATTCAATCGAGTCAAAGTTCTTTCTCAGCTCCAGTAGTATTGGTGCACAAGAAGGATGGATCATGGCGCATGTGTCCAGATTATAGGAAGCTCAACAAGCTCACTATTAAAGATAAGTTCCCCATTCCTGTTATTGATGAATTACTGGATGAATTGCATGGATCAATTTACTTCACTAAGTTGGATCTTCGTTCGGGATATCATCAAATTAGAATGAAGATTGAAGACATTCCAAAAACGGCATTTAGAACTCATGAGGGTCATTATGAATTTTTGGTCATGCCTTTTGGCCTTACCAATGCACCTTCAACATTTCAAGGTTTGATGAATTCAATTTTCAAACCATTCCTTAGAAAATTTGTGTTAGTATTTTTTGATGATATACTAATCTACAGCAAGTCTTGGAAGGATCATGTTGAACATGTTGACAGGGTGTTACAACTATTGGAGGAGAAACAATTATATGCAAAAAGATCCAAATGTTTCTTTGGAGTCCAGGAGGTGGAATATTTGGGTCATATTGTATCTCATGAAGGAGTTAAGGTAGACCCTAGCAAAATTAAAGCCATTAAGGAATGGAAAATCCCCACATCCATAAAGCATCTGCGAGGATTTCTTGGGTTGACAGGGTATTATCGCAAGTTTGTTAAGAATTATGGGAGAATAGCAGCACCTCTAACAACATTATTGAAGAAAGATTCATTTTCATGGACTTCGGAAGCAACAAAGGCCTTTGAACATCTTAAAGAGGCAATGTGCCAAGCACCGGTCTTAGCTACGCCGGACTTCACAAAAACCTTTATTGTGGAATGTGATGCTTCAGGAAATGGAATTGGTGCTGTTCTAATGCAAGATGAAAGACCCATTGCTTTTGAAAGTCATCCAATCAAGGGAAAGTTTTTAAGCAAAGCTATTTATGAGAAGGAAATTTTGGCAATACTCCATGCAATTAAGAAATGGCGACCATACCTAATGGGAAGACACTTCAAGGTAAAAACGGATCATGATAGCCTTAAATACTTTTTAGAACAAAGATTATCCTCTGAAGAGCAACAAAAGTGGGTCACAAAGATGTTGGGTTATGACTTTGAAATCATCTACAAAAAAGGGAAGCAAAATGTGGTGGCAGATGCACTCTCAAGAAAGGATGAGGATGTGGAAGCATTGTTGTGTGCCATTTCTATTATCCAACCAGATTGGATAAACGAAGCAAGGGAGGAATGGAAGAACGATGAAGAAGTGTGGGCACTTATTCAAAAGCTACAACAAGATTCCAGTTCTTCTGATACATTTAGCTGGCAAAATGATTCGTTATGGTACAAAGATCGCTTATACCTCTGTAAGAATTCCCAGCTAAAACAAAATATTCTTATGGAATTGCACACTTCTCCCTTAGGAGGGCACTCAGGATTTTTAAAAACTTACCACAGGGTTAAGAAGGAATTTT
Organism: Pinus tabuliformis; assembly: GCA_031772625.1. Lineage (NCBI taxonomy): Eukaryota > Viridiplantae > Streptophyta > Pinopsida > Pinales > Pinaceae > Pinus > Pinus tabuliformis. Next base: position 263,793,207 of record CM062819.1, on the reverse strand, counting down.
TTTGGGATGGCCTTAAATCAGATATTCAAAAGTTTGTGGCGGAATGTTTGGTTTGCCAGCAAAATAAAGTTGAAACAATTAAGACACCAGGTCTATTACAACCTTTATCCATTCCAAGCCAACGTTGGGAGGAGGTTTCAATGGATTTTATCACAGGTTTACCCAAGTCTGAGGGAAAGAGTGTCATCATGGTGGTAGTTGACAGACTTACCAAGTATGCACACTTTTGTGCATTATCACATCCATTTAAAGCCAGTACAGTTTCTACTGCATTTATGGAAACAGTTCAAAAGCTACATGGAAACACAAAGATTATTTTAAGTGACAGAGATCCCATTTTCACTGGAAATTTTTGGACAGAATTATTTTCTTGTCTTGGTACTCAGTTAGCTCATAGCTCATCTTATCATCCTCAATATGATGGGCAAACTGAGATAGTAAACAAATGTTTGGAAGGATATCTTCGTTGCTTTGTATCTGATAAACAGACACAATGGGTCAAATGGTTGCCTCTAGCTGAATGGTGGTATAACACTTCCTTCCATACAGCAACAAAAATGACCCCATTTATGGCACTTTATGGGTATCAACCACCATCCATCACATCATATTTAAGAGAAAATTCTAAGGTTCAGGCAGTGGAACATCACATCGAACATCAGCAACAAGTCCTCCAACTCTTAAAGGATAACCTCGTGTTGGCACAAAATAGAATGAAGCAACAGGCAGATCAACATCGCAGTGAAAGAAGTTTTGATGTAGGTGATTGGGTATTCCTACGGCTACAAGCATATAAGAAAATGTCCCTAAAGCAAGCTAAGAAGGATAATAAATTATCACCAAAGTATTATGGTCCGTACAAGGTGTTGGAAAATATTGGTACTATGGCATACAAATTGGAGCTTCCTGCAGCTTCTCGATTGCACCCAGTTTTCCATGTTTCATGTTTAAAGAAGGTTATAGGTGACAAGCTCCCAATTCAAACAATATTTCCAGAACTTGACGAGGAAGGAAAAATTATATTGGAACCGGAAGCAATCACAGAAACAAGAACTCGACAGCTACGAAATCGATCAATTTCAGAGTATCTTATCAAGTGGAAGAACTTATCTGCTGAAGATTCCACATGGGAGGATGAGAATTTTATGCAGAAGTATCCATAACTGCTCAAGCATTGAGGACAACACTTTTTTGAAGGAGAGGGGCATGTTGAGTCCCTATAATACTAGTGATTACCCCATTACTATTGTAGTTATACCCCCTATTTATATTGTTGTGCCCCTATTACCCCCATATTGTTATTTCTGTGCCCCATAGAATCCCTCTATTGTTATTTTTGTGGCTTTATATTATTATTGTTAGGTCGGCTGGATTATATTGTGACTCCTTAGACTCCTATATATAGAAAGGAGGTTTTGTCATTTGTATCATCCAAGAATTGTTCATTTATGAATGTAAAGGAGGTTGCCCCCTCGAAGAGGCTGAATTCTAAGGCGTGGATCTCTCTTTTCTATCTTTTTGTGAGCTGGTTTCATAACAACAGGTATTCCGAATGTGGGTGAACAGTGGAAATAAGGACAGTTGGTGGACAAAGAGCATTATGAGCCTTATATCAAGGCTGGATATCAGAAGAAAATCAGTAGGGTCTTCCCTTTCAGATACCTACAGGACACATATGCTCCACTCATGAAGCTCATAATCAAATACTTCAGCTGTGAAGGCAGATTTTCTTCCTTATACACTTATCATGTCAAATTATTGATGCATTTAACTAGAGTGAGGATGATGAACCTCCCCTATTTCATGTGCCAGAATATTGAGAAAATGACCACATTGGTGCAAAGGAAACCTCCTCATCAATAGTACAACAACATTTATCATTTTGCACTAATCAAGATTGTGGTTTTGCATCAGCTAAGTTTTCTGAATGTTTCAGGGGATGATTTCATTTCACATGAGGTTTTCACAAGTCCTCAAGTGACCCCATCATTTTTTCATGAGGCAGGAGGGCATTCACATCAGCAAGAAGTGCATGAGACTAAAACTACTAGTGTGCCAGTATTTCTCACTTACAAAAGGGCACAAGGAGATTATTTGCAACTGTCAAATGAGTACTATCTCCACCTGGGGTGGAAGGGGTCTCATTTCCTTCATCATATCATAGGAAAATGTTATCTTCACCCAGGGTGAAAGGGGCTTTACCTTCTTCTTCAGCAAAGCAAGACAGAGGGAAAAAACCAGTGCATGATGAGGGGCCTTCTGAAGATTAGGAGAAAGATTTCATTTTGATCCAGGATGAGGACACTGATTTGGGCTCGCAAAGCTCAAAACTCAAGGAAATCATCAAAGAGAAAGAAGCTGACATTCATGACTTATCTCTTAACCTTGAAAGAGCTAAGTGGATCATAAACTACCTTGAGCAAAGGAACAAGTAGTTGGAAGACCAGCAGACAATCATGGAGCTGCAAAACATAAGAGAAAATAGACAAGCATCCAAGAGAAAGAAGGTCAAGTTGTCACCGCTTGAGCAAGAGATTGATGCTGACCGGGAATCATGGCTTGAGAAGGCAAACATGCACTTGGAGAAGCTACTTGAGAAATAAAATAAGGAGAAAAAGATGTTGAGGCACATGGCTTTTCATGATTTGGCAAGAAACAAAATTTGCAAAGCAAGGATAAGGACCTTAAAGGCCAAGTTGAGGAAAACTTTGAGGAGGAAGAAAGAGCAAGATAAGCTCAAGATCTTGGCTGAAGCTTCCTTGGCCCAACATAGTATAGGGTTTTCTGCCTGGTGCTTAGCGCCACCCAACGCTCGCTTTTGCTAGGGACCTCCTCTAGAGGAAAAATCTACACTTTTGGATTCTTCATGAAAAATTATGAATACCTAGAAATTACTAGAAATTTTTGTCAAGTTTTGAGCTTCCAAAAGGGTCAAAAACACCTCAAAAATTCCCTTTCTGCCCCTTTTTGGCCACACAGGAAGCAGTGTTGGGAGAACTCACCTTTGGAGGGGAAAACGGACACCAAATTCATAAATTCCACCTGTTCTAGAAATTAGACTAACAGACCTGTCCAACAAGCCCACTTGGAGCAAATTTGGTGCAAGGGAAGATCAGCTATAAAAATGTGCTACACACAGGGAAAGTGGTGCAACACACAGGATGGAAAATTGCTATTTTTGCCCAAAAACTTTGTTTGTCGCCTAGTTTTTTCTCAGTTTGACTTTTCTCTCTCTCATGGTCAAACTCATGATGTAATTTGATGTAAATGGATGGACTTTGATGTAAAAATGTTGAAAATTCATTCATGGAAGTAGATACATCATGAAAAGGTAGTTTTGAATTGAATGAATCAGTTTCCTAGGTTTTAGAGGCAGGCGGTTCCACTACCTACTTTTCAGTTCTTTGTTTAGATCTTGTTGAAATAGCTCCTAAACTCATGAATTAGACCCCTAAATCCTAGCATGAGTTGTTTGTTGCCTATATCTGGTACTTTTTTAGTCATTTGTAAAGGTTGGACTCTTGTGAATGCTTTGAGCATTATTGTACATTCATCTTTGCAGTTTGGCAAAGGAATAGACCAGGGTTTGCAACATTTTGTGGGATTCATGTGGAAAGTTGATTTGGTATTTTTTTTCCTTCTGTAATTCAATTTTACATGTGTTTATGTATGCCATTATCTCTCTCTTTTTAGCTGAACTAAATGAATCAAGGATAAAGGTAGAAATCATTGATGTTGCAGTGCTCTACCAAGGGTTTGTTTAGTTTTTCATGTTTTCAACTGTTTGAAGAGGATTCCTGAGACTCTCATGCCCTCTCCAACTCCTCACCAGTCTTAAGACTCTCCATATCACTTATTTCAAAGTACTAAATCATTTTCCTACCTCTCCCCACATAAACCTCTGCAAGATTGAGTTCATTCCTCAAACCAAAATCTGCCTTTCACATTTGAGCTAGCAAACCAAAATTAAATTCAATAAAACTCTTCTGAGCACATACCTAGCCTAAAATTAGTCTTTATATCAGTCATCTCAATCTTTATTGGCCATATTTTCCTAATATTGACAAGGAGAGAGCCCTATCCTGACCTGGTAGGGCTAGCTACTAGGTTAAGCGTGGTTTGATGTTACCCTAGATCCTGCCTTTCTCTGCCTGAGGTAGATTTAGGCCATAACAAGAGGAATGGGAAAAAGCACCCCAGGAAACCCAAAAATTGAATGGAAGTAGGGTGAAAACCACTGAATGTCATCCAGGATCAGAAGAGGATAATCTTCCTCCTTCCCCTCAAAAAGAAGATGGAGGAACTTCAAAGAAAATATAGTCACGCCAAGAGCTGGAGGAAGCCATCATTGAACTTACAATGTCTGAGAGAGTCATGCAAAACGAAAAAATGACCCTTAAGGAGAACAACATGTGTCTGCAGAAAGGGTTAGAAGAGTGGAAGACCAAATACCAGAAGGAAAGCAGGATAGTGAAGAAGAATCAAGTTAAAATCGAACATATGCAAAAACACAATGAAGAATATAGGGACATAGTCGAGAAGGTTGAATTCAGCAGAGATTAGTTGGACAATTTGGCTATAGTGGTTGCAACACGAGGAGGGGATTGAGTTTTTCTATATATATATATATATATATATATATATATATATATATATATATATATATATATATATATATATATATGTGTGTGTATATATATATATCAGTTTTGCTTGCATAGGGACATGCAAGATGCTAGGTGTGGCAGAGAAGTTGGGCCTAGGTTTTGGCCACTTTTTGACAACATTCCTAAGGATTTACCTCTTTTAATACCCTTTTTGCCTATCTAATTACCATCCTTTTGATACCTAGTGCCACATTTTGACCAAGAAAGGTGATTCGGACTCTAAGGTATGCAATCATTTAAACATGTCATTTTTCTTTATTCAAAGAAATTTGATATTGAAAGCTACCTAATTTGACATATCTATGACTATCAGAAGAACTAATCGAATTTCCTGCATAATATCTATTTCTGGGCAGATTTGCGATTTCCTGCAAAAGACCTGAGATTTCCTGTAGTGATGCTAATTTCCTGTAGCAGCAATGGAATATCCTGCAGACACCGTGATGGTTAGATATGTTCCGATCACTCCCAGGAGAAATGGGACATGGGTTTTGTTGGAAAAACCTTCCACGTGGATTATATCCTATCATTTACTCCAGATTTATCTTATGCAACTGCCCAACTCTTGTCCTTCTCATTTCGGCCAATTTTTGGAAAAGTGGTTCATGTTTAGCAGATCGAGATTTTCTCCATACTTCCAATCATGGAGAAAACCAGTGATTTCTATTTAATGTCTCTTTATGTCATTTTAACAAATAGTTGTAATTTTTACTTAGTTAGTCAAAGGCACTGGCCTGCAAGATGTATAAGAACAATGGATCTGATTTGTAATGGCACCAGGAGGGTACTAGGAAAGGTTAATAGATAGAGGTTGGGAGACAGATAGTGTACTTCTATATTGTTGTAATGTTTTATTTTTTAGATAAATTTAAATTTATGTTATGTTGATTTTGTTGTAAACCCTTCATCTATCAAAGGGTTGTGAGTGAGGGAGGGACCCCTTCACTACAACTCTAATAGTTGTAGTTTGTGTTTAATTTAGTTATCTTTTATGTATTGAAAGTAGATTTGCACACAGTTCTAGTTCTCTTCTTTATTTTCATGGAAACATGTTCCTTTCATGGTTAATGTTTGAGTTTATTGCATGAATAGTTTAATTTGATTAAAAGATAGAACTAGGCATGCATCTTGTGCTCAGATTTGTAAGTTTGAATTATTGGAATGAGTATGATTTAAATTTTTGTTTGATTCTTAGTATTTCTCTTGATCTACATCAGCAATCTTAGATGTTGTGGAGAGATGAATTATCTGATCCATAACTTTTGATACTAAGTGCTGAGAGATAAGGGAAATTTTGGATTGTGTGAGTGGTAGTTTTGCACTGGAAGTATCAGTCTGCATATATTTTGCACAACACCTCACAAGGTTATGAATAACCCCTGGTTGATAATTAATGTATGTGTGTCAAATTATAAAGTTATAATTTCCTCCCAACAATTATATTATATTGGATTTCCTCAAATTTCAAATAGGATAAATAGTTATAAATCTAAAAACAAGATTTACATATGTTAGTTAGGGAAATCTCCCTACACTTTCTACTACTGTAGATTCTATACAAAATTTATAATATTCTCATACCTTTACAGACTTTAAAAAGTATATTGAAATTGATGGCCACTTCTAAACCTATGTTTGTTGGTATATATTCCTAGTATCCAATCTGAATGTCCTGGATGAGATGATGCATGGTGTTCGCTTCCTTTAATTCTTGATGGCCTAAATTTATAGAAAACCTTTTACTGGATGCCTTTATAGCATGATATAATACCCTTGTAATCTTAAAACCCATTATTAAGCCTTATATGTTGAGTTATTAAAACCCATACCATAGGATCAAGAAAGATTTTTTTTGGAAAGGTCTTAAAGCATATGTGAAATTTTTTGTGGTAGAATGTGTGGTATGCCAACAAAATAAGGGAGAGAAAATCAAGACCTTGGTGCTCCTTTAGCTATTAGCCATACACAGCCAGTGTTGGGAAGAAATTTTGATGCATTTTATTAAAATTTTACCGAAATTTGAAGGAAAGTGTCATTATGGTAGTGGTAGATTGAAAGACAAAATATGCCCCTTTTTCTCTCTTTCTCATCCTTTTAAAGAAAATATAGTGGTAGAAGAATTCATAGAAATAATCCAATAGCTACATGGAATCCCGAAGATTATTGTAAGTGAAAGAGATGCAATTTTTACTGAAATTTTTTGGACTAAATTATTTTCTTCTTTGGGTACTCAATTGGCTCACAACGCATCTTACCATCCTCAATTTGATGGGAAAACTAAGATTGTGAATAGATGTTTAAAAGGATATCTATGTTATTTTGCATCTGATAAACGAACATAATGGTTCAAATGCTTTCCCTTGGAAAAATGGCGATACATCATTCCATATTTTATAAAATATGTCACAATTTATGGCACGTGTGGATATAATCCTCCAATCATCACATCACCTTTGAAGGGGAATATAAAGATTGAAGCAGTATAGTACCACATAAGGCACAAACAATAGGTTCTCAAACTATTGAAGGACAACTTGGTTATGACACAAAATAGGATGAAACAACAAGAAAATCAACATTGTAGTGAAATGGAATTTGAAGTGGGGGATTAGATATTTATGAGACTACAACCATATAAACAGATGTCCCTTAAGCAAAAAAATAAGGATAATAAATTAGCATTGAGGTATTATGGTTCTTATAAGGTGTTGCAAATAATTGGAAGTATGGCTTACAAATTGCAAGTGCCTCCATCTTCACGTCTACATCTAGTCTTCCATGTTTCTTGCTTAAACAAGATAATCAATGACAAGGTCCCACTCCAAACTATTCTACCAAATAATTATTTTTTAACAAGAATGAGTACTTTTTTCATTAAATCCATGCTCATTTTCGACTAATATCCGGGGAATTTACATTATGATTGTAGCTTTGGGCATCAAAATTGACACTTGCGGACTATTTATCCATGCATAGTTTTCAACACTAACTATAGAGAACAACGATACTCTTATTTTCCTGCTAATGTAAACACGGAAAAGTTGAGACAACATGAATGTGCAGTAAAATCTAGTCATGATAATATTAAATTAGTTGGCAGGATCAACTGGGTGGTTCAAGTCAATGGTGGAAGATGGTAGGTTTAGGGTCAAAAAATTTAATGGCCAAAACTACCAGTCGTGGAAGATGCATATGGAAGAGTATTTGTATCAGAAAGATTTGTATCTACCATTAAGCAGAAAGACAAATAAGTCGACGAGTATGTCAGACACAGAATGGGATATTCCCGACAGAAAGGAACTTGGAACAATATGTTTGTGCCTAGCAGCGTCGATAGCCTTTAATACTTCAAAGGAAACGACAATAAAGGGTATAATGTCAACATTAGCCAAACTATATGAAGAATCCTTGGCCTCAAATAATGTATTTCTTATGAAGCGTTTATTTAATATGAAGATGTCAGAAGGTGGATATGTTGTTGATCATTTAAATGAATTTAATACGATTACAAGTCAGTTATATTTTGTAGGGGTAAATTTTGATGATGAAGTTAGGGCTCTGTTATTTCTATGATCATTGCCAGAAAGTTGGAATGGTTTAGTATGGCCATTAGTAACACTGTCTCTGGATCTAGTATTGTAAAGTTTGATGATTTTGTTGGTGCAATCCTTAGTGAGGAAATGCCACGGAAAAGCTCTAATGAGACATTAGGTAATGATTTGACTTCAGAGACTAGGGGAAGAAAAATGGAAAGAGGAAAGAGCCCAAGATATCACAGTAAGTCAAGAAAGGCAGATTTAAGTCTAGATTAAGGATAGTGTGCTGGAAATGTGGGAAGAAAGGACACCTAAAGAAATATTGTAGGTCTCAGAAGGGAAAATAAGGATATGTGCAGCAAGAAAACAATCATGAAGTGAATGTGACAGGTGATGTGTTGCAAGACGCTTTGATTCTTTCATTAGAAATTATTATTGATGCCTGGGTGGTAGATTTAGGGGCCTCATTCCATGCCACACATGATAGTAAACATTTTCATGATTATGTTCTAGGAAATTTTGGAAAGGTTTGTTTGGGTCACGATAAACCCTATATAATAATTGGAATGGGTAAAGTTTTCATAAAGAAACATAATGGATACCAATGGCTATTGAAGGAGGTAAGGCATGTTTGTTATAGACATTTTTGGGCACTACAACCCCAAGCATGAAATGTCCATAAAACAAGGGCTCCTAAGTCCCTAAAGTGTTGTTCTAACCCCTAAAGGAACAAGGTCAGCTGATTACAGCTTCTCCCAGAAGTTCTCCATGAAAAACTACTCAGAATTGGTCAAAACTAGATCATTTCACTTGCTCCATGGCCAGGGTGTGATGCACTGTACCTTGTACACACGGGAAGTGCGTTGCATTTCAAAAATCCCTTCTATGGGGTGCGATGGACGAGAAAAGACAAGTAGCGGAGACAGTTTGCGAGGTGGATGATCATGGAATCTTCCAGAAACTTCTCCTGGGACACTTGCCTCTCAGAATAGCCCAAGGATGAGTAAGAGATCAATGAGATCTCCAAGTGGAAGAAAGAACTATCAGAGAGAAGACACTAATCAAAAACCCAGAGCTGACTCACACCTCTGAAAATATCTATATATAGATCTCTCATCCTAGATATCCGGGAGGTTGGAGGCTGGAATTTTGCATATTGTAAGGAATTGTTGTTGTTTTCTAGAGACAAACATCAGATTGTTGGGTGATCTAAGCTTTGTTTGAGGTGAAGAGGGGCTTCTTTGCTGGGAGGTTGATGCTGGGTTTGAACAACTGGTTGTAACTCCTGGATCTTTTCTTGTTTATCAATAAAAGCTATTTGAGTTTTCCTCCATGCTTTTGTATCATTGATGCTTGTTACAATTGTATGGTCAATTTACATCTGATCCTAGATTGTTTATGATTATAGATCCATGTCTTTGTATAGTGCTATGCTTCTGTGATCTTACAGGTACTTTGTGAAGCTGGGTGTGCAAGGGAGCAGGTAGCTGAGGACTATCAAAGAAGAGAGGGATCGAATCGAAGGATTAGTGCAAGACAGAGGTTGGTCTTTCTCTTCCTCTCTATCTATAATTCATAAAGGAAAAACAAAAGTAGTTTTTCTCTGTTTGTTTCTAAGGCAGCTGTCACACCTTTGTGGGATAGAGAAGTTCTAAATAGACACTTTTCCCTGTAACAAAATGGCGACTCCGCTGGGGAGATAATTAGTTGGTTTGTTTATCATTCTTTGTTGTCTATCTCATAAACTTATAGGTAGCATTCGAACTGCATTTGCCATAACAAATGCAAAGTAGATAACTGCTACTTCAATCCATCTACTGGATCTGTTTATGATTTAAACAACTGATTCACAAACTATCTGATTGCCCTTGTGATAGCTCTTAGATCCTCCTTAGATCTACCCCTGATTGTTGCATTACTGATTGCTTTTTGCTTGGCCAAAACCGAAGAACTGAACTGCAAATTGTAACAAGGAACCCAAACAGAGTCTCGTTTCTGGCCCAACGCAGGTACTGTTCAGAGAATCTGAACTTCAGTGCACTTCCCAAGTGGACAAGGTGCGCTGCATTTCAAATTCTCTGTGTTACAGGTGCGCTGATCAGACTAGGCCCTGTGCAGTTTTGGTTTCTGTGATTCATTCTTTCCAGTTCTATTCCTGAATTTTGCTGCCTGTGATAAGTATATGTCTGTTTGAAACCCCTTTTCTTTGTTGTTATTTCGCCTCCTTTGTACAAAAGAACTGTAGATGTTTTTTTGTGTTTGTTGAGTCATTTTCAGTTCTCCTTTGCAAAAGTAGCATAATCATATTGTCGTCCTTTGATTCGAAACTGTCGCAAGTGTCAATTTCAATCGTAGGAAAGAGTTTGATTGCTGTTGATGGTCGATTATCCTGCTACTGTTGCTTTTGGTCTGAATTTGTAATTTTCTAGTGTCGAGGACAAGTATTCATTTCAAAATCGTAAGGTGTTGTGATCGTCTCCATTTTTTATTTCGAAAAGAAACTTGTTGATATTTGTCACTTGAAAAGAAATTCAGATTTGTGCATCAACTTTCTTTTTAGCATTCATATACTAAGAAATTCGAAAACAAATACATGCATGTGCATTTGCATATAGACAGTCTGATTGGCTTGATTTAGGAAAGTGCATTTAGAGTGTGCTCTTTGCTCTTTGTGAAAAGATTTTGTCTTTCTTTTCCTTAGTAGCTAGGATTTTCATTGCACAAAGAAGATAAAAAGTTTGTTTATCATCTTAGATTGCATTTTAGGAATAACATCTACATCTCGCGGTGAACCTGAAAGGCAAACTTGATAAACAAGATCAACTTAAAATAAATTCAATGAATCTAACAACGCTTTGGAACTTAACACACAACATTTAGAAGTCTAGGTTAGAGACGTATTCCGGCGTCGTAAAGCCTGGTAACTGTTGTTCTCACTAATGGTTGGGTGATTCCTCCACTTTGAGACGATAAGTTCCAGTACGGACTTGTGCTCCCACGTACCGTCGAGTATATTTTGGGAGACCCCAATAGGCTTAATCCTTTATCCATAGGAAACCGTGTCTGTCGCCCTATCGATCACAATGCACTGAACACAACATTCGGGAATATTGACTGCCGTACCGTAAAACGTATTCTACAGTTTTTCGATTGGTTTGGTAATCCCTCTACCTAGATTTCCAGAGCAGTCCCTTTCGTTCCTTTTCAAACTCTTTAACAGAAAAGGTCCATCTAAGCACTTGTCACTTTAGGCTCATTAAAAATCGAAGGAGACTAGAGTCATCTTTTGTTTTTTCTCAACTCTTAAAAATTGAAAAAACAAGTTGTGTCAAAGCATCTAAAATTCATCTAATTCAGAAACATATTTCCCCTTTATTTTTGGTTGATCGAGTAATCCGCAATGGTGGAAGAAAGTCAATCGAAATCGCTAGAAAATCTTTTGGATAGACTAGATATGTCTGAAAAACCGTCGACATCCAGGACTGTGTCATCCGACGCAGCAACAGCAGAGCTTCCTGCTGCTACTCCAACGATGTTCGCCGGTATACCATCTGTCTCGGCAAGTTATCAACAACAAGCTGGAGTCCAATCAGGGACTGTTTCGACGGCATGGTCAGTTCCTATTTCTTCATCTGGTATTTCTTATGTTGAAACTCAACAAATCGATCCAATGTGTCTTCAAAGGCCAATATACCCTTTAAATACTGGATTGCCACCATATGGAGGGAAGTATGCCTTTTCATTGTTCCCTCCCGGAGAACAACCATGTGGGAGTTTACAACAAAGTTCAGGTCAAACTGGAATTACATCCAGCAGTTGGGTACCAATACTGCCTCAGCAACCAAGGGTTGTATATTCAATGCAACTAGTCCACCCTGTGTCAAATATTCCCACTATACCTGCTATGGTGACTGCGTCGCAAGTACAAGCGCTACCTGTTGTATGTCAACCCCAAGTTCCTCAGGTTGCAATACAACAGCCTCTTGTCTCAACGACTCAATCACAACCTCAGGTTAGTGCCTCCTTATCTGGAGCGACTCAGGCTCAAACAAGTACTATGACTTCTCATCTTTGTCAATCATCCAGTATTGGGCAACAGCAAATGGTCCAACAACAACCGCCATTCCAGCAATCATATCAAGGACCTGAGCAACAAGTCTTTGTAAGTAATGGGCAACCGCATTTCCAAAGCGGTTATCAACAACCATATTATAATGGTTATGCCCATCAACCTTGCAAAGTTGCCAGCATCAAATACATTATGCTGGTATGCAAAGACCCACTGCTCAGGCGATTCCATCTTATCCTGGGTATGCTTCGCCTAACCTGAATCAACAGTTGCCCTTTGTAGCAACTCTAGAATTACCAGATCTAAACTGGCTGACGAATGATCCAATTGCTTATGCCCCTTGGTGGCCAGCGATTCCACATAAACTTCCATCAAATATTCCTAAATTTAATGGAAATCCGGGTGAAGATCCGTCAAATCATGTGATGACCTTTCAGCTGTGGTGTTCATCAAACACCCTAAACGATGATTCAATTAGGCTTCGCCTTTTTCAGAGGACGTTAACTAGTCCAGCAGCAAAATGGTATATCGAATTTCCCAGAGCTCCATTTGACAACTTCAGCACCCTAGCCACAACCTTTTTAACCCATTTTCAGTTACCGATAAGGTACGAAATGGGAACGGAACTTCTTACTAATTTCAAACAAACAACGGCCACTCACATATCTGATCATATTCATGAGTGGCGACGTCATCGTAGAATGGTAAAAACATATGTTCCTGATCATCTTTTAGCTGAATGGTTTATTAAGTCTTTGTTACCTTCCATTACAGAAGATGTGGCAAAAGGGGGTGTCGTCACCGAAGAGCAAGTTATTGCTCGTGCGTAATATTTAGACTTGATTCATACTCAGTCTGGCACGCTCTACGATAAAATCCCTGACGCTCCCAGACCAGAATTTTTCGTTACACCTCCTAAATCAAACAATGACTCTCATGCCGACGATGGCGTGATTGGCGCAACAGACACAAAATCGACAAAGGCTACATCTAAAAAGGCCCATAAGATTTCTAGTCAAAATTCAAATGTGGAACTTCTTGCCTCGGAAGTAAATGTCGTGTCGACCAACAAGGGCAAACAACTGAAGCAACCAGGGGGCAAGAAGAAAAATAAAGGGAGAAAAAAGAAGCAGGATGATTCATCTCCTGAAAAACCTTCTCCAAACCCTTTTGGGCAAAGGAAACCCCCTGCGGGGTTTCATATATGCGATGAGGATCATTGGACGAGAGATTGTCCACATAAAGCTGAAGTTAAAAAACTCTTTAAGAGTTCAAAAACCTCAGTAGTATTGACGATCCGTTTCCAAACCCGGGAACCAAACTGGTTGCTAATCAAAATGCTTCCCGATCCCAAGTACTTATGTTTTCTATCTCAAAGCATCAAAATGATGCTTTGACAAGGAATAAAGATTACGGGAATCCACAGTTGTCGAATAACAAGGCTAATGAACAACCTAGTAGTTTGACAACAACTTTGACCGAAGTTGTGCCACCCATCATTCCTGAACAAATGATAAAGTTGCCAAAGGGAGTAGTACACAAATCGAAATTTAATCCTCGTGCAAAAATAGCACAGAATTATAATATAATAGAGGACCTGGCCCAATCGTCGTCCACTATGTCGACACTTGAGGTACCGCAAAATTGCCTCTCCCAAGAGCAAGCTTTATTATCAGCAATAGGTGGGATTGACCCAATGGATTCCAATCTTGTGGCCTTTGATCATAAAGGATATGATCCTCAATTACCAGCTCAACTAGCTTTCCTTATTCAAGTGAAAGCCCTCAACAAAACTGTTCATCGAACAATTATTGATGAGGGGGCATCTACATGCATTATGTCGATGAGTTGCTGGAAAACTTTAGGATCTCCAACCTTGTCGCGATCTTCGACAACATTAAAAGCATTCGACGGAAGGACATATACCCCATATGGTATTCTAAGTAACTTGAAGGTTGAACTAGGAGGAAAAACAGTAGAAATAGATGTTGAGGTAATCGACGAAAACCTCGATTACAACATCCTACTGGGAAGGCTCTAGATATATGCCATGGCTGCAGTTGTGTCGAACTACTTCAGGAAGATTGCATTTCCCTTCCAAGGAGGAATTACAATCGTCTACCAACAAAAATTTCTCCCCAACAGTTCACAAGTTACGGGAAGCATTCCAATGATCCATGGAAGCAATCATCCGCTCCAAAATATCAGAGTAGGTCTCCTAAAAGACCCTGCCTTAATGGGTACTTTTTCCCTACCGCCTCCAAGTAATCTGGCGGAAGTGGCCACAATGGAATATGAAATCTTATATATCTAATGGATTCAGAAGATTCCTAAACATTTTGTCAGCATGGATCATCTCCATTTTAGAAATATTCTAGCAATCAATTTTCTTGGCCTGGGGGGCAAACCCAAATCAGCGCTCATCGAGTGCTTGGATAGATAGGTCTAAGGAATATGGCACCTCTTCAAATCCTTCGTCGCATGTACATTCAACAGACGAAGGAATCATCCATTCAATGATAGGAGAGGCACCATGGGAAGATTACCACCATCGCTCCCGTCTTCCAAATTACCACGAAGATTATTCCAGCAACCTTAATCATCCTTCAGTTTTTTATTCTCTATCAAATACTGTAAATATGGTGGATTCCGAGGACAGTTCTTATCTCGTGTCGACTGCGTTAAAAAATGAAACAAGGAGTCATAAGGATAGTTCTTTTACTGTATCGACCTCATTAAAAAATGAAACAAATCCCCTTTCCAAATCTCAAAGGTAAACCTTCATTCCAACCACCGAGTTGAATGAAATGAAGCTTGGGGGGCATGCACCTCGATTTGCGTTACTATGTTGGGGCATGAAAACTTGTCACGAGCAGTGTTACTGTAGGGTTCAAGCTCGTTAAAAAATAAACCTGCTACGAGCAGTGTTACTGCAGGGTTCAAGCTCGTTAAAAAATAAACCCGCATCGAGCAGTTTTAGCACATAGTTCAAGCTCGTTAAAAAATAAACATAAGCCATGAGCAAATGTTTCACCCCGCGTTTAAGCTCATTAAAAAATGAACTATTCTCCAGTAAATAACCATCGTGAATGTAGTACTTCAGCCATTAAAGCCTTGGTCATGTTTGCACCATCACCTCCACTTTTGCATTGGCCGATCATTCACCTCCATTTGATTGTTTACCCATTTTGAGGAACAGCTACGAAGAGTGATCTCACTAGTCATCCTTGTAACACTGTCGTGATTGGAAAATTCCAAACCTTACCTGGAATCAGTTGCTACCCATTTTATCACTCGTTCCTCAAAAGACGAGTCTCCTTTAAGCTCTTTTCAACTGACTCGTAAAATATGAAAAGATTGCCGAGCCATTGGCCTCTCCAGCTCATTAAAGGGACCGGAAGTGCTATCTCTCCTCTAAATTTTAATCTTTTTGGACTTGAGAGATTATTACACAAAAAGATCGAGCGCTTGTTTTTTTCGGCTCGTTAAAAGTATCGAAAATTCATCCCTTCTGTATTGTTTTATACTTTTTCGGACTTAAGGGATTAGATGACGAAAAAGGAACTTTGGAGTTACCTTTACTTTCCTTTTCAGACTCTCTAAAATTGAAAAGGACCGAGTTATCTTTGTCGTTAAACTCGTTAAAAGTGTAATAGCGACAAACTTGTCTATAGACGAGAACGAGTTTCACTATCGCTAGGCTCATTAAAACATAGCGATGGGTTTGCCCGAAGGGAAAATTATAGAAAAAGCATATGTTATCCTCCTCAAGCTTGACAAAAATAAAGAGGTACTGGTCAGCAATGACCAGGGAAAATTGGGAAGAAAACTTGAAGAAACTTTGTTGGTAGCAAGTCGCTCTTGAACATGACACTTCCACTCCGTGTCCGAGTCGGGTTGGGTTGTTTCATTCACCGGTCACATCACCATGGTCCCATCATACCATCCACATTTGGGGTTAATGCTACCAATCCATCACATCAGTGTCGCCGATATGTTCAAGAGAAGTCATTCATAGAATTCACCCCTGTCTCACCCACTACCATACATTTATACTCCATTCTTTCATGACCGCCACCCTGAACCTTATATCACCAGATCGTTTTCACCTCCATTAAAGTCATTTGCTCCGTTCCGTGTCATTGATGTGGGATTCATTAAGGCCCTCCTGTGACGGATCGCTTCTTGTCTACATCAGCTCATTATCCAAGAAGTTGATCTAGGAACACCCCATTCAGTACTTTGAAGCTTGCATGCCTCAATGGCAAGTTTCTCACTTCCGGCGACAGGTTTACATCAATGGCCTTCGACCGAAAGATTTTGCGTGGTGTTCGACGCCAAGTCCTTTATTCACACCACGTGAATTGTAATGCATTACCTTGAGGGTCATTATCATTATCGGTGATTCTTCTCGTGCCTGTTAACAGCTTACATTATTGGCTGGTAATCAGGCGATGTCTTTCCATGTTCGACTCCAGAACAGCTTTCACATAGATCAACTTGTACTTCGAGTGAAGATCGAACGAGATTGAAGACCCCAAATCTAGTTTCATCCATCCGGGCTACAATATATATTTAGGGAAATAAAAACATCAAATGTACATTATTGCTGCATAGATAATCATCCAATCAAAAGGATGATGGCTCTATCAGAATCATCAGTCTACACTCAGACGATTGTCTGTCCTATGTACATGAAAATGAATTTATAGAGCTGAGCATGGGAATGCTCGCCTCAGCTAGATCATGAAAATATTATGAAGATAATGTATTGTATTGTATCTTATTACAGGTCTCCTCCCAGCTTGAAAGAACTTCGGATCCTCATAATAAAGCATTTCACCCGACATCAAAAGATTAACGACCTCATGCTTTAGGGGGCAACTATTATAGACATTTTTGGGAACTACAACCCCAAGCATGAAATGTCCATAAAACAAGGGCTCCTAAGTCCCTAAAAGTGTTTTTCTAACCCTTAAAGGAACAAGGTCAGCTGATTACAGCTTCTCCCAGAAGTTCTCCATGGAAAACTGCTCAGAACTGGTCAAAACTGGTTCATTTCACTTGCTCCATGGCCAGGGTGCGATGCATTGCACCTTATACACACGGGAAGTGCGTTGCATTTCAAAAATCCCTTCTATGGGGTGCGATGGACGAGAAAAGACAAGTGGCGGAGATAGTTTGCGAGGTGGATGATCATGGAATCATCCAGAAACTTCTCCTGGGACACTTGCCTCTCAGAATAGCCCAAGGATGAGTAAGAGATCAATGAGATCTCCAAGTGGAAGCAAGAACTATCAGAGAGAAGACACTAATCAAAAACCCGGAGCTGACTCACACCTCTAAAAATATCTATATATAGATCTCTCATCCTAGAGATCCGGGAGGTTGGAGGCTGGAATTTTGCATATTGTAAGGAATTTCTTTTGGTTTCTAGAGACAAACATCAGATTGTTGGGTGATCTAAGCTTTGTTTGAGGTGAAGAGGGGCTTCTTTGCTGGGAGGTTGATGCTGGGTCGGAACAACTGGTTGTAACTCCTCCTGGATCTTTTCTTTTTTATCAATAAAAGTTATTTGAGTTTTCCTCCATGCTTTTGTATCATTGATGCTTGTTACATTTGTATGGTCAATTTACATCTGATCCTAGATTGTTTATGATTATAGATCCATGTCTTTGTATAGTGCTATGCTTCTGTGATCTTACAGGTACTTTGTGAAGTTGGGCGTGCAAGGGAGCAGGGAACTGAGGACTATCAAAGAAGAGAGGGATCAAATCGAAGGATTAGCGCAAGACAGAGGTTGGTCTTTCTGTTCCTCTCTATCTATAATTCATAAAGGAAAAACAAAAGTAGTTTTTCTCTGTTTGTTTCTAAGGCAGCTGTCACACCTTAGTGGGATAGAGCAGTTCTAAATAGACACTTTTCCTTGTAACAATGTTCCAGATCTGAAGAAAAATATAATTTCAACAGGGTAGTTGGGAGGTGAAGGTTGTGTAACTAATTTTATAGATAAAACCTAGAAGGTCACTAAAGGAGCCCTAGTAATAGGAAAAGGAGAAAAGGTTGGTACATTGTATTTATGAAATGGTATGTCTAATTTTGTTAATGCTTTAACCTCTACAGGAGAAGATACAGCATTGTGGCATCATAGGCTTGGGCACTGAGTGAGAAGGGGATGCAGATTCTTCACTCAAGAAAGTTGTTGCCAGGTTTGAAGCATGTTGATTTGGAATTTTGTGAGAATTGTGCTTATGGAAAACAGAAGAGAGTCATATTTCTCAGAGTTGGGAAAGAAAAGAAGAACAAAAAATTAGGTATAGTGCATACAAATGTATGGGGACCTGCTCAGGTATCATCTCTCGGGGGATCTCACTATTATGTTACTTTTATTGATTCTGCAACTAGGAAAACTTGGATTTATTGTATTCGAAATAAATATAATGTATTTTATACTTTCAATAAATGGAAAGATTTGGTTGAAAATGAACCAAGAAAAGGGTTGAAGTGTCTTAGATCAGACAATGGAGGTGAATATTGTAACAAATAGTTTGATAAGTATTATTCAGAGCTTGGAATTCACAGAGAGAAGACAGTTCCAAGAACACCACAAGAAAATGGTGTGTCAGAAAGGATGAAAAGGACAATCATGGAGTGTGCAAGATGCATGAGATTGCATGCAGGATTGCCTTTACAATTTTGGGTAGATGTTGTAGATACTATTGTTTATCTAATAAACAGAGGGCCTTCAAGTTCCTTGGATGGTGGTATTCCAAAGGATGCATGGATAGGTAAAAAGGTAAACTACTTATTTTTAAAGACTTTTGGTTGTGAAGCATTTGTCCACATTAATAAAGAAAATAGAACAAAGATTGAGGCATAATCAAAGAAATGTACCTTTATTAGATATGGTGTTAATAATTTTGGTCATCACTTAAATGATTATAAAAATCACAAAATCATTATGAGCAGAGATTTCATATTAAATGAAAAGGTTTTGTATAAGGATCATATGCAAGAAAAGAAACATGAAAAAAGAAAACAGATAATATGCAGTGCTTGATGAGATCATAGAAAATGTAAAGGTGCCTGAAAATCATAATGATCAACAACCAAAACAATAACAACAACTACAACAACAACTAGCACCTCAAACACCTAAAAGTAGTGTTAGAAGATCTACCAGGGAAAATGGACCCCCTGAACAATACTCTCCTTCATTATATTATGTATTGTTGACTAATTCTGGTGAACCAAAATGTTATGAAGAAGAAATCCATGTAGAAACCAAGAAGAAGTGGGAGCTAGCCATGAAAGAAGAGATGGAATCCTTGGTACATAACCAGACTTGGGACTTAGTCAAGTTTCCTGCAAGTAAAACAACATTGTAGAACAAATGGTTTTACAGGATGAAGGAAGAAGATGGAGGTAGGAAAAGCTATAAATATAAACTTGTGGTGAAGGGGTTTTCACAAAAAAAGGGTATAGACTTTGATGGTATATTTTCTCGTGTTGTTAAAATGACTTCAATCAGAACTATTTTAAGTCTTGTAGCATCAAAAGATTTTCATCTTGAGCAATTAGATGTAAAGATGGATTTTCTCCATGGGGATTTGGAGGAAGAGATCTATAGGAAGTAGCCACAAGGATATGAGGTCAAAGGGAAGGAGAAACTAGTGTGCAAGTTTAAGAAGAGATTGTATGGCTTAAAACAGGCTCCAAGGCAGTGGTATCTAAAATTTGATAGGTTTATGTTTGAACAAGGCTATACTAGATGTCACTATGATCATTGTGTTTATCTCAAAAGGCAAAATGATAGCAGCTATATTATATTGTTATTGTATGTAGATGACATGCTTTTTGTAGAGTCTAACATGCAGGAAATAAATGTGCACAAAGGAAAATTGGCAAATTTATTTGCAATGAAGGATTTGGGTGCTGCAAAACAAATCCTTGGTATGAGAATAACTAGAGACAGGAAAAATTGCAAACTAACATTGTCTCGTAGCAAGTACATACAAAAGGTGTTGGAAAGATTCAATATGCAGAATGCAAAACCAGTTACTACCCCTTTGGCTAGTCATTTCAAACTAAGTAAGGAGATGTGTCTAAAGACTCAAGAAGAGATGGATTGTATGTCTAAAGTTCCATATGCATCAGTAGTTGGAAGCTTAATGTATGCAATGGTATGCACAAGGCCTGATATTGCACATATAGTGGGAGTTGTAAGCATGTACATGAACAATCCAGGAAAAGAACATTGGGTGGCAATGAAATGGATTCTCAGGTATTTGAGAGGTATCAAAAATCAAGCATTATGCTTTTTTCGTTCAAACATTTCTCTACATGGATATGTTGATGCAGATACGATAGGTGATAGAGATAATAGGAGGAGCACCATAGGGTATGTGTTCACTATAGGTGGAACAATTTTCAACTGGGTTTCAAAATTGCAGTGTTGTTTCACTTTCAACGACGGAAGTAGAGTATGTTGATGCTATAGAGGCTAGTAAAGAAATGATTTGGTTACAAAGGTTTATGGATGAATTGGGTAAGAAGCAGGAGTTGAGCAAGCTATATAGTGACAACCAAAGTGTCATTCATCTTGCAAAGAACTTAACATTCAATTCCAAGACTAAACATATACATCTCAAGTACAATTTCATATGGTCAATGTTGGAAGATGGACAGTTGAAGCTGGAAAAGATACACACTAGCCAAAATCCTGCAAATATGTTAACAAAAGTTGTAACCAGGGATAAACTGAGATTCTACTCGGTTTCAATTGGTCGTCAAGTATGATGATGAAGATGAGAAGTAGTGGTGGAGTTGCTATCATCAGTCTCCAAGTGGGATATTGTTGGGTGTGGAGCCTGATTATCTTCTTTATTCAGAGGTCTTTTTTTTAGCTGGATGTATGCCCCAAAAATATTGTACACATGTCCATGCAGGGGGGTGTGGGGCGGCTTTTCCCCCCTGCGGGGGTGCGAGGGCTAGCGGGCCCCTAGAGGGGGTTCAGGGGCAGCTCCCTTGAAGCTAAAAAAATAGATGTAAAATTGCCTTGTAAAATATTGTAATTTCATAGCCAATCTGGACCATTCATCAGGCGGATGATCTGACGATAGAAGTTATGTTTAATTTAGGGTTTTTTGCCCCAGAAGGCAACCCCTCACTATATATGAGGGAATTGTATTATGGTTGCATATATGTGTATTTTGAGCGAGAAAGAGAGAGGAGATTGTGCGAGATCGAAGAGGATCTGTTGTAGATTATAGATTGTATCTTTTCATTTTGCTGGATAATATAAACGAAAGGGTTGGTTGTTTCTCCATGGACGTAGCCCAAATTGGGTGAATCACTTATATAAGTGTCTCTCTTGTTTTATGTGTTTTCTATGTTTGTGTTTGTACACTATTTTATGTGTTCCAGTGCTCTATAATATATAATTTTCTAACTGTTTGAGTTATCTTCAAAAAGTATTTTCGAAAAGTAATTATATTTTCGAAAAAGTTATTATATTTTGTAATTCACTTTCGTAAAAAAATGAAAATATTGTATTTAGAATATGGGTATTAAATTGTATCTCATGTGTGACTTGGACTAGCCCGAGGAACCTTAAAAATAGATTCCCCATTAAAAGTAGTATGACAGGGCAAGGTGGAGGTTTTCATCACACACTTGAGCAATTGAGAAAGTTGGGTGAAAGAAGGAAGTGAGCACAAGCATTCAAGAAAGAAGCATTTCCAAGCAATGTTCA
The DNA here is from genome assembly GCA_031772625.1 of Pinus tabuliformis. Taxonomy (NCBI): domain Eukaryota; kingdom Viridiplantae; phylum Streptophyta; class Pinopsida; order Pinales; family Pinaceae; genus Pinus; species Pinus tabuliformis. The sequence continues at coordinate 263,771,181 of CM062819.1, read as the reverse complement.
ATCTCATATAGTGTACAAGATAGTTTCGTGCAATCATACAAACAACATAATATAGATCCAAATAGTCCATACTATTCATATATACAAACCTTACATCCATACAATAGTTGTTTCACTCAAATCATGGTATTTTTGTTATATGTGTAGTGTTTTTTTAGGGAAACGTGTGGAGGTTTCTTTGTAAGTTTTTCAACAAGTTCATTTAAAGGAGTAATTACCTATAGATGTGTGAAATTAATTTGTATGCAACTACTATTTAATTCCTAGCTATTGTGTGATTAATGTTATGGTCTAAATTTTTTTCCACATGGGGTAGCTCAAGCGGCAAGGGCCGTGGAAATGAAGTCTCACCGAACCGGAAGTCTTGGGTTCAATTCTTGGGCTACCCCTCCCACATAGAGGGGTACATAATGGACATGTAAATCAGAGAGTCCCACCCCAGCTTACAAAAAAAAAAAAATTGTTATGGTCTAAATTTTAGTTTAATAAGTAATTAAATTCAACAATATATTTGTTTAATTAAGTCATCATGGCAGGCTCTTACTTGAAAAAGCATGTAAACTTGCTATGTAAAATATTATGAGGTCGTTGTTTCGATCCCTTCATTAACACATGTTGTTTCCGGGAAAACTAGTGTCTTTTCGATCTACTAGTCCCACTAGGATTGGCAGCTATCCTAGAAACAAACAATCAAAGTAATTTGTAGTTTCCTTTATGTATGATAGATAAGAGAGGAGCAAAGGGACCAACCTAGATATTCTGCTTGACTCCTTGCTTGATTTCTCTCTTCCTTGATAGAGTTTGCACCTCTTCTCCTACTTATCATGTTCAATGAATACCTATAGAGACAAAGTAACAAAACACCATCAAAGCATCTCGATCTATTATATCATAAACAATGTAGAATTAGAAATATATTGATCATACAATGGCATTCACAAACAACAACATTCACAAATACACAATTGTATGGAGGAAAACTCAAAGAACTTTTGATCCAGGTGGATATTGGTGGCCACCTGCCAAGCCCACCTGGACCCCCACCATTGTCTTTCTCAGCATTTTCAGTTTCCTTATTTGTAGCACAACTTACTATTTTTAGCAGTTTTTCGGGTCCTGAACTTCCGGAGCCGTTTTGAGGCCCTAAACGACGTTTTTTGGGGAATCCAGGGGCAACATGGGTCCATGCACAATCCATTGATATTGGCCATGAGGAACAGTGAAGGCTGTTTTATACCTGTCATCAGGAATAATACCAATCTGCCAAAATCCACTTTTAAGATCAAACTTGCTAAACACATTAGCATTAGCAATCTTGGCAAGTAACAATTCTTTGTTAGGCAGAGGATATCGAATAGGAAGAAGAGCATAATTCAAAGCCTTATAATTAATCACAAGCCTTTTCTTGCCTCTTTTCTGCTCACTATGCTTATTGACATAAAAAGCTGGGCAGGCCCAAGGGCTCTTGCAGGATTCAATAAGCTTTTGTTCTAACAATTGTTCAATTTCTGCTTTACATAATTCTTGCTCTTTTTGACTCATATGATTTGCACTGGCTTTTCGTGGCCTAGGAATATATCCTTCTCGGTAAGGTAGTGCAACAAAATACTTTTATCTTGCCCAAAAGGCATCTGGCCTACTTGAAGTACAATCTACACGAAGTTTATCACAAATTTGTTGCAAAGTTTTGGGACCATGTAACTCTGCATTTTTTACGATCTTATTAATCTTGGTCAGATCTTGCAGACTATACTGGAGAGGATCCTGATCTTCAGGTTGCACATTAATTTTACAGTCACTAGAAGCAGGGACTGTGATAGGACCAGCAGTGGTGGAGAATATAACATAATCTTGTCCAAAAGTGATTGGCAAATATTTCTTCAGAAAATCTTGTCCTAACAGAACATCAGCACCAGTATCAAAACTATACAAAGTGACAAAAACCTGGACATCATTCAAGAAAATAGGAAATTCAGGAGCTATGTGACTTATTTCCATTAAATCACCAGTGATAGCCCTGAATTGGAGTTTAGTAGGCTGCCAATAATAATGAGGAATAGCTTTATATTTGCAGCAGCTACTCATAGCACCAGAATCTATTTGAGCATCCAAAGTATACGGTTTAATGCTAGGGACTTTAATTCTTATTGGAATAACTACTCTATCTCCGATGCCCATAACATTAAAAAGCTCAACATTTTTCTTTGGGGATATTTCTTCAATAACTGGCACATTTTTCATCAGTAGGCTGGTTAATTTGGAATTACAATCATCATAATCAGAAATAAGTATTTGAAGCTTGGAAGACAACTGTATCATTTCTGACCTTGTATGGTGAATTGAAGATTCCAAATCTGTGATCTTCTTTTTAAGAGCATCAATTTGATTCATACCTGGAGATACTGAAATATGCAAAGGTCTGAACATTGAATCGAACTCTTTTTCAATGAAGTCATCATCATCTATTTCTTCCTCTAAAAATCTTTCTTTCCTTTTGGATGGCTGTTGTTTCTCAAGATTTTCAATTTTTTCAGTCAATCTTCTTCTTGCCGTAAACTGAACTGGATCTAACTGTGCTAGATCAGCTTTGACTGCTGCAATCTTTGCTTGTATCTCTCCTGAGGAATTCAAACTAAAAATTTTAATATCAGGAATGAATGTTTCATCAGAATCAGATGATTCTGAATCAATTGTTAATTTCCTGATTTCAGGAATTTCACTATCCGAAGATTCTGAAGAAGAACTTGAAACTTCAAAATATTCTCCATCAGAGTGGGATATGAGATCCCAATCTTGTGGATCATGTATTGTAGAAAAGCCCGTTCCAACAATGGTAGTGCTCGGATAGATCTTTCTAACGAGCTATTGTATGCGTCAAACGGAGATCATATACCAAAGTTACGACCCCGGGAAGTTGATGTACCAATTTACCCCAAACGGGGCCCACAGCTTGGCGTTTCATCTCCTAGGGTTAGGTTTTGGAATGTTAAGGGTTTTCCATTGTTTCTCAACAATAAATAGGCCTTCGAGCCTCATTGTAAGACAGTTTAGAGGCATGTAGCCCTCACATCTCTTCTCAGAGATAAGCTACCATCGCCCTAGCTGGTTTATTTCCATTTCTGGTTGTAAGCATATTTCAGTATTTTCCATTAATGAAATGAAGTATTATTTCTGCTGCATCTTTGTGTATATGGTTATCTCTGCAATTTGTTGCGTTCCTGTTTAAATCTGGATCAGTGGTATCAGAGCGGTTTGTTTTTTCTCTGTTTTTCTTTGCATGTCCCAACAAGGTCGGGATATAAGGAGTTAGGGCTTGAACTGGTTGAACCTTTGCAAGACCAGCCTCGCAAATCCCGACGGCCTCCCATGGCGGATGAGAAGAAAGACGAGGGGGCAGGAGATCCCATCAAAATCTTGCTCGAAGAAGCCCTCGAGCGACAACGGAACGCGATGATGGACAGCTTTGCCCAGATCCTTCAGCGGCTACCCAGAAGCGACGCATCGGCATCCAGCAGCTACTCTGGAAACGCCACACCCTTTAAGGTACAAGTTAATTTTGAAATCCCCATATTCGAGGGTCAGATAGACGCAGATGTCGTAGATAAATGGTTAAATCTGCTAGAGGGATATTTTTCTGTTCATGAATTTTCGAGTTGGGAAAAGATTGTTTTTGCTCTTCTCAAAGCAGCCCCCCACGTCAAAGACTGGTGGGAAACCTACTGCGAGTAGAAGGATGAAAGTACTAGCTCACTATTTTCAGCCGCACCCACTTGGGATTCGTTCCGGGATGCCATCAAGGAGCAGTACTACCTTGTTGGAAGCTATGAGGATGAATACATAAAGTGGACCATGCTGCGGCAGAGAAGGGACCAAGACGTGCCGGAGTTCACCAATCTTTTCCATACCCTTCACACAAAGTTGGGTATCAAGGATTCGGAGCAACATTTGATACTCAAATACCGTGGCTGCCTGCACAATTACATCCAAGAAGAAATACAATTCCTAAACATCCCCTCGCTCGGTGCAGCATACCGATATACTGTCAAGGTCGAGCAGAAGTCTAAACAAAAGAAGCGAGGCTTTGGATCTGCGAATCCAAAGCAGGGGAAAGGTGCCCCTAAACCATAGAACAAAGGACAAAGCCAAGGCGGGACAGCCCAAGACAACCAGCCGAAGCTGCAAGCAAAGAATAGCGCCGCGAATCCGAGAAAGGACACTGGAAAATGGTGCGAGTTCCATAAGAGCTCCACTCACAACACAAGTGAGTGTCGGGCCAAGCAGTCACTGGTGGCTGAGCTAAATGTTTCAGAATCAGATGCATGTTCCGACTCTAAGTCAGAACCCGATAAGGGGTATGAAAAAGGGAAGCAGATCATTGATGCGGATCCCAGCGCCACTGTTGCTACCGCAAAGATCCAGAAAAATGAACCCGAAGATCCAGAGGAGGAGGAGCGTCTCTTCCACTCCCAGATGTGGGTAAATGGCTCCCCGATACAGTTCATCGTTGATAGCGGGAGTCAAAAGAACCTCATTTCGGCAGAGGTCGTGAAGCGGTTGGGCTTACCGACCACAGCACATCCACAACCATACACGTGGCTTCACCAAGGACGAGATCTTCGCGTGAGCCAGCAGTGTCGCCTTCCATACAACATCAAGCCCTTCACGGATGAGGTATTGTATGACATTGCTCCCCTTGAAGTTTGTGATGTATTACTAGGACAACCATACTTGTGGAAGCGACATGTTGTGTATGAATCAAGGCCCCGTGTTTTTATTATTACATTAGGAAATAAGTTGTTCAGGATATTAGAGGTAGCACCACCTACTCCCATCTCTTTGATTACTGCAAAACAATGCAGTAAGATCATTTCCAAAACCAGGAAATTTGTTTTCCTGATGATACACCCTCAAGGAAAGAAGAAGATAGTGGCCGCGACCTCCAGACGGGGTCCCTCTGCACGACAACTACAGATGGAAAAGATTGTGGAGGAGTACGAGGACATCTTCACCTCCCCGGCAGGGGTTCCTCTGCACTGTCAAGTCAAGCACTCCATCGATCTGACCCCAGGTGCGCCGCTACTGAATGGACCAATTTATCGGCGCTCCGTTCTGGAGAACAATGAAATCAAGAGGTAGATTCAGGAGCTCCTGCAGAAAGGTCACATCCGTCCGAGTTCATCGCCATGTGGGAGCCCAATCGTGTTGGTACAAAAGAAGGATGGGACGTGGAGACTCTGTATTGACTATTGGGCGCTGAACAAGATCATTGTCCGTAATAGGTACCCGATCCCGCGGATTGATGACCTCCTAGACCAACTAAAGGGGGCGAAATATTTAAGCAAGATTGATCTGAAGTCAGGATATCACCAGGTACCAATCGAACGCTCTGATGTGTGGAAGATTGCCTTCAAATCCAAGGAGGGCCTCTTCAAATGGTTGGTTATGCCTTTCGGATTGACGAATGCTCCTGCAACCTTTATGAGGCTAATGGATGACATCTTGCGGCCATTCACCAACTCCTTTGTAGTAGTATACTTGGATGACATTCTGATCTTCAGCCAGAGTTGGGAAGAGCACCTCCACCACATCCGACAGGTTCTCCAAACACTACGGCAACACAATCTATGTGCCAATTTGGAGAAATGCACTTTTGGCATGACCCAGGTTCAGTATCTGGGATACATCATTAATGAACAGGGGGTGCATGTCGATCCAGCCAGGATCCAAGTCATTTGGGATTAGCCCTTTCCAACCACTCTAACAGAGCTCCGCAGCTTTCTAGGTCTTGCCAACTTCTACCGCAGGTTTGTGTTGGAGTTTTCTCATATTTCTTGGCCCTTGAGTCAAGTCACAAAGGGAGGGGCGAAAGCAAAATTCTTTTGGTCTGAATCTCAACAGAAGGCATTCATGGAGTTGAAGGATCGCCTCTGCACGGCACCAGTGCTCGCGTTACCAGATTTACAACAACCATTTGAGGCCGAGACAGATGCCTCTGTCTATGTTGTTGGGGCAGTCCTTACTCAACATGGACATCCAGTGGCATATCACAGTGAAACACTTTCAGAAACAGTCTGGAAGTAACCCACTTATGATAAAGAGATGTATTCCATTGTACAAGCCTGCCGACAATGGAAGCATTACATTTTGGGGAAGGAAACGGTCATCCACACAGACCACCGACCCCTGCAGTTCATACAGACCCAAGGGAAATTGCAGAATGATCGCCATCAGAAGTCGTCTACATACCTGCAACAATTCCACTTGAATATCAAGTATAAGAAGGGCAGCACCAATAATGTTGCAGATTGCCTCAGTCGACCACCAATCATGGCGTTAACCACCGTGCTCAACTCTTGTGGGCACGAGATTTCTGATTGGCCACTTCTCTACAAAAGCGACCCAGAATTCGGCCACACATACCAGACACTCTTGGAGGGTCGGCATGTTGCAGATTTTCACCTCCAGGATGCCCTATTATGCCACCTCGGTCACCTTTGTGTTCCTTCAAGCGAGCGTGCCAAGATGATTTGGGAAGCACACTACAGTCGGGCTGCTGGGCATTTCGGGGTCGAGAAAACAGTGGCAGTACTGTAAAATTATTTCTATTGGCTGAATCTTCGACAGGATGTTGGGAAGTACATCAGATCATGTACTGCCTGTGCCATTGCCAAACCGACCATTAAGAAGCACGGCCTCTATACCCCATTGCCTACCCCTAGTCGACCTTGGGAATCCATCTCCATGGATTACATGTCAGGCCTTCCTTCCACTAAGCATGGAAATGACTGTGTTTTTGTGGTCGTCGATAGGTTCTCGAAGATGGCCATTATGGTGGCCTGCAAGAAGAATATCACAGCAGAAGCCACTGCTAAACTCTTCTTTGAACGAGTGTGGGTGCACTTTGGGATCCCACAGTCTATCATCTCAGATCGGGACAGTCGGTTTCTCAGCACATTTTGGTCCAGTCTCTGGTCAATGCTGGACACCAAACTCACGAAGTCCACAGCCTTCCATCCTCAAACTGATGGCCAGATAGAGGTTGTCGATAGGATGATTGTGCACATTCTGCGCATGTATAACTCAAAGCATCCACGCACATGGGACGAGAGCCTCCCCTATGTTCAGCACAGCTACAACCGAGCTCTTCACAGCTCCACTGCCCATAGCCCTTTTCAGGTGGGTTTGGGATTCCAGCCACTATGCCCCATTGATGTGGCCATGCCACTTACAAATACTCACATAAATTCAGCTCATGTCCAGTCCGAAACAGATAAGGCCACCAGCTTCATTAAGCGCATCCAACATATTCGCCAGCAGGTCCATGACATTCTTGAGAAATCAAATGCCAAGTACAAGCAGCAACATGATCAACATCGGGTGCCACACAAGTTTCAGGTGGGCGACAAAGTCTGGTTGCATTTGCAAAAGGAACGCCTTACTGGAGCCTATCGAAAATTGAGACCACTCTGATATGGTCCTTACACCATTACTAAGGCTATGGGAGACAACGCATTTGAGCTCAGCATTCCCCCATTCCTTTGCCTGCACCCAGTGTTCAATGTGGACCGCCTTCGGCCATACTTTCCACCATTGCTAGACACATCCAACATTGCAGAACAGCTCAAACCCACAAAATTAAATCCAGATTGCATGGAACAAGCTGCAACTAATCGGATCATGGACACACAGATCAAGAACACTCACCAACAGAATATCCAACTGTATCGAGTTGTCAAAGCAGGCCAACTCCTTCAGCAGGGCAAGTGGCTCACCGGGGAACAAGTTCAGAAAAAGTTTCCTCATCTCATGGAGGAGCTCAACGCAATGGGGACCATTGCTTCCTAAGGGGGGAGGAATGATCCAGGTGGATATTGGTGGCCACCTGCCAAGCCCACCTGGACCCCCATCATTGTCTTTCTCAGCATTTTCAGTTTCCTTATTTGTAGCACACCTTACTATTTTTAGGAGTTTTTCAGGTCCTGAACTTCCGGAGCCGTTTTGAGGCCCTAAACGACGTTCCAAAAATGGTAGTGCTCGGATAGATCTTTCTAACGAGCTATTGTATGCGTCAAACGGAGATCATATGCCAAAGTTACGACCCCGGGAAGTTGATGTACCAATTTACCCCAAACGGGGCCCACAGTTTGGCGTTTCATCTCCTAGGGTTAGGTTTTGGAATGTTAAGGGTTTTCCATTGTTTCTCAACAATAAATAGGCCTTCGAGCCTCATTGTAAGACAGTTCAGAGGCATGTAGCCCTCACATCTCTTCTCAAAGATAAGCTACCATTGCCCTAGCTAGTTTATTTCCATTTCTGGTTGTAAGCATATTTCAGTATTTTCCATTAATGAAATGAAGTATTATTTCCGCTGCATCTTTGTGTATATGGTTATCTCTGCAATTTGTTGCGTTCCTGTTTAAATCCGGATTAGTGGTATCAGAGCGGTCTGTTTTTTCTCTATTTTTCTTTGCATGTCCCCATCAAGGTCGGCATATAAAGAGTTAGGGCTTGAACTGGTTGAACCTTTGCGAGACCAGCCTCGCAAATCCCGACGGCCTCCCATGGCGGATGAGAAGAAAGACGAGGGGGCAGGAGATCCCATCAAAATCTTGCTCGAAGAAGCCCTCGAGCGACAACGGAATGCGATGATGGACAGCTTTGCCCAGATCCTTCAGCGGCTACCCAGAAGCGACGCATCGGCTTCCAGCAGCTACTCTGGAAACGCCACACCCTTTAAGGTACAAGTTAATTTTGAAATCCCCATATTCGAGGGTCAGATAGACGCAAATGTCGTAGATAAATGGTTAAATATGCTAGAGGGATATTTTTCTGTTCATGAATTTTCGAGTCGGGAAAAGATTGTTTTTGCTCTTCTCAGAGCAGCCCCCCACGTCAAGGACTGGTGGGAAACCTACTGCGAGCAGAAGGATGAAAGTACTGGCTCACTATTTTCAGCCGCACCCACATGGGATTCGTTCCGGGATGCCATCAAGGAGCAGTACTACCCTGTTGGAAGCTATGAGGATGAATACATAAAGTGGACCACGCTGCGGCAGGGAAGGGACCAAGACGTGCCGGAGTTCACCAATCTTTTCCATACCCTTCGCACAAAGTTGGGTATCAAGGATTCGGAGCAACATTTGATACTCAAATACCGTGGCTGCATGCACAAGTACATCCAGGAAGAAATACAATTCCTAAACATCCCCTTGCTTGGCGCAGCATACCGATATGCCATCAAGGTCGAGCAGAAGTTTAAACAAAAGAAGCGAGACTTTGGATCTACGAATTCAAAGCAGGGGAAAGGTGCCCCTAAACCACAGAACAAAGGACAAAGCCAAGGCGAGACCGCCCAAGACAACCAGCCGAAGCTGCAAGCAAAGAACAGCGCCGGGAAGCCGAGAAAGGACACTGGAAAATGGTGCGAGTTCCATAAGAGCTCCACTCACAACACAAGTGAGTGTCGGGCCAAGCAGTCACTGGTGGCTGAGCTAAAGGTTTCAGAATTAGATGCATGTTTTGACTCTGAGTCAGAACCCGATAAGGGGTATGAAAAAGGGAAGCAGATCATTGATGCGGATCCCAGTGCCACTGTTGCTACCGCAAAGATCCAAAAAAATGAACCCGAAGATCCAGAGGAGGAGGAGCGTCTCTTCCACTCCCAGATGTGGGTAAAGGGCTCCCCGATACAGTTCATTGTTGATAGCGGGAGTCAAAAGAACCTCATTTCGGCAGAGGTCGTGAAGCAGTTGGGCTTACCGACCACAGCACATCCACAACCATACACCATTGGGTGGCTTCACCAAGGACGAGATCTTCGCGTGAGCCAGTAGTGTCGCCTTCCATACAACATCAAGCCCTTCACGGATGAGGTATTGTGTGACATTGCTCCCCTTGAAGTTTGTGATGTATTACTAGGACAACCATACTTGTGGAAGCGACATGCTGTGTATGAATCAAGGCCCCGTGCTGTTATTATTACATTGGGAAATAAGTTGTTCAGGATACCAGAGGTAGCACCACCTACCGCCATCTCTTTGATTACTGCAAAACAATGTAGTAAGATCATTTCCAAAACCAGGAAATTTGTTTTCCTGATGATACGCCCTCAAGGAAAGAAGAAGACAGTGGCCGCGACCTCCAGACGGGGTCCCTCTGCACGACAACTACAGATGGACAAGATTGTGGAGGAGTACGAGGACATCTTCACCTCCCTGGCAGGGGTTCCTCTGCACTGTCAAGTCAAGCACTCCATCGATCTGACCCCAGGTGCGCCGCTACCGAATGGACCAATTTATCGATGCTCCGTTCTGGAGAACAATGAAATCAAGAGGCAGATTCAAGAGCTCCTGCAGAAAGGTCACATCCGTCCGAGTTCATCGCCTTATGGGAGCCCGATCGTGTTGGTACAGAAGAAGGATGGGATGTGGAGATTGTCACTGTATTGACTATCCGGCGCTGAACAAGATCACCGTCCGTAATAGGTACCCGATCCCGCGGATTGATGACCTCCTAGACCAACTAAAGGGGGCGAAATATTTCAGCAAGATCGATCTGAAGTCAGGATATCACCAGCTACCAAACGAACCCTCTGATGTGTGGAAGACTGCCTTCAAATCCAAGGAGGGCCTCTTCAAATGGTTGGTTATGCCTTTCGGATTGACGAATGCTCCTGCAACCTTTATGAGGCTAATGGATGACATCTTGCGGCAATTCACCAACTCCTTTGTAGTAGTATACTTGGATGACATTCTGATCTTCAGCCAGAGTTGGGAAGAGCACCTCCACCACATCCGACAGGTTCTCCAAACACTACGGCAACACAAGCTATGTGCCAATTTGGAGAAATGCACTTTTGGCATGACCCAGGTTCAGTATCTGGGATACATCATTAATGAACAGGGGGTGCATGTCGATCCAGCCAAGATCCAAGTCATTCGGGATTGGCCCTCCCCAACCACTCTAACAGAGCTCCGCAGCTTTCTAGGTCTTGCCAACTTCTACCGCAGGTTTGTGTTGGGGTTTTCTCATATTTCTTGGCCCTTGAGTCAAGTCACCAAGGGAGGGGCGAAAGCAAAATTCTTTTGGTCTGAATCTCAACAGAAGGCATTCATGGAGTTGAAGGATCGCCTCTGCACGGCACCAGTGCTCGCGTTACCATATTTACAACAACCATTTGAGGTCGAGACAGATGCCTCTGACTATGCTGTTGGGGCAGTCCTTACTCAACATGGACATCCAGTGGCATATCACAGTGAAACACTTTCAGAAACAGTCCGGAAGTACCCCACTTATGATAAAGAGATGTATTCCATTGTACAGGCCTGCCGACAATGGAAGCATTACATTTTGGGGAAGGAAACAGTCATCCACATAGACCACCGACCCCTGCAGTTCATACAGACCCAAGGGAAATTGCAGAATGATCGCCATCAGAAGTGGTCTACATACCTGCAACAGTTCCACTTGAATATCAAGTATAAGAAGGGCAGCACCAATAATGTTGCAAATTGCCTCAGTCGACCACCGATCATGGCGTTAACCACCGTGCTCAACTCTTGTGGGCACGAGACTTCTGATTGGCCACTTCTCTACAAAAGCGACCCAGAATTCGGCCACACATACCAGACACTCTTGGAGGGTCGGCATGTTGCAGATTTTCACCTCCAGGATGCCCTATTATGCCACCTCGGTCACCTTTGTGTTCCTTCAAGCGAGCGTGCCAAGATGATTTGGGAAGCACACTACAGTCGGGCCGCTGGGCATTTCGGGGTCGAGAAAACAGTGGCAGTACTGCAAAATTATTTCTATTGGCCGAATTTTCAACAGGATGTTGGGAAGTACATCAGATCATGTACTGCCTGTGCCCTTTCCAAACCGACCATTAAGAAGCACGGCCTCTATAACCCGTTGCCTACCCCTAGTCGACCTTGGGAATCCATCTCCATGGATTACATGTCAGGCCTTCCTTCCACTAAGCATGGAAATGACTGTGTTTTTGTGGTCGTCGACATGTTCTCGAAGATGGCCATTATGGTGGCCTGCAAGAAGAATATCACAGCAGAAGCCACTGCTAAACTCTTCTTTGAACGAGTGTGGGTGCACTTTGGGATCCCACAGTCTATCATCTCAGATCGGGACAGTCGGTTTCTCAACACATTTTGGTCCAGTCTCTGGTCAATGCTGGACACCAAACTCACGAAATCCACAGCCTTCCATCCTCAAACTGATGGCCAGACAGAGGTTGTCGATAGGATGATTGTGCACATTCTGCGCATGTATAACTCAAAGCATCCACACACATGGGACGAGAGCCTCCCCTATGTTCAGCACAGCTACAACCGAGCTCTTCACAACTCCACTGGCCATAGCCCTTTTCAGGTGGGTTTGGGATTCCAGCCACTATGCCCCATTGATGTGACCATGCCACTTGCAGAAACTCACATAAATTCAGCTCATGTCTAGTCCGAAACAGATAAGGCCACCAGCTTCATTGAGCGCATCCAACATATTCGCCAGCAGGTCCATGACTTTCTTGAGAAATCAAATGCCAAGTACAAGCAGCGACATGATCAACATCGGGTGCCACACAAGTTTCAGGTGGGCGACAAAGTCTGGTTGCATTTGCAAAAGGAACGCCTTACTGGAGCCTATCGGAAATTGAGACCACTCCGATATGGTCCTTACACCATTACTAAGGCTATGGGAGACAATGCATTTGAGCTCAGCATTCCCCCATTCCTTGGCCTGCACCCAGTGTTCAATGTGGACCGCCTTCGGCCATACTTTCCACCATTGCTAGACACATCCGACATTGCAGAACAGCTCAAACACACAGAATTAAATCCAGATTGCATGGAACAAGCTGCAACTGATCGGATCATGGACACACAGATTAAGAACACTCGCCAACAGAATATCCAACTGTATCGAGTTGTCAAAGCAGACCAACTCCTTCAGCAGGGCAAGTGGCTCACCAGGGAAAAAGTTCAGCAAAAGTTTCCTCATCTCATGGAGGAGCTCAACGCAATGGGGACCATTGCTTCCTAAGGGGGGAGGAATGATCCAGGTGGATATTGATGGCCACCTGCCAAGCCCACCTGGACCCCCACCATTGTCTTTCTCAGCATTTTCAGTTTCCTTATTTGTCGCACAACTTACTATTTTTAGTAGTTTTTCGGGTCCTGAACTTCTGGAGCCGTTTTGAGGCCCTAAACGATGTTCTTTGGGGAATCCGAGGGCAACATGGGTCCATTCCAACAATGGTAGTGCTCGGATAGATCTTTCTAACGAGCTATTGTATGCATCAAACGGAGATCATATGCCAAAGTTACGACCCCGGGAAGTTGATGTACCAATTTACCCCAAACGGGGCCCACAGTTTGGTGTTTCATCTCCTAGGGTTAGGTTTTGGAATGTTAAGGGTTTTCGATTGTTTCTCAACAATAAATAGGCCTTCGAGCCTCATTGTAAGACAGTTCAGAGGCATGTAGCCCTCACATCTCTTCTCAGAGATAAGCTACCATCGCCCTAGCTGGTTTATTTCCATTTCTGGTTGTAAGCATATTTCAGTATTTTTCATTAATGAAATGAAGTATTATTTCCGCTGCATCTTTGTGTATATGGTTATCTCTGCAATTTGTTGCGTTCCTGTTTAAATCCGGATGAGTGGTATCAGAGCGGTCTGCTTTTTCTCTGTTTTTCTTTGCATGTCCCCAACAAGGTCGGGATATAAGGAGTTAGGGCTTGAACTGGTTGAACCTTTGCAAGACCAGCCTCGCAAATCCCGACGGCCTCCCATGGCGGATGAGAAGAAAGACAAGGGGGCAGGAGATCCCATCAAAATCTTGCTCGAAGAAGCCCTCGAGTGACAACGGAACGCGATGATGGACAGCTTTGCCCAGATCCTTCAGCGGCTACCCAAAAGCGACGCATCGGCTTCCAGCAGCTACTCTGGAAACGCCACACCCTTTAAGGTACAAGTAATTTTGAAATCCCCATATTCGAGGGTCAGATAGACGGAGATGTCGTAGATAAATGGTTAAATCTGCTAGAGGGATATTTTTCTGTTCATGAATTTTCGAGTCGGGAAAAGATTTTTTTTTCTCTTCTCAAAGCAGCCCCCCACGTCAAGGACTCGTGGGAAACCTACTGCGAGCAGAAGGATGAAAGTACTGGCTCACTATTTTCAGCCGCACCCACCTGGGATTCGTTCCAGGATGCCATCAAGGAGTAGTACTACCCTGTTGGAAGCTATGAGAATGAATACATAAAGTGGACCACGTTGCGGCAGGGAAGGGACCAAGACGTGCCGGAGTTCACCAATCTTTTCCATACCCTTCGCACAAAGTTGGGTATCAAGGATTCGGAGCAACATTTGATACTCAAATATCGTGGTTGCCTGCACAAGTACATCCAGGAAGAAATACAATTCCTAAACATCCCCTCGCTCGGCGCAGCATACCGATATGTCGTCAAGGTCGAGCAGAAGTTTAAACAAAAGAAGCGAGACTTTGGATCTGCGAATCCAAAGCAGGGGAAAGGTGCCCCTAAACCACAGAACAAAGGACAAAGCCAAGGCGGGATAGCCCAAGACAACCAGCCGAAGCTGCAAGCAAAGAACAGCGTCGCGAAGCCGAGAAAGGACACTGGAAAATGGTGCGAGTTCCATAAGAGCTCCACTCACACACAAGTGAGTGTCGGGCCAAGCAGTCACTGGTGGCCGAGCTAAAGGTTTCAGAATCAGATACATGTTCCGACTCTGAGTTAGAACCCAATAAGGGGTATGAAAATGGGAAGCAGATCATTGATGCGGATCCCAGCGCCACTGTTGCTACTGCAAAGATCCAGAAAAATGAACCCGAAGATCCAGAGGAGGAGGAGCATCTCTTCCACTCCCAGATGTGGGTAAAGGGCTCCCCGATACAGTTCATTGTTGATAGCGGGAGTCAAAAGAACCTCATTTCGGCAGAGGTCGTGAAGCGGTTGGGCTTACCGACCACAGCACATCCACAACCATACACCATTGGGTGGCTTCACCAAGGACGAGATCTTCGCGTGAGCCAGCAGTGTCGCCTTCCATAAAACATCAAGCCCTTCACGGATGAGGTATTGTGTGACATTGCTCCCCTTGAAGTTTGTGATGTATTACTAGGACAACCATACTTGTGGAAGCGACATGCTGTGTATGAATCAAGGCCCCGTGCTGTTATTATTACATTGGGAAATAAGTTGTTCAGGATACCAGAGGTAGCACCACCTACCGCCATCTCTTTGATTACTGCAAAACAATGCAGTAAGATCATTTCCAAAACCAGGAAATTTGTTTTCCTGGATACGCCCTCAAGGAAAGAAGAAGACAGTGGCCGCGACCTCCAGACGGGGTCCCTCTGCACGACAACTACAGATGGATAAGATTGTGGAGGAGTACAAGGACATATTCACCTCCCCAGCAGGGGTTCCTCTGCACTGTCAAGTCAAGCACTCCATCGATCTGACCCCAGGTGCACCACTACCCAATGGAACAATTTATCGGCGCTCCGTTCTGGAGAACAATGAAATCAAGAGGCAGATTCAAGAGCTCCTGCGGAAAGGTCACATCCATCCGACTTCTTCGCCCTGTGGGAGCCCGATCGTGTTGGTACAGAAGAAGGATGGGATGTGGAGATTGTCACTGTATTAACTATCGGGCGCTGAACAAGATCACTATCCGTAATAGGTACCCGATCCCGCGGATTGATGTACCAATTTACCCCAAACGGGGCCCACAGTTTAGCGTTTCATCTCCTAGGGTTAGGTTTTGGAATGTTAAGGGTTTTCCATTGTTTCTCAACAATAAATAGGCCTTCGAGCCTCATTGTAACACAGTTCAGAGGCATGTATCCCTCACATCTCTTCTCAAAGATAAGCTACCATCGCCCTAGCTAGTTTATTTCCATTTCTGGTTGTAAGCATATTTCAGTATTTTCCATTAATGAAATGAAGTATTATTTCCACTGCATCTTTGTGTATATGGTTATCTCTGCAATTTGTTGCGTTCCTGTTTAAATCCGGATCAGTGGTATCAGAGCGGTCTGCTTTTTCTCTGTTTTTCTTTGCATGTCCCCAACAAGGTCGAGATATAAGGAGTTAGGGCTTGAACTGGTTGAACCTTTGCAAGACCAGCCTCGCAAATCCCGACGGCCTCCCATGGCGGATGAGAAGAAAGACGAGGGGGCAGGAGATCCCATCAAAATCTTGCTGGAAGAAGCCCTCGAGCGACAACGGAACGCGATGATGGACAGCTTTGCCTAGATCCTTCAGCGGCTACCCAGAAGCGACGCATCGGCTTCCAGCAGCTACTCTAGAAACGCCACACCCTTTAAGGTACAAGTTAATTTTGAAATCCCCATATTCGAGGGTCAGATAGACGCAGATGTCGTAGATAAATGGTTAAATCTGCTAGAGGGATATTTTTCTGTTCATGAATTTTCGAGTCGGGAAAAGATTGTTTTTGTTCTTCTCAAAGCAGCCCCCCACGTTAAGGACTGGTGGGAAACCTACTGCGAGCAGAAGGATGAAAGTACTAGCTCACTATTTTCAGCCGCACCCACCTGGGATTCATTCCAGGATGCCATCAAGGAGCAGTACTACCCTGTTGGAAGCTATGAGGATGAATACATAAAGTGGACCACACTGCGGCAGGGAAGGGACCAAGACGTGTTAGAGTTCACCAATCTTTTCCATACCCTTCGCACAAAGTTGGGTATCAAGGATTCGGAGCAACATTTGATACTCAAATACAGTGGTTGCCTGCACAAGTACATCCAGGAAGAAATACAATTCCTAAACATCCCCTCGCTCGACGCAGCATACCGATATGCCGTCAAGGTCGAGCAGAAGTTTAAACAAAAGAAGCGAGAGTTTGGATCTGCGAATCTAAAGCAGGGGAAAGGTGCCCCTAAACCACAGAAGAAAGGACAAAGCCAAGGCGGGACAACCCAAGACAACCAGCCGAAGCTGCAAGCAAAGAACAGCGCCGCGAAGCCGAGAAAGGACACTGGAAAATGGTGCGAGTTCCATAAGAACTCCACTCACAACACAAGTGAGTGTCGGGCAAAGCAGTCACTGGTGGTTGAGATAAAGGTTCCAGAATCAGATGCATGTTCTGACTCTGAGTCAGAACCTGATAAGGGGTATGAAAAAGGGAAGAAGATCATTGATGCGGATCCCACCGCCATTGTTGCTACCGCAAAGATCCAGAAAAATGAACCCGAAGATCCAGAGGAGGAGGAGCGTCTCTTCCACTCCCAGATGTGGGTAAAGGGCTCCCCGATACAGTTCATTGTTGATAGCGGGAGTCAAAAGAACCTCATTTCGGCAGAGGTCGTGAAGCGGTTGGGCTTACCGACCACAGCACATACACAACCATACAACATTGGGTGGCTTCACCAAGGACGAGATCTTCGCGTGAGCCAGCAGTGTCGCCTTCCATACAACATCAAGCCCTTCACGGATGAGGTATTGTGTGACATTTCTCCCCTTGAAGTTTGTGATGTATTACTAGGACAACCATACTTGTGGAAGCGACACGTTGTGTATGAATCAAGGCCCCGTGCTGTTATTATTACATTGGGAAATAAGTTGTTCAGGATACCAGAGGTAGCACCACCTATCGCCATCTCTTTGATTACTGCAAAACAATGCAGTAAGATCATTTCCAAAACCAGGAAATTTGTTTTCCTGATGATACACCGTCAAGGAAAGAAGAAGACAGTGGCCGGACCTCCAGACGGGGTCCCTCTGCACGACAACTACAGATGGACAAGATTGTGGAGGAGTATGAGGACATATTCACCTCCCCGGCAGGGGTTCCTCTGCACTGTCAAGTCAAGCATTCCATCGATCTGACCCCAGGTGCGCCGCTACCCAATGGACCAATTTATCGGCGCTCCGTTCTAGAGAACAATGAAATCAAGAGGCAGATTCAAGAGCTCCTGCAAAAAGGTCACATCCGTCCGATCGTGTTGGTACAGAAGAAGGATGGGACGTGGAGACTCTGTATTGACTATCGGGCGCTGAACAAGATCACTGTCCGTAATAGGTACCCGATCCCGCGGATTGATGACCTCCTAGACCAACTAAAGGGGGCGAAATATTTCAGCAAGATCGATCTGAAGTCAGGATATCACCAGGTACCAAACGAACCCTCTGATGTGTAGAAGACTGCCTTCAAATCCAAGGAGGGCCTCTTCGAATGGTTGGTTATGCCTTTCGGATTGACGAATGCTCCTGCAACCTTTATGAGGCTAATGGATGACATCTTGTGGCCATTCACCAACTCCTTTGTAGTAGTATACTTGGATGACATTCTGATCTTCAGCCAGAGTTGGGAAGAGCACCTCCACCACATCCGACAGGTTCTCCAAACATTGCGGCAACACAAGCTATGTGCCAATTTGGAGAAGTGCACTTTTGGCATGACCCAGGTTCAGTATCTGGGATACATCATTGATGAACAGGGGGTGCATTTCGATCCGCCCAAGATCCAAGTCATTCGGGATTGGCCCTCTCCAACCACTCTAACAGAGCTCCGCAGCTTTCTAGGTCTTGCCAACTTCTACCGTAGGTTTGTGTTGGGGTTTTCTCATATTTCTTGGCCCTTGAGTCAAGTCACCAAGGGAGGGGCACAAGCAAAATTATTTTGGTCTGAATCTCAACAGAAGGCATTCATGGAGTTGAAGGATTGCCTCTGCATGGCACCAGTGCTCGCGTTACCAGTTTTACAACAACCATTTGAGGTCGAGACAGATGCCTCTGACTATGCTGTTGGGGCAGTCCTTACTCAACATGGACATCCAGTGGCATATCACAGTGAAGCACTTTCAGAAACAGTCTGGAAGTACCCCACTTATGATAAAGAGATGTATTCCATTGTACAGGCCTGCCGACAATGGAAGCATTACATTTTGGGGAAGGAAACGGTCATCCACACAGACCACCAACCCCTGCAGTTCATACAGACCCAAGGGAAATTGCAGAATGATCGCCATCAGAAGTGGTCTACATACCTGCAACAGTTCCACTTGAATATCAAGTATAAGAAGGGCATCACCAATAATGTTGCAGATTGCCTCAGTTGACCACCAATCATGGCGTTAACCACCGTGCTCAACTCTTGTGGGCACGAGACTTCTGATTGGCCACTTCTCTACAAAAGCGACCCAGAATTCGGCCACACATACCAGACACTCTTGGAGGGTCAACATGTTGCAGATTTTCACCTCCAGGATGCCCTATTGTGCCACCTCGGTCACCTTTGTTTTCCTTCAAGCGAGCGTGCCAAGATGATTTGGGAAGCACACTACAGTCGAGCTACTGGGCATTTCGGTGTCGAGAAAATAGTGGCAGTAGTGCAAAATTATTTCTATTGGCCGAATCTTCGACAGGATGTTGGGAAGTACATCAGATCATGTACTGCCTGTGCCCTTGCCAAACCGACCATTAAGAAGCACGGCCTCTATACCCCGTTGCCTACCCCTAGTCGACCTTTGGAATCCATCTCCATGGATTACATGTCAGGCCTTCCTTCCACTAAGCATGGAAATGACTGTGTTTTTGTGGTCGTCGACAGGTTCTCGAAGATGGCCATTATGGTGGCCTGCAAGAAGAATATCACAGCAGAAGCCACTGCTAAACTCTTCTTTGAACGAGTGTGGGTGCACTTTGGGATCCCACAGTCTATAATCTCAGATCGGGACAGTCGGTTTCTCAGCACATTTTGGTCCAATCTCTGGTCAATGCTGGACACCAAACTCACGAAATCCACAGCCTTCCATCCTCAAACTGATGGCCAGACAGAGGTTGTCGATAGGATGATTGTGCACATTCTGCGCATGTATAACTCAAAGCATCCACGCACATGGGGCGAGAGCCTCCCCTATGTTCAGCAGAGCTACAACCGAGCTCTTCACAACTCCACTGACCATAGCCCTTTTCAGGTGGGTTAGGGATTCCAGCCACTATGCCCCATTGATGTGGCCATGCCACTTGCAGATACTCACATAAATTCAGCTCATGTCTAGTCCGAACCAGATAAGGCCACCAGCTTCATTGACCGCATCCAACATATTCGCCAGTAGGTCCATGACATTCTTGAGAAATCAAATGCCAAGTACAAGCAGCGACATGATCAACATCGGGTGCCACACAAGTTTCAGGTGGGCGACAAAGTCTGGTTGCATTTGCAAAAGGAACGCCTTACTAGAGCCTATCGGAAATTGAGACCACTCCAATATGGTCCTTACACCATTACTAAGGCTATGGGAGACAATGCATTTGAGCTCAGCATTCCCCCATTCCTTGGCCTGCACCCAATGTTCAATGTGGACCGCCTTTGGCCATACTTTCCACCATTGCTAGACACATCCGACATTGCAGAACAGCTCAAACACACAGAATTAAATCCAGATTGCATGGAACAAGCTGAAACTGATCGGATCATGGACACACAGATCAAGAAAACTCGCCAACAGAATATCCAACTGTATCGAGTTGTCAAAGCAGGCCAACTCCTTCAGCAGGGCAAGTGGCTCACCAGGGAACAAGTTCAGCAAAAGTTTCCTCATCTCATGGAGGAGCTCAACGCAATGGGGACCATTGCTTCCTAAGGGGGGAGGAATGATCCAGGTGGATATTGATGGCCACCTGCCAAGCCCACCTGGAACCCCACCATTGTCTTTCTCAGCATTTTCAGTTTCCTTATTTGTAGCACAACTTACAATTTTTAGCAGTTTTTCGGGTCCTGAACATCCGGAGCCGTTTTGAGGCCCTAAACGATGTTTTTTGGGGAATTCGGGGGCAACATGGGTCCACCCGTTCCAACAATGGTAGTGCTCGGATAGATCTTTCTAACGAGCTATTGTATGCGTCAAACGGAGATCATATGCCAAAGTTACGACCCTGGGAAGTTGATGTACCAATTTACCCCAAACGAGGCCCACAGTTTGGCGTTTCATCTCCTAGGGTTAGGATTTGGAATGTTAAGGGTTTTCCATTGTTTCTCAACAATAAATAGGCCTTCGAGCCTCATTGTAAGACAGTTCAGAGGCATGTAGCCCTCACATCTCTTCTCAGAGATAAGCTATGATCGCCCTAGCTGGTTTATTTCCATTTCTGGTTGTAAGCATATTTCAGTATTTTCCATTAATGAAATGAAGTATTATTTCCGCTGCATCTTTGTGTATATGGTCATCTCTGCAATTTGTTGCGTTCCTGTTTAAATCCGGATCAGTGGTATCAGAGCGGTCTGCTTTTTCTCTGTTTTTCTTTGCATGTCCCCAACAAGGTCGGGATATAAGGAGTTAGGGCTTGAACTGGTTGAACCTTTGCAAGACCAGCCTCGCAAATCCCGACGGCCTCCCATGGCGGATGAGAAGAAAGACGAGGGGGCAGGAGATCCCATCAAAATCTTGCTCGAAGAAGCCCTCGAGCGACAACGGAACGCAATGATTGACAGCTTTGCCCAGATCCTTCAGCGGCTACCCAGAAGCAACGCATCGGCTTCCAGCAGCTACTCTGGAAACGCCACACCCTTTAAGGTACAAGTTAATTTTGAAATCCCCATATTCGAGGGTCAGACAGACGCAGATGTCGTAGATAAATGGTTAAATCTGCTAGAGGGATATTTTTCTGTTCATGAATTTTCGAGTCGGGGAAAAGATTGTTTTTGCTCTTCTCAAAGCAGCCCCCCACGTCAAGGACTGGGGGGAAACCTACTACGAGCAGAAGGATGAAAGTACTGGCTCACTATTTTCAGCCGCACCCACCTGGGATTAGTTCCAGGATGCCATCAAGGAGCAGTACTACGCTGTTGGAAGTTATGAGGATGAATACATAAAGTGGACCACGCTGCGGCAGGGAAGGGGCCAAGACGTGCCGGAGTTCACCAATCTTTTCCATACCCTTCGCACAAAGTTGGGTATCAAGGATTCGGAGCAACATTTGATACTCAAATACCGTGGCTGCCTGCACAAGTACATCCAGGAAGAAATACAATTCCTAAAAATCCCCTCGCTCGGCGCAGCATACCGATATGCCGTCAAGGTCGAGCAGAAGTTTAAACAAAAGAAGCGAGACTTTGGATCTGCGAATCCAAAGCAAGGGAAAGGTGCCCCTAAACCACAGAACAAAGGACAAAGCCAAGGCGGGACAACCCAAGACAACCAGCCGAAGCTACAAGCAAAGAACAGTGCCGCGAAGCCGAGACAGGACACTGGAAAATGGTGTGAGTTCCATAAGAGCTCCACTCACAACACAAGTGAGTGTCGGGCCAAGCAGTCACTGGTGGCTGAGCTAAAGGTTTCAGAATCAGATGCATGTTTCGACTCTGAGTCAGAACCCGATAGGGGTATGAAAAAGGGAAGAAGATCATTGATGCGGATCCCAGCGCCACTGTTGCTACCGCAAAGATCCAGAAAAATGAACCCGAAGATCCAGAGGAGGAGGAGCGTCTCTTCCACTCCCAGATGTGGGTAAAGGGCTCCCCGATATAGTTCATTGTTGATAGCGGGAGTCAAAAGAACCTCATTTCGGCAAAGGTCGTGAAGCGGTTGGGCTTACCGACCACAGCACATCCACAACCATACACCATTGGGTGGCTTCACCAAGGACGAGATCTTCGCATGAGCCAGCAGTGTCGCCTTCCATACAACATCAAGCCCTTCACTGATGAGTTATTGTGTGACATTGCTCCCCTTGAAGTTTGTGATGTATTACTAGGACAACCATACTTGTGGAAGCGACATGTTTTGTATGAATCAAGGCCCCGTGCTGTTATTATTACATTGGGAAATAAGTTGTTCAGGATACCAGAGGTAGCACCACCTACCACCATCTCTTTGATCACTGCAAAACAATGCAGTAAGATCATTTCCAAAACCAGGAAATTTGTTTTCCTGATGATACGCCCTCAAGGAAAGAAGAAGACAGTGGCCGCGACCTCCAGACGGGGTCCCTCTACACGACAACTACAAATGGACAAGATTGTGGAGTACGAGGACATATTCACCTCCCCGGCAGGGGTTCCTCTGCACTGTCAAGTCAAGCACTCCATCGATCTGACCCCAGGTGCGCCGCTACCCAATGGACCAATTTATCAGCACTCCGTTCTGGAGAACAATGAAATCAAGAGGCTTTTTCAGGAGCTCCTGCAGAAAGGTCACATCCGTCTGAGTTCATCGCCCTGTGGGAGCCTAATCGTGTTGGTACAGAAGAAGGATGGGACGTGGAGACTCTGTATTGACTATCGGGCGCTGAACAAGATCACTGTCCGTAATAGGTACCCGATTTCGCGGATTGATGACCTCCTAGACCAACTAAAGGGGGCGAAATATTTCAGCAAGATCGATCTGAAGTCAGGATATCACCAGCTACCAAACGAACCCTCTGATGTGTGGAAGACTGCCTTCAAATCCAAGGAGGGCCTCTTCGAATGGTTGGTTATGCCTTTCGGATTGACGAATGCTCCTGCAACCTTTATGAGGCTAATGGATGACATCTTGCGGCCATTCACCAACTCCTTTGTAGTAGTATACTTGGATGACATTCTGATGTTCAGCCAGAGTTGGGAAGAGCACCTCCACCACATCCGACAGGTTCTCCAAACATTGCGGTAACACAAGCTATGTGCCAATTTGGAGAAATGCACTTTCGGCATGACCCAGGTTCAGTATCTGGGATACATCATTGATGAACAGGGGGTGCATGTCGATCCGCCCAAGATCCAAGTCATTCGGGATTGGCCCTCTCCAACCACTCTAACAGAGCTCCGCAGCTTTCGAGGTCTTGCCAACTTCTACCGCAGGTTTGTGTTGGGGTTTTCTCATATTTCTTGGCCCTTGAGTCATGTCACCAAGGGAGGGGCGCAAGCAAAATTATTTTGGTCTGAATCTCAACAGAAGGCATTCATGGAGTTGAAGGATTACCTCTGCATGGCACCAGTGTTCGCGTTACCAGATTTACAACAACCATTTGAGGTCGAGACAGATGCCTCTGACTATGCTGTTGGGGCAGTCCTTACTCAACATGGACATCCAGTGGCATATCACAGTGAAACACTTTCAGAAACAGTCTGGAAGTACCCCACTTATGATAAAGAGATGTATTCCATTGTACAGGCCTGCCGACAATGGAAGCATTACATTTTGGGGAAGGAAACGGTCATCCACACAGACCACCGACCCCTGCAGTTCATACAGACCCAAGGGAAATTGCAGAATGATCGCCATCAGAAGTGGTCTACATACCTGCAACAGTTCCACTTGAATATCAAGTATAAGAAGGGAAACACCAATAATGTTGCAGATTGCCTCAGTCGACCACCAATCATGGCGTTAACCACCGTGCTCAACTCTTGTGGGCACGAGACTTCTGATTGGCCACTTCTCTACAAAACGACCCAGAATTCGGCCACACATACCAGACACTCTTGGAGGGTCGGCATGTTGCAGATTTTCACCTCCAGGATGCCCTATTATGCCACCTCGGTCACCTTTGTGTTCCTTCAAGCGAGCGTGCCAAGATGATTTGGGAAGCACACTACAGTCGGGCTGCTGGGCATTTCGGGGTCGAGAAAATAGTGGCAGTACTGCAAAATTATTTCTATTGGCCAAATCTTCGACAGGATGTTGGGAAGTACATCAGTTCATGTACTGCCTCTGCCATTGCCAAACCGACCATTAAGAAGCAGGGCCTCTATACCCCGTTGCCTACCCCTATTCGACCTTGGGAATCCATCTCCATGGATTACATGTCAGGCCTTCCTTCCACTAAGCATGGAAATGACTGTGTTTTTGAGGTCGTCGACAGGTTCTCGAAGATGGCCATTATGGTGGCCTGCAAGAAGAATATCACAGCAGAAGCCACTGCTAAACTCTTCTTTGAACGAGTGTGGGTGCACTTTGGGATCCCACAGTCTATCATCTCAGATCGGGACAGTCAGTTTCTCAGCACATTTTGGTCCAGTCTCTGGTCAATGCTGGACACCAAACTCACGAAGTCCACAGCCTTCCATCCTCAAACTGATGGCCAGACAGAGGTTGTCGATAGGATGATTGTGCACATTCTGCGCATATATAACTCAAAGCATCCACGCACATGGGACGAGAGCCTCCCCTATGTTCAGCACAGCTACAACCGAGCTCTTCACAGCTCCACTGGCTATAGCCCTTTTCAGGTGGGTTTGGGATTCCAGCCACTATGCCCCATTGATGTGGCCATGCCACTTGCAGATACTCACATAAACTCAGCTCATGTCCAGTCCGAAACAGATAAGTCCACCAGCTTCATTGAGCGCATCCAACATATTCGCCAGCAGGTCCATGACATTCTTGAGAAATCAAATTCCAAGTACAAGCAACGACATGATCAACATCGGGTGCCACACAAGTTTCAGGTGGGCGACAAAGTCTGGTTGCATTTGCAAAAGGAACGCCTTACTGGAGCCTATCGGAAATTGAGACCACTCCGATATGGTCCTTACACCATTACTAAGGCTATGGGAGACAATGCATTTGAGCTCAGCATTCCCCCATTCCTTGGCCTGCACCCAGTGTTCAATGTGGACCGCCTTCGGCCATACTTTCCACCATTGCTAGACACATCCGACATTGCAGAACAGCTCAAACCCACAGAATTAAATCCAGATTGCATGGAACAAGCTGCAACTGATAGGATCATGGACACACAGATCAAGAACACTATCAACAGAATATCCAACTGTATCAAGTTGTCAAAGCAGGCCAACTCCTTCAGCAGTGCAAGTGGCTCACCAGGGAACAAGTTCAGCAAAAGTTTCCTCATCTCATGGAGGAGCTCAACGCAATGGGGACCATTGCTTCCTAAGGGGGGAGGAATGATCCAGGTGGATATTGGTGGCCACCTGCCAAGCCCACCTGGACCCCCACCATTGTCTTTCTCAGCATTTTCAGTTTCCTTATTTGTAGCACAACTTACTATTTTTAGCAGTTTTTCGAGTCCTAAACTTTTGGAGCCGTTTTGAGGCCCTAAACGACGATTTTTGGGGAATCCAAGCGCAACATGGGTCCATTGCCCGTTCCAACAATGGTAGTGCTTGGATAGATCTTTCTAACGAACTATTGTATGCGTCAAACGGAGATCATATGCCAAAGTTACGACCCCGGGAAGTTGATGTACCAATTTACCCCAAACGGGGCCCACAGTTTGGCGTTTCATCTCCTAGGGTTAGGTTTTGGAATGTTAAGGGTTTTCCATTGTTTCTCAACAATAAATAGGCCTTCGAGCCTCATTGTAAGACAGTTCAGAGGCATGTATCCCTCACATCTCTTCTCAGAGATAAGCTACCATCGCCCTAGCTGGTTTATTTCCATTTCTGGTTGTAAGCATATTTCAGTATTTTCCATTAATGAAATGAAGTATTATTTCCGCTGCATCTTTGTGTATATGGTTATCTCTGCAATTTGTTGCGTTCCTGTTTAAATCCGGATCAGTGGTATCAGAGCGGTCTGCTTTTTCTCTGTTTTTCTTTGCATGTCCCCAACAAGGTCGGGATATAAGGAGTTAGGGCTTGAACTGGTTGAACCTTTGCAAGACTAGCCTCGCAAATCCCGATGGCCTCCCATGGCGGATGAGAAGAAAGACGAGGGGGCAGGAGATCCCATCAAAATCTTGCTGGAAGAAGCCCTCGAGCGACAACGGAACGCGATGATGGACAGCTTTGCCCAGATCCTTCAGCGGCTACCCAGAAGCGACGCATCGACTTCCAGCAGCTACTCTGGAAACGCCACACCCTTTAAGGTACAAGTTAATTTTGAAATCCCCATATTCGAGGGTCAGATAGACGCAGATGCCGTAGATAAATGGTTAAATCTGCTAGAGGGATATTTTTCTGTTCATGAATTTTCGAGTCGGGAAAAGATTGTTTTTGCTCTTCTCAAAGCAGCCCCCCACGTCAAGGACTGGTGGGAAACCTACTGCGAGCAGAAGGATGAAAGTACTGGCTCACTATTTTCAGCCGTACCCACCTGGGATTCGTTCCGGGATGCCATCAAGGAGCAGTACTACCCTGTTGGAAGCTATGACGATGAATACATAAAGTGGACCACGCTGCGGCAGGGAAGGGACCAAGACGTGCCGGAGTTCACCAATCTTTTCCATACCCTTCGCACAAAGTTGGGTATCAAGGATTCGGAGAAAAATTTGATACTCAAATACTGTGGTTGCCTGCACAAGTACATCCAGGAAGAAATACAATTCCTAAACATCCCCTCGCTCGGCGTAGCATACCGATATGCCGTCAAGGTCGAGCAGAAGTTTAAACAAAAGAAGCGAGACTTTGGATCTGCGAATCCAAAGCAGGGGAAAGGTGCCCCTAAACCACAGAACAAAGGACAAAGCCAAGGCGGGATAGCCCAAGACAACCAGCCGAAGCTGCAAGCAAAGAACAGCGCCGCGAAGCCGAGAAAGGACACTGGAAAATGGTGCGAGTTCCATAAGTGCTCCACTCACAACACAAGTGAGTGTCGGGCCAAGCAGTCACTGGTGGCTGAGCTAAAGGTTTCAGAATCAGATGCATGTTCCGACTCTGAGTCAGAACCCGATAAGGGGTATGAAAAAGGGAAGCAGATCATTGATGCGGATCCCAGGGCCACTGTTGCTACCGCAAAGATCCAGAAAAATGAACCCGAAGATCCAGAGGAGGAGGAGCGTCTCTTCCACTCCCAAATGTGGGTAAAGGGCTCCCCGATACAGTTCATTGTTGATAGCGGGAGTCAAAAGAACCTCATTTCGGCAGAGGTCGTGAAGCGGTTGGGCTTACCGACCATAGCACATCCACAACCATACACCATTGGGTGGCTTCACCAAGGACGAGATCTTCGCGTGAGCCAGCAGTGTCGCCTTCCATACAACATCAAGCCCTTCACGGATGAGGTATTGTGTGACATTGCTCCCCTTGAAGTTTGTGATGTATTACTAGGACAACCATACTTGTGGAAGCGACATGCTGTGTATGAATCAAGGCCCCGTGCTGTTATTATTACATTGGGAAATAAGTTGTTCAGGATACCAGAGGTAGCACCACCTACCGCCATCTCTTTGATTACTGCAAAACAATGCAGTAAGATCATTTCCAAAACCAGGAAATTTGTTTTCCTGATGATACGCCCTCAAGGAAAGAAGAAGACAGTGGCCGCGACCTCTAGATGGGGTCCCTCTGCACGACAACTACAGATGGACAAGATTGTGGAGGAGTACGAGGACATCTTCACCTCCCCGGTAGGGGTTCCTCTGCACTGTCAAGTCAAGCACTCCATCGATCTGACCCCAGGTGCGCCGCTACCCAATGGACCAATTTATCGGCGCTCCGTTCTGGAGAACAATGAAATCAAGAGGCAGATTCAGGAGCTCCTGCAGAAAGGTCACATCCATCCGAGTTCATCGCCCTGTGGGAGCCCGATCGTGTTGGTACAGAAGAAGGATGGGACGTGGAGACTCTGTATTGACTATCGGGCGCTGAACAAGATCACTGTCCGTAATAGGTACCCGATCCCGCGGATTGATGACCTCCTAGACCAACTAAAGGGGGTGAAATATTTCAGCAAGATCGATCTGAAGTCAGGATATCACCAGGTACCAATCGAACCCTCTGATGTGTGGAAGACTGCCTTCAAATCCAAGGAGGGCCTCTTCGAATGGTTGGTTATGCCTTTCGTATTGACGAATGCTCCTGCAACCTTTATGAGACTAATGGATGACATCTTGCGGCCATTCACCAACTCCTTTGTAGTAGTATACTTGGATGACATTTTGATCTTCAGCCAGAGTTGGGAAGAGCACCTCCACCACATCCGACAGGTTCTCCAAACACTGCGGCAACACAAGCTATGTGCCAATTTGGAGAAATGCACTTTTGGCATGACCCAGGTTCAGTATCTGGGATACATCATTGATGAACAGGGGGTGCATGTCGATCCAGCCAAGATCCAAGTCATTCGGGATTGGCCCTCTCCAACCACTCTAACAGAGCTCCGCAGCTTTCTACGTCTTGCCAACTTCTACCGCAGGTTTGTGTTGGGGTTTTCTCATATTGCTTGGCCCTTGAGTCAAGTCACCAAGGGAGGGGCGAAAGCAAAATTCTTTTGGTTTGAATCTCAACAGAAGGCATTCATGGAGTTGAAGGATTGCCTCTGCACGGCACCAGTGCTCGCGTTACCATATTTACAACAACCATTTGAGGTCGAGACAGATGCCTCTGACTATGCTGTTGGGGTATTCCTTACTCAACATGGACATCCAGTGGCATATCACAGTGAAACACTTTCAGAAACAGTCCGAAAGTACCCCACTTATGATAAAGAGATTCAGTCAACCACCAATCATGGTGTTAACCACCGTGCTCAACTCTTGTGGGCACGAGACTTTTGATTGGCCACTTCTCTACAAAAGCGACCCAAAATTCGGCCACACATACTAGACACTCTTGGAGGGTCGGCATGTTGCAGATTTTCACCTCCAGGGCTCCCTATTATGCCACCTTAGTCACCTTTGTGTTCCTTCAAGCGAGCGTGCCAAGATGATTTGGGAAGCACACTACAGTCGGGCTGCTGGGCATTTCGGGGTCGAGAAAACAGTGGCAGTACTGCAAAATTATTTCTATTGGCCGAATCTTCGACAGGATGTTGGGAAGTACATCAGATCATGTACTGCCTGTGCCATTGCCAAACTGACCATTAAGAAGCACGGCCTCTATACCCCGTTGCCTACCCCTAGTCGACCTTGGGAATCCATCTCCATGGATTACATGTCAGACCTTCCTTCCACTAAGCATGGAAATGACTGTGTTTTTGTGGTCGTCGATAGGTTCTCGAAGATGGCCATTATGGTGGCCTGCAAGAAGAATATCACAGCAGAAGCCACTGCTAAACTCTTCTTTGAACGAGTGTGGGTGCACTTTGGGATCCCACAGTCTATCATCTCAGATCGGGACAGTCGGTTTCTCAGCACATTTTGGTCCAGTCTCTGGTCAATGCTGGACACCAAACTCACGAAGTCCACAGCCTTCCATCCTCAAACTGATGGCCAAACAGAGGTTTTCGATAGGATGATTGTGCACATTCTGCGCATGTATAACTCAAAGCATCCACGCACATGGGACGAGAGCCTCCCCTATGTTCAGCACAGCTACAACTGGGCTCTTCACAGCTCCACTGGCCATAGCCCTTTTCAGGTAGGTTTGGGATTCCAGCCACTATGCCCCATTGATGTGGCCATGCCACTTGCAGATACTCACATAAATTAAGCTCATGTCCAGTCCGAAACAGATAAGGCCACCATCTTTGTTGAGCGCATCCAACATATTCGCCAGCGGGTCCATGACATTATTGAGAAATCAAATGCCAAGTACAAGCAGCGACATGATCAACATCGGGTGCCACACAAGTTTCAGGTGGGCGACAAAGTCTGGTTGCATTTGCAAAAGGAACGCCTTACTAGAGCCTATCGGAAATTGAGACCACTCCGATATGGTCCTTACACCATTACTAAGGCTATGGGAGACAATGCATTTGAGCTCAGCATTCCCCCATTCCTTGGCCTACACCCAGTGTTCAATGTGGACCGTCTTCGGCCATACTTTCCACCATTGCTAGACACATCCGACATTGCAGAACAGCTCAAACCCACAGAATTAAATCCAGATTGCATGGAACAAGCTGCAACTGATCGGATCATGGACACACAGATCAAGAACACTCGCCAACATAATATCCAACTGTATCGAGTTGTCAAAGCAGGCCAACTCCTTCAGCAGGGCAAGTGGCTCACTAGGGAACAAGTTCAGCAAAAGTTTCTTCATCTCATGGAGGAGCTCAATGCAATGGGGACCATTGCTTCCTAAGGGGGGAGGAATGATCCAGGTGGATATTGGTGGCCACCTGCCAAGCCCACATGGACCCCCACCATTGTCTTTCTCAGCATTTTCAGTTTCCTTATTTGTAGCACAACTTACTATTTTTAGCATTTTTTCGGGTCCTGAACTTCCGGAGCCGTTTTGAGGCCCTAAACGACGTTTTTTGGCGAATCCGAGGGCAGCATGCATGGACCCATGTTTCCCGTTCCAACAATGGTAGTGCTCGGATAGATCTTTCTAACGAGCTATTGTATGCGTCAAACGGAGATCATATGCCAAAGTTACGACCCCGGGAAGTTGATGTACCAATTTACCCCAAACGGGGCCCACAGTTTGGCGTTTCATCTCCTAGGGTTAGGTTTTGGAATGTTAAGGGTTTTCCATTGTTTCTCAACAATAAATAGGCCTTCGAGCCTCATTGTAAGACAGTTCAGAGGCATGTAGCCCTCACATCTCTTCTCAGAGATAAGCTACCATCGGCCTAGCTGGTTTATTTCCATTTCTGGTTGTAAGCATATTTCAGTATTTTCCATTAATGAAATGAAGTATTATTTCCGTTGCATCTTTGTGTATATGGTTATCTCTGCAATTTGTTGCGTTCCTGTTTAAATCCGGATCAGTGGTATCAGAGCGGTCTGCTTTTTCTCTGTTTTTCTTTGCATGTCCCCAACAAGGTCGGGATATAAGGAGTTAGGGCTTGAACTGGTTGAACCTTTGCAAGACCAGCCTCGCAAATCCCGACGGCCTCCCATGGCGGATGAGAAGAAAGACGAGGGGGCAGGAGATCCCATCAAAATCTTGCTGGAAGAAGCCCTCGAGCGACAACGGAACGCGATGATGGACAGCTTTGCCCAGATCCTTCAGCGGCTACCCAGAAGCGACGCATCGGCTTCCAGCAGCTACTCTGGAAACGCCACACCCTTTAAGGTACAAGTTAATTTGAAATCCCCATATTCGAGGGTCAGATAGACGCAGATGCCGTAGATAAATGGTTAAATCTGCTAGAGGGATATTTTTCTGTTCATGAATTTTCGAGTCGGGAAAAGATTGTTTTTGCTCTTCTCAAAGCAGCCCCCCACGTCAAGAACTGGTGGGAAACCTACTGCGAGCAGAAGGATGAAAGTACTGGTTCACTATTTTCAGCTGCACCCACCTGGGATTCGTTTCGGGATGCCATCCAGGAGCAGTACTACCCTGTTGGAAGCTATGAGGATGAATACATAAAGTGGACCACGTTGCGGCAGGGAAGGGACCAAGACGTGCTGGAGTTCACCAATCTTTTCCATACCCTTCGCACAAAGTTGGGTATCAAGGATTCGGAGCAACATTTGATACTCAAATATCGTGGCTGCCTACACAAGTACATCCAGGAAGAAATACAATTCTTAAACATCCCCTCGCTTGGCGCAGCACACCGATATGCCGTCAAGGTCGAGCAGAAGTTTAAACAAAAGAAGCGAGACTTTGGATCTGCGAATCCAAAGCAGGGGAAAGGTGCCCCTAAACCACAGAACAAAGGACAAATCCAAGGCGGGACAGCCCACGACAACCAGCCGAAGCTGCAAGCAAAGAACAACGTCGTGAAGTCGAGAAAGGACACTGGAAAATGGTGCGAGTTCCATAAGAGCTCCACTCACAACACAAGTGAGTGTCGGGCCAAGCAGTCACTGGTGGCTGAGCTAAAGGTTTCAGAATCATATGCATGTTCCGACTCTGAGTCAGAACCCGATAAGGGGTATGAAAAAGGGAAGCATATCATTGATGCGGATCCCACCGCCACTGTTGCTACCGCAAAGATCCAGAAAAATGAACCCGAAGATCCAGAGGAGCAGGAGCGTCTCTTCCACTCCCAGATGTGGGTAAAGGGCTCCCCGATACAGTTCATTGTTAATAGCGGGAGTCAAAAGAACCTCATTTCGGCAGAGGTCGTGAAGCGGTTGGGCTTACCGACCATAGCACATCCACAACCATACACCATTGGGTGGCTTCACCAAGGACGAGATCTTCGTGTGAGCCAGTAGTGTCGCCTTCCATACAACATCAAGCCCTTCACGGATGAGGTATTGTGTGACATTGCTCCCCTTGAAGTTTGTGATGTATTACTAGGACAACCATACTTGTGGAAGCGACATGCTGTGTATGAATCAAGGCCCCGTGCTGTTATTATTACATTGGGAAATAAGTTGTTCAGGATACCAGAGGTAGCACCACCTACCGCCATCTCTTTGATTACTGCAAAATAATGCAGTAAGATCATTTCCAAAACCAGGAAATTTGTTTTCCTCATGATACGCCCTCAAGGAAAGAAGAAGACAGTGGCCGCGACCTCCAGACAGGGTCCCTCTGCATGACAACTACAGATGGACAAGATTGTGGAGGAGTACGAGGACATCTTCACCTCCCCGGCAGGGGTTCCTCTGCACTGTCAAGTCAAGCACTCCATCGATCTGACCCCAGGTGCACTGCTACCGAATGGACCAATTTATCAACGCTTCGTTCTGGAGAACAATGAAATCAAGAGGTAGATTCAAGAGCTCCTGCAGAAAGGTCACATCCGTCCGAGTTCATCGCCCTGTGGGAGCCCGATCGTGTTGGTACAGGAGAAGGATGGGATGTGGAGATTGTCACTGTATTGACTATCGGGCGCTGAACAAGATGACTGTCCGTAATAGGTACCCGATCCCGCGGATTGATGACCTCCTAGACCAACTAAAGGGGGCGAAATATTTCAGCAAGATAGATCTGAAGTCAGGATATCACCAGCTACCAAACGAACCCTCTGATGTGTGGAAGACTGCCTTCAAATCCAAGGAGGGCCTCTTCGAATGTTTGGTTATGCCTTTCGGATTCACGAATGCTCCTGCAACCTTTATGAGGCTAATGGATGACATCTTGCGGCCATTCACCAACTCCTTTGTAGTAGTATACTTGATCCAGGTGGATATTGGTGGCCACCCGCTAATTCCACTTGGATCCCCTCTAGTGCTTCTTACAGTTTTTATCAATTTCCTTAATTATAGCACAGTTCACTATTTTTAGCAGTTTTTCGGGTCCTAAGCTTCCGGAGCCGTTTTGAGTCCCTAAACGACGTTTTTTGGGAAATCCACCGCCAGTGATTTTTCTGATAAAAATAGTCTTTTCCGTCGTAGTCCTCGGAGAGATCTTTCCTACGGGCTATCATGCACGTCAAACAGAGATAGTATGACCAATTCGCGACCCCGGGAAGTTGATGTACCAACTTACCCAAAAACGGGGCCCACAATTTGGCGTTTCATCTTCTAGGGTTAGGTTTTGGAATGTGAAGGGTTTTCCATTGTTTCTCAACAATAAATAGGCCCTCGAGCCTCATTGTAACACAGTTCAAAACAGTTCAGAGGCATGTAGTCGACACATCTCTTCTCAGAGATAAGCTACCATCACCCTAGCTGGGTTATTTCTATTTGTAAGCATATTTCAGTATTCTCCATTAATGAAATGAAGTATTATTTCCGCGACATCTCTGTTTTTATGGTTATCGCATATTATTATTTATGTTGCCTCTCTGTTTTTATGGTTATCGCATCTCTGGATTTATGGTTATCTCCGTAATCTATTGCGTTCCTGCTTAAATCCGGATCAGTGGTATCAGAGCGGTCTGCTTTTTCTCGGTTTTTCTTTGCATGTCCCCAACGAGGTCGGGATATAAGGAGTTAGGGCTTGAACTGGTCGAACCTTTGCAAGACCAGCCTCGCAAATCTCGACGGCCTCCCATGGCGGATAAGAAGAAAGACGAGGGGGCAGGAGATCCTATCAAAATCTTGCTCGAAGAAGCGCTCGAGCGGCAAAGGAACGCGATGATGGATAGCTTTGCGCAGATCCTTCAGCGGCTACCCAGAGGCGACGCATCGGCTTCCAACAGCTACTCTGGAAACGCCACACTGTTTAAGGTACAAGTTAATTTTGAAATCCCCATCTTCGAGGGCCAAATAGACGCAGATGCCGTAGATAAATGGTTAAATCTGCTAGATGGGTATTTTTATGTTCACGAATTTTCAAGTCGGGAGAAGATTTTTTTCGCTCTTCTCAAAGCATCCCCCCACGTCAAGGACTGGTGGGAAACCTACTGCGAGCAGAAGGATGAAAGTACAGGCTCACTATTTTCAACCGCACCGACTTGGAATGACTTCCGGGATGCCATCAAGGAGCAGTACTACCCCGTCGGAAGCTATGAGGACAAATACATCAAATGGACCACACTGCGGCAGGGACGAGACCAAGATGTGCCGGAGTTCACAAACATTTTTCATACCCTTCGCACACAGTTGGGTATCAAAGATTCTGAGCTGCATCTAGTACTCAAATACTGCGGCTGCCTACACAGATACATCCAGGAAGATATGGAGTTCTTGAACATCTCCTCACTCGGCACAGCATACCGATACGCTGTCAAAATCGAGCAAAAGTTCAAACAGAAGAAGCGAGACTTTGGATCTGCAAATCCAAAGCCCAAAGGACAAAGCCAAGGCGGGGTGACCCAAGACAACCCGTCGAAGCCGCAAGAAAATAACAACACCACGAAGCCGAAGAAGGACACAGGAAAGTGGTGTGAGTTCCACAAGAGTCCCACTCATAACACAAGTGAGTGTCGGACCAAGCAGTCGCTGGTGGCCGAGTTGAAGGCTTCCGAATCAGATGCATGTTCCGACTCTGAGTCAGAACCCGACAAAGGGAATGACAAAGGGAAGCAGATTATTGATGCGGATCCCAGCGCCACTGTTGCTACTGCCAAGATCCAGAAAAATGAGCCCGAAGATCCAGAGGAGGGGGAACGTCTTTTCCACTCACAGATGTGGGTGAAGGGTTCGCCGCTGAAATTCATTGTCGACAGTGGCAGCCAAAAGGACCTCATTTCAACAGAGGTCGTGAAGCGGTTGGGCCTACCAACTACACCACACCCACAGCCGTACAGTATCGGTTGGCTTCACGAAGGACGAGATCTCAAAGTTCGCCAGCAGTGCCGCCTTCCCTACAGCATCAAGCCCTTCACAGACGAGGTATTGTGTGATGTTACACCTCTGGATGTTTGTGATGTACTATTAGGCCAGCCATACTTGTGGAGGCGACATGCTGTGTATGAGTCAAGGCCTCGCGCTGTCATCATTTCTTTGGATAATTCATTATACAGGATACCGGAGGTAGCCCCACCTACCGTCACCTCTTTGATCACTACTAAGAAAGGCAGCAAGCTCATCTCACAGACTAGGAAATTTATTTTCTGTCTAGTTCGTTCCCAATGTAAGGGGAAGATCGTTGCTACATCCATGACCCCCGCGAAGGGTTCCTCCACACAGCAGCAGCAACAGAGGGATACAGTCATGACAGAACACAGGAACAACTTCTCGTTACCTGGAGGGGTACCACACAAGTTTCAGGTGGGTGACAAAGTTTGGTTACATCTGCAGAGGGAGCGCCTTACCAGAACCCAACAGAAACTCAGACCACTTCGACATGGTCCTTACACCATTACCAAAGCTATGGGAGACAATGCATTTGAGCTCAGCATTCCCCCATTCCTTGGCTTGCACCGGGTGTTCAATGTCGACCACCTTCGGCCATACTTTCCACTATTACTAGACACGTCCGACATTGCAGAACAACTCACACCCACAGAGTTAAATCCAACTTGCATGGAACAAATTGCAACTAATCGGATCATGGACACACAGATCAAGCACACTCGCCAGCAGAATATCCAACTGTATCAAGTTGTCAAAGCAGGACAACTCCTTCACCAGGGCAAGTGGCTCACCAGGGACCAAGTGTAGCAGAAGTTCCCTCATCTCATGGAGGAACTCAACGCAATGGGGACCATTGCTTCCTAAGGGGGGAGGAATACTGATCCGTATTTAAGCAGGAACGCAATAGATTACGAAGATAACCATAAATCCAGAGATGCGATAACCATAAAAACAGAGAGGCAACAGAAATAATAATATGCGATAACCATAAAAACAGAGATGCCGCTGAAATAATACTTCATTTCATTAATGGAGAATACTGAAATATGCTTACAAATAGAAATAACCCAGCTAGGGCGATGGTAGCTATCTCTGAGAAGAGATGTGTCGGCTACATGCCTCTGAACTGTTTTGAACTGTGTTACAATGAGGCTTGAGGGCCTATTTATTGTTGAGAAACAATGGAAAACCCTTCACATTCCAAAACCTAACCCTAGAAGATGAAACGCCAAATTGTGGGCCCCGTTTTTGGGTAAGTTGGTACATCAACTTCCCGGGGTCGCGAATCGGTCATACTATCTCCATTTGACGTGCATGATAGCCTGTTGGAAAGATCTCTCCGAGGACTACGATGGAAAAGACGATTTTTATCAAAAAAATTGTTGGCGGTGGATTTCCCAAAAAACGTCGTTTAGGGCCTCAAAACGGCTCCGAAGTTTAGGACCCGAAAAACTGCTAAAAATAGTAAATTGTGCAATAATTAAGGAAACTGATAAAAACTGTAAGAAGCACTAGAGGGGATCCAAGTGGAATTAGCGGGTGGCCACCAATATCCACCTGGATCAATACTTGGATGACATTCTGATTTTCAGCCAGAGTTGGGAAGAGCACCTCCACCACATCCGACAGGTTCTCTAAACACTGCGGCAACACAAGCTATGTGCCAATTTGGAGAAATGCACTTTTCGCATGACCCAGGTTCAGTATCTGGGATACATCATTGATGAACAGGGGGTGCATGTCGATCCAGCCAAGATCCGCAGCTTTCTAGGTCTTACCAACTTCTACCGCAGGTTTGTGTTGGGGTTTTCTCATATTTCTTGGCCCTTGAGTAAGGTCACCAAGGGAGGGGCGCAAGCAAAATTCTTTTGGTCTGAATCTCAACAGAAGGCATTCATGGAGTTGAAGGATCGCCTCTGCACGGCACTAGTGCTCGCGTTACCAGATTTACAACAACCATTTGAGGTCGAGACAGATGCCTCTGACTATGTTGTTGGGGCAGTCCTTACTCAACATGGACATCCAGTGGCA
Source organism: Pinus tabuliformis (assembly GCA_031772625.1). Lineage (NCBI taxonomy): Eukaryota > Viridiplantae > Streptophyta > Pinopsida > Pinales > Pinaceae > Pinus > Pinus tabuliformis. The sequence continues at coordinate 263,733,228 of CM062819.1, read as the reverse complement.
TATCACAATGAAACACTTTCAGCACAGCTACAACCGAGCTCTTCACAGCTCCACTGGCCATAGCCCTTTTCAGGTGGGTTTGGGATTCCAGCCACTATGCCCCATTGATGTGGCCATGCCACTTGCAGATAATCACATAAATTCAGCTCATGTCTAGTCCGAAACAGATAAGGCCACCAGCTTCATTGAGCGCATCCAACATATTCGCCAGCAGGTCCATGAAATTCTTGAGAAATCAAATGCCAAGTACAAGCAGCGACATGATCAACATCGGGTGCCACACAAGTTTCAGGTGGGCGACAAAGTCTGGTTGCATTTGCAAAAGGAACGCCTTACTGGAGCCTATCGGAAATTGAGACCACTCCGATATGGTCCTTACACCATTACTAAGGCTATGGGAGACAATGCATTTGAGCTCAGCATTCCCCCATTCCTTGGCCTGCACCCAGTGTTCAATGTGGACCGCCTTCGACCATACTTTCCACCATTGCTAGACATATCTGACATTGCAGAACAGCTCAAACCCACAGAATTAAATCCAGATTGCATGGAACAAGCTGCAACTGATCGGATCATGGACACACAGATCAAGAACACTCGCCAACAGAATATCCAACTGTATCGAGTTTTCAAAGCAGGCCAACTCCTTCAGCAGGGCAAGTGGCTCACCAGGGAACAAGTTCAGCAAAAGTTTCATCATCTCATGGAGGAGCTCAAAGCAATGGGGACCATTGCTTCCTAAGGGGGGAGGAATGATCCAGGTGGATATTGGTGGCCACCTGCCAAGCCCACCTGGACCCCCACCATTGTCTTTCTCAGCATTTTCAGTTTCCTTATTTGTAGCACAACTTAATATTTTTAGCAGTTTTTCGGGTCCTAAACTTCCGGAGCCGTTTTGAGGCCCTAAACGACGTTTTTTGGGGAATCCAGGGGAAACATGGGTCCATGGAATGGACCCATGTTGCTTGTTCCAAAAATGGTAGTTCTCGGATAGATCTTTCTAACGAGCTATTGTATGCGTCAAACGGAGATCATATGCCAAACTTACGACCCTGAGAAGTTGATGTACCAATTTACCCCAAACGAGGCCCACAATTTGGCGTTTCATCTCCTAGGGTTAGGTTTTGGAATGTTAAGGGTTTTCCATTGTTTCTAAACAATAAATAGGCCTTCGAGCCTCATTGTAAGACAGTTCAGAGGCATGTAGCCCTCACATCTCTTCTCAGAGATAAGCTACCATCGCCCTAGATGGTTTATTTCCATTTCTAGTTGTAAGCATATTTCAGTATTTTCCATTAATGAAATGAAGTATTATTTCCGCTGCATCTCTGTGTATATGGTTATCTCTGCAATTTGTTGCGTTCCTGTTTAAATCCGGATCAGTGGTATCAGAGCGGTCTGCTTTTTCTCTGTTTTTCTTTGCATTTCCCCAACAAGGTCGGGATATAAGGAGTTAGGGCTTGAACTGGTTGAACCTTTGCAAGACCAGCCTCGCAAATCCCGACGGTCTCCCATGGCGGATGAGAAGAAAGACGAGGGGGCAGGAGATCCCATCAAAATCTTGCTCGAAGAAGCCCTCGAGTGACAACGGAACGCGATGATGGACAGCTTTGCCCAAATCCTTCAGCGGCTACCCAGAAGCGACGCATCGGCTTCCAACAGCTACTCTGGAAACGCCACACCCTTTAAGGTACAAGTTAATTTTGAAATCCCCATATTCGAGGGTCAGATAGACGCAGATGCCATAGATAAATGGTTAAATCTGCTAGAGGGATATTTTTCTGTTCATGAATTTTCGAGTCGGGAAAAGATTGTTTTTGTTCTTCTCAAAGCAGCCCCCCACATCAAGGACTGGTGGGAAACCTACTGCGAGCAGAAGGATGAAAGCACTGGCTCACTATTTTCAGCCGCACCCACCTGGGATTCATTCCGGGATGCCATCAAGGAGCAGTACTACCCTGTTGGAAGCTATGAGGATGAATACATAAAGTGGACCACGCTGCGGCAGGGAAGGGACCAAGACGTGCCGGAGTTCACCAATATTTTCCATACCCTTCGCACAAAGTTGGGTATCGAGGATTCGGAGCAACATTTGATACTCAAATACCGTGGTTGCCTGCACAAGTACATCTAGGAAGAAATACAATTCCTAAACATCCCCTCGCTCGGCGCAGCATACCGATATGCCGTCAAGGTCGAGCAGAAGTTTAAACAAAAGAAGCGAGACTTTGGATCTGCGAATCCAAAGCAGGGGAAAGGTGCCCCTAAACCACAGAAGAAAGGACAAAGCCAACGCGGGACAGCCCAAGACAACCAGCCGAAGCTGCAAGAAAAGAACAGCGCCGCGAAGCCGAGAAAGGACACTGGAAAATGGTGCGAGTTCCATAAGAGCTCCACTCACAACACAAGTGAGTGTCGGGCCAAGCAGTCACTGGTGGCTGAGATAAAGGTTCCAGAATCAGATGCATGTTCCAACTCTTAGTCAGAACCCGATAAGGGGTATGAAAAAGGGAAGAAGATCATTGATGCAGATCCCACCGCCACTGTTGCTACTGCAAAGATCCAGAAAAATGAACCCGAAGATCCAGAGGAGGAGGAGCGTCTCTTCCACTCCCAGATGTGGGTAAAGGGCTCCCCAATACAGTTCATTGTTAATAGCGGGAGTCAAAAGAACCTCATTTTGGCAGAGGTTGTGAAGCGGTTGGGCTTACCGACCACAGCACATCCACAACCATACACCATTGGGTGGCTTCACCAAGGACGAGATCTTCGCGTGAGCCAGCAGTGTCGCCTTCCATACAACATCAAGCCCTTCACGGATGAGGTATTGTGTGACACTGCTCCCCTTGAAGTTTGTGATGTATTACTAGGACAACCATACTTGTGGAAGCGACATGCTGTGTATGAATCAAGGCCCCGTGCTGTTATTATTACATTGGGAAATAAGTTGTTCAGGATACCAGAGGTAGCACCACCTACCGCCATCTCTTTGATTACTGCAAAACAATGCAGTAAGATCATTTCCAAAACCAGGAAATTTGTTTTCCTGATGATAAGCCCTCAAGGAAAGAAGAAGACAGTGGCCGCGACCTCCAGACGAGGTCCCTCTGCACGACAACTACAAATGGACAAGATTGTGGAGGAATACGAGGACATATTCACCTCCCCGGCAGGGGTTCCTCTGCACTGTCAAGTCAAGCACTCCATCGATCTGACCCCAGGTGCGTCGCTACCCAATGGACCAATTTATCGGCGCTCCGTTCTGGAGAACAATGAAATCAAGAGGCAGATTCAAGAGCTCCTGCAGAAAGGTCACATCCGTCTGAGTTCATCGCCCTGTGGGAGCCCGATCGTGTTGGTACAGAAGAAGGATGGGATGTGGAGATTGTCACTGTATTAACTATCGGGCGCTGAACAAGATCACTGTCCGTAATAGGTACCCGATCCCACGGATTGATGTACCAATTTACCCCAAACGGGGCCTACAGTTTGGCGTTTCATCTCCTAGGGTTAGGTTTTGGAATGTTAAGGGTTTTCCATTGTTTCTCAACAATCAATAGGCCTTCGAGCCTCATTGTAAGATAGTTCAGAGGCATGTATCCCTCACATCTCTTCTCAGAGATAAGCTACCATCACCCTAGCTGGTTTATTTCCATTTCTGGTTGTAAGCATATTTCAGTATTTTCCATTAATGAAATGAAGTATTATTTCCGCTGCATCTTTGTGTATATGGTTATCTCTGCAATTTGTAGCGTTCCTGTTTAAATACGGATCAGTGGTATCAGAGCGGTCTGCTTTTTCTCTGTTTTTCTTTGCATGTCCCCAACAAGGTCAGGATATAAGGAGTTAGGGCTTGAACTGGTTGAACCTTTGCAAGACCAGCCTCGCAAATCCTGACGGCCTCCCATGGCGGATGAGAAGAAAGACGAGGGGGCAGGAGATCCCATCAAAATCTTGCTCGAAGAAGCCCTCGAGCGACAACGGAACGCGATTATGGACAGCTTTGCCAAGATCCTTCAGCGGCTACCCAGAAGCGACGCATCGGCTTCCAGCAGCTACTCTGGAAATGCCACACCCTTTAAGGTACAAGTTAATTTTGAAATCCCCATATTCGAGGGTCAGATAGACGCAGATGTCGTAGATAAATGCTTAAATCTGCTAGAGGGATATTTTTCTGTTCACGAATTTTCGAGTCAGGAAAAGATTGTTTTTTCTCTTCTCAAAGCAGCCCCCCACATCAAGGACTGGTGGGAAACCTACTGCGAGCAGAAGGATGAAAGTACTGGCTCACTATTTTCAGCCGCACCCACCTGGGATTCATTCCGGTATGCCATCAAGGAGCAGTACTACCCTGTTGGAAGCTATGAGGATGAATACATAAAGTGGACAACACTGCGGTAGGGAAGGGACCAAGACGTGCCGGAGTTCACCAATCTTTTCCATACCCTTCGCACAAAGTTGGGTATCAAGGATTTGGAGCAAAATTTGATACTCAAATACAGTGGTTGCATGCACAAGTACATCCAGGAAGAAATACAATTCCTAAACATCCCCTCGCTCGGCGCAGCATACCGATATGCCGTCAAGGTCGAGCAGAAGTTTAAACAAAAGAAGCAAGACTTTGGATCTGCGAATCCAAAGCAGGGGAAAGGTGTCCCTAAACCACAGAACAAAGGACAAAACCAAGGCGGGTGTAGAGCCTCTAACTTACACCTAATCATCCATTATTACCTACAGTTTTCCCTCACTCATCTCTCTCTTTTGCCTTATTTTCCTTGTAAACCTACCCAGATCATTACATTTGATGTCTTTAAGCATGATTAAGTGAACTTTGCTAATGCGTGACTGTTTTGTTTAGATTTTGACATATTTACAGAGATTCTGCAGCTGTCTGGCAATTCCGCAGCCATTCAACGATTCCGCAGCCATCTGGTGATTCCGCAGCCTTTTTGTTAATCTCAAGGTTCCATGTGTCATTTTGCAAAACGAACCACATGGGCACGTGGCAATAAAGGTTCTCAAGGTTCTTGTGCTATTGGTTCGGTCAGCCACATCATCTACACCTCCGGTCAACGAGGGTCAAGCCACGGTCAACAAAGGCAGCTTAAACGGTGTTGCGTAAGCTGGGTCACGTCAATGCAACTGGTGATTTGTCCGTGTTACGCAGGTTGTGGGAGACATAATCCAGTCCTGGATTCAATTCCCATGACGACCAGAACCTCCAGCTCATCCACGAGGCTTATGACATGTTGCTGAACCTTTATTACGCATGACAGATTAGTTAATTTTCAGTTTCTAGCTTTACGCATTAGGCAATCGTTTAGATGCCTATAAAAACTAGCGTCTGTGTACGCTTAAGGTTACTTTTTAGTTGTTGTGTTTTATGAACTTGTTATAATTTTAGTGCATTTCAAGACTCTGTTTTGATAGTGTGGTTCTAGCACTCTTGACTGTAATTTTCTGCATATGGAGTAATAGAAGACAGTGTTGTTCTGACATTTTCAAATCCTTGAGTCTTCTTTGGGTTTTATGAATGGAGGGCCCCCGTTCATGACAGCCCTTGTATAGTATTTTATGTTCATATTCTTGCTATTTCCTTATTTTCCATTCAGCATTTCCTTTTCTTTGAAACATGTACAGCTTGATTCACTTTCATTGTCATTTCATTTGCAGCATTCACTTTGACTGATCAGATTTTTTTTTCTGCATGTTTTTAAACCCGGGATTGTGTGTGTGTTTGTGTATTTGCTTTATATCTAGTGGTAGTTTCAGTTGTCTTATTCATAGTGCTGCCTTTTACTCTGTTTTCTAGTTTAGCTTTTAGTTTAGTTTCTCAAGTTGTATGCTAACTGATTAATGGTCTCTTTATCATAAACTGTTTATCTTTAAGAGAGCAGAATACTAATGAATTACAGCTTGTTTTGAAGTAGTCTTGGCTTATATCACTTACTCCTTTTTTCCACTTGTTACACATAACCATGTATGTTGGAAGCAGAATGATGGAGAAAGGCATAGTGGTGTTATAATTTGTCATTTAGAGCTTTATCATTTCTTAGACTTATCTTTAGCTACTTCCTAATCGTGTTTTACACAGTACTATGTGTTAGAAGCAGAGAGTTAGGAAGAGACAAACATTATCATTGGTCTTTGAAGTGATTTTCTTATCTTTTTATTTGCAGCAACATGAGTAGTGACTAATGCCATTAGAAAGTGGTTCTTTGCTTTCAGCTCATTTCAAGTTGTTTATTTCTTTCAAGCTTTTCCTTTTCAGTAAGTAGTTAGAAACCACCAATCACACACCCTCACTCATCTAGAATTCACCTTACACACATTATCACTCATCTGTTTATAAAATCATCACTCCATCTTAGGAAGATAAATTAACCACAAACAACACCCCAAATGACAAAAATCTCTAAGAGGTTGCTTAAGTACATATAGTACACCTTCACTTCATCAGCTTACGAGCCCCGGGTTGACATTTAATGACATCAATTTAGAAACACTAAAGTGACTAAACATTTTGGCGCCGTTGCCGGGGAAGTGAAATTAAGTAGCCATATTCTTAGAAAAAAAAACATAAAAATTTCAAGGAAAGAAGTTGATAACCTATCAAAGTATGCTCTCCTCTTGCACTTCAAGGTGATCTGGAGGATCAGAAAAGAGAAAGTTATTGATTTGGTAGTTTCTTGAGTATGCTCTCTTCTTGCACCTAGAGTGAACTGGAAGATCAGAAAAAGAACTATTAACTTGACTTGAAGAAAAATAATAAAAAATGACATGCATAGAGCTAGAGATTCTAGAGGAAGGTTTTTAGCTAGAGCTCGAAGTTCAATTTTTACAAGTCCATCTGCTTCAAGGGATAGACAAGAGACACCTCCCTTATCTACAACCGACACTCCTAGTCCTAGAATTCCTGGAATTCAAGAGCCAAAAGTTGACTCTCCTACACCTTCTATTGAGTTTGAACCAGGAAGAGACTCTTCTCTTTCTCCTACAGAAAGACCAATTGTAATTGAGGAAGTTGAATCATCTGAAGAAGAAGGAGAAATCTCTTATCATTCACCTTTTGTAGAGGAACCAGAAGATTTTGAAATCCCTAGGAGAACCATCATGGCAGAGGAAGAAGGAGGTGGTAGGGGTAGAGGTAGAGGTAGAGGACGAGGAGGAAACAACAACAATAATGGAGGTAGAGGTCCCCTTGGAGGAGGAAATAGAGATGGGGATAATTCATTTGGGTTTCCCATTGTTAATGAGGATTCCCGAGCTACTATGAAAAACATATCACCATCTGTCCTCCCAAACTTCCATGGGTTAAGGACTGAGGACCCTGAAACATTCTTATTTGAGTTTGAAGTGGTGTGTCGAACTTATGACTACCTGGATGACTCTCAGAAACTCAAATTGTTCCCTTCAACACTGAAGGATCAAGCCTTGAAATGGTTCATGGGGTTACTCACTCAATCCATTAGGTCTTGGGATGAAATGAAACAGACATTTTTGGATAGGTATTTGGACTATTGTATGCCTACTAATCACAAGGACGAGGTTTTTAAAATGATACAAAGAGAAGATGAGAGCTTAGAAGATTTACTTGAAAGATTTCAATATAACTTGAAAAGAGCAAAAATGAGTAGCTTGGATGAAGAGACCTTAAAAGCCCTCTTATTAAAAGCCATTAAGGATGAATGGATAGATATCCTAAACATGATGGGAAAAGGGGATATTTCTCAACTTTCACTCAATGATATAGCAGAACTTTGTATCCATCTCTCAAGAGGCAAATCAAAAACTCAAAAAGGGCCTAGAGATCCTTCTCTCCTTAGGGCAAATAAATCTGCAACAGGATCAGTGAGTAGGGCTGAAATCAGCAATATGCTTGATGAATTTAAAAATGACATCTTAGGGAGTCTTAGTGAACAACTAGATACCCTTAAGATTCACAATAAACAAAAAGCAGAAGCTGAGGCTTTGGCTATCTTTTGCCCGAAATGTAGAAAGAAACATGCTTTAAGGGAATGTCCCTTAGATGCACACGTTGTAGAAACATGTGTAATTTGCTCAGAAACTCATGAGACCAAGGATTGTCCTTCAATTCCTGGCCTCAAAGCAGTCTTTCAAGAGGATCCAAACACACTTGAATCTCTCTATTTTATTGCAAGGAGACCTTGGCAAGGACAACAGAATCAAGGGTTTAACAACTCTATGAATTCTCAATCCCAACCAAATTGGAATCCTTGGCAACAACCTTGGCCTCAACCTCAAAATGCTTTTCAAGCATGGATGCAAAGCATGCAAAATTCTTATGGGAGATTTGCTCAATTCTATCAATATCCTCCATCATTTCAGAATCAGCAGGCTCCACAACTTCCAAATCAAGGTCAACAACTATCATTGCCATACCCTCAACAACAACAACCTCCTCCACAAAATCAAAATTCTCAACTATCGCTTCAATCCCAGCAGAAATCAAATCAACTTCCCTCTCAGCCATTACCAAATCCAAATAATAGGAACCCTCAAAATGCTTACATGATGGAAGGTCAACCATTCCCTACCTATATGGTTGTTCCTCTCAATGAAGTACAACTCAGATCAGGTAGAATCTGTTACACTAAAAAATGTCACCATGGTTATTTACAGTCGGTATGGCTCTATCAACAGTCATACTACCCTCTTGAGCAAGTCTTATGTCTCAGCTATTCATGTCAAACTCCAAGAAAGAGAGAAAGTCTTTATAAAACATGTTTATCTCTGGGTACGCAGGTTCTCTCAAGCATTGCCTGCGGGTACGCACCTTTTGTTCATAAGGTCTGCGTCCAAGGACGCTCTGTATCTAAAGGGGTAGGTGCGTCCCTCTGAAAAGGTTAAAATGCGCAAGTTTTATCTTCAAAAACTTACTTGTGGTCATTTCTAGAGCATTCTAGAAGGTTGTTTGATGTGTATTGAGCGCCTCCAGATGGTTCATGCACTCCTATCAAAGAGGAACTTATCCCATCAATAAGGGAGTGATCCCATCCAAAGAGGGGACTATCCCATTGATGGTGGACCTGATTAACTTCCTCTTGAGCACTATAAAAAGAGGCATTGAGCCAGAAGGAAGAAGGTTGAAAGCTATAGATTTCTAAGGGTAAATGCTGCAGGAATTAGGACTCCCATTTAGAAGCTTGTGAGGAGAGATTGTCATCTTTACTTGTTCTATTTGGAAGTGGGTGAGCTTTGTCAAAGTAGAGGAAGACTCTTGTGGACCCTGGAAGGAGCTTGCACAACACCAAGGCTCAGGTTGTAATGGTTCCTTTTGATTACCTTTAATGCAAATTGGTCCATTCTTCTCAATAGCTTGTTGTTAATGGGTTATTTCATGTACTCCTTGGTCTATGTGTTGAATATGCTTTGTTTTATGTTATAATCAGGTGCTATTTAATTGTTTGACTGTTGGTGATTGCAGGTTTTGGAGAAAGGGAGGAGCTCATCCGGATCAACAAAGCTTGGACTTCTACAACAGCGTTTGGACAAAGGTAAGAACGAAACACTTGATTTCTCATATCATAATGTATGTTTAGAGAAGGATAGCTCCAGTTTGTTTTGTTTGTCATTAGAATGTCTTAGACTTCTAGGAAGGTCAGCTGTGTCCGCACCCTTGACTAATTCCGTGTGACAGAATCTTAGATCAACCTTCTACAAGTGTTCAACAACCAAGAATTTCTGAGGAAGAATCTCTCAAAGTCAATAAGGGTTCTGAAGTATCACTTCAAAACCAAAATATCCAAAAAGAAAAAGAAAAAGAATCAACCTATACAACTCCCATAGTTGAGCAACCTACACCTTTAGCTACACCTCCTTTTCCTGAAAGATTACAAATCGACAAAGGAGTGGAAAAGCAGATATGGGTGCCTGACTATAGTTTCCTAGATGAATTCAAGAATGTCTGTATCAAGATCCCCTTGTTACAAGCCATTAAAGAAATTCCCATTCTAGCAAAGACAATAAAGGAGTTGAGTTTGAAGAAAACAGGAAAAAGAACCAGAGATACTAAAAGGATACATCTAGTTGGAAAAATTGCAGACATAATGATGGGTAAGATTACCATGCAAAAATATGTGGACCCCGGTAGCCCTATTGTCAAAACTCATATTAATGGGGTTGAAATCCCAAATACTTTGATTGACTTAGGAGCCGCGATCAACATCATGAGTAGACAGACCATGGATCAGTTAAAGCTTCCTAACCTTCTCTTTACACCTACTTTGCTGCAGCTTGCAGATAGATCAATCATTAAACCTGATGGTGTATTGGAAGATATTCCAGTCTCTCTAGATTCTTGGGAATATCCAGTTGATTTTATGATTTTAACTCCCAAGAATAATCTAGGAGGACATGCTCTTATTTTAGGAAGACCTTGGCTGGCCACAGCTGATGCTTTCATAAGTTGTAGGTCTGGGGACATGTATATATCAGATGGTAATTCCACCAAGAAATTCAACTTGTATCCTCCAGCAAAGGCAATAACAGAAATAGGAGAAGATGAGTGGGTTGATGATGAGGATACTATTCAACCTGTTCTAACCATCTCTGAAATCAGTGAGGATAGTCAAATTCTAAATACATTAGAAAATTTTGAAATACCTTTAGAATATGACTCTACACAGTTTCAGTTAGACGCAGACATTGAATATCTCTCCTCTAGACAGATGTCTCTCTTCTCAATGGAAGAGTTTGGTAGTTCTACAGTTGAAATCCTTCCAGGAAAAACATTGAACATTAATAAAAACTTGGAAAGTCCACAACAAGAAGAATTAACTAAATTGTTGCAAAAACATTCCACTGCCTTTGCATGGGAATACACTGACATGAAAGGAATCGATCCTAAGACTTGTATTCATCACATCTATATTGAAGAAAACAGCATACCTATTAGGCAACCACAAAGAAGGATGAATCCAAACCTTAGGGAAATCGTGAAAGAAGAACTCCAGAAATTGCTCAAGGTAAACTTCATTTACCCCATTTCAGATAGCCAATGGGTTTCTCCCTTGGTTATAGTGCCCAAAAAGAATGGTAAATGGAGAGTTTGCATTGATTATCGAGAATTGAACAAGGCAACCTTAAAGGATCATTTCCCTCTACCTTTTATTGATCAGGTACTAGACACTTTAGCAGGTAAAAAGTATTTCTCATTCTTTGATGGTTTTAGTGGGTATAATCAAATTCAGGTAGCACCTGAAGATCAAGACAAAACCACATTCACTTGTCCTTGGGGAACTTTTGCCTACCGAGTACTCCCTTTTGGATTGTGCAATGCACCCGCTACATTTCAAAGGGCTGTACTAGGAATTTTTTCAGATCTGATTCATGATTGTGTAGAGGTATACATGGACGATTTCACAGTTTATGGTAATACATTTGAAGAAGCTTTGGAAAAATTGGAAAAAGTATTGGTAAGATGTAAGGAAACAAATCTTTCTTTAAGTCATGGAAAGTGTTTTATGATGTTTACTGAAGGGATTGTTTTAGGACATCATATTTCAGGAGATGGGATTAAGGTTGATAGATCCAAAGTTGAAGTCATCTCTAAGTTACCTATTCAAAATTGCCAGAAGGATGTTAGAAGTTTTCTTGGGTTTACTGGGTATTACAGAAGATTTATTGAAAACTTCACTAAGATAGCATCTCCTCTTTTCAAATTACTTACCAAAGACTGTGAGTTCAAATGGGATCCCGAGTGTCAATCTGCTTTTGAAGCTTTAAAGACTAGAATATCTGAAGCACCCATCTTAAGGGGGCCAAATTGGAAACTCCCTTTCCACATTTCTACTGATGCTTCAGATATAGCTCTAGGAGTTGTTTTGGGACAAAAGGATTTGATCCCTTATGCCATTTATTACACAAGTAAGAATTTGACTCCCACTGAGTTAAATTATACTGTTACAGAAAAAGAGTTCTTAGCTGTGGTACATGCGATCAATAAGTTTAGACACTACATAACCGGCTATGAAACCTTTGTCCATACTGATCACTTTGCCATAAGATATTTAATGAACAAACCTGTTACTAATGGTAGAGTTACAAGATGGCTTTTACTCTTACAAGAATTCAACATTACTATGTTAGATAGACCTGGAAAACAAAACACAGTAGCTGATTTCTTGTCTAGAATCCAAAACACTAATGAAGATTCTCCAGTAGAAGATAAGTTTCCAGATGAATACTTGTTTGCAGTGACTACCAAGACTCCTTGGTATGCAGATATGGTTAATTATCTAGTTACAGGGAAGCTACCTCTACACTTATTTCCTAATGAGAAAAGGAAAATCATTCAGGAGAGTTCACATTTTTCTTGGATTTCTAATGAATTGTTCAAAACAGGGCCAGATTGTATAATCAGAAGGTGTGTTTGGGAAGATGAAATGCCTGACATCCTTAAGGCATGTCATGATGAACCATGCGGCGGGCACTTTGCTGACAAGAGGACAGCTTATAAAATCCTTTCTCTAGGATATTATTGGCCTTCTCTCTTCAAAGATGCAAAGCAGTATGTTAGAAGGTGTGACAGCTGCCAAAGAGTTGGGAAACCAACTCCTTCAAATGAAATGCCTCTACAGCCTTAGGTATGCATCGAACCCTTTGAGAAATGGGCTCTAGATTTCGTTGGACCAATTAATCCTCCATCAAAGAAAAAGAAGTATATACTGGTTTGTACTGATTATGTTACTAAGTGGGTAGAAGCGAAAGCATTGCCTTCTGCCACTGAAAATTCAGTTGTTCAATTTCTTTTTGAGGATATTTTCACTCGTTTTGGTGTCCCAAGGGAAATTGTGACAGATCAGGGCAGCCAGTTTACATCTAAATTGATGGAGAAGCTGATGGAGGAATATAAGATCAAGCACAGAACATCTACTCCATACCATCCACAATCAAATGGCCAAGTGGAATCTACCAATAAAGTTCTTGAAGGCATTATCACCAAGACTGTTCATCTTCATAGAAGAGATTGGGTGGAAAGGCTCCCTGAAGCCTTATGGGCCTATAGAACTACATGGAAGAACACAATAGGACATTCTCCCTATGAACTTGTTTATGGGAAGGAAGTCCTGCTCCCCATTGAGTTCAAAATCAAGACCTTCAAGATGGCAGTCCAATTGGGAATGAGCCTCACAGAAGCCCAAAGACACAGAATGGACCAGCTAAATGAGCTAGATGAAATAAGGCAAGATGCAATTCTAAGGACCGATCTAGTTCAGCACCAAAGATCTAAATGGCATGATCGTCATATCAAAGAAAGAAAGTTTCAGAAAGGAGATTGGGCTCTATTGTTTGATTCAAAGTTCAAATACTTCAAAGGAAAGTTTCAAACTCATTGGCTTGGGCCATATGAGATTGATGAAGTCTTTAGCAATGGAGCAGTTCGAGTGAAAACTATTGATGAATTTCATACTCCTCTTATTGTAAATGGCCATCGCTTGAAAATCTACCAAAAGCCATTCTCAAAAGAAGAGTTTGTCAAGTTGTTTAAAGAAGATTCTGCAATCAGGTTGGTGGAGAAGGATTCTTCTCCTCCATCAGCCTAATCTTTGGTTTTTGAAAAGAAAAAAAATAAGGAAAAAAAATAAATGTATAAGCCTGAAAACCAATCTTTGATTGGCAGTCTTATGCAGAAAACCTAAGGTGAAAATCAGGGTCACCTGACACCTCATGTTTTCCAAAAAAAAAATATCTCCTTATTCCATCTCATTTCATCATTACAACCATTTCATTCACCATCTCATTCATTCAATCACTCTCACTCCACCTCATTTCTTTCCATCCATCCATCCATTCATTACATTTCATTCCATCAATAAAGTTTTTTTTTAGATAACTAAAGTTGTTTTGTGCAGCTGGAGGGTACCACTGCAGTTTCCGCAGCTGTCTGGCAATTCTGCAGCCATTCAGCAATTCCGCAGCTCTCTGCACCTGCATAAAAGAAACACAGTCTGTTTGAAAAGAAATTTACAGTTCAAAAGTCATCAACAATAAGTGAAAAAGAGTCATGCAACAACAATAAAACAATGAAGGGTTAGTGGCAAATGATCAAAGGCAATCCAAGCGCGGATATGAGGTATGATCTAAATCCTAAACTTACGGTTATCTCATTTTGAAAAGTTTCCGGGTTATGTTTTTTGCCATTTAATGTAATGATTACCAGTCTTTCCCATCATGCGACCAAAAATCCACGTATCCCCCACACTTATCGGTCCTATTCATCACGATTTTGAAACTCAATTGCGGCTGCTCCTCCATTAAGGTTTTTGTACCTAAGTGACGTAGACTACTGTAATACGTCTCTCTACATCATAATCCCGCAGCCAAGTGTAAAACTATGACCGAAGCCTAAGGACCTAACCGTTTCTACCCATCATTTCATAACCCTCCTACGCTCGTATCATTCCATTCACGTTGTTTCATTTCCACAGTTCCCTTATTCCGCTGTGCTCACTACGCTGCTACCTTAGCCATACTCTGTTTTACTTCTTCCTCTCTGCTAATTCTGATTATCAGTGAAAGTATGTTACGGTTGTTACATTAGAGCCGTAAATTTATTGTGTTAAGGCCACTGTTGAAGCCGTGTAACCTTTTTTCCAAAAGTTTTAGAACAAAGCCGTAGAGCCAATGGGTAAACTCTTAAGAGCAGAACCAGAGGGTTCAAAATTTCTGGAGGGATATCCTCAAGTTAAAGAGGCTTTGCAGAAAGCAAACTGGCTCCAATGCATCCAGAAATTCAGAGGTTACCACAAAGAGGTTATGAAGGCCTTTGCACGTTCCTTTAGAGACAAAGACAATCAAGTGGAGATAGGGGACCTAAAGTTTACAGTCACTAAGAGCAGTATAGCACAGGCCACTTCACTCCCACAAACTGGAGAAAGATGGTTTAAAAACATATCAGTACAAGACCAACAGTGGAAGCAAATCTTAAAGAATCCAGGTATGGATACCAGCATTTTTACAAAAGGGATTCCTGTTACTTATGTCAAGGAAGAATGGACAACTTTACTTTTATTAGTGCAAAAATTCTTTACTTGTGAGGGAAGGTTTGGAGTTTTATATGTTTACCATGCCAAAGTCATGATGCATTTCTTAGGAGATGATATTAACCTTCCATATTTTCTACTCTCAAGTCTTAGAAAAATGTGTTCAATTGTCCAAAGGAACCCAAGAAACATTGAACCACATCTGTATCATCATGGTCTTGTTAAGATGCTAGTTGAGGAACAGTTGAAAGCAAAAAGAGATACCTGGGAGAGATTTCTTGTGAGAAACCATTTCGAAGAGGCAGGAGAAGCCTCTGTGCCTAGAAAGAGTAGAAGAAAAAGAGAAGAGGCTACCCCTGAAACTGTTGTCCAAGAAGAAACTGTCCAAGACCCTGTTGAAGAAGAAAATGTTGCCCATCATTCTGAACATGAAATTGACCCTGAACCTGCTGAAGACATTGATCAAACAGCTCAAGAAATCATTGAAGAAACCCTGCAAGAAATTGTACAAGAAGCTGCTCAAAAGAAAAAGGAGAGTAGGAAGAAACAAAAGAAAGATAAAGGAAAATCCATAGCTCAAGAAACCTACCTTACTCCTGAAAATTCCAGTGAAGAAGACACTCAGCCCTTAGCACAAAGAATGGCCAAACTCCATGAGACTGCCCTTTCCAAGAAGGTGGAAAAACAAAAGCAAAAGGCACAAAAAGAAAAACAGAACATCACCACCGTGAGAAGGAGCAGAAGGATACAAGACAAAGTGGGGGCCACAAAGGGTAAAAAATCACTCATCATTGACTTGAGCACACCTGAAAAGGTTGCTACAAGACTTGACTTTGAGAAAAGCCCTCCACACGCTGAGTATGTTGAGACTAGTCCTCCACGTGAGGAAAGTCCTTTTGAGCATGAACCTGAATATGAACATGGATCCGAATTTGAGTATGAGCCTAGTCCAAAGAAGTCACCAGAGGTTGACCCAGATCAGCAGAAAGTTTATAATTACCTGGAGACGTTAGAACAAGCAGCTGTTGGTCCAAGCACTGTTCAACCTTTGGAGCAGCAAGTTCAATCACTGAAGCAAGAAGTATTTGAGCTGGAGGTACTAAATCGCCACATCAAACAAGAAAATGAAAGACTGAAGGAACAGAGCAATGTGGACAAGATGGTCCAAGATAATACCATGCTTCATATGGGCCTTTGGCAAAAGGAAACCAAAAAGCTCAAGAAGAGATGCAGGAAGTTAAACAGAGCTTTGATCAATTTAAAATTCAGATGTTTGATGAAAAGACCAAGAGTCAATGTGGCCACACAGAGGAAGAAGAGAAGACTAGATGTCTTAGCAGAGGCATCTCAGCAGGTGGATTGAACAATGTTTTCGTTGCATGAGGACATGCAACACCCTCGTAGTGGGGGTATGTAGAGCCTCTAACTTACACCTAATCATCCATTATTACCTACAGTTTTCCCTCACTCATCTCTCTCTTTTGCCTTATTTTCCTTGTAAACCTACCCAGATCATTACATTTGATGTCTTTAAGCATGATTAAGTGAACTTTGCTAATGTGTGACTGTTTTGTTTAGATTTTGACATATTTACAGAGATTCTGCAGCTGTCTGGCAATTCCGCAGCCATTCAGCGATTCCGCAACAATCTGGTGATTCCGCAGCCTTTTTGTTAATCTCAAGGTTCCACGTGTCATTTTGCAAAACGAACCACATGGGCACGTGGCAATAAAGGTGCTCAAGTTTCTTGTGCTATTGGTTCGGTCAGCCACATCATCTACACCTCCGGTCAACGAGGGTCAAGCCACAGTCAACAAAGGCAGCTTAAACGGTGTTGCGTAAGCTGGGTCACGTCAATGCAACTGGTGATTTGTCCATGTTACGCAGGTTGTGGGGGACATAATCCAGTCCTGGATTCAATTCCCATGACGACCAGAACCTCCAGCTCATCCAAGAGGCTTATGATGTGTTGCTGAACCTTTATTACGCATGACAGATTAGTTAATTTTCAGTTTCTAGCTTTACGAATTAGGCAATCGTTTAGATGCCTATAAAAACTAGCGTCTGTGTACGCTTAAGGTTACTTTTTAGTTGCTGTGTTTTATGAACTTGTTATAATTTTAGTGCATTTCAAGACTCTGTTTTGATAGTGTTGTTCTAGCACTCTTGACTGTAATTTTCTGCATATGGAGTAATAGAAGACAGTGTTGTTCTGACGTTTTCAAATCCTTGAGTCTTCTTTGGGTTTTATGAATGGAGGGCCCCGGTTCATGACAGCCCTTGTATAGTATTTTATGTTCATATTCTTGCTATTTCCTTATTTTCCATTCAGCATTTCCTTTTCTTTGAAACATGTACAGCTTGATTCACTTTCATTGTCATTTCATTTGCAGCATTCACTTTGACTGATCATATTTGTTTTTCTGCAGGTTTTTAAACCCGGGATTGTGTGTGTGTTTGTGTATTTGCTTTATATCTAGTGGTAGTTTTAGTTGTCTTATTCATAGTGCTGCCTTTTACTCTGTTTTCTAGTTTAGCTTTTAGTTTAGTTTCTCAAGTTGTATGCTAACTGATTAATGGTCTCTTTATCATAAACTGTTTATCTTTAAGAGAGCAGAATACTAATGAATTACAGCTTGTTTTGAAGTAGTCTTGGCTTATATCACTTACTCCTTTTTTCCACTTGTTACACATAACCATGTATGTTGGAAGCAGAATGATGGAGAAAGGCATAGTGGTGTTATAATTTGTCATTTAGAGCTTTATCATTTCTTAGACTTATCTTTAACTACTTCCTAATCGTGTTTTACACAGTACTATGTGTTAGAAGCAGAGAGTTAGGAAGAGACAAACATTATCATTGGTCTTTGAAGTGATTTTCTTATCTTTTTATTTGCAGCAACATGAGTAGTGACTAATGCCATTAGAAAGTGGTTCTTTGCTTTCAGCTCATTTCAAGTTGTTTATTTCTTTCAAGCTTTTCCTTTTCAGCAAGTAGTTAGAAACCACCAATCACACACCCTCACTCATTTAGAATTCACCTTACACACACTATCACTCATCTGTTTATAAAATCATCACTCCATCTTAGGAAGATAAATTAACCACAAACAACACCCCAAACGACAAAAAGCTCTAAGAGGTTGCTTAAGTACATATATTACACCTTCACTTCATCAGCTTACGAGCCCCGGGTTGACATTTAATGACATCAATTTAGAAACACTAAATTGACTAAACAGCGGGACAGCCCAAGACAACCAGCCGAAGCTGCAAGCAAAGAACAGTGCCGTGAAGCCGAGAAAGGACACTGGAAAATGGTGCGAGTTCCATAAGAGCTCCACTCACAACACAAGTGAGTGTCAGGCCAAGCAATCACTGGTGCCTGAGCTAAAGGTTTCAGAATCAGATGCATGTTCCGACTCTGAGTCAGAACTCGATAAGGGGTATGAAAATGGGAAGCAGATCATTGATGCAGATCCCAACGCCACTGTTGCTACCGCAAAGATCCAGAAAAATGAACCCGAAGATCCAGAGGAGGAGGAGCGTCTCTTACACTCCCAGATGTGGGTAAAGGGCTCCCCGATACAGTTCATTGTTGATATAGTGGGAGTCAAAAGAACCTCATTTCGGCAGAGGTCGTGAAGCGGTTGGGCTTACCGACCACAGCACATCCACAACCATACACCATTGGGTGGCTTCACCAAGGACGAGATCTTCGCGTGAGCCAGCAGTGTCGCCTTCCATACAACATCAAGCCCTTCACGGATGAGGTATTGTGTGACATTGCTCCCCTTGAAGTTTGTGATGTATTACTAGGACAACCATACTTGTGGAAGCGACATGCTGTGTATGAATCAAGGCCCCGTGCTGTTATTATTACATTGGGAAATAAGTTGTTCAGGATACCAGAGGTAGCACCACCTACCGCCATCTCTTTGATTACTGAAAAACAATGCAGTAAGATCATTTCCAAAACCAGGAAATTTGTTTTCCTGATGATACGCCCTCAAGGAAAGAAGAAGACAGTGGCCACGACCTCCAGATGGGGTCCCTCTGCACGACAACTACAAATGGACAAGATTGTGGAGGAGTACGAGGACATATTCACCTCCCCGGCAGGGGTTCCTCTGCACTGTCAAGTCAAGCACTCCATCGATCTGACCCCAGGTGCGCCGCTACCGAATGGACCAATTTATCGGCGCTCCATTCTGGAGAACAATGAAATCAAGAGGCAGATTCAAGAGCTCCTGCAGAAAGGTCACATCCGTCCGAGTTCATCGCCCTGTGGGAGCCCGATTGTGTTGGTACAGAAGAAGGATGGGATGTGGAGATTGTCACTGTATTGACTATCGGGCGCTGAACAAGATCACCGTCCGTAATAGGTACCCGATCCCGCGGATTGATGACCTCCTAGACCAACTAAAGGGGGTGAAATATTTCAGCAAGATCGATCTGAAGTCAGAATATCACCAGCTACCAAACGAACACTCTGATGTGTGGAAGACTGCCTTCAAATCCAAGGAGGGCCTCTTCGAATGGTTGGTTATGCCTTTCGGATTGACGAATGCTCCTGCAACCTTTATGAGGCTAATGGATGACATCTTGTGGCCATTCACCAACTCCTTTGTAGTAGTATACTTGGATGACATTCTGATCTTCAGCCAGAGTTGGGAAGAGCACCTCCACCACATCCGACAGGTTCTCCAAACACTGCGGCAACACAAGCTATGTGCCAATTTGGAGAAATGCACTTTTGGCATGACCCAGGTTCAATATCTGGGATACATCATTAATGAACAGGGGGTGCATGTCGATCCAGCCAAGATCCAAGTCATTCGGGATTGGCCCTCTCCAACCACACTAATAGAGCTCCGCAGCTTTCTAGGTCTTGCCAACTTCTACCGCAGGTTTGTGTTGGGGTTTTCTCATATTTCTTGGCCCTTGAGTCAAGTCACCAAGGGAGGGGCGAAAGAAAAATTCTTTTGGTCTGAATCTCAACAGAAGGCATTCATGGAGTTGAAGGATCGCCTCTGCACGGCACCAGTGCTCGCGTTACCAGATTTACAACAACCATTTGAGGTCGAGACAGATGCCTCTGACTATGTTGTTGGGGCAGTCCTTACTCAACATGGACATCCAGTGGTATATCACAGTGAAACACTTTCAGAAACAGTCCGAAAGTACCCCACTTATGATAAAGAGATGTATTCCATTGTACAGGCCTGTCGACAATGGAAGCATTACATTTTGGGGAAGGAAACGGTCATCCACACAGACCACCAACCCTTGCAGTTCATACAGACCCAAGGGAAATTGCAGAATGATCACCATCAGAAGTGGTATACATACCTGCAACAGTTCCACTTGAATATCAAGTATAATAAGGGCAGCACCAATAATGTTGCAAATTGCCTCAGTCGACCACCAATCATGGCGTTAACCACCATGCTCAACTATTGTGGGCACGAGACTTCTGATTGGCCACTTCTCTACAAAAGCGACCCAAAATTCGGCCACACATACCAGACACTCTTGGAGGGCCGGCATGTTGCAGATTTTCACCTCCAGGATGCCCTATTATGCCACCTCGGTCACCTTTGTGTTCCTTCAAGCGAGCGTGCCAAGATGATTTGGGAAGCACACTACAGTCGGGCTACTGGGCATTTCGGGGTCGTGAAAACAGTGGCAGTACTGCAAAATTATTTCTATTGGCCGAATCTTCAACAGGATGTTGGGAAGTACATCAGATCATGTACTGCCTGTGCCCTTGCCAAACCGACCATTAAGAAGCACGGCCTCTATACCCCGTTGCCTACCCCTAGTCGACCTTGGGAATCCATCTCCATGGATTACATGTCAGGCCTTCCTTCCACTAAGCATGGAAATGACTGTGTTTTTGTGGTCGTCGACAGGTTCTCGAAGATGGCCATTATGGTGGCCTGCAAGAAGAATATCACAGCAGAAGCCACTGCTAAACTCTTATTTGAACGAGTGTGGGTGCACTTTGGGATCCCACAGTCTATCATCTCAGATCGGGATAGTCGGTTTCTCAGCACATTTTGGTCCAGTCTCTGGTCAATGCTGGACACCAAACTCACGAAATCCACAGCCTTCCATCCTCAAACTGATGGCCAGACAGAGGTTGTCGATAGGATGATTGTGCACAATCTGCACATGTATAAGTCAAAGCATCCACGCACATGGGAGGATAGCCTCCCCTATGTTCAGCACAGCTACAACCGAGCTCTTCACAACTCCACTGGCCATAGCCCTTTTTGGGTGGGTTAGGGATTCCAGCCACTATGCCCCATTGATGTGGCCATGCCACTTGCAGATACTCACATAAATTCAGCTCATGTCTAGTCCGAACCAGATAAGGCCACCAGCTTCATTGAGCGCATCCAACATATTCGCCAGTAGGTCCATGACATTCTTGAGAAATCAAATGCCAAGTACAAGCAGCGACATGATCAAAACCGGGTGCCACACAAGTTTCAGGTGGGCGACAAAGTCTGGTTGCATTTGCAAAAGGAACGCCTTACTGGAGCCTATCGGAAATTGAGACCACTCCGATATGGTCCTTACACCATTACTAAGGCTATGGAAGACAATGCATTTGAGCTTAGCATTCCCCCATTCCTTGGCTTGCACCCAGTGTTCAATGTGGACCGCCTTCGGCCATACTTTCCACCATTGCTAGACACATTCGACATTGCAGAACAGCTCAAACACACAGAATTAAATCCAGATTGCATGGAACAAGCTGCAACTGATCGGATCATGGACACACAGATCAAGAACACTCGCCAACAGAATATCCTACTGTATCGAGTTGTCAAAGCAGGCCAACTCCTTCAGTAGGGCAAGTGGCTCACCAGGGAACAAGTTCAGCAAAAGTTTCCTCATCTCATGGAGGAGCTCAACGCAATGGGGACCATTGCTTCCTAAGGGGGGAGGAATGATCCAGGTGGATATTGATGGCCACCTGCCAAGCCCACCTGGAACCCCACCATTGTCTTTCTCAGCATTTTCAGTTTCCTTATTTGTAGCACAACTTACTATTTTTAGCGGTTTTTCGGGTCCTGAACTTCCGGAGCCGTTTTGAGGCCCTAAACGATTTTTTTTGGGGAATCTGGGGGCAACATGGGTCCATGCGATGGACCCATGTTGCCCATTCCAACAATGGTAGTGCTCAGATAGATCTTTCTAACGAGCTATTGTATGCGTCAAACGGAGATCATATGCCAAAGTTACGACCCCGGGAAGTTGATGTACCAATTTACCCCAAACGGGGCCCACAATTTGGCGTTTCATCTCCTAGGGTTAGGTTTTGGAATGTTAAGGGTTTTCCATTGTTTCTCAACAATAAATAGGCCTTCGAGCCTCATTGTAAGACAGTTCATAGGCATGTATCCCTCACATCTCTTCTCAAAGATAAGCTACCGTCGCCCTAGCTGGTTTATTTCCATTTCTGGTTGTAAGCATATTTCAGTATTTTCCATTAATGAAATGAAGTATTATTTCCGCTGCATCTTTGTGTATATGGTTATCTCTGCAATTCGTTGCGTTCCTGTTTAAATCCGGATCAGTGGTATCAGAGCGGTCTGCTTTTTCTCTGTTTTTCTTTGCATGTCCCCAACAAGGTCGGGATATAAGGAGTTAGGGCTTGAACTGGTTGAACCTTTGCAAGACCAGCCTCGCAAATCCCGACGGCCTCCCATGGCGGATGAGAAGAAAGACGAGGGGGCAGGAGATCAGATCAAAATCTTGCTTGAAGAAGCCCTCGAGCGACAACGGAACGCGATGATGGATAGCTTTGCCCAGATCCTTCAGCGGCTACCCAGAAGCAACACATCGGCTTCCAGCAGCTACTCTAGAAATGCCACACCCTTTAAGGTACAAGTTAATTTTGAAATCCCCATATTCGAGGATCAGATAGACGTAGATGTCGTAGATAAATGGTTAAATCTGCTAGAGGGTTATTTTTCTGTTCATGAATTTTCGAGTTGGGAAAAGATTGTTTTTGCTCTTCTCAAAGCAGCCCCCCACGTCAAGGACTGGTGGGAAACCTACTGCGAGCAGAAGGATGAAAGTACTGGCTCACTATTTTCAGCCGCACCCACCTGGGATTCGTTCCGGGATGCCATCAAGGAGCAGCACTACCCTGTTGGAAGCTATGAGGATGAATACATAAAGTGGACCACGCTGCGGCAGGGAAGGGACCAAGACGTGCCGAAGTTTACCAATCTTTTCCATACCCTTCGCACAAAGTTGGGTATCAAGGATTCGGAGCAACATTTGATACTCAAATACCGTGGCTGCCTGCACAAGTACATCTAGGAAGAAATACAATTCCTAAACATCCCCTCGCTCGGCGCAGCATACCGATATGCCGTCAAGGTCGAGCAGAAGTTTAAACAAAAGAAGCGAGACTTTGGATCTGCGAATCCAAAGCAGGGGAAAGGTGCCCCTAAACCACAGAAAAAAGGACAAAGCCAAGGCGGGACAACCCAAGACAAGCAGCCGAAGCTGCAAGCAAAGAATAGCGCCGCGAAGCCGAGACAGGACACTGGAAAATGGTGCGAGTTCCATAAGAGCTCCACTCACAGCACAAGTGAGTGTCGGGCCAAGCAGTCACTGGTGGCTGAGCTAAAGGTTTCATAATCAGATGCATGTTCCGACTCTGAGTTAGAACCCGATAAGGGGTATGAAAAAGGGAAGCAGATCATTGATGCGGATCCCAGCGCCACTGTTGCTACGGCAAAGATCCAGAAAAATGAACCCGAAGATCCAGAGGAGGAGGAGCGTCTCTTCCACTCCCAGATGTGGGTAAAGGGCTCCCCGATACAGTTCATTGTTGATAGCGGGAGTCAAAAGAACCTCATTTCGGCAAAGGTCGTGAAGCGGTTGGGCTTACCGACCACAGCACATCCACAACCATACACCATTGGGTGGCTTCACCAAGGACGAGATCTTCGCGTGAGCCAGCAGTGTCGCCTTCCATACAACATCAAGCCCTTCACGGATGAGGTATTGTGTGACATTGCTCCCCTTGAAGTTTGTGATGTATTACTAGGACAACCATACTTGTGGAAGCGACATGCTGTGTATGAATCAAGGCCCCGTGCTGTTATTATTACATTGGGAAATAAGTTGTTCAGGATACCAGAGGTAGCACCACCTACCGCCATCTCTTTGATTACTGCAAAACAATGCAGTAAGATCATTTCCAAAACCAGGAAATTTGTTTTCCTGATGATACGCCCTCAAGGAAAGAAGAAGACAGTGGCCGCGACCTCCAGACGAGGTCCCTCTGCACGACAACTACAGATGGACAAGATTGTGGAGGAGTACGAGGACACCTCCCCGGCAGGGGTTCCTCTGCACTGTCAAGTCAAGCACTCCATCGATCTGACCCCAAGTGCGCCGCTACCCAATGGACCAATTTATCGGCGCTCCGTTCTGGAGAACAATGAAATCAAGAGGCAGATTCAAGAGCTCCTGCAGAAAGGTCACATCCGTCCGAGTTCATCGCCCTGTGGGAGCCCGATCGTGTTGGTACAGAAGAAGGATGGGACGTGGAGACTCTGTATTGACTATCGGGCGCTGAACAAGATCACTGTCCGTAATAGGTACCCGATCCCGCGGATTGATGACCTCCTAGACCAACTAAAGGGGGCGAAATATTTCAGCAAGATCGATCTGAAGTCAGGATATCACCAGGTACCAATCGAACCCTCTGATGTGTGGAAGACTGCCTTCAAATCCAAGGAGGGCCTCTTCGAATGGTTGGTTATGCCTTTCGGATTGACGAATGCTCCTGCAACCTTTATGAGGCTAATGGATGACATCTTGCGGCCATTCACCAACTCCTTTGTGATAGTATACTTGGATGACATTCTGATCTTCAGCCAGAGTTGGGAAGAGCACCTCCACCACATCCGACAGGTTCTCCAAACACTGCGGCAACACAAGCTATGTGCCAATTTGGAGAAATGCACTTTTGGCATGACCCAGGTTTAGTATCTGGGATACATCATTGATGAACAGGGGGTGCATGTCGATCCAGCCAAGATCCAAGTCATTCGGGATTGGCCCTCTCCAACCACTCTAACAGAGCTCCGCAGCTTTCTAGGTCTTGCCAACTTCTACCGCAGGTTTGTGTTGGGGTTTTCTCATATTTCTTGGCCCTTGAGTCAAGTCACCAAGGGAGGGGCGAAAGCAAAATTCTTTTGGTCTGAATCTCAACAGAAGGCATTCATGGAGTTGAAGGATCGCCTCTGCACGGCACCAGTGCTCGCGTTACCAGATTTACAACAACCATTTGAGGTCGAGACAGATGCCTCTGACTATGCTATTGGGGCAGTCCTTACTCAACATGGACATCCAGTGGCATATCACAGTGAAACACTTTCAGAAACACTCTGGAAGTACCCCACTTATGATAAAGAGATGTATTCCATTGTACAGGCCTGTCGACAATGGAAGCATTACATTTTGGGGAAGGAAACGGTCATCCACACAGACCACCGACCCCTGCAGTTCATACAGACCAAAGGAAATTGCAGAATGATCGCCATCAGAAGTGGTCTACATACCTGCAACAGTTCCACTTGAATATCAAGTATAAGAAGGGCAGCACCAATAATGTTGCAGATTGCCTCAGTCGACCACCGATCATGGCGTTAACCACCGTGCTCAACTCTTGTGGGCACGAGACTTCTGATTGGCCACTTCTCTACAAAAGCGACCCAGAATTCGGCCACACATACCAGACACTCTTGGAGGGTCGGCATGTTGCAGATTTTCACCTCCAGGATGCCCTATTATGCCACCTCGGTCACCTCTGTGTTCCTTCAAGCGAGCGTGCCAAGATGATTTGGGAAGCACACTACAGTCGGGCTGCTGGGCATTTCGGGGTCGAGAAAACAGTGGCAGTACTGCAAAATTATTTCTATTGGCCGAATCTTCGACAGGATGTTGGGAAGTACATCAGATCATGTACTGCCTGTGCCATTGCCAAACCGACCATTAAGAAGCACGGCCTCTATACCCCGTTGCCTACCCCTAGTCGACCTTGGGAATCCATCTCCATGGATTACATGTCAGGCCTTCCTTCCACTAAGCATGGAAATGACTGTGTTTTTGTGGTCGTCGACAGGTTCTCGAAGATGGCCATTATGGTGGCCTGCAAGAAGAATATCACAGCAAAAGCCACTGCTAAACTCTTCTTTGAACGAGTGTGGGTGCACTTTGGGATCCCACAGTCTATCATCTCAGATCGGGACAGTCGGTTTCTCAGCACATTTTGGTCCAGTCTCTGGTCAATGCTGGACACCAAACTCACGAAGTCCACAGCCTTCCATCCTCAAACTGATGGCCAGACAGAGGTTGTCAATAGGATGATTGTGCACATTCTGCGCATGTATAACTCAAAGCATCCACGCACATGGGATGAGAGCCTCCCCTATGTTCAGCACAGCTACAACCGAGCTCTTCACAGCTCCACTGGCCATAGCCCTTTTCAGGTGGGTTTGGGATTCCAGCCATTATGCCCCATTGATGTGGCCATGCCACTTGCAGCTACTCACATAAATTCAGCTCATGTCCAGTCCGAAACAGATAAGGCCACAAGCTTCATTGAGCGCATCCAACATATTCGCCAGCAGGTCCATGACATTCTTGAGAAATCAAATGCCAAGTACAAGCAGCGACATGATCAACATCGGGTGCCACACAAGTTTCAGGTGGGCGACAAAGTCTGGTTGCATTTGCAAAAGGAACGCCTTACTGGAGCCTATCGGAAATTGAGACCACTCTGATATGGTCCTTACACCATTACTAAGGCTATGGGAGACAATGCATTTGAGCTCAGCATTCCCCCATTCCTTGGCTTGCACCCAGTGTTCAATGTGGACTGCCTTCGGCCATACTTTCCACCATTGCTAGACACATCCGACATTGCAGAACAGCTCAAACCCACAGAATTAAATCCAGATTGCATGGAACAAGCTGCAACTGATCAGATCATGGACACACAGATCAAGAACACTCGCCAACAGAATATCCAACTGTATCGAGTTGTCAAAGCAGGCCAACTCCTTTAACAGGGCAAGTGGCTCACCAGGGAACAAGTTCAGCAAAAGTTTCCTCATCTCATGGAGGAGCTCAACGCAATGGGGGCCATTGCTTCCTAAGGGGGGAGGAATGATCCAGGTGGATATTGGTGGCCACCTGCCAAGTCCACCTGGACCCCCACCATTGTCTTTCTCAGCATTTTCAGTTTCCTTAATTGTAGCACAACTTACTATTTTTAGCAGTTTTTCGGGTCCTGAACTTCCGTAGCCGTTTTGAGGCCCTAAACGAAGTTTTTTGGGGAATCCGAGGGAAACATGGGTCCATTAAATGGACCCATGTTGCCCGTTCCAACAATCGTAGTGCTCGGATAGATCTTTCTAACGAGCTATTGTACGCGTCAAACGGAGATCATATGCCAAAGTTACGACCCCGGGAAGTTGATGTACCAATTTACCCCAAACGGGGCCCACAGTTTGGCGTTTCATCTCCTAGGGTTAGGTTTTGGAATGTTAAGGGTTTTCCATTGTTTCTCAACAATAAATAGGCCTTCGAGCCTCATTGTAAGACAGTTCAGAGGCATGTAGCCATCACATCTCTTCTCAGAGATAAGCTACCATCGCCCTAGCTGGTTTATTTCCATTTCTGGTTGTAAGCATATTTCAGTATTTTCCATTAATGAAATGAAGTATTATTTCCGCTGCATCTTTGTGTATATGGTTATCTCTGTAATTTGTTGCGTTCCTGTTTAAATCCGGATCAGTGGTATCAGAGCGGTCTGCTTTTTCTCTGTTTTTCTTTGCATGTCCCCAACAAGGTCGGGATATAAGGAGTTAGGGCTTGAACTGGTTGAACCTTTGCAAGACCAGCCTCGCAAATCCCGACGGCCTCCCATGGCGGACGAGAAGAAAGACGAGGGGGCAGGAGATCCCATCAAAATCTTGCTCGAAGAAGCCCTCGAGCGACAACGGAACGCGATGATGGACAGCTTTGCCCAGATCCTTCAGCGGCTACCCAGAAGCGATGCATCGGCTTCCAGCAGCTACTCTGGAAACGCACACCCTTTAAGGTACAAGTTAATTTTGAAATCCCCATATTCGAGGGTCAGATAGACGTAGATGCCGTAGATAAATGGTTAAATCTGCTAGAGGGTTATTTTTCTGTTCATGAATTTTCGAGTCGGGAAAAGATTGTTTTTGCTCTTCTCAAAGCAGCCCCCCACGTCAAGGACTGGTGGGAAACCTACTGCGAGCAGAAGGATGAAAGTACTGGCTCACTATT
The DNA here is from genome assembly GCA_031772625.1 of Pinus tabuliformis. Taxonomy (NCBI): domain Eukaryota; kingdom Viridiplantae; phylum Streptophyta; class Pinopsida; order Pinales; family Pinaceae; genus Pinus; species Pinus tabuliformis. The sequence goes on along the minus strand of CM062819.1, from coordinate 263,704,861 downwards.
TTCAGCCGCACCCACCTGGGATTCGTTCCGGGATGCCATCAAGGAGCAGTACTACCCTGTCGGAAGCTATGAGGATGAATACATAAAGTGGACCACGCTGCGGCAGGGAAGGGACCAAGACGTGCCGGAGTTCACCAATCTTTTCCATACCCTTCGCACAAAGTTGGGTATCAAGGATTCGGAGCAACATTTGATACTCAAATACCGTGGCTGCCTGCACAAGTACATCCAGGAAGAAATACAATTCCTAAACATCCCCTCGCTCGGCGCAGCATACCGATATGCCGTCAAGGTCGAGCAGAAGTTTAAACAAAAGAAGCGAGACTTTGGATCTGCGAATCCAAAGCAGGGGAAAGGTGCCCCTAAACCACAGAACAAAGGACAAAGCCAAGGCGGGACAGCCCAAGACAACCAGCCGAAGCTGCAAGCAAAGAACAGCGCCGCGAAGCCGAGAAAGGACACTGGAAAATGGTGCGAGTTCCATAAGAGCTCCACTCACAACACAAGTGAGTGTCGGGCCAAGCAGTCACTGGTGGCTGAGCTAAAGGTTTCAGAATCAGATGCATGTTCCGACTCTGAGTCAGAACCCGATAAGGGGTATGAAAAAGGGAAGCAGATCATTGATGCGGATCCCAGCGCCACTGTTGCTACCGCAAAGATCCAGAAAAATGAACCCGAAGATCCAGAGGAGGAGGAGCGTCTCTTCCACTCCCAGATGTGGGTAAAGGGCTCCCCGATACAGTTCATTGTTGATAGCGGGAGTCAAAAGAACCTCATTTCGGCAGAGGTCGTGAAGCGGTTGGGCTTACCGACCACAGCACATCCACAACCATACACCATTGGGTGGCTTCACCAAGGACGAGATCTTCGCGTGAGCCAGCAGTGTCGCCTTCCATACAACATCAAGCCCTTCACGGATGAGGTATTGTGTGACATTGCTCCCCTTGAAGTTTGTGATGTATTACTAGGACAACCATACTTGTGGAAGCGACATGCTGTGTATGAATCAAGGCCCCGTGCTGTTATTATTACATTGGGAAATAAGTTGTTCAGGATACCAGAGGTAGCACCACCTGCCGCCATCTCTTTGATTACTGCAAAACAATGCAGTAAGATCATTTCCAAAACCAGGAAATTTGTTTTCCTGATGATACGCCCTCAAGGAAAGAAGAAGACAGTGGCTGCGACCTCCAGACGGATTCCCTCTGCACGACAACTACAGATGGACAAGATTGTGGAGGAGTACGAGGACATCTTCACCTCCCCGGCAGGGGTTCCTCTGCACTGTCAAGTCAAGCACTCCATCGATCTGACCCCAGGTGCGCCGCTACCCAATGGACCAATTTATCGGCGCTCCGTTCTGGAGAACAATGAAATCAAGAGGCAGATTCAGGAGCTCCTGCAGAAAGGTCACATCCGTCCGAGTTCATCGCCCTGTGGGAGCCCGATCGTGTTGGTACAGAAGAAGGATGGGACGTGGAGACTCTGTATTGACTATCGGGCGCTGAACAAGATCACTGTCCGTAATAGGTACCCGATCCCGCGGATTGATGACCTCCTAGACCAACTAAAGGGGGCGAAATATTTCAGCAAGATCGATCTGAAGTCAGGATATCACCAGGTACCAATCGAACCCTCTGATGTGTGGAAGACTGCCTTCAAATCCAAGGAGGGCCTCTTCGAATGGTTGGTCATGCCTTTCGGATTGACGAATGCTCCTGCAACCTTTATGAGGCTAATGGATGACATCTTGCGGCCATTCACCAACTCCTTTGTAGTAGTATACTTGGATGACATTCTGATCTTCAGCCAGAGTTGGGAAGAGCACCTCCACCACATCCGACAGGTTCTCCAAACACTGCGGCAACACAAGCTATGTGCCAATTTGGAGAAATGCACTTTTGGCATGACCCAGGTTCAGTATCTGGGATACATCATTGATGAACAGGGGGTGCATGTCGATCCAGCCAAGATCCAAGTCATTCGGGATTGGCCCTCTCCAACCACTCTAACAGAGCTCCGCAGCTTTCTAGGTCTTGCCAACTTCTACCGCAGGTTTGTGTTGGGGTTTTCTCATATTTCTTGGCCCTTGAGTCAAGTCACCAAGGGAGGGGCGAAAGCAAAATTCTTTTGGTCTGAATCTCAACAGAAGGCATTCATGGAGTTGAAGGATCGCCTCTGCACGGCACCAGTGCTCGCGTTACCAGATTTACAACAACCATTTGAGGTCGAGACAGATGCCTCTGACTATGCTATTGGGGCAGTCCTTACTCAACATGGACATCCAGTGGCATATCACAGTGAAACACTTTCAGACACAGTCCGGAAGTACCCCACTTATGATAAAGAGATGTATTCCATTGTACAGGCCTGCCGACAATGGAAGCATTACATTTTGGGGAAGGAAACGGTCATCCACACAGACCACCGACCTCTGCAGTTCATACAGACCCAAGGGAAATTGCAGAATGATCGCCATCAGAAGTGGTCTACATACCTGCAACAGTTTCACTTGAATATCAAGTATAAAAAGGGCAGCACCAATAATGTTGCAGATTGCCTCAGTCGACCACCGATCATGGCGTTAACCACCGTGCTCAACTCTTGTGGGCACGAGACTTCTGATTGGCCACTTCTCTACAAAAGCGACCCAGAATTCGGCCACACATACCAGACACTCTTGGAGGGTCGGCATGTTGCAGATTTTCACCTCCAGGATGCCCTATTATGCCACCTCGGTCACCTTTGTGTTCCTTCAAGCGAGCGTGCCAAGATGATTTGGGAAGCACACTACAGTCGGGCTGCTGGGCATTTCGGGGTCGAGAAAACAGTGGCAGTACTGCAAAATTATTTCTATTGGCCGAATCTTCGACAGGATGTTGGGAAGTACATCCGATCATGTACTGCCTGTGCCATTGCCAAACCGACCATTAAGAAGCACGGCCTCTATACCCCGTTGCCTACCCCTAGTCGACCTTGGGAATCCATCTCCATGGATTACATGTCAGGCCTTCCTTCCACTAAGCATGGAAATGACTGTGTTTTTGTGGTCGTCGACAGGTTCTCGAAGATGGCCATTATGGTGGCCTGCAAGAAGAATATCACAGCAGAAGCCACTGCTAAACTCTTCTTTGAACGAGTGTGGGTGCACTTTGGGATCCCACAGTCTATCATCTCAGATCGGGACAGTCGGTTTCTCAGCACATTTTGGTCCAGTCTCTGGTCAATGCTGGACACCAAACTCACGAAGTCCACAGCCTTCCATCCTCAAACTGATGGCCAGACAGAGGTTGTCAATAGGATGATTGTGCACATTCTGCGCATGTATAACTCAAAGCATCCACGCACATGGGACGAGAGCCTCCCCTATGTTCAGCACAGCTACAACCGAGCTCTTCACAGCTCCACTGGCCATAGCCCTTTTCAGGTGGGTTTGGGATTCCAGCCACTATGCCCCATTGATGTGGCCATGCCACTTGCAGCTACTCACATGAATTCAGCTCATGTCCAGTCCGAAACAGATAAGGCCACCAGCTTCATTGAGCGCATCCAACATATTCGCCAGCAGGTCCATGACATTCTTGAGAAATCAAATGCCAAGTACAAGCAGCGACATGATCAACATCGGGTGCCACACAAGTTTCAGGTGGGCGACAAAGTCTGGTTGCATTTGCAAAAGGAACGCCTTACTGGAGCCTATCGGAAATTGAGACCACTCCGATATGGTCCTTACACCATTACTAAGGCTATGGGAGACAATGCATTTGAGCTCAGCATTCCCCCATTCCTTGGCCTGCACCCAGTGTTCAATGTGGACCGCCTTCGGCCATACTTTCCACCATTGCTAGACACATCCGACATTGCAGAACAGCTCAAACCCACAGAATTAAATCCAGATTGCATGGAACAAGCTGCAACTGATCGGATCATGGACACACAGATCAAGAACACTCGCCAACAGAATATCCAACTGTATCGAGTTGTCAAAGCAGGCCAACTCCTTCAGCAGGGCAAGTGGCTCACCAGGGAACAAGTTCAGCAAAAGTTTCCTCATCTCATGGAGGAGCTCAACGCAATGGGGACCATTGCTTCCTAAGGGGGGAGGAATGATCCAGGTGGATATTGGTGGCCACCTGCCAAGTCCACCTGGACCCCCACCATTGTCTTTCTCAGCATTTTCAGTTTCCTTAATTGTAGCACAACTTACTATTTTTAGCAGTTTTTCGGGTCCTGAACTTCCGGAGCCGTTTTGAGGCCCTAAACGACGTTTTTTGGGGAATCCGGGGGCAACATGGATCTATCGAATGGACTGATGTTTCTTGTTCCAACAATGGTAGTGCTCGGATAGATCTTTCTAACGAGCTATTGTACGCGTCAAACGGAGATCATATGCCAAAGTTACGACCCCGGGAAGTTGATGTACCAATTTACCCCAAACGGGGCCCACAGTTTGGCGTTTCATCTCCTAGGGTTAGGTTTTGGAATGTTAAGGGTTTTCCATTGTTTCTCAACAATAAATAGGCCTTCGAGCCTCATTGTAAGACAGTTCAGAGGCATGTAGCCATCACATCTCTTCTCAGAGATAAGCTACCATCGCCCTAGCTGGTTTATTCCCATTTCTGGTTGTAAGCATATTTCAGTATTTTCCATTAATGAAATGAAGTATTATTTCCGCTGCATCTTTGTGTATATGGTTATCTCTGTAATTTGTTGCGTTCCTGTTTAAATCTGGATCAGTGGTATCAGAGCGGTCTGCTTTTTCTCTATTTTTCTTTGCATGTCCCTAACAAGGTCGGGATATAAGGAGTTAGGGCTTGAACTGGTTGAACCTTTGCAAGACCAGCCTCGCAAATCTCGACGGCCTCCCATGGCGGATGAGAAGAAAGACGAGGGGGCAGGAGATCCCATCAAAATCTTGCTCGAAGAAGCCCTCGAGCGACAACGGAACGCGATGATGGACAGCTTTGCCCAGATCCTTCAGCGGCTACCCAGAAGCGACGCATCGGCTTCCAGCAGCTACTCTGGAAACGCCACACCCTTTAAGGTACAAGTTAATTTTGAAATCCCCATATTCGAGGGTCAGATAGACGCAGATGCCGTAGATAAATGGTTAAATCTGCTAGAGGGTTATTTTTCTGTTCATGAATTTTCGAGTCGGGAAAAGATTGTTTTTGCTCTTCTCAAAGCAGCCCCCCACGTCAAGGACTGGTGGGAAACCTACTGCGAGCAGAAGGATGAAAGTACTGGCTCACTATTTTCAGCCGCACCCACCTGGGATTCGTTTCGGGATGGCATCAAGGAGCAGTACTACCCTGTTGGAAGCTATGAGGATGAATACATAAAGTGGACCACGCTGCGGCAGGGAAGGGACCAAGACGTGCCGGAGTTCACCAATCTTTTCCATACCCTTCGCACAAAGTTGGGTATCAAGGATTCGGAGCAACATTTGATACTCAAATACCGTGGCTGCCTGCACAAGTACATCCAGGAAGAAATACAATTCCTAAACATCCCCTCGCTCGGCGCAGCATACCGATATGCCGTCAAGGTCGAGCAGAAGTTTAAACAAAAGAAGCGAGACTTTGGATCTGCGAATCCAAAGCAGGGGAAAGGTGCCCCTAAACCACAGAACAAAGGACAAAGCCAAGGCGGGACAGCCCAAGACAACCAGCCGAAGCTGCAAGCAAAGAACAGTGCCGCGAAGCCGAGAAAGGACACTGGAAAATGGTGCGAGTTCCATAAGAGCTCCACTCACAACACAAGTGAGTGTCGGGCCAAGCAGTCACTGGTGGCTGAGCTAAAGGTTTCAGAATCAGATGCATGTTCCGACTCTGAGTCAGAACCCGATAAGGGGTATGAAAAAGGGAAGCAGATCATTGATGCGGATCCCAGCGCCACTGTTGCTACCGCAAAGATCCAGAAAAATGAACCCGAAGATCCAGAGGAGGAGGAGCGTCTCTTCCACTCCCAGATGTGGGTAAAGGGCTCCCCGATACAGTTCATTGTTGATAGCGGGAGTCAAAAGAACCTCATTTCGGCAGAGGTCGTGAAGCGGTTGGGCTTACCGACCACAGCACATCCACAACCATACACCATTGGGTGGCTTCACCAAGGACGAGATCTTCGCGTGAGCCAGCAGTGTCGCCTTCCATACAACATCAAGCCCTTCACGGATGAGGTATTGTGTGACATTGCTCCCCTTGAAGTTTGTGATGTATTACTAGGACAACCATACTTGTGGAAGCGACATGCTGTGTATGAATCAAGGCCCCGTGCTGTTATTATTACATTGGGAAATAAGTTGTTCAGGATACCAGAGGTAGCACCACCTGCCGCCATCTCTTTGATTACTGCAAAACAATGCAGTAAGATCATTTCCAAAACCAGGAAATTTGTTTTCCTGATGATACGCCCTCAAGGAAAGAAGAAGACAGTGGCCGCGGCCTCCAAACGAGGTCCCTCTGCACGACAACTACAGATGGACAAGATTGTGGAGGAGTACGAGGACATCTTCACCTCCCCGGCAGGGGTTCCTCTGCACTGTCAAGTCAAGCACTCCATCGATCTGACCCCAGGTGCGCCGCTACCCAATGGACCAATTTATCGGCGCTCCGTTCTGGAGAACAATGAAATCAAGAGGCAGATTCAGGAGCTCCTGCAGAAAGGTCACATCCGTCCGAGTTCATCGCCCTGTGGGAGCCCGATCGTGTTGGTACAGAAGAAGGATGGGACGTGGAGACTCTGTATTGACTATCGGGCGCTGAACAAGATCACTGTCCGTAATAGGTACCCGATCCCGCGGATTGATGACCTCCTAGACCAACTAAAGGGGGCGAAATATTTCAGCAAGATCGATCTGAAGTCAGGATATCACCAGGTACCAATCGAACCCTCTGATGTGTGGAAGACTGCCTTCAAATCCAAGGAGGGCCTCTTCGAATGGTTGGTTATGCCTTTCGGATTGACGAATGCTCCTGCAACCTTTATGAGGCTAATGGATGACATCTTGCGGCCATTCACCAACTCCTTTGTAGTAGTATACTTGGATGACATTCTGATCTTCAGCCAGAGTTGGGAAGAGCACCTCCACCACATCCGACAGGTTCTCCAAACACTGCGGCAACACAAGCTATGTGCCAATTTGGAGAAATGCACTTTTGGCATGACCCAGGTTCAGTATCTGGGATACATCATTGATGAACAGGGGGTGCATGTCGATCCAGCCAAGATCCAAGTCATTCGGGATTGGCCCTCTCCAACCACTCTAACAGAGCTCCGCAGCTTTCTAGGTCTTGCCAACTTCTACCGCAGGTTTGTGTTGGGGTTTTCTCATATTTCTTGGCCCTTGAGTCAAGTCACCAAGGGAGGGGCGAAAGCAAAATTCTTTTGGTCTGAATCTCAACAGAAGGCATTCATGGAGTTGAAGGATCGCCTCTGCACGGCACCAGTGCTCGCGTTACCAGATTTACAACAACCATTTGAGGTCGAGACAGATGCCTCTGACTATGCTATTGGGGCAGTCCTTACTCAACATGGACATCCAGTGGCATATCACAGTGAAACACTTTCAGACACAGTCCGGAAGTACCCCACTTATGATAAAGAGATGTATTCCATTGTACAGGCCTGCCGACAATGGAAGCATTACATTTTGGGGAAGGAAACGGTCATCCACACAGACCACCGACCCCTGCAGTTCATACAGACCCAAGGGAAATTGCAGAATGATCGCCATCAGAAGTGGTCTACATACCTGCAACAGTTTCACTTGAATATCAAGTATAAGAAGGGCAGCACCAATAATGTTGCAGATTGCCTCAGTCGACCACCGATCATGGCGTTAACCACCGTGCTCAACTCTTGTGGGCACGAGACTTCTGATTGGCCACTTCTCTACAAAAGCGACCCAAAATTCGGCCACACATACCAGACACTCTTGGAGGGTCGGCATGTTGCAGATTTTCACCTCCAGGATCCCTATTATGCCACCTCGGTCACCTTTGTGTTCCTTCAAGCGAGCGTGCCAAGATGATTTGGGAAGCACACTACAGTCGGGCTGCTGGGCATTTCGGGGTCGAGAAAACAGTGGCAGTACTGCAAAATTATTTCTATTGGCCGAATCTTCGACAGGATGTTGGGAAGTACATCAGATCATGTACTGCCTGTGCCATTGCCAAACCGACCATTAAGAAGCACGGCCTCTATACCCCGTTGCCTACCCCTAGTCGACCTTGGGAATCCATCTCCATGGATTACATGTCAGGCCTTCCTTCCACTAAGCATGGAAATGACTGTGTTTTTGTGGTCGTCGACAGGTTCTCGAAGATGGCCATTATGGTGGCCTGCAAGAAGAATATCACAGCAGAAGCCACTGCTAAACTCTTCTTTGAACGAGTGTGGGTGCACTTTGGGATCCCACAGTCTATCATCTCAGATCGGGACAGTCGGTTTCTCAGCACATTTTGGTCCAGTCTCTGGTCAATGCTGGACACCAAACTCACGAAGTCCACAGCCTTCCATCCTCAAACTGATGGCCAGACAGAGGTTGTCAATAGGATGATTGTGCACATTCTGCGCATGTATAACTCAAAGCATCCACGCACATGGGACGAGAGCCTCCCCTATGTTCAGCACAGCTACAACCGAGCTCTTCACAGCTCCACTGGCCATAGCCCTTTTCAGGTGGGTTTGGGATTCCAGCCACTATGCCCCATTGATGTGGCCATGCCACTTGCAGCTACTCACATGAATTCAGCTCATGTCCAGTCCGAAACAGATAAGGCCACCAGCTTCATTGAGCGCATCCAACATATTCGCCAGCAGGTCCATGACATTCTTGAGAAATCAAATGCCAAGTACAAGCAGCGACATGATCAACATCGGGTGCCACACAAGTTTCAGGTGGGCGACAAAGTCTGGTTGCATTTGCAAAAGGAACGCCTTACTGGAGCCTATCGGAAATTGAGACCACTCCGATATGGTCCTTACACCATTACTAAGGCTATGGGAGACAATGCATTTGAGCTCAGCATTCCCCCATTCCTTGGCCTGCACCCAGTGTTCAATGTGGACCGCCTTCGGCCATACTTTCCACCATTGCTAGACACATCCGACATTGCAGAACAGCTCAAACCCACAGAATTAAATCCAGATTGCATGGAACAAGCTGCAACTGATCGGATCATGGACACACAGATCAAGAACACTCGCCAACAGAATATCCAACTGTATCGAGTTGTCAAAGCAGGCCAACTCCTTCAGCAGGGAAAGTGGCTCACCAGGGAACAAGTTCAGCAAAAGTTTCCTCATCTCATGGAGGAGCTCAACGCAATGGGGACCATTGCTTCCTAAGGGGGGAGGAATGATCCAGGTGGATATTGGTGGCCACCTGCCAAGTCCACCTGGACCCCCACCATTGTCTTTCTCAGCATTTTCAGTTTCCTTATTTGTAGCACAACTTACTATTTTTAGCAGTTTTTCGGGTCCTGAACTTCCGGAGCCGTTTTGAGGCCCTAAACGATGTTTTTTGGGGAATCCGGGGAAAAATGGGTCCATTCCATCTTTCCCATTCCAACAATGGTAGTGCTCGGATAGATCTTTCTAACGAGCTATTATATGCGTCAAACGGAGATCATATTCCAAAGTTACGACCCCGGGAAGTTGATGTACCAATTTACCCAAACGGGGCCCACAGTTTGGCGTTTCATCTCCTAGGGTTAGGTTTTGGAATGTTAAGGGTTTTCCATTGTTTCTAAACAATAAATAGGCCTTCGAGCCTCATTGGAAGACAGTTCAAAGGCGTGTAGCCCTCACATCTCTTCTCAGAGATAAGCTACCATCGCCCTAGCTGGTTTATTTCTATTTCTGGTTGTAAGCATATTTCAGTATTTTCCATTAATGAAATGAAGTATTATTTCCGCTGCATCTTTGTGTATATGGTTATCTCTGCAATTTGTTGCGTTCCTGTTTAAATTGGGATAAGTGGTATCAGAGCAGTCTGCTTTTTCTCTGTTTTTCTTTTCATGTCCCAAACAAGGTCGGGATATAAGGAGTTAGGGCTTGAACTGGTTGAACCTTTGCAAGACCAGACTCGAAAATCCCGACGGCCTCCCATGGCGGATGAGAAGAAAGACGAGGGGGCAGGAGATCCCATCAAAATCTTGCTCGAAGAAGCCCTCGAGCGACAACGGAACGCGATGATGGACAACTTTGCCCAAATCCTTCAGCGGCTACCCAGAAGCGACGCATCGGCTTCCAGCAGCTACTCTGGAAACGCCACACCCTTTAAGGTACAAGTTAATTTTGAAATCCCCATATTCAAGGGTCAGATAGACGCAGATGCCGTAGATAAATGGTTAAATCTGCTAGAGGGTTATTTTTCTGTTCATGAATTTTCGAGTCGGGAAAAGATTGTTTTTGTTCTTCTCAAAGCAGCCCCCCACGTTAAGGACTGGTGGGAAACCTACTGCGAGCAGAAGGATGAAAGTACTGGCTCACTATTTTCAGCCGCACCCACCTGGGATTCATTCCGGGATGCCATCAAGGAGCAGTACTACCCTGTTGGAAGCTATGAAGATGAATACATAAAGTGGACCACGCTGCGGCAGGGAAGGGACCAAGACGTGCCGTAGTTCACCAATATTTTCCATACCCTTCGCACAAAGTTGGGTATCCAGGATTCGGAGCAACATTTTATACTCAAATACCGTGGTTTCCTGCACAAGTACATCCAGGAAGAAATACAATTCCTAAATATCCCCTCGCTCAGCGCAGCATACCGATATGCCGTCAAGGTCGAGCAGAAGTTTAAACAAAAGAAGCGAGACTTTGGATCTGCGAATCCAAAGCAGGGGAAAGGTGCCCCTAAACCACAGAACAAAAAACAAAGCCAAGGCGGGATAGCCCAAGACAACCAGCCGAAGCTGCAAGCAAAGAACAGCGCCGCGAAGCCGAGAAAGGACACTGGAAAATGGTGCGAGTTCCATAAGAGCTCCACTCACAACGCAAGTGAGTGTCAGGCAAAGCAGTCACTGGTGGCTGAGATAAAGGTTCCAGAATCAGATGCATGTTCCGACTCTGAGTCAGAACCCGATAAGGGGTATGAAAAAGGGAAGAAGATCATTGATGCAGATCCCACAGCCACTGTTGCTACCGCAAAGATCCAGAAAAATGAACCCAGATCCAGAGGAGGAGGAGCGTCTCTTCCACTCCCAGATGTGGGTAAAGGGCTCCCCGATACAGTTCATTGTTGATAGCGGGAGTCAAAAGAACCTCATTTCGGCAGAGGTCGTGAAGCGGTTGGGCTTACCGACCACAGCACATCCACAACCATACACCATTGGGTGGCTTCACCAAGGACGAGATCTTCGCGTGAGCCAGCAGTGTCGCCTTCCATACAACATCAAGCCCTTCACGGATGAGGTATTGTGTGACATTGCTCCCCTTGAAGTTTGTGATGTATTACTAGGACAACCATACTTGTGGAAGCGACATGCTGTGTATGAATCAAGGCCCCGTGCTGTTATTATTACATTGGGAAATAAGTTGTTCAAGATACCAGAGGTAGCACCACCTACTGCCAACTCTTTGATTACTGCAAAACAATGCAGTAAGATCATTTCCAAAACCAGGAAATTTGTTTTCCTAATGATACGCCCTTAAGAAAAGAAGAAGACAGTGGCCGCGACATCCAGACGGGGTCCCTCTACACGACAACTACAGATGGACAAGATTGTGGAGGAGTACGAGGACATCTTCACCTCCCCGGCAGGGGTTCCTCTGCACTGTCAAGTCAAGCACTCCATCGATCTGACCCCAGGTGCGCCGCTACCCAATGGACCAATTTATCAGCGCTCCATTCTGGAGAACAATGAAATCAAGAGGCAGATTCAGGAGCTCCTGCAAAAAGGTCACATCCGTCCGTGTTCATCGCCCTGTGGGAGCCCGATCATGTTGGTACAAAAGAAGGATGGGACGTGGAGACTCTGTATTGACTATCGGGCGTTGAACAAGATCACTGTCCGTAATAGGTACCCGATCCCGTGGATTGATGACCTCCTAGACCAACTAAAGGGGGCGAAATATTTCAGCAAGATCGATCTGAACTCAGGATATCACCAGCTACCAAACGAACCCTCTGATGTGTGGCAGACTGCCTTCAAATCCAAGGAGGGCCTCTTCGAATGGTTGATTATGCCTTTCGGATTGACGAATGCTCCTGCAACCTTTATGAGACTAATGGATGACATCTTGCGGCCATTCACCAACTCCTTTGTAGTAGTATACTTGGATGACATTCTAATCTTCAGCCAGAGTTGGGAAGAGCACCTCCACCACATCCGACAGGTTCTCCAAACATTGCGGCAACACAAGCTATGTGCCAATTTTAAGAAATGCACTTTTGGCATGACCCAGGATCAGTATCTCGGATACATCATTGATGAACAGGGGGTGCATGTCGATCCAGCCAAGATCCAAGTCATTCAGGATTGGCCCTCTCCAACCACTCTAACAGAGCTCCGCAGCTTTCTAGGTCTTGCCAACTTCTACCGTAGGTTTTTGTTGGGGTTTTCTCATATTTCTTGGCCCTTGAGTCAAGTCACCAAGGGAGGGGCGCAAGCAAAATTCTTTTGGTCTGAATCTCAACAGAAGGCATTCATGGAGTTGAAGGATCGCCTCTGCACGGCACCAGTGCTCGCGTTACCAGATTTATAACAACCATTTGAGGTCGAGACAGATGCCTCTGACTATGCTGTTGGGGCAGTCCTTACTCAACATGGACATCCAGTGGCATAGCACAGTGAAACACTTTCAGAAACAGTCCGGAAGTACCCCACTTATGATAAAGAGATGTATTCCATTGTACAGGCCTGCCGACAATGGAAGCATTACATTTTGGGGAAGGAAACGGTCATCCACACAGACCATCGACCCCTGCAGTTCATACAGACCCAAGGGAAATTGCAGAATGATCACCATCAGAAGTGGTCTACATACCTGCAACAGTTCCACTTGAATATCAAGTATAAGAAGGGCAGCACCAATAATGTTGCAGATTGCCTCAGTCGACCACCAATCATGGCGTTAACCACCGTGCTCAACTCTTGTGGGCAGGAGACTTCTGATTGGCCACTTCTCTACAAAAGCGACCCAGAATTCGGCCACACATACCAGACACTCTTGGAGGGTCGGCATGTTGCAGATTTTCACCTCCACGATGCCCTATTATGCCACCTCGGTCACCTTTGTGTTCCTTCAAGCGAGTGTGCCAAGATGATTTGGGAAGCACACTACAGTCGGGCTGCTGGGCATTTCGGGGTTGAGAAAACAGTGGCAGTACTGCAAAATTATTTCTATTGGCCGAATCTTCGATAGGATGTTGGGAAGTACATCAGATCATGTACTGCCTCTGCCATTGCCAAACCGACCATTAAGAAGCACGGCCTCTATACCCCGTTGCCTACCCCTAGGCGACCTTGGGAATCCATCTCCATGGATTACATGTCAGGCCTTCCTTCCACTAAGCATGTAAATGATTGTGTTTTTGAGGTCGTCGACAGGTTCTCGAAGATGGCCATTATGGTGGCCTGCAAGAAGAATATCACAGCAGAAGCCACTGCTAAACTCTTCTTTGAACGACTGTGGGTGCACTTTGGGATCCCATAGTCTATCATCTCAGATCGGGACAGTCGGTTTCTCAGCACATTTTGGTCCAGTCTTTGGTCAATGCTGGACACCAAACTCACGAAGTCCATAACCTTCCATCCTCAAACTGATGGCCAGACAGAGGTTGTCGATAGGATGATTGTGCACATTCTGTGCATGTATAACTCAAAGCATCCAGCACATAGGACGAGAGCCTCCCCTATGTTCAGCACAGCTACAACCGAGCTCTTCACAGCTCCACTGGCCATAGCCTTTTTCAGGTGGGTTTGGGATTCCAGCCACTATGCCCCATTGATGTGGCCATGCCACTTGCAGATACTCACATAAATTCAGCTCATGTCTAGTCCGAAACAGATAAGGCCACCAGCTTCATTGAGCACATCCAAAATATTCGCCAGCAGGTCCATGACATTCTTGAGAAATCAAATGACAAGTACAAGCAGCGACATGATCAACATTGGGTGCCACACAAGTTTCAGGTGGGCGACAAAGTCTGGTTGCATTTGCAAAAGGAATGCCTTACTGGAGCCTATCGAAAATTGAGACCACTCCGATATGGTCCTTACACCATTACTAAGGCTATGGGAGACAATGCATTTGAGCTCAGCATTCCCCCATTCCTTGGCCTGCACCCAGTGTTCAATGTGGACCGCCTTCGGCCATACTTTCCACCATTGCTAGACACATCCGACATTGCAGAACAGCTCAAACCCACAGAATTAAATCCAGATTGCATGGAACAAGATGCAACTGATCGGATCATGGACACACAGATCAAGAACACTCTCCAACAGAATATCCAACTGTATCGAGTTGTCAAAGCAGGTCACCTCCTTCAGCAGGGCAAGTGGCTCACCAGGGAACAAATTCAGCAAAAGTTTCCTCATCTCACGGAGGAGCTCAACGCAATGGGGACCATTGCTTCCTAAGGGGGCAGGAATGATCCAGGTGGATATTGGAGGCCACCTGCCAAGCCCACCTGGACCCCCACCATTGTCTTTCTCAGCATTTTCAGTTTCCTTATTTGTAGCACAACGTACTATTTTTAGCAGTTTTTTGGGTCCTGAACTTCCAGAGCCGTTTTGAGGCCCTAAACGACGTTTTTTGGGGAATCGGGGACAACATGGGTCCATTGAATGGACCCATGTTTCCTGTTCCAACAATGCTAGTGCTCAGATAGATCTTTCTAACGAGCTATTGTATGCGTCAAACAGAGATCATATGCCAAATTTACGACCCCGGGAAGTTGATGTACCAATTAACCCCAAACGGGGACCACAGTTTGGCGTTTCGTCTCCTAGGGTTAGGTTTTGGAATGTTAAGGGTTTTCCATTGTTTCTCAACAATAAATAGGCCTTCGAGCCTCATTGTAAGACAGTTCAGAGGCATGTATCCCTCACATATCTTCTCAGAGATAAGCTACCATCGTCCTAGCTACTTTATTTCCATTTCTGGTTGTAAGCATATTTCAGTATTTTCCATTAATGAAATGAAGTATTATTTCCGCTGCATCTTTGTGTATATGGTTATCTCTGCAATTTGCTGCGTTCCTGTTTAAATCCGGATCAGTGGTATCAGAGCGGTCTGCTTTTTCTCTGTTTTTCTTTGCATGTCCCCAACAATGTCGGGATATAAGGAGTTAGGGCTTGAACTGGTTGAACCTTTGCAAGACCAGCCTCGCAAATCCCGACGGCCTCCCATGGCGGATGAGAAGAAAGACGAGGGGGCAGGAGATCCCATCAAAATCTTGCTGGAAGAAGCCCTCGAGCGACAACGGAACGCGATGATGGACAGCTTTGCCCAGATCCTTCAGCGGCTACCCAGAAGCGACGCATCGGCTTCCAGCAGCTACTCTGGAAACGCCACACCCTTTAAGGTACAAGTTAATTTTGAAATCCCCATATTCGAGGGTCAGATAGACGCAGATGTCGTAGATAAATGGTTAAATCTGCTAGAGGGATATTTTTCTGTTCATGAATTTTCGAGTCGGGAAAATATTGTTTTTGCTCTTCTCAAGGCAGCCCCCCACGTCAAGGACTGGTGGGAAACCTACTACGAGCAGAAGGATGAAAGTACTGGCTCACTATTTTCAGCCGCACCCACCTGGGATTCGTTCCGGGATGCCATCCAGGAGCAGTAGTACCCTGTTGGAAGCTATGAGGATGAATACATAAAGTGGACCACGTTGCGGAAGGGAAGGGACCAAGACGTGCCGGAGTTCACCAATCTTTTCCATACCCTTCGCACAAAGTTGGGTATCAAGGATTCGGAGCAACATTTGATACTCAAATACCGTGGCTGCCTGCACAAGTACATCCAGGAAGAAATACAATTCCTAAACATCCCCTCGCTCGGCGCAGCATACCGATATGCCGTCAAGGACGAGCAGAAGTTTAAACAAAAGAAGCGAGACTTTGGATCTGCGAATCCAAAGCAGGGGAAAGGTGCCCCTAAACCACGGAAGAAAGGACAAAGCCAAGGCGGGACAGCCCAAGACAACCAGCCGAAGCTGCAAGCAAAGAACAGCGCCGTGAAGCCGAGAAAGGAAACTGGAAAATGGTGCGAGTTCCATAAGAGCTCCACTCACAACACAAGTGAGTGTCGGGCCAAGCAGTCACTAGTGGCTGAGCTAAAGGTTTCAGAATCATATGCATGTTCCGACTCTGAGTCAGAACCCGATAAGGGGTATGAAAAAGGGAAGCAGATCATTTATGCGGATCCCAACACCACTGTTGCTACCGCAAAGATCCAGAAAAATGAACCTGAAGATCCAGAGGAGCAGGAGCGTCTCTTCCACTCCCAGATGTGGGTAAAGGGCTCCCTGATACAGTTCATTGTTAATAGCGGGAGTCAAAAGAACCTCATTTCGGCAGAGGTCGTGAAGTGGTTGGGCTTACCGACCACAGCACATCCACAACCATACACCATTGGGTGGCTTCACCAAGGACGAGATCTTCGCGTGAGCCAGTAGTGTCGCCTTCCATACAACATCAAGCCCTTCACGGATGAGGTATTGTGTGACATTGCTCCCCTTGAAGTTTGTGATGTATTACTAGGACAACCATACTTGTTGAAGCGACATGTTGTATATGAATCAAGGCCCCGTGCTGTTATTATTACATTGGGAAATAAGTTGTTCAGGATACCAGAGGTAGCACCACCTACCGCCATCTCTTTGATTACTGCAAAATAATGCAGTAAGATCATTTCCAAAACCAGGAAATTTGTTTTCCTCATGATACGCCCTCAAGGAAAGAAGAAGACAGTGGCAGCGACCTCCAGACGGGGTCCCTTTGCACGACAACTACAGATGGACAATATCGTGGAGGAGTACGAGGACATCTTCACCTCCCCGGCAGGGGTTCCTCTGCACTGTCAAGTCAAGCACTCCATCGATCTGACCCCAGGTGCGCCGCTACCGAATGGACCAATTTATCGACGCTCCGTTCTGGAGAACAATGAAATCAAGAGGCAGATTCAAGAGCTCCTGCAGAAAGGTCACATCCGTCCGAGTTCATCGCCCTGTGGGAGCCCGATCGTGTTGGTACAGAAGAAGGATGGGATGTGGAGATTGTCACTGTATTGACTATCGGGCGCTGAACAAGATCACTGTCCGTAATAGGTACCTGATCCCGCAAATTGATGACCTCCTAGACCAACTAAAGGGGGCATAATATTTCAGCAAGATCGATCTGAAGTCAGGATATCACCAGCTACCAAACGAACCCTCTGATGTGTGGAAGACTGTCTTCAAATCCAAGGAGGGCCTCTTCGAATGGTTGGTTATGCCTTTCGGATTGACGAATGCTCCTGCAACCTTTATGAGGCTAATGGATGACATATTGCGGCCATTCACCAACTCCTTTGTAGTAGTATACTTGGATGACATTCTGATCTTCAGCCAGAGTTAGGAAGAGCACCTCCACCACATCCGACAGGTTCTCCAAACATTGCGGCAACACAAGCTATGTGCCAATTTGGAGAAATGCACTTTTGGCATGACCCAGGTTCAGTATCTGGGATACATCATTGATGAACAGGGGGTGCATGTCGATCCAGCCAAGATCCAAGTCATTCGGGATTGGCCCTCTCCAACCACTCTAACAGAGCTCCGCAAGTTTGTGTTGGAGTTTTCTCATATTTCTTGGCCCTTGAGTCAAGTCACCAAGGGAGGGGCGCAAGAAAAATTCTTTTGGTCTGAATCTCAACAGAAGGCATTCATGGAGTTGAAGGATTGCCTCTGCACGGCACCAGTGCTCGCGTTACCAGATTTACAACAACCATTTGAGGTCGAGACAGATGCCTCTGACTATGATGTTGGGGCAGTCCTTACTCAACATGGACATCTAGTGGCATATCACAGTGAACCACTTTCAGAAACAGTCTGGAAGTACCCCACTTATTATAAAGAGATGTATTCCATTGTACAGGCCTGCCGACAATGGAAGCATTACATTTTGGGGAAGGAAACGGTCATCCACACAGACCACCGACCCCTGCTGTTCATACAGACCGAAGGGAAATTGCAGAATGATCGCCATCAGAAGTGGTCTACATACCTGCTGGTGAGCTTCAGTATTGTAGCAATAATGCTACAACTCCTGGGGCTTCCTGTCTCTTAATTTTATCAACCTGGTAGTTCGTACAAACTTGGAAGCGACGGTGTTGTATGCACAAGTACTAGCTCTTGTCGCAGTTGTCACTTGGTCAGCTGGCACAAGTCCGCTAGGGCTCAAGCCAACTTCTATAGGCTCACAGAAGAAGCTTTATCAATGATGGACGAAAGCTAGCTCAAAGAAGACTAATCTACTTGGCAAAAATGAACTGAAAGCACATCAAAACATGGAAACCCTAGTAAACCCTAATTTAACTAGTCTAACCTCTATGATGCAAAGAATGTGAAGGAAACTTCTACCAATGATGCCATTACTTCTAATAAGTGAAAATGCATGAATCTAATCTACTTGTAGCTTAAAAGACATATTTTTGTATTTTTTCTTTAAGTGGATGGAGTGATTGTGATTTTGTGCTTATTAGGGTTTGGTTGTGCAGATGTGATGCGGAAGGAAGGAAAGCTTGGGAAAGGTTGGGGAGGCTAGGAGAGGTCCCCAGAGATCCTTAGCATCAGTCCACAGAGGTTCCTCACGTTCAGAGGCTCAGCAACCGAGTGAGTGGCCTCCTACAGGATGTCTGCAGGGGATTCTACAGGAAACGCAGGGGTTTCTACAGGAAGTCTACAAATTGCTACAAGATGACCTACCGTGGGTGTTTGAAGTGATGGAATGGTAGAGGGAGATGTGTAAGGTAGGAATAAGGCTGGGTTGATGGATGGAAGGTTATAACAACGAAATGTCTAAAGAATGAAGTTACGTGAGGAGTGGAGGAGTTTGGGAGATAACAGAGCGGAGTAGAGGTCAAGGATGTGGTTGTATGCGTGATCAAGACGAAGAAGGAGGTAATAGAATGATGAAAAGCAGTGTAAATGAAACAAATGGCTTATGACTGTCACCAAGATGAAAATTCATTAACCTAAGCTACCTGAACTCAATGAATCAGCAAGATAAAGCGTGTATAGGAATGTGCATGAAGCGGTGATGAAGGTGTATGGTGCAAGAGTGAAGTGCATGGAAAGATCTATCATAAACGAGACTATGTTGCAGCATGTATAAAGTGAAGAACTGCGTATTTTTGTGGCTGGTATAGGCTACACTCCAATCTCCAAACGGAGATGGCAGTGGAGACTTTCTCAACCTTTTTTTGTTGGAGCTCCAAGAGATTATATCTATCCTCCTATCAAACTGAAGCAACTAAAAGCAAATCACCATAAACTAGTCCTATCTATGCTCATGAAAACGACTAAATTACCAAACTGTGAATTCGAATTGCATGTGAAAATAAACAAACTCAAAGTGCTGGAACGAAATGCAAACACATTACAACACTGAGGAGATCTATTGCTCTCAGGTTGGGCCCTAACCTGAGAGCTATAGCTCCTTGAGAAAACTCAGAACTAGATCAAAATCTGCCTTCTTTATTCATAATCTGATGTCATGCCAAACTTGGCTTACAAAAAGAACTACACCGAGCTGTGCTCAAAAAATACAATAGTAATGCGAAAGTTTCAACAACCTATCAAAGGCTACGGCCTCCATACTTATGCAAAAACAATCATCCAACAGGTGTCCTTGATTTTAGGAGCTCGGTTGTCCAACTGAAGTTTAAACTGCTGGTCCTGTAGGACAGTCATGATTGTTGTTCCTGTAGAACAGTTATAACTGCTGTTCCTGTAGAACAGCTGGCTGCTTCTAAGCTCGGTGGGGAGATGGATTGGAGCTCGGAGCTATGGTGGGAATCACGAGGAGGGTCCCAAGACTGTGGACATCCTCTCCTAAAAACCAGCAGTGCCACCTCATTGTCTCCTTGTCTCCTTTTCACGTGGTCTTTTCTCCCTTTTAATGCAAAAACCTGAAATCATAATGCATTAGTCACGTAGATAAAGTGTCTACCCTTCTTCCTACAAACAACACGAATAAACTAAGAAATGCATGCATAAGCAGTAAAAAGTGAATGGTTTGAGCAAAGCAAGTAGGCCAAATGAGCCCAAATTATACCAAAAATTAGGGCTCATCATCACCCCCCAGCTAAACTATTTGCTCATCCTTGAGCAACTTAGTCCAAGTCCTCATCTTTCATTGCTTTCACTACTTCTCTTGCATCCCAAGGCTCTGTGGTAGGGTCCTCTCTGTAGATGTGAAACCCTGCTTTTCTGTTTACCTCTTCCCATTGTTGACTGTCATCTTCCTTTGTATTTCCTTCAGTCAATCCTAGCAATAGCGGTGGGCTGAGTTTAAGGCCAATCCAGCTGGCCTGGAGGCTTTGCATGGACTTCTTGTAAAGGTCAACCCTTGCCAAAGCTTCTCGCATCCGGATGGGGGTATGGTACTCTCGGATTTTCAAGCTGTGGGCCATGGTATTCCATCTGCGTGCACAAGCCTGGGCAGCACTTTCTCCCAACAACCTTTCCATGTCTTCAAAGTGAGCTATGGCCTGGGCTTGTTGGTCCATAAACCTCAAGGAAGTTGTGGGATCCGTAGCCAACTGTTGGTGGGTTGAGATGAGTGCCACCGGGTCCTCTAGTTCCGGCCTAATGAACAGTGGTTCGATCACTTCTCGGTTCATGACCGATTTTGCTTCAGCTGCTCTTTGATCTTCATGGTTTAACCATGAGGCGAGGGCCATCAATTGCATATCACCCAAGGCAATGTTGGGATCCCATGAGACTTCATTCGGCAAATCCAAGTTGTGGAGGTAAAACTCTGCCAATTTGGCTTTGTCTTCTGCCGAACTAGTAGTGCATAATTCAGAAAATTGTTGTGGGTTTTCGATGTGTGCAATACCTCTTTGGGCCAAGGTGTTTATTTGGAACTGAAGCCATTGATATTTTAAAAACAATCCATAGGATTTTGCGGGCGTTCTGCACTGAATTGCTTCCATGGCCCAACTGGCCATGCAGGCCAATTGTGCTTCCTTTTGTTGCAGATGTTCCTTTAAGGCTTGCACTTCAATTCTTGTCTGTTGTTCTGCCTCCTGTCGAAGTGTTATTGGCTCTTCAAGACTGGTGGTCAGCTCCTTTTTGCCTTCTTGTTCATTTGTGATTTCCTTGGAGGATGTTCCTGCCTTTGCCTTTAGTTCTTGTAGCTGCAACCGTAAGTTCTGATTTTCTTCCTGTAGAAGTGCCTGCTGGCAACTAGCCACATGTTTAGCCATGGTGAATTCACTCCTGACCTCCTTGAGTTGATCCTGTAGAGGACCTATGTCCGCCACCCCCTTTGATTTGGCGATTTGCATCCATGTGTGGGAACGGACTCTTTCTTTCTCTAGTTCAAAAAATAGAGGTACAGTAAATTTCTGTGGTATGGTTTTGCCCGCCTCTAAGAAGGTGTAATATGAATTCAGATTGGGCGAAGGGCTAGGTTCTGGTATGTGTTCTCTTGCTATCTCTTCAGGCAGTTCTGCCTCACCCTCCCTTGGTGATGAGGGTCCTTCTCCTTCCCTCTTTTCTGTTTCCTGTAGCCGGGCCAGAGTATCCTGTAGAACGTTTTCTGCTTCCTGTAGCTGATTTTTTTCTAACTTTTCCTGCAATGTATTTTTCTTTGGACTCCCCTTCTCGTAGGTGACTGTGACCTTGGAGGGTGACTTTTCTTTGGGAGAAGTAGGTGTATCTTCGATGACGATTGGGCTGCTGGATTGGGCCTGTGGCTTGCCCGTCTTTATCCTAACACTTCTCTGAGCCTTATAGTACAGAGGAGTCTCCCTCTTCCTCTTGTCTTTTGGCTTAGGTGGCGTATTGAGGCCAGCTAATACAGCTGCTGCCTCCCGTGCCAGAATATCCACCTCCTTTTCTTTGGTTTTTACCTTTTTGGGGCTTCCTGTAGAAGCCTGTTTCTGCAATTTCGGGCTTCCTGTAGAAGCCTTTTCCTTCAGCACTTTTGGGCTTCCTGTAGAAGACCCTTTCTTGACCGGTTTTGGGCTCCCTGTAGGAGCCTTTTCCTTTAGCAGCTTTGGGCTTCCTGTAGGAGCCTTTTCTTGAGTCTTTGGGCTTCCTGTAGAAGCCTGTGTCTTTGTTTCCGGACTTCCTGTAGAAGTCTGTTCCTTAGTGATTTTCGGGCTTCCTGTAGAAGCCTGCTTCTGTTTTCCTGTAGGTACAGGTGTCTCCGTCTTTGCTTGCTTACCTGCCTGAATTTTGCTTTTTGCTTTGGTTGCAGGTGCTGTTGAGGTACTTGGGCTGACGTGGACTACCTCTGTTTTGTCCATTCTGCTTTTCATCCGCTTTTCCCTTGCTGACAGGATTGGTGTGCCACCCTTTCCTTTGTCCTTCTTTTCCTCAGCCACTGCTTCCTTGTCTTCACTGCTGGAGGAGCCACTATCTTCGACTAGCATTTTAATATCCCCATCTTTGGTCAAATTGCGGAAGGATTCCCATGAGAGGGGGACCTTATATGAGTGCAATGCATCTTCCACAAGCAGTTTTATTAACCCATTGTGGGCTATCTGATCAAGTATGCCCTCTCTTAGCTTTGTAGCACACTCCATTAGGGACTGTAGGAGATAATAAGGGATGCTCAGTTTTTTCTCTACAGGAAGGTCAATTCGGTGCCTCAACTCAGTGAGTAGCCGAAAGTGATATGCATACACGATGCTGAACCGGCCTTCACAAGTAATATATTTCATGATTTGCAAACTGACTTCATTCCAAGGTGGTGATAGGCTCGTTCTTCTCACCCCGTTTTTATCCTCCGAGAATTCTTCCTCAGGTGGAAAGAATTCTTTCTTTGCTTGCTGGCTCTGCTTTCGTTCTTCCTTGTCCCACGGCAAACCCATAGGGAGTTCTGTAATCTGACTGATGTACTGTGGGGTAATCTTGAGGCTTAGGCCCCTGAAGGTTACTGTAGCTAGTGTCTTAGATTTCGGCCTTAAAGCCTGCAGAAATTCTTCAGCTACTTCATCATCGTAACCCTGCAACTTATCACAAAAAGACATCCATTGAACCCTTGTGAATAGTTCTACCACCTCCTGGTTTTCTCTTAATTTGGTGGAATCTGTGGGTTCCCGCCTGATAAACCCACCCGGCATGATGAACACGGGGGTTTTGACTAAAGGTGACAAATGCAAAGGAGATTCGGTCTATTTTAGGCAGAGCATGCATACAATTCACAAAACACAGTCTAATTATACTGCTATCCTGTAGAAGCGATAGTATAGGCACAGCAATCCGATATTTTTATGACCAGACTGTGAATAATGATCTTGCCACCTTTGAAAGCCAATTGCGGAAGGAGTTTCAGGGTTACCTTTTTCTGCCACCTTTTCTTACGTGAGGAATTCACCTTCCTGTAGAACTGCATTCCTGTAGAGACTGCTTCCTGTAGGACTGCGTTCCTGTAGAAACTGTTCCTGTAGGAGCGGTGTGCAAACTTTGGGGAGGACTGTAGTTGGCCAGCGATCGAGATGTGCTTCACCGGCATTCTGGTAGCCCAAATCTCGGCGTATCAACGTGCAGAGGAAATCAGAAGAGCCACTCAAGTTTTGAAGTGGAGGTTGATGAATACATGCGCATAATCTAGCCGATTAGATTTTGAATCGGCGCAGCTCGTGGCGCGGGGGGTGAGCTGTCCCCGCCGGACCGTTGGGCGACGTCACCCATCATTCGCCTACATATTCACTCGCTACCGCATTCATTCCCATAGATCTGCCACCGCCCTTTTCGGTTAAACTCGTTTCTCGGTTGACGGGATTATCCTCACGTGCGTGCTGCGTATTTTCTTTGTCGTGGCTGCCACCCAAGCATCCGACTATACCATAACTAGCCGACGTGGCCAGTCAACTGGCCATACAGCCGCTCAACCATTCATTTCTACGCCATGCAAACAAATCAAAGTAATACTCATGCGATTTGGTGGAAAGAAGGGTTGAGACACTTACCTGCGCGTGGCTGCACACGATTTTTTGGTTTTTGGACGACGGGGAGCGGATCTACCTGTTGCATGCGGCTTACACAGTCCCGGAGGCTCATGGTTACAGGATGCTGGCGATGGAGTGGATGCTCTGGTTGCCTGCGCCCGTGTTTTGCTTGCAGAGGGCAGTGCTGTGAATGGTATCCACTCATGCAGGTTTGATTGTTACAGGATTCCCGCGGGGTGCCTTGTAACAGGCTCGCCTCCTTGGGTGCATGCTGCACGACGATGGATAGAATCTTCTGATCACGCTCCCAGAGCTTCTGATGCTCAACATGGATGTGGTATGAGCTCTCGGTGCTTGTTTTTCTTTGACAAATGGCTTTACCACGAGAACTCATTGATCTGGTTTGCTGGTGCAGGGATCTTGGTTGCATGGCGACGAGGATGGTGGAGCAAGGTAACAGCAATGTTCAGGGGTGCCAACAGTGGCATGCATGCATCCTACCCATTCCTCAGCCGCTAGATCTCCATTTGAAACAAATTTTTGGCCGTCCCAAACTTCTACAGGAAGTTTCCTGTAGAACACAGAGCTTCCTGTAGAAATCTTGCACTTTCCTGTAGAAAATCCGCGTCTTCCTGTAGAAAAACTGCATTTTCCTGTAGAAAAACTGCATCTTCCTGTAGAAGATTGAAACCATGATAAAATTGCACATACCTTGAAAAAACATTTTGATTCTTGGAGGAGGTGTTGGTGAGGTCCCTTGATAGCATGTTGAGGGCCCTTGGCTCATATTAGAGAGGCTTCTTCTCCTCCATAGAACATCTGCAACCTGCATGCAATTTTCATATTGCGCTTATTATTTTTTTTCCTTTTTTTTTTTTTTTTTTGGAAAGATAACAGGGGCGCCCCAAAGAGGTTTTCACCCTTGCTACCTGCCCTGAGCGCCTCAGAGAGGTTTTCACTCAGGGATCTTTTTCAAACTTTCCTTTTTTTTCTTTGAAAGACAATAGGGGCGCCTCAATGAGGTTTTCACCCCTACCGCCTGCCTTGGGCGCCTCAGAGAAGTTTTCACCCAAGGATCTTTATTATTTTCTCTCGTTTTTTTTTTTTTTTTTTTTTTTAATTCTTCAGGGTATGCCCAAAGTAGAGGCAGAACCCTTCTCTATGACCAATACAGATTTCTCCATAGTTTTGATAAACTCTTGTCTTGAGAGAGGTTTCCTATAGATCTTCAATCGATGCCCATTGACAAGCATGGGAATGGCTTCCTCATCAATGGTTCGAATAAGGACAGATCCATTGTCATGGCACTATTCCACTACATACGGTCCCAGCCATCTAGTTCTCAACTTCCCCTTGAAGTCTTTGAACCTGGAGTCATACAACAAAGCCCAATCTCCCGGCTGAAATTGCTTGTCATGGAGATGTTGGTCATGCCACACCTTCCTCTGAAGTTGAACCACTTCTGAGTGAAGGAGGGCCTGCATGCGGTGCTCGTCCAGGCCATTCAGCTGCAGCAGCCTTTCTTGTTGTGCATGGATGAGATCTAGGTCCAGCTGAGCTGCCATCCTCAAGGTGTTGTATTCAAACTCAATGGACAGCAAAGCTTTCTTCCCATAGACCAGCTCATATGGTGTGAAACCTGTGGTGTTCTTCCAAGTGGTGTTGTAGGCCCATGTGGCCTCAACCAGGCGATCTGCCCAATCTTTTCTGTTGCTGCTCACTTTTTGGTCAAGATCCCTTCTAATGCTCTATTGGTGACTTCCACCTGCCCATTTGCTTGAGGATGATAGGGAGTGGAAGTCCTATGCTTGATCTTGTGATGAGCCAGTAAGTCTTCAACCAAGTTGGATGTGAACTGGCTCCCTTGATCGGTCACCAGCTCTCTTGGGTAGCCAAACTTGTAGAAGATGTTCTCTCTTAAGAACTCGACCACCTTCTCTTCTGTTGCTGCTTTGATTGCTTTAGTCTCTGCCCACTTTGTCAAGTAGTCAGTACACACAATGATGTAGGATTTTTGCCTCGAAGAGGGATTGATTGGACCCACAAAGTCCATGCCCCACTTCTCAAATGGCTCAAGAGTCACTTGAGGTTGGAGAGGCATCTCATCCCTTTGGGTTGGTTTCCCCATTCTTTGGCATTGGTCACACTGACTGACATATCTTCTGACATCTTGATGAAGTGTGGGCCAATAGTAGCCTGCCTGCAGGATCTTGAAGGCAGTTCTCTTTGCTGCAAAATGCCCTCCACAAGGCCCATCATGACAAGTGAGGAGGATATCAAAGACTTCCTCCTCCCTTACACAACGCCTTAAGATCTGATCGGGGCCAAGCTTGAACAGATTGCCCCCGATCCAAGTGAATGAGGCACTTTTTCTGATGATTCTGCTCTTCTCTTTTGAAGATAGGTGTGGAGGGAACTGTGCTGAAACAAGATAGTTTGCTATATCAGCAAACCATGGAGAGAGTACTGAAATAGCAAACAGATGTTCATCAGGCATCTGATCATCCACTGTTCCATCCTCATCTGCAGACAAATCCAATCTAGATAAAAAGTCAGCAACAACATTTTCTCTACCTGGTTTATCAACAATGGTTAGATCAAACTGCTGCAATAAAAGTAACCATCTAATGATACGAGCATTCACATCTGGTTTATTCATTAAATATCTAATAGCAGCATGGTCAGTATGTACAAAGGTCTGGTAACCAGTAATATAATGTCGGAACTTGTTCAATGCATGGACCACAG
This sequence comes from Pinus tabuliformis, assembly GCA_031772625.1. Taxonomy (NCBI): domain Eukaryota; kingdom Viridiplantae; phylum Streptophyta; class Pinopsida; order Pinales; family Pinaceae; genus Pinus; species Pinus tabuliformis. The sequence continues at coordinate 263,677,987 of CM062819.1, read as the reverse complement.
CCAAGAATTCCTTCTCGGTTACAGTGTAATTCAGCTCAGCTTTGGACAAGTTTTTGCTAACAAAGTAAATGGCATATGGAAGTTTCTGCTCAACTTGTCCTAAAGCTGCACCTATGGCTTTGTTCGAGGCATCAGTGTGGATGTGGAAAGGTAGGGCCTAGTTTGGACCTCTCAGGATTGGGGCTGACACCAACTTGTCCTTCAATTCATTTAAAGCCCTCTGACAATCGTCAGTCCATTTAAAATCCACATCTTTTTCCAATAGGCCAAACAATGGTGAGGCTAACTTGTTGAAGTCCTTAATGAATCTCCTGTAGTATCCAGCTAATCCCAAGAAACTCCGGACATCCCTTACCTTTTGAGGAGGTGGAACCCTCTTGATGAGAGCAATTTTGTTAGGATCCACCTGCAATCCTTGGGAAGAAATGGTATGGCCTAGCACGGTCCCCTCAGTCATTAGGAATTCACATTTTTCAGGACTAAGGGACAAGTTCATCTCGGTGCATTTGGTTAGGACTTTCCCCAGGTTGGACAATGCTTCCTGGAAGTTGGCCCCATATGGAGTAAAGTCATCCATGTGTATTTCCACTGCATCATGGACCAGCTCCGAGAAGATGCTCAAGACAGCTCTCTGAAAGGTAGCAGGAGCATTGCATAGCCCAAAGGGAAGGACTTGATAGGCAAAGGTACCCCAAGGACAAGTGAAGGTGGTCTTATCTTGGTCTTCCGGGCTGATTTGGATTTGATTGTATCCGCTAAACCCATCTAGGAAAGAGAAGAACTTCTTTCCTGCCAGTCCATCCAACACTTGATCTATGAAAGGTAGAGGGAAATGGTCCTTCTTGGTAGCTTTGTTCAGTTCTCGGTAGTCCACACAAATTCTCCATTTCCCATTTTTCTTGGGAACCAACACTAGAGGGGACACCCATTCACTATCTGAGATGGGGTAGATGAATCCGGCATCCAACAGTTTTTGCAATTCTTCCTTGACAATGTCCTTAAGGGCAGGATTCATTCTCCTCTGCGGTTGCCTAACTGGTTTACAGTCCTCTTTGATATATATGTGATGAGTACAGACCGAAGGATGGACTCCTTTCATCTCCTTATAGCTCCAAGCAAAAACATCTAGGTGGCTGGCCAACAGGCTACACAGCTCCTTTTCCTGAGAAGGAGATAGGGAGGAGCTGATCTTCAATGCTTTCTCAGGGCCGAACTCCACATTCTTGACTCTGGGAGTAACAGGGTTGGTTGTACAGAGATCCACTAAGGTGCTAGCTTGGGCATCCTCCACCAATTCCTCTAAGGGTAGTGCACTGGAAGGTGGATTCTGGATCAAGGTCTCGATCAAATCATCCTCGGTTGGGGGGTTTCTTCTAGTGGTATCTAGGGTACACAGAGGTGCTGAATACACCTCGTCTTCTTCTCCTTCCTCCAACTAGAGTGGTAAGTCATGCTCTAAAGAGGGTTGGGCAGGAGGGTATAGGACTAGCTGCTTGGACATGGGACCATTTTTGATGGTCATGTTTCCTGCCCGACAACTTATGTAAGCATCTGCAGTAGCTAACCAAGGCCTTCCCAAAATGAGAGGATATCCAGTAAGCTTGGCCTTTGGTTGCAGAACCAGGAAGTCTGCAGGGTATTCCCAAGAATCAATGGAGACCATGACATCCTCCACAATCCCTTCGGGAGTCACGGTGGAGCGATCTGCTAATTACAGTATTGTCGAGGTCTTCCTCAAGGAACCCTGAAGATTGAGTTTAAGAATGGTATCCCTGGTCATCACATTGATGGCCGCCCCCAGATCAATCAAGGTGTGGGGGATAATGGTGCCATTGATGTGAACATCTACTACAGGACTTCCAGGATCTAGGTACTTTGGGCAGATGACTTGTCCTAGCATAAGGTCAGACAGTTGTCCTATGACATTGATAGTTGAGGCATCTTTCTTCCGTCTGCCTGGGTGTTTGAGACACTTCTCCTTAACCAGCTTGTTATATATTGGCACATCCTTGATGGCTTGGAGGAGTGGGATTTTTACACACAACTGCTTGAGCTCACCCAAAAGCTCATCTTCTTCTGGGTTAGGTTGTGTGGTGGCTATTAGTCTCTCAGGAAAGGGTGGAATAGGCTTTGGTTTACTCTCCTGATGGTCGTCCTCATCCTTTGGGGGAGGAGGCTGGCGATCTGGAAGAGTCTTTCCAGATCTAAGATTGATCTCCTGGATCTCCACAGCATAGGTAGGGCATGAGGTTTCCCCAGTGTATACCTGTTGGGCCTGTCTATTGTTGGGGTTCGGGTTCGGTTGAGCAGGCATTTGAGGTTGCCTTGGAGGAGCAGGAGGTAATGGTTGAGTTTGCACTGGTGGTGGAGGCAAAATGGCAGGAGGAGTGTTGTATTGGGGCCTCCACCCCGACTGAGGTGCATTCCACTGAGGTTGTGGCTGGGTATGTGAGTGATATGGATGAGAAGTAGGTTGAGTGGGGTACTAAGGTGGATAAGACCATGGAGGAGGCATGGACCATGAAGGATGAGCAGGGGGACCTCAGGAAGGCATAGGAGTTGACTGGTTGGGGTTGTAATAAGCTTGAGATGCCCCTTGCATCTCATCATCTTTCATTCATTTCATTTCTTTCTTTCAGAATTGTCCTGATGATGGACCCCCGTTGGGGTTTGAAACGTCGACAGACTGAACTGGAAACTATGGATAATCCGGAACATGAAGCTACAAAAAACTTCCACAGAGGCTTGAAAACCAACACAAGGTCTAGATCCTTGTGGCCTCCTTTGGTTGAGGTAATAGAGAGGCTCTGTGGGAGCTTCGGTCCCTTGGTACATGGCTTTAAACCCAGGTAATGTTGGACACTGATTTGTGGGATGGTCCTCCTCACAAACGAAACACACTTCAACCGAATGCAATGGACATTCGTTCTTAGGGTGCCTCCTTGTGCACCTAGGACAGAAGACAGCCAAGGCTCTCTCAGCCTCTTCTTTCTTTTGCTGAATCCTGAATGTATCAAGCTGCATGGCAATGGTTTGTCTCACCTCACTCTTAAGATCTTCTAATTGGTTTGCAAGCTCATGTTTGGAGAAAGGGACACTAGTGGAGAGGTGGTTTCCTCTACCTCGTTTCCGAGCTGCCCTGGAGTGGTTTCTAAATACAGTCTTGATGTCCTCATAAGGCAGTTGGTAAATGTCCCCCCCAGCTAACATGTGAAGGGTATCTAAGAGATCTTCAGGGACTCCTCGGAGTAGGACCAACTTGAGGGATTCAGGGTCAAGTGTGCACCTGGCCCGCTTATAGCTTAGTTGGAACCTCTCCTCATAATCCTCTAAGGACTCATCATTTCCCATGGACATCCGAAAGATTTCCCCCTTTGTTTCCTTGGACCTACAGTAATCCCGGTACTTGGTGTTGAAAGCTTGCTGCATCTGAGCCCAAGTAGTGATACTATTCCCAGGTAAACCCATGAACCAGCGTAGTGCTGCATCCTTGAGAGTGGAAGGGAAAAGTTTCAACTTTTGCTCATCTTCAGTATAGTCATAGGTTCTACAAAGGACAGCAAACTCAAACAGGAAGGTATCTGGATCTTCAGTGGTCAACCCATGGAAGTGAGGTAAGGCGGAGGGGCTAATTTTTTTCATTTTCATCTCTCCATTGGTCTCTCGGATGGGGAAGGCACCTTCTATTCTCTCATCTTCTCTTCTATTGTCAGCCATAGCTTCAGATGGATTGGTCTCTAACTCTTCTTCTACTATAGGGTCTTTGGATATCTCAGGTTGCTCACCTATAGGTTCCTCTGGGTCACTGTCACCAAAGAAGAGAGAAGGGTGACTCAGTGATGTGGTGGGGGTGTTTGGTAGGAATTTGCCTGATCTATCTCAGTTCCTACGAGGCATGAAATGGAAAAGACTTTCTTTTTTCTCTTTGATTGCTTTTGCTTTGCTTTTCTTTTGGTACCTGCAAAACTGAGACAGATTGATCTACACTATCTATGAAAGATGCAAAATTAACTGAAAGCAGGAAAGAACTAATCTACTTTGCTCAAATGAAATTGCAGAAAGGAAATGCTAGTCTATGAAAGCAGGAAATGCTAGGCTATGAAAGCAGGAAATGTCTATGCTACTTTTGCAGAATGGAAATGAAGTAAACTACTAGCAGAAGGCAAGAGTAAGAAAGTAGAAGAAAAGCAACAATTACTAATACTCTGACGCTTCCCCGGCAACGGCGCCAAAAAGATGGTGAGCTCCAGTATTGTAGCAATAATGCTACAACTCCTGGGGCTTCCTGTCTCTTAATTTTATCAACCCGGTAGTTCGTACAAACTTGGAAGCGACGGTGCTGTATGCACAAGTACTAGCTCTTGTCGCAGCTGTCACTTGGTCAGCTGGCACAAGTCCGCTAGGGCTCAAGCCAACTTCTATAGGCTCACAGAAGAAGCTTTATCAATGATGGACGAAAGCTAGCTCAAAGAAGACTAATCTACTTGGCAAAAATGAACTGAAAGCACATCAAAACATGGAAACCTTAGGAAACCCTAATTTAACTAGTCTAACCTCTATGATGCAAAGAATGTGAAGGAAACTTCTACCAATGATGCCATTACTTCTAATAAGTGAAAATGCATGAATCTAATCTACTTGCAGCTTAAAAGACATATTTTTGTATTTTTTCTTTAAGTGGATGGAGTGATTGTGATTTTGTGCTTATTAGGGTTTGGTTGTGCAGATGTGATGCGGAAGGAAGGAAAGCTTGGGAAAGGTTGGGGAGGCTAGGAGAGGTCCCCAGAGATCCTTAGCATCAGTCCACAGAGGTTCCTCACATTCAGAGGCTCAGCAACTGAGTGAGTGGCCTCCTACAGGATGTCTGCAGGGGTTTCTACAGGAAGTCTACAAATTGCTACAGGATGACCTACCGTGGGTGTTTGAAGTGATGGTGGAGTGATGGAATGGTAGGGGGAGATGTGTAAGGTAGGAATAAGGCTGGTGATGGCTCAGGAGTGGAGAAGTAGGATGGAGAACGAGTGTATGAAGTGGGTTGATGGATGGAAGGTTATAACAACGAAATGTCTAAAGAATGAAGTTACGTGAGGAGTGGAGGAGTTTGGGAGATAACAGAGCGGAGCAGAGGTCAAGGATGTGGTTGTATGCGTGATCAAGACGAAGAAGGAGGTAATAGAATGATGAAAAGCAGTGTAAATGAAACAAATGGCTTATGACTGTCACCAAGATGAAAATTCATTAACCTAAGCTACCTGAACTCAATGAATCAGCAAGATAAAGCGTGAGCATCACCCGATGCAATGAGTGCTAAGTGAACTATTCAAAAATCATGAGAAATTAGTCAGTTACGACTACCTCTCATGGAAATGGTCATACGTTTGAATGACTTACTTAACGCAGTTGAATCCCAAAAATGATATCTAATATAATGCACTGCGTAAATCCCCCACACTTAAATTCAAAAAGAGTCAAGGGATCTCTACTTGAATGGTTCATGAGGCACAATACTTGCTAAGGTTTTTCAAATGGGGTAGCAAGCTAAGTGGGCTTGATTGTGGGGAAAAACTCCACAGTTAAGTGCGTTTGAGCCAGAGGAGTTCTGGGATGGGTGACCTCCTGGGAAGTCCTGGTTACCGGGTGCAAGCCCCGGAAGTGATGATTGATGCTATGTGATTCGTTCTCCACATTTCACTAGTTTCAATCCCACTTCTTCACCCCTGTGAGCATCACCCGATGCAATGAGTGCTAAGTGAACTATTCAAAAATCATGAGAAATTAGTCAGTTACGACTACCTCTCATGGAAATGGTCATACGTCTGAATGACTTACTTAACGCAGTTGAATCCCAAAAATGATATCTAATATAATGCACTGCGTAAATCCCCCACACTTAAATTCAAAAAGAGTCAAGGGATCTCTACTTGAATGGTTCATGAGGCACAATACTTGCTAAGGTTTTGCAAATGGGGCAGCAAGCTAAGTGGGCTTGATTGTGGGGAAAAACTCCACAGTTAAGCGCGCTTGAGCCAGAGGAGTTCTGGGATGGGTGACCTCCTGGGAAGTCCTAGTTACCGGGTGCAAGCCCCGGAAGTGATGATTGATGCTATGTGATTCGTTCTCCACATTTCACTAGTTTCAATCCCACTTCTTCACCCCTGTGAGCATCACCCGATGTAATGAGTGCTAAGTGAACTATTCAAAAATCATGGGAAATTAGTCAGTTACGACTACCTCTCATGGAAATGGTCATACGTTTGAATGACTTACTTAACGCAGTTGAATCCCAAAAATGATATCTAAGATAAAGCGTGTAGAGGAATGTGCATGAAGCGGTGATGAAGGTGTATGGTGCAAGAGTGAAGTGCATGGAAAGATCTATCATAAACGAGACTATGTTGCAGCATGTATAAAGTGAAGAACTGCGTATTTTTGTGGCTGGTATAGGCTACACTCCAATCTCCAAACGGAGATGGAAGTGGAGACTTTCTCAACCTTTTTTTGCTGGAGCTCCAAGAGATTATATCTATCCTCCTATCAAACTGAAGCAACTGAAAGCAAATCACCATAAACTAGTCCTATCTATGCTCATGAAAACGACTAAATTACCAAACTGTGAATTCGAATTGCATGTGAAAATAAACAAACTCAAAGTGCTGGAACGAAATGCAAACACATTACAACACTGAGGAGATCTATTGCTCTCAGGTTGGGCCCTAACCTGAGAGCTATAGCTCCTTGAGAAAACTCAGAACTAGATCAAAATCTGCCTTCTTTATTCATAATCTGATGTCATGCCAAACTTGGCTTACAAAAAGAACTACACCGAGCTGTGCTCAAAAATTACAATAGTAATGCGAAAGTTTCAAAAACCTATCAAAGGCTACGGCCTCCATACTTATGCAAAAACGATCATCCAACAGGTGTCCTTGATTTTAGGAGCTCGGCTGTCCAACTGAAGTTTAAACTGCTGGTCCTGTAGGACAGTTATGATTGTTGTTCCTATAGAACAGTTATAACTGCTGTTCCTGTAGAACAGATGGCTACTTCTAAGCTCGGTGGGGAGATGGATTGGAGCTCGGAGCTATGGTGGGAATCACGAGGAGGGTCCCAAGACTGTGGACATCCTCTCCTAAAAACCAGCAGTGCCACCTCATTGTCTCCTTGTCTCCTTTTCACGTGGTCTTTTCTCCCTTTTAATGCAAAAACCTGAAATCATAATGCATTAGTCACGTAGATAAAGTGTCTACCCTTCTTCCTACAAACAACACGAATAAACTAAGAAATGCATGCATAAGCAGTAAAAAGTGAATGGTTTGAGCAAAGCAAGTAGGCCAAATGAGCCCAAATTATACCAAAAATTGGGGCTCATCACCTGCAACAGTTCCACTTGAATATCAAGTATAATAGGGGCAGCACCAATAATGTTGCAGATTGCCTCAGTCGACCACCAATCATGGCGTTAACCACTGTGCTCAACTCTTGTGGGCACGAGACTTCTGATTGGCCACTTCTCTACAAAAGCGAACCAGAATTCGGCCACACATACCAGACACTCTTGGAGTGTCGGCATGTTGCAGATTTTCACCTCCAGGATGCCCTATTATGCCACCTCGGTCACCTTTGTGTTCCTTCAAGCGAGCATGCCAAGATGATTTGGGAAGCACACTACAGTCGGGTTCCTGGGCATTTCGGGGTCGAGAAAACGGTGGCAGTACTGCAAAATTATTTCTATTGGCCGAATCTTCGACAGGATGTTGGGAAGTACATCAGATCATGTATTGCCTATGCCATTGCCAAACCGACCATTAAGAAGCACAGCCTCTATACCCCGTTGCCTACACCTAGTCGACCTTGCGAATCCATCTCCATGGATTACATGTCAGGCCTTCCTTCCACTAAGCATGGAAATGACTGTGTTTTTGTGGTCGTCGATAGGTTCTCGAAGATAGCCATTATGGTGGCCTGCAAGAAGAATATCACAGCAAAAGCCACTGCTAAACTCTTATATGAACGAGTGTGTCTGCACTTTTGGATCCCACAGTCTATCATCTCAGATCGGGACAGTCGGTTTCTCAGCACATTTTGGTCCAGTCTCTGGTCAATGCTGGACACCAAACTCACGAAGTCCACAGCCTTCCATCCTCAAACTGATGGCCAGATAGAGGTTGTCAATAAGATGATTGTGCACATTCTGTGCATGTATAACTCAGAGCATCCATGCACATGGGATGAGAGCCTCCCCTATGTTCAACACAGCTACAACCGAGCTCTTCATAGCTCCACTGGCCATAGCCCTTTTCAGGTGGGTTTTGGATTCCAGCCACTATGCCCCATTGATGTGGCCATGCCACTTGCAGATACTCACATAAATTCAGCTCATGTCCAGTCCGAAACAGATAAGGCCACCAGCTTCATTGAGCGCATCCAACATATTCGCTAGCAGGTCCATGACATTCTTGAGAAATCAAATGCCAAGTACAAGCAGCGACATGGTGCCACACAAGTTTCAGGTGGGCGACAAAGTCTGGTTGCATTTGCAAAAGGAACGCCTTACTGGAGCCTATCAGAAATTGAGACCACTCTGATATGGTCCTTACACCATTACTAAGGCTATGGGAGACAATGCATTTGAGCTCAGCATTCCCCCATTCCTTGGTCTGCACCCAGTGTTCATTGTGGACCGCCTTCGACCATACTTTCCACCATTGCTAGACACATCCGACATTGCAGAACAGCTCAAACCCACAGAATTAAATCCAGATTGCATGGAACAAGCTGCAACTTATCGGATCATGGACACACAGATCAAGAACACTCGCCAACAGAATATCCAACTGTATCGAGTTGTCAAAGCAGGCCAACTCCTTCAGCAGGGCAAGTGGCTCACCAGGGAACAAGTTCAGCAAAAGTTTCATCATCTCATGGAGGAGCTCAAAGCAATGGGGACCATTGCTTCCTAAGGGGGGAGGAATGATCCAGGTGGATATTGGTGGCCACCTGCCAAGCCCACCTGGACCCCCACCATTGTCTTTCTCAGCATTTTCAGTTTCCTTATTTGTAGCACAACTTACTATTTTTAGCAGTTTTTCGGGTCTTAAACTTCCGGAGCCGTTTTGAGGCCCTAAACGACGTTTTTTAGGGAATCCAGGGGCAACATGGGTCCATAGCATGTTCCAAAAATGGTAGTTCTTGGATAGATCTTTCTAACGAGCTATTGTATGCGTCAAACGGAGATCATATGCCAAAGTTACGACCCCGAGAAGTTGATGTACCAATTTACCCCAAACGAGGCCCACAATTTGGCGTTTCATCTCCTAGGGTTAGGTTTTGGAATGTTAAGGGTTTTCCATTGTTTCTCAACAATAAATAGGCCTTCGAGCCTCATTGTAAGACAGTTCAGAGGCATGTAGCCCTCACATCTCTTCTCAGAGATAAGCTACCATCGCCCTAGATGGTTTATTTCCATTTCTAGTTGTAAGCATATTTCAGTATTTTCCATTAATGAAATGAAGTATTATTTCCGCTACATCTTTATGTATATGGTTATCTCTGCAATTTGTTGCGTTCCTGTTTAAATCCGGATCAGTGGTATCAGAGCGGTCTGCTTTTTCTCTGTTTTTCTTTGCATGTCCCCAACAAGGTCGGGATATAAGGAGTTAGGGCTTGAACTGGTTGAACCTTTGCAAGACCAGCCTCGCAAATCCCGACGGCCTCCCATGGCGGATGAGAAGAAAGACGAGGGGGCAGGAGATCCCATGAAAATCTTGCTGGAAGAAGCCCTTGAGCGACAACAGAACGCGATGATGGACAGCTTTGCCCAGATCCTTCAACGGCTATCCAGAAGCGACACATCGGCTTCCAGCAGCTACTCTAGAAACGCAACACCCTTTAAGATACAAGTTAATTTTGAAATCCCCATATTCGAGGGTCAGATAGACGCAGATGACGTAGATAAATGGTTAAATCTGCTAGAGGGATATTTTTCTGTTCATGAATTTTCGAGTCGGGAAAAGATTGTTTTTGCTCTTCTCAAAGCAGCCCCCCACGTCAAGGACTGGTGGGAAACCTACTGCGAGCAGAAGGATGAAAGTACTGGCTCACTATTTTCAGCCGCACCCACCTGGGATTCGTTCTGAGATGCCATCAAGGAGCAGTACTACCCTGTTGGAAGCTATGAGGATGAATACATAAAGTGGACCACGCTGCGGCAGGGAAGGGACCAAGACATGTCGGAGTTCACCAATCTTTTCCATACCCTTCGCACAAAGTTGGGTATCAAGGATTCGGAGCAACATTTGATACTCAAATACTGTGGCTGCCTGCACAAGTACATCCAGGAAGTAATACAATTCCTAAACATCCCCTCGCTCAGCGCAGCATACCGATATGCCATCAAGGTCGAGCATAAGTTTAAACAAAAGAAGTGATATTTGGATCTGCGAATCCAAAGCAGGGGAAAGGTGCCCCTAAACCACAGAACAAAGGACAAAGCCAAGGCGGGACAGCCCAAGACAACCAGCCGAAGCTGCAAGCAAAGAACAACGCCGTGAAGCCGAGAAAGGATGTAGAAATTTTGAATAATTTAACACATATTCACATAGATTATCCCGATCATACAATTATAAGCGAAACATGTATAATACATAATCTCCTCTACGTTGATCATCAATTTACAGAAGCAGAAACATTCACAGGCACACATAGAAGCATCAATCAAACTCATAAACACAGTATGTATCCCGGGGAAAGCATCTCGCTAAAAACCCCACACTATCTGTATATTATATTGATTGAGTCATGTAACATTACACAGCATAATACTTCTCACAAGTATCTCCACCTCTGTTACACACAATACAGCTCAGATCTGATCTCCAAATCTCTTCCACTGCTTGCCTGCCTCCACTGCTCAATACCTGCTCAAGAACTGATGAGAATAGTTTCCCAAACTCGTTTTTCACCTGCAAAATAGTCACTCACTCTTTTTGGACGTGAGAAAAGGCTAAAATGTGGGCCAAATACGTGAGCAAACTCATTGGCATACTCAATCCCTTGATTGTGCAAGATCTGATGCACAACTATAGTCACAACTGATAGCAATCTGATTCTCTACCACTTGTCCCTGTTGAACTAAACATGCACTGACATGCATCTGAGTTAACTGATGTATTCTTTAGTTGTATTATGAGTTAATAATTAGTTTAACAACTCATCATTAGTCTATCTGCAGTTAGACTAACTACAACTATTTTAACTAAGTCAAACTGAACACAACTCCATCAACTGTACCTCCAGTCCACTAAACTCAACTCACTTGAGTTCTAACTGAAGTCATGCATGCAACAACTCAACTGACTCATAAGAAAAGCGTATTTCCTTCTGACAGCTGCATGTGCCACCTCTGTAGCTCAAACTGAAGTGCTCCAAGAGAATAAGATCAAGTTTATAGTCCAAATATTATTGTGAGATAATAATATTTGACTTTTCTATTTTTGACAGCCAGTCTAAAAATAGACTTTGATCACTCACACTGTGATCACTCACACTTTCATCAAAAATAGAAGTCCATCTATTTTTCCCAACTTGATCAATCATCCATAAACATAGACATGATCCATATGTCTAAAAATAGACATAGTCTAAAAATAGACTTGCGCCAAAAATAGCCTGCGGGCCCACTTAGTGAAGGCGACTCTTTTCACTAAGCTCCATCATCTTGTTGCAATCTCAACAAGAATTTCTTGTTGCACACTTTTCAACACTCCCTCTCAACAAGAAAGGCTTCCTCTCAAACCCGATCCTGTAACTCTGGAATGTTCTCCATACAACACATTTGGCCGGTCCACTTGCTCTGTCATCAAAGTCTCTGACTGCTATTGCCCCTGTCGACTGAAACTCTGCATCTCTGTGCTCTTCAGTATCTGACTGCTCTAGCCTCTGTCACTTTGATCTCTGACTGCATCCGTGCTGCTGCTGGTTCTATCTCCCAGCATTGCATCCGCACTGCACCTCCCAACTGACCTCCTTGTTGGGATAGAAACACCCTCTGATGCTGAAGCTCTACCTGCTGCTAACAAGTGCTCCCTCTCTGACATCTGCGCTACTGCAACATCTCCATGCATCTCGCACCATTGGACACCTCTTTGTGCCACCTAGCACTGTGCAAAACACTTGTGCTTCTCGCATTGCTACAGCCTGCTAGCTATGCGCTGTCCTGGGATTCCCTGCACTGTCGATCTCTCTGCCGCTCCATCTGCATTTGTCTCTACCCAATCAGTCAGTTCCTGCTACTACACATCTGGGCTCCCATAGCAAGGTCTCATCCAAGAGGTTGGGTACCTCAAGAATCCTGCCCCTCCTCCTTGGGACGATCAATCCACATCACCCCACCTCCTACCTGGAGGTATGGCTGCATGCGATCCCTCAGCCCACTTGGCTTAAAGTTTCCCCCTACTGGAGGTATCTGGATGAGTATATGTCTCTACTCGATCTCCTCTCAGCTTCCCCTGTTGTGGCTCCTCCACAATCTCCTGAAGTTGCTGCACCAATCGTGGCTCCTCCACAATCGTCTGAGACTTCTTCTGGCTCTGCATGTTGAGAGGTAATATACCCTCCCTCTCAACCACCAAGTCTCCATCAATTGCCTTGCTGCTCAAGGCTTTGCATGCATCTTGAACCTCAAGAGCATACAAGTTCTTGACCCGTGAACCCTCCTCATGACAACGAAAGCATCTCACCTTCGACTTGTCAACCTTCTTCCCATCATTGGAAGAACTGGATTCGGAAAGAGAAACCTTCCCCTTCCCCTTCTTCGCCTTACTCGCTAAGGCACAGTTCTCCTCATCCTGCATGGATGAAGAACCATCTCTGGTGCTCTGTCTAATCTCCTCCTGCATCAAATCCGACCATAGTCGTTCCCAATTTGGCAGTTTCTCCCTTCCATTCACCGAGTCTTGGTAGTTATGCCAACTCTTAGGAAGGTCAAGGAGTGCTAGACTCACCATCCTCATCCGACAGTCATCCCCACACTTCCCAGCTCATCCCGGAATTGGGTGAACTTCGTGAGATACTGGGGCATACTGTCTCCATTCTCACACTAAATGTTTTTGAGTTTCGCTCTTGCTTTGGAATTAAATTCGAATTCCACCAGCACAAAAACTCAACCGCTTCCGATCTAGAATTCGTGAGAACACAATATTTCTTGTACAGAGATCGACTGTATGGGCATTCACCGGATATTTCACCTTCCAAAAGAAGGATGAATCCATAGGCTACCTGGCCCGATTACAGACTCTGCCTAAAGAAATAAAATGTAAACACTTCCTGAATAATAGATCTGATGATCAATCCTCGCTTGATGTCCTCTAAAAATCTCTTATACAAATCAAGCAGCTCCGATACCATGTAGAAATTTTGAATAATTTAACACATATTCACAGAGATTATCCTGATCATACAATTATAAGCGGAACATGTATAATACATAATCTCCTCTATGTTGATCATCAATTTACAGAAGCAGAAACATTCACAGGCACACATAGAAGCATCAATCAAACTCATAAACACAGTATGTATCCCGGGGAAAGCATCTCGCTAAAAACCCCACACAATCTGTATATTATATTGATTGAGTCATGTAACATTACACAGCATAATACTTCTCACAAGTATCTCCACCTCTGTTACACACAATATAGCTCAGATCTCATCTCCAAATCTCTTCCACTGCTTGCCCGCCTCCACTGCTCAATACCTGCTCAAGAACTGATGAGAATAGCTTCCCAAACTCGTTTTTCACCTGCAAAATAGTCACTCACTCTTTGTGGATGTGATCAAAGGCTAAAATGTGGGCCAAATACGTGATCAAACTCATTGGCATACTCAATCCCTTGATTGTGCAAGATCTGATGCACAACTATAGTCACAACTGATAGCAATCTGATTCTCTACCACTTGTCCCTGTTGAACTGAACATGCACTGACATGCAACTGAGTTAACTGATGTATTCTTTAGTTGTATTACGAGTTAATAATTAGTTTAACAACTCATCATTAGTCTATCTGCAGTTATACTAACTACAACTAGTTTAACTAAGTCAAACTGAACACAACTCCATCAACTGTACCTCCAGTCCACTAAACTCAACTCACTTGAGTTCTAACTGAAGTCATGCATGCAACAACTCAACTGACTCATAAGAAAAGCGTATTTCTTCTGACAGCTGCATGTGCCACCTCTGTAGCTCAAACTGAAGTGCTCCAAGAGAATAAGATCAAGTTTATAGTCCAAATATTATTGTGAGATAATAATATTTGACTTTTCTATTTTTGACAGCCAGTCTAAAAATAGACTTTGATCACTCACACTGTGATCACTCACACTTTCATCAAAAATAGAAGTCCATCTATTTTTCCCAACTTGATCAATCATCCATAAATATAGACATGATCCATATGTCTAAAAATAGACTTGCGCCAAAAATAGTCTGCGGGCCCACTTAGTGAAGGCGACTCTTTTCACTAAGCTCCATCATCTTGTTGCAATCTCAACAAGAATTCTTGTTGCACACTTTTCAACAAAGGACACTGGAAAATGGTGCGAGTTCCATAAGAGCTCCACTCACAACACAAGTAAGTGTCGGGCCAAGCAGTCACTGGTGGCTGAGCTAAAGGTTTCAGAATCAGATGCATGTTTCGACTCTGAGAAAGAACCCAATAAGGGGTATGAAAAATGGAAGCAGATCATTGATGCAGATCCCAATGCCACTGTTGCTACCGCAAAGATCCAGAAAATTGAACCCGAAGATCCAGAGGAGGAGGAGCGTCTCTTCCACTCCCAGATGTGGGTAAAGGGCTCCCCGATACAGTTCATTGTTGATAGCGTGAGTCAAAAGAACCTCATTTTTGCAGAGGTCGTGAAGCGGTTGGGCTTACCGACCATAGCACATCCACAACCATACACCATTGGGTGGCTTCACCAAGGACGAGATCTTCGCGTGAGCCAGCAGTGTCGCCTTCCATACAACATCAACCCCTTCACGGATGAGGTATTGTGTGACATTGCTCCCCTTGAAGTTTGTGATGTATTACTAGGACAACCATACTTGTGGAAGCGACATGCTGTGTATGAATCAAGGCCCCGTGCTATTATTATTACATTGGGAAATAAGTTGTTTAGGATACCAGAGGTAGCACCACCTACCGCCATCTCTTTGATTACTGCAAAACAATGCAGTAAGATCATTTCCAAAACCAGGAAATTTGTTTTCCTGATGATACGCCCTCAAGGAAAGAAGAAGACAGTGGTCGCGACCTCCAGACGGGGTCCCTCTGCACGACAACTACAGATGGACAAGATTGTGGAGGAGTGTGAGGACGTCTTCACCTCCCCGGCAGGGGTTCCTCTGCACTGTCAAGTCAAGCACTCCATCGATCTGACCCCAGGTGCGCCGCTACCCAATGGACCAATTTATCGGCGCTCCGTTCTGGAGAACAATGAAATCAAGAGGCAGATTCAGGACCTCCTACAGAAAGGTCACATCCGTCCGAGTTCATCGCCCTGTGGGAGCCCGATCGTGTTGGTACAGAAGAAGGATGGGACGTGGAGACTCTGTATTGACTATCGGGCGCTAAACAAGATCACTGTCCGTAATAGGTACCCGATCCCGCGGATTGATGACCTCCTAGACCAACTAAAGGGGGTGAAATATTTCAGCAAGATCGATCTGAAGTCAGGATATCACCAGGTACCAATCGAACCCTCTGATGTGTGGAAGACTACCTTCAAATCCAAGGAGGGCCTCTTCGAATGGTTGGTTATGCCTTTCGGATTGACGAATGCTCCTGCAACATTTATGAGGCTAATGGATGAAATCTTGTGGCCATTCACCAACTCCTTTGTAGTAGTATACTTGGATGACATTCTGATCTTCAGCCAGAGTTCGCAAGATCACCTCCACCACATCCAACAGGTTCTCCAAACACTGCGGCAACACAAGCTATGTCCCAATTTGGAGAAATGCACTTTTGGCATGACCCAGGTTCAGTATCTGGGATACATCATTGATGAACAGGGGGTGCATGTCGATCCAGACAGGATCCAAGTCATTCGGGATTGGCCCTCTCCAACCACTCTAACAGAGCTCCGCAGCTTTCTAGGTCTTTCCAACTTCTACCGCAGGTTTGTGTTGGGGTTTTCTCATATTTCTTGGCCCTTGAGTCAAGTCACCAAGGGAGGGGCGAAAGCAAAATTCTTTTGGTCTGAATCTCAACAGAAGGAATTCATGGAGTTGAAGGATCGCCTCTGCACGGCACCAGTGCTTGCGTTACCAGATTTACAACAACCATTTGAGGTCGAGACAGATGCCTCTGACTATGCTGTTGGGGCAGTCCTTACTCAACATGGACATCCAGTGGCATATCACAGTGAAACACTTTCAGAAACAGTCCGGAAGTACCCCACTTATGATAAAGAGATGTATTCCATTGTACAGGCCTGCCGACAATGGAAGCATTACATTTTGAAGAAGGAAACGGTCATCCACACAGACCACCGACCCTGCAGTTCATATAGACCCAAGGGAAATTGCAGAATGATCGCCATCAGAAGTGGTCTACATACCTGCAACATTTCCACTTGAATATCAAGTATAAGAAGGGCAGCACCAATAATGTTGCAGATTGCCTAAGTCGACCACCAATCATGGCGTTAACCACCATGCTCAACTCTTGTGGGCACGAGACTTCTGATTGGCCACTTCTCTACAAAAGCGACCCAGAATTCGGCCACACATACCAGACACTCTTGTAGGGTCAGCATGTTGCAGATTTTCACCTCCAGGATGCCCTATTATGCCACCTCGGTCACCTTTGTGTTCCTTCAAGCAAGCGTGCCAAGATGATTTGGGAAGCACACTACAGTCGGGCTGCTGGGCATTTCGGGGTCGAGAAAACAGTGGCAGTACTGCAAAATTATTTCTATTGGCCGAATCTTCGACAGGATGTTGGGAAGTACATCAGATCATGTACTACCTGTGCCATTGCCAAACCAACCATTAAGAAGCACGGCCTCTATACCCCGTTTCCTACCCCTAGTCGACCTTGGGAATCCATCTCCATGGATTACATGTCAGGCCTTCCTTCCACTAAGCATGGAAATGACTGTGTTTTTGTGCTCGTCGACAGGTTCTCGAAGATGGCCATTATGGTGGCCTGCAAGAAGAATATCACAGCAAAAGCCACTGCTAAAATCTTCTTTGAACGAGTGTGGGTGCACTTTGGTATCCCACAGTCTATCATCTCAGATCGGGACAGTCGGTTTCTCAGCACATTTTGGTCCAGTCTCTGGTCAATGCTGGACACCAAACTCACGAAGTCCACAGCCTTCCATCCTCAAACTGATGGCCAGACAGAGGTTTTCGATAGGATGATTGTGCACATTCTGCGCATGTATAACTCAAAGCATCCACGCACATGGGACGAGAGCCTCCCCTATGTTCAGCACAACTACAACCGAGCTCTTCACAGCTCCACTGGCCATAGCCCTTTTCAGGTGGGTTTGGGATTCCAGCCACTATGCCCCATTGATGTGGCCATGCCACTTGCAGATACTCACATAAATTCAGCTCATGTCCAGTCCGAAACAGATAAGGCCACCAGCTTCATTGAGCGCATCCAACATATTCGCCAGCAGGTCCATGACATTCTTGAGAAATCAAATGCCAAATACAAGCAGCGACATGATCAACATCGGGTGCCACACAAGTTTCAGGTGGGCGACAAAGTCTGGTTGCATTTGCAAAAGGAACGCCTTACTGGAGCCTATCGGAAATTGAGACCACTCCGATATGGTTCTTACACCATTACTAAGGCTATGGGAGACAATGCATTTGAGCTCAGCATTCCCCCATTCCTTGGCCTGCACCCAGTGTTCAATGTGGACCACCTTCGACCATACTTTCCACCATTGCTAGACACATCCGACATTGCAGAACAGCTCAAACCCACAGAATTAAATCCAGATTGCATGGAACAAGCTGCAACTGATCGGATCATGGATACACAGATCAAGAGCACTCGCCAACAGAATATCCAACTGTATCGAGTTGTCAAAGCAGGCCAACTCCTTCAGCAGGGCAAGTGGCTCACCAGGGAACAAGTTCAGCAAAAGTTTCCTCATCTCATGGAGGAGCTCAACGCAATGGGGACCATTGCTTCCTAAGGGGGGAGGAATGATCCAGGTGGATATTGGTGGCCACCTTCCAAGCCCGCCTGGACCCCCACCATTGTATTTCTCAGCATTTTCAGTTTCCTTATTTGTAGCACAACTTACTATTTTTAGCAGTTTTTCGGGTCGTGAACTTCCGGAGCCATTTTGAGGCCCTAAACGACGTTTTTTGGGGAATCTGGAGGCAACATGGGTGCCATTCCAACAATGGTAGTGCTCAGATAGATCTTTCTAACGAGCTATTGTATGCGTCAAACGGAGATCATATGCCAAAGTTATGGCCCCGGGAAGTTGATGTACCAATTTACCCCAAACGGGGCCCACAGTTTGGCGTTTCATCTCCTAGGGTTAGGTTTTGGAATGTTAAGGGTTTTCCATTGTTTCTCAACAATAAATAGGCCTTCGAGCCTCATTGTAAGACAGTTCAGAGGCATGTAGCCCTCACATCTCTTCTCAGAGATAAGCTACCATCGCCCTAGCTGGTTTATTTCCATTTCTGGTTGTAAGCATATTTCAGTATTTTCCATTAATGAAATGAAGTATTATTTCCGCTGCATCTTTGTGTATATGGTTATCTCTGCAATTTGTTGCGTTCCTGTTTAAATCCGGATCAGTGGTATCATAGTGGTATCAGACCTTCCTTCCACTAAGCATGGAAATGACTGTGTTTTTGTGGTCATCGACAGGTTCTCGAAGATGGCCATTATGGTGGCCTGCAAGAAGAATATCACAGCAGAAGCCACTGCTAAACTCTTCTTTGAACGAGTGTGGGTGCACTTTGGGATCCCACAGTCTATCATCTCAGATCGGGACAGTCGGTTTCTCAGCACATTTTGGTCCAGTCTCTGGTCAATGTTGGACACCAAACTCACGAAGTCCATAGCCTTCCATCCTCAAACTAATGGCCAGACAGAGGTTGTCGATAGGATGATTGTGCACATTCTGCGCATGTATAACTCAAAGCATCCACGCACATGGGACGAGAGCCTCCCCTATGTTCAGCACAGCTACAACCGAGCTCTTCACAGCTCCAGTGGCCATAGCCCTTTTCAGGTGGGTTTGGGATTCCAGCCACTATGCCCCATTGATGTGGCCATGCCACTTGAAGATACTCACATAAATTCAGCTCATGTCCAGTCTGAAACAGATAAGGCCACCAGCTTCATTGAGCGCATCCAACATATTGGCCAGCAGGTCCATGACATTCTTGAGAAATCAAATGCCAAGTACAAGCAGCGACATGATCAACATCAGGTGCCACAAAAGTTTTAGGTGGCAACAAAGTCTGGTTTCATTTCCAAAAGGAACGCCTTACTGGAGCCTATCGGAAATTGAGACCACTCCAATATGGTCCTTACACCATTACTAAGACTATGTGAGACAATGCATTTGAGCTCAGCATTCCCCCATTCCTTGGCCTGCACCCAGTGTTCAATGTGGACCGCCTTTGACCATACTTTCCACCATTTCTAGACACATCCGACATTGCAGAATAGCTCAAACCCACAGAATTAAATCCAGATTGCATGGAACAAGCTGCAACTAATCAGATCATGGACACACAGATCAAGAGCACTCGCCAACAGAATATCCAACTGTATCGAGTTGTCAAAGCAGGCCAACTCCTTCAGCAGGGCAAGTGGCTCACCAGGGAACAAGTTCAGCAAAAGTTTCCTCATCTCATGGAGGAGCTCAACACAATGGGGACCATTGCTTCCTAAGGGGGGAGGAATGATCCAGGTGGATATTGGTGGCCACCTGCCAAGCCCACCTGGACCCCCACCATTGTCTTTCTCAGCATTTTCAGTTTCCTTATTTGTAGCACAACTTACTATTTTTATCAGTTTTTCGGGTCCTGAACTTCCGGAGCCATTTTGAGGCCCTAAATGACGTTTTTTGGGGAATCCGGGGGCAACATGGGTCCATGTAATGGACCATGTTTCCCGTTCCAACAATGGTAGTGCTCGTATAGATCTTTCTAACGAGCTATTGTATGCGTCAAACGGAGATCATATGCCAAAGTTACAACCCCGGGAAGTTGAGGTACCAATTTACCCCAAACGGGGCCCACACTTCTCCTAGGGTTAGGTTTTGGAATGTTAAGGGTTTTCGATTGTTTCTCAATAATAAATAGGCCTTCGAGCCTCATTGTAAGACAGTTCAGAGGCATATAGCCCTCACATCTGTTCTCAGAGATAAGCTACCATCGCCCTAGCCGGTTTATTTCCATTTCTGGTTGTAAGCATATTTCAGTATTTTCCATTAATGAAATGAAGTATTATTTCCGCTGCATCTTTGTGTATATGGTTATCTCTGCAAGTTGTTGCGTTCCTATTTAAATCCGGATCAACTTTATTTATAATAGAAGGGATAATTACAACCCAACTGTCTGATCCAACATCATCCTCCCAGCATCAAAGCCCTCTTCACCTCATGAAAAGCAAGATCACCCAACAATACAATGCTCTTTCTCAAAGACAAACTATCAACACTTCCTTACAAATTACAAAATTCCAGCCACCAGATCTCTCAGATGAGGGATCCATTTATAGATGTCTGCAAGGGTGTGAGTCATCTTTGGGTTTTTGATTAGTGTCATTCCACTTGTTGTTCTTGGTTCCACTTGGATAATTCTTGGATCTCTTACTCATCCCTGGGCAAATTCAGAGAGGCAAGTGTCATATGAGAAGATTCTAGAAGATTCCATGAGCATCCACTTAGAAAACTGTCTCGGGCATTTTTCCATCCTCGCTCATCACACCCCACAGAAGGTCTCTTCAGTATGCATCGCACCTGGCTAGTGTGGAAGTCAGTATGCATCACACCCTGACAGTGGAGCAGTCAGCATGGTCTAGTTTTGGCCAGTTCTGAATGGTTTTTAAGGTGGAACTTTTGGGGAATGATGTAATCAGTTGACCATGATCCTTTAGGGTATGAAACAACACTTTTAGGGGTTAAGGAGCCCTTGGTTTATCGACATATAAGATTGGGGTTGCAGTGCCCAAATATGCCTATAACAGTTGCCCCCTAAAGCATGAAGTTGTAAATCTTTTGATGTCGGGTGAAATGCTTTACCATGAGGATCCAAGGTTTTCAAACTAGAAGGTGACCTGTATAAGATACAATACAATACATCATCATCATATTATTTTCATGATCTAGCTAAGGTGAGCATTCCCATGCTCAACTTTATAAATTCATTTTCATGTACATAGGACAGATAATCGTTTGCAATTGTAGACTGGTGATTCTTCATATGAAGAGTCATCTTCCCTGGCTTAGATGACTATCTGTGCAGCTTCTGTGTACATTTGGTTTCTTTATATTCCTGAATATATCGCAGCCCAGATGGATGAAACTAGATCTGGGGTCTTCAAAACTCATTCAATATTTGCCCGATGTACAAATCGATCCATGTGAAAAGATGTCCTAAAGTGGAATATGGAAAGACATCACCTGATTACCAGCCAATAATGTAAGTTGTTAACAAGCGCAAGAGGAATCACCGATAATGATAATGACCCTCAAGGTACTACTAGTACAATTCACGTGGTGTGAATATATGATCCGATGTCGAACACCACGCAAAATCTATTGGTCGAAGGCCATTGATGTAATCCTGTTGAGAAACTTGCCATTGAGGCATGCAAGCTTCAAAGTACTGAAAGGGTTGTTTCTAAGTAAACTTCTTGGATAATGAGATGATGTCAACAAGAAGTGACCCATTGTAGGATGGCCTTAATGTATCCCACATCTACGACACGAAACAAAGCAAATGATTTTCTGGAGGTGAAAACAATCGACGATACAAGGTTCAAGAATGGCAGTCGTGAAAGATGGAGGTTGAAGGTATTGTAGTG
The DNA here is from genome assembly GCA_031772625.1 of Pinus tabuliformis. Lineage (NCBI taxonomy): Eukaryota > Viridiplantae > Streptophyta > Pinopsida > Pinales > Pinaceae > Pinus > Pinus tabuliformis. The sequence goes on along the minus strand of CM062819.1, from coordinate 263,655,898 downwards.
GATGAGGCATTGACTGGATGGTGAATTCTTTGAATGACTTCTCTTGAACATATCGGCGACACTGAGATGGATTGGTAGCGTTAACCCCAAAACATGGATGGTGTGGAGGACCAATGGTGATATGACCGGTGAACGGAATAACCCAACTCGACTCAATCATGGTGATGGAGTGAAAGTGTCATGTTCAAGAGCGACCTACTACCATAAAATTCTTCAAGTTTTCTTCCCTTTTTCCCCAGTCATTGCTTACCAATACCTCTTTATTTTTGTCAAGATTGAGGAGGATAACATATGCTTGTTCTATATTTTTCCCTTCGGGCAAACCTGTCGCTATGTTTTAGCGAGTCTAGCAAAAGTGAAACTCATTCTTGTCTGGGTGGACAAGTTTGTCGCTATTGTTTTAACAAGTTTAATGAAAAAGACAACTCAGTCCTTTTCATGTTTAGAGATTTTGAAAAGGGATGAAAATATAACTCCAGTAGTTCTTTTTCATAGCGTAATCCCTTAAGTCCGAAAAAGATTAAAGTAATACAAAAGGGATGACTTTTCGATCACTTTAGCGAGCCGAAAAAGACAAGCGCTTGAAATTTTTCATGAGATGATCTCTCAAGTCTAAAAAGTTTAAAAATACACAGGATGGATGGTGCTCCAATCACTTTAGCGAGCTGGAGAGGCCAATAGCTCGACAATATTTTCATTTTTAGCGAGTATGAAAAGGGTTTAAAGTGGACTCATTTTTTGAGGAACGAGTGGTATCTGGGGTAGCAACTGGTTCCAGGTAATCTTGGAACTTCTCAAAACATGGTGATGTGAAGAGGGTGGCTAACAATACCACTCATTGCAGCTATTCCTCAAAATGGTAAACAATCAAGTGGAAGCGTATGATCAACTAAACGAATGGAGGTGATGGAGGAACACAACCAAGGCTCAAAAGGTTGATGTAATGGCAACCACAAAGGTTATTTACCGAAGGTAGGTTCATTTATTTTAAAGAGCTTGAACTTTTAGGTGAACATATGCTCTGTTGGCAGGTTTATTTTTTAATGAGCTTGAACCTTGCGGGAACATTGCTCATTGAAGTAGTCAAAGATCTTTACTGTTTAGCACATGATATTCTTTCGACGGTAGTTTAACCTGTTCAATCACTCCATCAAATTGATTAGAAATACATATATATGTACGATAAAATGAATTAAAACTAACATCTTACTTGAAGTAAGTGAATAGTAACATAAAAAAGTAGCTTTACCTTTCATTTTCATCATTTCATTTCAAATTTGGGATTTTGGAGCTCTGGAGTGGTTTTCCCCCTCAAATTTCACCAGCTGATTTTGGGAGATCCGATGGACTATTCTTCGTGCCGTCAGGACCAAGTAGGAGCTAACCCTGAGCTCTTCATTTTCATTCCATCCTTTTTTGATTTTGAGCAAGTTTTCCCATTCTTCTAGGCCCCTAGGGTTTGAAGAACTCATTCTCCCATCATCACACTTGTCCCACATCGAAAGGAGTGATGCATACTGAGTTGTACACTAGCCAGTCAATATGCATCTCACCTTGCTCAAAGGCAGGGTGCGATGGGTGCAAAAGGGAAACTTTGCACAGTGATTTCTCATGAAATTTTTGCCTGTTTTTGCTCAAATTTGGATCCTAACTTATCTTTTGTCTTTGTTTCAGATATTTGTTGGATCAAGATGGTTGTTACATGGCGTGAACACAAACATGAAGAAGAGGACATGATTTCCTTACACAATCAGGGCACAGTTACTACATTACGAAACTGTGGTTTGCTCAAATTCTTCTGCATATCCAGCATGAGGCAACAAATCAGTTTGTTGCAATATTTTCTCAATGCTTGGGATTTGATCGACCAGGTATTCCAAATCAGAGGAAAATATATTCCATTGAAAATTGAGGATATTCACTTTCTGACGGGGTTATCGAGACGGGGTGCCCCTCTTTCACTATCAAGATCCACCCGTGGGGGTGAGTCTGTGAGAGATTATATCTGTCAGTTCTGTAGAGATGGATCTCAGCCCAGCAGAGATGGCAAGATCAATGTCTGGGATGTCACTGATCGACCCTTGAGTACCATCTTATTTATCTTTGCAAGATTGGTTGGTAGCATGGCTCTTCATTTGGCAAACAAATCCTACATGTAGTACGCCCTGGAATGCCTGGAACCAAAGGTGTTCAACTGGTGTGAGGCAGTACTTCCTATTATAAAAGAACAGATCTCCAAGATAAAGGTTGAAAGATCCAAGAATTTTGGCTATGGTTCTATAATAACTGCTTTTTCCTTGGAGAGGATTCCATTGATGCAGCCTCAATACATTTCACTACGATTGCCAGCACCGAGGGAACCACGGATGCAGAGATGGGTTGATCTTATGGCCAAACATGCTGGTCAATCACAGATTTCTTTCTCTGATACCTTCTTTGAGTGGTTTTACCGTCAGGAGATGGTATTTGTGGAGTATCCATATGTCGGGATGGATTTCCGAGGCGACCCGGATTTGGCGTTACCGGCTGGCGAGCAGTGGAGTGTGATAGGTAAAATGATTTGACCATATCTTTGTTTATCAGTTTTATAATGTTTTTGTGTTTTTAAAATATTATCAAGACTAATTGTGTTATGCTCTTAACCTGCAAGACAATACCAGAATACCAAATATGCAGAGAAATATACCCAGAACACAAAACAATGAACAATAACAACAAGTATTTTATTATTCAAAAAGCAAAGTTCACTTGCCTCTTCGAGGGGGAAACCTCCAATAGAGTTGAGCTCGATTACAAAATAAGACACGATGCTCCTCACAGGGAGTCTCTATCCTTTATATAGGATTCATACATGCAATACCATGGTTATTATTAATACCATCTATCTAATACCATGGCCCATTTGCAACTAACTTTGGTCCCGTCATTAAATGCGGGTTAACCACTTACAATTATTAATATGGGCTTTATTGACTCTTTACTAACTATAACTATGACTCGATCCTATTACATAAATAAGGGGGTTAGGGTGGGACCCTAACATGCCCTCCCTCATAAGAACAGCCTTGTCCTCAAGGTTGAAGCTACGGAAACTATTGAAGAATAGTGGTTGGTTCCCAAGTTGCATCTTCCGGAGAGGTGTCTTTCCACTTGACGAGGACTTCCTTGATCATGCGACCATGCAGGTGCCATTCTCGTGTGTCTAGGACCTGTTCAGGTTGGAGCGAGATTGACCCTTCTTCATCCAGTTCAGGTAGATTGGTTTGAATTTTGAAATTGTTCCCAATCACTTTCTTGAGGCATGAGACATGGAAAACTGGATGGATTTTTGCAGTGGGTGGCAAAGCTAGCTTGTAGGCCACTTCTCCAATGCACTGAAGTACTTGATACAATCCGTAGAATTTTGGAGAGATTTTCTGACAATCCTTGTCTTTGAGTGATGTTTTCTTATATGGTTGCAGCCTCAAAAATACCTGATCCCCTTCTTGAAATTGGTGTTCTGAGTGATGTTGATCTACTTGTTGCTTCATGCGATTTTGAGCTTGATGAAGATTCTCTCTAAGATGGGCCAGCATGGTTGTGCGGTTCTGTAGGAGTTGATCCACTACTTGTACCTTCGAGCACCCCTTGATATAAGAAGTAGGGGAAGGAGGGATTTGACCATAAACTGCTTCATATGGAGTCATTTTGGTGGTGGCATGATAGTTGGTGTTATACCACCAATCAGCTAGAGGTAACCACTGTACCCAGAGATGTTGCTTTTCTGAAGTGAAACGCCTCAGGTAGGTTTCCAAACATTTGTTGACTGCTTCAGTTTGACCATTAGTTTGTGGATGATAGGAAGTACTGAGTTGAAGTTGGGTACCTTGTAGCCAGAAGAGTTCCTGCCAAAAGTTACTGGTGAAGATTGGGTCACGATCAGACACAATGGAAGTGGGCATGCCATGCAATTTGAAGATCTGATCCATGAAAGATTGAGCAACCAAAGTCGGTGTAAAAGGGTGGGGTAGGGCACAAAAGTGAGCATACTTAGAAAGTCTGTCCAAAACCACCATGATGACTGACTTATTTCCTAACTTTGGAAGACCCATAATGAAATCCATAGAAACCTCCATCCATATTGATGCCAGGATGGGAAATGGTTGTAATGTGCCTGATGCTTTGGTTGTTTCTCCTTTGTGGCACTGACAGACGTCGCATTCAGCTAAAAAGTAAGAATGTCCTTTTTCATGCCTGTCCAAAAAAAAGATCTTTGAGTGCGAGCATACGTCTTCTGAAAGCCTGAATGTCCTGCAGTGGGAGATGAGTGCAACTCCGCCAAAATGCGGCTTTTGAGGGTGGATGTTGGTGATATTACGACTTTGTCCTTGTAGCGAAGAATCTCATCCTGCCACAAGTAGCCCTCTGTGGAATTTGGATCCACCTACAATTGCGTAATGAGTTGGGAGAGCCAGGGATGTGAAAACCATTCCTTGCGAGCCTCTTTAATCCATTCTGGAATGGGAAGGGAAATTGCGAGCAGGGTAATTTCCTCCTCAAATTGGTGAGATAATGCATCTGCTACAATATTTTCGCACCCTTTCTTGTAAATTATCTCATAATCATATCCCAGCATTTTGGTGAGCCATTTATTTTGTTGTGGTGAGGATAGGCGTTGCTCCAAAAAATATTTAAGGCTTTGATGGTCTGTACAGATTTGGAAGCGTCGCCCCAATAAGTATGGTCGCCAAGTATCTACTCCATGTATGATGGCCATCATCTCCTTCTCATAAGTAGATTGTCTTAGATTCTTCCCACTTAGTTGTTGGCTTGTGAAGGCCAAGGGTCAACCTTCATGCATTAAGACTGCCCCAATACCCGTACCCGAAGCATCACATTCAATGACAAAAGATTTGGTGAAGTCGGGTAGTGCTAAGACTGGAGTGGAACACATGGCATTTTTTAGAGTTGTAAAGGCCTGTTTTTCTTCATCATTCCAGAGGAATGACTCGATTGTTAAGGACCAGCAACGGGGCTCGACTAATAAGGAGAGGTCCGGCAGGGTGAGGGATTTATCGCTCATCCATCATATGGATGAGGGTGAGCCTGTCAAACTCTCGACCTATGGGAGAGGTAACGAATGATTTTTCTTGAGGAGTTGAGTAAGGGGCCTCACAATATGACCATAATTGTGGAAAAATTTGTGATAGTAGCCCGTGAGACCCAAAAATCCTCTCGACTCTTCAAGGTCTTAGGTTGAGGCCAATCCTGCATGGCTTGGATCTTTTTGGGGTCCACCCTAACACCTTCACACCCCACAATGTAGCCCAAATACTCAACTTCTTCCATGCCAAAATAACACATGGACATCTTAACAAATAATTTATGCTCACAGAGCAGGTGCAAGAGCAGATCTACATGCTAAAGATGTGTGGCTCAAGTGCGACTGTAGATGAGGATGTCAACAAAGAAAACAAGGACAAATTTTCTGAGATATGGTTTGAGCAGGTGGTTCATAAGGCTCTGAAAAGTGGATGGGGCATTACAAATTCTGAATGGCATGACCAAGAACTCATAATGGCCTTCATGAGTTCGGAAAGCAGTATTTGGAACGTCAAGTTCTTTCATTGTCCAAGTACATGATACCCACACTAAGCTGAGTGGCATTATCCAGGATGTAATTCAGATTGAAATATTGCTCCATTTGTGCTATCCATGTTGCCGGGTGAGAGCCTTCAAATTTATACATGTCCAGCTTGGGTGGTTGTGGACGGGATTGTTGGTGGGTGCCAAGAGGTGAAGAGACTGGCTAGACTCACCCTCACTGTGTTAAGTGCCAATATATGCCTCCTCACGGGCCTCCGCCTTACCCTTAGAGAGTGTTGCATTCAATTCCTTCAGTTGTGCCACTATGGCTATCAAGGTTGTTTCAAGGCTTTCCATCTGTTCATTCACCATTTTTTGAGCTCTAGTTTGTACCATGCACTGAGGCGATGTGCTTGAAATTTGGGACTGCTCGAATTTTTTTTGGCACTAACAATTGAATGGTACCACCTTGCTCTGCTTGTCGTCCTAATTCTTATGGGCTAAGTCACCAATAAGCGCCCTGGGGGGTCTTAGACTCTTTTTTTTCCTTAGGAATATTGCAGTAGTCGAAACCCATAAATGTCAATGCTACCAAAAGTCCTACGAAAATCACACCCAGTTATATGAATCCACACAACTACTCAAATCTGGATGGTGGATCTGATGGATTTAAACAGCAGAAATGATTTTTGTTGCGGATCTGATGGATCTGAGAGATCTGAATGGCTGATCCAATAGATCTAAACTGCGAAACTGATTGTTGCTGCGGTGACAAAAACCCCACTTGCAAGATCTAATCTGGCAAAGATTATGTGTGATCCAGAGATAGATCAGGGAACTATGGTCTCCAGGAGTATTAGGTGCTACAGATCGCAGTATACATAAGGGTCTGACAGTAGTACTCAACCCAATTTTTCAAGGCACTAACCAAGGAGGATCAACCGTACCCTTAGCCGTACAAACCGACTACCTTATCGTACACGCGAGTAATCTCTTCGAGCGCTGTTCTCGATGTACTGTAGCAGCAAGACGGCCGACGGTTTATCTATGGCAAGGTTATCAAGGGAGATAGGGGGCTTCCGATATACCCAGAGGGTACTTGGAAGACAGACTGTGCATGGTTCTGTCTAATGCACTACTACTCGAAGGGTTACCCACAGGGGTTACAAGGGAGTCCAACAAGCGTGACCACCTCTTGTATTTCCTGCGTGCATGCCTCCCCAAATCCGCAGGTTTATGCGCTCAACGACAGATCCCATGGTTAAAGACACCGAAACACGTCTCTAGCCAAAAAAAAAAAAAATTGCCAAAAATTGGAGATCCCACCAGCCCTGGAAAGTGCTCTGATACCACTTGTTATGCTCTTAACCTGCAAGACGATACCAGAATACCAAATATGTAGATAAATATACCCAAAACATAGAACAATGAGCAATAACAACAAGTATTTTATTATTCAGAAAGCAAAGTTCACTTGCCTCTCCGAGGGGGCAACCTCCAATAGAGTTGAGCTGGATTACAAAATAAGACACGATGCTCCTCGCAGGGAGTCTCTATCCTTTATATAGGATTCATACATGCAATACCATGGGGAAATACCATGGTTCTTATTAATACCATCTATCTAATACCATGGCCCATTTGCAACTAATTGTGGTCCCGTCATTAAATGCGGGTTAACCACTTACAATTATTAATATGGGCTTTATTAACTCTTTACTAACTATAACTATGACTTGATCCTATTACATAAATAAGGGGGTTAGGGTGGGACCCTAACAAATTGAACTCATATGTGTATGTAGATATTGGGCCAGTGAGACCAGCGGCACACCCACAGGTGGCAGCTTATGCTCCAGTAGGAGAGGTTGTAGGGAGGGTCGTCCTTCAAGATCTAGACATCTTGAAGACCTTGGAAGTGCTATAGGATCAGGTCAAGGGCCTTACTCTCAATATCTAGGATGTTAGGACTGACGAGTTACCCCTGAGGTTACAGCCCCACACTACTGGCGTGCCAAGCCGATGGATCCAACTCTTGCGCATGATCGCACAGGCGGTGACATGTTATCACTAGCATCATTAGCCTAGGATGCTTTTATGCATTCATTTTTGAGTTTCTTGGTCATGTGACTGATTTTGTCTTGGACACAAAACATTTCGTAAAAACTATAAACTTCGATTTTCGGAGCTTTATTCTAGTTAAGTTATGCAATCCTGATGCAAATATTAATGTAAAATGTTTTCTTTACAAATGTTGTAAATTTCTATCTAATACATAGTTTTCTAATGAATCAGTTAATGTGTTTAAGTTTCTGGAAATATATTGATATTGAATGGAATCAAACTATCTTTCCAAAATTCTGACTCTTAGGAACATACGATAAATATCCGGGTTCCGAACGGAATAAACGCCAATGAGTTGTGGAATGACGAGTTGTGAATCTAACCTGACAACGAGTCGGTGTATTCCATGTGAAATGGAATCAGAGAGAAGTCAACGCGCTATACTCAGCGATGTTGTTCATCAATTGACCAATACATATCCCCCGGAAACTCACTAACTCATCGCTTGGAGTGAAAATGGCCCAGGCCAGAGAAGATAGATTCCGCGTAATACGACTAGCTCCGTCGGCATAACCAAAAAATGATTCCAAAAAGTCTGACATCTGCAACAAATGCAAAGCAGATTACCTAAACAAAATGACAACTCTAAAAGAAAACAAAAATGTAACGAAAGTATATATACAAAGAGTGTACTACACTTAATTAAGCATAGTAACGCTTAAGATACAACCCGTTTCAGGGTTGCGACAGTGGAATCTCATCATAATCCACCAACTCGTAGTCTCCTTTTGTCAATACTCGTTTAACAATGTAGGGGCCCATCCATAATGGTTCGAACTTACCTGCTCCCAATTTGTCAAAGTCCTGATCATAAAGCAAGACCAGGTTGCCTTCTGAGAAGACACGAGGCTCGACATTTTTGTCAAATTGCGCCTTGACACATTTCTTATGTGCTTCGTTAGCCAGCGCGGCATCACGACAGGTTTCATCCAAGTGGATTAGTTCCAAGAAACGAGCCTCTTCCTCCGAATTTTCGGGAAGTAGATCAAGTGCGAGCTTGAGAGACAAAATTTCACACTGAATTGTTAAGATAGCTTCCAGACCATACACCAACTGAAAAGGCGTAAATCCAGTCGCATTTCTCACCGCAGTCCTATATGCCCACAGATATGAGTACAGGATTAAATGCCAATTCCATTTGTGGACTCCAATCATTCTCTGCAGCATGCGCTTAAGGAATTTGTTGATCGCCTCAACTTGTGCGTTAACCTGTGGATAATATGGAGTAGAACTATCGTGGGATAGTCCTAATTTGGCAGTCAATTCAACCATCATGTGAATGCGAAAATGTGATCCATGATTTGTGGCTATAGCCTGTGGAACATCGAATCTAGAGACTACATGATTGAAAAAGAAAAGAGCATTTGTTTCGTTGCTGTTATTTAATGTAGGCATCGCCTCCGCCCATTTCATAAAATAATCGACAGAGACTATAATATACCCATTCCCCCCGGCCGAGGTGGGGTTACATGTCATGAAATCAATTCCCCATTTGGCGAATGGCCCAACAGCAACTACTGGATGCAGTGGTGCAGGTGGTAATCTGGTTTTGCGATCAAAAATCCGACAAGCATGGCAATTCCTGACCGCAATTATGCAATCTTTGAAGATAGTGGGCCAGAAGTAACCAGCTCGTAAGATATTTTTTGCAGTAGCGTATAGATGCCCCCCACACGCACATGAATTACAGTCATTTAGAACTTTTTCGGCTTCCTCGTACATGAGGCACCTTCACAAAACTATATCGAAACCATGACGGTAAAGTGTATCACCGACGATCATATAGTCTTTAGCTTGGTATCGAATACATCACTGTTCTGAGCGAGAGGTGTTTGGCCTAAAAGTTTGGGTTTGGAGATAGATCAATATATCTCCATACCACGGATCGCTTGATGATATCAGAAACAGAGTCTCATCCATGATTGATGCTTTAGATGTTAAATCGTTGGATGATGATGGAAGGTCACAAAGTAACTCCGCGAAGACGAGAGACTTCTTTGATTTGGATTTGGTGAATTCCAAATCAAACTCTTGCAAAATGGCTATCGATTTGGAATATTTTCCCCCTAGTAATTAACGTGACAGTATGTAGGTCATAGGGTTGCAATCTGACACAATGGTAGTTTTGCAGAAGAGTATATAGTGTCGAAATCTCTATACTGCTTGAACAGCTGCTAAAGCCATCTTTTCAACATAGGAGTATTTTCTTTCTGTATCATTTAAGTTTCAACTTAAATAATATATAGGATGTTCTATTCCATCATTTTCTTGCACTAAAACCATAGTGATGGTTGTATCTGTGGCGGCGAGATACAGGTTAAAGTCTTTTTGATAGTCAGGAGCATACATTAATGATGCTTTTATGAGGGAATCTTTTAAAGCATGAAAGGAAGCTTGCGCAACCTTATCCCAGTTGAAGGGTACTTCTTTTTTCAAAAGATGCATATAACCTTTAGCAAGTTTGGCATAATGTGGAATGAACCTCCTCAAAAAGTTCGCTTTCCCTCGGAGTTTCTAAATCTGAAGTAAATTTGAAGGTGGAGGCATGCCAAGGATTGCCTGAACCTTACATGGGTTGAGACGAATTCCGTCCTTAGAAACTACAAAACCAAGTAATCAATCGGAAACAACACAAAACACACACTTGTGTGGATTGAGTCGTATCTTGTAGTTTCGGCAACATAGAAATATGGCTCTCAAATGTTGCAAATGATCAGTCCGCTTTCGTGAATGAGCTGGTAAATCGTCGGGATACGGTTGAACGATGTTCTTGATGTCATGGAACGCGTAGTTCATTTCCCTTTAAAAATTTGCCCCTGCGTTCTTCAAACCGAAAGGGATTTTACGGTACGTGAATGTGCCCCATGGACATATAAATGCAATCTTCGACTGGTCCTATGGGTGGATATTGATTTGGTTGTACCTAGAAAATCCATCCATGAATGAAAATATTTCGCATCTGGCACATTCATCAATTATCTAGTCAATGAAGGGTGTAGGGTAGTTTTCCTTTGGACACACTTGGTTTACATCCCTATAATCGACACACACTCTAATCGTTCCTTGCTTTTTCATCACAAGAACAATATTCGATACCCATCAGTGAGAGGAACAGGGTAAATGAAACTAGCATGCAAAAGTTTTTCAACTTCTGTCTTAATGGCGGCGGCTTTCTTCGGGTGAACCAGTCGAAGCCGTTGTTTTACTTGTTTGACATCTGGATACATCTTTATTTCATGTTCAATGATGCTCGAATCAATGCCTGGCATTTCTTCGTATTCCCATGCAAAGACATCTCTGAATTCGCGAAAGAGAGCGCAGTAAATTTCCAGTTTTGATGAAGAACATGATTTGCCAACATGAATACTATCTACAACATTAGGTTTGGTCAAGATATTAATGGCTATAGTTTCTTCAATATTGGATAGATTTCGTTCGGAATCCACTATATTTACAGTGTTTGATAGAAAATCAAATATTGAAGGATGATTAAGGTCGCTTGAATAATCTTCATTGTTATCTTGAAGGTGGGAACGATGGTGGTAATCTTCCCATGGCATCTCTCCCATTATCATCGATTGAATGATTCCTTCGTCTCTAGAATGTACACGAGACCGAGGATCGAAAGAGGTACTACTCTAGAGACCTATCTATCCAAACACTCGCCGAGTGTTTTTTTGGGTTCGCCGCCCAGGCCCTGAAAATTGATTGCTACAAAGATTCTATGGGGCTTCGGGGCAACACCTCTTAATGATCCACACTGTCAAAATGGTCAAAGTTCTTATTAATCTTTGATGACATAGAAGATATTATGTGATAGGTTTCCACTATGACCACTTCCACCAGATTACTTGGAGGCGGGAGGGCAAAAGTACCCATTAAGGAAGGGTCTTTTAAGAGACCTACTTCGACATGTTGAAGCGATTGAGAACTTCCATGGATCAATGGAATGCTTCCAGTAGTTTGTGAATTGTTGGGGAAAAAGGTTAGTTGGTCAACGATTGTAATTCCACCTTGCAATGGAAATGCAATCTTTCTAAAATATGTTGACACAATGGTGGCCATAACATAAATCCAGGGCCTTCCTAGCAAGATATTGTAGTCAAGGTTTCTCGGCTTGGAAACGGATCAGTCAACACCGCTGAGGTACTTGAAGTCTTTAAAAATTTCGTAACCTCAGCTTTATGTGGACAATCTTTCATCCAATGCTTGTCGTCGCATATGAAACATGGTTGATGAGGTTTCTTTTTCCAAGTAGGGTTTTGAGAAGATTTTTCAGGAGGTGAATTTTCCTGTTTCTTCTTATTATTTTTCCCTTTTTTCTTGCCCCCCGGTTGCTTTGGATTCTTGCCCTTTTCAGATGACATGGCATTAATCTTTGAGGCAATAGGTTCATCATTTGCTTTTTGAGTAGACACTGCAAGGGATTTTTTAGATGGAGCCTTTTCGGTTTACATGCTTGAGACACCGATTAGACCATCGCGAGTGTGAGAGTCTCAGTTTGATTTAGGAGGGGGAGGAACGGAAAATTCTGGTCTAGGAGCGTCAGGAATTTTGTCGTAGAGAGTGCCAGACTGAGTATAGATCAAGTCTAAATATTGTGCATGAGCAATGACTTGCTCTTTAGTGACAACTCCTCCCTTAGCCACATCCTCCGTAATAGAAGGTAATAATGACTTAATAAACCACTCAGCTAGAAGCTAATCAGGAACATACATCTTTACCATTCAACGACGACGTCACCACTCATGAATATGATTAGATATGTGGGTGGATGTGGTCTGTTTAAAGTTGGTAAGGAGTTCTGTCCCCATTTCATACCTTATTGGTAACTGAAAGTGGGTTAGAAAAGTAGTGGCAAGGGTGCTGAAGTTATCAAATGAAGCTCTACGAAATTCAATATACCATTTTTCTTCCGAACCAGTTAGTGTTCATTGAAAAATGCGAAGCCTAATCGAATCATCATTAAGGGTGTTAGATGAGCACCACAAATGAAAGGTCATTACATGATTCGATTTCCATTGAATTTAGGAAATTAGAGGGAAGTCTATGAGGGATCGCTGGCCACCAAGGGGCGTATGCAATTGGATCATTTGTCAACCGATTCAAATCTGGTAATTCTAGAGCCGCCACAAAAGGAAACTGTTGATTCAGGTTAGGTGAAGCATACCCAGGATAAGATGGAATTGCCTGAGCAGTAGGTCTTTGCATACCAACATAATGTATCTGATGCTAGTAACTTTGATATGGTTGTTGGACATAACCATTATAGTATGGTTGTTGATAACCATTTTGATAATGTGGTTGTCTGTTACCTACAAAGCCTTGTTGCTCATGTCCTCGGTAAGTTTGTTGGAATTGTCGTTGTTGATATTGTACCAGCCATGGTTGTTGGACCATTTTCTATTGCCCAATACTGGAATATTGACCAAGATGTGGAGTGATAGTACATGTTTAAGCCTGAGTCGTTCCAGGTAAAGAAGCACTAACCTGAGGTTGTGATTGAGCCGTAGAGACAAGAGGTTGTTGTATTGCAACCTGAGAGACTTGAGGTTGACATAAAACAAGCAATGCTTGTACTTGCGGCACAGTCACAATAGCAGGTGTAGTGGGAATATTCAACAAAGGTTGGGTTGTTTGTATTGAATATACAACACTTGGTTGTTGAGACAGTATTGGTACCCAACCACTAGATGTAATTCCAGTTGGACCTGAATTTTGTTGTAAACTCTCATATGGTTTTTCTCTAAGAGGGAACAATGAAAAAGCATACTTCCCTCCATATGGCGGCAGTCTAATGTTCAAAGGATATACTGGCCTTTGAAGACTGGTCTGCCCAAATTGATACTGGCATGCCAGATCAACTTGCTGAGTTTCAACATAAGAAATACCAAATGGGATTTCGAATGAACAAATAGGAACAGACCATGTCACCGAAACAGTCCCTGAATGGACTCCAGCTAGTGATTGATAACTAGCTAAGACAGATGGTACACCAGCAAAACTTGTAGGAATGGTAGCAGGAAGCTCTGACGTAACTATATCATATTATACAGTCCTAGATATTGATGGTTGTTCAGACATATTTAGTCTATCCAAAAGATTTTCTAGCGATTCGATAGGAACTTGCGATGAAGGATGATTAAAAGAACCAACTTCGGGAGTAGAAGGATATAAGTGGATCCCAGTTCCAGAATGCAATGGGGTACTGGATGGAAGATCCTCTACTATCTCTTCTATTGCAATTAGTCCAGGTGGAAGAGGTAGACCGTCAGGTCCATAAAATATTTCTGGAGCCGAAGAAGGTATTGCTTTTGCAGTGACAGGTACCGGAGGGGTGACACCTTCTGAATTCTGGAACTCAATTTCCAGATGTTCAAGTAAGTGAACTTCAGTCCCTGTATCAGCGCTAGCTGGAGCTGCTTCAGGTATGGAAGTGCCTATCATTACACTAGGATCAGTTCTAATGTCCTCTTGCAACTGGGGAACTTCCTCTCTAAAGGCAGATGTACCAAAAATGATCGGAGTAACTGTAGTCTCTGAAAATTTTGAAACACAAGTTTCAAATAAATCAGGTGAATTGGACTCAGTTAAACGAGATCGTTTTTTCCTGGAATGGCTTCGTTTTCAGAGTTAAAGACGGTAAACTCGCTAGTATCCGCGAACGATGGGGTTTTGATTGACTTTCTTCCACGATTGTGGATTACTTGATCAACTCAAAGTTAAAGGGAAAAATGTTATTCCGAATTAATAAATTTTAATGACGCTTTGACACAACTTTGCTTTTTCAATTTTAAGAGTCGAGAAAAAGTTAAAGATGACTCTAGTCCCCTTCGATTTTTAATGAGCCTGAAGTGACAAGTGCTCAGATGGACCTTTTCTTTTAAGGAGTCGAAAAGGAACGAAAGTGACTACTCTGGAAATCTAGATAGAGGGATTACCAAACCAATCACAAAACTGCAAAATACACCTTGGTGATAAATTAAAGAGAAATTACCAAGGACTTATGTATGGCAGTTAATCTTCTCAAATGTTGTGTTCAGTGCATTGCTATCAATAGGGAAGAAGACACGACTTCCTATGGATAAAGGATATAAGCCTATTGTGGTCTCCCAATATATAATCGACGGTACGGGGAGCACAAGTCCATGCTAGCACTTGTCGTATCAAAGAGGAGGAATCACCCAACTTTCGATGAAAATGATAGTTACTAGATTTTACGACGCCGGAACATGTCTCTAGCCTAGACCTCTAAATGTGTTGCGTTAGGTTCAAAGCGTTGTTAAGTTCATTGAAATCTATTTTAGAGTTGATCTTTCTTAGAATTTTTCCTTTCGATGGTTCACCGTGTGATGTATATGTAAAATTCCTAAATATGCAATCTAAAATGATAAACAATCGTTGTTTATTTTTAGCAATGAAAATCCTAGCTACTAAGGAAAGAAGATTATGATTCTTTCAAACAGAGAGAGACCAGCACGCACTAAATGCACTTCTCCTAAATCATTTTTCACACATAGTCTAAATTCAAATGCAAATGCATGTATTTGTTTTTCATTCCCTTAATGTGAGAATTGCCAAAAAGGAAAACTGAGTATAGATCTGAAATATTTTCTTCAAAGCGACATTTCGACAATTTCTTTTTCAAAATGAAAGGAAGCCTTAAACGACACTTTTCAATTTCAAATAGAAAATGTTTTTTACACTTCAAATATCAACAAATCAAATCAAATACATGACAAAAAGTTCAATTGACTATCTAGAGGAGGAAGATTCAATAACACTTCTCTTTTTGATACAAAACGACAGTTACGACACTCTTTTGCACCAAAACGACAGTTTGATTTAAGCAACTTTTCGACAACGGATTGCAAATGATATACAAATACATAAAAACATTTGCAAATCCTAATGAATGAAGGCTGAACTATGTAAAGTAAGGAGGCTTCAGTAATGAGATATTTTTCATGAGCAGCAAAACAATCAAACAGAGCTAAAAACAAGGACAAAAAACCCAAATTTCAAGGAAAGAAATGGGATTACTCAGTGATCGCACCTTTGCTTCACAGAAACAGGGATGCATCTCACCTGCTACACTCAAGAATTGTGATGCATACTGGTTTCCAGTGGTAGATAGTGCAATGGGCCAGGGGGTGCAATTGAGATGGTTTTTGGCTCAAATTTGCAGCTGATTTCAGTGAGTTAAGCTAAGCTATTATGGACAGTAAAAAACAAAGTACAGGGGTATGATTGATCCGAATGGAAAATGGCATCAACCCATGGTACTCATCCACCCATATTATTCATCGACCCATGGAATTTACCCATGGTATTGTAAATGGCATCCGCCCGTGGTATTGTAAAATCCACCCATGGTATTCATTCACCCATGGAATTTACCCATGGTATTGTAAATGGCATCTGCCCGTGGTATTGTAAAATCCACCCATGGTATTCATTCACCCATGGAATTGACCCGTGGTATTGTAACTGAAAAATACTATAAGTAACAAGTCACATTTTGTAAAAGGACAGATTGTCCGCCACAATGTAGCCTTTACAGTTATTATCGGTTTTAATAAAAAAGTTTCTTTGTGGTTTTGTTTATTGGGCATTCTCCTATTTTTCTTCTGGCAATGCAAGTTTTCAGATCTTGGGGGTCTCTCCTCCCAAGATCCATTTCAATCTTCTAGATCTTGGGGCCTTTCCCCCAAGATCCATTTCAAGTTTTCAGATCTTGGGGTCCTTTCCCCCAAGATCCATTTCAAGTTTTCAGATCTTGGGGGTCTCTCCCCCCAAGATCCAATTCAATCTTTTAGATCTTGGGGGCCTCCTCCCAAGATCTGGATCAGTGGTATCAGAGCAGGTTATGATTCCATGGAAATGAGGGTTTGATGCATATTTTAGTTTCAAATTTTGCAGCAATATTCAACAAACTTCAGGCATGTGCTACAACCTCCACAGAGCACTTTCTTGGGTCAAGCAGGAAGAATTTTTCTTTTCTCATTTTTTTTGCAGGAATTTTTTTGGGCGGCGACTTTGCAGATCAGATCTGAAACATTTGGTACAAAATTTACAAAAACAAATACCAGATCTGGATTCCTCTCGAAAAATCACCCAATTTCAAAAAAAAAATGGGTCGAATCGGAGTTCGGATGTGGGAGATATCACTGATTTAAAATCAGCTATTTTATCAGAATTTTTGTGACGGCGGAACTGTTGCAGCGCGAATCTGAGATCTCAGAGTGCCCAGATAAGGATTTCCATCACATGGGAAGATGCAAAATGGTCCTTCTGCTTCCAAAAACAGGTTATAATAAATATTTTGAGTTATATTGGCCGAGTTATGTCCATTTTAATTCTGGAGCAGCATTCGGAGTGGGTTTCCATTGGAGACGTGCCCTCCCACCCCACTTTAGTAGGCACCTGCTTCACATTCATCAGTTTCAACATAGCAGCAATCGGCTTGGGTTATTTGGATATGTGCCCTCCCACCCCAGGCTATGTAGGCACCTGCTACTTCATCAGCAACCAACATCACGGTTGTGGGTCATCCACAAACCCACACTTCATCGAAGTCCATTTGCTAGGCCGTACATTGTTAGTATCACAGTTGGTCACAAGCATTAAAGGGTATCTCTATCCTCGGATCTTTGTTCTTCATGGTTATGGTCATCCACAAACCCACAGTTCATCGAAGTCCATTTGCTAGGCCACACACTGTCAGAATCACAGTTGGTCACAAGCATTACAGGGTATCTCTATCCTCGGATCTTCATTTATCAGGGTTTTGGGTTAACCACATAAAACCCTTATCTTCAGTGGATCTTCATATTCAACAAAGGCTTTGCAGGAGGGAACTTTACGCAATGGGGACCATTGCTTCTTAAGGAGGGAGGAATGATCCGAATGGAAAATGGCATCAACCCATGGTACTCATCCACCCATATTATTCATCGACCCATGGAATTTACCCATGGTATTGTAAATGGCATCCGCCCGTGGTATTGTAAAATCCACCCATGGTTTTCATTCACCCATGGAATTTACCCATGGTATTGTAAATGGCATCTGCCCGTGGTATTGTAAAATCCACCCATGGTATTCATTCACCCATGGAATTGACCCGTGGTATTGTAACTGAAAAATACTATAAGTAACAAGTCACATTTTGTAAAATGACAGATTGTCCGCCACAATGTAGCCTTTATAGTTATTATCGGTTTTAATAAAAAAGTTTCTTTGTGGTTTTGTTTATTGGGCATTCTCCTATTTTTCTTCTGGCAATGCAATTTTTCAGATCTTGGGGGTCTCTCCTCCCAAGATCCATTTCAATCTTCTAGATCTTGGGGCCTTTCCCCCAAGATCCATTTCAAGTTTTCAGATCTTGGGGTCCTTTCCCCCAAGATCCATTTCAAGTTTTCAGATCTTGGGGGTCTCTCCCCCCAAGATTCCATTCAATCTTTTAGATCTTGGGGGCCTCCTCCCAAGATCCAGCCCCAAGATCTAGAAGATTGAAATGGATCTTGGGAGGAGAGACCCCCAAGATCTGAAAACTTGCATTGCCAGAAGAAAAATAGGAGAATGCCCAATAAACAAAACCACAAAGAAACTTTTTTATTAAAACCGATAATAATTGTAAAGGCTACATTGTGGCGAACAATCTGTCCTTTTACAAAATGTGACTTGTTACTTATAGTATTTTTCAGTTACAATACCACGGGTCAATTCCATGGGTGAATGAATACCATGGGTGGATTTTACAATACCACGGGCAGATGCCATTTACAATACCATGGGTAAATTCCATGGGTGAATGAATACCATGGGTGGATTTTACAATACCACGGGCGGATGCCATTTACAATACCATGGGTAAATTCCATGGGTCGATGAATAATATGGGTGGATGAGTACCATGGGTTGATGCCATTTTCCATTCGGATCAATGATCTTAGGAGTTTATTGAGCTACCAAAAGGGCATCTAGAATTCTTGTAGTTTAGACGTTCAAATCATAAACTAAACCGGAGATTGATTGAAGCAGCATTCATCTACTTTGCAATTGCAGAGCAAGAGCAGTTTGAAGGTTATCTGGCTAACTTCAAGCTCTGTCTATAGTTTATAAAAAAAACAAACAAACGATTCGCTCCCCAATGGAGTCGACATTTTGTTTCCGGGAAAACTAGTGTCTTTTCGATTTGCTAGTCCCACTAGGATTGGCAGCTATCCTAGAAACAAATAATCAAAATAATTTGTGGTTTCCTTTATGTATGATAGATAAGAGAGGAGAAAAGGGACCAATTTGGATCTTCCACTTGACTCCTTGCTTGATTTCTCTCTCCCTTGATAAATTTTGCACCTCTTCTCCTGCTTATCCCATTCAATGAATACCTGTAGAGACAAAGTAACAAAACACCTTCAAAGCATCTCAATCTATTATATCATAAACAATGCAAATCAGAAATAAATTGATCATACAATGGCATTCACAAACAACAACATTCACAAATACATGACTGTATGGAGGAAAACTCAAAGAACTTTATTAATAATGGAAGGGAGAATTACAACCCAACTGTCTGATCCAGCATCATCCTCCCAGCATCAAAGCTCTCTTCACCTCATGAAAAGAAAGATCACCCAAAAATACAATGCTCTTTCTCAAAGACAAACTATCAACACTTCCTTACAAATTACAAAATTCCAGCCTCCACATCTCTCAAATGAGGGATCCATTTATAGATGTCTGCAACGGTGTGAGTCATCTCTGGGTTTTTGATTAGTGTCATTCCACTTTTTGTTCTTGGTTCGACCACTTTGAGATTTCTTATATCTCTTACTCATCCCTGGGCGAATTCAGAGAGGTAAGTGTCATATGAGAATTTTATGGAAGATTCCATGAGCATCCACTTAGCAAACTGTCTCGGACATTTGTCCATCGTTACTCATCGCACCCCAAAGAAGGCCTCTTCAGTATGCATCACACCTGGCTAGTGTGTAAGTCAATATGCATCACACCCTGACAGTGGAGCAGTCAGTATGGTCTAGTTTTGGCCAGTTCTAAGTTGTTTTTCAGGTGGAACTTTTGGGGAATGATGTAATCAGTTGACCATGATCCTTTAGGGTATGAAACAACACTTTAGGTGGTAAAGAGCCCTTGGTTTATCGACATATAAGATTGGGGTTGCAGTGCCCAAATATGTCTGTAACACATGTCCACATTTAGGGGAGGCGTGGTGCACCAAGTGGTTACAGTGGTAGTGGATAGAATCAACCTTGATTCAAGCGAGTATGGGACCACCCTAATTGTCAATTCCACTACCCACTACTTGCACAAAAATAATATACTTGTTTGATTGAGATCATAAGGACATAAATCACCTGGCAATTGAATTTTTTCACACATAACACACTAGTGCTAGTGAGCATTAGTCCTTGGAGGTTAAAAACCCTCAAAAAAAATGTGTTAGCCTTGAAAGAGATTCCAAACCCTAATAAAATCCCACCCCAGAAAATGATTTGGTCTTGAAACCTAAAAAGAACAATGATCCAAAAAACTCTAGTTCCACAACTACAAATAAGCCTAAGCAATGCTACTAACCAAAAGTGATCGACTCTTGAATCGAGTGGGGGGGGGGGGATACTACCTACTTTGATAGCATGTTTGGGATTAAAAAGTGTTACAAAGAAAATTGAATAGCAATAAAATCATCCCAAATTTTACAATGGGTAAAGAGATAAACAACACTAGGGTAGCCAACAGATGTGCATCCCTGGAAAGAGAAACAAGCCCTAGCACAAGTGCACTAGAGAAATAAACACTCTAAACATAAGATAGAAAACTAAGAATAAAGTATCACAATGCTTTAGGGTTTAAACACTCCAAAGATAAGATAGAAAACCAAGAATAAAATATCACAATGCTTTATGGTGCTCTTAGATCAAATCACTTGTATAAGAATGAAGTGATCACAATGTTTAAAAATGCAAATAAGATTTGGTAGTATATATGCCACTCATAAGGTATAATCCTTTCCTCGACAAGGATTTATGGGCCTATATTAAGTTGACTAGCTTTGCCTTAACCAAACCTAAAAATATAATTTAAAAGTACAAATAATGTTTCTCATGGCCCATTGTGAATACTACACCCTTAAATGTAATAGATTATTTATAATTGAGGGATTATAGAACGCTTCATTTCATATTTGTTCATATTCTCTATGTTACATAATTAACAAAAAAAAGTGCAAAAAAATGACAAAGAATAAAGATGATTTATGATCCGAATTGGATCCATAGAAGATTGTCAAAGAACCATGACTATATCAAGTTGGAACAAATCTCTAAAGAATCCAAAACAACGATCAAAAACACCCTTGAACCAGTGGCCATGGAAACCAACATGGAACGACGAGGACCTCGGTAAGTGCGCTAACCGAGACCCATGAGGACTGCGCAGGAGGTCAAAGTAGCCCCTGGGAACCCCGGATCGGGAAACAGAGGTGGAATTTGATGCGCGCTTAGCGCTAATCGCGCATCGTTGGGAAAAAATGGTCGTGAAGGAGGAAGCTCGAGCACACGGACGCATGGTGAGATGAAGAACCGTGGGTGGAAAAGCAAAAAGTGCTAAAGGTAAAAGGCGAGACCCACGCTCTGGAAAACCTGCAGTATTGATCGGGGTGCCCTCAAACGGTAAGAGGTTTTGGACGAGAGCGGAGCGATTCCATTCATCGATCGACGCGTGGCAAGCGAAGGTGAGAGAAAACCGTCGTTGATCACGCACTATCGGTCAAGCAAGTCAACCGCCTGAAATGTGTGTATGGCGTCAGATCTAGAGGCCCCAAATCGGACAGCTGAGATCGCGCCCGATGGAGGAAGCGGAATCAATGAAGGAATACGCCACATTTTAGAAGGATTTGGAATCCGTTTGACTGCCACAGTGGAGGAAGAACGCATCCACGATGTAACTGAAGAAACGAACTGACGAAGCATGCTGGCGTCGTTTAGAGGAGGACATGTAGCCACTCCCTAAGCATTAATGATGACGCCGAACAGGGAACTCAAGCGCAGCTGCAGAAGGTGAATCGACAGAGGTGAAAGAGGAACCGAACAAGCATTCGAAAGAATGGCTAAAAGCCATGAACAGAGACAGAATACATAATTAGAGTTAGTCAGAGTGAACCTTAAGAGGAGGACTAAACACTGAGAGACAAAAACCAGAGAAGAAGGCAGTAAAGCAAAGCAGCAGAAGACAGAGGGCCGAGCTGACAAAAGGTAGCATCGAGCACCAGAGAGCTTGAGAGATTCAAGCCATCCCATAGAGGAATCTGTCCGGACTGAGCACCACATTTGGCTCTTTCCACTATAGACCAGAAGGTCACAGAGCTGGTAGGAAGAAGAAGAGTCTGTGCACTCTAGTGGCTTGGGGAATCCAAGAACCACCCTGCCAAGCAAAACCTGCTTCAAGAGAACTCACATTGAGTCCCTGTATTGTAATTTTCTGCTTAAAGGCACAATAAAACAAGGCCACCCTTGAAAGCTGGACCGGAGATGTAGCCCTAGAGAATAGGGTGAACTCCTTATTAAATTTCTTGTGTCTTTGTGTTTGCTTACTATATTTCTTTGTTGTCTTTCCATTTTATTGTCTGTGTATTGGCAATCTAATCGATCCATTGCTTCAATAACACAGAACGCACACTAGCACATGAGTCTGTAATACCTTTGAACAATAAATCTTTAACTGATGTCACTCACAAGGTGAATATCAGGTCAAGTGGTATCAGAGGCTCTAGGCTGTAAGGTTAGACAAGCTTGTGTTGGTTTAGCTGTGAATGCTCACTAGATCAAAGCTCAAATTAGGAGAAGGAGAGTTGGTGGAAACTAATCCTGAAATTGGGAGAGTCTATTCTCGAAAGACAATGTCAGAGGAAGGTTTTGTGGGTCTAGACCCTCAATTCAAAGAGATTTTCCTAGCTATAAGGTCTATCGTAGAAGAAATGGACAGAGACTTTAGAAAGAAAAAGGTTGAAGATTCATTAGGTTCTAAGCAAGATAAAGAAGAAGATGAGTCTCTCATTGCCATGACCACTCCAAAGGAAAGGGGAAAGAGGAAAGCTTTCTCACACCTCCTAATAGCCCTGTGCATAATAAGAAAGCGTCTTTGATTAAGCTAGATGTTAAATTTGATTTGCCTATATATGATGGAGAGCTAAATGCTGAAAAGTTGGACAATTGGATTAGACAAATTGATGTGTATTGCAGGGTACAAAACATAGACTCAGACAAGAGTAAGATTCAGCTGGCAAGCCTACGCCTAGGAGGCACTGCCTTGGTTCGATGGGAAGGCAGAACCCAAGCTAATATAAAAAGACATGGCATGACCATATCTGTCTAGAGCGAATTTGTTGCTGCAATCAAAAAGTAGTTCTATCCATTGGCCTACATGCAACAAGCCATGATGATTTGGCAAACTCTTTGATAGTTGAAAGGGAAAAGTGTGCAAGGGTATACTCAAGAATTCAGAAAGAGAGCCTTGATGTTGGGTATCTCACTAGACTCACCAGAGACTCTTTTGAAGTACATTGGTGGTCTACACAGCTACATGAGGCATACCATCCTCATGTTTAATCCCACTAGTATAGATGAGGTATCTGTACAAGCTACTCATCTAGAAGCTAGAGGAAAGAATGGAAATCCAGAAGTTGGGGGAACATCCCAACCCACTGTAAGTAAGAGCAAGGAGAAAAGAAAGCAGAAGTGGAAAGCAAGGAAGGCTAACACTGCACATAAATCCAAAGCTTCATGCACTCACTATAAAAAGGAGGGGCATGATGATGAGCATTGTTGGATTTTACATCTAGAGCTGAGACCTAAGAAGTCTGAGGGCAAGAAGAATAAGATTGTTGCAGCTATTCAGAAAGATTTGGGGTCAAACTCAGGAGATGAAACAACTATAGCAACCACAGGTATAAAAGGTAAGAATTCTGAAGAATCTACTAGTAATTCTGCTCAATCTGTTATTGATGAAGAATATGAGAGAAAAGGGCATGAGCTTTTCCATATTCAAGTTATTTCCAAAAATCAAAAGATTGATACTTTGTTTGATAGTGGATCACAAGTAAATCTAATTTCTGAAGCAATTGTAAAGAAATTGGGATTAGCAACTACACCTCACAAGAAACCATACCCATTAGGATGGTTGAATGATAAAGCACAACTACAAGTGACTAGACAATGCAAATTCGAGTTTTCTTTTCCGTCAGCATTTGTAGATGAGGTTGAGTTAGACATAATTCCTTTGGATATATGTGGAATTGTTTTAGGAAGTCCTTACTTGTATGATAGAAAGGTTATTTTTTATAGAGCTGAGAACAAGTATCTACTTGTTAAAGATGGAATCGAATACTTTGTAAGAGCTCATAAGCTCAAGAATAATTATACTCTCATAAACTCAGGACAAATGAAAAGAATGATAAATTCATGCAAACAATTCTTACTGATGGTTATAAAGGAAAAGAAACCTGATAAAACCAATGTATTTGAGGGTTGTAATGCTAAACAGCAAGCAGATATAGAAAAGGTTGTTTCAGAGTATGATGTCTTGTTTCGAGAACCTAAAGGTATGCCACCCAAAAAGGGAATAGTGCATGATATTATTTTGCAGCAAGATGTTCCATTGCCTAACATTGGGATGTACAAGTTGTCTGCTTTAGAGAATGCTGAAATCAAGAAGCAGGTGCAGGAGTTGCTCGAGAAAGGGTTCGTTGGGCCTAGCACATCACCATGTGGGTCACCAATCGTTTTGGTGAGAAAAAAAGATGGCTCATGGAGAATGTGCATTGATTATCGAGCACCGAATAAGATAACAATCAAAAATCGTTATCCCCTTCCTCGCATAGATGATATTTTAGATCAATTAAAGGAAGTTGTTTATTTCACCAAGCTGGATTTGCACAGTGGATACCATCAGGTCAGAGTTGCAGAGCAAGATGCATGGAAGACTGCTTTCAAGACAAAGCAGGGATTGTATGAATGGCTGGTTATGCCTTTTGGCTTAACTAATGCTCCTGCTACTTTCATGAGATTAATGAATGATGTACTCATACCTTTTCTTGATGATTTTGTTATTGTGTATCTGGATGACATTGTGATTTTTAGTAAAACGTGGGAAGAACATTTAAGGAATGTTAAGCAGACATTAGATGTTTTGAAAAGAGAAAAAATTTATGTTAAACTCTTAAAATGTGAATTTGGAAAAACATCTCTAAACTACTTGGGTCATATAGTAGCGGGAGGTGAATTGAAAATAGATCCCTCTAAAGTGGTAGTGATTGTGAACTGGCCTAAACCCAGGTCTACTACAGAAGTGAGAAGCTTCTTAGGAGCGCACAATATTGGAGGAAGTTCATTTCTAACTTCTCCTCGATTGCAGCTCCCTTACATGCTTTAACAGGATTGAATAAGGTGTTCCAGTGGGGAGGCAAACATCAGAAAGCCTTCGACACCTTGAAAGAAAATATTAGTACAACACCTATACTAGCACTGTGAGATCTGCAAAGACCATTTGAGATCCAAATTGATGCCAGTGACTATGCCATGGGAGCAATGTTGACACAACACGGTAAGTCCATATGTTATCATTCTGAGACTTTTAATCCTACAGTAGCTAACTATCCTACATATGATAAGGAATTGTATGCAGTAGTTCAGAGTGTGAAAAAGTGGAAACATTACTTAATGGGCAAAGAGACAGTAATACATATTGATCATCAGCCACTTCAATATCTACACTCCCAAACTAAGTTGCAGCAATCAAGACATTACACATGGATGGGTTTTCTACAAAAAATTCATTTAGTCATCAGATATAAAAAGGGCATACATAACAAGGTTGCAAACATGTTACCTAGACCCATTATAAAAGCATCTACCATACTCAAGCATCATTATGTGCTGCATGAAAGCTACATAGAACAATATGCGTAGGATATGGACTTTAAAGATGTATATGCAACTTTGAGTCAAGGCAAAAGAGTAGAAGAATTGGACTATCATGTGAAGGACCGACTCTTATACCATTATGGGAAACTCTGCATTCGACAAACTGAGAGGATAAATATAATTAGGGAAGCACACACTCCTCTGATATCAGGTCACTTTGGGGTAAGTAAAACAGTTGCACAGCTGCAAAGATTCTTCTATTGGCCGAAAATGGATGAGACAGTTTCTAGATATGTAAGAGGGTGTCTATGTGTGCTAAAAGCAAGCCCCGCAATAGAAAACTAGGCTTGTACACTCCATTGCTAGTTCCTTCTCACCCTTGGGAAAGTGTTTCCATGGATTTTGTTGGAGGACTGCCTAAGTCTAGGAAAGGTCATGACTATCTATATGTTGTTGTGGATAGGTTCAGCAAAATGTGTATTTTGATACATTGTAGTAAACAGATGACAGCTGAACAGACTACAAAATTGTTCTTTGAACATGTATGGGTTCATTTTGGATTACCCACTTCCATTGTATCTGATCGAGACACCGATTTGTGGGGAAGTTTTGGTCAAGTCTCTGGGAACTGATGGACACCAAACTGAAGAAAAGCACAGCTTTTCATCCACAAAAAAATGGCCAGACAGAAGTAGTAAACAAGACAATGATCCAGTTACTGAGAGGTTATTGTAGCAAACATCCTAAGCTTTGGGATGAACACTTGTGTTATGTGCAGCATGCTTACAACAAAGCCAAACACTCTTCTACACAGAGATCTTCTTTTGAGACCTGTTTTGGTTTCACACCAAGGTCTCCTTTGGATTTTGTCTTTGGTAAAGATACCATGGTTGATGGACACAGTGATGTGGACAAGGCAACTAGGTTCATTGAACAGATCTAGGAGATCCACCAGGCAGTACAGGAACAGTTGGAAAAGATCCAAGCCAAGTACAAGGCTAGGCATGACAAGCATCGGATGGAGCATAGTTTTCAAGTTGGAGACCAAGTCTGGTTGTATATCAGCAAGGACAGGATGCAAGGTGAAGGTAAAAATCTAAAGCCTATCAGGTATGGACCTTTTAGGATACTTGAGAAGATCATGGAAAACTCTTTTCACCTTGATTTACCAGCTTACATGCACATCTACTCAGTCGTAAATGCAGATTGCTTGAGATTGTTTGAACCTAATGATTGAGGACCTCGAAGAGCAAAGTAAATTGCCTTCTATTGATGACCTGCTACCTGAATATCTTAATGAATTGCAGGAAGACACAATGTTGGACGGGAAGGTGAGGATGACGCACAAGGGAGATGTTGAGTACCTCAGGATTGGGCTCAAAGGTTTGAAGCCAAGCAGTGCAAAGTGGATTAAGATTGGACAAGTGAGAAAACAGTACCCTCACTTAGTCGATGCTTGAAAACCAACTTTTGGTGCTCCAAAAGCTTTTTCAGTGGGAAGGCCATGATCCGAATTGGATCCATAGAAGACTATCAAAGAACCATGACTGTATCAGGTTGGAACAAATCTCTAAAGAATCCAAAACAACGATCAAAAACACCCCTGAACCAGTGGCAATGGCAGCCAACGTGGAACGACGAGGACCTCGGTCAAAGCGCGCTGACCGAGGCCCATGGAGACTGCGCAGGAGGTCAAAGTAGCCCCTAGGAGCCCCGGATCGGGAAATAGAGGTGGAATTTGATGAACAAGGCCATGAAGGAGGAAGCCCGAGCACACGGACGCATAGTGAACCGGAGAACCACGGGCAAAAAAGTGAAAAGCGCTAACAGACAAAGGCGGGACCCGCGCTCTGGAAAATCGACGATATTGATCGGGGTGCCCTCAAATGGTAAGAGTTTTTGGACGAGAGCGGAGCGATTCCATTCATCAATCGACGTGTGGCAAGCGGAGGTGAGAGAAAACCGTCGTTGATCGCGCGCTATCATTCGAGCAAGTCAACCGTGCGAAATGTGCATATGGCGTCAGATCTTGAGGCCCCAGATCGGATGACTGAGATCGCACCTGATGAAGGAAGCAGAATCAACAAAACAATACGCCGCATTTTAGAAGGATTTGGAATTCGTTTGACCGCCACGGTGGAGGAAGAACGCATCCACGACGTAACTGAATAAACGAACTGACGAAGCATGTTGGCGTCGTTTAGAGGAGGACATGTGGCCACTCCCTGAGTGCTAATGATGACGCCGAACAAGGAACTCCAAGCGCAGCTGCAGAAGGTGAATCTACAGAGGCGGAAGAGGAATTGAACAGGGATTGGAAAGAATTGTTAAAATCCATGAACAAAGACAGAATACACAGTTAGAGTCAGTCAGAGTGAACCCCGAGAGGAGGATTGAACACTGAGAGACAGAAACCAAAGAAGAAGGCAGTAAAGCGAAGTAGCAGAAGACAAAGGGTCGAGCTGACCAAAGGCAGCATCAAGCACCAGAGAGCTTGAGAGATTCAAGCCATCCCATAGAGGAATCTGTCCGGACTAAGCACCACATTTGGCTCTTTCCACTGTAGACCAGAAGGTCACAGATCTGGTAGGAAGAAGAAGAGTTTGTGCACTCTAGTGGCTTGGGGAATCCAACAACCACCCTGCCAAGCAAAACCTGCTTCAGGAGAACTCACATTGAGTCCCTGTATTGTAATTTTCTGCTTAAAGGCACAATAAAACAAGGCCACCACTGAAAGTTGGACCGGAGATGTAGCCCTTGAG
Organism: Pinus tabuliformis; assembly: GCA_031772625.1. Taxonomy (NCBI): domain Eukaryota; kingdom Viridiplantae; phylum Streptophyta; class Pinopsida; order Pinales; family Pinaceae; genus Pinus; species Pinus tabuliformis. The sequence continues at coordinate 263,627,502 of CM062819.1, read as the reverse complement.
AAAAGGCTGAACTCCTTATTAAATTTCTTGTGTCTTTGTGTTTTCTTACTGTATTTCTCTGCTATCTTTCCATTTTATTGTCTGTGTATTGGCAATATGATCGATCCATTGCTTCAATAACATAGAACACACACCAGCACATGAGTCTATAATACCTTTAAACAATAAATCTTTAACTAATGTCACTCATAGGGTGAATATCATATCAATTTATTAGGAGTATTGTTTTTCCCCATAAAAAAATTATCTACCCACATCAATAATACACTATGTTGATTGGATGTCTTTATGACTTTGATGAAAAATATTAGTGATTGGAATTTGTGCCTATGAAACCAAGTCAAATATCAAGATTGTGTAATAAAGAATATTAAGTGTACCCCCAACATAACACCATTTTCCACTCTACCATGTGTTAAAGGTTGACCACTACAATTACATCCAATGCTAACGCTTTTGTGCTAATATGCAGTTTTGATACAGCAACCAAGTCAACGCACTCAGAGAAATTCCAGGTGAGCCTCTCATTAGCAAGACTCTGATAACAATAGAGTTAGCCATTCTCTAACTCCTGTGATCATTTGTACAATTATTAAACAATACATGGAACAATTCAACAAAAGATTGTCAAACTCAACATAATTAATCTTGAAAACACTAAATAATTCGGTTAAAAACATGAAATTGGAATTTATTAATATTTTTTTCACATGTATCTGTTGTAACTTATTATCATGTCACATTTTAAATTTTATTTTTATGTTGAAAAAATAGCAAAATATAAATATAAATATAAAAAATATTGAAAAGAAAAGAAATGCAAAAGGAAAAGAAATAATAAAAATGAAAAAATAGAAAAAATAATTGGGATTTAAAAAAATATATATATGTGTGAAAAATCGAAAAAAAAAAAAATATATATATATATATATATATATATCAAAAATTCCAAAGTATTTGACTCTTCCATTTAAATGTCGTCATAAGTCTGATTAATTAAGTTAATCCTTTAGTTTAGATTAATGAAGGATTAATTAATTATGTTTATTGTAATAAATCATTGATTGATATGATGGATTTGACATTTTTGTCGTTATTTGTAATCATCGCGCATATTTTAATTATTGAGATCAACGGCGGGGGATGCATTTCGGACCATCCTCCCCCCCCTCCCCATGCACTTTCGATGTTTAATCGGGAGGGGGGGTCCGAAAAGTGGTCTAAATAAATACTGTGAGGGGGTACGTGTATGCATCAGGACATTTCGGACCCCCCCCCCAAAAACCACCTTTCTACCGCTTTATTCCTGCCGTCGCTTCTGCACACCTCACCACATGTCCCTTACTCATTTGCCCGCCTATAACAATGTTATACCTTCATCAAAAGGTCAATTAACCATTGTATTTTCCCCGCCAGTGTCTAATTGTAATTATTAGATGCACCAAAATGGTAATCTTGCCGAATAAGCTATAAATCATCCCACCATCGTTCAAATTATTTTCCTCTCATCCTTTTCCAGCAGCACAACTAATCTGATTTTCATCGAGCCTCAATTAGTCGCCATATCAACAAACGATGAATTTCCTAGTAATTCAGTACACCCGTCCTCAATTCAACATGTCTTCTTCAAAGGGAAAGTCTAAAATAGTAATTGAGAGTCCAGTATTGCCCCCTGTCATGAATTTAGATGATCTTCCTTTAGTAGACAAGTAGTAAAAAATCTGTGAAACTCGTTGTGAGTTCAATCTCTCTGAACTTCACAATTGGGCGAAGCAAAAATATCTTGATGTCGGTGTTGAATTGAGTATGTGGGACTCCTTCCTGCCTCAATTCATTTTTCCTCAGACCCATTTCTTTCCATAATTTGTTTCCTGATGTAATTTCAGGTACCTCCAAAGTCAGAGGGTTTGTTATTGCCCAAAATAATGAAGTTTTATGTCGCCCCTGAGTCGATTTACCAAATCATTCAGGTCAATCCTACAGTCCCCTTGCACCCATTTTCTGTAGATTCTCTTATGGAGATCTATCAGAAACTCACATTCCTTCAGAGAACTAAAATATTTGAAACCTTTTAACCAGAAAATTCAGAATTACCAAAAACGAACCCACCTTACTCCTCTTCCATATTTCCAGAGATTTCTAGGTAGGTTATCTCCATGGTTTCGTGTCTGTTAGGCTATCTAAGTGACTAGTGGGTCGATGAAGTAATTAAATAATTTTTATCAGTATTTTCAACTGGAGAAACAACATCTTATATTTTCAATTATAGTGAGTTTCTGGTAGAATGTATTCATGATCAATTTCTCAAGTTTTCTACTGAAAATGCCTTCAAGCATCAGTCTATCCTAGTATGTTTTCTCATGTTCTTCCAAGTAGATAGATTTAAGTTTCCATTATAGAGATTAGATGAACAAGGAAACCCCCAGTCTATAATTCATTGGACTTCCTTAGTAAGGAAGAATACATAAGGTTTCTCTTACTCATACTATTTAAATCAGTTTCTACACATAGACCTATTTCTTTTGAGTGGTGATGTAACTCCAAGGGTTTCACCTAAAATTAAAAGAATTTTTCACCTCGGCAAGTAAACAAAAATTGGAGACTGATATCATTACCAGAATTACATAGAGATCAGAGTTTATGAATGTGAGTTACCTCCTTATAGGTTGCCTAAATTTGTACTAGTAGGGATTTTTGCACTAGAATATATAAGACAAATGATGAATATGGATGATCTACACTTTGTTTCTAGTAAGAAGAAGTCAAAGTTCAAATTGAAAGCACATATAAGAGCATTCGTAGGAGCATTCATCATCAACACTAGAGCAGCAACAAAGGAGGTAGATTCTATGTTAAAGCAAATGAAATTCAAATTGAGTTTCACCTGGTCTTATGGCCCCTTGGGCATTATTTCTAAATTAAGAGTTGAACAGAAGACAACTCCTTATGCACATACACCAAGGCCATAAATAGAACAATATGTCAATCAAGAAGAGTGGCAGGAGAATACATTGCAAGAGGCAGAGGAACAAGTTGTTACCTCAATAGCTTCACAAACTCCAATTCCACAGGAGAAAGAAACCAAAAGGCCCAGAGAAAGTTTATCTCCTTCAGTTTCAGAAATTCAAGAGATAGAATTTTAGGTGTTTAAAAGAAGAAAGAAAAGTAATACTCAGGAAGAGCCTTTTCAAGTAACAAGCTCACAAGAGCAGCAAACAATGGTATTGATAGGTTTACATACTGCAACATTTCCAAGGATTGAGGAGATATTCACAGGTTCTCTTATGTGATCAGTTTCCCAAGGTACAGAGTAACAGAATATTTTTTCCAGGTATAAAGAAATCGAAAGAAAGAAAGAGGCACTCAAGGCCATTACATACTCTGAGTTTTGGAAACAAACCTCATTCACTTAGCACATACTTCTTTCTGCGTTGGACACAGAGAAGGGAGAGTTTTAGCGTGAATTCTTGGAACCCAAAGTTCCATTTCCCAAAATTGTTGATGATTACAAGACATCCATTTTTTCATTTGACACTAAACATATCCATGTAATTGCCCAAATGATTTGCCCAATCAGGCAGGTGAAATGATTTTTTCCACTTTAACAAGTGTAGCCATGACAGCATCAAAACTATAGGACTCACTAAACGATATTAATTCATAGTTAAAGATGGAGAAGATGTCTTCTCTAGTCAAAGATACCAGGATAAAATCATTGGAGGATCTTGTAGTAAAATTAGGATATAATCATGGTGATCAAAGCAGTGGAGGAAATAAAAAGTAAAAATGTTGATATCCAGGCAGTGAGGAAGCAGCTAAAGCTTCCAACTACTAAATACCCATAGGCCAAATAAGTTGGACAGTTGGAGATAGATAAATAAAACATGTTCAAAATGATAATTGAACAAAACCTCCAAATACTGAAAATGGAAGTTGAAATGGAAACATTATTGAAAGAAAAAAAAACAACAACTCGGTGTTTCAACAACTGTCCCCATAACAACAACTTCTATTGTAGGTACTTCGACAACAGGAACATCCAAAACAACAGCTATTTCAATAGATACACAGTTAGGTGATGTGGCAGCAGATTTATCTAAAGCCATGGGAGATTTGACACTCCAAGGTCAAGAAATTGAAAAACTCAATTTACAATTGCAAAAACTACAGGAACAAAAATTGATAATGAATATGTAGTTGAATATATATATATATATATATATATATATATATATATATATATATATATATATATATATATATATATATATATATATATATACATATGGAAGTGAATCCATTGTTCAAGCAAAGGAAAGCATATGGTTAGGCATAAATGAAACTATGACTAACTTGTGGACATCTATAGAAATAATTTTTGAACGGGAAGAATTATTGCAGAAGAGAGACCTGGATCACAAACCAGGGGATGCTACCAAATTAATCAGAATTCTAAATTATAAAACAAAGGAAGATCTTGAAGAATATGGAATTGAAGATAGAATTGAAACTATCCTGGAGGTGAGAAGAGTGTTGACCAAAAGAAACTTAATGCTTCAGCTAGAAAATAAGTGTCATAATCTGGAAGTTCAGATTAAGAAGTTTCACAAAATATTTAACATTTTACACCAAAAAGGACTTCCAACTCTACAAGGCATTGGTGATAAGATAATTCTCCTCGAAGAGTATCAACATAAACTAAATGATATAATAGTGGATAAGGAAAAAAATTGCAAAAATTAAAGGGACCATCACTGGTAAAGCTTTCATGGAGGGTTTGAGTTATGATTTACTAATTCAACATGAGGTAAAACATTTATTCATAACTAAACCAACTTTTGAGAAGTATACTGAAGTCAATGAAGCATACAAAAAGCTAGTAAATTTTTCTATTCCTAATGAGGAAAGATGGGACAAACTGTGTGAGCTAATCGACCGAGAGGGCAACAGATGTTTCAGCAACATAAGAAAAAATTCTAGGACCGAAAACAGAACAATAGCTTTTCAGCTCCAGGCATCAACAATTTTCCTTGAATTTTATGCAAGATGTCAAATTAGTTCAAATTTCCTATCTGATAGTTCTATTTTTGTAAAAAACCCCAAATCAGTTGGATTGGATATCTTGTAATAAATTTTGTCATTAAGTCTAGATATTTTTAGAAGAGACTCTATAAATCTCTTATAATTGGAAGTATGACAGGTTGAAGCCTTCTGATAAGCTATTGAGCATGATTGTTATTCTCTAAACTATTTCCAAAATTAATATAAGGATTCTGGGCTCATTTTGAAGCAGCTTGTGTTCTACTGTGAGTTCTTATTATGTTTCCATCTTTATTTGTTTCTACACATGCTTAAAGTTGATAGGAAATCTGGGTAAGATAAGATTGAATATCAATCTTTCTGAAATCCCCTGCAAAGTTATAATCAATTACAAAGATTAATTAACTCAAACTATTTGTTTAAGTTGATTCCTCTACATAATTTAATTGTTGCTTCTTGTTATCTTTAGATAAGTTATGTTTGGCTGTAAAATATTTTCACATACATCATGTCTATCTCTGACAAGTTAAATATTCTATTTGAATGTTTAAGGAATCACATATCTCATCTTAAATTCTACTTTTCATAAACAATTTAAAGCTTAATTTTGTTAAATTTGAAAAATTAGCCCTTTATTATAAAAGAAATAATTAGAATTTACCTTTGTTTAAAAGTTTAAAACATTGGTCATCCAAACCCCAAATTAAAACAACATTTTAGATGTTTTGACACAATTCCTTAACCTAGAATTGTCTACGAAGGACAACATATCCAATGAGAAATGGACCTTCTTACCCATCATCTTCCTTTTAACAAGATATTTAATTTGCTTTCAAAAATTGGCGGTGAACTATAACAAGCAACAACTTTTATACAAATATATCTTATATAGCAAGGAACATTTTATCTTACTTTTATCCTTATCCTCCTCAACTTCCCTCTCTTGCCTTAAAAATTTTGTAACATTCATAAATTCACACATTACTATTATGAAAATAATCCTTACACAAATACACAGAAATGCTTTCATGAATTTGTAACTGCATCATAAACTAAGGAAGATCAACTATGAATAGACTTCAATCACATTATATTTTGTTTATGTGAAGCTACTCGCTACTCCTCTAAAAGTCCTAGTCCTCTCTAAAAGTCCTTTTCATATATGAATGTTTTTTTAATAAATACAAAATGAAAAATAATAATCTCTCAACATGTTATCTAGAATCTCCAACTTTCCATGGCCACAACACCAACCCTACAATTTAGGATAGGTCAAACCGAATGGGCTACAAAACATCGACACCATCAATTTTGCTAGTTATTTTTTTCATCACCACCATTATTTCAATTAACTTTTATGAGTTTGTACTTGGTAGACCATATTAACATAATTAGCATGTTACGTATTGGCTACACAAAGACAATAATATGTACAATTTCAAATTTGTTTGTAATTAACAATTGTTACAAAAACAAATTACATGTTCCAAAAGGGAAAGCACATGTACAAGGTCACATCCTGATGTGATTTATTTTAGATAAAAAGTATGTACAAGATCAAATGTCATTAATAATCCTACCATAACACTTAATCGTTGCACAATGACAAAAGAAAAGTGCATAATTCCAAGGGCTCTCTTCAAAAATTCCAATGCTAACCAATACAACTTAGAAAAATGCTTTATTTTCTATTTTCTAATATCAAGTTAATTGAAAACCTAATTCATAGTTCAATTAGTTTGGCCAATCAAATTTAATATAAGAAAATCAATCGATCACATTTAGAAAATTGTCTCACCTCCTTTTCTAAGATATACAAAATTGTGAGCAACATTATATGAGTTTCCTATAATCTATCACCTTCTATGATTACCATGTCCACAATTAGGAATGGGTGTATTGTTGTTTGAACAAAAATGATTTTCAAAAATTCTTATACCTTCTAGGATTAGCAGACCCACAATTAGAAGAAATTGTAATCTAGAAAATAGGGATGACGTGATTGGCAATGTGAATCTACAAATTTGACATGTTTTTTTGGTATATTGAAAAAAAATTAATAATATTGACAAATACCTTGAAAAACTTTCTTTATATCCTAAAAATCATCATGATGTAAAATTTATTTTATTGTATGTCTTTTTTAAATGTTTTATGTGTATCAATAGTGATGTGACCCAGCCCACGCTTCCACGTAGCCTTAGTTATCCACCTGTCTGGGTTTTGTGATGTTAATGAGATTGGTTTGTTGTTTTGGCGGTTATTTGTAGATATGGATATCAGATATTTTAATTGGAATCTGGAAACAATTAATGAGCTCGTAAATGTCCACCTACGGTACCTAGTCTCGGGTTTTGTCCCTTCGTTTGTTCTTTTACACAAAATTCTCCTACTTCCTGGTCATTTTCATGGTTCTGTTCTGCTATGGGCTCTGCAAGGATTTTTGTCACAAAGTATTATTTCGCTCCGACGCTTATGGAAATCTCTGGTTTTTGGGCATCACTGTAAGTGAACGTCGGCCTTCCGAACTTGTTTGTGCTGTTGTCGGTGGATTTTCCCTGTATAATGATTCTGTCTTGGTTCTAGAGGTGCGCTTGCTCGAATTCTTTTTACACAGTGAGTTCTTCATTTTGTTTTATCATTCTTCTGCTATTTGGTTTCAAAATCTCGTCTCTCGGCCAATGGTTATCCTTTTCTGTTGTTGATATTACCCTTACCTCTACTACGGTGCGAAAGTTGTTTAACTTCTGGTTCCAATGTACCCAGGTGACAACAAGATGGTTTTCCTCGGCTACAAACCAGGTAATTTGTTCCCTTCGTGCTTTGTATTTACCGTCTTCTGGTGTAGTCATTGACCAAGCCTGCTCCTCTTGTCTCAGGCTTCTTCGGGTTGTCTGTGGCTTTGTTCCGCAAGCTCCTTGGTCCGGTCGTGCCTAGTTATGTTACATTTTCCTTCTGCTTTTGTTCTGCTTTGGTTCAGGTCCCACTATACTGGGTATGTTAACCGTAATTTGTCTGGCTTGTGTAGGTCAATGGTTCGACCTGGATACAAGGATTTTTCACGGTTCTGTCTTCAAACGAGGCAACCCTCAGCCAGAAGGCTCTGTCTCTTAAAGTCTGTTAATTTTCAGTTAGGGTTTCTTGTAGTCTCTGTAGGATTTGTCACTCACTGCCTTGTAGTTGTGTACAAACTGGTTCGTCCTCCTCACAAATGAAACTTGAATCTGGTTTCGATTATGGTTCTGGTTTGGCTTTCTATTAAGATTGAGGGTTTTCCCTGATGTCAAACCCTAGACTAGGGTTTGTCTGTTCTGTGGACGTTGGGCACTTGTTTTATTATGAACAAATGTAATATTTAAGTTACTTGGAACAACAGCGATGTGAACATAAATTATCGATCTCTGTTTATTTATAAAGATGTGAAGATTCGTTCGAAATTACCTTTGTTGTAATTCATTTTCTATGGCACTTTGTTTCTATATTATCCTTTCGGTCGACTCACTGTGCATTACTCTCCTGGTTGTGAATTCGATTCGTTTATCCTTCGCGCTGGTTGTGGATGTATGTGCGTATTCGATGTTGTTTTCTGTTAAGTGAGAAAGACAAAAAAAAAACACGACCTACAGTAGTCGTTCTCTGTCTGCTAACATTGTATTCAATGGTTCAATGAATAAAACATAATAGTACAGCATGTAGGCAATGACACAGATGGACAGTTAGGAAAATTTACGTTCTGTCTTTTTTTATTTCTCGAATCTGGAAAATGTTGAACCTTTTACAAGTTTTTCATTTCTACATTTATACATCTTTATTTACAGTTAATGAAACTGTAGGTACTTTCAGTTAAAAGAAATATAGTTGTGTAACTACTAGTTCTCGGTTCGGTTTACATGACAAGATCTTCATTTAGACACCTTTTGTCTTTTCCTCTTTAAGTTGACAAAACAATTACTAAGTTGTTGTTTATTAGGGTCAGACAAATAACAACCCTAACCAACCAACTAACTTTTGACTAACACAGCAATTAAAAGAAAACAAAACAAAATCCTACCTCATGCTCTGATAAACTAAACATGAAAGATAATCCAAATGCTAAATCAACTTTCCAACCTGGCAGAGACTTCACCTGGTCATGGTGCCCTAGCTGGATGCTCCTGCATCAGTCTCCCAGGGCAAAAAAATCATGGCTCTGGTCCATGTGCTTCTTGATTGAAGAACCTGTATGCTCAATCTGTCTGGCATCAAGCCACGAACTGTCCTCAATAGGACGGTTCTTCCACTTGACCAGGTATTGCAGATACTCCTTCCGCCGAGTTCGTTTAGCCACCTGAGTGTCGAGAATGCTTTCGATCTCGGGAGGTTGAACGTAAGGCATCTGTCTCTTCCAAGCTTCTCCTCCATCCTAGGTATTCCATGTAGGTCGCATGGTTCCATCTTCTTCCTTCCCTTCTGGGTCAGCTATGTAGGGGAACAGGTCTGCTACGTTAACGATAGGTGAAATGCCTATTCCGGGTGGCAATTGTATCTCATAGGCATTCGCTGAAAATTTCCAGAGGACTTTGCAGGGTCCTATCTTCTTGCACTTTAGCTTATTGTATGTACCCTTAGGGAAGCGTTCTTTGCGCAAATGCGCGAGGACTTCATCCCCCACGTTAAACTGTACTTCCCTTCTCTTCAAATCTGTTTGTTGTTTATACTTTAGGCTTTTATCCTGCAATTTAATTTTTACCTGTTCATGCAAATCTCTCATCGCGTTAGCGAAATCTTCTCCATCTGCGCTTTACCTTTCTTGTAGTCCAAGATCACGCAATTCATGCACTCCACGAGGATGCATGTCGTACAGGATCTGAAATGCGTTGAAGCCTGTGTTGCGGTTAGGCGATTCGTTATAAGCAACCTCTGCCTGTGCAAGCACTCGATCCCACATCCACGAATTCTCTCCAACCAGGCTTCGTAGCAGGTTTTCTAGACTCCTGTTTACAACCTCTGTTTTCCAGTCGGTTTGCGGGTGATAAGCAAAACTATAACTCAGCTATGTGTCCATTTTCTTCCACAAGGTATGCCAAAAGTGTCCCGTGAACTTCACATCCCTGTCTGAAAGGATAGATTTAGGCAACCCATGTAACCTGACAATCTCTGTGAAAAACAAGTGGGCCACGTGAGTGGCATCACTGGTATTCCTGCAAGGGATGAAATGTGCCATTTTCGAGAATCTGTCTACTACTACCATCACCGAGTCGTAACCTCGCTGTGTCTTAGGTAGACCTAAGATGAAGTCCAAGCTGACTAAGTCCCACAGTCTGCCTGGAACGGGTAACGGTGTGTACAGTCCCGTGTTTTGACTGTGACCCTTCGCCAACTAGCACACTTTACATCTGGCCACAAATTGCTGCACATCCCTCCGCATCTTTGGCCAAAAGTAGAAATGACTGAGCTACTAGAGTGTCTTGTCCATGCCGAAATGTCCGGCCAGACCTCCACTATGCTTCTCCCGAATAATATTCTCCCTCATCGAGCAGTCAGGTATGCACAGTTGTCCTCCCTTAAACAGCGGTTTCTCCTCTAGGTTGTAGTCCAACCAAGGACTGTTATCTCTCACTAAGGGATTCTGACATGCCTCATAGGCCTCCTTAAAATTTGTATCAGTCTGGTATAATTCTTTTAAGTGCTCAAAACCCAGCACTTGCACAGTGCTTTCCTGCAGAAGTAGAGCTCTCCTACTTAGCGCATCCGCCGCCTTGTTGGCCTGCCCGCTAATATGCTTCAATACGAAGTTGAAACTCTGCAAAAACTCCACCCATTTGGCATGTTTTTGGTTCAACTTGTGCTGTTGCATTACATACTGCAGTGCAGAATTATCTGAAAACAACACAAATTCATTTCCCAATAGATAATGCCTCCAGTGTTTTAATGCCTGTATAACAGCATAGAACTCCTTATCATACGATGAATATTTCTATCTGCTTTCATTTAGCTTCTCGCTGAAGAAGGCCACAGTCTTATCCTCTTGGCTGAGTACAGCGCAAATTGTTGTACCACTAGCATCACAGCGAACCTAAAAAAGCTTCTTGAAATCTAGCAATCTCAGGATCGACCTCTTAGTGATCTTTCTTTTTAACAACTGGAAACTTTTCTCTATTGCCTTTGTCCATCGAAAAGGTTGGCTGGCCTTTTTAATGGTGTCCAACATAGGTGCACAAATTTCGTTAAAATTCCTTATGAATTTCCGGTAAAAACTCGCTAGTCCGTGAAAGCTACATACCTCGAATAAATTTTTCGGAGATGGCCAATTCATTATCGCTGCCACCTTCTCCGGATCCATCTTCAGTTTGTTTTCTGCTATCACAAAACCCAAATAAATCAATTCCTTCTGCAAAAAGGTACATTTCTTCAAATTTATTAGTGGTTTATTTTGTTGTATTTTTTCCAGCACTTTCCGTACGTGTTGAAGGTGTTCTTCCCTTGTCCTGCTGAAAATTAGTATGTCGTCCAGGTACACTATCACAAATTTCCCGATGTACTCCTTCAGCATCTCATTCATTAACCTCATGAATGTACTGGGCACATTGCTCATTCCAAATGGCATGACCAACCATTCGTACAGCCCCTCATTCATCTTAAACGTTGTCTTCCATTTGTCCCCCTCTCGTATCCGAATCTGATGGTACTCGCTTCAAGTCTATCTTAGAGAAATATGTTACCCTGCTTAAACAATCCATCATATCATCCATCCGTGGCAGTGGGAACCTGTACCGAATGGTGATTTTGTTGATGGCCCTTGAGTCAGTGCACATCCACCACTCTCCTCCCTTCTTGGGAGCGAGAACCGTTGGGACTGCACAAGGGCTTAAGCTTTCCCTTATCAATCCCTTGTCTAGCAGTTCTTGCACCTGCTTCCTAATCTCTTCATTGTCTTTGGGTCTCATTCGGTATGTTGCTTTGTTCGGAAAACTGGCTCCGAGTATGAAGTCAATATTATGACTTATGCTTCTTTTGGGGGGTAATTTGTCTGGCAAGTCATCTACCGCTATATCCGTAAATTCCTGCAACATTTGTTCGCTTTCTATAGGTAAATCTGATACCTTTGTATGCAACAACACTATCCTTGTGTTCTTTACAACTGTGTAACCTATCTCATTGTCTTCAACTTGTTTCAGAAACTATTTTCCGCTAACCAACAATGTTCTTGGTTCACTTGTCTCTGATGTCCCTTCTTCTTTGATGGGCACAAGTGTATGCTTGATTCCATCCTTGACAAACTTATAACAGTTCGTCACTCCATCGTGTACCACTTTCCTCTCGTACTGCCAAGGTCTCCCTAGCAGTATGTGACATACATCCATTGGCATGATGTCACAAACGACTTTATCCTTATATTTGCCTATCTGAAACTCCACCTCACACTGTTCAACCACCAGCAACTGATGGCCTTTTTGCAGCCATGAAACTCTGTAAGGGTTGGGATGTTTCAAACACTTCAACTCCAACTTTTCTACCATCTCTGTGGACACTAAGTTATCAATACTACCACTGTTAATAATTAACTTACAACTCTTACCTCGTGACTTACAAACTGTTCTAAACAAAGCCTTTCGTTGTGTCTGTTCAGTGACCTCCTTGACTGGTTTTAACAACACCTTGTGCAACATCAAGGCTTCCCCTGTCTCTAGAGCATTTTCTGCTTCTTGGGGAGGTGTCGTTGTTCCCTCTGGTTGTGCAACATATGCACCCCGCTTCCCAGCTTGATCTGCCTCTGGACATTCAAATGATCGGTGTCCCCATTTATGACACCTGTAACACTGATAACCAGCCCCTCTACCTCAGCCATTTCCCCTGCCTCGCTGGGATGACCTACCGCCTCTCGCGCTATCACCTCTGTCTGCTGATCCAGAAGCTTTGGAACTGCTGCCTTCCTCATTGCTACTAGCAGTCCAGCCTCTGCCATATGACTGGCCTTTTCCCCTGTCGGCTCCTCATCCTCTCTGGGCATTCTGCCTTCTAGTAATTTTCTCTTCAGCTTTCATTGCACTCTGATACGCTTCTTCAGTGTTTTTCGGAGATAAAATACTGATTTCATCTAAAATATCTAACCTTAACCCATTAACATACCTGGTTGTTCTTTCCGCAGTATCCTCTGTATATCCGGCTCTTAAGTTCACTCAATAGAACTCCTCCATGTACTCCCTCACCGTCATTCCTTTCTGTTTCAGATTCTGCACCTGCCTGTGCAGTGCAATCTGATAGTCTTTCGGCAGAAATCTGCCCTTTAACTTGGCCACCATCCTTGACCAGGTTTTAATCGGCAACTTGTTCAATCTCTTCCTTTCCGTCTAGACACTATCCCACCATAGGGCTGTGTGTCCCTTCAATTTCGTCGCAGCGAACTTAACTCTGCGGTCTTCGCCGACTTCCTCACACTCGAAATACTTATCCATCTCGCTGATCCAATCCAATAAAACCTCTATGGACAGGCTGCCGTCATGGGTTGGGAGTTCTGGTTTGGGCTTACTACTTGCCATTAAAACAGACCTCAACAATCTCACTTCTGGGGACTCGCTTTCTGGTCCATCTGTTACTGCTTCAGTTTCCTCTTCGCTGTCATCGCCTATTTATGGGTCTCTTCTTCTCCCCGCCTCTACTGCCTCCAAATGGGCACCAAGAATTCTGATCTCCTCTCTCAGTCCTTCCTCCGCTATCCTTTGAGCACCTCTGCCACAACCCCGCCTTCCTATCTCCATTCCTCCAACTAACATAAACAACTGCTCTGATACCACTTTGATGTGACCCAGCCCACACTTCCACGTAGCTTTAGCTACCTGTCTAGGCTTTGTGATGTTAATGAGATCGGTTTGTTGTTTTGGCGGTTGTTTGTAGATATGGATATTAGCTATTTTAATTGGAATCTGGAAACAATTAATGAGCTCGTAAATGTCCACCTACAGTACCCAGTCTCGGGTTTTGTCCCTTCGTTTGGTCTTTTACACAAAATGCTCCTACTTCCCAGTGATTTGCATGGTTTTGTTCTGCTATGGGCTCTGCAAGGATTTTTGTCACAATGTATGATTTCGCTCCAGCGCTTATGGCAATCTCTGGTTTTTGGGCATGGCTGTAAGTGAACGTCGACCTTCCGAACTTGTTTGTGTTGTTGTCGGTGGATTTTCCCTGTAGAACGATTTTGTCTTGGTTCTGGAGGTGCGCTTGCTCGAATTCTTTTTACACAGTGAGTTCTTCGTTTTGTTTTATCATTCTTCTGTTGTTTGGTTTCAAAATCTGGTCTCTCAGCCAATGGTTATCCTTTGTTGTTGTTGATATTACCCTTACCTCTGCTACGGTGCGAAAGTTGTTTAACTTCTGGTTCCAATGTACCCAGGTGACAGCAAGATGGTTTTCCTCGGCTACAAACCAGGTAATTTGTTCCCTCTGTGCTTTGTATTTACCGTCTTTTGGTGTAGTCACTGACCAAGCCTACTCCTCTTGTCTCAGTCTTCTTCGGGTTGTCTGTGGCTCTGTTCCGCAAGCTCCTTGGTCCGGTCGTGCCCAGGTATGTTACGTTTTCCTTCTGCTTTTGTTCTGCTTTGGTTCAGGTCCCACTGTACAGGGTATGTTAACCGTAATTCGTCTGGCTTGTGCAGGTCAATGGTTCGACCTAGATATGAGGATTTTTCACGGTTCGGTCTTCAAACAAGGCAACCCTCTGCCGGTAGGCTCTGTCTCTTAAAGTCTGTCAATTTGCAGTTAGGGTTTCTTGTAGTCTCTGTAGGATTTGTCACTCGCTGCCTTGTAGTTGTGTACAAACTGGTTCGTCCTCACAAATGAAACTTGAATCTGGTTTCAATTATGGTTCTGGTTTGGTTGTCTATTAAGATTGAGGGTTTTCCCTGATGTCAAACCCTAGACTAGGGTTTGTCCGTTCTGTGGATGTTGGGCACTTGTTTTATTATGAACAAATGTAATATTTAAGTTACTTGGAACAACATAAATGTGAACATAAATTATCAATCTCTGTTTATTTATGAATATGTGAAGATTCGTTCGAAATTACCTTTGTTGTAATTCATTTTCTCCGGCACTCTGTTTCTGTATTATCCTTTCGGTCGACTCGTTGTGCATTACTCTCCTAGTTGTGAATTTGATTCGTTTATCCTTCGCGCTGGTTGTGGATGTATGTGCATATTCGATGTTGTTTTCTGTTAAGTGAGAAAGACAAAAAAAAACATGACCTACAGTAGTCGTTCTTTGTCTGCTAACATTGTATTCAATGGTTCAATGAATAAAACATAATAGTACAGCAAGTAGGCAATGACACAGATGGAAAGTTAGGAAAATCCACGTTCTATGTTTTTTTATTTCTCGAATCTGGAAAACGTTGAACCTCTTACCAGTTTTTCATTTCTACATTTATACATCTTTATTTACAGTTAATGAAACTGTAGGTACTTTCAGTTAAAAGCAATATAGTTGTGTAACTACTAGTTCTTGGTTCGGTTTACATGACAAGATCTTCATTTAGACACTTTTGTCTTTTCCTCTTTAAGTTGTCAGAACAATTACTAAGTTGTTGTTTATTAGGGTCAGACAAATAACAACCCTAACCGACCAACTAACTTTTGACTAACAAAACAATTAAAACAAAACAAAACAAAATCCTACCTCATGCTCTGATAAACTAAACATGAAAGACAATCCAAATGCTAAATCAACTTTCCAACCTAGCAGAGACTTCACCCAGTCATGGTGCCCTAGCTGGATGCTCCTGCATCAAGTAGAAAGGTCACTATTTCCAAATAAAATTGGGTAACATCTTACCTATTAAGCATTACATTTATAACTAGAAGTTATCTTACATGTTAAGTGTTGCATTTATAACATCAATAAAGTATTGCATTTATAACATCAATAAGCCAAGAGGGATTATCAATGGTAGAAGATGACTTTTATTTGTCATCTCTACATTATTAGTATTTCGTTTATAACTAGAAGTTATCTTACCTCTGAAGTATTGCATTTATAACATCAATAAGCCAAGCAGGATTATCAATGGTAGAAGATGACTTTTATTTGTCATCTCTACACTATTAGCATTGCATTTATAACTAGAAGTTATCTTACCTCTGAAATATTGCGAGAGAACCAAACAGCCTCCTATAAAAGATACAATGCATGAAGTAAATCAAAGATACAACGCATGAAGTAAATCAACATCTAGCCCTAGCGGAGAAGATCCAGGACCTAATAGGTATGAGGATCAAACCCATCTCTCCTAACATCTAAGGTTGAATGAATAACGCTGAAGAAACTCAACAATGTCTGTTGGCCCGATGAAGAGCCGATGGCAAGTGCAGATTGTCCACTAAATCGTGTCCTGGGGGGGTTCACATGCTGCTGAACGCTGGAGGACCTAGTCTGTCTCCCAGGAACGGATCTGAGACGAAACTGTTGTTGAGATCTCGTGTGGCAAGGTGAGGTCCCATGGATCCTCACTGATCTGGAGTCTGGATACGTACTGGTATCAATCGATCTCTTGGTGCCCCTGTCTAAAGGTAGTACCCTGAAAAATGTCGTGATCCTCTGTGTGGGGTCTGGTCTGATGGGAGGCTGAAGAATATGCGCTTGGAACCTAAGAGCCTCCTGCATATATAGGGCCAAACATCTCTGATGGGTTACCTGAAGAAGTCGACAAGGGTCCGAGAATCTCTAAACAAGCAATGAAACCTTCCTCTGATCTCGTAGTAGACAGGGCATCCAAGGATGAAGTGCACCTCAGTCTCCACTTCTTGTAAATGACATACCTGGCAGAGTCTATCTAGTCTATCCACATGGTGGTTTGTCTCTACTCGAAGCCTATGAGAACCTACTCTAAACTGGCCTAGAGGAATGCGAAGAGCATGCATCCAGTGGTGAAATGTATATTGGGGTTGAACAATGAGCCCGTCTCTCAACTCCAAGAAGTGCCCAGCATAGAAGGCCATCTTTGGGTGCAACCCTCTTAGAGGATTGACCCAAGTGACCTAGACGAACTGCCTATAGATGTCCTCCCTGATGATCTTGTTTAGCTCCTGTCTAGCTCCTGTCTAGTAGGTAAAAGGTGACCAGGAGCATCTAAGGAATATCGAAAAGGAGGGAGATGATCCAACTAAATTCCCACTGACTCTAAGAGGCTTGAAACTACTGTAAACCAACATCTGGCTCGGCCTGAGGGAGTAGAACTGGCAATAGTCTGAGAAGAGCAATATGCCAAGTAAGGATAATGGTCCCTACTCTTTATCGAGTCTACCAAGCCCTGGACACGATGCAAGAATGAAACCAATCTGAAGACCGTCTCAAGCCGAAAGGGCTGAGCTCCAAACTCTGCAAGGATGATGTGTTGCGGCATTGTCAGTTTGCACCTAATGATGCGGCGAAGAAGAAGAATTTGGACTCTCTCAGCTGAAGCCCAGTCTGACTCAAGTAAAAGTCCCCAAATCTCTGAGCCATATAGAATAGTGGGACGAATCAAGGTGTCCATGAGGCTCATCTTGGACGAGATGTCTTGGAAGTGATGTCGAAAGCACTGTCACTTGAGAAGGGCTAAGGATCCATATCCTTTGTTGATCTGAGGCTGAAGCGCTGGTCACAAACTGAAGCAGGGACCTCAAAATTGCACCCCCCAGTAAGCATACGTGTTGGTGATCTCAATCTCCTCCCCTCTGAATAGAAAGTGAAGGTCTAAGGTTTTCTTCACCCCATTGAAGATCATAACCTTAGTTTTACCCAGATTAACCATCCACTGTCGATGATCACAGAACAGAGCCAAGGCATCCAGCTGCCTCTGTAATCCTTCTGGGGATGAGGAGAGGAGGACCACGTCGTCAGCAAAGAGTAGAATAGATATCAGAACCTGGTGAAAAAGGCAGCGATCAGTGTCCTGGATATGCTCGTGTAGAAATGCTTCCAACTCATCAATATAGATCCCAAACAGGGTAGGGGACAGTGGACAGCCCTGTTTAACCCAATAGTGCTTCGAATGAAATCATACATCAAATTGGGCTTCATGAAGACGACCAAGAACAGACTCATATAGGCGCATAATAGCGGTCAATAAGGTTGCAGAAATTCCAATATCTCTGAGTCTCTGGAGCAAGGCCTCCCTCAAAACAGAGTCAAAAGCTTTCCCAAAATCTACGAAACAACAGTAGAATTTCGAAGAGCGGTGTCGTGCCTCCTCAATCACAACGCGAAGGGTGAATATGTGGTCAATGGTCTGATGATCCGGACAAAAACCTGCATGTCCCCTAGTTCTGAGTTCTTTGCTCAAGGTCACTAGAGAGCTTCCTATGTAGAACAATAGCATACAACTTCGAGAATGTGTGACCCACCATGATTGTTTTGTAGATATTCGGATTTGAGTTGGACCCTGATTTGTGGATCGGATGGATGATGTGGTGTGCCCATGTCGGTGGAAAACCTTCACGAACTACATGGTTGAAAAGATCATCCAAGTAGCTAACCAAAGCACGGAAATTGTGCTTAAATAACTCTGCTTGGTAGCCTTCCTCGTTGGTTGCTTTGCTGTTGTTCATCACCTAAATGTCCTCTCTAATATCTCTATCTGAGAATAGATAACAGGAAGAGGGTGGGAAGGTAACATGAATTTGGGCCTGCCCGGGAATATCATAAAGGTTGGAGGTGTGAGAGAACATGGATGTAGGGTCGAGGTCAGGTGGAATAGGGGATCGTCGAGGAAGGATGGTACGCCAGAATTGTTTAGGGGAGTGGACAAGGAGAGCAGAAATTTCTCGTCTTCTATGGGAGACAAATAGTCGTTTCTTGTGACGAAGGAGACGACGATAAGAATCTTTGAGTTCAGGGTAGGAGGGTTGAGAGTGGGTGAAAGCATATCGAAGTTCTCAAAGTAGAGTCTTGCATTCATCATCGTACCATTTGTTCATGGGGCAAGATCCAAATTTACGGGAGATGGAAGTGAAACGAGCAAAGTGGGGGAAGGATTTGAGTGTTGCTTCCCAAATGGCAGCTGAAAGACAGGTGTATTTAGTGGAAGTAGAGTCAAGCAAGAAGAACTGGGTTTACGATGGGAGTATCTTGCGTAGGGTAGAGGAGAAAATATTAGGGTCTCCTTCGTCAAATCGGAAGGTAGTTCGGGGTGGGCCCCGAGGGGAGGGATGGGGTGGAAGGGGAAGGTCAAACCGGAGAGAGAAGGCAATAAGTGCATGATCAGCAAGGGGGATGGGGGAGACTAAGAGATGGTGAATAAAAGGGAGCAAGTTATGTCTAGCGAGTACATAATCAACTACACTCGCACCCCCGCTATATGGTCGGCAAGTGAAAAAGCGAGAGTCTGGGAAACAGGGGAGACCATTTAGAATCAACAACTCCTGAGATTCCCCCAACTGCAATAGATGTTTACCATAAAGTATAATGGGCCCTAAAGCATCCTCTGACATCGGGTGAAGCCCTACTAAATCTGGATCCATCCCTTGAGTACAAAATACATCCTCTAATCGGTCATGGAGAGGGATCTGGAGATCTCTAGTGCGAGCATTGAAGTCACCTAGGAGGATGACTTCTCCAATAGCACAGTATCGAGTGATGTCGGTGTACAAGTCTATAAAGGGACCACCATTTGAGCCATTATGGATAGCAAATTGTGAAGAGGCTGGGGGGAAGTAACAAACTGCAATGTAGATGTCCCTCGGAGGAGAGACTCTGACGCTAATCCGAATCCATATAAACCTGGCAAACTCATCTTCGGCTACCAAAGATACCTTGTTCTGGAGTGAGTCACTAGCCAAACAAGCAACTCCACCTGATCCTCTGACCCCTCTTGAGCTCCTCGTCTCCTGCCTGCAAACTGAGATCCAATGGTAACCTGCAATATCTGGGAGGGGTCGAACAGGGCTCGCATGAGTCTCGGTCACAAAGAGGATGTCCGTTGATTCGAGAGCATCATACAAGAGTCCCGACGATGACCAGAAAGATCCATTGCCATTCCAACAACGGATAGAAATGCTTGTACCCTGTCGCCTCCCCAAGTGGGCCCGTCATTTGGAACCTCTAGTTCGAGGTTTCCACCCAGGTGGGGAGGAGTCCCGAATGACTACCCGGAGATTTGTGATAACAGCCCATTTCCCTGCCCGTCATGTTGCCATAACTTGTTCTCTGGATTGTTTAAGTTCCACAACCTGTGCTCGAGTGAGGTCCTCATCCAAGAAAATCCTGTTGGGAAGAGAAAACAACTTCCGCTTAGCCCTAAGGGCGCAGAGTCAATCAGATGCAGTCTGAAACCTGAGGAAGAGAGTGGAGTCGTAGCCCAACAAAGCTCTGTCCAAAGCTATATCGGGGAGGCTATGGGTGTCCCGAAGGAACCTAGCCCCCACTTTCATAGGATCCGGTGACGGGTGGGGTAAGGGGAGACCTCTCACCTTAAGATTCAATTCTCTTGTCGTTTGTTGCATTCTTCCCCAAGTTTTGCTTGCATCACCTCCTCAATTGCTGCAAGAGGGGTAGGAGTTTTATCCTGCCCTTGAACCACTTGTACCCAAGAATTGATGTGTGCCTTTGTTTCTTGTTTGAAGGTGGCTTGTTGGGATCAAATTTCTTCTTGCTTGCTTTTAAGGTCAAGGATTTCTGCATGCAGTGCACCATTTGGAGGATGGAGAATTTCATGTTCTTTAGTTTCATGTAACATATTCTTAAGGGATAAATTATCCCCCTCCACTTCTGAAACTCTAGCAAAGAGGGTGTGTATTTCTGGATGGAGCTTCTTGTTTTCAGTTTCGAGAAATTCCATTTTCTGCAGCATTTGCTTTACCAAGGTTGTCTAGAATGAAAAATCGAACTCCGAGCTGACTACCACTTTGCTCTCGCTGGTTTTCAACAGCTGATAATTTAGCAAGCCTAAACATGTCATCTTGGCACAATTCGTTATGTTACATGAATCCAATCCTTGGATTTGGAACCCATTCTTTTGTCTATGTCTATTCCTCAGTAGTAAAATTCATCAAAGAATTTAGAGAAAACCCATCTACCACCATCTTGGTATTAGTCACTGTCGAAATTAATGGGCAGATTCCGTCAAACACTTGACGTACATCCTCGGGCTGCCTATGGGTAGAAGATGACTTTTGTTTGTCATCTCTACATTATTTCACCAACATTGTGTTGTAACCATTTTTTAAAAAGGCATATCTCTAGTGATAACTAAAAATATAAATATTAGACTCTTCTAATTATAAATATAATTTTTCATGGAAAGTTGTAATATAAGCTTTCCACTTATTCAAATAAACAGTCGTATAGTAATTTAAGATTTTATTATGTTTTAAAATGTTAAAAGTATAATAATTATGATACATCCTTTAGGGTTAACTTAATTGTTTGGTGCATGTTTGCTAAAATGTTTCCAATAATCTAGTATGTTGTGCCTGTCCACAGTTTGATACCACAGGGTCAAGGGCACTAAATCTACATTGCCTTCTTTATAATAAGTATCATTTTAAAATAAAGAGAAAGTGCTGGGAGTTTCCCAAAGAGTTATTTAGAAGGAAAAATAGCAATTATGGCATGCATAAAAATATTTTTACTGTTTTATAAGAAATTGAGAGTAATACGTTAAAGCCCATTCAGAAATTTTGTTTTTCAGAAAGCAGTGAAAAAGCTATAGCCGTTCAAAAATTAGCACATAAAATGTGTTCATGGCAATGACTACATCTACATGTCCATTTCCATTCAAGAAGAGTTTAGAAATTATAATTGCATTTTCATCCCCTGACAAATTAAACCCGTAATGTGCTGAGTTGAGCTTATATGTTACTGATATAGACGAGGAGAAAGAACACATATCCACATCATCTTCATTCAATAGAAGTTCAAGTTAAAATGCATATCAAAGCTTAAAAATACACTTATGAAACACATATGAAAGAAAAGAGTGTATGCAACAACTATATGCACTCAAATGAACCGTTAAACTGCTGACAATGTCTGCTTGAATCCTTTGCAGCAACTAGAACAGAGTCCTGCTGAATTACTGAAATCTTGCTGTTTATCTTATTTTACAAACAGAAAGGGAATAATATGTTATTGTAAGAATCAAGCAACTCCTAACAGCTTCTTGACATCTTTCTGCAAACATGACACCAACATATTAGTAAATATTCCTACCGGGGCTGCATTCCATTACTACACTATAATTTCTTACTCGAGCAATTCAATGTCAAAGAAGTTCGTATGCAAAGTGACTAAGTGAGCTAGCCATAGCAAGGATACTGCAGAGATGATATATCCAACTAAGAAAGAGGGTTCGCAAAAGACCTCGAAACTCAATGGAGACGTAGTTGGTGCATATCGTTCTACTACATTTCCATCTTTGTCGACCAGAAATTTAGTGAAGTTCCACTTTATGCTGTCGCCAAAAGTCCCACCCTTGCTTGACTTCAAGAACTTGTAGATAGGAGCTGCATTACTACCATTAACTTCAATCTACATCACAGAATCGGTCTTAACACTGAGGATTCAAAGAAGCAACCGAATAAAATATTTACTTTAAAATGACTCCTTTAGCACAAAAGAAAGGAACCTCAGGAGGTATAGAACATATTAAATAGATACAGACCTTCTCAAATATAGGAAACTCCGCTTTAAAGCGAGTGCAGACCTTTTCTGCAATCTCTGCATTATCACCTGGTTCCTCTTCACCAAACTGATTGCATGGGAAGGCCAGTATTTCCAATCCTGCAAATAGTTTCCCAGATTACTTCAAATATCAGAGAACTTCAGAATGAGTTGTAAAACAAAATCTAGGTCTAAAATGTGGTTAGCTGAAATTATTGGTATTTATTGAACCTCTCAACATGATGTTGACTCGCACGCTAAGTAGATACCATTGAACTTCTTAAACCGTTGAACACTGGTTAACCAGATCTTATGCGACAGAAATAACAGGGTACTGCACTGAGTATCTAAATACTATCGATTGCACTGAATGATTATAAATCAAGACAGTAATAGATTGTGTTGAAGGAAAATTACTTAACCACATTGAACTATAAAAATTGCATATAAACAGATCTGCCATAAAAAGTGATTATTCAGTATGTGCAATCAGCAGTAACATAAAATAACCAGCTAATAATGCAGACTCTTTAAGAAAATACAGCCAACGTGCAGAAAGGAGATTATATTAGCTTATAGCTAAAAAGCCAGAAATTAAGATTGTAGTCTATTTTAATGGCACTCCACCATCCTTATTAAGAAGCAAGGAGCTTCTATACATACAAGTGTTGTTGCCTCAAAACACAATAAATCAATATTTTGGATCATTCATGTTAAACCAGCAAAGGGGAGTACAACATTAAAAACCAAGTTAAAAAGCAGAGGGAACTAAAATGCAAGGTACATAAACCAAGATGAAGCGACTCTTAACTAAGAAGGAAGCCACTTCAAAGGATCTAATGCTCAAATCAGCCCCATATGAAAACTGGGCACAAAGTCATACAGCCAACTTTTCCCAGAGGGTTGTTTTTTTTATTGATGCGATCGAGATTGGAAGCCAATAAACCACTTCAAGGGAGTCAATGCTCAAATCAGATACATACAAAAACTGCCACAACAGTTGTACAGCCTATTTTTCTCAGGAGGCTGTATTTTAGATTGATGTGGTCTAGATTGGAACATTGAAGCCAAGAACATCTACATAGTTCTACACGGAATGGACCTTGCATATCTATGGAATATTATTTTGTGACCATCTTAAAGGTAAGCCACTCGTATCAACCCTTCGAAGAGGGTATCTTATATGAAGTATGCGATAAGCCCCCAAAGAAGGCAAGGGAGTGTCTTGTATGAGGTGGAACAGTAGGTTTGTATTGTTTAGTTTAATATTAAATCCTTACAAGGGAGGTGGGGAATTATGTAGGCTATTTTCTCAGTAACTCTCCAAAATTTTGATTCACCAATAAACACATTTCTGATAATATTTTACCCAGCATTCAAAATTTACATGAACTTTCCTTTTCTTAGAAGTATATCAATAACTGTATTACTGCAAGGAAAGCAACTCTCTTCACTCCACAATCCATTGATAGCCATCATTACATCAACAGCACCTTTCCCCTGCCTACTCAAACACATAGGGCAAGAGCATGAGATCTACATCCTACATGATATTTACCGTATTCATGCAAATGATTTTGATCTTGACCTGGTAAAGCTCTGGACTCAAATATAACTCCATGCTTGTTAGGCGCCCATGTTCTGTTCTCAACATGGCCAGGGAGGTCGACACCATCAATTATGATTCATGTATTCAAAAGGAGAAGGTTTAAGTTATTTTCTCAAACCCCTAGGATCTATATACTTAAATTATAAACTTGGTTACTTTCTAAGATTGAATAGCCACTAAATTTAATGCATGGCAGACCATTTGTTGATCTTTGGGCCCCTCTTTCATCAATTGCATGATTTTTTGCAGAAGTATAGAGACCTGAGTGAAAGAATCCCAGAAGAAAACTCCTACAAAATCCTTCTATCAAAGAGTTCTAGAAACTAAATAACCACACAATCAAGTCTGTTTCAAGTTTTGACCTCCATCGGAGAACTTAAACAAATCTTTGAGATGTGCCTATTCAGATAAAGAAACCCTTTACTGAAATTGGACAGGCTAGGAAGTAAACTCCAAGAACCTGCCCCCAGCCGGAGGTCCTCTCTGCACCAAGCTACATAGGCTTTTCATGATATATATCCTCACCAGTTCAATCTAAAGATGTGGATTACCACCTCCAATACTCCCTAGAAAGATCATGTCAGTATGCAAAATCTGGATGGACTGGATCTGTTTTAACAGAAACGGGAAATGTGGAAGGAACAAGAAACAGGGATAGAAGACTCTGCGGGAACAGAAAAGTGAACCCAACCACCATAAAGCATATTTTTTTTGTCGGCTAACCCATAGCGGATTTGAACCCGTGACCTTTTCACAAGAAGATCCTCAACAGTACACCCATTCACCATCAATTCAAAGCACTGTGGGCCCCCATCAAGTACATATTATGATATTATACACATAGAATTGATCATATACTAATGTAAATTCAAGACAAGAATTGGAGAATGGGAAACAGAATGAGCAATTGGTATCCTCGTCTGGGTTCTGGTAACATGGAACTGCATGACCCATGACAACACATTCTTTAAAATTATGCATGGTTTTTCATAGAATGAAATCAAAACTAACATAAGGATCAGATTACCCAGGAAAGATGCAAAAGACAAAGGATACCACTCTGACTTCCGTGGTATAAGATGCATCGTATTGTCAACACCAGGAAATAATAAAACAGCTAAAATAAACAGTAGTTTAAATATGGTCATGACTAAACAGATACAATTTATGTTTGGATAATACCTTGATCTTTGTATTTTGCATACAAATCATTCATCTCTTTATAGTTAGAGGTAGTCAACCCACTGCAGACACAAAAAATAATAGAGACCCCAATCAGTCAAGTTTATAAATGAGGATAAGCTCACTAACAAAGCAAATAGCCATGCATGATCCATGAAGTCTAGAAGATAGGTTTTTTCCTTAATTTTTTTCTTTTTTCAAAATAAATCATATAACAGGATCAATTTAACGAAGTTACAGACACACAAAGTCTAAAAATACTTCTTTTTTTCCATTAATGGCATAAATTCTATCAACCATGAGATCATTGGTCTTTGAAACATATGAAAACATTTTTGGAGGGAATTGAAGCTATAAATTGCATTGGTGAACAAGTAATTTGAGAAGTTTTGATGATATGCTTGAAAGAGGGGATTTTAATGCTTTGGGTCTTTAGTTTTGATCATATTCTTGAAATAGGAGGGTTTGATGCGCTGGGTCTGTATGCTTTCCCCAATACTCTGTGCCCTGACAGCTTAGCTGTTCTACAGTGGCCCTAATCAGACTGCCTGCTACAAGGCCTGAGGGTGCCTTATAATGGAATACTCAGGGCCCAATGGCAGGTTTGTTCATCTGACAAATACTCTTTCATCCACAGTACCAGTTCTCCCATCAACTGTGAGCACATTACCACTGAAGGCCACTGAAATTCTGTTCTGAAAGTCTTCCACAAGGAAATAAAGTTCCTCCTGATGAAATCCCTGTGGATATATCCGTTGATGAGCATTCTGTTTTTTTATAAGATCAAAAGGTGCACACACTTAGGTGTTTGTCAGTGGGAATCTCCCTGAGGCCATCAAAAAAGCTTAGGTAAAGAAAGTCTAGGAGCTTAATTGATGGCATTGTCTGATCATCTGAAGCCTGCAAAAAGGTTTTTCTCTGTTTTACTTTTCATTTAAGGAAGAGCTACGTTGTTCTACTATTGTTTCTAGTGATTGCTGGTTGTGTGTGAACACCTTGGTTGTTTTGTCCCCTTGGGTCGATGATTTCTTTGCCAAGCGGTTTGTCCAAATCTACTGCTTACTGTGGGTTCACTTCCCAGACCTTTCTATCCAATTTTGGGACTTTCTAGACTGTATTCCAGTACCCAATGGAGGCTTATGTGACATGAACCAGCCAATTTTTTGTTGATAATCAATAGGGCTACAAAAGAGGTGATTTCTCTTAGCTTCTTCTTTTCTTATTATCATGTTGTTCTTATCATCAAACAACTACCAAAACATGAAGATCAATAGTACACAAAAACACAAGATGTAGGCTGCTAGCCAAGGCCAAAACCTCTCCTCTTGAGAGGAAAACCCACAAATCCCTTCTCTTCTCATAGATTCCTCAAATGACAAATTCCAAGACCTCTAGACCAAGACCAATACCCTTCCAAGACCAAGTCAAACCTTCTCGATGATGTGCTTGTCCTATCCAAGTCAAACCTTTTCGATGATGTGCTTGTTCTATCCAAGTCAAACCAAGTCAAATCTCTTCCAGCAACACAACTTTGACCCCCAGCTACAGATTTTCGTCCCCCACTGCAGGTCTGAAATTTTTGGCCCCCCTACAGCCAGCTACAGCTTCGCATGTGTGGGAGAATTAGGGCTTCTAGAGCTTCTTCCTTCCTTCGCTTGCACTGCTTCTTCTTCTATGCCTTCAGAGAAATCAAATTGCCTCTTCTTCCTTAGATTTCAATCCTTCTTGGCTTCTTGAAAAACTTCAGCCTAGTAGCTGCAAAACCCTAGCCTTCTTTTCGCACGTGTGAGATGTAGAGAGAGAGAGAGATCGAAATATTGTCTTCCTTCATCCTTTAACTCCTTCACTTGCCTTCTTCTTGTTCTTTGCTTGATATATGAGTGAGTGAATGAGCGAGTCCATAGGAGGTCGTATGCTCTTCTATATATAGGCTTCCAAGGAGGACAACATGCCCTAATTAGGATGACTTCTTCTCTTCCAGGCCAAATTGGTCTTGGAGGGGTATTTCTGATACTGACTCAAAAATAATTCTTTTGACATGTTACAAAATGCCCAATGGGGTCTTATACATATGACAATGACTCTTTAACTTCTTGACACAATGACAAAATCTAGAAGCACTCAATGGGTGCTTTGACCTAAAATAAAATGACCTTGAGCATGAAACCCATGCTACAAAAATAATAATAATAATAATTTCTTTTTCATTTTACACTACAAGAATCAAGAGTACATATGAAGACCAAACCTAGTTACATATTTCAACACTCCCTCTTAACTAGGGAGGTATTCATTATGGTACATGGACATTCTCATTCTGAAGAGATCTCATAAGAAGAGTCAGATTGATAAGCCATCTAATAAACTATTATTTCAACTTATATGCATCTTATCATACCAACCAACATTGTCACATAACAAGGCCTTGACTAATAGCTCTGTCTCTCCACAAGATAAGAGCACAATGTTGGCGAGACAATGACTTATAGACACCATCATCATTGTCTCTCAAGGCACATACCCCATCTGGATGTTCACAAGGTATGTCCTTCTAGGAATTCCTGTCTTGGAATAACACATCCTCAAGGAATTTCCTCTTCGACTATTCTTACCTATTGGATGCCCTACCTCATCCTCAAAGAATATCGAAAACCAGATGCTTACCCAATCCTCCATTCCTTCTTTAGAAAGTGTTAAATTTAGTTAACAATGGTATGTTCTATGCTTAGCACAATTTACTTCCATGTTCCTTTAGCAGCCCAATGACAATTTCCAATTATTTCTAGTAGTAATCACATTGACAATAAATGCAGATAGAACATAAAACAAAATGCAGAAGACAAGCCAAGACAAGAGAACATAGGATTTGGCAAATGACAGGGAAAAGCCCCAATGTGGGGAAAACCCTTTGATCAATTCTTCTTATCATTATATCAAAATTTCAACAAAGAGAGAGAGTACAAAAAATCAAATTGACTTACACAATTCAAAGTCAAATCAGCCCTATCAAATTCTACAGTCAAACTTCGGCCCTAACCAGAAAGTTAGTGTTGGTCAAAACAGCAGTCAAACACCTTCTTTGAAGCTTGGTCAAAGGTAATCAAACTCAACCTCTAGCAGTGGTCAAAGTCAACCCAAAACAGTGACAAAATATGCGATCAAACTCGGTCAACCTGCGGTCAACACAGGTCAAACAACCCATAAAACCTCGATTTTTGTGCCAGCCAATGTGGCCTAAGGAAATCGAAATTTTGCCCCAAAAACCACAGTCAAATTTGGTCAAAATCACCTCAGTCAATGTTGGTCAAACTGTCTGAAATTTTGCAATTCTATGCCAGGAAAACTCGTTCTTCTTGCAACACGTGTGAGAGAGAGAGACTGCCCAATAGTTGTATGAACCAATCTGATGAAGAGAGAAGAATGTGTGAGTGATGATGATGCCAAATGAGGTGTGAGATCACTTCTATTTATATAATTCGTTGTGGGTGAAGAGACACATCCATTAGGCTTCTTGAGCCTACATTTAGCTGAGGTCGACCTGAACAATTTGCACATGTGTGGGCATAAATTCAAAATCACACTTGTGCTTGTCCAAAGGACATGATCTTTAGATCAATTTTGGTCCTCTTGAAAAGAGGAAACTAATGCAATCATCATCTATATCAAATGAGTTGTCCCAAGGTGCAATTTGGCCCTAGTTGCCAATTTTAACACTCCCTCTCAACTAGGGAGAATTCCACCTGCCAATCCATATGTCGTCATATACCATCTCTGTCATCTTTGCTCTGCTTTGTTGAACCATGATGTAATAATAAAGAAGAATTAATCGAGAGCGAGTAACAAGACCTTACCACTCTCCACTGATAAAATTTAGTCCAGAGGTAGAACCTTAGCTGATCCCAGATCAAGTTGTTGAATACCATGCATCCTAGACATAGGGAGTACGACAGTACCATTGTTTTAAGACTCCGACTCCGACTCCGACTCGGCCGAGGATCGACTCCGACTCCGACTCCGAAACGGTAATGACTCGGCCGGCTCGATTTCAATGACTCGATCGTTGTAAAAAATACATTAAATATTTATTTTTTTTTATAAAAAAAACATAATTTTAAAGAAAACCATTCCTATCTATGTGATATCCTATCTATGTGATGTCCCATTCCTATCTATGTGATATCTGCAGCTATCATGCTATGACAGCATATCCATTGATGGGATTCACTCTACATTAATACTCTCCTAACACAGTTGGCATAGGAATTGCAAGCCTAAACTCCAATTTTGAATCTCAAAAACATGACTGTGACAATAACACTTTAATCCCTTGCTTACTTCTGAGTCTTAATTGTGTAAGGAGCTCACATGCCTCTGTGGTGGAAGGTATCATAGAAAAATAATTGAGGCCGAGACAGTATTATGCTACAATACCAGTTAAATTAAGTGTGTAGGCCTGTCCAAGTTCCTTTGAGTTTGAAAGGCTTAATAAGTTAATACTATTGAAGACCTAAGTCTTTTAGTTTGGTTCGAGCTTCTTAAAAATTGAAGCCTCCTTCTCTGAGCATTATTTGAATTTTGAAGTATATTGATCACAATTTCATGTGCGAGCATCTCTGTGACATTGAAAGTCCAACCTTAGACATGAAAGTGGCTCAGCACATTGTCAACAGAAGATACCCACAGTCTGTTTAGGGCTGCATACTATTTGTTATTGTCTCACTCATCCAACCTAAAAGTTAAAACACCTCCATTCCACTGTGGCTAACCCAGGCATATAAGAAACTGCCCTTCTCTGGTCCACACTGCACAGGGCTGATCTGGATCCAAGATAGGCTATTTGGCTCCTTTATCTAGATTCTATACAAGTGCAGAGTTGCAGCCTTTCCTGAAGCAGTTGATCTGAGGTATGGCGATGCATATGGGGAGAATTTCCATCCCAAAGACTACATATAAAATCGGCCTCATAGACTGTATTTGAATGTGGTCCTGTAATAGCAAATAGACCTATACACGTAGCCCAAAAATTCCCTTAGAACCAAAGGAGCAGCCATCAAAATGCTTCAGATATATAACACAGTGATTTAAAGGAAGGCTTCTGAATACCACTGTAAGATTCCCAAGTAGAATATCTCTGGTATGCTTCCTTTGGGAGATTTAAGCAAACAATTAGAAGACAATGTCCTGTAGGCTGTAGGTGATTTTTATGAATTCTGTTCTCAGGACAGTTTATAAAATGTTCCACATATATGAATAGATTTCTCAAACAGACTCATACATCTCATATCAAACCCAGAAAATTTAGTTATTGCTAGTAAATGACAAAAGTATGATCAGAAGAGTCTTAAAATATGAGTACTCAGTGAATACAAAAGGAAAATTTCACTTGGAAGAACACTTCAGCAAGGAAACACAGCGAAACAGTGAGGTATAGGAGCAATGGAACCTGATTATACCCTGGAACAAAGCTAAAAATTCCTAGACCAAGACCCTGTAGCCGTCCCCTTGTGACTCGGCCGAGTCATATCAGACCCGGCCGGGTTGACCGAGTCACACATGACTCGGCCGAGTCATTGGATGACTCGGCCGAGTCATGTGTGACTCGGTCCACCGGGCCGGTTACTTGGCCGAGTCACTCCAGCAGGTAATGAACCGGTTCGAAACGGCCGAGTCGGATTCGAAACGGCCGGCTTGTAAAACACTGGACAGTACACAATGTGTCCATCGGTAGTGCTATGGTCCCTATCCACATTTCCCAACTCATTGGCCAGATCAGAGGTACTTCCCATGAGTCCTAGACTACATGGGTAGGATGTATGTTGAGGTATCAGCAGGAGAAGGTGAACCACTCATATTGCTCATATGCCATAGGAGAAGGTGAACCACTCATCGTATGCAGATGTCAATCGTAGGGGAAGTTGAACCACTCACCCTACATACATGTGTTCGCAATAGTAGGGGGAGGTGAACCACTCACCCTACACACATATCAACCATCATGGGGTATCACAAGGGAAGATGAACCACTCACCCTGTACATAGGGCACCACTAGGGGAAGATGAACCACTCACCCTGTACATAGCACACCACTAGGGGAAGGTGAACCACTCACCCTGTACATAGCGCACCACTAGGGGAAGGTGAACCCCAAGAAGTACCCCAAGCCCCCAGGAGCTCCTAGAGCTCAGTGTCCAACTCATGCGGGACCCTCATAAGAGGGTCTTTCCACGACTCCAAGCCTCTCACGGAAGGCTAAGAATTTGACCTTACCTAAGGGCTTCGCAAGGATGTCTGCGACCTGCTCATCAGTCCTGATGTGATGGAGCCTTTTTTCTCCCCATTGTACCATATCCCAGATAAAGTGGTCCCTGATATCAATGTACTTGGAGCGGTCGTGGAACATGAGATTCTCTGAAAGGCGAATCCCACTTTGGTTGTCGCAATAGGTCACAGTGGTATCGAACACATGCTCAAATAGCTCACTAAAGTGTTTCCTCAACCAAATAGCTTCACAACATACTAGCAACAATGTATTCGGCCTCTATGATGCTTAAAGCAACCGATTTCTGCTTCTTGCTCATCCAAGATATTGAAGCAGACCCCAATGAGAAGCAACATCCATATGTGCTCTTATGATCCACCACAATGCCAGCCCAATCAACATAAGTATATCCATGAAGCCTTAAATTCCCAGCAACGTATCTCAAACCATAATTGATTGTGCCATGGAGATAGCTCAACAGATTCTTAGCAGCAATCCAATGTATGTGATGAGGCGTGACCATAAATAGACTCCATGTATTCATAACGAAGCATATGTTTGGACGGGAGTTTACCAAGAACATCAGGGCCCCCACAAGTTGTCGATACTCAGAAGGGTTTGCCAATTTAGACCCAGCAGCACTTCCACGTAGCTTCTTGAAGTTGAGCTCCATCGGAGTAGACACAGACTTGCAATCCACCATCCCACATCTCTTGAGCAGCTTCACAATGTATTTTCCTTGAGAAAGTAAAATCTCACCTGGATTTTTCCAGACCTCCAAGCCTAGGAAGTAGTGCATCAAACCTAGGTCCTTCATCTCAAATTCAGAAGCCAACTCCCTCTTGCATTGATAAATGAGAGGGTCTGCACCTGTCAAAAATATATCATCCACATAAAGTACCAAAATGAGAGGGATGTCCTTTTCAACCTTGAAGTATAGGTTTGGGTCAGCGTCGCTCCTTGTAAATCTCGACTTCATAAGATAGCTATCAATCCTCTCAAACCAAGCCCTAGGGGCTTGCTTCAACGCATAGAGGGCTTTCTTCAACCTGCATACATGTAACTTTCAATCTTGAACTTCGAACCCCTCAGGTTGTTCTACATAGACTTCCTCCTTAAGCGAGCCATGCAAGAAAGAAGTTTTGAGTCTTGACATCCATTTGGTGTAAGATCCATCCTTGAGAGGCAGCAAGAGCAATGATAGATCGGATAGCGGAGTATCAGTGAACCGATGCAAATATCTCATCATAGTCCACTCCTTCCTTTTGAGAGAAGCCTCGAGCAACAAACCTGGCCTTGAACTTTTCATTACTCCCGTCAGCTCCATGTTTGATTTTGTAAAGCTATTTAGAAGTGACCACTAACTTGTCCTTGGGTCTAGGAACTGTTACCCACCATTTTGTGGGTTATATCCCTAGGAGAAAAAAATCTCCATGATGGTCCTCAACCAGCAGCCAGCAGCCTCGTGCAAGCACCAACTAGCTCGATGTGCCATTTCTCCACCACCTAAGCCAGCCATGTGGTCCCTCACCCATCTATCACGATCATATGTTTGAAGGTGGGCCTCCCAAACCTAAAGGTATGCCTTGTTATTTCTAATTGAGTATTCTAGTTTATTTATCATAGAAACTTTGTGCATGGATTAATGGGGGGATTCGGGGAAAAGAGTGGTCTAGGTCTGTGCTCTTGTCCCCTAGGTCTCTTTTGGGATGTTAACCTTGCACCCTAGTCTCGCGGCATCTCTTTTACTGACCTATTGGTTTTAGGGATGGTACTACATGGGAAACCCTAGTTTTGGTTGCATGGTCCCACTCCCTAATTCGCATATATTACTCCCCTTCCACTCATTACACCCCCAATCATATCTCCTCCCTCCTGGGTCCACATTCCTCCACTAGGTCCACATAGGGTCAGCCACCCCCTCCCCTTACCCTACATCTTGGGTCAGGGTTAGAATGATGCCCGAAAGTTGATGTAGCGAAAAGAAAAAGAAAAAGCATAATTGGCCACATTCAACAAAAAATTGTACAACAAAATGTAAAATATGGTCGGGACAAAAGCATTTAGCACGTGGGCAAAAGCCATGACATGAGTTCTTCCACATTCCATGTCCATCACCTTGGTTCCTACATGGCCCTTGATGAGCCTCCTTTATCATTTAGGAACCCATGATTGTGCCAACCCCCGATGGGCGATAAACTGCCCCACCTTATAAGGGGGTATCCACTGCCATACATTACGCATCATTCTCTCATTACCAAGAGCCCTGAGAAGTTACCCAAAGAAAATCATAAAAAGGCAAAAGGCATATGAAGAAGGGTGGAAAAATCAAGGTCGGGTTAACTCATGCACCACGATTGCTCCCTCCTACACATTATTTACCCAAGTGTGGGCTTCCCTATTATTAGCTACCCTTGTACCATGGCATGTGAACCAAGTTGCCCCCTTTCATTCCCTACTCCATATCATCATTATGGCACATGCCACCACCATTTGAAGGATGTACCATAGGCATACCACCCCCTTTAGAGGTAGAAACCACCTAATACGATGCATGGTTAACCCTATTTGGAGTTGGGAGACATTAGCACATGTCAAAGACCACTATGGAAGGGCATGCCATTATGAAGTGCCCACTTGCTATCCATGGTTTATAAACACTTTTACTTGATTTCTTTAATGACTTGGTGCGCTGGAAGGCACGAGGACGCATTTGATCTTATGCAAGATTGCAGGTGGTTTCCATATGGGTTTGGTCTCCCTATACCAGGCCCTGACCCCAGAGGGCTACATTGGCACATGTAGGGTGTGTGTAGAGAGCCATGGGCCTCCACAGTAGCAGACAACAATCCATGGATCCCCACAGCCATTCAGATATTGCTCGTGGTTCATTTATTGGATGAAGAAGATGCACCTAATCCATCATGCCTAGTTGGCCCCAGAGTTGCACCATACACTTGGTAGATGATCCAAGACTTGCACAATGATGTCTCATTATCTACACCATCATCGTAGCCCTTGCAGGCAATCTATAGGCATCTTCAATTTGTTTGGAGACCCATGAGGACACTTGTGTGCCCCCACATGTCATTTGGAGCACCACAGGTTATTACAAGGGGTCAACCCCTTGTCCACTACTTTTGAGAGTTCAACTACACATTATGGCACATATGGACTCCATTAGGTCTCCTCCAAGGCCCAATGACATGCTCTATTCATTATTCAACCTCTTGAGAGGCTTATTCTTTTGTTTATGAGCTAGTTTGATGGGCTTATTGTTACACAGTATTTTGTCACACCTCCCGTTCACTTACTATTCCATATCCCGAAGTGCCAAAATGTTGACAACTGTGCAGCATATCCATCATGATATACAGACCAAAACCTCCCTGAAGAATCAAAGGAAAACTGCCCTAAGTCAGTTCTGAAGAAGGTTAGCTAAAACCCTAATTTTTAGGGCCAGCGCGTTTTGCTCCACTGCCTACCCGTGCTCATGGCAGGTTGCTCTACTTTACTCTAGCGCTACCAACGTGGGTTTTGATGAAAACCCATGCTGAGCCTCTTTTGGCAGGTTTTCCCAAACTGAAGGAGAAGCTTCCTGCACTAGAACCTTCGAGAACAGCGCGGTGGATATTAGTTGTTGTTGTTGATATGGTTGAGCTCTCCCATTTGGGCCTCTTGATCTTATCACCATGTGCTTTCCCCTTGAGATGTGGACCTTCCTCCCTCTTTTGTGGATCCCTAACTCACTCTCCCTTCCTATAAATCCACTCCCTTCCATCCCCAAATGGTTGGTCATTGATTGTTGCACCTCTATGCTGAGATTATGCTTACATGTTACCCATTCTAGCTTGGAGGAGTGCTTGAAGAGTCTTTTCTTGGACTTGGACATCCACCAAAAGGATGTCTCCAACATCAAGGCATAGGTTGTATGCTTCCCTTTTTAGCTTATTAATATATACATCTAATGTTCACTTTCCATAATTGTTTACATGTTTATGTTTTTAGCTTAATACTCCTTGATCTCTTAAGTAGCTTATGTTTGATGTGTGCCATATATACTCTTGTATCTTGCATAGCTCTTTAATCTTCCAAGCAGGTACTCGGACATAAAGAACAAGTAAGGAGTGAGACCTGGAATGAAAGAATCAAAGTCATCTCCAAAGGACTGAGCGATTCGCATCAGAGCGAGGCAAACCACTCTCTCTCTCTCTACATTTGTTAAACATAAGCTACGAAAGTGTATGTTTGTTTGTTTAGTTTGTTGCTAGACCCACTCATTGGGCTAGAGGGATCGCCTTTGTCTGTAGAGGGGATTTACCTTCACAACAAAATGGCGACTCCACTGGGGAAGCTATGGCCTTTTCATCCTGTTTTTCCATCTGATCTCTTAATCAGTTTGACCAACCATCGAGTTCTCAGTTGGTTTGAGTCTATATAGGTCTGCACAATCATTGATTGCTACCTTAGAGTGCTAAGTTTGGA
Source organism: Pinus tabuliformis (assembly GCA_031772625.1). NCBI lineage: Eukaryota > Viridiplantae > Streptophyta > Pinopsida > Pinales > Pinaceae > Pinus > Pinus tabuliformis. The sequence continues at coordinate 263,591,316 of CM062819.1, read as the reverse complement.
GTGTTTGTGAATTTTTTTTGTTTTTCCCATATTCCTCGCTCAGCGTGAGTTTTATCAATGACAGTCACGCTGGCAGCGCTTATTTTTACTTGTAAAGTCGCGCTAAAAACCCTGTCTACCACTGTTTACCCGCATTGAAGACCAGCGCAGGTTTTTCTATGAAAGGTAGTGCTAACAGCACAGGTTTTGCTATGAAAAGTAGCGTTGATGACCCTGACAGCACGGGTTTTTCTATATAACGTAGCATTGATCCTTGAATGTGAGAATTTTTAGGGTTTTTACCTTATAATACAATTTCTTGGCCCCTGAGGTCTTTTCCCATCTTGTAAGCTTGGATTTGTCAGTGTTTTTGTTTGATTGTCTTGATTAATTTTCAAAATTTGTCTCATTGGCTTTGAAGTGAATCCGATTGAATTCTAGGGTTTCTAGTCAATTGGTCATCGCTTTTTGCTTGTTGGTGTCAATGAGATGTTGGTTTCGCTGATTGATTGAGTGTTGTTTTCTGTGGAAATCATTGAAAACATCGTTTTGCATTTGTTTTAGCTTGTCTTTCAAAATTTACTTTTCGTGAAAATACATTAGATTAGTTGCATTGAAAAGTTATTTTTTGAGATTCATCATTGAAAATAGATCACATTTTTCAGTGATTGAAAGTTAAATACTGTATTAAGTGCATCAAATCATTCAAAACAAAAAGAAAAGCATAATTCATATAAGTGCATCTTAGTAAAATAAAATCATTTTTCTTTCGAAAAGTTGCATTTAGGATAGTGAAAAGTGAAAATCATTTTTACTTTTGGCATTGCATTTGGAAGACGAAAGTGAAAGTTAGTGAAAGGAATTTTGCTTGATGCATTAATTGTTTGAATTTCCTTCCCTTGCTAGTATAACATTCATCAAAGTGAAAAGTTTCATTTTCTCATATAGTTGCATTTTAGGATTCAGGTGATATCATTTGAGCCCAAAATTCAAGAACATTAAAATTTACTAAATTAACCTAAGGAGCATTTGGAACTTAACGCAAACATTTAGAGGTCTAAGCTAGAGACATGTTCCAGTGTCTATAAACCTAGCAGCTATTGTTAACTACTTGCATTGTATCCCGAGGGTGAAATCTCGTTCCAGTACGGAAGTATATTGAAGGTTCTCCAATACTCTTGGGTATATCGGAGGCATTCTAGTATGGCAAGTATATGGAAATGCTCTCACTGAACGGTTATGCATTAAACAACACTAACACAGACTTGTGCTCCTCGTACCATCGTGTATATATTGGGAGACCCCACTAGGTTGCTATCCTTTAGCCACAGGTAATTGAGTCAGCGGCCTTGTAGACATGATACACTGAACATAGCATTCGGGGAGATTGGTCGTCATACGTTAAGTCCTTGGTTTCGGCTAAGGTGTATATAGCAGTTCATGGATACTTGGTAAACCCTCTTGCCTAGCTTACCCCTTTTTTTATTTTGTTTTGTTAATTTCTAAAATCAATTAATTGACCGCGGAAAAACATCCTTCCTGTGGAAATACTCCTTAGTAGGTCTCAGGTTGAAACTGATGGCAAAAATTCCTGAGTTCACCAACCAAGGAAACCCCTCTAACGGGAATCCTAGTCCTTTTCCTTCTTTTGGAAATGTCGGTGCTCCCTATATGGCAACCTTGTCCCTTCCTGGTTTTACCATTGGTTTGTCAGTTTGGTTATTTTCAGCCTCAGTGATTCCGAGTGTCCAAACTACTTTTCAATCGAGTTCTCCTCCACCTAAACAACATCAACCTCATGTTGATCCTAAAGTTGACCCCTCGCCTTCTTCACCTATTTCTTCACCCTGTTCTTCCTCTTCACCTGGTGAAAGTCTGAATTTTAGTAACCAGGGAGCTAAGAAGAAGAAGAAGCAAAATAAGCAAGGGGGAAACCAAATAGCCATTGCTACGGATGCAACTGATGTAGAAAAATCTTCCAATCAGCGCCAGAAAGTGAAATTCCCTTGCATGTTATGTAAGGGTGACCACCTTAGAAATTGTTCTGGCATTCCCAAAGTCTTAGAAGTGTGGTCCTCAAGTTCACATCGACCTTTGTCATCAGCCTCTAGAGTTCATGCAAGTGACAGACCCTCAACTAGTAATAGTAAAGCTCATGGGAAAAAGGGAAAAGTCAAATTTCCTTGTAAGTTGTGTGAATGTAATCATCTCATTCACCTTTGTCCTCTTATGGATGAAGTTTCCAAAGAGTTGGAAAACCTTACTGCTTCCTAGCCTCGTCTTCCGACTGGTTATCAAAAGCTTTCCCCTGATCCTCCGTTGGTTGATCAAGTGATTGATCAAAAGTCATCTTTGGTTAACCTCGCTCTCTTCGAAAGTGAGTCTCGTGAGTCCGTTCTCGACCAACCATTGGTTGAGAAAACGGTAAACCTGACTCCACCTTTAGTTAACTGTGCCTTTTCAGTAGAGAGTGAACCTCATACTACTCAGGTGCTTCTGGTTTCTTCAATTTCAAATGAACTGGAGGGAAATCCTCCCGTTCCCAAGGTGCATGAGAGCAATTCTCCTGTTCCCATAGCGCAAGAGGGCAGCTCTCACGTTCCTATGACACCCCCTCTGAGTAGTCTAGTTACTTCTTTTGATTGGCATTGACTGGTAGGATATCACCTGCGATCTTATGTGCCTTTCCAAATTACAGTATAGGCTTATAATATGGTCGTACCAAGCACAGTCATAGATGAGGGTGCCTCTTTTAGTATTTTGTCCTCAACTGCTTGGCAAGCTCTAGGTTCTCTGTAGCTTGTCCCCGTCACCCAGAATTTGTTAGCTTTTAACAAAGGAACCAGTCAATCGTTAGGGATCCTTCCTAAGTTGCCTATTACTTTGGAAAGAAAGACTGTCTATATAGACGTGATGGTTGTCCAAGACTCGTTGGATTTTAATTTACTCCTTGGTCGTGACTATGTTTATGTCATGGGAGCTCTTGTCTCTTCCCTCTTTCGAGTGATGTGTTTCCCGCATGAAGGAAGCATTGTGATCATTGATCAGCTTACATTCATTGGTCCTGAATCAACTCCCAATCAACCATCATCCCTAAATGGTTCTTATGTGGAAGCGGTATCACCCCCACCATAGGTTAATTATGTGGCCACCTGTCCCATGACGACATCTACTGATGATCTAGTAGATGATGTAGTACGCCATGTATTGGGGGCATTAGAGCCCGATTTTTCATTTGGATCCCTGGACATGTATTCCTTCCAGAGTGTTGTTCTCCCATCTGATGAGAACCTCTTGGAAGCCATGGCCTCTTTTGGTTTGTGATCAAGTGTTTGGAGCAAAGTTCCTTGTCTTGTGTCAAGCTCGTTAAAAAATGAAACAAGGGCCATGAGGATAGTTCTTTTACTATGTCAACCTCGTTAAAAAATGAAATAGGTCTCCATGAGCAGAGTTATTTTACTTGTGTCAAGCTCGTTAAAAAATGAAACAAGGTGTCATGAGCATGGTTCTTTTCATGTGTCAAGCTCATTAAAAAAATGAAACAAATCCCCTTCCAATTCGAGTCTTTGATTAGATCTCGTAAAATCCCAGTCGAGTCTTTCACTTGATCTCGTCTGTAAACCTTCATTACATCCATTTGTTAGTAACCAGTGGTCTACTTAGGTGAATGAAATGAAGCTTGGGGGGTCATGTACCTCGAATTGAGTCTTTATGTTGGGGGCATGCAAACTTATCTCAAGCATAATTTATTTTTGTTTCAAGCTTGTGTAAAAATGAAACCAAACCCAAGCATAGTTTGTTTCCATTTCAAGCTTGTCAAAAAATGAAACCATCTTCAAGTATATTCAAGAATCAAGCATAGTTTCCCATGTTTCAAGCTTGTGTAAAAATGAAACCATCCCATTTTACATCTCAAGATTGTCGTTTTTATCAGCCAATTTTTGCCAGATGAGCCTTGGTTTGTCCATTCCATCGCCACCATCTCGTTGGCCGATCATATGATTTCAATTGATTGTTTTACCCTTTCCTGAGGAAAATCTGCGATGAGTGGTCTTATTAGCCAGCCTCTTGACCCTTACATGTTTTGAGCAAGTTCCATCATGACCAGAACCAGTTGCTATCCTTTTATATCACTCATTCCTTCAGGTGGAGTCCTCTTTTAGCTCTTTTCAGACTTTAAAAATATGAAAAGATTGTTGAGCACTTGTCTTTTCAAACTCGTAAAAGTAAATGAAAAGACGTCTACTCAGTATAAGTTTAACCCTTTTCTGGACTGAGATAAACTAGCTACGAAAAAGGAATACCTTAGTCGAACATGGCTAAGAGGTTCTCTTGAATATTGTTTTCTACCTTTTCGGATTCGAGAGACTATCTACGAAAAGGGACCTTTGGAGTTTCTTTTTTGCCTCTTTTTCAAACTCTCTAAACATGAAAAAGATGTCGAGTTACCCCTCCGCCAGACTCATAAAACTTAAACGACGCAGGACTTGCCACCATGACAAGACCAAGTTACTCCTTCCTAAGGCTCGTTAAACTTATTAGGATGGATTCATCCAAAGGATGAACTTATACACAAGCATATAGTATCCTCTTCAAGCTTGCGATTAAAAATAAAGAGGTACTCGCCAGAAATGGTGGGGGAAAAAGTGAAAGCGATCATCTCTCGTATTTTGTAAAGGTAGCATGTTGCTCTTGAACATGACACTGATCTCTTGCTCGTGCTGAGTTTGGGACATCCACACTTAGTCACTTGCCTTCCTAGGTTTGGGAAATCCATTTTACCTCTCATCTGATTATACTACTTCGTCATCATGACCTCTGATCCTATGTTGAGTCAAATGTTGCTAAACTTCGAAGTCATGTCGCCGATATGTTCAAGAGAAGTCCTATCTGCAGTTCTTTACCGCTTATACATTGTTTGAATTTCTGCCACAGTCCTGGATCACACTTATCTACTCTACTACATCCTTTTGTTTCGTGTCGATGATGTGGGATTCATTATGGCCCTCCTTCAACGGATCACTTCCTGTCAACTTCAGCTCATTATCTAGGAAGATGATCTAGAAACTCTCTTCCAGTACCTTAGAGCTTGCATGTGTCAATGGAAAGTTCTTCGCATTCGACGACAGGTTTACATCACCGACCTTCGATCGGATGATTCCACAGGTGTTCGACTTCATCTTCATTATACACATTCGTGGATTGTGTTGATTGTACCTTGAGAGACATTTGTCGTTATTGATGGTTTCTCTCGTACCTATTAACAGTTTACATCAATGACCGGTAATCAGGTGGTTTTCTATCATGTTTGACTTCGACACATTTATTCACACGTTAGAATTCGTACATTGATCGGGTCGAGACGTAGCGCAAGACCCTGGATTCTGTCTAATAAAATCCAGGTTGCATGGAGTTATGAGTCATTCATGATTGTACACATGTTTCCTCTGGACGGATGGCTACGACAATACTGTGGGTCCATATTCATGATCCTTTCTATTTGGATGGTCGCGACCATACCGTGGATCCATACACATGATCCCTTCTATTTGGATGGTTGCGTCGATACCGTGGATTCATGTATTATTAGATGCCTATTCATGTATTATTAGGCATGATCATCAAAGATGTCAGATATGTATATGTCTATGTATATGCTTGATTTGCAAGTCTCCCGACGGTGTTGTTCTAGTCCATGCACTGACTTGTAAAGCATCTTAGCCATCACTTCTTGTTTTACCTTCATGCTTTAGGGGGCATCTGTTACACAATAATTTGTCACACCTATTCACTTATTGTTACATATCTGGAAGTGCCAAAACATTGACAACTGTGTAGCATATCCATCATGATATACAGACCAAAACCTCCTTGAAGAATCAAAGGAAAATTGCCCTGACTCAGTTCTGAAGAAGGTTAGCTAAAACCCTAATTTTTAGGGCCGGCGCGTTTTGCTCCACTGCCTACCCGTGCTGATGGCAGGTTTCTCTAGTTTACCCTAGCGCTACCAGGGTGGGTTTTGATATGAAAACCCACGCTGAGCCTCTTCTGCTAGGTTTTCCCAAACTGGAGGAGAAGCTTTGTGCACTAGAACCTTCGAGAACAGCGAGTTGGATATTAGTTGTTGTTGATATGGTCGAGCTCTCCCATTTGGGCCTCTTGATCTTATCATCATGGGCTTTTCCCTTGAGATGTGGACCTTCCTCCCTCTTTTGTGGATCCCTAACTCTCTCTTCCTTCCTACAAATACACTCCCTTCCATCCCCAAATGGTTGGTCATTGATTGTTGCACCCCTATGCTGAAATTATGCTTACATGCTACCCATTCTAGCTTAGAGAAGAAGTGCTTGAAGAGACTTTGCTTGGAGTTGGACATCCACTTAAAGGAGGTCTCCAACATCAAGGTATAGGTTGTATGCTTCCCTTTCTAGCTTATTAATATATACATTTGATGTTCACTTTCCATAATTGTGTAAATGCTTATGCTTTTAGCTTAATACTCCTTGATCTATTAAGTAGCTTATGTTTGATGTTGATCCAAGTGGATGTTGGTGGCCACCCACCTATCCCATCTGGACCCCCACAACTGTCCCTTTCAGTTTTTCAATTTCCTTAATTATAGCGCAGTTTACTATTTTTAGCAGTTTTTCAGGTCCTAAACTTCAGGAGCCGTTTTGAGGCCCTAAACGACGTTTTTTGGGAAATCTACCGCCAATAATTTTTCTAACAAAAAATCATCTTTTCCGTCGTAGTCCTCGGAGAGATCTTTCCAACGGGCTATCATGCGCGTCAAACAAAGATAATACGACCAATTCGCGACCCCAGGAAGTTGATGTACCAACTTGCCCAAAAACGGGGCCCACAATTTGGCGTTTCATCTTCTAGGGTTAGGTTTTGGAATGTGAAGGGTTTTCCATTGTTTCTCAACAATAAAAAGGCCTTCGAGCCTCATTGTAACACAGTTTAGAACAGTTCAGAGGCATGTAGCCGCCACATCTCTTCTCAGAGATAAGCTACCATTGCCCTAGCTGGTTTATTTCCATTTCTGTTTGTAAGCATATTTCAGTATTTCAAAGTAATGAAATGAAGTATTATTTCCGCTGCATATCTATCTTTATGGTTATCTCTGTATTTTATTGCGTTCCTGTTTCAATCCAGATCAGTGGTATCAGAGCGGTCTGCTTTTTCTCTGTTTTTCTTTGCATGTCCCCAACGAGGTCGAGATATAAGGAGTTAGGGCTTGAACTGGTCGAACCTTTGCAAGACCAGCCTCGCAAATCTCGACGACCTCCCATGGCGGATGAGAAGAAAAACGAGGGGGCAGGAGATCCTATCAAAATCTTGCTCGAAGAAGCCCTCGAGCGACAAAGGAACGCGATGATGGACAGCTTTGCCCAGATCCTTCAGCGGCTACCTAGAGGCGATGCATCAGCTTCCAACAGCTACTATGGAAATGCCACACCCTTTAAGGTACAAGTTAATTTTGAAATCCCCATCTTCGAGGGTCAAATAGACACAGATGTCGTACATAAATGGTTAAATCTGCTAGATGGGTATTTTTTTGTTCATGAATTTTCAAGTCAGGAAAAGATTGTTTTCGCTCTTCTCAAAGCAGCCCCCCACATCAAGGACTAGTGGGAAACCTAGTGCAAGCAGAAGGATGAAAGTACAGGCTCACTATTTTCAGCCGCACCCACTTGGAATGACTTTTGGGATGCCATCAAGGAGCAGTACTACCCTGTGAAAAGCTATGAGTACAAATACATCAAATGGACCACACTGCGGCAGGGACGAGACCAAGATGTGCCAAAGTTCACAAACATTTTCCATACCCTTCACACACAGTTGGGTATCAAAGATTCTGAGCTGCATCTGGTACTCAAATACCGCGGCTGCCTACACAGATACATCCAGGAAGAGATGGAGTTCTTGAACATCTCCTCACTCAGCACAGCATACCGATACACTGTCAAAATCGAGCAAAAGTTCAAACAGAAGAAGCGAGACTTTGGATCTGCAAATCCGAAGCTCAAAAGACAAAGCCAAGGCGGGATGACCCAAGACAACCCGTCGAAGCCGCAAGAAAAGAACAACACCACGAAGCCGAAGAAGGACACAGGAAAGTGGTGTGAGTTCCACAAGAGTCCCACTCATAACACAAGTGAGTGTCGGACCAAGCAGTCGCTGGTGGCCGAGTTGAAGGCTTCCGAATCAGATGCATGTTCCGACCCTGAGGCAGAACCCGACAAGGGGAATGGCAAAGGGAAGCAGATCATTGATGCAAAGCCCAGCGCCACTATTGCCACCACCAAGATCTAGAAGAATGAGCCAGAAGACCCAGAGGAGGGGGAGCGCCTTTTCCACTCACAAATGTGGGTGAAGGGTTCACCACTGCAATTCATTGTCAATAGTGGCAGCCAAAAGAACCTTATTTCAGCAGAGGTCGTGAAGCGGTTGGACCTACCGACTACACCACACCCACAACCGTACAGTGTCGGGTGGCTTCATGAAGGACGAGATCTCAAAGTTCGCCAGCAGTGTCGCCTTCCCTACAGCATCAAGCCCTTCACAGACGAGGTATTGTGTGATGTTACACCTCTGGATGTTTGCGATGTACTATTAGGCCAGCCATACTTGTGGAGGCGACATGCTGTGTATGAGTCAAGGCCTCGCGTTGTCATTAATTCTTTGGATAATTCATTATACAGGTTACCGAAGGTAGCCCCACCTACCGCCACCTCTTTGATCACTGCTAAGAAAGGCAGCAAGCTCATCTCACAGACTAGTAAATTTATTTTCTTTCTGGTTCGCTCCCAAAGTAAGGGGAAGATCGTTGCTACATCCATGACCCTCGCAAAGGATTCCTCCACACAGCAGTAGCAGCAAAGGGATACGGTCATGACAGAACACAGGAACAACTTCTCCTCACCCACAGGGTTACCACACAAGTTTCAGGTGGGCAACAAAGTTTGGTTACATCTGCAGAAAGAACGCCTTACCAGAACCCATCAGAAACTCAGACCACTCCGACATGGTTCTTACACTAGTACCAAGGCTACGGGAAACAATGCTTGGAAGCACAGCATTCCTCCATTCCTTCGCTTGCACCGAGTTCAATGTGGACCGTCGTCGACGATGCTTCCCACCATTTATGGACACATCAAAGATTGCAGAACAGCTCACCAAAGACCCAGCGCAGCAGAAGCTTCCTCATCTCAGGGAGGAACTCAACCCAATGGGGACCATTGCTTCCTAAGGGGGGAGGAATGATCCAGGTGGATGTTGGTGGCCACCCACCTATCCCATCTAGACCCCCACAACTGTCCCTTTCAGTTTTTCAGTTTCCTTAATTATAGCGTAGTTTACTAATTTTAGCAGTTTTTCGGGTCCTAAACTTCCGGAGCCGTTTTGAGGCCCTAAACGACGTTTTTTTGGAAATCTACCGCCAACGATTTTTCTGACAAAAAATTGTCTTTTCCGTCGTAGTCCTCGGAGAGATCTTTCCAACGGGCTATCATGCGCGTCAAACAGAGATAATACGACCAATTCGCGACCCCGGGAAGTTGATGTACCAACTTGCCCAAAAATGGGGCCCACAATTTGGCGTTTCATCTTCTAGGGTTGGGTTTTGGAATGTGAAGGGTTTTTCATTGTTTCTCAACAATAAAAAGGCCTTCGAGCCTCATTGTAACACAGTTTAGAACAGTTCAGAGGCATGTAGCCGCCACATCTCTTCTCAGAGATAAGCTACCATCGCCCTAGCTGGTTTATTTCCATTTCTATTTGTAAGCATATTTCAGTGTTTCACAGTAATGAAATGAAGTATTATTTCCACTGCATATCTATCTTTATGGTTATCTCTGTATTTTATTGCGCTCCTATTTAAATCCGGATCAGATGTATGCCATATATACTTTTGTATCTTGTGCATAGCTCTTTGATCTTCCTTGCAGGTACTCGTATGCAAAGAACAAGGAAGGAGCAAGGCCTGGAACAAAAGAATCAAAGTCATCTCCAAAGGGTTGAGCATTTAGCATTAGAGCGAGGTAGATCACTCTCTCACTCTGCATTTGTTAAACATAAGCTAGGAAAGTGTATGTTATTTTGTTTAATTTGTTGCTAGACCCACTCATTGGGCTAGAGGGATCGCCTTTGTCTGCAAAGGGGATTTACCTTCTCAACACTTATCACCAAAAGTTAGTTATTTTGCACATTATTTTATTGTAGGGGCTAATGTAGGCCTAAGTAGCTAAATCAAACTCATTAGAAGTGTATAAATACAAGTGATGTGAATTCATTTTAGCATCATCACTTGGTTGGACTTGTATCTCTTTAGAGAACTTTGCTATCCTTCTTGGTGGACGAAATTTTGGAGCATGGAATGAATTTTGATGTTTGGATCATTTTCTCTTGTCTTGGAGCTTCTTGTTTGGCAAATTTTTTATGGTTGGATATAATCTAATACATGCAAGTGCAATTCTAATGCTATACTTTGCTCTATTTTTGTCACATATATTGTTTTTGGGAGTTCTCTATTCTAGGGCTAATTTGTTGCATTTATTATTGCGAAGTTGTGAAAATTTTGTTTCTAGATAGTGATGCTTCAATTATGGGCCATGTTTGATGGGTGAATGTTCTTAGGGATATTTCATGGTTGAAATTTATCTTGATAAGCCATCTATTTTGCAAAATGAATTATAAAGTCTTTGAAGCTACTCTCCTTTGCCCTAGTGCTAAGTGAAGTTGCCTTTAAGGCCTACTTGACCAAGAAAATCAAATCTGAATTCATAATCATTCTTGACTCCAATCTCCCCAAAGGATTAGGCACTGGTCGACCATAAGTGATCATCCTAAAACTTATTTTTCTTCACATTCTCCTCTTCTTTCTAGGTCTAGCCCCATAGGTCACCTAAGGCATTGAATATCTCACAATCTAGCCATCCAAATACTTCGATTTTTGGTCGACACCTGCACTAGTGCGTCCTCAAGAAGCCCTCCAAAATTCCACGAGATTCTAACGATGGGATCTTGAGATATCGCAAGCCCTAGCTCGAAGACCAATTCTTGCCCTTGGTTTCCCTTAGGCTAGAAACCTCACACAGATCCTTGCATTACCTTTCATTGAAAATTCATTCCTTGATCCCTTTCCCCTCCCTAATTAGGTCAAGCATATCATTGGTTGCTAAATCCTATCCCCTTGACCTAACTTGGGTCCACTTGGCCCTTGTGGTCCCATATCTTATCAAAGTCAACTCTTCAAAAACCACTTTGGAAACCAAGTTCCAAAAGAATTTTAGGGTTTAGGAAGCTCCTTTACAAGTCACATTCCCTAAGCCAAGCCCGCAAATACCTACTCCCCTATCCTAGAGAATCATGTACCTTGCTTAAGAAGCAAGCAAGTCCCACTCTTGAGTCTCTCCTAGGAAAGGGTTATCGAGATCACTTCACATCTATCTTAGTTGATCTATCCTTCATAAGTGATTCTCTATATATTAGGTCTCCTCCCATCGGTGAAAGTCCATAAAGAGTAGAAAGCTTTCGTTGTGGTGACAACGGGCCTTGGCTTCATCGTTTCTCTTGACTTAGCAAGCACCCCTCTAAGACCCCCTGCTAGTTTGAGCCATAACATTTTGGCGTCATTTTCGAGGACACGAAACATGTGTTTTGTTCCCCGTACGATACATTGACATATCATTATTGGCAACTCCATTGGAAGAACAAAGCCCTAGTTCTTCATTGAACATTAAGGTCGATGCTTGTAGCGTGAAGCAAGCATTTTTCTAGGCATCTTTAAAAACACCCTGGAAAATCCTACAGAATTTACATGTATACCCGAAGCGGTGTGTCTTTCTTTGATGATTTTCCCGCCTTGGACATCACTAGCGTCCCTGGGCACCCCAATCATGTCACAGGAAGGATGGTACGTGGGGTACCCGTGTTTGATGGTTACCCAAGCTCCGTAATTGACCATGTGGAACGATGTAATGCACATACTTCAAAGGAGAAAGTGGTCCACCAGGATGTCCTTATGTTGGTATTCTTTAGTTCTCCCTATGGTCATAACTCGTGGTTGCAAAATCACAAACCTAGGAGCATCTCATCTATTGAGGAGTTTGTTGATGGCTTTCTTAGGCATTTTCAAGTATGCCCCGCACTGAGCATTCAAGAGCAAGGCTTCATCGAGCATCGTCAAGACCTTGAGAATCTAATTGATGAATGGGAAGATGAGTCCTCCTTAGGTCCACATGATGAAAAGAATGATCTTAAGCACACGTGTTGGGAATGATGAGTCCATGGAAAGTGAAGTTGAAACTAACTTTACATTTCTCAAGGATATTGCTCTCGATGAATCTCCTTTTGAGAACTTTGAAGAAGGCGACCCCATTAGCCCCTTGGAAGATGACAATGAAGATTACTTCCACATTGAAAAGGAGAAATGGGAAATTGTTGGTCCTCAATTTGATCTCCCTTGCCTACTAATCATTATCCTATAGAGGCCATAAAATATGGCATAAATGATAAGGACCATAATGGAAATAATATACCCGACGCTGCGGTCTATCAAAAGTTTATGAGCCTAATCATTGACATCTCTATATTTTGGCTAGAAGAGAGGATCCCATGGACTAGATTACATCATTTTCTCTCCTCTTCTCACGTGATCATCCATGTGTGGGTATTTTGTTTTCTTACCTCCCACTGACCTTATCATCCATGTGATTTTGTCCACATTCGCTTTGGCATTTGCTACATGAGTAATCATATAGGTCGGCATGTTTATATTGATTTGATGATATGTTGGTTGTATTGGCTTTATTATTACACTTAGTATTAGTTTTGCACCATATGCATGTTACGGTCGGATGCATTGCATGTTCATTTTCGCATTAGAACTAATGACATATGATATTTCTCATAGTAGATTAATTGCATTTAGATTAAAATTTGCATATTTTAATTTATTTTATTTTATTTTTCTATTGGTTTTACAACCTAACACTAAGCATGGGTGATCATAAGACACCATAAAAACATGTTTCCCTGTGGGTTTAATCTTTGATATGTGCAGGGAACAGGTCTACGGTAACCAAGAGATTGTTGGTGTTCTCATGACCTCCCGTTCGAGTAGCTTTGCCCACTTTTCCGAGAGATCATGTCCCGATTGGAGCCAGATGTTACCCACCATTTTGTGGGTGATATCCCTAGGAGAAAAAATCCGTGATGGTCCCCAGTCGGCAACCAGTTGCCCCTCGCAAGCCACCAACTAGCTCGATCTGCCATTTCTCCGCCACTTGAGCCATCCATGTGATCCCTCACCCATCTGTCATGATCGTATGTTTAAAGATGGATCTCCCAAACCTAAAGGTATGACTTTTTATTTGGTAAATGAGTATTCTAGTTTATTTATCATAATGGGGGGATTCGGCGAAAAGACTGGTCTAGGTCTATGCTCTTGTCCCCTAGGTCTCTTTTGGGATGTTAACCTTGCACCCTAGTCCCGTGGGATCTCATTTACTGACCTATTGGTTTTAGGGATGGTACTACATGGGAAACCCTAATTTTGGTTGCGTGGTCCCACTCCCTGATTCACATATATTACTCCCCTTCTGCTCATTACACCCCCAATCATCTCTCCTCCCACCTAGGTCCACATTCCTCCATTGGGTCCACATAGGGTCAGCCACCCCATCCCCTTCCCCTTGCCCCACATCTTGGGTCGGGCCTGGAATGATGCCTGGAGGTTAATGCAGCTAAAAGAAAAAGAAAAAGCATAATTGGCCACATTCAACAGAAAATTGTACAACAAAATGTAAAAGATGGTCGAGACAAAAGCATTTAGCATATGGGAAAAATCCATGACATGAGCTCTTCCCTGGTTCCTACATGACCCTTGATGAGCCTCCTTTATCATTTAGGAACCCATGATTGTACCAACCCTCGGTGGGCAATGAACTGCCCCACCTTATAAGGGGGTATCCACTCTATACTTTATGCATCATGCTCTCATTACCTAGAGCCCCGAGAAATTAACCATAGAAAATCATAAAAAGGCAAAAGGCATATGAAGAAGGGTGGAAAAATCAAGGTCGGGGTAACTCATGCACCATGATTGCTTCCTCCTACACATTATTTACCCAAGTGTGGCTTCCCTATTATTAGCTACCCTTGTACCATGGCATGTGATCCAGGTTGCCCCCTTTCATTCCCTATTCAATTCCATCATTATGCCACATGCCACCACCATTTGAAGGATGTACCATAGACATACCACCCCCTTTAGAGGTAACCACCTAATAGGATGCCTGGTTAACCCTATTTGAAGCTGGGAGACATTAGCACATGTCAAAGCCCACTATGGAAGGGCATGCCATTATGAAGTGATCAATTTTTATCCATGGTTTATAACCTCTTTTACTTGATTTCTTTAATGACTTGGTGTGCTGGAAGGCACGGGGACACATTGGATCTTATGCAGGATTGCAGGTGGTTTCCATTTGGGTTTGGTCTCCCTATACGGCGTCCTAACCCTAGAGGGCTACATTGGCACATGTAGGGTGTGTGTAGAGATCCATGGGCCTCCACAGCAGTAAACAACACTCCATGGATCCCCACATCCATTCAAAGATTGCTCATGGTTCACTTATTGGACGAGGAAGATGCACCTGATCCATCATGCCCAGTTGGCCCCATAGTTGCACCATACACTTGGAAAATCATCCAGGAATTGCAAGATGATGTGGCATCACCTGTACCATCATCCTAGCCCTTGCAGGTGATCTACAAGCATCTTCAATTTTTTTGGTGACCCGTGAGGACACTTATGTGCCCCCACATGTCATTTGGAGCACCATAGATTATTACAAGGGGCTAACCCCTTGTCCACTGCTTTTGGGAGTTCAACTACACATTATGGCACATATGGACTCCATTAGGCCTCCTCCAAGGCCTAACGTCATGCACTATTCGTTTATTCAACCTCTTGAGAGGCTTATTCGTTTGCTTATGAGCTAGTTTGGTGGGCTTGTCACCAAAAGTTAGTTGTTTTGCACATTATTTTACTGTAGGGGCTAATGTAGGCCTAATTAGCTAAATCAAACTCATTAGAAGTGTATAAGTACAAGTAATGTGAATTCATTTTAGCATCATCACTTGGTTGGACTTGTATCTCTTTAGAGAACTTTTCTATCCTTCTTGGTGGACGAAATTTTGGAGCATGGAATGAATTTTGATGTTTGGATCATTTTCTCTTGTCTTGGAGCTTCTTGTTTGGCAAATTTTTTATGGTTGGATATAATCTAATACATGCAAGTGCAATTTTAATGCTATTCCTTGCTCTATTTTTGTCACATACATTGTTGCTGGGATTTCGCTATTCTAGCGCTAATTTGTTGAATCTATTATTGCAAAGTTGTGAAAATTTTGTTTCTAGATAATGATCCTTCATGTATGGGCCATGTGTGATGGGTGAATGTTCATAGGGATATTTCATGGTTGAAATTTATCTTGATAAGACATCTATTTTGCAAAATGAAGTATAAAGTCTTTGAAGTTGCTCTCCTTTGCCCTAGTGCTAAGTGAAGTTGCCTTTAAGGCCTCCTTGACCAAGAAAATCAAATCTGAATTCATAATCATTCTTGAATCCAATCTCCCCAAAGGATTAGGCACTGGTCTACCATAGGTGATCACCCTAAAACTTATTTTTCTTCACCTTCTCCTCTTCTTTCTAGGTCTAGCCCCATAGATCACCTAGGGCATCGTATATCTCGCAATCTAGCCATCCAAATACTTCGATTTTTGGTCCACAACTACGCTGGTGTATCCTCAAGAAGCCCGCCAAATTTAATGAGATTCCGACAATGGGATCTTGAGATATCGCAAGCCCTAGCTCGAAGACCAATTCTTGCCTTTGGTTTCCCTTAGGCTAGAAACTTCACTTGGACCCTTGCATTACCTTTCATTGAAAATTCGTTCCTTGATCCCTTTCTGCTCCCTAATTAGGTCAAGCATATCACTGGTTGCTAAATCCTATCCCCTTAACCTAACCTAAGTCCACTTAGTCCCGTGTGGTCCCATATCTTATCAAAATCAACTCTTCAAAAACCAATTGGGAAACCATGTTCCACAAGGATTTTAGGGTTTAGGAAGCTCCTTTACAAGTCACATTCCCTAAGCCAAGCCCTCAAATCCCTACTCCCCTATCCTAGAGAATCTTGTACCTTGCTTAAGAAGCAAGCAAGTCCCACTCTTGAGTCTCTCCTAGGAAAAGGTTATCGAGATGAGTTAACATCCATCTTAGTTGATTTATCCTTCATAAGTGATTCTTTATATATCGGGTCTCCTCCCATCGGTGAAAGTCTGTAAAGAGTAGGAAGCTTTAGCTATGGTAACAGTGGGCTTTAGCGTCATTGTTGCTCTTGACCTAGCAAGTGCCCCTCTAGGACCCCCTGCTAGTTTGAGCGGTAACAGGGACCACATTTCAAACATCATTCTTCATGATCAATTCATATTTGTCATTCATCGCATCCTTCCATACTTTGTGGTTCACGGCTTCTTCAAATGTACATGGCTCAAATTGAACAATGGTACTCATAGCAGCTAAGTACCCTTGGTTCCTGTTCGACTTCTTGCTTTCATGAAATGTCCCCCTTGGAGCAACATGTCTTTCAGCCTCTTCAAGAGTATCTTTGAGCCACAAGGGTCTTTTCCTCAAGGTAGAGGGATCAACGGGATCCATCGGCCCTTCAACATCGGGCATCGGTGCATCTGTCGAAGATTCATCCTGCTTTCCTACATCATCATCATTGTCCTTCCTTGGGAGATACGAAGATCTCTGACTTTCCCAAGGGCAGAATCTTCATCGAAGGTGACATCATGACTTATTTCCAATTCTCTTTGACCAAGCTCATAGATTATATATGCCTTCGAAGTTTCATTGTAGCCCACGAATGTTCATTTCTTCTCAGATGCTTCTATCTTGTTTCTTTTCTCTTTCGGCACATGAAAATATACAAGACAACCAAAAATTCTAAAGTGAGAAACATCAGGTTGTAAAAACTTCTTCAGGTGCCTTGAAGTCCAATGCATGATGCAGGCACCTATTTTGAACACATACGGCAGTGTTTGCAGCTTCTCCCCATAAGAACTTTGGTAGGCCTTAGTCATGAAGCATAGCACGGGTAGCTTCTATGATGGTTTGGTTCTTCCTTTTGGCAACTCCATTTTGCTCAGGAGTATATGCAATAGTGGCCCCCCTCTTAATGCCAACCTATCTACAATAGTCATTGAATTCATTTGACTCATATTCGGATCCATTATCAGTTCTCAATATTTTGATCTTCTTCCCTGTTTGATTTTCAACCAAGGCTTTGAAAGAGTGGAACCATTTGAACACTTCGTCCTTCTTCTTCAAGAAATAGATCCATGTTTTGCGAGAGAAGTCATCCACAAAAATTGCATAGTAAAAGTATCCTCCCAAAGATGTTACAGGCAACATACCAGATAGATCGGAGTGGACCAATTGAAGAATGTCGGTAGTTTGACTTCCGCTTGAGGTCAATGGTCCCCTTGTATGTTTTCCAGTTGCACAACCCTGACAAACACCTTCATGATCTATGTTGAATTTGGGCATACCTGTGACCATCTTGCTTACATCAAGTAAGGCTTTGTAATGAAAGTGAGCATATCTCTGATGCCATAATTCGTATTAAAGAGAAGTATCGCAAGTCATAGCTCTCAAAGGACTTCCTCCAACCTAATAGAGACCTTCAACCCTAAATCCAAGTGTAAATGCATCTGGCGGGTTTCTTTGCCAAAGATGTACCTTCTCATCAACGAATGTTACCTTGAAGCCTTTATCTTCCATCGCAGAAATAGATACCAGGTTCATTTTCAAAACAGGTATGAAGGATTTGACCTTGATTTAAATGAAGTGTATCAGTCCCTATCCCTTTCACGAGGTATGTGGCATTGTCTCCAAGTATGATCTCTAAATTAGTCTTATTTTCAATCAAATTTGAGAGGGCCTCCTTGTACCCAATGAAGTGCCTTGAGGCACCACTATCAATCAACCAATTATCCAAAGTGTTCGGAGGAGAGGCAGTAGTGAGGACGGAAATAAGATAAAATTCTTTTTGTTTTTCTACAATATTAGTTTCCTCATACCTAGAGTTTCTCGACCTTTTGGGGAGTCGACCATTTCCATATCGAACAGCGGGAGCATTCCTCTTTCCTTTGTTGTTGACCCTATTATTCCTTTGATTGCCATTGCCTTTGAAATTGTTGCAATTGTTGTTGTTGTCATCATCCCGTGGTGTATCCTTCTTATGAGGACACTCTCTAGCATAGTGGCCAAACCTGTTACAATTGTAGCATCTTCCCTTTCTTCCTTCTTTGAATCCTTGCTTGAATCCTTGACCTTGTCTGTCTGGACCAACATTGTTCTTCTTCTTAGCATGAGCGGAGAATGTAGTGGGCTCATTTCCATTTGAAGGCTTGTCTCTCCATCATCCTCATCTCTTCTCGAGTGCATCTAGTCAATAGTTCGTCAAAACCAAGAATCCTGTCATTATTAAGAATAGTGGTGTTGAACTGTTAAAATTGGCAACTAGGGCCAAACTCCATGTGAGTCAATTTATTTATGGCAACTGATAGTTTTATTGGATCCCTCTCGTGAGAGGTGTAGGATTGATCCTAAGATCATCCAATTCCGATAAGTATTTATGGAGATATGAATTTATTTTGATTATGTAATTATTATCAAGCCGACCAGCTCTTATGTAGGCTCTAGAAGCCCAAATGTCATGTCTATTCAACCTACACGTTTTTGGTATAAATAGATGAGGATTTGATGTCATTTGTGATCTCCTCCTCTCCACGTCTTGGGTTTTTGGAGAAGGAGTGAGACACCAAGAGAAATACGCTGGCCTTATGGTGATGCCCTAGCCGCAGTGCAACGCAATAATGGTTATACGCTGTCAAGGGTGCAACAGTCATCAAACCGTAGTAAATAGAGGTTGTAATGTTCTCGGATCTGTCAGCAGTTCTTGAAGTCATTTATACGCAGGGCATAAAGATTAATACACAGGTCATGACACATACAATAGATACGTTGTTCATTACGCTGGTCAATGATACATTGATACGCTTTTCATATATACGCTGATACGTTGTTCATTACGTTGGTCAATGGAAACATGTATACGCTAAAGAGAGGAACAAAACTTGGGTTTCATCTCTGGAATCCACGTACAGGTATACGCTATAATGGAAGGACAGAACTCGCAGTTATATATGGAACGTTGTTAGCCGCAGCTAAGGTATGAAGCCTGCAGTTGGATTATATATGGAACGCAGGTAATATATGAAACCCGCAGTTGGATTATATATGGAACGCAGGTAATATATGAAGCCCGCAGTTTGGATTATATATGGAACGCAGGTAATATATGAAGCCTGCAGTTTGGATTATATATGGAACGCAGGTCATATATGGAGAACACAGTCATATATGGAACCTGCAAGCCAACAATAGTTAGGGTTTGAAGCAGAAGGACTACGTTCTCTGCATAACTATTATAGCATAGAAGATCACTATATATATCTCGGCATTCTCCCAGTCATCTGCAGGGATATGACCTTGGTGATCAGTAAATATATAAGGAATGATCTCCGTATGTTCTTATGATCTCGATGGCTCTAATATGAATGTGCATCATGATGATCTCAGCGAAGGGAATGATGAAGTAAAGATGCAACATGATAAACAGCAGTCATAGAATGCCATCTGTTAGAACAGCAGCATGATGATGATGCACATTAGTATCGGCAGCATGACAATGGATAAGATCATGGACATGGGCAGCATGATTAGTGTAGTATGCAGTGATACAACAAGAGAACCAAATGCAGCACAATGATAGGTGAAGGAGTCACCTTGGAGAATCAGTTGAAGCAGAATGTCTTCAACTAATCTCATCGTTATTCAAAATGATCTATGCTAGATCTAGATAAGTCATAGTGTTGACTTCTGTTGTAAATGTACTCTCTCTCTCTCTTTCTCTACTGAACTTTGAAGAACATAAAAGAAGAATTGATTAAGGGTTTCCCCACATTGTGGGGTTTGTCCCTGGCTAGCGCCACATCATGTGTCCTCTTGTCTTGGCTTGTCTTCTACGATTGATATTTATGTTCTATCTGCAGTTTACTTTAATGCTGATGTGATTGCTAACTGTGAAAATTTAAATAAATTGCTCTAGCATAGAACATACCCAAAGATTAACATGGTATCAGAGCTGAGGCGAAGACAATGCCCAAGCAAGAGTGAAAGAGCAATCACCGAAGACAATAGGGACAAGACAAAAGGATCAATGGGTTCCACATCTCTCTTCTAAGTTCACAAAGTGTGAAATCGAAGCAGAGTATTTTATCAAAATGACGTAGCAGAAGTTTCTGATGGCCCATCTAAAGATCACTTCATTGGGAAGTTCGAAAAGGCGGATGCCTTGATTGCAATAAGTTCGGTCGTTATGCGTAGGAGTGTCTGAATGTCAGAGACACTTCTCTTGATGAAGATAAACAAATCATTCCAGGGTCAAGGGAATGACAGGTAATACAGTTCATCAAGGAGAAATGGTCGACTCTTCAAAGAAATCAAGGAACCCTAGGCACTTCATCAGATAAATAATCGTGGGATTATACTTGGAGCTGATGCCACCTATCCGGAAAGAATGTTGGAATGTTATCCCTCAATTGAATGAGGGTAACTCTATTCATTTACAGAAACACCTTTATGTACCTAATCGCAAGAAGAGCCTAGTGTCCATCTTGGAAATGGAAGTCAAAGGTTTCAGGGTGGCACTCATCAATGGAAAGGTACGTGTTTGAAAATAGATTTTTCAAAGATGCTTTTGAGTTCAGGGTTGTATCAAGTTGCAGGAAGTCCACTAGGGGACCATGTCCACTAACACAGAGCACCAGAGCTCTGTGAGTCAGATGGTGACAGGGATGCCTGAATTCAAAAAGGGCATGAAGGTACATGTCTGAGATGTACCGAAGGAAAATCTTATAAGGGGACCATTCCCCTCATGCAGCAGGTCCACAGCTTTGCAACAACCGGAGGAGTTTGAGATTCATGATCGGGAATCTCATGTACGCTGGTGGTAGAAAGCCCTCTATGCAAAACACCCCGGGCATAGTATGAGAGGATCAACAGCTGTTTGATGAAGCTGAGATTCACTAGGAGTGAAATCGATCCAAACCATCCAAAGGTTGTGGATGACAGACCTCTCATACCGGCACCTATCTCTGACAGGTGCAAACCCTCTCATTTGTAGAAGACAAATGGAGTTGGATTCCGGACATATGTTTTGCAGTTAGCATGGTGAGCTCATATTTGATTGAGCCTCACTACCAGAAATATGAAAACTGCATGATTATTCGAATGATGACCGCGCAGGCAGTGTGGAGGATCACTAGAGCACTTTTCAGTGCTAGTTCTCTTTGGATTCTGCTTCGATATCATGGATGAGCAGGAAGCAGAAGTCGGGTCTTATAAGTACCGCTGAGACCGGATACATAACTACGAGTATGACCTCGTATGAAGTTGCCTGGTTGTGGAAACTCTTCAGTGAGTACACATGATAAATACCACTGTGATTCTCTGTGACAACCAGAAGGGGGATTCGATTATTGAGGAATCTCATATTCGACGATTGCTCCAGCAAATAGACATCAGATACTGCCTTATCTGGGATATGGCAAGTCGATGAGCAAGGAGGCTCCATCGCATTAAGATGATGTACAGGTCGATACCCTTTGTCAGAACCCCGGGGAAAGATCAAATTTATAATTTTCCCAAATGACTTGGAGTCATCGAGAGAAGCTGAGATTCACTAGGAGTGAAATCGATCCAAACCATCCAAAGGTTGTGGATGACAGACCTCTCATACCGGCACCTATCTCTGACAGGTGCAAACCCTATTATTTGTAGAAGACAAAGGGAGTTGGATTCCGGACATATGTTTTGCAGTTAGCATGGTGAGCTCATATTTGATTGAGCCTCACTACCGGAAATATGAAAACTGCATGATTATTCGAATGATGACCGCGCAGGCAGTGTGGAGGATCACTAGAGCACTTTCCAGTGCTAGTTCTCTTTGGATTCTGCTTCGCTATCATGGATGAGCAGGAAGCAGAAGTCGGGTGTTATAAGTACCGCTGAGACCGGATACATAACTACGAGTATGACCTCGTATGAAGTTGCCTGGTTGTGGAAACTCTTCAGTGAGTACACATGATAAATACCACTGTGATTCTCTGTGACAACCAGAAGGGGGATTCGATTATTGAGGAATCTCGTATTCGACGATTGCTCCAGCAAATAGACATCAGATACTGCCTTATCTGGGATATGGCAAGTCGATGAGCAAGGAGGCTCCATCGCATTAAGATGATGTACAGGTCGATACCCTTTGTCAGAACCCCGAGAAAGATCAAATTTATAATTTTCCCGAATGACTTGGAGTCATCGAGAGACCCTTGTACAAGGGTCCTACATGTTGCATACATTAAGCTCTGGGAGCTCTGGGGGCTTGCGGTTCTTACTGGAGCAACATACGACCACAGGGTGACTCACCCTCCCTTGGTGGTGCGCACTGGGACAAGATGATTTGCTCTCTTGTGGGACAGGATGATTCGCTCTCCTGTGGATAGGATTATTCGCTCTCCTATGAAACAAAATGATTCGCTCTGTTGTGGGACAAGATGATTCGCTCTCTTGTGGGACAGGATGATTCGCTCTCCTATGAAACAAGATGATTCGCTCTCTTGTGGGACAAGATGATTCGCTCTCTTGTGGAACAGGATGATTCGCTCTCCTGTGTAGCAGGATGATTAGTGTTCCTGTGAGGTCTAGATGATGTGTTCTCCATGACGATTATGTAGCAGGATGATTAGCTCTCCTGTGAGGCTTGGATGATTTGTTCTCCATGGCGATTGTGTAGCAGGATGATTAGTTCTCCTGTGAGGACAAGATTGATTAAGTTCTCCTGTCGAAGCATCCTACCCATGCAGTCTGGGACTCATGGGAAGTACCTCTCATCTAATCAATGAGCAGGGAAATGAGGATAGGGACCAAAGTAGTACCGATGGACGCATCGCTGTATCTATTGTACTCCCTATGCTAGGATGACCTTCATTGATCTGGGATCAAAGATACTGGTCTGGAACCAGTGGTAGGAGTTGTACCTACTATGACACTGACTTTGGGTCGGTTGAGACTAGTCTAGGACCAGTGGTACATACTCTCAGACTGACTGAAGGTCAGTGGAAGACTGGTCTGGGACCAGTGAGAGTGGCACATGCTATGACGCTGACTTCAGGTCGGTTGACACTGGTCTGGGACTAGTGGTACACTCTCTGAGTTTGATGATACTAGTCTGGGACCAGTAGTAGGAGTGGCACCCACTATGACGCTAATTTTGGGTCGGCTGAGACTAGTCTGGGACCAGTGGTACGCACTCTAAGACTGACTTCGGGTCAGTGGAGAATGTTATGAGACATTCTCGATCAATTCCTCTTCTTCATGGTTCAGCAAAGCTAAGTTGAGCAGAGCAGAGAAGAGCCAGCAGAGCAGAGCAGAGCTGAGCAGAGTAGCGCAGAGCCAGCAAAGCTTAGCAGAGCCAGCAGAGCTGAGCAGAGTAGCGCAGAGCCAACAATGCTTAGCAGAGCAGAGCTGAGCTGAGCAAAGCTAGGCAAAGCTGAGCAAGGCAATATAGGGCACTGATGGCAAACATAGTACAGTTGGACATATGGATCAGCGGATGGAGTTCTCCCTAGTTGAGAGGGAGTGTTAAAATTGGCAACTAGGGCCAAACTCCATGTGGGTTAGTTTATTTATGGCAGCTGATATTTTTATTGGAACCCTCTCGTCGAGAGGTGTAGGATTGATCCTAAGATCATCCGTTTCTAATAAGTATTTATGGAGATATGAATTTATTTTGATTATGTAATTATTCTCAAGCCGACCAACTCTTATGTAGGCTCTAGAAGTCCAAACGTCATGTCTATTCAACCTATACGTTTTTGGTATAAATAGATGAGGATTTGATGTCATTTATTCTTGAGTGATCTCCTCCTCTCCATGTCTTGGGTTTTTGGAGGAGTGAGACACCAAGAGAAATACGTTGGCCTTATGGTGATGCCCTAGCCGCAGTACAACGCAGTCATGGTTATACGCTATCAAGGGTGCCACAATCATCAAACCGCAGTCAATATAGGTTGTAATGTTCTCGGATCTGTCAACAGTCCTTGAAGTCATTTATACGCAACGCATAAAGATTAATACACGTCATGACACATACAATAGATATCAATGGTACATTGATACGCTTTTCATATATACGTTGATACGCTGTTCATTACGCTGGTTAATGGAAATATGTATACGCTAAAGAGAGGAACAGAACTCGAGTTTCATCTCTAGAATCCACGTACAGGTATATGCTATAATGGAAGGGCAAAACTCGCAGTTATATATGGAACGTTGTTAGCCGCAGCTAAGGTATGAAGCCCGTAGTTGGATTATATATGGAACACAGGTAATATATGAAACCCGCAGTTGGATTATATAAGGAACGCAGATAATATATGAAGCCCGCAGTTTGGAATATATATGGAACGCATGTAATATATGAAGCCCGCAGTTTGGATTATATATGGAATGCATGTCATATATGGAGAACACAGTCATATATGGAACCCGCAAGCCAACAATGGTTAGGGTTTGAAGCAGAAGGACTACATTCTCTGCATAACTATTATAGCATAGAAGATCACTATATATATCTCGGCATTCTCCCAGTCATCTGTAGGGATATGACCTTGTTGATCAATAAATATATAAGGAATGATCTCCGTATGTTCTTATGATCTCGATGGCTCTAATATGAATGTGCATCCTGATGATCTCAATGGAAGGAATGATGAAGTAAAGATGCAGTATGATAAACATCAGTGATAGAATGCCATCTGTTAGAACAGCAGCATGATGATGATGCACATTAGTATGGGCAGCATGATGATGATTAAGATCATGGACATAAGCAGCATGATTAGTGCAGCATGGTACAGTATACAGTGGTACAGCAAGAGAACCAGATGCAGCACGATGATAGGTGAAGGAGTCACCTTGGAGAATCAGTTGAAGCAGAATGTCTTCAACTGATCTCATCGTTATTCGAAATGATCTATGCTAGATCTAGATAAGTCATAGTGTTGATTTCTGTTGTAAATGTACTCTCTCTCTCTTTCTCTGCTGAACTTTGAAGAACATAAAAGAAGAATTGATCAAGGGTTTCCCCACATTGTGGGGTTTGTCCCTGGCTAGCGCCACATCTTGTGTCCTCTTGTCTTGGCTTGTCTTCTGCGATTTATATTTATGTTCTATCTGCAGTTTACTTTAACGCTGATGTGATTGCTAACTGTGAAAATTTAAATAAATTGCTCTAGCATAGAACATACCCAAATCTTAACATGAACACATATCAAGCTCGTGTGAGGCCTCCAAGAGCAATAAGAGTGAGCTTCCTATCAGCAACAACTTCTCCAATAGATAGAATATCGTTCTTGATTTCGGTAATCCTCATGAAGTAGGATTGGATAGACTCCCCTCTATCCATCTTGATGTCCTTCAGCTTGTTCTAGAAAGAGGATTTGGTTTGCATTGTTTTCTTTGAACATCCCAACCAGCTTGTCATACATTTCCTTAGATGTTCCCAAATCATAAATGTAAGCAACCAAATGTTTTTGAATGGAGTCTCTAATGATCTTCTTAGCTTTGACCTCACCTTTCTTATACTTTGTCTTAGTAGCAGTCGGTGCATTTGAATGAGGCTCCACCATATTTCCCTGCACATAATCCATGACTTCATTTTCTTCCAAATTCAAGTCCAAAGACATCTTCCATGCATGATAGTTAGATTTATCATTGAGCTTATCCTCAATCTTGAAGTAAGATGTAGAAGCCATTGAGGCTTGTACTTGTCCAACAAATCTTTCATGGTGATTGCTTTTCTCTCTCTTACTTGGGTTTTGTCTTCACCTAGGCTCTGATACAGTGTTAAATTCAGTTAACAATTGTATGTTCTATGCTTAGCACAATTTACTTCAGTGTTCCTTTAGCAGCCCAATGACAATTTCCAATTATTTCAAATAGCAATCACATTAACCATTAATCACATTGACAGTAAATGCAAATAGAACATAAAACAAAATGCAGAAGGCAAGTCAAGACAAGAGAACACAAGATTTGGCAAATGCCAGGGAAAAACCCCAATGTGGGGAAAACCCTTTGATCAATTCTTCTTATTATTATATTAAAAGTTCAGCAGAGAGAGAGAGTACAAAAATCAAATTGACTTGCCCAATCCAAAGTCAAATCATCCCTATCAAATTCTGCAGTGAAAATTCAGCCCTAACCAGAAAGTCAATGTTGGTCAAAACAATAGTCAAACAACTTCTTTGAAGCTCGATCAAAGGTAGTCAAACTCTGCCTCCAACAACGGTCAAAGTCAACCCAAAATAGTCACAAAGGATACGGTCAAACTCAGTCAACATGTGGTCAACGCAAATCAAACATCCTAGAAAACCTCGATTTTTGTGCCACTCAATGCTACCTAAGGAAATCAGAAGTCTGCCCCAAAAATCGCAGTCAAAATCACGTCGGTCAACGCTAGTCAAACTATCTAAAATTCTGCAATTTCGGTTCTGCAATTGTCCCAGAAAAACTCGTCCTTCTTGCCACACGTGTGAGAGAGAGAGGCTACTCAATAGTTGTACAAACCAATCTGATGAAGAAAGAAGAAATGTGTGAGTGATGATGATGCCAAATGAGGTGTGAGGTCATTTTTATTTATATAATTTGTTGTGGGTGAAGAGACACGTCCATTGGGCTTCTTGAGCCTACATTTAGTTGAGGCCGACCTGAACAATTTGCACATGTGTGTGCATAAATTCACAATCACACTTCTACTTCTCAGATGATCTTTAGATCAATTTTGGTCCTCTCAAAAAGAGGAATTTAATGCAATCATCATCTCTATCAAATGAGTTGTCCCAAGGTGGAATTTGGCCCTAGTTGCCAATTTTAATAGAAAGTGAAGACAAGAATGATGTGTTTATCTCTCCCTCTCAACTAGGGAGGAGATATCAACTAATCCAAGCTTATTTCTCAAATACACAAGCTTCTTATTAGGAAGAGATTTTGTCAAAATATCAACTACCTACTCATCAGTGGAGATATATGGTAGCTACAACACTCCATCTTGCACCAACTTTTGTATGTAATGACACTTGTTGTTTATGTGCTTCGTCTTTCCATGGAATACGAGGTCTTCTGACAATCTGATGCAACTGGTGTTGTCACTGTTATCAACCAAATTCACCCCTCCCTAACCTCCCAAAATGATAATGCTAAATTATATAAGCGTATTTTTTAATATTTATTTAAAACGAGAGAGCATGGTATTGAGTGCGTAAATCTTATGTAAAATTGTGCGCCTTTTGAAGATTAACAGTATGCAATAGCCCATCGGATTATAACTCAAGTAGATTTTAACTGCTTTATTACCCTCGACAAGTGTAAGTCTCAATTAATTTTTCGGCAATTGGACAGTCTGGCGCTTAATCAACGAACCAAACTACCTCATTACATGCAAAGATGCGCGGTTGTCTCCACCCGATGTATCACGGTCGTCTGTTCAAAACTCATAAAACGGTTATCAGGTTACATCGGGTCCAAACATGCAAGAACGATAACACTTTTCATCGACCCGATGTAATCTTGACCACTCATCTCACACACATCAACAACCATCAGGCTACAACTTACACGATGTTTAGTCCACCTGACCCAACCAATGAATGGGACCCTTACTCGGTCCCCGAGCCTGCCAACTGTAATGCGATAGATGTTATATTTCATTAATTAATGTCCTAACCTAATTAAAGCTCAATTCCACCAACTTTTCGTCATTTTGCTCGTGCTCTTCCTTTCTCCTTGCATGTCGCCCGACAACCCAAGAGTGGTCAGAATTGCTCTTTGCCCGCAGGCCTGAAATTGAAAACACTATTGTCACTAACCAGGTAAGCTCTTCTCCTTTGTTCTTACATTTTAAAGCCGTCCATCGATTTAGTTTCTCAGAAGCGGAAAAATGTCAGAATCATCATCCAAGGAGGCCTTAGTAAATGAATTAATTGGTGTTAGGGATACCTAGACACATTCAACAGATGCCCTCACTCTAAAAAGAAATTTGAATTCCTCTATGAATGTCTTTTGAAATCCGGGGTTTAGCTGTTACGCCACCTCCTATCCATTTCGACCCGGATTCCATTATCTTGCTTGCCAAGCATTTTGGACCTGAATGACAAGCCATTATTTTTCGTTTCACTTGAAAGTCAAACTCACTGGAGGAATTGTAGACAGGATTTCAGAGGAACAAAGGAGAATCCTCAAACTTACTAAGGAAGAAAGTATAGGAAGTTGGTTCATCTACCCTGATTTCTCTCTAATCCGTTTGTATGGTTTTGAAATACAGCCTTTCCAATTGCAAAAATATATCTCACCTTTACTTTTTGCTTATGAAGTACTTAGGCAAAAAATCATTGTAAATGAATTGCATTTTGTTTCAAAGAAAAAAGGAGCACTTTTTAGTTATCCAAACTCTATCTCGCCTTTAATCGCTAAGAACAAAAATGCCACAGATGCCCTCGAAAGGGAAATGTTGTCATTTGGTCTATTGCAAGATGAATGTTGGCAATATGATCCACTAGCAATTATTTTGAGACTGAGAAAGCAGGTAGGGTTATCAACTTACACACATGAAAGCAAGCCAAAAGTAGAAAAGCTAGCAAACACCCTTTTGTCATTGGACAGTCATATGCAGATGGTAATGCAGACACCAATATGAAATGAAGGAACAGACCACCAAGCTCCGATGTTAACCGAAATGCAAGTTCTTGAGATAGAAATTGAATTGTTGTCACCTGCCACATTTGTTTTAGTAACAAAAAGGAAATCAGAGGTTTTAAGCCCAGAAGAGGCAATGCGTCGGGTGAAAGCAAAAGAAGGTGATGTTGATACTGAGTTATTTGAACATGAAGTAGAACAATTAAATAAGGAAATGCAGCAGGCAATTGAAGATACTAGGCCGAAGGATTCTAGGGCTCAAGCCCTAGATATCAAACACAATTTTACAAAAGGGAAGTCAATGCTGACAGTGGGCACAACGTTAGCCCTATTGCCGTAACAGTCTCAGTTGGTAGAAGAAATGGTACTCAAGGACGTGGGCTCCACAGCTAGACCAAGATTTATCTCTTCTGTTGATTTCGAGACTAATATCTTTAATCTCACAGTAATCCAATCGGAACTGGGAGAGAATCAACAAATAGTGGGCTCTCATACGTCCTCCTTGTCGATTAATTTGGGTAACGTGTCGAATCTTGATATGATCAACTTGCACCGACAAGTTGGGGAAATCGTTGCCAAACGATTACTCGACTCAACAACGGGAAACATAAAGATGCAAGCTATATTTGAAAAGGTATTTGACCAATTACATATTGCACGAGTAGCTCTAAGAACCAGAGCTAATCGAATTAAAGCACTGGAAAACTGTTAATTTTAGGCAACAATGGTATGTTCTATGCTTTAGAGCAATTTTACTTCAATTTCTTTATTAGCCCAGTATCAATATTCAGATTAGCAATCACATCAACATAATAGTAAAATGCAGATAGAACATAAACATAAATAGTAGAAGACAAGCCAAGACAAGAGGACACAAGATGTGGCACTAGCAAGGGACAAACCCCAATGTTGGGAAACTCATGATCAAATCTTTTTTTAGTCTTCAATACTTCAGCAGAGAGAGATAGTACAATTTACAAATCTGATAATTTACAACAGCAGCAAAAGAGCCCTAACTAGAAAAGTCAATGTTGTTCAACAGGGCAGATTTGACCCTCAGCAAATCGGTCAACTTTAGTCAACTTCGATCTCCAAATAGCAAGATAAAACAGCGCTCAAAATAGTCAAATTTAGCCCAGTCAAACATCCCACCTACGGTCAGCCCTAGCTACAACCAACGTTGGTTAACAGTCAACATTTAGCCTTGATTTTTGTGCCTAGAAATGCGAACTGCCCAAACAGAGATAGCCCTCACAAAAACGCAATCAAAGGAGGACAACGCATGCTGGTCAATGCTTGGTCAAACTATCCAGAAATT
This sequence comes from Pinus tabuliformis, assembly GCA_031772625.1. Classification (NCBI taxonomy): domain Eukaryota; kingdom Viridiplantae; phylum Streptophyta; class Pinopsida; order Pinales; family Pinaceae; genus Pinus; species Pinus tabuliformis. Next base: position 263,561,056 of record CM062819.1, on the reverse strand, counting down.
CGGTCTCCTGAAATTTCGGCCTCTTGAAATTTCGGTCTCCTGAAATTTCGGCCTCCTGAAATTTCGGACGTGTGGAGAGAGAGAGGCTCAGAAATCCATACCCAAACAATGAGGAGAGAGAGAGAGAGAAGTGTGAAGATGAGTGTGTCTAAATGAGGCTAAGTCACCTTCTATTTATATGCAACGTTGAGGATGAATAGACGTGACTGTTGGGCTTCTGAACCTACATAAGTTTGTTGGCTAACCTTGACAGTTTGACCATAATCAAAATAAATTCATAACTTCATTTGTACATGTCAGAGTCGGATGATCTTTAGATCAATCCTACACCTCTCAGAGAGAGGAATCCAAGAAAAATATCAATTGTCATAAATAAGATAACCCATGTGGAGTTTGGCCCTAGTTGAAAATTTTAACACTCCCTCTCAACTAGGGAGAACTCCATCTGCCAATTTGTACTATCTCTGCCATCAATGCACTGCTTTGCTCTGCTGAACTATGAAGAAGAAAAAGTGATCGAGAATGTATCATACCATTCTCTACTGACCCGAAGTCAGTCCCAATCAAAGAAGAGTGTGTCATACCACTCTTACTGACCCAAAGTCAGTTCCAATCAAAAGACAGTGTCTCATACCACTCTTACTGACTCGAAGTCAGTTCCCATAAAAAGAGAGTGTCTCATAACACTCTTATTGACCCAAAGTCAGTTCCCATAAAAAGAGAGTGTCCCATACCACTCTTACTGACCCGAAGTCAGTTCTCATTGATCCCAGATCAATATCAGTCATCCTAGCATAGGGAGTACGATAGTACATGATGCGTCCATTGGTAGTACTATGGTCCCTATCCTCATTTCCCTACTCATTTGCCAGATAAGTCCCAAACTACATGGGTAGGATGTCTCAGCAGGAGAAGGATGAACCACTCATCCTGCCTCCAGGTTGCCAAAGGGTATCGCAGGGGAAGGTTGAACCACTCACCCTGTACACAACAAACCACTAGGGGAAGGTTGAACCACTCACCTTATGGTTGTTGATCACTCCAAGAAGTACCCCAAGCCCCCCGGAGCTCCTAGAGCTCAATGTCCATCTCATACAGAACCCTCATAAGAGGGTCTCTCCACGACTCCAAGTCGTTCTTGGAAGGCCAAGAACTTGACCTTCCCTAGGGGCTTTGTCAGAATATCGGTGACCTGCTCATCAGTCCCAATGTGATGGAGCCTTATTGCTCCTCGTTGTACCATATCCCAGATAAAGTGGTACCTGATATCTATATGCTTGGAGCAATCATGATGTTAGGTTCTTATACTAATATGAGTCATAATTTTGAATGACTAAGATTAAACCTTGTAATATTGTACATACCCTTGCTTTCTGCAAATGTATTTCATATTCAAAAAATTAAAATATGTAAAGAGGGTATGTCCTAAAAGAATAATCAAACAACAAAAAAGAATGAAAAAGGTCAAAAAATAAAAATATATGAACCCCAAAAGACAAATAGAAACCATGAAAGTGTGCAAGTCAAAATGCCACTACTATTTACTTTTTATGCATAATAAATGATTGTGTGCAGCTAGTAACTCATGCCACAATCCATGGTAGTCAAATTGTTTAAATTTGGCTATTTAATGTTTTAAATTCTATGTTTATAGTCAGAGAATAAATCTGACCAAACAATGTAATCTTGGCAGATCATTAAATAGGTAGAGTAAATAAAAGGTTCTTATCAGTTTAATCTGAGCCCTTGGATGACATAAGGTTAGATTTAGTTAGTTTACTCTGTAAAGAAAAGAAAATGATTGATAAGGGTTTGCTAGCCTAAATGCACCCTAATAAAGTGAAGAGAAAATGGTAGGATGAGTAAAATGGGTAAGTAGTAGAAAGATTACATAAATATCATGTGATGATACAAAAGCACTTATGTCATTATCTTAAATGCCATGCATGAGAAATGAACAAATAAAAAAACAATGGCTTACAATATGGTTTTTTAACATCCCCTCATCCATTTCACCCCTTCACTTCACTAATTCCCCATAAATAAGTTCTAGTGCTTCAAACCTACAAGTCAAAAAGGCTCAGAGCATTTCTCTGACTTTTGGAAGGACCGAACCCTCGACTTAATGACTTAGGGAGATGAGTATTAGAACCCCCCCTTTCATAAGAATCCATTTTCCCCCATTTCCCTAAGGAAACCCCTTTTCCTAAGGTTTAAACACCTTTGCCTAAGAGAAGTGATTCACCCTCATGTGAAACCTTTTTTACGCAAAAACCCACCAAATGCATTTATCCTAAAGTACTAAGTGTATGGAAAGCGCATAACATTTTTGTATACTTAAGTGCAATACCCCTTCCGCTTATTTCACCATATATTAACTTTTTAACTTTATTATTTAAATTTCCGAAAAACCCATTGTCCCGTATATATTTAACTTCTTTATATAAATTAACCCCACCCCTTAGTTTATTTATAAACTATATTACTACCCCATATCCCACAAATATATTAAATCCCACCCTCAGTCCTTAATCCTGTGTTAAAGAGTCCCCGATGAGATTAAGCTCCAAGTTAATCTCATACCACCAGTGATTAGACCCATGGGCCCCCCAAAAACTTTTTGTATAAATCGCCGCACAGTTTCACCTCCCGATCACCATACGATCTCCCTCCCCCTCATCCAACGGCTCGCATCCATATCGGGCCGACCCGATGTCCGCCCTTTACCCGCCTGATAAGGTGGTTTTCCTCCCGACCCTCGATGCTACGTGTCAAACAATGAATGGGATCAGGCGACCCCTCCCGAATACCGCCCACACCACAAAAGCGATGCGATGGACCTCCCAAACCACTTCCCCCTTTCAACCGAAAACCGTCACTGTTCATCAATCAATGAACCCACCAAAAATTAACCGTTTTTGCTATAAAATCTCGTTTACCCCTCTTTTCACTCTTTTCGCACAATTGTTATTAAGAGTTCAGAAAAGTCGTTGCGACCCCTGCAAACAGCGAAATTGCTCACTGACCTCTGCCATTACTCCAGAGATGCTGCAGACAACCTAGCTCATCCATCAGTCCGTACCAGAACCGTACAAACCTCTGCAGCCACCATCAACCACCATTTACAGTCAATTCTGCCCAATCCCAGGTATTTAACCGTGGAAAACCAACTCAATTGTCAAATTCCAGTAATTCACCCTCATAACATGGTTAATTAAGTAAAAAATATCAAATTTACTTTGATTTTTTACACTCTGAGCCATCTGCAAAACTGTCATTGCCCCAAAAGCTCTGAATTACCCCCCACACTCAAATCCACAAGAACTGAGTATGGCTGCCCCAATTGCAATGGATGTAAGGCCCATCTCCACACCTCACTTAGACTTGGACCACCTTCCTTTAGCCAATAAATATTTCCAAATAAAAGATATCACTGCCTTAGAACCCCTGCTCAAAGTACATTGCCAAAGCAGGGACAGGTATCTCAACCATGCTGATGAGATTGGCCTTTGGGAGTCAAATTTGCCCAAATACTAGTTCCCCCAAGTCCACATTTTCCCAGAGATTGTCCACTACTGTCATGCCAATTACATCCCTAGTCAGAGAGCAATCATGTCCCCAAACCAAACCATACTTTTCACCATCACTGTTGAGTCCATAAACGAAATGTTGCAGCTCCAACCAAGGCCAAACCTAACCCCCCTCTCAATTGGAGACCTGTTGGACCAATACCCCAAGCTCAGTTCTGTAAAATTGGCCCAATTGTTCCAAACCTTCATCAGAGAGGAAAAACACATCCCTAAGGACTCCCCTCCATATGTATCAGTCATTTTCTCTCCATGGGGTCAGAGTATTGTAGCCATGATATCATGTGTGTTGGGCTACACCACCAATGAGTACATTGATGAAATAATCCTTGCCTTCATGTCCATATACAGTCCAGGGCAACCTCCTGCTGTCATTTATGACTATGCCCAATTTATCGCTGATAGGACGCATGAGCCATTCCTTAAAATGAACAATGAAAGAGTTTTCAAGTATTCCTCAGCCTTATACCATATGTTCTTATATTACCAACCTGATAAGTTCGTATTCACCCTTCAAAAGCTGGACACCAAAGGTCAGCCCAAGTCAGTCATTTTTTGGACCTCATTGATCCACCAATATCAGTCTCCATACTTGTATTCGGATTTCATTGATTTATTTGTACACCCAATCATGGCAATGTTGACTACGAGCCCTCCTCTAGAATTAGTCCCGAAATAAAGAGAGTCCTCCAATTGTCCAAGCAGACCAAAGTGGGTGACTGGTACCTTTACCAGAACCATACATAAATCAAGATATATGGTTGCATGCTTGCACCATATAAGTTGCCAAGATACCTCCCCATGAGGTTGTTTGCCCTAGAATATTATAGACAAATCATCAATGCAGATGAAGTCAACTTCGTCAATGCCAAGAAGAAGGCTTATTTCAAGATAAAAGACCAACTAGGCCCCTTCATATGCAACTCTAGGGAGGCTGGCAAAGAGGCAGATTTGATATTACAAAACATGAAGTTCCAAAGAAGTTTTGTTTGGAGATATGATCCTTTGGAATTCATCACAAAGAAGAGACAAAAGGTCAAGCTAGGACCTTTCATTCACCATCCCATACCTGAAATAGAAGCATATGCAAATCAAACAGAATGGGTGGAAGGTACCCTAGTAGACCAAGACAGCACCAGAGTAGACGTAGAGAATGCTCTAATTGATTTAGAAAAGCAGCTTGATGACAGCTCTTTTCTGCAGGTACCAGAAGAACTAGAAAGAACCATGAGTACCCCTCCAGTCATGCAGACTCCTTAGAATGAGGAGAAGATCCCAAAAGGAAACAAAGAAGGGGCTTCCACTTCAAGAATGGCCACCTCCGATTTGCAACAGGAATCAAACAAGAGGCAAAGGCTAAATCCAACCTATGAGCAGGAATATACTGAAGACTCAACTAAGGTCACAAATACAAAAGCAAAAAAGAAGTAGGCCTACCACTTCATTTGAAGGCATGCAAGAGCCTTCCACATCACAAACTCAAATGTTGGAAAGGCAGCTTAGTGTTGAAGTGTCTTCCTTTAGAATGCCTGCTGACAAAGATCAAGATATCAAGGAGAGATACAAGGAAATCAAAGCCAGAAATGAGAGGCTTAAGGCCCAAACATATGCACAATACCTAAAGCTAACTCCCACCAATCAAACAAGGCTAATGTCAGCCTTTGACATTAAAGAGGGAAAGTTGCAGATGACTTTTGTTAAACCCATAGCTCAGCAACCCAAGACAGCATCAGATTTTAAGAAGGTGGATTTTGAAGTGTTGGCAAGGGATATTCATCCCATAGACCAGATTGAACTACACAAACAGGCTGGAGAGATGATATACTCCACCCTGACAGGTAAAGCCATAGCTGCCCATCAGCTACAGAACTCTCTAAACAACATCTTAGCACAATTTCAGTTAGAGAAGGCCTCCTCACAGGCCAAGGATACAAGGATCAAGTCCTTAGAGGACTTAGTGATTGAATTGGGACACGATCCCAAGGATATAAAAGCTACAAAGCAGCTTATTAAGAAGAAAAATGATGATATTGTTGCACTTAAGAGGCAATTGAAAATACCCCAGCTACATCATCCTCAAACTCTAGAAGTCATAGAGAATCAAACCAGACATGAGGAATTGATGGACTTGGTCCTGAAGCTGAATGATCAACTTAAGGAGACAGAAAAGGAGTTGGACGCTTTAATTCAATTGAAGCAAAGCGACTTGGCCACAACTTCCAAGGATGTCATCCCAACAGTATCTACAGTAGTTCCTTCTACACTGGCACCCACTGCTCCACCTGCCACAGCATTGCCAGTAACAGCAGAATCTACAACAACAACAGGTGCACAAGGAGAAAAAGCAGCAGAATTAATTAAATCCATGGAAGAAATGTCTATCCAGGCTACAAAGATGAAAAGACTAAAGGAAAAGGTGGCAAGTTTGGAAACTGACTGCAAACTTGCCCAGCTCAAGCAAAAAGAAGCACAAAAGGCCCAAAGAATGGGTGAGAGAATCATTAACACTGGAGAAACCACTTGGACAAACCAAGGAAATGTTGTGGGCCAATCAATCCAAGTTATTTTTGAACAAACAGAGTTAGTAAACGTAGCTACAGAAGCTATCAAGAAAGTAAAGGAGGAATTGGGAGATAAGCCTAAGGATGCAAATAGACTCATCCACTTCCTCAACAGCAAGAATAGATATGAGCTCCATGAGCTAAATATAGAAGATAGGACTGAGACTATTTTGGAAATAAGGAAGGTCCTTTCCAAGAGGAACCTTATGCTTAACCTAGAATAAAAGTGCCACAATATGCAAGTAGCCATTGATAAGTTCATGGCTAAATTTCAAATTTTAAGGGAAAAAGGTCTGCCCAATCCTAAGGTTATCAACGACAAACTCATGACACAATTGGACTATGGTGATAGACTCAGAAAGTTGGCTAAGGAACAAGCCAGCTCTTCATCCATAAAGCATTGCCAACAGGCAAAGTGTTATATGACACATTTGAAAACTTGTTTTTTCTGGAACATGAGGTCAAACATTTATTCCTCACCAAGCCTAATTTTGCCAAGTATACTGAAGCCGGTGAGATCTATAGGAGGATTATGAATGTAAAATTACTAGATACAGAATGGTGAGAGACAATCACTGATTTACTGTGATAAATTTACAGCAAAAAATTATTGAACAGTAAAAACAAAACAGCCAGGTAAATAGGTAAAAACAAGGCAGCAGGGTCAAAGAGTATTAGGGTCAAAGAGTGTCAGGTGAAAGAAGAAATTAAAGAAGACTCCAGCGTGAAACTCCACAACTGCAAGCCAGCATAAAGGGCTACAAATCCAACCATAACAGCCAGTAGTACCAAGTAAAAAGGGACAGCATGAAACAGTTCATTCTCTATCTCTATCTTCTTGCAAGAAGATATTTGTATTTCCTAAATTTAATCTCAAAACAGTTTGAGATATTTTGTAATAATTTTTTGTATATATACTTCACCATTCGAAGTATGTAGGGTGGATTCCAAACATTTCTATAGACTTCTTGTTCTTAAGTCTGAAATTCTATTGTATCAATGACTGGATCAGCTAGCTGGATCAAGGAATAAAGATCAGATATTTCACTGGATTCTTGTGTAAAGCAAAGTTCAAATAAGTATTCTCTCACGTTCAATGTTATTTTTCTTTAAGTTTTTCCACAGTCTTACTTGTATCTCTTAAAATATGAATGCTATAACATGGAATGATATCTCAGAAATTGCTTAACTGCACTCTGTCTTGATTGTTATGCATATTTAATGTTTTCTTCACAAATCTAAGTTAAGGAATTCTTGATTGCTCCTTAGTTTAGGTAATTCCTTGTGATCTATAGCAAAGGATTCTTAATTGCCCTTTGTTCATGATTATCCTTTGTTCTTCATTTTAACCCCGGTCTGAGGATTCTTAAGTGCTCTCTCACCCTGGTTAGGATCATTTCACCCATTCGACCTACAGATTTGCACTTTACTTTGCTAGCCTGCCCTGTGAACATTCCCTTTAATGAATTGATCCAGTTCTGCTATCCATTTGTTGACTCCATAGCCCAATGGCTTAAAGACCTTGCTCTATCCATCTATTCCAAGAATTCCACCACCCAACCTTCAATTCAAAACCAAAACCCCAATGAACATTAAGAACTAGCGCAAAATCCCAGAAAAAAACAAAGCTAAATTATATAGAGAGAGCCCTCTCTGAGTCATAGGTTGGCTAGAGCCTATACTTAAAAGATTGGTTTGTGGTTACCTTGGTTTCTTCCTTCTTCTGATAACTTCTAAGGAAAATTCTGAGTGATAACACATGAAACACGAGATTCTCTGATAATAAAATCCCACTCTAGTTGTCGCAGAGGATCACGGTGGTATCCAGCACATGTCCAAACATCTCACTAAAGAGCTTCCTCAACCAGACAACTTCACAGGAGGCCATACTAGCAGCTATGTATTCAGCCTCGGTGGTGCTCAAGGCAACCGATTTCTACTTCCTGCTTATCCAGGATATCGAAGCAGAACCCAAAGAAAAACAGCATCCAGAAGTGCTCTTGCGATCCACCACACTGCCAGCCCAATCAGCATCAGAATAACCATGCAGCCTCACATCTCCGGCAGTGTATCTCAATCCATGAGTGATTGTGCCCCGAAGATATCTCAGAAGATTCTTGGCACCAATCCAATGTATATGATGAGGCTCAACCATATATTGCCTCAATGTGTTAACTGCAAAACATATGTCCAGACAAGAGTTCACCAAGAACATCAATGCTCCTATGAGTTGACGATACTCATAAGCATTTCCCAATTCAGGTCCAGCGGCACTACCACATAACTTCTTAAAGTTAAGTTCCATCGGAGTAGTCACAGGCTTGCAGTCCACCACCCAAATCTTTCCAATATCTTCACAAATATTTTCCTTGAGAGAGGAAAATTTCACCTGCCTTTTGCCGACCTCCAACCCTAGGAAATAGTGCATTGGTCCTAGGTCTTTCATCTCAAATTCACAAGCCAACTCCCTCTTACATTTGTAAATGAGAGCGTCAACACTTCCATCAGCTCCATGCTTGATTTTGTAGAGTCACTTAGAGGTGACAATCAATTTGTCCTGAGGTCTAGGGACCACACATCCCAGACATCATTCTTCATAATTGACTCATATTCTTCATTCATATCATCCTTCCATACTTGATGCTTCACGGCTTCTTCGAATGATGAAGGCTCATTTTGAATGATAGTGCTCATGGCAGTCAAATATCCTTGATACATGTTGAACTTCTTGCTTTCACGGAAAGTCCCCCTTGGTGTAATGTGTCTCTCGGCATCTTCAAGAATCTCCGTAAGCCATGAGGGTCTCCTTTTGGAGGAGGGCTCATGAGGAGGAGGATCAATAGGATCTATAGGTTCATTAACATCAGGCATCGTTTCATCTTCTTTTGCACCCTGATTTTTTATGTCAGCTTCTTTGTCCTTCTTTAGGATAGGAAGGTTGTTGATCTTCCTGAGGGCCATATCTTAGTCGAAGGTGACATCATGACTTATCTCAACTTCCTTTTGACCAACTACATAAATTCTATATCCCTTAGAATTTTCACTATAGCCCACAAAGATTCATTTCTTCCCAGATGCACCCAATTTGCTTCTTTTCTCTTTCGACACATGAAAATATACGGGACTTTCAAAAATTCTAAAATGAGAGACATCAGGTTTCTTACCAGTGAACATTTCTTCGGGAGTCTTGGAGTCCAATGCTTGATGAGGGCATCGGTTTTAAACATACACGGCGGTATTTGCAGCTTCAACCCATAGGAACTTCAGAAGGCCTTGATCATGAAGCATGGCACGAATTGCTTCTACAATAAAGCGATTCTTCCTTTCAGCCACACCATTCTGCTCAGGATTGTATGGCGTTGTAGTCTCCCTTTTAATGCCAGCTTCTCTTCAATAATCTTGGAATTCACTGGATTCGTGCTCGGTCCCATCATCAGTCCTCAATATCTTGATTTCTTCTCGAATTGGTTTTTAATCAAGACTTTGAAGTGTTGAAACCAGGTGAACACTTCATCCTTCTTCTTCAAGAAGTAGATCTAGATCTTGTGAGAATAATCGTCCGTAAAGGTGAGATAATATAAGTATCCTCCCAAAGAGTTTACAGGCATCATACCAGATATGTCAAAGTGGATCAATTGCAATATATCTGTGGCCTTGCTATTACTTGAGGGGAATGGTCCCCTTGTAAGTTTTCCTTCGACACATCCTGGACATACATCTTCATGCTCTACTTTGAACTCGAGCATACCTGTCACCATCCGTCTTGCATCGGGTAGGGCCTTATAATGAAGATGGGCAAACCTTCAATGCCATAGTTCAGATTGTAGAGGTGTCGCAAGACATGGCTCCCAATGGACTTCCTCCAACTTGATACAAAGTGTCAACCCTGAACCCAAAAGTAAATTTAAAATTTCTTTTCCAAACACGTACCTTTCCATCGATGAATGTTGCCTTCAATGCTTTGTTCTCCATGGCTGAAATGGACACCATGTTATTCTTGAGATCAGGTACATATAGTACTTCTTGCAAATGAATAGTGTTACCTTGATTCAATTGAAGGGTAACATTCCCTACTCCCTCCACGGGATAGGTGGCATCGTCGCCAAGGATGATCTCCAAGTTTGTCTCCTTTTCTATTAGATTAGAGAGGGCTTCCTTGTATCCGATGAAGTGCCTTGAGGCACCACTATCAATCAGCTAATTTCCCAAAGTGTCCGGAGGAGAGGCAATGGAGAGGGCCAATATAACATAGTACTCTTTTTGCTTATTGTTAACAACATTTGATTCTTCGTACCTAGAGTTCCTTGATTTCTTGGAGGGTCGACCATTTCCTTGATGTCCCGCATTCCTTTTTCCTTTGCCATTGGACCTGCAATTCCTTTATCATTGTTGTTGAAGTTGCCCCTGGAATGATTGTGATCATCATCATGCGATGTGTCCCTTCTATTTGGACACTCCCTTCCATAGTGGCCAAACTTATTGCAAACAAAGCACCTGCCCTTCCTTTCTCCCTTAGATCCAGGCTTTCCATGGAAATGACCTTTCAACCCTACATTATTTCTCCTTTTGGCATGAGCGAAGAATGCAGTGGGGTTGCTTCTATTAGAAGGCATTTCTTGCTCCACCATTCTTGTTTCTTCTTGAATGCATCTCGATATCAATTCTTCAAACCCTGGAATTTGATCATTGGGAGTCCTCTAAGGGTGGTGAGAGTAAGTTCCCTGTTAGGAATGACTTCTCCAATCGAGAGTAGATCATTCTTGATCTCAGTAATCCTCAAGAAATAGGATTGAATATCCTCGTCCTTGCCCTTCTTAATATCCTTCAACTTCTTCTTGAGAAATAGAATTTGATTAGCATTACTAACTTTGAACATGTCGACCAACCTGTCATAGATCTCCTTGGAGGTCTTCAATTCGGAGATGTAGGCCACCAAATGCTTGTCAATGGAATCCCTGATAATCTTCTTTGCTTTGACTTCAGCCCTATTGTACTTGGTCTTCACAGCAGCAAGTGCATTTGAAGGAGGTTCAGGGATTTTACCCTGCAGATATTCCATCACTTCTTTTTCTTCCAAGGTCAAATCAAGAGACATCTTCCATCCATGATAGTCAGATTTATCATGGAGCTTGTCTTCAACTGGGAAGTGATTCCGATGAGGAACCCATTGAACCTTTTGTCCTTGTCCAATTGTCTTTGGTGATTGCTCTTTCACTCTTGCCTGGGGCTTTGTCTTCACCTTAGCTCTGATACCATGTTAATTTTAGGCGACAATTGTATGTTCTATGATTTAGAGCAATTTTACTTCAATTTCTTTATTAGCCCAGTATCAATATTCAAATTAGAAATCACATCAACAAGATAGTAAAATGCAAATAGAACAAAAACATAAACAGTAGAAGACAAGCCAAGACAAGAGGACACAAGATCTGGCACTAGCCAGGGACAAACCCCAATGTGGGGAAACCCTTGATCAAATCTTCTTTTAGTCTTCAATAGTTCAGCAAAGAGAGATAGTACAATTTACAAATATGATAATTTATAATAGTAGCAAAAGAGCCCTAACCAAAAAAGTCAACGTTGGTCAACAAGGCAGATTTGACCCTCAACAAATCGATCAACTTCAATCAACTTTGGCCTCCAAATAGCAAGATAAAACAGCCCTCAAAACAGTCAAATTTAGCCCAGTCAAAGTCTAGTCAAACAACGCACCTGCGATCAGCCCTAGCTGCAGTCAACAGTCAACGTTTAGCCTCGATTTCTATGCCCAAAAATGTGGCTTGCCCAAATAGAGATAGCCCTCACAAAAACGCAGTCAAAGGAGGTTAACACACGTTGGTCAATGCTTGGTCAAACTGTCCAAAAATTCGGTCTCCTGAAATTTCGACCTCCTGAAACTTCGGATGTGTGGAGAGAGAGAGGCCTAGAAATCTGTACCCAATCAATGAGGAGAAAGTGAGAGAAGTGTGAAGATGAGTGTGTCCAAATGAGGCTAAGTCACCTTCTATTTATATGCAACGTTGAGGATGAATAGACGTGACTGTTGGGCTTCTGAGCCTACATAATTTCGCTGGTCGACCTTGACAATTTGACCATAATCAAAATAAATTCATAATTTCATTTGTACATGTCAAAATCAGATGATCTTTAGGTCAACCCTACACCTCTCGGAAAGAGAAATCCAAGAAAAATATCAATTGTCATAAATAAGATGACCCATGTGGAGTTTGGCACTAGTTGCCAATTTTAACAAAGACACAGTGATTCGTCAAGCTAGCCAAACCAAATAAATTGGTCCATTTAAGAAATTATTGGAGGAAAAAGAAAAAGAGATTAAAATCCTGCAAACCATTATGAAGATACTAGACTACGACCCCCATATTTCAATCCAAGCTTTCAAAAGGAGAGAAGAAGTTAAGACTCAACTCCAAGAGATGAAAACTTTCATCCGACTTAAGGAAGAAGAATTCAAAAGAACATACAGACAGCTGGAAGTTTAAAAGAAGGAGTTCTGTGATAGAGAAGAACAACATCTTAAAACTATTACAGACTATAAAACTACAGTTGATCAAGCCCTTGCCACCTCCCAAGTATCAGAAGCTAAAGGCTCAAAGTTCTTGCGCGTAAAAGTTTCTCAATTAGAACAAGAACTTGAAGAGGCTAGACAAGAAAAACAAAGAGACGAGAGGAGGGAGGAAAATTTACTAGTGCAAAAGAACGACATGATTGAACAGAACTAGAATACACTTCAAGAAAAACAGGGCGAGGTCAAAACCTTGCAAGAAGTGATCGAACTAACCACCATAGGAAGACAGGTCCTCATACAGGCAAAACAGGAAATTTGGAGGGAGATTAAACAAAAAATCTCAACAGTAAGAACCTATGTATAGATCCTCTCTGACTATGAAAAGGCAATAATCAGGAACGCTAGTCTGGAGGCCAAAAGCATAGCTTCAGTGCTGGAAGAAAGACTGAAGGACATTGATCTGCTCATCGATTTCACCAACACTTTAGAAGATGAAACTCTCGGAAAAATGAGTCTACCTCCAACGGATGATTGTGTATTTTTCGTTTGTATGATGAAAGAAAAACTCGGTGCGACGTAACTCATGCGAGAAGAATTCGACAAAGCCTCTAAGAAATCGAGGATTTTAGGATTGATTAGAATTATCTACGCAGATTTGGTGTCCCATCCTTCTGGGGAAAAGAGAATTGGTTGATCTCCAATGAAGAATTTTATGATAAGTTGAAGAACACAGAACAAGGCCTTGGTTGTTTATCCATACAGGGGGAGGAATCTATTTCGCCATCTATAGTAGTCAACACCCTCTGCAGATACTTTACCATCCTAGTCGTAATTAATAAGTTAATACAGAATCTTCCCACGGCACATTATCACATCAAATCTCGTCGAATTGTAGTAATAACTAAATATAAATGTGTGCCTTGGTTATCAGCGGTGGAATGGGGCAAGATTACTAAGGTCAAAAGGTTCATAAAATGGAACATTATCCTAGAGCAGGCGTCTTCAACCACTCAAGTTGTTTAACCAATGCAATCAGTAACGGATCAACCAAAGGATTGGAGTGAGATCCCATTGATCACAACTCAAGAACCTGTAGTTAAAATGCACGGAGCTCAAAGTTCCTCTCCTACGAGCACATCAAAGAAATCTAAGGGGTCTAAGTCGCAGAGACGATCATGATATTTTAATTAATTTATTTAAAGTTTAAGTTATTTTAATTTGTAATTCTGACATTTGATTAAGTCTGAGACAGTTACTTATGTTATTATTATTTAAAACCTTGTTTCTCTTTATAAGGGGATTGTTGACAAAAGAACCAAATTTTATTTTATGGATCTAATTGTACATGATACATTTATCTTCATTGATTGAACGAGATAAGTCTGCATTTTTTACAAATTTCCTTTTTCGTATATGTGTTTGTCCATAACAATTTAAAATACATTGAATGCAGGACTTGTTCTGCGTTTAGTAGTTTCTTTTCAATACAGTCTCTTTATATTCTGATATACATTATCGAATTGAGTGATTGCATATTGGGTATTTGATTTGAGGGATAGTTCCAAAAGCCTGTCTCTGGGGCTAAGAAAGATCGTTTGCCTTGTGTATTCATACACTGTTATGTTTTTCTTTATCTGTAGTGTCCATAATATTTTCATGTTTGAGATATGAATGAAACTTTGTAATCATTATACTCTCTTGCTGATCATCGTGGTTTAATGGTTCTGAGATTTACTATTAGTATCATTATTTATTAAGGAGTCAATTTGAGAAGGAAAGAATAATTACACATGCTATAGTGTTCTTACAAATTATTATTGAAGTACATTTACTGTCTCAAGTATCTATATTTATTGTTACATTTCATGTGTTACGGTTTCTTTATTTTAATTTATTTTCCTTTATTTATAAAGTGTTTTAAGTTTATCATTGACGCATGAGTTATATTAGTCACTTTACGACTACCTCTCATGGAAATCGTCATACTTTGAATGACTTACTTAACGCAGTTGAATCCCAAAAATGATATCTAATATTCATCAGTTGTTAGTGATTAGAATGTCTTCTGCTAATACCGTATAATTGCTACAACGCCTTGTTTGATCACTATTTGACTTTATTCTATTTGCACTCTAAACATTATACAAATATAGTCAGGGATACCCCCTGTGGTGTGTAGGTGGTCATCCTAAAACACCTAGAGCGGGAGGATTTAAAAACTCCTCAGTGAATGCATTCTTGAGTTGTTCTAATTAAGGAACGATTTGAGAACCAACAGTCACAATGTACAATCGTAGGGTCCTTAGGTCCTTCAAACAAATCGGATAATAACTTCCTCAACCAAACAGCGTCTCTACTAACTTCACATGTTGCAATATATTCAGCTTCAGCACTACTCAAAGCAATTGAGTCTTACTTTCTACCATCCATGAGATCATAGTAGATCCCAATCTAAAACATCCTCCAGTAGTGCTTCTTCCAACTGTCTCACTGCCTCCCCATTCAGAATCTGTATATCCAATCAATTGGATATCATTCTTTCTATCAATGATATGTCAGGCGATAGTGTATAGTTCCTTGCATATATATCAGTATATGCTTGGTTGTTATCCAGTGGTCATGTTTAGGCTCTATCTGAAACTGACTGAGAATATTCGTTGAAAAGCAAATGTCTAGGGGTTGTCATAGGTTTGCAGTCCATCATGCCAAACCTTTGTAGCATCTTCACATACTTTCCCTGACCTTGATATATTTCACCAGGTCTCTGCCAAACTTCCAACACCAAGTAATAGTGCATCAGCCCTAGATCCTTCATATCGAAGTTTCTACTAATTGTCTCTTGCATTCTTGAATACAACTTTCCACAGCTGTTATGAGAAGATCATCTGCATATAAATGAATGATCACTAGTTCATCCTTCACTATCTTGAAATAAAGATTTGGATCAATAGAACTCTTTGAAAAACCCAATCTTTGTAGATATGTCGCCATCCTTGTATACCAAGCCCTTGGGGCTTGCTTGAGGCCATAAAGTGTCTTCTTTAACTTGCAGACATGAGTTTCTCTATCATGTACTTCAAATCCCAAGGGTTGTTCGACATACACTTCTTCATCAATGGTACCATTCACATTCATTGTGTTTTGACATCCAATTGATAGATGTTCCATCCCATAGATGTTGCCAAAGAGACTAACGATCTTACAGTTGTGTATCTAGGTGTAGATGATAATGTCTCTTCATAACTGATGCCTTCTTGTTGAGAGAAACCCCTAGCCACAAACCTTGTTTTGTACTCGTCAATGCTTCCATCTGATGCATGCTTAATCTTGTAGAACCATTTGGAAGTTACCACACATTTGTCTTTCAGCCTAGGAACGATTTCCCAAATTCCATTTCATTATTGATTAATATTCTTCGTTCATAGCATATTCTTTCTTAATATTTTCTACTTCTGCTTTGAGTTCTTGAATTTTTTCAAATACTTCATCCTTGGGCTTAAGTAGATAAATTCAAGACTTCCTTGAGTGGTCATCAATGAAAGTCACATAGTATAGATGACCTCCAAGAGATTTTGTAGACATAGGACAACAAACATCAGAGTGAATGAGATCCAAGATTTCTTTAGCTCTTGAAGCACTACTTCCAAATGGTTTCTTTACATTTTTCCCTAATGCACATCCCTTACAAATTCCTTCATGATCCTCCTTTAGCTCAAGGATTCCATTCACCATTGTGTTTAGAGTTGGTAAGATTTTGTAATGAAGGTGTCCAAACCTTCTGTGCCCAAACTCACATGGGTTGACTTCAATGTGAACCAAGGATTGAGAGAGGTGTGTAAGTAATCTGTAGAGTCTTCCTTCACGAATCCCAATAACTTTTGCATTGTTGATGCTAGAGCCCTTATCCCAAACCATAACTTTTCCATCTATAAAAGCAATTCTATCTCCTTCATCTTCTAAACATGAATGTAAAGTAATTTTTTCTTCAAACCTAGAACAAATAGAATGTTGTTGAGATGTATGTTTCCTCCATCTTCTAGCTCCAACGAAGTTGTTCCAATCCTTCTTACTACATAACTCTTCTTGTCTCCAAGTTCGACTGAATAGCAAGTTTTCCCTCTTGATAGGGTCTTTAGTTGTTTATGTTCACCTATCAATGGTCATATGTCTAGATGCTCCACTGTCAATTACCCATATATTTTCATCTTCAAATGTACCTGTAAGTGCTAAGAATAATCATTTGTGTCCTTTGTAGTGGAGGTCTTGGTCAGATAGTTCTTGATGGATGATAGGAGATCCTTAAATGCTTTGATGCCTTGCTTGAGGTGACTTGCCATCATAGAGAACTACTTCAATGAGAACTTCAATGACTTCTTCAAGGATGTAGTGATCTTCATCATGCCCTTTGTCAACCTTAGCTCTGATACCATGTTGAGAAATCAATAGGGCTACAAAAGAGGTGATTTCTCTTAGACTTGATAACTGCTTGTGATGTTCTTTTACTTTTCTTGATTATTAGCTTCTTCTTTTCTTATTATTATGTTGTTCTTATCATCAAACAACTACCAAAACATGAAGATCAATAGTACACAAAAACACAAGATGTAGGCTGCTAGTCAGGGTCAAAACCTCTCCCTCTCGAGAGGAAAACCCATAAATTTCTTCTCTTCTTATAGATTCTTCAAATGACGAATTCCAAGACCTCTAGACCAAGACCAATACCCTTCCAAGACCAAGTCAGACCTCCTTGATGGTGTGCTTCTTCTATCCAAGTCAAACCAAGTCAAATTCTTCCAGCAACACAACTTCGACCCCAGCTATAGATTTTCAGCCCCCTATAGCCAGCTACGGCTTCGCACGTGTGGGAGAATTAGGGCTTCTAGAGCTTCTTCCTTCCTTTGCTTGGACTGCTTCTTCTTCTATGCCTTGAGAGAGATCAAATTGCCTCTTCTTCCTTAGATTTTGATCCTTCTTGACTTCTTGAAAAACTTTCGCCTAGTAGCTACAAAACCCTAGCCTCCTTTTCGCACATGTGAGATGTAGAGAGAGAAAGAGAGATTGAAATATTGTCTTCTTTCATCCTTCAACTCCTTCGCTTACCTTCTTCTTCTTGTTCTTCGCTTGATAGATGAGTAAGTGATTGAGTGAGTCCATAGGAGGTCGAATGATCTCTTATATATAGGCTTCCAAGGAGGACAACATGCCCTAATTAGGCCAACTTCTTCTTTGCCAGGCCAACATGGTCTTGGAGGGGTATTTTTGACACTTTTACTCGAAAATAATTCTTTTGACATGTTATAAAATTCCCAATGGGGTCTTATACATATGACAATGACTCTTTGACTTCTTGACTCAATGACAAAACCTAAAAGCACTCAATGGGTGCTTTGACCTAAAATAAAATGACCTTGATCATGAAACCCATGCTACAAAAAAAAACAAAAACAAAACAAAACTTTTTCATTTTACAATATACAAGAATCAAGAGTACATATGAAGACCGAATCTAGTTACATATTTCAACATTTTTTATCCTAGGACCTTGGGAAGAGTATATCGCAAAGTTAACCTATCAAAATAATTGAAGGAATTTGTCTTTATTTGAGTTGAGGAAAGTGCTTACACGGCCTTTGAGGTATATAAACCTCCTGAACACATGGTTTAGATGCAAGAGTCCTAATCATAGAATTTGTGATTGCCCTCTCATGGTTAAACCTAAGGTTTCAATCTCGAACTCTTCTCCTTTTACCTACATTATGGGCAGATCCAAGTGGTTTGAAAGTCCTCTCAGTGACAAAGCATGGAGACCCAAAAGGTCTAGATAGTCAAAAATGTCACTCAAACACTGTCAGCAATAAGATCACAACCTTTTTTGTTGGGAAGGAGATTGTATGCCCCTCTCAAGCCTCCTCTTCTCAGGTGGGGGGAGGAGGTTGGTAGAGGGTGCAGTCTCCAGCTCCTCTATTAAAACATCAGATGGCTTTGAAGGCTAAGAAATAATTGAAGTGACCCTAGGTCAGTGACTCAGTACATGTAGGAGCAAGCCCCCCCAATTTTAGAAATGCAATCTTGTCGAATGCATTCAAAGAATTGGTCAACCCTATGGGTGATGAAGAAGAAATGGTCCACATCGCTACCAACGCTCAATGAAGGTAAGTTCATGGAATGTAAAGAGGCTCACAGTCTTTGTAGAAAATCCATGGTTTGAAGGATTAAATGTTTCATTATTAGTTGGCATATCTTCGGTTTATGGGAAGTTAAGGTTATTAGTTTTTTGTTAAAAATGACCTTAAAAGTTATATGACTAAATGCTTATGATTTTGTGTTTAATCACACAATTGAAAAGGGAGGGGTTGCTACCCTAATATCACATATTGACTATAAGATATGTTCCAAGTGTGACTATGATCCAAGAGGAAATCGACTCCCCTATTTATATGAGGGTAACCAAGTCGATTTCCTTCAAATTAGACTAGAAAGCCCTACAAATTATTAAATCCATGATACAAGGATGATGGGTCATCAAGTCGACTCCCAAAAATAGTCGAAACAATGAAATAACATGAAAATAAACCTCAATTAACCCACATATGTGAGTTTAAATCCTCCAAGGGTGATGTCATCATCCAAAAGGCATGTATCTCCATAAAAAGGTGCAAAGGATAGCTCACGTGATGTATCTTATCCCATAAGTCATATTTCTCCATCCAAAGGAAGTGCCTCATCACCAAAATAGCCCTCCCAAGCCCAAGGTCATCCTCCAAAAGCTCATGCCATCATAAAATCGGGTGTTATGATGATGTCATCAAGTTAGAGCATGATGTCATCAAGATAGAAAGTGAATCTAGCCCTCCAAAGAGGCATAAGTGACCATCGCCATCAATCACCATCATGAAAAAGAAACACCCATCAAGAAGGTACAACGCGAACCTAGAAACATCCTGTCATCTCAAGGGTGCATTTACCCTCCAAGTCAATGTCCTGGCATCAAAGGTCATTGCCCAAGATCGTGGGGCTAGAGGAGGGCCATATTATCTATGTTAAGTCCTCATCAAGACCAACACTCCTCTAAGGGGGCTAGAGGAGGGTCATATTATCTATGCTGAGTCCTCATCAAGACCAACACTCCTCTAAGGGGCTCCAACATCTTCCATCAATTATCTTGTCTCATCATGGAATGTGGTTGAGCATGCTCTATAAAGTGTTGGAGAAGCAACATATCATCCCTCAAGGGATCCTCGCTACACCTATAAAAATCACCTAACACATATTCAAGGAATCAAGTGAAATCAACATCATGGGTACAAGAACCATAAAAACATCAAGGTGGACCATATTCAATGTCAAAGCCATCAAAGTACTTCTCACAAGTATCATCTTTAAATGTCCTACTAGCTTATGATTGTGCACAAATTACCACACTTAGCTATGGGATGGTTATCACATGACCTTATTAGGTGCTTCCAACCCTAAGGGGAAGAACAATTCCTAGGCCGACCCTTTCAAATGATAGGTGCAAGTGATAGGTGTTATGGCTTGGGGTTTACTTCATGAAAAGGAGTCATAGTCTTATACTAGGTTATGCAAACCATTGTCCATGAGTGCTTCCCTCGCCTTTGTTTTTCCAAGGCCCCATAAATTCCTTTTCCTTTATTTCTTTGATAAGGCTTCTTTAACAAGCTTTATTGATTTATCAAGTAATAATGATGATATGATCCCGCTTTTAAGATGAGCATTTTATTGCTTCATCGAGGTCAGGATGTTCACTAAGAGATCCTTTTACAGTGATAGGTGTGATATGCACGGATACTCTCGAGGACGAGTGGCTATAAAAGAAGGGGTAGAGCTCAAGCTACAATTGGTTTTTGCCTTCTTTACATCCCTTGCCATTCTTTTTCATTTTGATATTTAGCTTATGATCGCTGCATCAACCTCGGGTATTTTCAACCCCTTCTTCTCATAGGACATGTTCTTCTCATGCCTCATGAAATTGCCCCCCATGCTGATTGAAAATGGAAGCTCTGGATTTGTGCCCTTTGTGATCAAATCCTCACTATCTGTGTCACGTATGAAATCTTCATGACAAAACCAGCAATCCTTATCCCATCTACATTTCCGAACCAAGTCAAAATTGCTAATGTCATCATGCTTTTGTTTGTCACATTCTTCATTATATGACAGGATATGAAAACCTGAAAAAAATTCATCTTCAAAGGGTTTCTCCTCAACATGTATCCTCTTCAAAACAAGAAAAGATTCTTCATTAAGTTCAAAAATGTGAAAGGGAACATAGCCTAGCAAATCTTTCTCTTGGATGGATGATGTAGTGGATGCTTGAGCATCTTCCTTTTTCACCTATACAGATGCTCCTTTTGGAATAAAAGGGAGCACATTCTTTTCAATGACATCTTCACAACCACTATTGAGGTCTTCACGACCACTGTACACTAGATGCTTCTTTTAGAATAAGGAGCACATTCCTTTCAATGACATCTTCACAACCACTATTAACGTCTTCTTCATGTAGTGCTGCAGTTAGATCTTCATGGTCTCCATTCTTCAGATCCACAACACATTCTTCTCGTTCTAATGAGTAGATAAAGGCACTCAAATCTTCACATTTCTCCTTCATTTCAGCCAATAACACCTCCAAGGGATTACTATAAACTCAAGCACTACATTTTCTAGTTGCTCTTCTTCATAGCAAACATCAACCAACACATGGACATCACGTGGTTCACCAATAAGTTCAAGTTGTCCATTAAAGGACATTGGTTCATCATTGATTTCTTGTTTGCTTCATCTCTTTGTAAAAAATGTTTCAAATGCATTCAAATAAGTGCCAATGTCTCCATTAAACCATGGGAACTAATCATTTAGGGCATGCATGAGGGAAACAATCAATACTAAAAAGATCTGAAGGAGGATACAACCTGTTATCACAATTTTAGTTAATAATTTTTAAAGCGCCGACAACGGGACTGTCAGCGCCAATTTGCAATAAACCGGGTGAAAGTGCTGACAACGGGAGTGTCAGCGTTATTGTATGTTTAAAAAAAAAATTAACATGCAGGGTATCAACCCCAAAAAGAGAAATTCCATTTGTTTTTATAAATCAAAGCGCTGAACGAGTGGTAACTCATATTATGGGAGGAAACTTTGCACAAGGTTCCATTACGATTAACGGGTGGCTCTGACAAATCAAATGTCAGCAAAAAAAGACTCCATTTTACTCTGTTTTTTTCCGGTAAAAGAAAGTAATTTCGGGCACAGCCTCTAAGCAAATAGGAACGACTTTTTTAAAACCGAAAGAGGTTTTTGTCCGAACGGGCCCATCAACAAAAACCTCTCTCATATTTTGCAAATCTGTCACAGTTTGGGAGGAATCTTTACAGCACTTTTTACCAGATTTAAATATTGACTAAAACAGCCCACAAACTACGTAAATAGCTTTGACAACCGAACTATACCAGCAGATTTACCGTGGCATCCCTATAAATCAACATGACCTAAAACAGAATAAGAATAAAAGGGTATAGCTCCATCAAAATGTCTTTATTCCATTTAACTTGCAAAATGACAAAGTACTTGGTCCCATAGGAGGTATCTCCTACTAGGCAAATAAATGTTTATTTCCTTTAATAATCTTCAAACCCTAACTATCCTCAATAAAATAAACTTTGAACTTTCTTAGATCCACCTTTTTGTCCCTCAAAAAATAGAAAATCATAAAACGAGGCTGAAATAGGTCTTAGATGCCCTTCTTGCTGCCACGCGACATTCTCTTAAGAAAATTATATAATGCTTTTGGATTCAAAAATGAGCAAACGGTCCACTGGAGTCTTGAACCCTCTCCTAAGCCAGCATTCCATTGAAACCCTCTTTCAAGCTTTCCTCTCCATCAAAAACTGCAAATAAAATATAATTAAAAAACCCTTATGCATCCAACAGCACTACAATATACGAGTAATTAATAGCTTTGACCATAAATTACATTTGGAGCGCACCTCTACTCGTGTTATTTCCGTGCTTTACGTGCTTTAGGCCTTCTCAAATGGTCAACAAGTCACTGATAACCCTCCAAGGAAAGGTGTTCCTCTAAAAATGTGCACCTGCCATCAAATATGCCATAAAACTCCCCAATACCTCCTCATAAGGTGGGCCCTCCTCTTCATGTGTGTAATCTTGCTAGTGAAATGTGCCAAGGACTCCATAATGCCTCTTCGCTTATGCATCATACAATGTGAGATACACCTTGGTGGTGAGAAACATCTCCAAATATGCAACTCATGCCTCAAAATGTGTGTGGTGAACACAATATCAGCCTTCTATCACTAAGATTTCCTTCAAGTAAGTGGAAAAGTGCCTTGAACGATGTGAAACGATGTGAAAAGGAACCTCAATGGTAGAATACACCTTTGAATATGTGAATGGCCTCCACTTATGTAGTATGAAAATTATTACAAGAAGAAGGACTTGCACCAAGCCAACATGAATTCTCCAATGCCTTGGTCTATCCATAAATAATGAAGAGGAGCATGATAAAAAAAACGTAAACCAAAAAGATCTTCACACTTGGCACTGAACTATTGAAAAAAGAATGCCTCCAAAAATGCAAAATGAACCATGCCTTTTTAGGCGATAATACCACTAAATCATGGAGGCTTGGCTATTGGCCAAAGAATAATGCATGTAGGAGTGGCCCCACAGCAAGGCCCCATCTATGGGAGAAATGGCACTTGGAAACACTCATTTGCTTCTATGAGTTTGTTAAATCCACATGAGTTTAGGTGCCTAAACTATGTAACCAGTTCCTCCATGTTTCCATCTCCTGGAAAGTCTCTCTTAGGACAAGACCTCCAAAGTCTCCCTCTTAGCATACGAACTTCCATGAGCAGTCGAGTTCAATGCAGCATGCAATTCATTAAAGTACGAATTCTCTTATTTATTTAATAAAGAAGGAATGAAGCTATGTTCGAGAATATTTTAGCCATTGCACTCTCAATTAGATATTGCAGTCTCTTCCACTACTCTACACAACAGAAAGAACTTCCCTTTCTCTATTGAACAGTGCCTCACTGATCTTCTTCCCTTCTAGTGCTCTTCAGCAGCAGTAGTACAAACTTTTGATTGCCTTCTAGAAATAACGTGGAGAAGAAATACTTAGTTGAATCTGTCCATTAGTAGTAATAACAGGGTTGCAGATTTAACAGTGTCTGCTCCAGCTGTTGAGGACAATCCGGCCATGGTTATTCCCTCAAAACCATCCCATTTTCTGAAATATTTTCAGTAGCAAGTCCCGAACTTATGTAGGGTCTTTTCAGCCATGAGTCCATGGTGTCTCTTGCCATTTGCAGAAATTACAGCCATTGTTTCACATGGGTTACTCCATAACTGGAAGAGGAAAAATACTCGGGAAAAACAGAAGAGTGATCCTTGAACAATGGTGATTAATGCTTTCTCCCAAGAATGTGCAGGATACATGCTTACCTCATATGGGTCGCATAACCTTCGCAGGAAAAGAGATAACCTCCAAAGGACAACTCAAGTCAAGGGAGCATTGAATAAAGAGGTAACCTCCAAAAGACAACTCAAGTCAAGGGAGAATTGAATAAAGAATGGCCAACAAGGTAGCAACTTCAAAGAACAAGTGTCAAGTTCAAACCAACCATGCACCCCCTTTCCTTGTCCCCTCTTGTGGTAACATAGTGTCCTGTTGTTGTTGCTTCTCAAGCAAACTTTTTGGTGGATATCATACATATTTCCTTTTATGCATGTTTTTCATAATAAAAGTACACTACCGAAAACATAACATGCACACTACAAATCCCAGTCCCCACCAACGGGGACTCATGCATTCACGGGTCAAATTTTGGCCTTCAGCTCTGCACTTGTTGCACTTAGAATATAGTGCATTTCACAGTATTTACACACCGCCTCATTCAACTCAGCCTACATGACTTGACTCCCATCACAAAAACTACATCATCTAAATAATACATGATTTAAGGTAGTATATTTTAAGGAGTGGTTTACGGAGGTGGAGGAATTACTGGGACAGCCAAGAGTGGCTGGAATTTGGGTAAAAAAATTTAAAAAATCTTGTAGATGTAGTGTTTGAATCATGTTTTTGATGGTGGAAATGGATTCAGCACCATCAAAAACGTCTAAAATACCTAAAATTTATGAATTTTGACAGCTTTTACTTGGATTTACAAAAATCCTTGCCGGATTTTTTCAAAATATGACCAAAATTTCCATAACTTTCAAGAAAAAAAAACATAATTTTTAAACTACTGCATATTTTAAGGGTCAAAAACAGGGGTATTACAAGTTGGGACTATGTGGGCGAGGACTGCGTTTTGCTTATAGTATTCGTGTTTTGGATGAACTTGCTCATTAAGCTTATTAGGCAATTTTGTATGTTCAGACAGAGAATAGACTCCAAGAGCTGCTAACTTGCGGTGGCTGCATCTATAACCTACTTCTTCTTGGTCTTTAAAAAGCCACGAACATATGATGTTCCTCTTAATAGTCAGAAGGAAGCACTTTATTTAAAAATAAAAACGTGCTGTAAAAAGCCATGAACATATCTTGTTCCTCTTATTAGTCAAAAGGAAACGCTTCATTGAAAAATAAAAACATCCGAAATCATTGTTTCCAAACTGGAAGCAAAAGGGAGAGTCACCATTGAGAGGCAACGTTGACAATGAGTAAAATCTTGCCCTTGTAAACGCTGAGATCCACATCATTACCCTTGATGTCCTGCATACAATTTAACAATGCTGTCTCATATGCAAATGCGTGTGTGTAGAGCTAATAATGTCAGAGAAAGCAGTTCAATGAAATAAGCTAAAAAGAGGATAGAAATTACTTTGATTGTGAAGTCATAGACAGAGGAATACTGTTCTGACGAGCTTTCAGACATTGCTGTAAAATTAGCAGAGAAGCCAACACGGAAAAGATCAAAATCTTGATAATTAGCAGAGAAGCCAACACGGAAAAGATCAAAATCTTGATGGGGTGTTCTTGGTTTGATACAAAAACATGGGCGTGTGGATGATCGACTGCCAGGGGAAGCGAGAAAGCGAAGAACACGAGCGTTGCTGGAGGGTTTTAAGGGTTTACAAATTAGGGCTCTGAAGATGGGTACCGCTCGAACAGAACGTGGAAGATCGTAAAAAATGCAGGGCTGCATTGGGAAGATATGCAAATCAGAAGAGGTCAACGAAGGAATCAATTTTTCAGGCTGTACTATTATGGGTGGCGTGGCATGAAAAAATAATAAAGTAAGAGAATTTGCGATAACGTTTCGATTTTGACGGTTGACAAGATATTTGATGTTCGGATTGTTATCCAAATTGCACCGAATAAGAGTATACTGTTTTAGATCTGTGTTTCGTTATTACTGTTTTAGATCTGTATTTCGTCATTACTGTTTTAGAAGGATACTGTACCTTCTATGAATGCACACTCCAATCTGAAAATTCTAAACGCCTGTTGGGACAATGCTGCCTAACCCACCAGATATTCACATGGATTTCCACCCTGACAGATATTCACAGGTGGGATTGAACATTTCCTTATATATGGTTGTAATTTCATGTCAGGATGCGTTTGATTTACTATTTTATATGGGAGTTATTTTATATGGGAGTTGTTTTTGGGATTTTTTAGATTTTTTTGTGTAATTTGGTAGAAAATTTTGACTTAAAATTTTGATTTGTGTTATTTAAATTTTTTTTATTGTATATATTCAACACTTTGAAAAATAATGTTATTTAAATTGGATTTTTAATTATATATAAATTCAGCGTTCTTAAAAAACCCCAAAATTTTTATTGTACAAATTACTCATTAAACTTATAATTTCAATAATTTCCTACTAAATTATAAAAAAATAAAAATAAAAAAACCATCCTAAAAACTTCCAAAAAAAAAATTGCATCTCACATTTCATTTTTCATTTCATTGTTTGTCTGTCGGGATAACCAGTGAACCCACCACGGGAGGATGTTCTTCATTTTTCAACTTTGTCCACTTTTATTGTAAATTTTTGAAAAAAATGAATGGTTTCCCTTTGGATTTATATTTCATCAGACTTACGATGGTTTTTTAATAAACTTTGATTTTGTTTAGCCAAAGTAATTGCGTTTGGTATTTTATTTTGCTGAAATTTCTTTTATACATTTATTGTAATATTTATATATGATTTGTATATTATAAGCTGTGCATTTACTGTTTTTAAAATATATTTTTAATTTATATTAAAAATAATAAAAATATATTTTCAATTTAGGGAGTCAAGAGTAAGGGGTTATTTATAGTTTTATTGTAAAATTGAGATTCAATATGTTTGGGGATTGGGGAGTGTTACAAGTAATCAAAGGAATATTTGGCATTGTGGTAGGGGCTAGAGTTGGTCATTTTGAAGAAAATTCGACACTTGATAGTATTTGAGGAGCACTCCATGATCGTCATCCAACAAGCAGTGAAAATCCAAGAGAACTCCATCAATGTTCAGCTCCCAATTTTACAAGGGATTAAAATGCAAATTCGGAAATTTGATTCAGTGTCAAGAGGCAATTGAATTCCATGGCAAATGTGTGGGCGAATAAAGGAGTTACCCTAGACCAAAGAATGTTGGCACGAAACCATAGCAATGCTATTTTTAAACCTTTACCATGAAATTAGAAATCAATGTCCTTGGAATAATTGTAATTAATGGACATATCAGCATTTGGGAGGCTCAATGGTCTCACATCAGACTTCATCATTGACAGGCGATCCCCTCTAATCAACACACTGCAAAATGGTGGCATGGCTTTAATGCCAAGGCTTGGGCCCCCCAAACACATGGTCGAGGTTTTACTTATTCAAGAGTCTTGGGACACATGCAGATTGGCGTCTAAAAATGCAAGTGGGAATTGCAATATAATCTCGTTCATTGGTGTGGTGAAGTGAACATGCTCGAGTAGAAAAGTCTTAATGGCACTGGTTAAGAACCGTCATGGTGATAAATCAAGCAGGGAATGTTTGGACAACACAATGAATAAGGTAGGACAACATATTAAAGGTTGTGAGTGGTCGTGATTGTTGATAGGATCGAGTAGGCTTGGAGGAAGCTTATATAAGATCAGAAAGGTTGTCATTTTAAATGTCAAGGTTTATGATTGGAATTGAGACTCTGCGGGTGTTATAGTTGCTCGAGGTTCTGGAGTGAGAATAGAAGATGCATTATAGAGCTCGCCCATTGGGGAAAATGAAGAAATCACATGTCAGTTAGATTATATCTCTACTCAATCGGCAAGGATAAATGGTGGCCATAGAGAATCAAATTCAGTTGCAACTTCTCAGCCAAAAAAAAAATAAATAAAAAAAAATAAAAAATAAAATAAAAAATAAAAAATAAATAAAATAAATAAATATATATATATATATATATATATATATATATATATATATATATATATATATATATATATATATATATATATATTCTTCAAAGCAAAATAGATATGTTGCAAGACAAATTGGATAGAATGGATAGTCATCTAAGAAAATTGGAAGCTTCAAATAACGAGGGAGTGGATAGAAGCAACGTTGGCAAGGATGGAAGGGAGGAGGCAGGAACAAACCAGGCTCTTACTCAAGAACAGTTGATGCAAGCGGGAGCAGAAGCAACCACAAGCCTAAACATTGATTATGGGTCATTCAGTGGAGGCTAATTTAATTTTTATCTTGAATTATGTACTACAAATATATATTAGTTTTAGGAGTTTTTTGGAAGGTCTTCAGACGGTATCAATATAGTCCTATAGTAAATAGGCAGTGTAGTAGAAATCAAGACCATTTTTGAACCTGTATGAACTCAATAGTAAAAGTATCATTTAAATTTGTAAAAGGACCTAGCCTTACAACCAGTTTAACATTATATATATATATATATATATATATATATATATATATATATATATATATATATATCTAATGTGAGGGGTAACCTAATTATTAGATGTTTTTTACTTTTTCACTAAATTTAGAGATACAATTTCAAGAAATATTGTGATTTCTTGTCTTTTTTAAATGCATAGATAGATTCAATGCCTTGCAAAACAACCCTTGAGACACTTGAATTAAAAATCCTACCAAATTTTACACAAAATTGATCAAAAATAGATGCAAAAAATAAATAAAAAATTAATTAAACAAGTATAAATCCATCTTAACCACGAACCTAAAAAGCATCCACAGGATTTTGTCCACATGGGGTAGCTCAAGCGGCAGTGGTCGTGGAAATGAAGTCTCACCGAACCGGAAGTCTTGGGTTCAAATCTTGAGCTACCCTTCCCCCATAGTGGAGTATGTAATGGACATGAAAATAGGAGAGTCCTACCAAAGCTTACAAAAAAAAAAAGCATCCACGGGATTTTATACATACATATATATATATATATATATATATATATATATATATATATATATATATATATATATATATATATATATATATATATATATATATATATATTACTATCCTAAGAAATCCTATCAAATTTTACACAAAATTGATTGAAATAGATGAAAAAAAACTCTAATAATTAAACCAGTATAGATCCATCTTAACTTTTGGTCTAGAAAGCACCAAGAGATATCAAATCTTTTGAGGTTAAAACTTATTTTAGAGAGAAAAACTTGAAAAGTGTTCTGCTCTACCATGGGTATGATTGTTAACACTGACAAAACAAAAGTTATGATTATCAAATCCAAGAAGGACAGTTACGCTAATTTTATGTATGACAATAGTAACTTGGAGGAAGTGTCTTCCTACAAGTGCCTAGGAATTGATATTCATCACAAGCTCAACTGGAACTATATCATTGAGAAAAGGATTAATGGGGGATGGAAAGCTTATTTTGGTCTTGAAAATAATTGTAAAACGACAAACCTCGTAATGTGGGATAGAAATAAATTCCTCTTTGAAACTTTAGTCACTCCGGTTATCTTATATGAATGTGAGGTTTGGGGTTGTAGCATCTCTAGAGAATCCCGGAGAAAGATTGAGCAAATCCAGAAGCGTTTTATAATGTATAACCTCAAAATTAAAAGCAACACACCCTATCCTATTCTCATTATAGAAGTGGGTCTTTCCCCTATCGAGAGCCTAGCTATGACTAGGCTTCTGTTGTACAAGCACAAACTCAATAACATAGGAGACCATAGACTTCCTAAGCTAGCTTTAAATTCCAGCCAAAACCACCTAAGGCTCAAGCGAGGTTGGTATAAAGACACCAGGGCCTGGTTAAACCATTGGGAGATCGACAAGAATGTTGCATTGCAAAACATTAATAACATTAAAAATATTGTTACTTCTAAGTTCAAAGAAAAAATGTGGTGTGAGAAATATTTAGCAGCTAAAAGAAAATTAAGATATTATAAGGAGGTCATCAACCCCACCCTAAAAGATCAAAAGTATCTCTCTATTTTAACTATCTCAAAGAAGAAAATTAATATAGCCAAGATTAGAACGAACTCTCATGAGCTCCATAGTGAAACGGGTCGTTGGGCAGTTCCTAAAACACCATGGATGGAAAGGTTCTGCCATCTCTGTGAGAATACGAACATCAAGGATGAAAATCACTTCCTCTTAGAGTGCCCCGCGTACAACCACATTAGATCTCAGTTTCAAAATCTTTGTTGCAACACTGACCTTCCTAGCCTTTTACGTTGTCAAAATTACAGTGAGTTTGGGAGGCTTTTCTCCAAGATTTTTGAGCATAGGAAGAAAATCTTATTTCAAACTAAATAATTTGTTTCTTTAGGTCCGATAGGCCAAAGTTTGGTCCCAGTGGATGTTAACCATCATCATCATCATCATCATATATATATATATATATATATATATATATATATATTAAATTACATTTTTTAATGCATAATAGATTCAATGCCTAGAAAATCTTCTTGACCACTTGGATTGTGTAAACTATATAACTTAAATTTGTAATTCCAACAAATATTTGTTGGAATTCAATACCAACAAAATATATATATATATATATATATATATATATATGGAAAGGAACCAAAATATAAAATAGTAAAACTACTTGAAATATTTTAACCATAAAAGTTTATTTTTTAAAATTACTTCGTTTACATAGTTTTTTAATGATTTTATATATATGAATAACATTGAAACATTTTATTTTCAATTACTTCATTTACATAGTTTTTCATTTGTTCTATATATAAATGAATGACATTGAAACATTTTATTTAACATGGGTATTGAAACGTCTTGAAAATCTCCTTGGCGCTTGGATTGTGTAGACTACATAACTTAAACTTGCAATTGTAACAAACCATTGTTGGATTTCAATATTGACCAAAAAATGTATTTGAAAATGAGCCAAAGTATATAATAGTGAGACTACTTGAAATATTTTAACTATAAGATTTAATTTTTTTGAATTGTTTTATTTACATAGTTTTTCAATTACTTTATATAGTATATACATAGTTTTTATTTAATATGCGTGAAAATGAGCCAAGATATATAACTTGTCCTGACGATGAATCACACTTGCTGGTTCGAAACACATCGACAAATGGATTTTGATGTGATTATCGCTGAAAAAACATGTTCATAAATAGTGAGACTACTTGAAATATTTTAACCATAAGATTTGATTTTTTTCAATTGCTTTATTTATATAGTTTTTCAATTACTTTATATAATATATACATAAATTTTGTTTATATATAAATATATATATGATATTGAAATATTTTATTAACCTGGGCATTGAAATAATTTATCCATAACCCACGTTGAATTTTTTTATTTTTTTATCATTGACAATATTTTTTAAATGTCATATATTATTAGATCTAAGACTTTTGTGATCCATAATGTAGATATATGTCTTTCGGATTAATCACATAATTAGGATTTGGTCGACGTTTCGAACCAACTAATGTGGTCCATCCTCAGGACAAGGTGAAGAATCAATTGATCTTAAGGAATAAATAATATGGATGCATCATTGCCTAGAATTAGTTGTTGAAAACTAGTCGTTGGTAAATTAGTTAGATTAGTTAATAAGGTAAGTAAAATATTATTAATTATTAGAGGTGGGGAGTTATTTATTAAAATAATAAAATATATTTCGTTAAAAACTAGCTATTAGGAATAAAAATAGATATAAATAATTAAAATATTATATATTTATTTAGAAACTAGTTGTTAGGTGACAATTTCAATTGTGATTGGAGTGCAGATTCTTGGCAGAAGTAATTCGTACCTAGATCTGTGCTTGCCTCAGACAATTTTCATGACCTCTTCTTGAACCTGTGGCAGATTTTTTTTTTTTTGTGGTGTGACAGACCACTCTCTTGGTGTTGTAACAAACCTTGCTTGGTGTTAAAATTCCCTTTGTGTTGTGGCAAGATTCTATGGTTCAATCTATGATGAATTAACCCTAGATCAGTGATAAGATATCCCTTGAAGTACTAGAGAGAACTTCGGACCTGTGACAGTCTTAGTGCAACAGCTGATTTGGTGTGTGGAGTAGGGAAAATTCCTCATGGAGTGTGATCTTCTTTGGACAGTTAGTGCAGTATGGTGTGAAAATCTTAATAAAGTTAACATGGTGCAAGAATTTTGATGCTACAGTAAAGTGTTTATAAATAAGGGTGATGGTGCAGAATAAGGTAGATTATTAAAGTGAAGTATTGGAACATTTTGAACAATGGTCTAGTGCAGTGTGGTGCAAGGACATTTGTAAAGAAGAATTGTCACAATCTAGTGTTGAAGTCTTGGTGCAACAGTGGTCCAGTAGTCTTGAGATAATTTGGTGTTGAAATATTGGTGCAGTGCAGAAGTCATGGTGCAAACTTTGGTGCAGACCTTTGGAGGTAACTTGAAGTAATCTTTGGGACTAACCTTGGACCAGATTTGAAGAAGGTGCAGAACTATTATTAGAGCTGGTGCAGAACTTGGTGCAGTTCATTGAAGACACATTGAAGTGTTGTATTGAAGATCATAATGCAGTGTTGATGTCATGATGAGGTAACTTGAAGAGATTGATTGGGTATTATGAAGAACAATGGTGACACTTTCTGTATGACAAGGTTGTCATTGATGACGTGACATGGAGACTAAGTGAAGGGATAACTGAAGATTGACAGGGCTTGGTGAAGAAGACTTTGGGAGTCATGAAACCAAACATATCTTGACAAAGCGAAGCTATAGGATTGGTGTCCTTGGATTTGGTGCTCCTAAACTCAAGGTTGGTGCCTTGGATAAGATAGGGTCGAAGCCCTAGAGGTCGGAGCCTCACTAAAGTCCAAGTAGGTGCTTGGCACATCCCAGGTTGGAGCCTGGGTGTTTTCTTCTAGGGTTGGAGCCCTACCTATATTGTACTTGATTCATTGTAAAGATTATATTAATAAAAGCATTTATTTATATTGTTCATTTTGAGTTCTAAATATAAGTGATATGACTAGTAAAAGTAACAATTGAAAAGAAATATTGATTCAGCCCCCCTCCCAGTATTTCCAACAATTGGTATCAAAGCTAGTACCTTCAGTATTTCCAGCAATTGTTATCAAAGCCAATACCTTCACTCAAAGCCTAACATTTTGAAGGTTGATCATTAGAACACAAATGGCAAAGCCAAGGAAGAAAGTCTCCAATCCTCCTAAAGATGTGTCTCCCTCAACCACCAAAATTGAAGTCAATCAATTTGTGAAGGCTCCATTGTTCAACAGAAACTTTTCTATATGGGAGGCAAGAATGAGGAATTTCTTCAAAACTCAAGGCATTGAAGTCTAGAAATCGATGATTGTTGATAGCATGATGGATGGAGAATTCAAGGAACATAATACAAGAGCAATGAAAACAATCTTGAATGGGCTACCTAATTCTATGAAGGCCAATTTTGAAAAATGTTCATCAGCAAAAGGCATATGGGATAAACTTCATGATCTTCACTCAAAAGGAGCGTTGACCATGATTTCTAGTTAAGAAAATGATGGAAAACAAGAAGGAAATTTAGAGCCCATCAAGGAAGCTGGAGATAAGAGTGATAACATCAAGGATAAAGAAGACCTAGAAGATGAAGAGAATGAAGATCTCCTCACTAAACTTATGGTTGCCATAGAAGAGATTAACAATTTGAAAAACAAAAATGAGGAACTTAAGAAGAAAGCGCAATTTGGTGACCAGGACAAGACAAGGAAGGAAGTTGACCTTGTCAAGCTTCAAGTGCAAGAAAGAGATGAGGAGCTTGCCAAGATTGAGGAAGAATTTCATCAAAACAAGAGAAAGTATCATGAAGAAGTCATATCCATGAAAAATCAATTGGATAAGGCAAATAAATGGGAAGATAAGTTGTCAAGCCACCTTGAACAAAGGCATAAGAGCTTGAATAAATTGAAGAAGAGATCGGACAATATGTGGTAGAGGTCTCCTCTCTTAAATCTCAACTAGAAAAAGCAAGAAAGCTAGCACAAGGAGCTGAGAAGACAATGGAAGCATTGGCAATCATAGAAGGACAGGTTGATGAAGCAGAAAAGGAGAGAAACACCATGACATGCCAACTAAAAGAAAAATATGAAGAGATCTTGAAACTAAAATCCAGCATCAACCTTCTCAAAGCTGGAACATGTAAAGCTACAAGAATCAAGGAAGAAATGGAGAAAATTCTAGCAAAGTAAAATGAAGAAATCTTCAAAATGAAATCAGATATCATCTCCCTTAAAATAGAATCAAATGAAGCTACTCGTATCAAGGAAGAGATTAAGAAACAACTAGCTAAAAAGAATAATGACTGTGAAAAATTGGAAGAAGAAATCGTCTCTCTCAGGAAAAAGGTTGAAGGGATGGACAAAATCTTGAATATATCTCAAGCCTTGGATGACATGCTCAGCCATCAAAGGACTCCATTTGATAAATCAGGTCTTGGATATGAAGGTGAATCGTCAAGCAAGGATGATCGTACTTCAAACAACAAGGAAATGAGGAAGTCTGATGGAAATAATGATGATCCCAGTTCCAGCAAAGGCAAGGAGAAGAGTCAAGGCAACAATGGAAGAAGTCTCGCTCCAAGAAGACTTGTAGATGATGTCAAGAATACAAAAGGCGATAAATATTATCAAGGAATCCCAAGGAAAAAAGGCTTTAGAAATATATCAAGAAAATATCCATCTCCCAGGTACCAAAGTATATTTCTTGGTTATTGTTATTCTTGTACAAACTTTGGACACATGGAAATGATTGTAGGGCATATCACAAAGATAAATATAATGGTCTTTGTCAATCTCCAAGAAGCAATTACGCAAGAAGTCATGAATTCTTATTCACGAACAACATAGAGTGCTTCAAGTGTCATAACATTAGACATATGGCACGTGATTGTAACTTGATTTGGGATCCTACATAAGCTAGAACCATGCAAGAGAAGAAAGTTACACAAGTATGGAGAAGGAAGCAAATATAATCCAAAAATCTCTTGAACTTTCCAGCCAACAACACATGTTGTTGACCTGATCTTTGACAATCTAAGCATTTGATGGGAGACTCTGCCAAAAGGAAGACCATGCATATAGTTAGGGAGGTCATATGATGATTAAGCATTCTTGCAGAAGCTATCCATATCCCTGATGAGTCACATGAACAATCATCCTTTGATAGATCATCCCTTGGGAGAAATTCCATTGAAGAACATGATCCCTTATTCACCCATGAACTATTATTAAATATATCTTTCACTTGATCACTAAGAATGTAATCTTCAATGAGCTAGAGGAGGTCGTACAAAGAGAGGGAGTTGGTTCATCACATGAAGGAATTTAAGCACATATATCATGCACCACATCGCCAGAAAGAAGAGCACCATAACAGGGGGAGTAACATACCTATGAAGAACTACTATTCATAAAGAAAAGAAGCAACTTGACAGGGGGAGTGCTTGGGCACCCCGTTTGCCATTGATGTCAAAGGGGAGAGAATGTTGAAAGGGCAAGAATATTGCCATCAATGACAAAGGGGTAGATTATTAATCTAGGTTGTCATTGATGTCAGTATGGCACTAGTCGAGATGGCAAATATTCTTGAGATGCCTGGTTCCAAATGATGATGTCATAACTCTTGTTCGAAGAAGAGGTTAAGCAACTAATGAAGAATTCTTTCCCGAACAAGTCCTTGAACTAACTATAATGTTGCTGAGTGCCAATCATGTGCCTTTATTGGTGATTTAGACCTTAGGTGCCAATATACAAGCCTTTGAAGTGGAGGACTATAATTGATGAAATCATACACATGATAATGTCATACTCTTTAAAGAATGACCACACCTTGACATAATTGGAAGACTACTTTGGTGTCTTTGACAAATTAATGAAGGTTGCACTATGACATATTACCGCACTATCACTGAATACATGATGTTATACCTTCATCATGATGCTGGATACTATCATGATGACATTATTGGTGCAAAATAATGGAGGAGCCCCATTGTCCCAAAACATTCCTCTTATTGTTCCAAATATTTTATGCATATAAATTTAAGGACATTCACAAAGAAAATCAATTTTCACTACCTTAGAGGCAACCTCTCAATGTGATTCCTATACCATCTTTTAGAGCATAATTTTTTCTTTCCAACAAGCTATTACTCAGCCCAAATCTCCAAGCAGTTTGAAATTTAATAATTTTTTAAGTTAAAATTAACTTTTTGGTTAGTAAGCCGACCTCATCCTTCAAGGACATGTCGACCTACCTTAAGGGACATGACTATTCATTGGAGAGTCTAAATTTGTGTATATATATGCGATCAAATGTCCTTGTTTCAGATTGTCTAATCATTTGATTAAGCACAGAAGCTCAGTGAAGGAGAAGAGATGTTCATATCTCATGAACAGGAGTTAGGATAAGGGTTGTCTCTTGGGTAAAATCATGTGCATGCCTCGGAGAAAATTTTGATCTGTGATTCGGACCTAGAAGCCACTTCTGTTGTGGATAAGACAAGGATTGTTGACTCTTTTGTGCATTTCTGTGGTGACAATTCGGATTGCGATTGGAGTGCGGATTCTTGGTAAAGTAATTTGTTCCTAGATCTGTACTTGCCTCAGACAGTGTCCATAACCTCTTCTCGGACCTGTGGCTGAGTTTTTTTTTGTGGTGTGATATACCACTCTCTTGGAGTTGTAACAAACCTTGCTTGGTGTCAAAATTACCTTGGTGTTGTGGCAGGTTTCTATGGTTCAATCCATGATGAATTAACCCCAGATTAGTGACAATATATCCCTTGAAGTACTAGAGAGAAATTCGAACCTGTGACAGTCTTAGTGCAATAGTTGATTTGGTGTGTGGAGTAGGGAAAAGTATTGGTGCAATGTGATCTTGTTTGGACAGTTGGTGTAGCATGGTGTGAACATCTTAATACAGTTAACATGGAGCCTAGGTGTTTTCTTCTAAGGTTGGAGCCCTACCTATATTGTACTTGATTATTTGTAAATATTATATTAATAAAAGCATTTATTTCTATTGTTCATTTTGTGTTCTAAATATAAGTGATCTAACTCGTAAAAGTAACAATTGAAAAGAAATATTAATTCACCCCCCTCTTAGTATTTCCAATAGCTTCAAAACAAGCACATATTGTTTATGGAGCTTTATATATACAAATTTGTACATTATTTACAATTTATATACATTTTCTTCAACCAACAAACAAAAATGGATATGTTTCCCTTATTGAATCAAACATTTCCCAAGTGGATTCCTTAGGCCCAAAGTTCCACCACTACACCTTGACTTGCTCTATTACTCGATTGTGGAGTGTGAGGCTCCTCCAGTCTAGTATGCATAGCGGCTTTAGCTGTAACTCTCCCTCTAGTTCCACCTGTAACATAGACCAATCAATCACATGATTAAAATCTTGTATGTATCTTTTAAGCAAAGATGCATGGAAAACATCATGGATTTTAACTAATTGAGGTAATTCCAACCTATAATACAATGGTCATGTCCTTTCACGTATCTAAAGGGGCCCACAAAACCATGATGTGAGCTTGGCACGTGACCCAATATTCAAAGAACTTTTCTTCGGTCTAACTCTCAATTAAACATGTTCCCCAACCTTGAACTCTTTAATCACTCTATATTGATTGCATAGCTCTTCTACCTGTCCCGTGCCACCTTTAAATTTTGCTTAATGATATGTGTTTTTTGCTCCATATCTTTTAGCACATGAGACCCAATAAGGGCCCTATTCATCGGATCACTCCAACTGATAGGAGTATTACAACTCCTTCCATACAATGCCTCAAATGGGCTCATCTTTAAAGACTCATAATACCCATTGTTGTATGAAAACTCTACAAGTGGAAGATAATATTCCCACTTATTTGGTTGGTGCATTACATACATCCTAAACATGTCTTTGAGGACTCTATTTTGTCCTCTCAGTTTCCCCATCTTTCTGTGGATGATAAGCTATAATAAAGGCCAATTCTATCCCCAATCCTACAAATAGTTCCTTCTAGAATTTAGAAGTGAACTTGGCATCTATATCTGAAATATTTTTCTTGGAAACTCCATGCATCCTCACAATCTCCTTTATTAATATTTGAGTCACCCTATTAGCGGAATTGGTGGATTTGATTGCTACAAAATGAGCCACCTTGCTTAACTTGTCAATCACCACCATAATTGCATCATATTTTCTAGAGGTTCTTGGCAACCCGGTGATAAAATCCATGGATATTACTTCCCACTTCCATTCTGGAATGGGGATGGGTTGTAACAAGCCCACTAGATGTTTACATTTAGCCTTCAGCTATTGGCATTCTATGCATTTAGCAACAAAATCATCCACCTCCTTTTTCAAATTAGGCCAATAATAAAACTTTTTGATGGCCATGAGAGTCTTTTGGTACCCCAGATGGCCAAAATATAGTTTTGCATGGAACTCTCTCATTATAAGCTTCTTCAAATCATCATTGTTTGGTACATATATTATGCTCTTGAATCTAATTAGACTCTCATTTGTGACATGCAATCCCTCATCCTCACCATCTTGTTGTACTCCTTGCCATTGATGTACTTGATCTGAAAGTCCAACTCGATAAGTATGGCTAGCCACCTAGCTTATATTGCATTCAACTTAGGTTGATCTAACAAATATTTGATTCCACAATGATCAGTCATGAACATGAACCTTTTGTCGAGGAGGTAATTCCTCCACATCTTCAATGCATGAATAATGGAAACTAACTCCAGATCATGAGTCATGTAGTTTGCCTCATGCTTATTTAATTTCTGTGACTCATAGCAAACTACATGTCCTTCCTACATCAAGACTTCACCAAGCCCTTCCTTGTAGGCATCTGTACATACCACAAAATCTTTGTCCAGATCTGCAATCCTCAACATTGGTGCATTAGTGAGCAATTGGTTCAATTGCTCGAAGCTTGTTGCAAATTTAGTTGTCCGCTCAAACAAATTTTCCCTTCCTCTGCAAGGAAGTGAAAGGATGACCTATCTTAAATAAGTTTATGATGAACCTCTTGTAGTAGCCCACCAATCCCATGAATTAGCTAATCTCATTCACATTTTTCAGTATTTTCTGCTCCATTATGGCCTTAATATTTTTTTAATCAACTGATATCCCCTCCTTGGAGACAATGTGCCCCAAATAATGTATTTGTGACTAAAATAATTCACACTTGCTAAGATTTGCATACAACTTATGTTCTCTCAGCAACTGTAGTAATGCAACTAAGTTTTTTTCATGTTTTTCTTTAGTCCTCTCGAGTACACCAATATGTCATCAACAAACACAATCACAAATTTGTCCAAGTAAGGATGCAACACATTGTTCATTAAACACATGAAAGTGGTTGGGGCATTAGTAAGCCTGATAAGTACCACTACAAACTCATAGTGCTTGTATCTTATCTGGAAAGAAATTTTATGGATATCTTCTTCTTTGATGTACACTTGATGATACCCTGATATCAAATCTATCTTGGAGAAAACTGCTAATCCCCTCAATTGTTCAAATATATCATCAATCCATGGCAACAGACATTGGTTCTTGATGATCACTTTATTTAACTGCCTGTAATCAATGAAAAGTTTGAGTGTACCATCATTTTCTTTACAAACAATATTGTATCTCCCCATGGCGATACAATTGGTCATATATAACCTTTATCAAGCATCTATTTAAGCTACAATTTTAACTCAACCAACTCAAGTGTACTCATCTAGTGTGGTGCCTTAAATGTTGGTGCTGCTGCAAACATCAATTTGTTAGAGAAAGCAACTTCTCTGTGAGGGGGGTAGTCCTGAAATGTAAGCAAGAAACACATCTTTGTATTTTTTCAACAAGGTATATTTCTTCAACACTTCAACTTCCTCTTCTCTATCGATGTCATTGGCATTTCCATCGTTAAACGTTTATACAACAAATAATTTGTAGCCTTTTTGGAAAATATGCTTGGCTTTCATGGTTGTGATCAGCCTCACTGATGCTGGCTTTTGCTTGCCTTGTAAAATTTTATTTTCTCCAACATCATTCAGAAATTCGACTGCCTTTTCAAAATAATCAACTTTGGATATGTGTGAGTATAACTAGACGACACCCAATAACACGTTGTATGCACCCAATGGCAACACATTTAAGTGTGTTGTTTTTGGCATGTCACTGAGCTCAAAAGCACATGATTTTACCGAGTGATTTATTTTTATGTTTTTCCTGGTCACTAATTAAACTAACCGTAGCTTTGTGTGCAATTCTTTAGCTAACTTGCATTTTCCCATGAGTTCTGGACTAAAATAACTATAGTTATAACTGGGATAAATTAAAATGGAAATAACTTGGTTACACAACTTACCTTCCATGATCCATAAATTGCCTTGGATATTCCACTAGACAGTTCTTCACTATAGATATGATAATATTATATTTAAAATATGAAATTCTACACTATTACAATTTTATTATATTTCTGGATCTATATATTTATTGTTAATAGTGCATGCATTCATATGAAAATTATGCAGAAAATAGAGAACAACAAAATAAAAGCTCACACACACATTTTGTAACGACCCCTCCCACATTGACCTTCTTTTACAATCCCTTAGAGTAAATGTGAAACAAAGTGTCACTATGACATGACCCAACCTCCTAGCTCTAGTTAAGGAAGTGGGGCCTACAACTGAGACTTATTGACCACAAACTAACATCCTACAGGGACTACAGTTACCCAAGAGCTGAAGAAACACCTCAAGTGGTCAATCCCTGAGCTAGAATGTTATGAAACCAGCTCACAAAAAGATAGAAAAGAGAGATCCACGCCTTAGAATTCAGCCTCTTCGAGGGGGCAACCTCCTTTACATTACATAAATGAACAATTCTTGGATGATCCAAATGACAAAACCTCCTTTCTATATATAGGAGTCTAAGGAGTCACAATATAATCCAGCCGACCTAACAATAATAATATAAAGCCACAAGAATAACAATAGAGGGATTCTATGGGGCACAGAAATAACAATATGGGGGTAATAGGGGCACAACAATATAAATAGGGGGTATAACTACAATAGTAATGGGGTAATCACTAGTATTATAGGGACCCAACATGCCCCTCTCCTTCAAAAAAGTGTTGTCCTCAACGCTTGAGCAGTTTTGGATACTTCTGCATAAAATTCTCATCCTCCCATGTGGAATCTTCAGCGAATAAGTTCTTCCACTTGATAAGATACTCTGAAATTGATCGATTTCGTAGCTGTCGAGTTCTTGTTTCTGTGATTGCTTCCGGTTCCAATATAATTTTTCCTTCCTCGTCAAGTTCTGGCAATATTGTTTGAATTGGGAGCTTGTCACCTATAACCTTCTTTAAACATGAAACATGGAAAACTGGGTGCAATCGAGAAGCTGCAGGAAGCTCCAATTTGTATGCCATAGTACCAATCTTTTCCAACACCTTGTACGGACCATAATACTTTGGTGATAATTTATTATCCTTCTTAGCTTGCTTAGGGACATTTTCTTATATGGTTGTAGCCGTAGGAATACCCAATCACCTACATCAAAACTTCTTTCACTGCGATGTTGATCTGCCTGTTGTTTCATTCTATTTTGTGCCAACACGAGGTTATCCTTTAAGAGTTGGAGGACTTGTTGTTGATGTTCGATGTGATGTTCCACTGCCTGAACCTTAGAATTTTCTCTTAAATATGATGTGATGGATGGTGGTTGATACCCATAAAGTGCCATAAATGGGGTCATTTTTGTTGCTGTATGGAAGGAAGTGTTATACCACCATTCAGCCAGAGGCAACCATTTGACCCATTGTGTCTGTTTATCAGATACAAAGCAACGAAGATATCCTTCCAAACATTTGTTTACTATCTCAGTTTGCCCATCAGATTGAGGATGATAAGATGAGCTATGAGCTAACTGAGTACCAAGACAAGAAAATAATTCTGTCCAAAAATTTCCAGTGAAAATGGGATCTCTGTCACTTACAATAATCTTTGGGTTTCCATGTAGCTTTTGAACTGTTTCCATAAATGCAGTAGAAACTGTACTGGCTTTAAATGGATGTGATAATGCACAAAAGTGTGCATACTTGGTAAGTCTGTCAACTACCACCATGATGACACTCTTTCCCTCAGACTTGGGTAAACCTGTGATAAAATCCATTGAAACCTCCTCCCAACGTTGGCTTGGAATGGATAAAGGTTGTAATAGACCTGGTGTCTTAATTGTTTCAACTTTATTTTGCTGGCAAACCAAACATTCCGCCACAAACTTTTGAATATCTGATTTAAGGCCATCCCAAAAAAATTCCTTCTTAACCCTGTGGTAAGTTTTTAAAAATCCTGAGTGCCCTCCTAAGGGAGAAGTGTGCAATTCCATAAGAATCTTTTGTTTTAGCTGGGAATTCTTACAGAGGTATAAGCGATCTTTGTACCATAACGAATCATTTTGCCAGCTAAATGTATCAGAAGTACTGGAATCTTGTTGTAGCTTTTGAATAAGTGCCCACACTTCTTCGTCATTCTTCCATTCCTTCCTTGCTTCGTTTATCCAATCTGGTTGGATAATAGAAATGGCACACAACAATGCTTCCACATCCTCATCCTTTCTTGAGAGTGCATCTGCCACCACATTTTGCTTCCCTTTTTTGTAGATGATTTCAAAGTCATAACCCAACATCTTTGTGACCCACTTTTGTTGCTCTTCAGAGGATAATCTTTGTTCTAAAAAGTATTTAAGGCTATCATGATCCGTTTTTACCTTGAAGTGTCTTCCCATTAGGTAGGGTCGCCATTTCTTAAGTGCATGGAGTATTGCCAACATTTCCTTCTCATAAATAGCTTTGCTTAAAAACTTTCCCTTGATTGGACGACTTTCAAAAGCAATGGGTCTTTCATCTTGCATTAGAACAGCACCAATTCCATTTCCTGAAGCATCACATTCCACAATAAAGGTTTTTGTGAAGTCCGGTGTAGCTAAGACCGGTGCTTGGCACATTGCCTCTTTAAGATGTTCAAAGGCCTTTGTTGCTTCCGAGTCCATGAAAATGAATCTTTCTTCAATAATGTTGTTAGAGGTGCTGCTATTCTCCCATAATTCTTAACAAACTTACGATAATACCCTGTCAACCCAAGAAATCCTCGCAATGCTTTATGGATGTGGGGATTTTCCATTCCTTAATGGCTTTAATTTTGCTAGGGTCTACCTTAACTCCTTCATGAGATACAATATGACCCAAATATTCCACCTCCTGGACTCCAAAGAAACATTTGGATCTTTTTGCATATAATTGTTTCTCCTCCAATAGTTGTACACCCTGTCAACATGTTCAACATGATCCTTCCAAGACTTGCTGTAGATTAGTATATCATCAAAAAATACTAACACAAATTTTCTAAGGAATGGTTTGAAAATTGAATTCATCAAACCTTGAAATGTTGAAGGTGCATTGGTAAGGCCAAAAGGCATGACCAAAAATTCATAATGACCCTCATGAGTTCTAAATGCCGTTTTCGGAATGTCTTCAATCTTCATTCTAATTTGATGATATCCCGAACGAAGATCCAACTTGGTGAAGTAAATTGATCCATGCAATTCATCCAGTAATTCATCAATAACAGGAATGGGGAACTTATCTTTAATAGTGAGCTTGTTGAGCTCCCTATAATCTGGACA
Organism: Pinus tabuliformis; assembly: GCA_031772625.1. Lineage (NCBI taxonomy): Eukaryota > Viridiplantae > Streptophyta > Pinopsida > Pinales > Pinaceae > Pinus > Pinus tabuliformis. Next base: position 263,517,138 of record CM062819.1, on the reverse strand, counting down.
CATGCGCCATGATCCATCCTTCTTGTGCACCAATACTACTGGAGCTGAGAAAGAACTTTGACTCGGTTGAATTATACCAGCCTCTAGCATTTCTGCAACCATACGTTCAATTTCACTTTTTTGGACATATGGATATCTGTACGGCCTGATGTTTGGAGGAACACTTCCTGGAATCAGATGAATAGCATGATCATGATCACGCATAGGTGGGAGACCTTTGGGAGTCTCAAATACCTTGGAATGATTGTCCAGGACTTTTTGGAGATCTGGAGAAATAGATGATTCCAATGTGGAAACATCTAGCGAACATAATTGTGCAATTACACCTCTTTGCTCCTTTTTTAGAAGCTTTGTCATGCCATTAGAGCTGATTATCTTTCCTGGTTTCCCTGCAATACCCCTTAATTCAACTTCCTTTCCTTCCACAGAAAATTTCATGAAAAGTTCTTGAAAATTAAAAGCTATTGTACCCAAGGATTGTAGCCATTGGACTCCTAGTACAACATCAGCACCTCCCATTGGAATGGAAAGCATTGGGCTAGTCAATACATATTCTCCCATGGATAGCTTGATATTATGGCACTTTCCAGAACAATTTATTGTTCCTCCATTTGCAATCATCACTTGACACTCTGGTGCTGGATATAGGAAGCAATTCAATTCTTTTGCTACCCTACAATGAATAAAATTGTGGGTGCTTCCTGAATCAATCAACACTATTACCTTTTTCTTCTTGATTTGTCCTTCTATCTTGATGGTTTGAGGAGTGGTAATTCCCGCCAATGCATTACAAGATATGGTCGGATTTATTTGTTCTTCATCTAGGCTTTGTTCCTGGAATATATCCTCTTTTTTGACCTTTCTTGCTCCTTTTCTTCTTCCTCTTCACAATCTATGTAGAATAATTTCTTCTCAGCACACTTATGACCTTTTGTGTATTTGCTATCACAATTGTAACAAAGCCCTTTTGCTCTTTTTTCTTCCAATTGTTGTGGTGTCAACCTTGTAGGTTGTGGAAGACTATGGGCAACAACACTTTCGTCTTTATAGTTGTGAATGGTATGCTTCCTTGTTGCCATAATTTTGCTTTCCATTTTTCTTGCTAACCTGAATGCCTTCTCTAATGAATCAGGTTCCCAAAGGCGCACATCATGTTGGATATTATCCTTTAAAGACCCTATGAACACATCAATCCTATGCTCCTCTGGAATATCTTTTACCCTTATGTTCAATTTTTGGAACTCCTCAATGTGCTCCATTATTGAACCCTTTTGTTTGAGACTTATCAATTGGCTAAAAAAAGTGTTGCTTTTTGTATCCTCATAATGTGCTATCAATTCTTCCGTAAAAATTGCCCAAGTGATAAATTGTTTACGAGAACAAAGCCATTGATACCATACAAACTGATTTGGTTCCAAATATAAAGTTGCCATACGTACCTTTTGTGTGTTTTGCACATTATTGAGATCGAAGAATTGCTCCATCTGTAATATCCATGTGGCGGGATCCTTGCCATCAAACTTCCTCATATCGATTTTTGGAACATGGTGAGTCTTCGATCCAACATTAGAGTCTATGGAATCATGATTAACATTTCTTTTGTTCTCATCATGAGTTTCCTTTACTACCTTTTCACCATTAGTGACCCTTTCTTGTAGCAACTTCTTCAATTCTTCCATGTCTATCTTCAAATTTGCCATCGAATCCTCCATATTAGCTTCCATACCCTTTATCTTATATTCCACGCCATTTATCTTAGCATCTGTTAGCTTTTGTGAGCGTGACATTTGTTGCACTTGTTCTTGTAATTTTGATATATCATGTAGCATTTCTTCCTCTTCTTCATGAGTCATGCTAGAGCTTTCAGGTTCCTTACTAGGTGTTTGCATTTTCTTTCCTCAGGGCATCAGTTACCGATAATAATGCTTTACTAGGCCCTTTGAATTCCTTCAAACCAAGCTTATGCAAAAATAAAAAATAAAAACTACACACTTTTTTTTACTTTATAGAAGCCTGATATTGAATCTGATGTATCTTTGTAATTTCGAATCATCCAGTTCTGCAATTGTGACTTGTAGTAGCCTTCTGTGTCCTCTTTCCAATGCCACTAGTCTGAACCAAATTGGATTCTCCAAGAAAGAGTTATGCACAATCTCCCGCAGTGACCTGATTATGGACTAGTTCAGTAGAGCGAACTTGTATGAAGTGCCACGTGTCACTGTTTTACCCTTTGACTCTGAAAAATATATAAAAGAAAACTACAGTCCGTCCTATTTCTGTACCTTCTTACTAAATTTCAATCCGATGCTCAGAAAGAAAGTTATGACGATTTTCCCTAGGTCACCTGTTTTGAGTGTAATTCAGGAGTCTGCAAAAAGACCAACTTCCTGAGATGATATCTCCGAAAATATAGCGTGAAAATCTCTGAAATTTAGACCCAAGGTTCAACGCGATTTCTTTTCAAATGGGTTTTTTTTGCGACTTCTGAAACGTCACAGAAAAAAAGTTATAGCGAAAATGCCACGATGACCTGTTTGGAGCAGCGAAACCCTAGAATCCAAAGCTCTGATACCAAATGTTATGAAACCAGCTCACAAAAAGATAGAAAAGAGAGATCCACGCCTTAGAATTCAGCCTCTTCGAGGGGGAAACCTCCTTTACATTACATAAATGAACAATTCTTGGATGATCCAAATGACAAAACCTCCTTTCTATATATAGGAGTCTAAGGAGTCACAATATAATCCAGCCGACCTAACAATAATAATATAAAGCCACAAGAATAACAATAGAGGGATTCTATGGGGCACAAAAATAACAATATGGGGGTAATAGGGGCACAACAATATAAATAGGGGGTATAACTACAATAGTAATGGGGTAATCACTAATATTATAGGGACCCAACATAGAACATTGTTTTAGTGACCTAGACTACCAACTGCACCCTTGACACTGTTTGCATGTGGTTGAAGCCCTCCAAATGCACTCACAAGCCTTGCTCCATGTGGTTGTGACCTAAATTGCTCAATTTAGTGCTTATGGTCCCAATATCTGAGCCACAATTCCAGGTCAGCTCCAGACCCCTGCCCAAAATTTCCTGAGACTTATCAAAATGATAAATGACATAAGTACAATGATAAAGATACAAAACTTGAAGAAATTGACCTAACCAAGCCTAACCATGATAGACATTTCGTCAAACACAAAGTGAACACGTGAGTTACAAGTCATGAATTCATATCTAATCATTGTATTCTGAAACTTATCTGAGAATCACCAATAAGGTTTAATGCCCTCTCATAATAGTTGCAATAACACATGTTAGCCTATGCATTAATTAACCAACAAATACTTAAAAAATCCTGAACAATGCCATAGCTAGAGCACATTACAGATCCATGCTTATAACCAACATATAACCAGATTAATAACCATAACAGAACAACCATCAAATCACCATAATAACAAGTACAAGTGCTCATATATTACAATAGTAAAACAACTCTTATTAACTTATGTAAAATCAAACTAAGTCAGGGACTTCCACACACCACACGACCATAGATTGGGTTGAACAAAATATTTCTTTCAGCCAATCACCCCTATTCCATATTCCAAGCATCAATGTGGGATCTCAAGACATAAAGAACTAGGGATTTCTGAAGATTAAACCACTTTTATCCTCAGGCTACCACGATCTCGCCAACACCAGTCAAGAGATTACAAAGCACAAAACAAGCTTGGATGACTTAGAGTTTCTTCACCATTACCTTGAGAAATTTTCCTATCTCCACGCACATGTCGAGGGATTCTCGTAGATCAAACCAACTTGGGGAATTTTCCTGAGACCACCTCACCTGGTTCCAAAACCTTCTGGCAATCCAAATCTCAACTAGAAAAGAATCCCATCACACCATGGTTATCTAAGAAATGGCAAGGAAAGCATGAAATCACTGTCAAACCCGGAAAAACTCATGCCACTAACAACAAATGAACCAAATAAAAAAATGCATGTGCCATGCATTCACACCTCAGCTAGGAAATCGCACATGCAACATGTTACTTGCAAAATGCTCTTACTGAAGCTACTTGATCCAACCTTCCTTCCTTGTCCTTTTCATTCCTTTGCTTTCCTTGTCTTTCCTTTGCTTACTTGCTTTCTCCTCTTCATGCTCTTCTCTCTCTTTTTGGAACTAATTCCAAATCAAAATTGTCAAAAGGCCCTAAATTAATCCTCTAATGTCTTTTTATTATTGATGCCTTTAATTTCTTCATGTTCCTTATTTTTTCTTCAATTTCCCTCCTCATGCAAATTTGTGACCCTTCATCTCCCTTTTCTCCTATTTTCTTTTATTTTCATAAATAAATGCCAATTAATGACTCTTTGTCTTTTCCAATGCCTTTGCCAATTTCCTTAGCCATAAATAAACCAAAGTGACGCCCACTAGGATGTTTTTCCCAACATTCAGCTTGGAATATGTGTCCCATGACCTTGCTCTTATTTTTCCTTTATGAGCCTTTATTACATGAAATTTTAACATGAGGTTGTTACAAACCCCTCCCCCTTAGGGGAACACCATCCTCGGTGTTCTATGACACCTATTACCAACAAGACCGTTAAAAACCAACACATAGTGTATATGGATCTTTATAACTTAAATTGATGTGGTATTTACAATAACAACCTGCTAAAATAAAAACCAACAAGACAACATGACAATCATACTACTTATTGAAGCCTTATAACACGGCTCATTGTGATATTTACAATAACTGTACACAAATATGTATATATACCAAAAGTCCTTTGCCTTAACCAACAAATAATGAAGGATACACAACCCACATCTGATCATCCATCTCCCATGTAGCTTCATCGGGCCCAAAGTGCTCCCACTACACTTTGACTTGCTTGATTTCTCAGTTCCATAGCATGAGTTGTTTCCATTGCAATATGCACTGAGGTTCCAGATGGAATTCTCCTTCTAGCTCCATCTACAATACAAACTAGTCAATCACATTATCAACATCCTTCACATATCTTTTAAGCAATGAAACATGGAAAAAATCATGGACTTTCATTATTGGCGGTAGTGCAAGTTTGAAGGCCACTAGTCCAATCCTCTCAAGGATCTTAAAATACCCTCATACCGAGGTGCCAACTTGGCATATGATCCAATCGTAAAGGAGATATTCTTAGGATCGATGTGCAAATACACATGCTCCCCAACCTAAAAATCCTTAAATTCCCTGTGACAACCTGCATAACTCTTCTACCTACCCTATGTTGGCTTTAGATTCCTCTTTATAGCATGTGTTTCCTATTCCATCTCTACCCAACATGTTCAGTCCAATTAATACCTTGTTCACTAGATCACTCCAGTTCATGGGAGTATTACAACTCCACCCATAAAGTGCCTCAAATGGATTCATCCTTCGTGACTCCTGATACCCATTGTTGTAAGCAAAATCTACCAGTGGAAGATACTCCTCCCACCTACTCCGTTGATGCATAACATACATCCTCAACATGTCCTCAAGAATCATATTAACCCTCTTTGTCTGTCCATTTGTCTGTAGATGATAAGTTGTACTAAAAGATAACTCTATCCTTAAGCCTACAAACAACTCCTTCCAAAAATTGGAAGTGAACTTGGCATCTTTGTCTGATATGATCTTCTTGGGAAAACCATGCAATCTCACTATATCCCTAATGAAAATATGAGCTACCTCACTAGATAAATTTGTAGACTTAATTGCAATGAAGTTAGCTACCTTACATAACCTGTCAACCATAACCAAGATGGAATCATGCTGCTTAGGTGTCCTTGGAAAACATGTAATGAAGTCCATGTATATGACCTCCCATTTCCACTTTAGAATCAAAATCGGTTGCAATATACCTCCTGGATGCTCACACTCTACTTTTACTTTTTGACAATCCAAAAACCTTGCAACAAACTCGACTAACTCTTTCTTCATATTCATCCAGTAGTAAAACTTGTTCACAAATGTAACAGTATTTTGATATCCCGTGTGACCTAAATATGGATTAACATGAAATTCCCTCAAGGTAAGCTTCTTGATTTCACTGTTTTGTGACACATAATTCTTGTCCCTAAATCTCACCAAACCATTTTCCATGAGATGATAATCCACATCATGTTCACTTGTACCCTATTGTTGTAACCTGTACTTAAGCTGCTAGTATGTGTCATCTTGTTGCCCTGCCTGCAAGATCCACTCCTACAAATTTTTCCCATATGAACTCATAACTTCAATGTGATTTACCTGCACTCTTCTACTAACATCATCTGCAACCCTGTTCTCCTTACCCTCAATGTACCTGATCTCAGAGTCAATCTCACCTAGCACGGCCAGCCATCTAGCTTGCTTGGCATTCAAATTATTTTGGTCAAACAAGTATCTCAACCCACTATGATCACTCATCAAAACAAATCTCATGCCAAGAAGATATTGCCTCCACATCTTCATGGCATGAATGATATCTACCAACTCATGACCACGCGTCACATAATTCTTCTTGTGCTCATTCAGTTTCCTTGACTCGTAGGATACCACCTACCCCTCCTGCATTAGGACTCTACTAAGTCCTCTCTTGCAAGAATTTGTGCACACACAAACTCTTTCTCTGGAAATTTTGTAATCTTTAAAACTGGAGCATTTGTAAGCAACCTCTTCAAATGCTCAAAACTCGTTGCACATTCCTTTGTCCATTCAAACTTCTTTCATTTTCTCTACAAGGATGTAATAGGATAGGAAATCCATGAGAAGTTCCTGATAAACCAACTATAATAAGTTATTAATCCCATGAATGATCTGACCTCACCCACATTCCTAGGAGTTTCCCGTTCCATGATAGCTCTGATCTTTTTTGGATCCACTGCTATGCCTTCCTTGCAAACAACATGTCCCAAGTAATGAACTTATGTCTGAAAGAAACTACCCTTACTAAGCTTAGCGTACAACTAATGCTCTCTCAACAGTCTCAATATTATTGCCAAGTGTTCCGCATGTTCTTCCTCATTCTTAGAATCTATCAATATATCATCAATGAATACTATCACAAACTTATCAAGATAAGGATGCAACATATTATTCATTAAACACATGAAATTAGTTGGAGCATTAATCAAACCAAAAGGAAACACAACAAAATCATAATGCACATACGTGGTCCGGAAAGTAGTCTTGTAAATGTCCTCTTCCTTGAAGTGTACCTGATGATATCCTGATCTCAAATCAATCTTCGAGAACAATGATGCTCCTTTCAACTAATCAAACAAGTCATCAATCTAAGGTAATGGGTACTTGTTTTTAATCATTGCCTTGTTCAACTTCATGTAATCAATGCACAATTTAAGAGTACCATCTTTCTTCTCCATAAAAAGCATTGGTGTACCCCAAGGTGATACACTCGACCTTATGTATCCTTTGTCAAGCATTTCCTTCAACTACAAATATAGTTCCAGTAACTTTGGAGTGCTCATCTTGTAAGGTGCCTTTCATGCTGGTGCTTCCGCTGATACCAACTCAATAGAGAAATCCACTTCCCTGTGAGGTGGTGTTATCACCCCAAGAAACTCACCTAGGTTGTATATCAGTGATGCTCGGGAACATTACAAACTCAAAAAAAATGTTGGATAAAGGGTGGATGAATGAAACAAATGCCGCATATTCAAGCCAGATAACCACTTCTACTATGATTAACCCCAGACATGGGTGAACACCCCCAGACTATAAGGCTTTAGACCACCAATTACTCACAGTTGAGGCTAAGGTGATAATGGAGAAGACTGACCACACCAGCAGATGCATAGGACCCTGTGCTGGCCAGCTGCAACCAGTCAAAAGGTCTGTAAATCTGTTTTCTAATACACAGACAGGATGACAGCTCTCTATGCATTAAAACAACAGGAACCTGCAAACAATTTCAATGATAGATGCTAAATCCTAACACAGAGGTGGGATGACAGCCCCTCTGCTGCTAAAAATTAACAACACATGAAATAATGCATGACAGGCACAACCTGGAACATAGAAGAAGTGAAAAATGAGCAATTGACAACAAAAGAAGCTTGTATTAGTTGGAAATGAAGACCAGACGCTGCAGGTTACACAATAGTTATAGTCTCTAGAGGTTGAAGCTAGCAACAGAATAACACTCATCTAACACTCATCAACCTCATTACATCTTTTTTCTGAGTATATATAGAGTTTGTTTACAAAAAATCTCAACTAACCTATGCGTGGAGGGGTCATAACTGACCACCAACCACATTTACAAACTATTATGCGCCTCTGATACATTCAGACTGTTTTAATTAGCAAATTAATCATTCCCTGGTACTTTGGTGTACTCCTTGAACAGGTGGAATGTTTCCTGCATAAATGTTCATAATGCTGAACAAATTGAACTGCTCAAGGCAATACTTTCTCATCCTTGATCGTGCTGTTACTGAATGCAAGTAGATGAAGGTTTAAATGTGCAGGTCACTGGATCGATCTCGTCCTTCTTTGCGCGCACAAAATGGGCTGAAACACTGAAAAAATCCATTGAAAATGATGAGGAGCCGAGATGAAACACTGGCCATTGGATGGGTTATGCGAACGATTGTGATCTACTAGCGGGAGGCAATGGAAGACATGCGGTGCAATGGGAATCAATAGCAGCCGTTGGATTCGAAAAATGAGCGGTGGAGATTAACGTATGGAGGCTATCGGGAGACATATGTATGAGAAGAACGTGGACCGTTGGATCATGATTGGGCTGATCCGACGGTTGACGAGCGACGGAGATGCGAGAAAGTTAGCAAGCGGGAACCATACTGGATGGCGATAAACGGTTTCCCCACACCGCTCTTTGGGCAAAGGTAGTAAACGTACAAGGCAGTGCGATGCAATGAAATGAAGATGCATGGTGGATGCGATAGCGGGGAAACCACTTTCCCCGAGAACTAATGGGTGTGCAGGTTCGCGGAGTGGGGAATGCGACTATCGTCGGATGACGAAGCGGGCACGATCGGACGACAAAGATTTAACATGCGCTTTGGTAGATATGACAGGTGATGTGACATGTAAAGCTGCGGGCCCGGGCTCTATTAAAACTAAGGGTTATGAATTATATTATATGCGCAGGGTTAAGAGCGTTAGGACTTAAGTGACCCGGGATAAAACAAATAAATAGGTTAATATGAAGTTTAAAGGGTTTTCGGGGTTTAATAGTTAAAACACAACATACTCAGGGGCCCGAAAAAGGACTTAAGCAAGGCTTTAAGGGTTATTGAGGCTTTTTTAAAGGGTAATGGGGTTTAAAGGGTTTTAAACAAAAGAAGCTCGGGAGCCCTGGGAATAGAATTATAATGAGTTTATAAGGATAATAGAGGAAAATGGCATAACGGGGTTAAGGGAGAGTAGGGAAAAATGAAAAGGGGAAGGGTGAAATGAACTGCCATGAACTCCTTAGCAACCAAAGCCAACATTTTCCAACCTGATTTTAACCCTTCAACACTGACTCTGTAGCAGAGCTAACACTGGCTCCTTCTAGGGATGAGAGCCTCCCTGTGAGGTCTCAAGAACCTGCAAACCAATGCCTTTTCAGCTGAAAACCAATTAATCAAAATTCCTAGTGTTCCATTGGGCATGGAGTCTACTTTGCCTGCACAAAACTGATAAAACAAAATATTTACAACCTTTAAGGTCAAAGGACCTTAAACAACATAAACTTTCAAAAACCGCCCGTTGACTTGGCCATCAAAAATTGTCTCTCCTCCCATACTTTTCAGCATGAAGGTGTTGTTCCCTTGAACCCGTAAAATGATGGAAGGCCCTATCTAGAAAGCATCAAATTTCCCATGATTCCCTTTCTTTTCCTTTAATGCATCCCATTTCAAAACCAAGTCACCAATCTGAAAATTATTTGTTTTTGCCTTCTTGTCAAAGGCTTCCTTGATCTTTCTCTGATGTGTTGTAGCCTTCTCAACTAGTTGTTCTCTAATCTGATGTATTTCTGCCAAATCAGTGATTCTATTTGCCATATCTTCTTCCTCATCCTACTCTTCTTGAAGGAATTTTGCCACAGTGAGAGTTAGCCGAATTGGAAATACAACCTCAGTGCCATATACCAGCTTGAATGGAGAACTGCCTGTGGATTTTTTAATGGTCACTTTGTCAGCCCACAGTGCATACTTGAGCTTTGAATCCCAATTCTTTTTGTTGTCCTCTAACAGTTTCTTAATTATCCTAATCATACTTTTATTATAGGATTCCACTAGACCATTTCCTTGCGGATAATATGAGGTGGAATGAACCAGTTTGATACCCATTGAAGCACACATTTCCACCAGCTCTTTTGCCCTGAAGGCTGCTGCATTCTCTGTGATTAGTTTATGTGGACAACCAAATATGTTGAAGATATTCTCTATTAAAAACTTGATGACCACATTATGATCAACTTTCCTTGTAGGGACTGCTTCAATCCACTTATTGAAATAATCAGTGGTTACTAATATCCACCTGTGCTGGTCACTGGAATGTGGATTGATTTCTCCAATGAAATCCAGACTCGACTGCTGAAAAGGTCCTTTTTCCTGAATTGGTTTCAGGGGTAGAGATTTCAACTGCTGTTTTCCTTCAAATCTTTGGCACCTGTCACAAGATTTAACAAAAGCAAACACATCAGAAAATAAGGTGGGCCAATAGTACCCAACTTTGAGAATCTTATGGGCTGCAGTCTTCCAATAATGGTGCCCTCCACACATGCTGTTATGAAACTGCTGCATAACTTCTCTTGACTGTTCTTTGTCCAAACACCTTAAAAATATTCCAGATGGATCCCTCCAGTAGAGCAGATCTTCGTTGATGAAATATTTTGCTGCTCTAAGTTTTAAAGTTCTGGCCTGACTTTGAGAAAATTTTGCAGGGATTTCTAGCTTTAACAAGAAATTAATTATTTCAGCATACTAGTTACATGAAGCTAGATTCTCGGCCACTGACTGCTTTTTCTCTGTTTCATCTGTTTCCTCTTCTTCTGCCTAACCATATTTTGCATTTGCATATAGGAAATCAATGTCCAAAGACCTGCAATTTTCCTCAGCCAATAGCTTGGCAAGACCCTGACCTCTGACCAGCTTGGTGGGTTTAAGCTCTATATTAAATTCTATCATTTTAGCAATCCATTTTGCCCTCCTTCCATCAGCATCAGGTTGTGTTAGGACATATTTTATTACAACAGAGGGCACATATGCCATTATTTTTGAATGCAAGATATAAACTCTGAAAGCCTTTAAGGATTTAATAAGAGCATATGCCTGTTTTTCAATAATATCATACCTCAGTTCAACATCCCTCAAATTCTTCATCTGCTTGCAATAGAACAACTGCAATGGTGTCTTCATAGGTAAAAGAAAACATATGGAACTTCCTGCTGTAGTCAGGACTAATTAATGTGGGAGCCTCCACAATAGCTTTCTTAATTGATTCAAATGATTTCCTTGTTGTATCATTCCATCTTACCTCTGCTCCTTTCTTCAACATGGAGGTCACATGCTTAACCAATTCTGCAAAATTTGGGATAAACCTCCTTACAAAATTTATTTTACCCAGAAAGGACTGGATATCCTTCTTTGATCTTGGGACCGACAAAGCCTGAATTGCTTTGACTCTTTCTGGGTCAATCTGAACACCTGCAGCAGACACAATATGTCCTAATAGCTTGCCTTCACTTAAAGCAAATTGAGATTTTTTTTGGATTGACTGAGATTCTAAACCTTCTGCACTTCAAGAACACTTTTTCAAATGCTGTAAATGATTTTGATGGCTGCTGGAGTAAACTGTTATATCATCAAGGTAGATAAGCACAAATTTGTCCTTCTCTCCCACAAATGCTATGTCCATAGCTCTCTAAAAGGTGGCTCCAGCATTCATCAATCCAAATGACATTTTAGCATACATAAAAGTGCCCCAAGGGGTGGTGAAAGCAATCTTTTCTTGATCATTTGGGTGCACATCAATCTGATTAAAGCCTGAAAATCCATCCAAAAAAGACATCACTTTAGCTCCTGAGACCTTTTGCAACAAATGCTCCATCTTTGGCAGAGGATAGTTGTCTTTCTTGGAGCATTTGTTTAGATTTATGAGATCAACACACAATCTGATTTCACCACTCTTCTTCCTCACCACGACTAGATTGGCAACCCACTTTGAATATCTGAGAGGAACAATGATCTTGGCAACCAACAACTTTTTAATTTCTTTCTCAATCAGTGGAAGAAGCATGGGATTTATTGGTCTCAGCTTCTGTTTGAAAGGAACAGTGTCTTTTTCCAGAGGGATTTTATGCTGAATTATATTCTTGTCATATGTTTTCAGATCACTATACTCCTAGGCAAACACATAAGCAAATTGCCACATTAAATTATAGTATTCAGCACTTTGATCAGTAGATAAATGAGTGGACAAATTCACATACTCAGGCTGACCTGGACTTCCTATATCATGCTTATAGACTGCAGATTGGTCTTCTTTTTGGGCAGCCTTGTAAGGCACATCATTATGGTCAAACAGTCTTTCAAGAGGAATTAGACCCTTAGGAATATGGTTACTAGGAAGCTGGACAATGCTGTTTTTACCAATTTTATTTCTAAGCTGGGACTGGTGATTTTCTAACAAGGCATCATTTTCTTGGTCAATTTGCATCTCAGAGACTCATCAATGACTTGAAGGAACCTATTTAACTCATCGTCATCTTCAAAAACTTTCCAATGGTGGACATTATCAGGCAAGGAAGGTCTATATTTCACTTGGACTTCATACACTAGTCTGGGAGGCACAGGAGGTATAAACAGACTAGCAGACACAGCAAGGGAATCAACAAGTTGATTTTGGGCTCTAGGAATGTATGAAATACAGAAAAAATCAAAGGCATCCCTGATTCTCCATACCTCATCTCTATATGCTTTCAGCCTTGGATGCTTTGCTTGAAACGTTTTATTCACTTGCTGGATAATCATATCAGCATCTCCAAATACCTTTATACTCTTGATTCCTCTGTCTTTTGCTGCGTTAAGGCCCAACAACAAAGCTTCATATTCTGCTATGTTATTTGTCACTTGAAATACCAGCTTAAAAGACAACTGAATGCTTTCTTGTTGTGGAGATACTAGCACCACCCCTGCTCCTGCAGTTTCCTTGGAACTTGCTCCATAAAAAAACATCTCCCAAAGCTGACTTCCTTGCTCTTTCTCAGCCTGAACTGTTGGTTTCCTTAGCTGCATTTCAGCCTTCTAAGATTTTTCTATTTGGAGAATACATGCTCCAAAATCCGTGTCCACTGCATAAATGGGATGATTTGTAGGATTCTTTTCATCACTAATGATATATGCCAATTGTGCTTCTCTGTACAATCTCCTGCTTTCTCCTCCAAACACTGGGACGATGGCATAAGATAAATCATTCTGTAATGTCCCACCTAGCCTCTTAATCCACCCTCTAGACAGCAGCATTCCAAACTTAGGAGGGACATCTGCTACCACAATATCCATTATCATGCTCTTCATGGGCAACTGAGTTAAGGTAATGGCCAGATCTTTAATCAATCCAAGACATTTGACCTTCCTTGAATCAAAAGAAAATAAATCATGATAGGGTCTAGTGATATCAAGGCCCAACTCTTCCATGACAGCTTTAGGCATCAAATTGTGGCTGGCCCCTGTGTTTAGCAGGCAGTTGTGGAGGATTTTATCATGAATGGTCAATGAGACATAAAAAGATGGAGAATTATTATCAGCAGGTTCAATCATGGGGCTGAGCACAATGGCAGGTTTGTCATCTTGCAAATTAACAGAGTCAGTGGAGGTTTGTTTGATTTCTAGCTCAAGGGCCTCAAGGATAGGCTTCCTAAATAATTCACTCTTCACCAACTCAACCAAAGGCACATATATTTTCAATTTTTGGACCTCTGACTCAAAGCTGAAAGAAGAAGGTGACTTATCAGAACTTTTTACCTCTTGAACTGGAGCTTTGAGGATGACTGGATCAGCTGTTGGTCTTCTTTGCTTGCCATTTTGAGGTTTTGTTTGGACAACAGCTCTTTGTGTAGGATTTTCTTTGACATTCTTTGCATTAGATCTTAGATTATATCTCTGCTACTGTTCACCAAATTTTAGAACAACTCCTCTATCCCAATATTGATTGTTTTGTTCCTGCAACAATGATTATTCATACTCAGCTACTATAAAAAATGCAGCACTGCCTTTATCTTCCATGCAGTGAATTTCATCCTCATCTTCTTCAAATTGTTCCTCCTGCATGACTACATTCTGAAAGGAAACTTTAACTTTCTGTTCATCCTTTGTTTCTTCACCCCTCTGCATAATTTGTAACTGCTCATTTTCTCTTCTGAATGAATTGGGGTTTCTTGGAGCAAATGTGTTCTGCTGCCTTGTTTTTCCTGAATTCTGCTCAACCTTTAGCTTAGAAATTTCAGCAGCCAATGACTCTATCATCTTAGTCATTTTGTCTAATTTAGGCTCTGAAGATGATGCAAAAGAAGTAGAAGCTTGATTTCTCTGTCTTCTTCTGTCAACTTGACTCTTTAGTTTCTCTACATCCATAATATTGGATTCTACTTCTAGGGCTGCATCCTGCATGTCTGCCAGCGTAACACATCTCCTTTCTCTCAATAACAGGCAGAAATCAGAGTCAAAAGCATTGGCATAAGTGAGTTTGGCAGAGGTGGGAGTAGGCTTTACCTCAGCTGGTATCTTACTATACATTCTATTGAATCTTTTATTGAAATCATGGATTGATTCACCATTTTCCCTCTTCAGATTACCAAACTCAGTATGATAATACATCAAGTCTTTTTTATTTCCCCATTGCTTCAAAAATGCATCATCTAATGCTTCAATATCTGTTATGGATATCTGGGGTAATTCTATAAACCACTTCCTAGCCTCTCCATCAAAGCTCTGGACAAAAACTCTCATCCACACATCATTTTCACTTATATATAGATTATCAGCATAACTGTAAAAAGCTTCAAGATGTTCTTCTGCTGTTACTCCCTCTGTGCCAGTGAATTTAGGCATATATTTTTGATATTCTCCCACAGGCATAGGAATTAAAGGCACATGAAACACCAATGGTCCATATCTGGCAGCTACAATCCTTTCTATCCTCGTAGGTACTTGTTGTCCTGCCATGATTGGGATATTTGAAAGAATAATAGCAGATTGAATGGTAGGGAGTAATGTGATGGGTGGCAGAGATAAAGGGATGTTTTGGAATGAATGGGAAGCTTTCTTTGGACTGAGATTCAAAGAGGAACTAACTGTACAAGGGGCTGAACCAATCTCTGAAGACTTTTCCTTATTAACAGTGTTAGGCTCTAAATCTTCAAACTGGAAATCTTTAGCAATAACTTTATCTTTCAGAGATGAATTAGATTTCTTAGGCTTACCTGATCCTGATGCCCCTTTCTGTGAAGCTTTCTTCGATTTAACAATCTTCTCAGGTTTAGGCACTGGTTCATCTAGAGATTTCTGAGGATTTCTTCGAGTGTTTCTCATAAACTGAGCCAGAACTTCAATGTGGAGTCACCAAAGGATGGTCTTCCACCAGTGGAGTCGCCAGACAGATGATTACAACCAAAATCTGTGTTCAAACCTTGTCTCCCATCAAATCTTGAAGCTATGTCGTTCTCCCAGGGAAGTTGAGCTTCAATTCTCCTCTCCCCAGCAACAATGCCAATTAATGTTATCACCCCAAGAAGCTCACCTAGGTTGTATATCAGTGATGCTCAGGAACATTACAAACTCAACAAAAATGTTGGATAAAGGGTGGATGAATGAAACAAATGCCACATATTCAAGCTAGATAACCACTTCTACTACGATTAACCCCAGACATGGGTGAACACCCCCAAACTACAAGGCTTTAGACCACCAATTACTCACAGTTGAGGCTAAGGTGATAATGGAGAAGACCACACCAGCAGATGCACAAGACCCTATGTTGGCCAGCTACAACCAGTTAAAAGGTCTGTAAATCTGTTTTCTAATACACAGACAGGATGACAACTCTCTATGCATTAAAACAACAGGAACCTGCAAACAATTTCAATGATAGATGCTAAATCCTAACACAAAGGTGGGATGACAACCCCTCTGCTGCTAAAAATTAACAGCACATGAAATAATGCATGACAGGCACAACATGAAACATAGAAGAAGTGAAAAATGAGCAATTGACAGCAAAATAAGCTTGTATTAGTTGGAAATGAAGACCAGATGCTGCAGGTTACACAGTAGTTACAGTCTCCAGAGGTTGAAGCTAGCAACAGAATAACACTCATCAACCTCATTACATCTTTTTTCCGAGTATATATAGAGTTTGTTTACAAAAAATCTCAACTAGCCTATGCATGGAGGGGTCATAACTGACCACCAACCACATTTACAAACTATTATGGGCCTCTGATACATTCTGACTGTTTTAATTAGCAAATTAGACATTCCCTGGTACTTTGGTGTACTCCTTGAACAGGTGGAATGTTTCCTGCATAAATGTTCATAACTGCTGAACAAATTGAACTGCTCAAGGCAGTACTTTCTCGTCCTTGATCGTGTTGTTCTTGAATGCAGGTAGATGAAGGTTTAAATGCGCAGGTCACTGGATCGATCTCTTCCTTCTTTGCGCACACAAAACGGGCCGAAACACTAAAAAAATCCATTGAAAATGATGAGGAGCCGAGATGAAACACTGGCCGTTGGATGGGTTACGCGAATGATCGTGATCTGCTAGTGGGAGGCAATGGAAGACATGTGGCGCAATGGGAATCAATAGCAGCCGTTGGATTCAACAAACGAGCGGCAGAGATTAACGTATGGAGGCTATCGGGAGACATATGTATGAGAAGAACGTGGACCGTTGGATCATGGTTGGGCCGATCCGACGGTTGACGGGCGGCGGAGATGCGAGAAAGTTAGCGGGCGGGGACCGTACTGGATGGCGGTAAATGGTTTCCCCGCACCGCTCTTTGGGCAAAGGCGGTATACATACAAGGCAGTGCGATGCAATGAAATGAAGATGCGTGGCGGATGCAATGGCGGGGAAACCACTTTCCCCGGGAACTAATGGGTGTGCAGGTCTGTAGAGCGGGGAATGTGACTATCGCCGAATGATGAAGCGGGTGCGATCAGATGGCAGAGATTTAACATGCGTTTTGGTAGATATGACAGGTGATGTGACGTGTAAAGCTACAGGCCCGGGATCTATTAAAACTAAGGGTTATGAATTATATTATATGCACAGGGTTAAGAGCGTTAGGACTTAAGTGACCCGGGATAAAACAAAGAAATAGATTAATATGAAGTTTAAAGGTTTTTTGGGGTTTAATAGTTAAAACACAACATACTCGGGGGCTCGAAAAAGGACTTAAGAAAGGCTTTAAGGGTTATCGGGGCTTTTTTAAAGGGTAATGGGGTTTAAAGGGTTTTAAACAAAAGAAGCCCGGGAGCCCCGGAAATAGAATTATAACGAGTTTATAAGGATGATAGAGGAAAATGGCACAACAGGGTTAAGGGAGAGTAGGGAAAAATGAAAAGGGGAAGGGTGAAATGAACTGCCATGAACTCCTTAGCAATCAAAGCCACCATTTTCCAACCTGATTTTAACCCTTCAACACTAAATCTATAGCAGAGCTAACAAGTGGTAATTTTGAAATCTCTGCTGGAAATGCATCTTGAAACTGCTGCAAAATCAGATACCTCTTCTAGATTTGAACATCCTCAACATCATTCCCTTTGTCACTAGAGATATGAACTACAAATAATACACATCCTTTCGTATGATTGCGCTTAGCCGACATAACTGTAACCATTCTTACTGATGTAGGCTTCTTATTTCCCTGCAATATTCTCTTCTCTCCATCATCATCCAAGCACTCAATAGCCTTCTCATAACAATCCACCTTAGTCATGTGAAGGTACAACAAATACATACCCAAAAGCATATCGTATGATCCCAATTGAAGAACATTTAGACGCTATGATGTAGACATACCATTAAGCTCAAATGAACAAGATCTTACCCAATGATGAACTCTTTTCTTAGTACCTATAGCCAACTACACCAACCAAGACTCAACATGCACTTCTTTTCTCAAACCACACTCACCCACCAAGTTAGGATTAACATAACTATAATTAGATACAGGGTCAATCAAAATGGAAACAACTCGATCACATATCTTACAGTCAATCTCAATAATGGATTCTTGGTAATTCACTTGCTTGTTATCAAATGTTGCATAGATCCAAGGAATGCTTTGACCCACATCCCCAACTTTTTGCACCTCTTAAGAAGTGTAGATCTGAGGTTTGCCACCCTGATACAACAAACAATCCTTCTTGCAATGATCCTTGCCACAAATCCAACGCTACAAAGGCTCTCTACCCTTACTTCTATTTTGATGCTCTCCAGGCTGAGGCCCATGTCCCTTCTCAACTGCGTTGAACTTCTTATAAGGAGCAACATTTTCCTTCTCACCTGCATCATGAGGTCTTTCTCACTTCGGTGGACACTTTCCTTTAGTCTTGTCATTCCCTTTCCAAACACACCTTGGCTCAATCTTGCACTTCAATTGCTCATAACAGTTCTTTAAATTTTCAATGACTTGTTCCAGTGGCTGAGCCTTATCATACTGAATCTGATCCTTAAATCTTAATGGTAGTCCATCGAGAAATATCTAAACCTTCTCCTTCTCATCCTTGAGGCAAGTCACATGCCTCAACAACTCTAGGAACTTAGTCATGTACTCCTAGTCTATCATAGACCCCATATTAAACTCATAGAAGTCATTGGCGTTTCCATCATAGTATCTCTCTGACAATTACTTCTTCCTGAAGAGTATTTTAAACTCATGCCAACTCAACTCCTCTATCCTGATACCTCCGACACACTTTATGTCTTCCCACTAGATGTTTGGTTTCCCTTTGAGGCTTGTTATCACTCAGGTTGTTCCCCAAAAGATCTGAGAAAAGGGAATACGACCGAGGTAACCACTAACCAATCTTTTAGCTGCAAATTCTAGCCAATCTGCAACCAGAGAGGCCTCTCTCTTTGTAATTTAGATTTGTTTTGTTATATGTTAGGCTAGTTATGAAGCACAAGTTTTTGTTTGGTGTTTGGAAGATGACATTCAGTAGAACAGGGCTGCAATATGAGAGAAGTTTAGACCATTGGGTTGATGGAGTCCAATGAAAATAAACCTCTGGTATGGTTTCTTTGGCAAAAGGAGAAACTACAGAGCAAGATAGTCAAACACAGAACAAGTTTCAAGCTGGAATAAGATGAAGTGAAGTAAGGGAATGAAGGCAATTAAGAATCTTTCATTATGCTAACAGAGGGAAAATGAGTAAATATTACCAAGGAGCAGTTAAGAATTCCTTAATTATATTCAGGGTGCAAGAACCAGAGAGACGGGAGCAGTCAAGAATTCCTGCCTATGCTAGTCCTGTAGAAAACATAAAAAATGACAGGAATTGAACACAGAGTATAGCAAAGTAAATTCTGGGTTATTCTTTTTTCCTGTAATTTAGAACATGATATTTAGATGGTATATAAAACACAGATACAGTAAAACAAGAGTAAAGAAGACTTATTGATCCATGAGGTAACACGAGAATTCTGTAACATATTCTTCTGCAATTAATTCCATAACCAGCAAATTCACTAGCAAAGCATTCCAACAATTTTTATTTAGAAGGGTTCTCAAAATTTACAGCGCAGGTCTAGAATGATATTCACCAACCAACAACAATACATATCTTGAGGAAGTATTTATAAAAAAGAATTACAAAATATCTCATGGAGAAAATATCAAGCATTAACTTCATCCATCCACTTCTTTAAAGGCAGTAAATGGCATTGAAAACCGAGCGTAATCAATGCAGAAGTAACTTGCGTTGTGCTGGCTGCCTTAGGTGGTCTGATATTTTTGACTTTTTGACTCAACCAGGCAGCTGGTAGCTGTCTCTTTATCCCGCGTTCCTGCGTTGCCGTTCTGGCCCTTCCATCTGTGCCTGATTTCTCTTTAATGCGTTTTGGCGTGAACTCCTTCCTTACTGTCTTCATATTTATGATATGTGGCACGCACATTAAATTTGATTGAATGCAGACAATCAAAAAAAAATAATTAGCGCCAACACTACCTTGGTAAAACCTCCAACATGCCCTGCTACCATTGATCTATTGGCAACTGGTGTCTTTGTAGTTTAATTAATGTTTCATCAGCTTCAGTATACCTATAGTAATTGGGCTGGACTTCAAAAATATGTGTCATCTCATGTTCAATATAGAACAAATTTTCTAATTTGTCATATAAGCTATGTCCAGAGGGAGGTACTGTGTCTTCTGAAATGCTTGATGATGCTGTAATTTGATTGGTAACATAGGTATTTACCCTGCGAGCATACTGTTCATGTGTTAGTAGTCTCCGATTGCTGGTCAATAAGCTGGGTAACCCTTTGCTCTGCAACACTGCAAACTTTTCTATAAGGAATTTATCTCTGTCTGCATTTCTTGGTACTTTCTTTCCAGATTCTGTATAAAATTCCTCATGGTCATCACCTTTTTCACTGTCAAAATTGTACCTGTTCTGTCCTCAATATCTAGAGCTGCTAGCTGCTCTCTGGTATGAGTATTCAAAAAATGAATTAGTTTATTGGCCTGTTCGGGCTTGTTTGCCAATAATGCTCTGGCTTTTTGAGTCTCAAGCTGGGCTATCTCTATCAATTCAATCTGGTCATGAATAGTCTGTATTGATGTCCATTGATCAGTGATGGACTGGCCAATTTTAGTCCAAAAAATTGTTTTCATTTCTGCCAAAGTTTTGTGAAGAGTAAGGTCCTTCTCCAAGGATTTTACCTTATTTTCCAGGGCCTTTACTTCTCTTGTTTTCTTAGCCACAATTATTTTTGATTTATCATAATTCACCTCTATCTTGGCCAGTTTTTCTTTGGCTTCCTTTAGCTCTGCCATTTGGAGTTACAAAGCCTTTATTTCCTTCATCATCTCTTCCATGCTCAGGCTGGTATCTGGTACTGTTGTTGTTGCTGTTGTAGTTGTTTCTGAAGCTGAAGTACCTGTTGTTGATGCCTGATCAGTAGGAGGGATTGCTGTGGTGACTGTAGGAGGGGCAGTTGTAAGAATTGGAGCTGTTTGAGTTGGCTGAGAGGCCAACTCTCCCTGTTTTCCTTGTAATGCTTCCTCCAATGCTTTCTCTGTTTCTTCCAGTCTCTCATTCATCCTCATTAGCAAACTCACCACGTCCTCCTCTTCTTTCTGTTGTGCAACTTTTGTGGTTTGAGGGTGCATTGTGATTGGTAGCTTGAGCTGCTTCCTGAGGGCTGCGATATCTTCTTCTTTCTTTTTTATTAAGGCCTGTATGCCCTTGGGATCCTTGGGATCATGTCCCAACTCTATGATAATTTCTTCTAAGGATTTGATTCTATTATCCTTAGCCAAAGAAGAAGCCTTTTCCAATTCCAATTGGGCAGAAGTATTATGTAGTGAATTTTGCAGTCTGTGAGCCAATAATTCCTTGTCTGCCAAGGTGGAGTACACCATTTTGCCGGTTTGTTTATTTAATTCTATCTAGTCCATTGGATGGATGTCCTTAGAGAGGACTTCCAAATTGGTTCTGATATAATCAACAGCTGACTGTGGCTGCTGCATTGTAGGCATGAAGTGACTAAGGGTCATTTTCCCTTCTTGAATATCATAGGCTGCCATTAGCCTTTGTTGATTGGTGGGAGCCATTCTCAGCAATTGATTATAAAGTTGGAATCTTACTGGCTCATTTCTATCCTTTATTTCGGTAAATGCTATCTTGATATCTGAGCCTTGCTTGCTCTGTTGCCTGGTGGATGTAACCTCCACACCATGTTGCCTCTCTTGCTCTTGCTGAAATGAGCTAATTGGTGTTTCCAGAATTGGAGGAATCTGTTGTTCAGTTGTTTCCTCACCCCTTAAGTTGCCTACTGTCTCCTCTGCCAGTTCCTCTTCAGAGTAAGGATTCAACCTTTGCCTCTTTTCCCCTTGCTGTTCTGCCGATCCACCTGTAGGTGTGTCTTCTTGCATGTCCCTTTTCTTGGCTCTTTCCTCATTGAGAGGAGTATGTAACACAAGGATTTCAGGTACCCTTGTTTGTGTTGAAGGACCTTGCCCTTGAATTTGATCCTTTGCTGTATCTGGCCGGTCTGCCATTGTATCTTGCTGTTCTAAATGCTGTACTTCCTTGCCTTTGGATGTCCCTGCAGGTGTAGCACTCCCTTGGGCAGGTTGTTGTGAATTTGTGGCAGATGTGCTGCCCGCTCCAATGTGTTGAGGCAATGTGAAAGGGACCCGTCCAAAAGAGTCCAGGTCAAATGTTTTTTCAAGCTCTTTCATTGCTTTTTCTAATTTCTCTTCTTCAGTAAGCTCTTCAACTAGTGTGCCTTCCACCCAATCCTGTTGATTAGCATATTGTTCAATTTCAGGGATTTTGTGGTGCACATATCCTGTAAGCTTGCTTTTGACTCTTCTAAAACTTATGAAATGTTCAGGGTCATATGGTGACCAATGAAAACTTTGTTTCAGCATAAGTTGATCTCTTAATATCTTATCTGCTTCCTCCCAGGCTTCTTCCCTTTTATTGAAGATAAAAGGGCCCAATTGATGTCTTATCTTGAGCTGTGCTTTTTTCCTAGCACCATAGAAATGAGTCAAGTCTGAACTACTAAATTTCCGGTAGTATTCTAGGGCAAAGAGTCTCATAGGGACATATTTCGACAGCTTGTAGGGAGTTAATTCACAGCCATAAATCCTGATCACTATGTGGTTTTGGTAAAAATACCAGTCACCAATATTGTATTCCTTTGAGAGATGTAAAATTTTTTGCATTTCAGTAGAGAGCCTGGCAGGAGGAGTTGTTATCAACAAAGAAGTGGCTGGATATATGAACATGTCAATGAACTCACAATATGTATATGGGGAGTTGTGGACTTCATGTAATACTGAGGTCCAGAAAATCACAGACCTCCTTTCTCCTTTGAGGTCTAATCTTTTAAGAGGGAGTTGGAAACTATCAGGTTGATAGTACAACAGCAAATGATATATGTAGGATGTGTATTTGAACACTCTTTCTCTCTCCAAATTCATGAATTGCTCATGGATTTTATGTGCTATGAAGGTAGCATAATCATACTTGACAACAGGGGGTTGTGCTGGAGTGAATATGGACATCAATGCTAAAACAATTTCATCGATATGCTCACTGGTTTTGAAACCCAGAATGTGGGAAATCATATCAGTAATGAGTATACCAACCTCATTGAACCAGACTTGATTAAAAGGAGGTGGATGCTTGGGCTGACTTTTTGGTCTCATGAATAATTGAGCTATTATGGTAATCTCTAAACTGGGAAGTTTGGCAGCTTGGTCAAGCAAGGATTTCATGGTAAGAGGAGCCAGAGGCTGAGTGGGCTTAAAGTTCAGCATCTCATTTATGGATTGAGGAGTAATATAGAAGAGTACAATCGCAGATGGAGCCATAACTGCTCTTTGTGTGGGTTCATAATTTTCACAGAATAAATGGATGAAATTAAGGAGCACATTTACTGAAGGGAGGTAATAGATAGGCCTGTTGGATTCCAAAATTCCCAAGACATCAGTATTGCTTCTGTAGCTATTTCTAACTTCACAAAAGGCTTGCAGGTGAGGCTTCTCACCCATCATATCCTTAATTTGAAAATCCCTGTCAGCAAGGGGTATCCATTCCAATTCCTTATGTGGGGCATTCAAGGGGGCAACATTCAAGGCCACTGGAGCTTCCATGCTTCACTGTCTGTGTATATAATTGGAATTTCGGTCTGTGTAACAACACAAAATAGAGTAATGGCATTGGGGTTTTCTTAGAAAATTTGCAAACTGAGTTTTATATAGAAATGGCCTCACTGGGTAAAATTCATAGAAAATACAAAGTCTGCAGAGTTTAATTGGGAAGCAGGATAAAAAAGTGGAAATGGTGCTCTTTTGCAAGTGATTTTGACAAATTTAACTCAATATTTGGGCATTTTTGGAGATTCTGCCGGCAGAATGGGCTTGAATTTTAGTTTAATGGGCAATTTGCAAAGGAGAACAAAATTTGCAGATTTTCTTTGGAAAAATGGGTCAAACAGTGACTTTAAAATGCAGAGGTTTGTAGGCAACAACGCATTTTAACTCGAATTTTAGTTCTTCGGGTGATTTTAACAGAGAAACTCGGAAAAACAGGGTTTGCGAGCGAATATCGGGTAAATACTTGTTTTATAGGCGTCTGGCACGAACTGTAGGTACAATACTGAGCTGAGGGGGCCGAGCTTGCAGAGTGAACTCTCCTGGGTGGCAGACTGGAGCCTTGGTGGCAAATTCGTCGTAATTTGCATGCAGAAGTTCCACAAACCAATGAATAGAAATAAACGTAAAACCATCATTTTCACGGCTTTTTAATAAAATTTGGTTTTTTCCGGGCTTTTTGGCGCTTTTTGTGATGATGTCACCATGACGTAAATTTGTCTTGTAGCGGGGTATGGAAGGTGACGTGGCGGATGACATGGCGGATACGGCAGATGGATACTGATGAGGTGGCAACTGACGTGGGTGCTGACGTGGTGGACGACGTCAGCAGCGGTAAATGAGAGTGGTTTGTGGTTTCTATCGCACCGCCATTTGTATGATGGTGGTTTCTGGCAGAATGGACGCGATGCAATAGGGTGGCGACATGCGTCCCGGGGTACGGCGGGAAAACCGCTTTTTAACGGGCTCTAATCTTCGTACATCGGAGCGGATCCGATATGGACGAGAGCCATTGGATGGGGAGGGCCTGATCCGATGGTTGACGGAGCATTGAGTTGGTGGTGGTTTATAATTTAGAACCTGCGCATTATTTTAATGTTTTTAAATGTTTGCGGGGTATAAACCTTGGTTAACAGGGTTTTATGTGGTTTATGCGGGCGGCTTTGGTTATTTGTTTAACCAAATGTTAAACAAATCCCTTTTTAATGTGCGCGGAGGGGTTATTACATGGTCCCAATTGAACCAATAATTCCCGAAATAACATGGTTATGGCTATAATTGTCGAGGCAGGGATATTTAAGTATTTTGGGGTTTTGTATGTATGTTTACATAGTATGGAGGGGAAAAGTTTAAATAGGAACTATATAATAGAGTTAGGGTGTTAGTATGGTTTTGTAGATAGGAAACGCTAAGTTTATAAAGTAATAACTTAGGTTTTTAGGGAAATGAAAGGGAAATGGAGTGATTATTTTACACAATAAATGTGGCTTGTTTTGACTAAGTAAACACAAAGTTTAACTTAGTATTTCTCATAAAATGAAATGAGTTAGGACTACTGAGCAGATCCCAATGTTCTTGAGAGGATGTTAGTAAGGGTTGCTTGGGGAGATGGGAGGGGAAATTAGTCATGCTCCAACTGTTTAGCGGCCACTTTCCCATGGTAGTTGTGATATCCCTGAGATGATTCATACTCGAAAAGACAAAACTGATCACCAACCTGCTTCTGCAACACAAGAATTACCTACCCATTCTGCTACACCTAACATTTTTTCTTCATCTTGTTTGGGTGCATTTTGAACTAGCAAACCCTTTCTTTCTTTTTCTTTTGACTGCCCTCCTATTTAAGTCCGCCCTTATCTCTTCCAGGGGCTCAAATTCAACTGTTTAGCACCCTTGTTTATCTACCTAGCTAGTGATCTGCCAAGCTTGAACTGTTTGAACAGACCTTATTCTCTAATGCTAAAACAAGAAATTTAAACATGGACTGGCCAAGATTGAGCTGTTGGGCCATCCATCAAGTGTGACAAAGTCACTGATTGCATGATTTGAAATTCTTTGCAAAAATAGGACAGTAGTGGCATTTTGACTAGCACACTTTCCTGGTCTTTCTTTGGGGTTCATTTTCTCTCTTTTTTTGACCAATTCATTTCTTTGCCCTTTGATTTTTCTTTTAAGGCATACCCTCTTTACATTTTTTTTTTTTTTTTTTTTGAAAATATGGAACCTTTGCAGCATGGAAAGGATGATCATATTTGGCATTTCCATAGTCAATCATGAAATATGACACCTATTGGTATAGGAACCTAACAGTGGCTCCACTTGGGGATGGATTTTCTAGGTGAAAAGCCAAGAACAGCAGGTCAGATGGCCTTACTTTCAACTCTTGCTGTAATCTGAGACTTCCTTCTGCTGTAGACAAACAAACTGAATCTTTATGGCATGTATACACTTCTCATGAGTTGATGTGAACAGAATTACAACTCTGTCTTTGCTGGTTTGTCTGAGTATTTGTCATCATCTTTATAGCTCCCAAGTTTTCTTCTTGATTTCTTCTGATAAACTCAAAATATACACAAAAAGGTGGCACAATTGTTTGCTTTTTTCCTCAAAATCTGCTGCATCTTATTCCTTATCTTATTGCTGTAATAAACTGCTAAAATAGACACTATTTATGTACAAAGTACAATCCTGTTATGTTAACAAAGAGGATCAAAATAATGCTTGAGCATTCGCCCATTGACTGGCCCTTCCTCAGCTTCTGTACCATCCAAACTTCTCAAAAAATAGGTGTTATTTCCTTGTACAGCCTGAATGACAAAAGGGCCTTTCCATAGGAAATCAAATTTGCCATGTTTTCCTTTGTCTTCCCTCCTAGAATCCCACTTCAGCACTTTGTCTCCTATGAAGAAATCCTCTGCTTTTGTCCTTTTGTCAAAAATCTTCTTGAGTCTGTCTTGCAGAACCTGAGTTCTCTGATACACTTCCTCTCTAGTCTGCTGCAAGTGAATAGTTTGATTGATTCTTCTTTGAATATCATTGGGTTCTGCTTGTATTTCTTGCAGCAATTTGATCACAGGGATTCCCAAGGATGAAGGGAATACAACCTCCATGCCATAAACCAATTCATATGGGCTTGTTCCAATAGATCTTTTTGTAGTTAACCTGTCTGCCCACAGTGCATTAACAAGCTTTTTGTGCCAATTCTTCTTGTTTTCCTCCAATACTTTCTTTATGATGTTTATCAGGCTCTTATTGGATGATTCAGCTAGACCATTACCTTGAGGGTAATAGGCTGTGGAGTGGCCTAAGGTAATGTGGTATTTGTGACAAAAATTGATCATTCTTTTGGATTTAAAGGCAGCAACATTGTCTGTTATAATCTTCTCCGGACAACCAAATCTAGAAAGAATATTGGATTCTAAGAATTGCATGATGATTGAGTCATTGGCTTGCCTACAAGGGATGGCTTCTATCCACTTGGTGAAGTAGTCTGTGGCAGTTAAAATCCACTTGTGTTGGCCAGAGGAGGAAGGGTGAATTTCTCCAATGAAATCTAAACCCCATTGTTGAAATGGTCTTTCGGTGGAAATGGGCTTTAGAGGTAAAGGTAACAGCTTTCTCTTGCCTTCAAAGATTTGACATTTGTGGCAAGAAACTACAAATTTTTTCACATCAGCAAACAGGGAGGGCGAATAGAAACCAGCTCTTATAATTTTACTAGCTGTTGACTTCCAATATAAATGTCCACCACAGTCCCCTGCATGAAATTCCTTAAGCACTTTGTCAGTTTCATCCTGTGTTAGGCAATTCAGCAAAACACCTTCATGATTTTTCCAAAATAAAACATTGTCTCTAATACAAAATTTTGAAGCTTTCATTTTTAAGAATCTCTTTTTAGTTCTGGATAACCCTGGAGGAGCTTGCAGGTTTAACAAAACATAAATTATATCAGCATACCAAGGTGATTGTAAGAAGGCTTGATTGATCTGTGGAGTCGCCATCTCCTATTCGTTATCCAGTTCATTGATGTCAAGGGCTTGAAAATTGGTTTCATTCATCAACTTAGCTAAACCTTGTCCTTTTATCAGTTTTGTTGGCTTGATTTCAATGTCATATTCCAAAATGTTGGCTATCCATTTGCCCCTCTTACCTTCAATTCCTTCTTGAGTCAGAATGTCTTTGACCACAGCATTTGGGACATAGGCTATCACATGAGAGTACATGATATAAACTCTGAAATCCTTGATGGTCTTTACAAGGGAATAAGCTTGTTTCTCCATGATTTGATATTTGAGTGGAGCATCTCTGAGTGCTCTGCTGAAGAAAGCAATGGGCTTCTCACATCCTTGGTCATCTTTTTGTAATAGGACAGTAGTAATAGTATGCTTAGATGCAAAGGAAAAGATTATGAAGTCTCTATCAAACTTCGGGCTTGTGAGGACCGATGTCTTAGTTAAAGCTATTTTGATATCCTCAAAGGCTTGTTTAGCTTCCATTGTCCATTTGAATTTAGAATCTTTCTTCAGCATGTTATTCAACAGTCTTATTAGTTCGGCCAAGTTGGGAATGAATCTTCTTAGGAAATTGATCTTTCCTAGGAAAGCTTGCAACTCTTTGATGTTCCTTGGGTGAGGCACTTGGAGGATAGCTTGTATTCTGTCCGGGTCAATTCTGATGCCATATTTTGAAATTATGTGACCCAAGAGTTTGCCTTCTTCTAGGCCAAACAATGATTTCTTTGGTTTCAAAGATATAACATATTTTCCGCAGATTAGGAACACTTGCCTTAGATGTTCTAAATGTTCTTGATCTGATTTGGAAAAAGCAGTGAGGTCATCGAGATATATGACTAAAAAATCATGGATCTCTTTAGCAAAAGCTATGTCCATTACTCGTTGAAATGTGGCCCTTGCATTCTTAAGTCCAAAAGGCATTTTGACATATTTGAAAGTTCCCCAAGGGGTTGTAAAGGTAGTTTTATCTTGATCATCTGGTGAACCAAGATCTGATTAAATCCTGAGAATCCATCTAACAGTGAGATCCTAGAGGCTCCTACTACCCTTTGTAAAATGTGATCCATCTTGGGAAAGGGGTAATGGTCTTTGAGAGAAACTTTATTCAGATTTCTTAAGTCAACACACAGTCTTATTTCTCCCGTTTTCTTCCTAGTGGGTACTAGATTTGAAATCCACTCTGAAAATCTAATAGGTGCAATTATTCCAGCTTGGTACATTCTTTTGACTTCCTTTTCAATGAGAGGAAGGAGGACTGGATTAACCCTTCTCAGCTTTTGTTTAAAAGGCTTTTGATTTTCTTTTAAAGGTATTGTGTGTTGGATGACCGAAGTATCATAGGACTTGAGGTCCTCATAGCTCCATGCAAAGACATCTTGAAATTCTTTAAAGAGCTCAATGTATTTCAGTTTTTGATTTGGGGGCAAGGCTTTGGACAATTTTATCATTTTAGGATTTTGTGCAGTCCCTATGTTACAGTCCTCAATTTCTGCATTTAGAGGCTGCATTTTTGGCTTTCTTGGAATATCATTTGAATCAAATATATCCTCCAAAGGAGTCAGGCCTGTGGGCAAAAAGTTATCTTTTAAATCAATTACTTCAGCTTCTCCTTCAGCAATTTCATCAAGGTCCATTTGCTTCAGCTCTTGTAAATTTTTGTTGGAAAAAGTTGTTGGATGCAAAATCTGATTTGCTGTTTCAGCTGATATATTTTGCTCAATTTTGTCTATTTGTTGTTGATCATCAATGGTGCTTGTGTCTATGTTTGTACTTGAGAATTCCTCTTTCAAAGTCAAGAAATTATTGATTTGTGTATCATTTTCAAACACTTGCCAATTTTTTACATTATCCGGGACAGCAGGTCTGTGTTTGATTTCAGCAGTGAAGTGATGGTTGGGCTCGAATGGTAGCTTGCACGTGCTGGCAAAAGTTGCCAAACTGTGTGCGTGTAAATTATGGTTTCTTGGAATTTTGGTGAGCTGGAATTCTAAGAAGGTGTTGAGTATTTCAATGGCTGCCCCTCTGTAAGCTCTTAGCCTAAGATCATTTGTAACAAAGTTTCCCTTTATCTGTTGGATAATCAAATCTGAGTCCCCTAGAATTGAAATCTTGGCTGCCCCTAGACTTCTAATCAGTTTGAGTCCCAGCAAAAGGGCTTCATATTCGGCCATATTGTTTGTACATCTAAAATTTAGCCTATATGCATGTCCTTGAGCATGGTCATTTTGCATGTTGTGTATCCAAACCCCTGCCCCTGCTCCTAATTTGTTCACTGACCCATCAAACTCTAAGTACCATAAGGTTTCTTGATTACCACTAGCCTTAGGAGTTTTGGAAACTTGCTCAGTGGGAAGATTTGGATTTTGTAACTCATATTGTATGTCTTGTTTGTTTGTTGCATCAATCACTTCCACAATTTCTTGATCTTGAGCACTAGATTGTTCATTTATGTTTTTTGCTTGTGCTCATTCTAAGAATTTGACATCTGTTTTGGGACACCTTTCAGCATTGTATAAGATGAATGAATCCATATCTGAATGCATGGAATAAATGGGGAAGTTTTGGGGTTTCTCTTGACTACTGACCACATATTTCATCAATGTTTCCTGATACAATCTCTTTGGCTGGCCAAAGACTGAAATGGTGGCATAAGACATATCTAGCTGCAAAGATCCTTGGAGTTTTGCACCCAAAGATCTGGACAAAAGCATGCCATATTTAGGTGGGATATCAGCTACCACCACATCCATCAAAATTGTCTTAGCAGGGTATTGCACTAGAGAAACACACAAATCTTTGATTAGGCCTAGACACCTGACCTGGCTGGAATCAAATGAGAACAAGTCTTTGTATGGCCTTGTGATATCTACGTCCAATCTTTTCATCACAGACTTAGGCATTAGATTATGGGAAGCTCCTGAATCAAACATTGCATTATGCAACACCTTGTCATGAATGTTTAAGCTTACATAGAATGGAGGAACTCCTCCATCTACTGTTTTATCATTTACCTCAGGACCAAAAATCAGTTCTGGTTGGTCGTCTAAAACATTGACTGCATCTCTATTCTTCGATATTTGAAGTGACCTACTGATTTGTTCTTTGTAAACTTCATGTTTAGCCAATTCAGACAGTGGAATGGCTATTTTCAGTTTGCCTATTTCTGTTTCTAGGTTGAAGGGTTTTTCCACTTGAATTTTTGTATTCCAGGCAGCAAGGTTTTCCTTTTTTGCTGTATTTTCAGTGGTTTTTTCTTCATTATGAGTGCTGTTATGAACTAAATCTGCTCTAAAATTGTTTTCAGGAGAGCTGTTTACATTTTCTTTTGGAGGAAAAGATGTGGATGGTTGGTTACTTGATGGTTGTAAGTCTGATATATCCTCAACCGTGGGTTCTTTTGGGTTGAGGTCTGTTTTAACAGGGAGTTCTGTCAGGGCAACTTTGTCCTTAGCTCTCTTAGGCTGCTTGCTATCTTTCAGCTTGTTAGGTTCAGGCACATCTATCATTCTGCTTCTTAATTTGTATTGTTTATGGACCTCATAGACTGCTGCATCATATCCTTCTCTGAAATCAAATGACTCTCCGAACTTGGTTTGAAATTGATTGAAATTATGAGCCTCTTGGTCATCTTGTGTTAGAAAGATTTGTTGTTCACTGTTTAAACCCATTAGGTTGATTTGGGTGTCCTCTGTTGGCTCACTAGAGGTTGAGGCTTCGGCATAGTTCTCTTGAAATGGAGGTCTGATATTCTGATCAGGGCCAACCTTCCCGGTGTTAGGATTTTGATTTTTTCTAAAGTTTGGATTTCTAGTGGTGTTACTTGGTTGACCTTCCCAAGAGGATTTCCTTTCAATGGTTTCCACTCTATCACCCAGTCTATCCATGCCTTTGATGATTGCATCTAGTTTTTGTTCAAATGCTGAAGGCTCTTCTTTGAAAGTAGTCCTTCTTTCAGCTCTAGCTCGGGCTCTTTTAGAGATCAGATTTGCCTCTACACTAACAGCTATGCTCTGCATGTCTTCCAAGCTGGCAGGAGCTCTTTCCCTTAGCTGATATGCCATGTCAGAGTCAAATCCATCAGGGAATTTGATTAAGGCTAAGTCAGGTGGAGGTCTAAGGTTTTGAGGGATAGCATTGTACACATTGTTGAATCTAGCACAATAGTCTTGGACAGTTTCTTGTGGGCCTTTTTTTAAATTGTCATACTTTGATAGGATATGCAATGGGTCCTTCTTTTTTTCCCATCTGTTCAGAAAGGTTTGATACAGGGCATCCGGATCAGCAATTGTGTTTGCAGGAAGTGCCCTAAACCAGGTCCTTACTTCATCGGTTAAGCTTTGGACAAAAATTTTCATTCTGACATCATTGTCATCAATTTCATAGTTCTCAAAGTAGTCCATCATTTTCTTAGTGTGTTATTGGGCTGTATAGGAGCTAGTGCCATCAAAATATGTAATTTTGCACTGATAATCCTGAGGCATAGCCCTTGGATTTGCAGGCAGCTGCAGAGGAGCATAACAGTTTTCCATATTTACAGGTATAAATGGGACAACTAGTAGCACAAGGATAACAGCTGAGATAAACAGAGTGAATGGAGGGGTGGAAGATGTGCTTTGAAGTGATGATGGTGAACTAGAAGAAGCTGTAGCAACAATAGGAATGACTGCTGCCTTTCCAGCAGATTTTTCTAGACTTTCTTGTCTTCTTAGGGTCTTGGAGATTAAGTTAGGATTTTCAAAAATAGCTGGAGGATTAGGATTTGGGTTTGATCTAGTGTACCGAGTTTTCTTCTTTGGCACCAGCTTCTAAATTTGTTTTTTGGTATTTTCTGGGAATTCTTGAAGTATACTGCTTTTGACAATATCTTTTTAGGAAAATATGAATTGCAACAGTCTTGAATTTTCCTAAAGATCTTTTGAAAATACAAGGAAACTGATCATATTTTTGAGGTAGTTGTTTAAAGCCTAAATCTATACTGGAGATAGACTGAATCATCGTTTATTTACTCCTGTAAATGCACAACAAGAACAATGTCAAAGGCTGTCTGGCTAACTTCGGGCTCCATCTGTAGCTTTTAGAAAATAGATAGCAGTAACAAGCAGTTGTTCGATCCCCAGTGGAGTCGCCAATGGTGTTATCACTCAGGTTGTTCCCCAAAAGATCTGAGAAAAGGGAATACGGCCGAGGTAACCACTAACCAGTCTTTTAGCTGCAAATTCTATCCAATCTGCAACCAGAGAGGGCTCTCTCTTTGTAATTTAGATTTGTTTTGTTATATGTTAGGCTAGTTATGAAGCACAAGTTTTTGTTTGGTGTTTGGAAGATGACATTCAGTAGAACAGGGCTGCAATATGAGAGAAGTTCAGACCATTGGGTTGATGGAGTCCAATGAAAATAAACCTCTAGTATGGTTTCTTTGGCAAACGGAGAAACTACAGAGCAAGATAGTCAGACACATAACAAGTTTCAAGCTGGAATAACATGAAGTGAAGTCAGGGAATGAAAGGAAATTAAGAATATTTCATTATGCTAATAGAGGGAAAATGAGTATATATTACCAAGGAGTAGTTAAGAATTCCTTAATTACATTCAGGGTGCAAGAACGAGAGAGACAGGAGCAGTCAAGAATTCCTGCCTATGCTAGTCCTGTAGAAAACATAAAAAATGACAGGAATTGAACACAGAGTACAACAAAGTAAATTCTGGGTTATTCTTTTTTCCTGTAATTTAGAACATGATATTTAGATGGTATATAAAACACAACAGTAAAACAATAGTAAAGAAGACTTATTGATCCATGAGGTAACACGAGAATTCTGTAACATATTCTTCTGCCATTAATTCCATAACCAACAAATTCACCAACAAAGCATTCCAACAATTTTTATTCAGAAGGGTTCTAAAAATTTACAGCGCAGGTCCAGAATGATATTCACCAACCAACAACAATACATATCTTGAGGAAGTATTTATAAAAAATAGTTACAAAATATCTCATGGAGAAAATATCAAGCATTAACTTCATCCATCTACTTCTTTAAAGGCAGTAAATGGCATTGAAAACTGAGCGTAATCAATGCAGAAGTAACTTGTGTTGTGCTGGCTGCCTTAGGTGGTCTGATATTTTTGACTTTTTGACTCAACCAGGCGGCTGGTAGCTATCTCTTTATCTCGCGTTCCTGCGTTGCCGTTCTAGCCCTTCCATCTGTGCCTGATTTCTCTTTAATGCGTTTTGGCGTGAACTCCTTCCTTGCTGTCTTCATATTTATGATATGTGGCACGCGCATTAAATTTGATTAAATGTAGACAATAAAAAAAAAGAATTAGCGCCAACACTACCTTGGTAAAACCTCCAACATGCCTTGCCACCATTGATCTATTGGCAACTGATATCTTTGCAGTTTAATTAATGTTTCATCAGCTTTAGTATACCTGTAGTAATTGGGCTAGACTTCAAAAATATGTGTCATCTCATGTTCAATATAGAACAAATTTTCTAATTTGTCATATAAGCTCTGTCCAGAGGGAGGTACTGTGTCTTCTGAAATGCTTGATGATGCTGTAATTTGATTGGTAACATAGGTATTTACCCTGCGAGCATACTGTTCATATGTTAATAGTCTCCGATTGCTGGTCAATAAGCTGGGTAACCCTTTGCTCTGCAACACTGCAAACTTTTCTCTAAAGGCATTTATCTCTGTCTGCATTTCTTGGCACTTTCTTTCCAGATTCTGTACAAAATTCCTCATGGTCAACACAGTTATGAAACCAGCTCACAAAAAGATAGAAAAGAGAGATCCACGCCTTAGAATTCAGCCTCTTCGAGGGGGCAACCTCCTTTACATTACATAAATGAACAATTCTCAGATGATACAAATGAAAATACCTCCTTTCTATATATAGGAGTCTAAGTGGTCCCAATACAATCAAAGCCTACATAACAATAATATTGTAGGGCACAACAGTAACAATGGTGGGCTTCTATGTGGCATAATAGTAACAATATGGGCACTACATGGGTACATCAATATAATAAGTGGGTTATACTAATAACAATAAGGGGTTACACTAGTAGTATAGGGGCCTAACATGCCCCTCTCCTTCAAAAAGCGTTGTCCTCAACGCTTGAGTAGTTCTTGATGCTTCTATATAAAATTCTTGTCCTCCCATGTGGAATATTCAGTGGGTAAGTTCTTCCACTTGATGAGATACTCTGAAATTGATCGATTTCGTAGCTGTCGGGTTCTTGTTTCTGTGACTGCTCCAGGTTCCAATAAGATTTTTCCTTCCTATTCAATTTCTGGCAATATTGCTTGAATTGGGATCTTTTGCAACTTTTGAATAAGTGGCCATACTTCTTCGTTCTTCTTCCATTCATCCGTTGCTTCGTTTATCCAATTTGGTTGGATAATATAAATAGCACAAAACAATGCTTCCACACCCTCATCCTTGAAGCGTCTTCCCATTCGGTAAGGTCGCCATTTTTTAAGTGCATGTAGTATTGCCAACATTTCCTTCTCATAAATAGCTTGCTTGAGATGTAGCAGTAAAAATACCCAATCACTCACATCAAAACATTTTTCACTACGATGTTGATCTACCTGTTGTTTCATTTGATTTTGCACCGAAGTGGCGTTATCCTTTAAAAGTTGGAGAACTTGCTGTTGATGCTCGATATGATCTTTCTCTACTTGAACCTTTTTCTTCTTGATATGTCCTTCTATCTTTTGAGGAGTGGTAAATTCTTCCAGTCCTTTACAAGATATGGTCGGATTCATTTCTTGATGCTCGATGTGATCTTTCACTTCTTGAACATTTTTCTTCTTGATGTGTCCTTCTATCTTGATAGTTTGAGGAGTGGTAGTTTCATCCATTGAATTACAAGATATGGTTGGATTCATTTCTTCTTTCTCGATGTGATATTTCACTTCTTGCACCTTTTTCTTCTTGATATGTCCTTCTATCTCGAGAGTTTGAGGAGTGGTAATTCTTGCCAATTCTTTACAAGATATGGTCTGATTCATTTCTTCTTTCTCTGGGGTGGTGTCCTGACGTATATCCTCTTCTTTTGATGTTTCTTGATCCTTTTCTTCCTCCTCTTCATATTCTATGTAAAATAATTTCTTCTCAGCACACCTATGACCTTTAGTGCATTTGCTATCACAATTGTAACAAAGCCCTTTTTCTCTTTTTTCTTCCAATTGTTGTGGTGTAACCCTTGTAGGTTGTGGAAGGCTGGGAGAAACAACACTTCCACCTTTATAGTTGTGAGGGGTATGCTTCCTGGTTTCCATAATTTTGCTTTCCATTATGTCACAAAGCCCTTTTACTCTTTCCAATTGTTGTGGTGTTGCTCTAAAGAAGGTGTTGCTCTTTATATCCTCATAATGTGCTATCATTTCCTCCGTGAAAATTGACCACGTAACAAGTTTTTTACGAGAACAAAGCCCTTTGTACCATAAAAATTGATCTGGTTCTAAATATGAAGATGCAATAGATACCTTTTGTAACAGTTGTACACCATGTATATCAAAATATTGCTCCATCTGAAGTATCCAATTTACCGGATCCTTGCCATCAAACTTCCTCATCTTGCTTTTTCTTGATTTTAGGAGCTCTACCTTGAAACGACTGTAACTCTGTACTTTCAGATCTTTAAGTTCTAAACTTGTGACCTGTAGTAGCCCTCTGTGTCCTCTTTCCAATGCCGCAAGTCTGATCCACATTGGATTCTCCAAGAAAAAGTTATGCACAATCTCCCGCAGTGACCTAATTATAGACTAGTTCAGTAGAGCGAACTTGTATGAAGTTCCACGTGTCACTGTTTCAACCTTTGACTCTAAAAAATATATAAACCGAAACTACAGTCCGTTCTCTTTCTGTACCTTCTTACGAAATTTCAATCCGATGCTCAGAAAGAAAGTTATGACGATTTTCCCCAGGTCACTTGTTTTGAGTGTAATTCAGGAGTCTACAAAAAGACCAACGTCCGCAGATCATATCTCCGCAAATATCGCGCGAAAAGCTCTGAAATTCGGATCCAAGGTTCAGCGCCAATTCTTCTCAAATGGTTTTTTTTTGCGACTTCTGAAACGTCACAGAAAAAAAGTTATAGCGAAAATTCCACGATGACCTGTTTGGAGCAGCGAAACCCTAGAATCCAAAGCTCTGATACCAAATGTTATGAAACCAGCTCACAAAAAGATAGAAAAGAGAGATCCACGCCTTAGAATTCAGCCTCTTCGAGGGGGCAACCTCCTTTACATTACATAAATGAACAATTCTCAGATGATACAAATGAAAATACCTCCTTTCTATATATAGGAGTCTAAGTGGTCCCAATACAATCAAAGCCTACATAACAATAATATTGTAGGGCACAACAGTAACAATGGTGGGCTTCTATGTGGCATAATAGTAACAATATGGGCACTACATGGGTACATGAATATAGTAAGTGGGTTATACTAATAACAATAAGGGGTTACACTAGTAGTATAGGGGCCTAACAAACACCTTTTTCACTGTCAAAATTGTACCTGTTATGTCCTGAATATCTAGAGCTGCTAGCTGCTCTCTAGTATGAGTATTCAAAAAATGAATTAGTTTATTGGCCTGTCCGGGCTTGTTTGCCAATAATTCTCTAGCTTTTTGAGTCTCAACCTGGGCTATCTCTATCAATTCAATCTGGTCATGAATAGTCTGTATTGATGTCCATTGATCAATGATGGACTGGCCAATTTTAGTCCACAAAATTGTTTTGTTTTCTGCCAGATTTTTGTGAAGAGTAAGGTCCTTCTCCAAGGATTTTACCTTATTTTCCAGGGCCTTTACTTCTCTTGTTTTCTTAGCCACAATTATGTTTGATTTATCATAATTCACCTCTATCTTGGCCAATTTTTCTTTGGCTTCCTTTAGCTCTGCCATTTGGAGTTATAAAGCCTTTATTTCCTTCATCATCTCTTCCATGCTCAGGCTGGTATCCGGTACTGTTGTTGTTGCTATTGTAGTTGTTACTGAAGCTGAAGTACCTGCTGTTGATGCATGATTAGTAGGAGGGACTGCTGTGGTGACTGTAGGAGGGGCAGTTGTAAGAATTGGAGCTGTTTGAGCTGGCTGAGAGGCCAACTCTCCCTGTTTTCCTTGTAGTGCTTCCTCCAATGCTTTCTCTGTTTCTGCCAGTCTCTCATTCATCCTCATTAGCAAACTCACCACGTCCTCCTCTTCTTTTTGCTATGCAACTTCTGTGGTTTGAGGGTGCATTGTGATTGGCAGCTTGAGCTGCTTCCTGAGGGCGGTGATATCTTCTTCTTTCTTTTTTATTAAGGCCTGTATGCCCTTGGGATCCTTGGGATCATGTCCCAACTCTATGATAATTTCTTCTAAGGATTTGATTCTATTATCCTTAGCCAAAGAAGAAGCCTTTTCAAATTCCAATTGGGCAGAAGTATTATGTAGTGAATTTTGCCTGTGAGCCAATAATGCCTTGTTTGCCAAGGTGGAGTACACCATTTCGCCGGTTTGTTTATGTAATTCTATCTGGTCCATTGGATTGATGTCCTTAGGAGGACTTACATATTGGTCCTGATATAATCAGCAGCTGACTGTGGCTGCTGCATTGTAGGCCTGAAGTGACTAAGGGTCATTTTCCCTTCTTGAATATCATAGGCTTCCATTAGCCTTTGTTGATTGGTGGGAGCCATTCTCAGCAATTGATTATAAAGTTGGAACCTTACTGGCTCATTTCTAGCCTTTATTTCGCTAAATTCTTTCTTGATATCCGAGCCTTGCTTGCTCTGTTTCCTGGTGGATGTAACCTCCACACCATGTTGCCTCTCTTGCTCTTGCTGAAATGAGCTAGTTGATGTTTCCAGAATTGGAGGAATCTGCTGTTCAGTTGTTTCCTCACCCCTTAATTTTCCTGCTGTCTCCTCCGCCAGTTCCTCTTCAGAGTAAGGATTCAACCTTTGCCTCTTTTCCTTTTTCTATTCTGCCGATCCACCTGTAGGTGTGTCTTCTTGCCTGTCCCTTTTCTTGGCTCTTTCCTCATTGAGAGGAGTTTGTAACACAGGGATTTCAGGTACCTTTGTTTGTGTTGAAGGACCTTGCCCTTGACTTTGCTCCTTTGCTATATTTGGCTGGTTTGCCATTGTATCTTGCTGTTCTAAATGCTGTACTTCCTTGCCTTTGGATGTCCCTGCAGGTGGAGCACTCTCTTGGTCAGGTTGTTGTGAAGTTGTGGCAGACGATGTGCCCGCTCCAATGTGTTGAGGCAATGTGAAAGGGACCTGTCCAAAAGAGTCTAGGTCAAGTGTTTTTTCAATCTCTTTCATTGCTTTTTCTAATTTCTCTTCTTCAGTAAGCTCTTCAACTAGTGTGCCTTTTACCCAATCCTGTTGATTAGCATATTGTTCAATTTCAGGGATTTTGTGGTGCACATATCCTGTAAGCTTGCTTTTGACTCTTCTAAAACTTATGAAATGTTCAGGGTCATATGGTGATCAATGAAAACTTTGTTCCAGCATAAGTTGATCTCTTAATATCTTATCTGCTTCCTCCCAGGTTTCTTCCCTTTTATTGAAGATAAAAGGGCCCAATTGATGTCTTATCTTGAGATAAAAGGGCCCAATTGATGTCTTATCTTGAGCTGTGCTTTTTTCCTAGCACCATAGAAATGAGTCAAGTCTGAACTACTAAATTGCCGGTAGTATTCCAGGGCAAAGAGTCTCATAGGGACATATTTCGACAGCTTGTAGGGAGTTAATTCACAGCCATAAATCTTGATCACTATGTGGTTTTGGTAAAAATACCAGTCACCAATACTGTATTCCTTTGAGAGATGTAAATTTTTTTGCATTTCAGCAGAGAGCCTGGCAGGAGGAGTTGTTATAAACAAAGAAGTGGCTGGATATATGAACATGTCAATGAACTCACAATATGTATATGGGGAGTTGTGGACTTCATGGAATACTGAGGTCCAGAAAATCACAGACCGCCTTTCTCCTTTGAGGTCTAATCTTTTAAGAGGGAGTTGGAAACTATCAGGTTTATAGTACAGCAACAAATGATATATGTAGGATGTGTATTTGAACACTCTTTCTCTCTCCAAATTCATGAATTGCTCATGGATTTTATGTGCTATGAAGGTGGCATAATCATACTTGACAACAGGGGGTTGTCCTAGAGTGAATATGGACATCAATGCTAAAACAATTTCATCGATATGCTCATTGGTTTTGAAACCCAGAATGTAGGAAATCATATAAGTAATGAGTATACCAGCCTCATTAAACCAGACTTGATTAAAAGGAGGTGGATGCTTGGGCTGACTTTCTGGTCTCATGAATAATTGAGCTATTATGGTAATCTTTGAACTGGGCAGTTTGGCAGCTTGGTCAAGCAAGGATTTCATGGTGAGAGGAGCCAGAGGTTGAGTGGGCTTAAAGTTCAGCATCTCATTTATGGATTGAGGAGTAATATAGAAGAGTACAGTCCCAGATGGAGCCATAATTGCTCTTTGTGTGGGTTCATAATTTGCACAGAATAAATGGATGAAATCATGGAGCACATTTACTGAAGGGAGGTAATAGATAGGCATGTTGGATTCCCAAATTTCCAAGACATTAGTATTGCTTCTGTAACTATTTCTAACTTCACAAAAGGCTTGCAGGTGAGGCTTCTCACCCATCATATCCTTAATTTGAAAATCCCTTTCAACAAGGGGTATCCATTCCAATTCCTTATGTGGGGCATTCAAGGGGGCAACATTCAAGGCCACTGGAGCTTCCATGCTTCACTGTCTGTGTTTATAATTGGAATTTGGGTCTGTGTAACAACAGAAAATAGAGTACTGGCACTGGGGTTTTCTTAGGAAATTTGCAAACTGAGTTTTATATAGAAATGGCCTCACTGGGTAAAATTCATAGAAAAGACAAAGTCTGCAGAGTTTAATTGGGAAGCTGGATAAAACAGTGGAAATGGTGCTCTTTTGCAAGTGATTTTGACAAATTTAACTCAATATTTGGGCATTTTTGGAGATTTTGCTGGCGGAAATGGGCTTGAATTTTAGTTTAATGGGCAATTTGCAGAGGAGAACAGAATTCGCAAGTTTTCTTTGGAAAAATGGGTCAAACAGTGACTTAAAATGCAGAGGTTTGTAGGCAACAATGCATTTTAACTCGAATTTTAGTTCTTCGGGTGATTTTAACAGAGAAACTTAGAAAAACAGGGTTTGCGAGTGAATATCGGGTAAATACCTATTTTATTGGCGTCTGGCACGAACTGTAGGTACAAGACTGAGCTGAGGGGGCCGAGCTTGCAGATGAACTCTCCTGGGTGGCGGACTGGAGCCTTGGTGGCAAATTCGTCGTAATTTGCATGCAGAAGTTCCACAAACCAATGAATAGAAATAAACGTAAAACCATCACTTTCACGGCTTCTTAACAAAATTTGGTTTTTTTTGGGCTTTTTGGCGCTTTTTGTGATGACGTCACCATGACGTAAATTTGTCCTGTAGCGGGGTACGGAAGGTGATGTGGCTGATGACATGGAGGATACGGCGGACGAATAGTGATGAGGTGGCAGCTGACATGGGTGCTGACGTGGTGGACGATGTCAACAACGGTAAGCGGGAGCGGTTTGTGGTTTCTATCGCATCGCCCTTTGTACGATGTTGGTTTCTGGTAGAATGGACGCGATGCAATAGGGTGGCGACACGCGTCCCGGGGTACGACGGGAAAAACACTTTTTATCGAGCGCTAATCTTCGTACATCGGAGCGGCTCCGATATGGACTAGAGTCATTGGATGGGGAGGGCCCGATCCAACGGTTGATGGATCACTGAGTTGGGGGTGGTTTATAATATAGAACCAACGCATTATTTTAATGTTTTTAAATGTTTGTGGGGTAAAAACCTTGGTTAACAGGGTTTTATGTGGTTTATGCCGACGACTTTGGTTATTTGTTTAACCAAATGTTCAACAAATCCCTTTTTAATGTGCACGGAGGGGTTATTACATGGTCCCAGTTGAAACAATAATTCCCGAAATAATATGGTTATGGCTAAAATTGCCGGGGCGGGGATATTTAAGTATTTTGGGGTTTTGTATGTATTTTTACATAGTATGGGAGGGGAAAAGTTTAAATAGGAGCTACATAATAGAGTTAGGGTGTTAGTATGGTTTTGTAGATAGAAAACACTAAGTTTATAAAGTAATAACTTAGGTTTTTAGGGAAATGAAAGGGAAATGGAGTGATTATTTTACACAAGAAATGTGGCTTGTTTTGACTAAGTAAACACAAAGTTTCACTTAGTATTTCTCATAAAATGAAATGAGTTAGGACCACTGAGCAGATCCCAATGTCATTGAGGGGATGTTAGTAAGGGTTGCTTGGGGAGATGGGAGGGGAAATTAGTCATGCTCCAACTGTTTAGCGGCCACTTTCCCATGGTAGCTGTGATATCCCTGAGATGATTCATACTAAAAAAGACAAAACTGATCACCAACCTGCTT
This sequence comes from Pinus tabuliformis, assembly GCA_031772625.1. Lineage (NCBI taxonomy): Eukaryota > Viridiplantae > Streptophyta > Pinopsida > Pinales > Pinaceae > Pinus > Pinus tabuliformis. The sequence goes on along the minus strand of CM062819.1, from coordinate 263,474,711 downwards.
CTGCAACACCAGAATTACCTACCCATTCTGCTACACCTAACATTTTTTCTTCATCTTGTTTGGGTGCATTTTGAATTAGCAAACCCTTTCTTTCTTTTTCTTTTGACTACCCTCCTATTTAAGTCTGCCCTTATCTCTTCCAGGGGCTCAGATTCAACTGTTGAGCACCCTTCTTTCTCTACCTAGCTAGTGATCTGCCAAGCTTGAACTGTTTGAACAGACCTTATTCTCTAATGCTAAAACAAGAAATTTAAACATGGACTGGCCAATATTGAGCTGTTGGGCCATCCATCAAGTGTGACAAAGTCACTAATTGCATGATTTGAAATTCTTTGCCAAAATAGGACAGTAGTGGCACTTTGACTAGCACACTTTCCTGGTCTTTCTTTGGGGTTCATTTTCTCTCTTTTTTTGACCAATTCATTCCTTTGCCCTTTGATTTTTCTTTTAGGGCATACCCTCTTTACATTTTTTAATTTTTTTTTTTTGACTTTTTGAAAATATGGAACCTTTGCAGCATGGGAAGGATGATCATATTTGGCATTTCCATAGTCAATCATGAAATATGACACCTATTGGTATAGGAACCTAACAAGGCTGAAAATAAATATCATGGCTTTCATGTTCTTTGTATAATCATGCATCTCAAAAAACTTATTCATCCTAAGTAACCATGCCTCTGCATCTTCTAGTTTCTTCAAATCTCCATCGAATGTAGGAGGCTTGGATTTCTTGAACTCATCCAACAAGTATCCCCTCTCACTCCTCCTATAAGGATGATAGTTATGATGACCATGATACCTATTTAAAACAGAACTAGAGTAGAACACATAACCATTGCCTCTCATGTCAAGTGTATCTAAGAACCTAACATATCTAAATGTGTAATCTTTGTCTGACCTGTGCCCTCCATGAGACCTTCTACCATATGCCCCATTAGTCTTGTCCTCCTATCCATAATTAATCCGTGGCTATCCCTATCTATGCAAATATGAGAAACTCTGAATGACAATTTCATTGACTTATTCTTTCATTTCCTATGCCCTGGCAATTATTTCTTGTGACTAAATGATTCTATCATTATTTTTCTTACAACCTTTTAATCTTTGCCTTTAGAATTCTCAAGATATCTATTATGTTAGGAGAGTACTCATGTTTTTGCTACTCATCTGATCTATAAGGAGAGTCTCGTGAACTGTAATCCACCATTATGCTAATCATCTTTGATCTTCTTCTTCTTCTTCTTGCAAACATACCATTTCAGATAACTAAATATAAACATAAGCAACATACCTCAATGAAGTTCAGGAGAGACTATATCATTTGCAAAATCAATCAATATTATTACGATAAATATATATACATATTCATAACAACGTATCGACATCATGCATGATAACACTAGCTGCATACAAGGACCTCATGAACGACAACCATAACCATGATAATGCGTGCATAACGACATGCATCTAGCCCATCCAGTCCAAGTATTTGAACCATGATTTGATACCAATCTGTAATGCCCCCTCTCACATTTACCCGCTTTTACAATCCCTCGGGGTAAATGTGAAACAAAGTGCCACTATGACATGGCTTGAACTCATAGATCCAATTAAGGAATTGGGGCCTACAATTAAGACTTACTAACCAAAAATTAACATCCTATAGGGACTACAAATCACCCAGGAGCTAAAGAAACAACCCAGGTGGTCAATCCTTGAGCTAGAACTTTGTTTCAGTGACTTAGACTCCCAACCACACCCTTGACATTGCCAGCGTGGGGTTAAAACCCTCAAACCACACTCACAAGCCTTGCTCCATGTGCTTGTGACCTAAATTGCTTAGTTCAGTGCTTACGGTCCTGAGATCTAAGCCACAATTCTAGGTCATCCTCTAGACCCCTGCCTAAAATTGCCTGAAACTTCCTAGAATGATAAATGACATAAGGATGATGATAAACATACAAAACTTGAACAATAACTTGACCTAACTAGGCCTAACCATGAAAATCATTTTGTCAAGAAAATAGTGAACATTTGAGTTACAAATCATGAATGCATATATGATCATAAGAGTTTGAAACTTATATGAGAATCACCAAGAAGGTCTAATTCCCTCTTATAAAAGTTGTAATAACTCTTGTTAGACCATGCATTCATTAACCAACAAATACTTAACAAATCCTGAACAAAGCCATATCTAGAGCACATTACAGATCCGTGCTTATAAACATCATATAGCCAAATTATTAGGCATAACATAATAGCCATCAAATCACCATGATAACAAGTACGAGTGCTCATAGATTACAATAGGAAAATAACTCTTATTAACTTATGAAAAATCCAACCAAGTGAGGGACTTCCACGTACCACTCGACCATAGATTGGGTTAAACTAAATATTTCTTTCAAACAATCCCCATGCCATATTCCAAGCATGAATGTGGGATAACAATACATAAACAACCAGGGATTCCTGGAGATTAAACCACCTCGACCCTTCGGCTACTGTGATATTGCCAAAATTGGTTAAGAGATCACAAAGCCCAAAAAAAGCTTGAATGCCTCAGAGCTTCTTCACCATTACCTTGATGAATTTTCCTATCTCCACACACCCGTCGAGGGCTTCCTGGAGATTAAACCACCTCCAACCCCAACCCTTGGGAATTTTCTTGAGACCACCTCACCCAGTTCCAAGCAAATACTCAACCAGAAAAGAATGCCATCACACCATAACTATATAGGAAATGGAAAGGTAAGGGTAAAACCATTATCAAAACCCACAAAACCCATGCCAGTGATAGAAAATGAACCAAATAAGCAAATGCATGTACCATGCTTTCACACCTCAACTAGGAAATCAGACATGCAAAATCCTCCTATTGAAGCTACTTGATCCAACCTTCCTTGCTTGTCCTTTTCCTTCCTTTTCTTTCTTGCTTTGACCTCTTCTTTATCTTCTCTCTCTTTCTAAAACTAATTCAAAATAAAAACCGACAAAGGGGCCCAAATTGATCCTCTCATGTCTTTTTATTATTGATGTCTCTAATTTCTTCATTTTTCTTCAGTTTTCCTCTTCATGCAAATATGTTACCCTTTATCTCCATTTTCTGTTATTTTCCTTTATTTTATAAATTAATGCCTCTTTTTCTTTTCCAATTCCTTTGCAAGTTTCCTTAGCCATACATAAACTTAAGTGACACTCACTAGGATGTTTTGCCCAACATTCAGCTTGGAATACATGTCCCACGAACTTGGTCCTATTTTACCTTTATTAGCCTTTTTTACATGAACTTTTAACTTGGGGATGTTACACATTTGACACAATGTTTGCTTTGGGAAACCCTTTCAGGAGAAAAACCAAGATTGAAGGTGAGGCTGCTCTACTCTCTTTCTCTATCAGGAAATATGGTTGCAAGTACAAAAAATTATGGTCTATGACCGTGGGCGGCTATAGTGCACAAATCCTCTCTACTTGCTCTACCTCCTATCCCTCTTGGTTATTTTTGCTCAACTATGGAACAAATGCACTCGAAAGCATGGAACCCCTTTTTCCTCCTAGTGGCCCGATTATAACACAATCTAATACACTAATAGTAATTAGGTTTGACTAACTCAACTCTTAACCATAGTTACAATATAGAATATTCTAGAGTATTATACATCATAATATCGCGGCTAGCCTATTTCCCATGAATAATGGGCGCTGATGTGACATCCTCTCAAACTATGGTGGTGAAAATAGGAAGGTCAACTTTTGAGTGGCATAACTTTCGCATATGGACTTTGATTGTCACGATTCTTGCATTGTTGGAAATGTCTCTATGTGTAGAATGACATGAAAAGGTGTCGCATTAGAGTGGAAAATTTTTACCCCCAAAAGACGTAGTTTGATGCCTTAAAACTCTCCTAGAAGATTTGAGACCCTATTTTGCCAAAGTATGTTGCGTTGCTAAAAATGACCTTGTGAGTTGATTCCTCCACTTTTTCCACTTTGAAAGCATCAAGATGGATGAAAAATAATATAATGATCCAATAGAAATCATTCCATCTTGACTATGGATGCCTAATGATCTTCCTGGTGATTATCCACAACTATGTATATTATGGGAAAACTTTGCGCTACATCACCCACAATACGAGCTTCTTGGGCACTGTAAATTTTTATTCTTACACTTTTTCTAGTGTGCGTAGTCCCTCTTTCAATGATTTCCCCACAAGTGCAAAATTTCAATAGCTCTTTACCCTCAAACATGCGCTGCTCTCCTTCCAACCGATGTGCACTACCTTTAGCAACTAGAGTAATATTTTGTTGAAATCAATTTGCACTGGTTGTGTGCATTCCTTCCTTCTTGTCCATGATTTTCATGGGCCATTTTTCTTATCCTTAATGTCACTCCTTGATTTCCTATCACTTTTAAATTTTTACCTGTGCTTTGCTTGTTCATGGAAGTGTTTTAATTTCTTGATGGCATCATTCAATGTCTGAGGTTAGTAAAACTCAATGCAATCTCTAAATGACATGGGCAACCCACTGATAAATTGTTGAACTTTTTCCTTCTCATCCTTGAGATATGGCACATATATCAACAATTCTAAAAATATGGTAATGTATTTTTCAACTGATTGCTGTCCCATTTTCAAGTCATAAAATTCCTTTGCCTTGTTGTCATAATATCTGTTGATAAATATTTGTCTCTGAAGAAACCCTCAAACTTGTTCCATGGTTATGCCTTTGACATTATTCAAATCCTCCCACCATATGTCTGCTTTTCCTTCCAGTCTATAGGTGGCTACCTTTTCCTTCATATTCTCAAAATAGTCATGGATTCTAAAATTTTTCTTCATCCCAGGAAACCATACTTTTTCATCTTCATATTTCTTGATTTCTCCATCAAATGTGGGTGGTTTGGCATTCTTAAATTCCCCAGGCACATAGTCCCTTTCTCTCTTTCTCTGATGATGACGATGATGAGAATGGTGACAATAACTCTTAGTAGTGGAGATAGAATATCTTGACTAGAGTGATGCCCATGAGTGCTAGTTATTCTTTTTGGGCACTCAATGGTGCATTTCCTCTCACAATATCCTCACTTTCCCATCGATGATTCTTCCTAGACTTGCTACCACCTGCCTCATTTGTTTTCTCTTTTGACTCCAAAGGGTTATTTATGTTTCTATATGATCTGGGAGGATCCTAAAATTCCAAAATTTTTAAGTCTTAAAAACATAGCAAATATTATCCCAAATCGAAGAGCTCGTTGTTCTAAGTCCAATGGCGTGAAAGAAACCTCAATCCAACACCATATGCGAAAGTTATGGCCCGCTGATTTTTTTTAGAAACATCTAAATTTTTTGTAGGCGAAACCTACATGATTCCACGTGGCGATTGACGTCAACATTATGAATGCTAACATCATCCATATGGATGTGGACGTTAGCATGATGACATGGAAGTATGGTCAGCAACCGACCAATCAAGGGATGACATGTGGTAGATGACATCGACAACCCAGTCAGTAGTATAAATGAATAAGAGAGTGCCACGTAGTGCCCAGTTGGAGCCCAGTCGTTTCCTTAACTGAGCGTCATTTTGGGACTTCGTGGCAAATAGAAAGAGAAAAATTGTCGCCTAGTTAATTTGTCTTGTAACCCTAAAAATCCTACGATGATTTTGAAACCCTCTTTATTGAAATTCAAAAAATAATAAAAAAATTTGACCAGACGGTGGGCGATCAAACCTCGTCAACCCAACCCCACCATACATAATATATTATACTATATATAAAATAATAAAACGATGTTGGTGGGAGTTGAACTCGCTTGGCGGATTTATCGACTGGACTAATGGCGGTACCAAAACGACGACCCAAATAACATTTTTCGCCAAAACTTAAACCAAAAGCAAGAGCCAAATAATGATTACAACTAAAAGTTAACTAACGTGGGTAGACCCTATGACCTACGGGTGACCAACTACCCTGCCAAACAGTCGTTACCATTGTGCCAAGTGGTGCACTCTTGAGAACTTTGCCCCAAAAATTATATTTAAGCCATATTTTATCATTGAGTTGGGAGGAGGAAGCTGCATGGCGTAGTGGGAGGTCGAAGCATTGAGGGAACCCAAAGACAAAACCACATGGGTGCACATTCCGATAAGGAATTTGCAGATAATATTTTGAGGAATATTCCCTAAGAATATTATAGGGAATCTTTGAGATTCCCTAAAGCCCAAAAGTCAATATGACAAACATAGGACAAGTTTATACTCATTTGAATTGGAATTTTGTCAGGAGTTCAACCATGCAGTCCATTTCTTCATCTGAGCAGCAAATTTCTCACCCATATCCAAAAGATAATCTTATGAGGAATATAAAAGATTCTTGGGGAGCCCAAATTTGACCGTGGAAAAAGGGGTCGTGTTTATACTCAAACTTCACGATTTTTTGCTAGGATTTTGATAGGGTAGATAAATGTTTTTATTTGAGTACCCCATTTTCAGGCCATCCCCAGATTTGGAGGTATAAGGTGTATTTTCCATGTATTCATTTTGAATTTTCTATTGATTAATGAAGAGGCCTCCCCACTTTGAGCAAGGCCTAGAGATGTAGTCCACCAGGGATGAACTCCATTATCAAGTTTTGTGTCTCTTTCTCTTTATGGTTGCCTTTTATTTTCCTCTTATTTTATGTGTATGCACTTGTGGTTACATGTTCTTTTAAAATAAATTATGAATGCATCAATGAAGTAAAAAGGGCTAGAACAAGTTTGGTATTAGAGAGGGTCTTCTGTTGATGTGAATTGCAAGTGTGTGATAAATAAGGAAAAACTACAAAAGGGTGAAGGTAAACTTAAATCCTTTAATATAGAAGCAGGGCGTGTAACAAAAATAAGGAAAATGGTAGATGAAGATGCTCATTGGAGGAAGAGAAAAGTTTACGCAAGGCCTTTTACAACATGGTCAAAAAAGTTGACAATTTTTTTGCAGAATACGAGAAGATAGTGGCAACAAAGAAGTTGAAGGAACCAACATAAGATCATGCTTTGGTAAATCAAGGAGAAGGAGAAGAGCCTCCTAAAACCCCATCTCCATCTTCTCATGAATGCTCTACTTATTCCTCATCTTCTCATCGTTTTAAAAGTAGAAAAGCTCATAAATTGATTTATTTATTTATATTTTTTATTTTATTTTATAAGTTGGAAGTAAAGTTTGATTTGCATGTGTTTAACAGAGAGTCCAATGCAGAAAAGTTGAATAACTGGATCATAAATTTATTTATTTATTTATTTATTTTTTGGGGGGGGGGGGGGGGGTGGCGGGTTCAATCAGTATTTTAATTCATTTTAACTTTCAATTTCATATACAAAATTCTATATGCTACTATTCTTAAAGCGACCCGTGTATGTATGCAAATTCAGTGAAGGAAAACAACATATATCCAAATTATTAATTTTTAAAGTGTTCCATTAGATGTTTTTATTTAACCAGTGCATCATCAAATCAATAACTTTCCAGTATGTAGTAAGGAACAAAAAAATCACAACATATAAGCAACACACATAGAACACTAGGATTTTAGGTGGAAACCTAATGTGGGATAAAACCATCACTGTCATTTTCTCTATCTTCTTTCTTATTATATAAATAAAATATTCATCACATTTTTGTACTAATGCAGACTCTTACTAGTTGTCACACAGAATGAGTCGATCTTGCGGACAAGATAGACCTTCCTAGAATCTAAAGAAGACTTAATGACAAGCAAACCAATCAGAAAATATCTTTCTCTAAATATGCTTTTATAAACAAAGGAAAACAAGTGTTTTAGGCCTACCTTATGTCCAACGCAAGTTTGTGGAAGCCTTCACTCCTTCGGTCCAAATGAGCTTCCTTGTCACGAATCTGCAAACACAAACAAGCAAACAAATTAAATAGCACCTGAAAAGCCAATATCATAAAACATATTTAACATGAAAGTCAAGGAATTCATGAAACAAATGACATGAGACAATTTGTTGAGAAAAATGAGTTTGATTGTATTAATTCAAATCAAGAAGAACTTTACAACCTGTGCCTTGACGCTGTACAAGCTCCTCCCAGGGTCCAACAAGAAGTCTCCTCTACTTTGACAAGTTTCACTCTCTTCCCAATGAAGCCAAAAAGGTATGTGATCTCTCCTCTTAAGCTCAACTAGGAAGTCTTAATTTCACCAACATTTACCCTTAAAAAAGTTCAGCTTCTAACCTCCCTAGCAACTAGCCCAATGCCTGAATTTATAGTGCAATGGAGGGAAGTTACTAGGTCCTCCTTCAAAGGGATAAAGCCCTTCTTCAAAGGGATAGCTCCTCTCATCAAGGGATTAGCTCCTTCTCTTTTGGGATGCATGAACCACCTAAGAGCGGCCAATACACGTCAAAATTCCTTCTAGAATCATCTAGAATTAACCCAAAGTGAGTTTTTTAGAATAAACTTGCACCTTTTTGACTTTCACAGGGGTCCGCACCCACACCTTTAGGGACAGAGTGGGCAAGTCCGCAATTTTTGTAAACAGAAGGTGCGGGATCGCAGGCAATAGCGAGAGAAAGTGCGGAACCAGAGATTTATTGATTTTCAATGTCCTTCTCTCATTTTCAAAGCTTGACTTGAAGAGCTGAGGTCTGAGACTTGCTTAGGAGGACAGTACAAGTGATGATAGACCCATACTGACTGCAAATAATCATGGTGACGATATTTTTGTGTAACAGATTGCCCCCTAAAGTGCGAAGTCTATAGTAGATGAGGATTTCATTTATCATTTAGGAAGAGTGAAGTACTTTATCATTTTTAGGATCATCTTGTGGAGAGCCCGGTTGGAACCTGTAAAAACATTCAATGCAAGATATATATATGAGATCATATCATCGCTGAGGTAGGCATTCCCATACTCAGATCAAAACTAACTTAGAAACTAACCACTGTTATGATACATGAATGATCTTGTAATACATCAAAAGTATAGACTCATGTGGACACAATATGGATGCAGCCATCTGTTTATGAATAATCCATTATATAATGAATACAAATTTCCTCGCAGCCTGGATTGTGGAAACTAGATCCAGGGTCTTCATTTCTACTTCCTGAAACAGTACGATTCTATCCATGCGAATGAATGTGTTGAAGTCGAACATGGTAGAAACCACTTGATTACCAGTCAATGATGTAAACTGTTAACAAGTGTGAGAGAAACCACTAGTGATGTCAATGGCTCTGAAAGTACCCAATACGATCCATGAGATGTGAATAAATGTGTTGATGTCGAACATGTCATGGAATCCTTTGATCGAAGGTCAATGATGCAACCTGTCGTCAAAGGCGAGAAACCTGCCATTGAGGCATGCAGATCCCAAGGTACTGACGATTTCTAGATCATCTTTCTAGATAATGAGCTGAAGTCGATAGAAAGCGATCCGTCGCAGGCAAGCCCACAACACGAAATCATAGATCAAGTTGAAGAAATTTAGTTGCAAGGACTGACTCAGGGATGGTCAAGATGGATGACAGATATTTTGCAGATGAATGGCTTATTGGCAGTGATCTCTTGAACACATAACGACACGACAGATGGCTTGGTGACAATTGACCCAAAGTTAATACCCAGAAACCGGCTGAAAACTTTCAATGTGGTTTGATCAACTGTTAGGCAAAGGATTTCCCAACCCAGGTGAATAAAAGTGTCGTGTTCAAGAGTGGTTACAAAGTATGAAAAACATGCTCATTTTTCTCTCTTTTCCCCAACCATTTCTGGCAAGTACCTCTTTATTTTTTAACAAGCTTGAGGAGGATAACATTTGCTTGATTATAAGCTCATCCTTCGTATGAGTCCAACTTAGTTTGAATTCGAACCCTAAGAAGGAGTGGTTCGTTCCTGTTTGTAATTGAACAGGTCCTTTACTATGAAATTTTAACGAGTCCAGTATAGGAGAAACTCAGCGTTTTTCAATTTTAGAGAGTCTGAAAAAACTTAAGAAAACTCCAGGGTTAACCTTTTTCGTAAATTTGTGTCTCGCAAGCCCAAAAAAGTATAAAATAATACTTGAGAGAACCGCTTGATCTTTACGACCAAGGAGTACTTTTCGTAATTAGTTCCCCTGATTCGAAAAAGTAAAAAATGCGATCAACAACACGTCGTTTTATAACCAATATCAAATTTGAAACGACAAAAATTCGGTAATCTTTTCATGTTTTTATGGTCATAAAAGAGCTGTAAGTGGACCGTCTTTTAGTTCCGTTTTAACGAGTTTAAAAGAAAAACTCGACGATCTTTTCATGTTTTAGGAGTCAGAAAAGAGCTTAAAGGTGACTCTAAATGTTTTTTCGTTGAAAATGATAGATTTCGCTTGAATAATCCGTTATCCTGAACAAAAATGCAAACATTACTCATACCTATTTGAAATGGATAAAAACGTTGCAAAAATACCTTTCCAAAGTGAAACATAAACAAATTTGCAATTTATTTACTCAAAAAACTTATAAAAAGGGCTTTCGTCAATTCATTTTTACCGTTTGAGTTTTGGGTGAGAAAATAGTGCTTTTGTTCAAAAAACTTCCCGTGAAGATTGCGGAAAATCCAACTGGCGGAATCGAATGTCGTCTTCTCCAGGTAATCCACATCGTCCCACTCTTCATTTTTAACTGTTTCATTTTTTGTTTTGGGTTTTTATTTCATTTTTTGGAGGGTTTTTAGGCTTAAAACCCGCGCGCGGGGGCCCGCAGGTGTACCACTGCTAGCCCGCGGACCTCGACTTTTTCTCAATGGGGAAAAAGTCAGGGGTCCGCACCTTCCATGTAGGCAAGGTGTGGACCCACGCACTGTGTCTAACCCAGAGGGTACGGTCCCCGCCGCAAAGGTTTTTAACCCAAAAATTCTCAAATTTGGCCCAAACAAATTAATTTCTAGCATTCTAATTTGTCTTTTTACTTGATGCAGAGAGTACATCATGCTAGATTGGCATGAACGAGAGAATGAGGACGTGGATCTAGCCGTGTTGAATCACCAACCTTCAATCTATGCATTGAAAGCCTGTGGCTTGTACAAATTCTGGGCCATACCTGGTATGAGGGCCCAGGTGGATTTCTTACAGTGGCTGGTTGACAGATGGAGCATACAGGATCAGTGCTTCTTCATTGGTGGCCACCAGCTCGAAATCGAGCCGACAGACATATATTTCTTGACTGGTTTGCCTAAGAGAGGCGAAGACTTGACTCTATTCGAGACTAGGCCAGGTGGTTAGTCTGTCGATAGCCTCCGGCGAGAGTTCTGCAACAGCCAGGATAGAGACAAAGGGATAGACATAAAAACCATATCCCTTCCTAAACTCATGGTGATTGCGTTTACTGTCACCAGAATTTGCGGGAGTGCCGCATTACATATTGCCACCGGATCCCAGATGCGTATGGCAGTTGACTGCTTTCGAGGCACCATCTTCAACTGGTGCGATGCTGTGTTGGCCAATGTGAAAGGCCAACTAACCAGAGCTAAGAAAGGACAACTAAAGACCTTTGGTTATGGGGCTTTGGTAGTGAGCTTTGGTCTGGAGAGGGTTCCCATGTTGATCCCGTAGCACCTTACTGTTGGAGCTGGGCTTCCTCGAGAGCCCAAACTGATGCGATGGGTCGCAGTTATGGCCCTTCATCCGGACGAGGGGACAGAGGTTGTTCGATTCAAACCTGAGTATTTCCAATGGTTGGAAAACCAGGTTTTTTCTATTCAGGACTTCCCTTATGCTGGGGTAGATTTTCGTGGTGACCCAGACATGGCTCTTCCACTAGGAGAGCAATAGGATGACTCAGGTAAAATTATTTTCAACATTTTTCCTATTTAATTTTTTTTAATTATTTTTCCATCATCCGAAAAATGATAGTAAAAGTTTCAAATGCAGATGTGGGTCCATAGTGACCAGCCACTCTCCGGCCTTACGAGAGGAAACAACCAGTTTCAGCCGCGCCAGCCCCACAGGACGAGTTAGCAGAGGTTTTGGCCGAGTTGGAGGGTCATCTAGAGCGCTTGATAGGAGATATTCCGAAGACCACCATAGATGAAATTCCTCGTCGACTTCAGCGCTATGTGATTGGGGTCCCAAGACCTTTTAGGAGGTTCCTTTGCAAGGTGGCCCGTGCAGTGGTTTCTTATCGAGAACATCACCAGTGATAGGATGATCGCCTATTGTGGGCACATATGACATTTTTGTTTTTTGTACTTATCATTTTGCCGATCATAAGGTGTTTTTCAACTTATGATCGAGGACGATGTATTTTTTGACACACTCCTATATATATATCACTATTACCGACTTATCCTGTAAATCATGTTATGGAATGGTTTTAAATTGACATGTATGATTATTGCAAATGTCTACTTAACATTCGAGAAGCAATTGCATCTGCTAATGTATTTAAAGATATTGGAATATGCTCATATTCAATATAATCAAATTCACGTTCCAAGAGACGCACTCTCAAAAATAATCTCAATAACAGTGGATTTCTAATGGCATACACTCTATTAAGTTGTAATACAACGAGTTCAGAATCTAACCTCACTATCAAACTCCGAATCCCAAATGAAATATATTCAGATAATAACTCAATCATTGCACTATACTTGACAATGTTGTTCGTTGTTTGACCGAGGCTTACCCTATGCATAGATACCAAATCGTCAGAGGGCGAATAGATAACCCAAGCTGCGGAAGAAATGTTCCGTGTATTACGACAAGCACCATGAGCGAAACCAATGTATGTTTGGAGAGGCATCTACGTCTGCAATATCAAGAGTAAAAACAAGATAAGCAGGAATAATGACGAAAAACACTCTCTAAGCTAAGCACACTTTTTAAACTAAAACACACCAGCTAGAAAGAAAAACTATCCTAACTAAAAATATCCATACCCATTCTTTAAGCATAATAACTCTTCAAGTAAAGACCATTTCTGGGTTTACCTAAAGAGTCCCCGTCAAAGTCTACCAATTCATAGGCCCGTTTTGCTAGCTTTCGCTTGATAACATAGGGACCATGCCACATAGGAACGAATTTTCCAGCGCCTAATTTATCATTGGCTTGATCGTAAACTAAGACTAGATCTCCTTCCGAAAAATTTCGAGGGGTCACATTTCGATCATACTGAGCTTTCATACGTTTTGCGTGAGTCTCGATCGCCAATGCAGCATCACGTTGATTCTCATCTAATTGAGCCAATTATAACAAACGCTTTTCCTCTTCGGAAGTGGCTGGAAGTAACTCGATGGCCATTTGCAGTGACGGGATTTCGCATTCAATGGGCAACACAACTTCCATAGCATAAACTAGTTGGAAAGGAGTGAATCCTGTTGATGTTTTTACTGAGGTATGATACGCCCAAAGCGCTGAAAATAGCATGTTATGCCAATTCGATCGATGAATCCCAATGATTCGTCAGATCATGATGACTAAGACTTTGTTGATGGATTCAACCAGACCATTAGCTTGTGGATAATAAGGAGTTGAACTATCATGACGCAACCCAAGCTGGCCTGTAAGTTCGGTCATCATAACGTTTCGAAAATGGCGCCCATGATCAATGATTATCGCTTGTGGGACACCAAACCTAGCAATTATATGATTGAACATGAAAATTGCAGCTGTCTTGCCGTCTGCCTCAAATGTAGGCATCGCCTCGGCCCACTTGGTAAAATAATCTACCGCAAGGATGATATACGCATGCCCCCCGGCCGAGTGAGGGTTACATGTAATAAAATCGATACCCCATTTGGCAAAAGGACCAACGACAATTATAGGGTGGAGAGAAGCAGGTGGAGCGCACATCTTTCGATCAAAAATTTGGCAGTTGTGGCATTTTCGGACCACAGTAATACAATCTTTGAACAAAGACGGCCAGAAGTAGCTGTTGGAGAGGTAAATCCCCTCTACGGATAGAGGCGATCCCTACTAGCCCAGCAAGGGTCTAGCAACAATCAAACAATGCTGCTATGCATGCTCCTAATTACAATTAAACAAGAGGTAAAGAGCACCTACTTGGATTCCAGCGCTATTGTTTGACGAAGAGATGCTGCCTTCGCTCCTTCGCTTTGGCTGGTCACAATCCTCCGCGATCCCTGCGAATAGATACCTGCACACACGAAGAGGAAACAAACGCAAGCGTGAAATCTAGTAAAAGCAACCATACATCAGTCAGAAAAGATGTAATTCAAATTTAACCATTGCATAGACAAATGAGAATGGAACAATAATAGCAGTCATCTATTATTAATCAAGACAGAGAAGAGTACAACCAAATGTTCTGACGTCGGTATCCTTCTCAGGAGGGGCCAGTCAGCAAGCGTCTCAAGCGTTCACCTTTGGAAATGATTCTCCCAAGACAAGAAACTCTCTCTCACACAAGCAACACAAAACAACCTTCCCTAAGCTATCAATCACTTCCACACTTAGCACACCAAATACCTATAGTAGCAGCAATCTGAGCACTATAAACTCTACACAACCCAAGCTATTCCAAACTAGCTGCTCATGGTAATGGTGGGAGTTTATATAGGAGAAGGAGCCTCCTAAAAGGGTGGAAGGATGAGCTTATCCTTGAGGGAAGTGGTTGCAAAGGGTCGAACAAACATGCCATAGAAGGGAGTCGATACTCACAAAGCCAACAACCAAACCTGGAGTTATCTGGAAGGCTGGCTGTTGGAACAAATTCGCCCAAACAGGATCAGCGCGGATTATAAGGTGACTGACGCGTTGACGTCGCGCCTCAATAACTGGGAAAGTCATGTCAGCGTGACCCAATACAAAGGAGAGGTGCGCTGGCTCATAAAATGCGACCAGCGTGGAAAAGTGATGTGCTTCCGCGCTGGCAGTGCACTGAATACACTACGAGCCGCCAGTCAGCGCGGATATTTTAGAAACAGACGCGCTGATGAGGAAAACTTTGGAAAAGTGGGTTTTGGGCCAGTTCAGAAGGCATGAACTTGATTATTGTGAATTCTTGACACAGTAAGGTGACTGACAGGGAGACAGTGACAAATTACTGTGTAACAGATGCCCCCTAAAGCATGAAGACCGAGAGAGTGAGAGGGGTGAAATGCTTTACGACACTCGCCGAACTGGAACACCACCAGGAAGGACCGAATATCTCTGATAATCAAGTACGTGCAGTCTAGGCATGGGCGCAGCCATCCAAAAGACATGCGAAAAGGTCTGTGGAATGGACGCAACCACCCAGCTAGAGAGACCAAAATAATGATAAGGTATGGTCGCAGCCATCCATGAAGACTCAGGTATGGGTGCAGCCATCCATCAATGAGTCATGTAATGATCATCCACAAAATCGCAACCTGGACCATAACAGACAGGGATCCTGGGTCTTGCGCTCCGTCCCGACCCGAACAAAGTACAAGTTCAAGCATGTGAAGACAGGAGCTGGAGTCGAACACGCATGAACATCGTCTGATTACCAGTCAATGATGAAAACTGTTAACAGACGCGAGAGGTACCACCAATAATGACAATGGCCCTCAAGGTACTATAGGTACAATCCGCGGAGTGTGAATCAATGAGCTGGTGTCGAACACCCACAGAATCATTTGATCGGAGGCCAATGATGTAAACCTCGCGTCGAACACGAAGAACCTGCCATTAGGGCATGCAGGCTCTAAGGCACCTGAAGGGAGTCTCTAAGTCACCTTCCTGGATAATGAGCTGAAGTCGACAGGAAGTGACCTTGATCGAAGGTGGGCCATAATGATTCCCACATCATCGACACGAGGCAGAGGTAAAATAATTTGTGTGAGACAGCAGATGAGGTTGTATTATGCAGAGGTCAACTTCACTTGAACATATCGGCGGCACGACAGTGGATTTGGCAGTATTTGACATCAAATGAGCAGAGGGTGTGATGATGATGGCAATGAACAGATGAGAGGTCAAATAGGATAACCCGTACCCACGGAGGTCAGTGAAAAACAAGATGAGATGGTCCCACCCAGACACGAAGCAGAGGAGTGCCATGTTCAAGAGCGACATACTGCCGACACGACTATGATTACAGTTCCATTTTCCCCACCATTTCTGGCAGGTACCCCGGTTATTTTTGGATGACAAGCTTGACGGGGATAGCATATGCTTGAAGAGTGTCATTTCGACAATGCCCGATGTCATCAAGTGTTTAACGAGCCTGACAAAGGAAAAACTCGGCGTCTTTTCTTGTTTAGAGAGTCTGAAAAGACAACGGAAAAGGAGACTCCAGGGGGGTCCTTTTTCATACAGTTGTGTCTCTCGAGCCCGAAAAAGTATAAAATGATGCCCGAAAGAACCGCCCGACCATTACGATCGAGGAGTACTTTTCGTAAGTAGTGCTCTTGACCTGAAAAAGTAAAAAAGTGGTCGGAAACACATCGTTTTAGAGCCGATAATGAGTGCGAAACGACAAACACCCGGCACTCTTTTTAAGTTACACGGTCGAAAAAAGAGCTTAAAATGACCGCCTCTCGTTCCTTTTAACGAGCTGAAAGGAGGCTCAACCATCTTTTCTTGTTTCGTGTCGGAAAAGAGCTCAAAGACGACATTGTTTGGGACCAAGTGTTTCTAGGATCATGATGATTTTCACCGTTTCTGAGGACCTGCACAATAAAAATGCCCGCATAAATCCGTTCGACATGTTAAAAACATATTGAAACATGTATAAGACATTGACAGAAGTGCTAAATCCATGGTAAAAGCCTGACCAAAAACCCATATTCGTAAAAATTATAGTCAATTAAGCCATTTTTACTATAAATAGAAAGGTAAATAGTCATTTTCACCATTGTTACCAAATTGAGCCTTTGAGAATGTTGTGAAGTTGACGGAGCCAATTCTTCCTCGTGCGGACACCACTCGGCGAACGGCTTGCTCCAGGTAGGTTCCTCTTGCCATGCGCCGTTTTTGAGTCCTTTTGTAAGCATTTTGGCGGTGGGATTGGCCCAATTGGGCAATTTTTTGAGCCATCGGTGCGCTCTCGGTCAGCGCGGGTTTCCCGCTCGGGACCGCGCTGACCGATGAAAATTACACGTACCAGATTTCGGGTCAACGCGGAAAACCCGTGTTCTTCCGCGCTGACCTGGAGGAAATACAAAGGATCCGCCATTGTCAGCACAGCTGTTTTAAAAACAGCCGCGCTGGCGCTGTCAAATTTCATTTTTTATATTTTGAACGTGAAATTCTCATTAGCCAGCATTTTAATTGCTTTTAATGCTCATGCAGGACGCAATGGCCTTCCAGTGGCAAGAGAGGGCCCACGATGTTGAGGACATAGCCGCTTTTGCAAGAGCGGATTACCGAGATGCCATGCGGGCGTGCGGATTCCTAAAATTCTTCCTGACTCCACGCTTGAGAGCTCATCATGACTTACTTGAGTTCCTGATCCGGTCATGGAACCCCATAGACGGAAAATTTACCATTCGCGGTAAAGACATTGAGTTTGATCACATGGACATATATTTCTTGACTGGATTGTCGCGCCGGGGTGCGAGGCCCATTCTGGAGGGGCAGCGGCCCAGCGGCGAGACTCTCGACCAACTCATGGCTCGAGTATGTCCAGGGGCGGAGAAATCGCGGAGTGGGAAGGTGTCAATTCCCACGGTGAGAGATATAGTCCTTCGCACCATCCTTTTTATGGTGACCCGGGCAGCGGGATGTTTGGCCAACCACGAGGCCTCGAAGACCCACCTGCTACTAGCTCTTGATTGTCTACACCCTACAGTGTTTGACTGGGCCACTGCGGTGACCAACAGCATGAAGAGGCAACTCAACAACTGTCGTCGCGGAGAGTCGAAACAGTTTGGCTATGGGTCGCTCTTACTCCCACTCATTCTGGAGCGGGTGCCAGTCATGCGGCTGCAGACTATGGCCGTGGATCCTCCTAGAGGTCCCCGGGAGACGAGGGCCACTCGATGGGCTCGCATTATGCCACGCGGGGGTGGTGGCCGGCCAGCTACTTGGGGAGTGATCTTTCGAGAGTGGTTGGAGCAGCAGATCGTTTTCGTTGAGGACTGGCCGTACGCAGGTATGGATTTCCGCAACGATCCTGACATGCCATTGCCCGCGGGAGATCACTGGGATGATGGAGGTATGACACTTGATTTTTTCTGAATTTTTTAATATTTTTTGATTTTAATGCATATGTCTTGATAAATGTTGCTGTGTGCAGATGTGGGACATGTTAGACCCATCGGCTTAGCCCCAGAGGCACGGAGAGAGGGGCAAGGAGCCGATGTCCTTGCCTTGGTCCCTCCAGGAGTTGATACTTCAGAGACCATAGCTCGCAACCTTGAGGGGTTGCTGGAGGGCGTGCCAGACTATCAGGGAGTCGAGGAGGTTCCCATAGAGCACCAGATCCATACGGTGGGGGTGGCACCCAGGGTGCACCGCTTGTTGAGGCGGGTGGCACGAGCGGCTGTGTGCTACAGAGAGCACAACCCAACACAGTAGTCGCCTAGGTTTCTTTTTGATGTTTTGAGAGACATATGTCTCGAATGTATGGAGAACAGTGACTCTTTATTTTTGACACATACACTTATTTTTGAGCGCCTCAGTGCGCCACACGATATATATACATATACATACCGATTTTTGGATGGATCTTGTTACATATGATGATGTTTTGTTATGCAAATGTTCAGTACAAATGTGATCTTATGTATGGATTTGCAAAACACATGACCCATATATTTTAATGTTTTTAATGCAAGCTTAAAAGCACACACAGCACGCATGCAAACTATGCTTGAGAAAATATTTACATATGCTTTACTCTATTATGCTTTCTATGTCTTCTTGTACGATGTTATCTATTTCGCAAATGTCTGTCTAACACATGATTTGCCAATGTATCAGTTAACGTCTTTAATCGTCTCGGAATATGTTGATATGTGATATAGTCAAAATTCCTTTCTAACAATCTGACACGTAGATACAACCTTAGGATACGTTGGTCTCTGACGGAATATCGCCCGTTAAGTTGATGAACGACCAGTTGGGAGTCCAGGTTTACCATCATTGCTCGAATGCCGAGATCAACTGCTTCGGCTAGTAGCTCAATTACGGCACTGTATTCAGCAACATTATTAGTGGTACGACCGAGACAGACTCCTTGAAGATCTAGCAACTCTCCGTGAGGATCATAGATCGCCCATGCCGCAGAAGACAAATTGCAGGTACTACGACAGGCGCCATCAGCGAAACCAACATAAGGTGCACTAGACATCTGCACAAGAAGAAGAAAACACAATAAGAGGCAAACACGTCTTCACACCAAAGCAAAACATGAAATCATGCACACAAAACACACTAAACACGCGTATGTACAAACTGAGTGCACGAAGTCATGCATAATATTTCTTTAGATACAGCGCGTTGCGGGGCTTGTCGAGAGGATTTCCTTCGTAATCAATCAACTCATATGCGCCCTTTTGTAAAACTCTTTTCACGATATAGGGACCTAGCCACATGGACTCGAGTTTTCCTGCCCCCAGCTTATCTTTAGCTTGATCGTAGAGCAGTACTAGATCTCCTTCAACGAAGGAACGAGGATGAATGTTCTGGTCAAAGTGAGCTTTGACTCTCTTTTTTTGCGCTTCGATAGCGAGAGAAGCTAAACGACGAGTCTCGTCTAACCGTTCTAGGTATAGAAGCCGTTCCTCCACCGGAGTGGTGTTGGGAAGCAACTCGACAGCTAATTTCAACGAAGGAATCTCGCATTCGACAGGAAGGGTGGCCTCCAGTCCATAAACCAATTGAAATGGAGTGAAGCCGGTGGCGTTCTTCACGGAAGTCCGGTAGGCCCACAAGGCTGGGAACAGCATTAGATGCCAATTAGACTTGTGCGTGTTGACGGTGCGTTGAAGCATAGTGATCAAAACTTTGTTCATGGCCTCGACTTGACCATTAGATTGTGGATAGTACGGTGTCGAGCTATCCTGACGCAAGCCTAGTTGGGTCGTTAGTTCCGTCATCATGTGATTACGGAAATGCTTTCCGTGATCCGTGACAATAGCCTGAGGGACTCCGAAACGAGTAATGACATGATTGAATAAAAACTGCGCTGCTGTGTAGCCATCTTCGTTCAATGTAGGCATCGCTTCGGCCCACTTGGTGAAATAGTCCATAGCAACGATGATGTACCCATGCCCCCCGGCCGAATGAGGGTTACAGGATGTGTAATCGATGCCCCATTTGGCAAATGGACCTATGGTGACAACAGGGTGCAGTGGTGCAACAGGTGCACGCATCTTCCGGTGGTAAACCTGGCATTCGTGACATGCACGTACAGCAAGGATGCAATCCTTGAAGATGGAAGGCCAGAAATAACCAGCACGGAGGATCTTCTGGGCGGTAGCATATCCGGACATATGGCCGCCACAAGCGCCGGAGTGGCAGTCATTCAACACCCGCTCAGCCTCCTCGAGAGTCAAGCAACGGCGGAGAACAGAATCAACGCCGAGGCGGTACAGGGTATCGCCCAAAATGCGATAGGGTTGAGCTTGGTGACGAATTCGCCGTCGAGCATCTTTCGATACATTCGGACGGAAGGAAGACGTCTGTAAATATACGATAATGTCCCCGTACCACGGGTCGAGGGTGCTGATGAGAAACAACGTTTCATCCGGGATATGCTCCTCCGAACGAGATGGTGCAGAGTGAGATGGTAAGGAACAGAGCAGTTCAGCAAAGACCAGAGATTTCTTAGACTTGGCCACAGTGAATTCCAAGTCGAACTCTTGGAGGATTACAATCCACTTCGAGTATTTGCCCCCCAGCAGTTGACGTGACAAGATGTAGGTCATGGGGTTGCAATCAGATATCACGGTCGTTGTGCGCAACGGGATATAATGACGGAATCATTGGACGGCGCAGACAGCTGCCAATGCCAACTTCTCGACATAGGCGTAGCGAGTTTCCGTATCCAGAAGGTTGCGGCTAAGATAATAGATAACGTGCTCGGTGCCGGCATCATCATCTTGCACTAGAACCATGCCGATGGTGGTGTTAACGGCAGCTAGATAGAGAGTGTAGTCACGGTGGTAATTTAGAGGTCTTAAGAGCGGAGCTGAGACAAGAAGGTCTTTAAGGCGCTCGAAAGATTCCTGGGCGATAGCATCCCAACGAAAGGGTGTGTCTCGCTTTAATAACCGTGTGAAACCCTTAGCCACCTCAGCATAATTCGGAATGAATCGTCTGAGAAAGTTAGCTTTTCCCTGTAAGCTCTGCAATTGCTGCAAAGAGGCAGGGGGAGGAAGATTCAAAATGGCCTCGACCTTGAGGGGATCCAAACGGATGCCTTCCCGGGAGACGATGAACCCGAGCAGTCGGCCAGATTCTACGCAGAAGACACACTTATGCGGATTGAGTCGAATACGGTAGTGTCGACAGCGGAGAAAAATTTCGCGTAGATGAGATGGATGGTCTTGACGTTTAGCTGAATGAGCTGGGAGGTCATCTAGGTAAGGCTGTACGATGTGTCGGATATCATGAAAAGCATACGACATCGCACGCTGGAAAGTGGCACCGACATTTTTGAGACCGAAAGGTAGCTTCTTATAAGCGAAGGTGCCCCAAGGACAAATGAAAGCTGTCTTATGCTGGTCTGCAGGGGCTATGTTGATCTGGTTATAACCAGAGAAACCGTCCATAAACGAATAAATCTCGCTTCCTGCGCAGTCATCAATAAGCTGATCAATAAAAGGCGTAGGAAAGTTATCTTTTGGACAGGCACGATTGATATCGCGGTAGTCAACACAGACCCGGATAGTGCCCTGCTTTTTATTCACAGGGACTATATTGGATACCCATTTCGTGAGAGGAATGACATAGATAAAACCAGCTCGAAGAAGCTTTTCAACTTCGGCCTTGATGGCTGCAGCCTTTCGAGGGTGCACTGGACGTAGTCACTGACGAACAGGCTTAGCGCCTGGATAAGTAGGTATTTCGTGCACCACAATACTAGGGTCTATGCCGGGTATTTCCTCGTAAGACCACGCGAAGACATCTCGGAATTCACGAAATAAAGCGGTATAAAGTTGAACTTCCTAAGGAGTGCATGTGACTCCAATGAAAATAGTCTCGACGATCCCTGGTTTGACAAAGATGTCGATAGGCTAGGTCTGCGTGATGTTACCCATATTGCCTTCCGAAGACACTTGGTATAGCTGAACAGGTGTTTGGAGAGGCGGAGATGGGACACATGAAGCAAACCGCTCGAGACATGCGACCATTTCTGAATGTGGAGGGAGAAACGAAGAACGATGGTGGTGATCTAACCAAGGGAGTTCTTCGAGAGACATAGTCTCTATGATGGCCTCGTCGGAGGGAAATATTTCTTTTAGAGGATCCGAAGTGGCCTCATCACCCAGCCAAGGGAAATGATCGTATGAATCAGGGAACACTGCTTAGAAAAGCAGGTTCAGGAGGGGAAGCCGATGCAGCGACAATCTCGATGTAGTTGAGCTCAGCAGGACTCAACGGCATCATATCACCCCAAGAGTCTTCCTGATTCAAGGGAGGAAGAACCCATGGATCAGAACGTACTGAAATCATGTTGACAGGGGAGAGATTTGGAGGTGGGAGGGGAAAGACTCCCATCAATGAGGGATCTTTGAACAGTCCGGCACCCACACTTACTAGCGACTTGGAGGTATGCTCCACGAATGGCACATTTCCTTCAGAAGAGGAAGCAAAAAAGGACAGCTGGTCCACCGTGACGATTCTTCCTTGATGGGGGAAGCGAACGACACGGAACAAGGAGGAAGCCACGGCTTGCATGGCGTATGTCCAGCTCCATCCAAGGAGGAGGTTGTAAGTGAGATTAGCGTCAACAACTTCAACCTCTACTTCTACGGTTTTCCCTTCTAAAGAGATAGGCAATCGCGGGAGGATACCATATGGACGAGATTCTCTTCCATCGAAAGCCTCCAGGGTCGTAGGAGACTGGCTCAGAGCAGGAGAACCAATAGCCTTCCAGCAAGCAACTGACATGATGCAGGTTGAGGCACCTTCATCAATGACTGTACGATGGATCGTTTTGCCGTTGATGAGAACCTGTATAAGGAAAGCCACCTGATGAGGCAGTCTCTGTGTGAAACCCTCGAGATCAAAAGAAATTAAATCCGAATCTGCCGGGTCTATGCCACCAATCACTGATAGCAGGGACTTCCTCTGGGAGGGGCAGCTCTGGAGGACTTCTAATGCGGACATAGCAGACGGAGCCTGAGCTAAGTCCTCGACAATGCTATAGTGCTGGGCAGCATGAGCATTGGGGTTATAAGATGACTTCTTGAGTACACCTTTGGGAGGGGGTCGGGGGATCGTCTCAGTGCTGGGCCGTTCGATGTGAAGGGGACCAGAACTGGACGGAGGAGCGTTGGAGGGAACCTCCGGCTCTTTCCCAGCTGGAGATGGATAATCTTTCGCTCGAGTTGAAAGATGGATGGGAATCGTCCCAGCCATGAACACTTGAGAACCGAACGAGGAAGAGGATTGAGAGGGATCTGCCACCTGATGCGTCTGTTGGGAAGGGAACGACTCTTTAAGCACAGCAGGAGGCCCCGGAGCACCTTTCAAAAGTCGACTAACCTCGGACCGCCTAGGGCAGTCCTTGGTGTAGTGATCCTCCTCGCAAATGAGACAAGGATACTTAGGCTTTTGTTTGGCTCCTTCCTCGGAGGGAGGTTTAGGAGGGTTCTGCTTGGGCTGTCCAGATTTATCTTTAGCTTTCCCTTTCTTTTTCCCTTTCGAGGATTTGTCCGCCACGGTGGACTGAACGGCGTTTACCTCGGAGGTACTCCCAGAAATTGATTGGCCCTGAGGAGCATTTTCGCTAGGGGCATTCTGCTTCTGCTTCCCAGGGTTCGTGGCCGATTTCTTGGATGATGCATTCACAGAACCAATGACTCCATCAACAGAAGGCTTTGGTGGAGATTTGGGCTGTCCATACCTCGGGGCATCTGGAAAATACTCATACAAAGTACCCGACTGAGAATACACTAAGTCAAGGTATTGAGCTCGCGCGATCGCTTGCTCTTCAGTTACACACGCTCCCATTGCGATGTCTTTTGCAATCTTGGGGACAAAGGAAGTCGTGAACCAGTCGGTTAGGAGTTGATCAGGGATCCAAAATTTAATCAGACGACGACGCCTTCTCCATTCATGTATATGATCGGAGATGTGCGTAGCCGTATCCTGTTTGAGAGACGTGAGAAGGTGAGTCCCAGTCTCGTACCGAATGGGTAACTGAAAATGAGTCAAAAAGGCCATAGCCAATGAGTTGAAATATTGAAACATGCCACGATTCAATTCGATGTACCACTTAGCAGCTGAACCAGTGAGAGTCCTCTGAAAGAGGCGAAGCCGGATAGAATCATCAAGCCATGAGTTGGATGAACACCAAAGGTGATAAGTCATTACATGGGCCTGAGGGTCTTCACCAGCTTTGCCGTCAAACTTCGGACAGTCACCTGGTATTTTGGTCGGAACCGGTGGCCAATACAGATTATGCAAAATAGGATCATTTGTTAACTTGGACACATCAGGCAGTTCCAACGTTGCTAAGAATGGTAACTGCGGGTTGAAGGACATCTGCGGCTGCGGATTCGAGGCGACATTAGGGTTCCAACCAGATGGTGGTTGCCCCCACGAACTCTGTCTGGACGGACCTGGCCCAAAAGGGCCTGGTGCGTAAGAACTTTGTCCCGATGGACCTAGCCCAAAAGGTCCTGGCGCATAGGGAGCTTGTCCGTAGGGGTTCTATCCATACGGATTCTGGCCATATGCGGACGACTGTCCCTGTGTCTTCCCCCCAGCTCCCCACGAATTAACAGCTTGCCCCACAGGTGCACCATATTGATAATTTTGGTAAGGAGTGACCTGTGGCTGTTGATAATTTTGATAAGGAGCAAACTGATTTTGCCCCTGGGGTTGCTGGTAGCCATATGGTTGCTGGGCCCCATACTGAGCCTGATAGGGAGGGTGCGTCTGGTAAGAAGGTTGATAACCTGTTTGAGTTTGAGGCCCAGAGTAATGTCCTTGAACCGGCTGGGGTTGAACCATCTGTCCCGGAGGTTGACTTGGTTGGATTTGAGATGGACCTGGTTGGCCAGCAGGATAGACTTGCTGGGTACCAGGTTGTCCGTGTGCCACCAAGGGTTGTCCTTGCGGAACGGATGACTGAGCTGGCTGGATAGCTGGTTGACGCTGAGGTTGGCCAGCTTGTCCAGATGGACGATTAGGGCGGACAACAGGTTGACCTTGCTGCATAGAAGGTTGGCCCGTTTGCCCCCCAGGGTGAACAGACTGAGCATAGGGCTGGGCTTGCTGTATAGCGGGCTGACCTCCTTGGTGCATAGGCTGAGCAGTGGGTTGGCCTTGCTGTATAGCAGGCTGCCCCCCTTGCCCAGAAGGATTCATGGATTGAGCAGTAGGTTGACCCTGCTGAACGTAGGGTTGCCCACACTGCCCAGAAAGATGACCGGACTGGGCAGTAGGTTGACCCTGATGTAAGTAGGGTTGCCCCCCCTGCCCAAGAGGATATCCTTGCTGGACTGCTGGTTGATTTTGAGAATTATAAACTGACCCAGTTTGTCCAGATGGGTACCCTTGCTGGAAACTGGGTTGGCCTTGTTGAATGTAAGGCTGCCCGGGTTGTCTAGTTGGGTAACCTTGCTGGGTACCAGGTTTCCCTGGATATCCAGTAGGTTGACCTTGATATGAATATGACGGACCTCCAATGGCCGAGGGTTGTCCCTGGTAGGGTTGTCCCTGTGGGCCCCCAGATTGTCCTAGGTAAGGCGGGCCATAAAGTGGTTGCCCCTGAGGGGTTTGCACATAAGGCGGCTGGCCTTGATTGGGTGGTCCTTGAGGCTGTCCGGGAGGGTCCCGACTCCCATGGAAAACGTGAGTAACGGGATAATATGTAACGTTCAACGATTCCTGGTTCTCTTCGAAAGGACGATGAGGAAGGACCGAAATGTTCTCGAGGTACTCGCCGTTCGCATCATAATAAAAGAGTGGACCATTGTAATCTGGGTCCACAATGGGCTGCCCGTGGGCATCATACGGCCCTGCTCCTGGAATGCCACCAGGAAAGGGTCCAGCTTGAGGGTTTACAGATGAGGATGCTGGTACAACACTGATGACCGAAGTCGAGCGTGCTACACAAACGGTTGGATTGGTGGGAACTAAGGTAATGGGCGTGTTAAGCCCTGAAGTAAGAGGTGTACTAAGAGGTCGCGAAACAAAAGGTCCGGTGGTGGCAATAAGACTAGGATCCCATATAGTCGTAGAAGTCGTTCTAGCGGCTATCCTATCCCTCATTGATTGATATCGTGGAGGGAGTGGAGAGGAAGCCGGGATTGGAGTCTCAATGTCCGTCACCACGGGTGTCTCACCTGTGCTGGAAGCTGTCTCATCCATGGGGGAAGTAGACATTGGAGACGACATGCCGAGAGGAGTACGAGGGGTATAATCAGGCTCCCAGATAGGATTCCAATCTTCTATGTAATCTTCGTCGCCTGGGGCACGTACGTTGATAGGCTGGATACTCGGAACAATGGGAAGAGTACCGCTTACAACTGGTACCTCTGGAGCAACAGAAGATGGAGAACCTTGATCACTTGGACCGGGAGTTGACGGGTCAGCCAGGATGACCAGACCCCTTAGAAAACCTAAAACAAACTAACGATCAAGACCCTACTCAAAACTAACGCACACAAGATCTAATCAGGTGATGTTATCGTGGCCGAATTATTTATTAAGACACAAGAACCAAACTTGACCTTTTCATGTTTCAAGAGTCGAGAAAAGGACGAAAAGATGACTCCAGTCTCCTTCGAATATTTAATGAGCACGAAGTGACAAGACGCTCATAGGCACCTTTTCATTTAGGGAGTCCGAAAAGGATCAAAAGTGACTGCTCTGGAGACTCTAGGTATAAGGTTTACCAAGCAACCCGTAAAATTGCTTATACACCTCAGCAATCGTATGAGAGCCAAGGACTTTCCGTACTGCAGTCAATCTTCCCGAATGCTGTGTTCGGTGCGTTACGGTTCACAAGGCGGCAGACTTGGCTTCCTATGGATAAAGGATAAAAGCCTAGTGGGGTCTCCCTATATACGCGACGGTACGTGGGAGCGCAGTCCGTGTTAGACCACTATCGAGTCACAGAAGGAGGAATCACCCAACCTAATGTGAAACAACAGTGACTATGTTTAAAGACGCCGGAACACGTCTCTAACCTAGACCTCTAGATGTTTGCGTTTAGTTCCAATGCGTTTTTAGATTCATTCGGTTCATTTTATAGTTGATCTTGAAATTAAGTTTCGATTTCAGGTCTTATCGTATGTTCTCTCACAATTACCTAGATGCAAACTACATGCCAAAGAATTTCATTTTGTTCGATGAATTCTAGCTATGAGAAGGTAAAGAATTTTTTGATCAAACAAAACGAATACAAGCAACCAAATAACCTAATGCAGCTAAAAGCAAGGAAAGGAAACTTTTTCTTTTGAAAATGCAAATCAATGAAATGTTCTTTTCCTTTTCAATTCTCAAAAGCAAAGCTACTAGTTTGATTCTCTTTCAATGGCACAAAGCACCTAAATGAATTTGGAGGAACCGGAACACCAAGCAAATCACTTAATGAAAGCACACAAAGTTCGCAAAACGTCCAACAAAGATTTCCAAACCAAAAGGAAAACCAAGTTCCGCACGAGCTATGTGATCTAAGCTCGGCAAGACAAGCAAGGATTCAAACAAGGAGGAAGCGAAAACCACTCGGAAACACAACCCAAAACACTTCAACAATCACTGAACAAGTGCAACAACAAATCTGAAGTTGGCCGGTCAAACAAGCAAACAAGATCCCTACGGAAGGCTTGACACACACACGACCACTAGATGCCCTAGGGCTAGAGTGCGAAATCAATGGAGAAAAGCAAACACCCGGAGGGTAAGAGTCCCAACCAGTCAAATAGAGATTCAACACAATCTAGCAGCTGTAAAAGTGATGGCGGAAATACAAACCAAGCAGCGAAAGCAAAGAGGAAGGTATTTGCAAAACCAAAAAATGAGCAAAACGAAACCCTGTGGAACAAGACTTCGCAAGCAAGCAGCTCAGAGTTCAGATAATGAAAAACAAGTCACAAACCAAGTGGAGAGAAGAGGGGAAAGCTAAAGCAACAAGTTCAGGAGGCTAATCTGGACAAAATCGAGTTTTACAGGATCAGCGCGGGTGGCCTTCAGCAACTCGGCGCTGACAGGAGGGGTCCCGTAGCAACTTTGCGACGTCAGCGCAGAAGCACACGGGAAAAGCGCGCTGGCTCAAAAACGAGGTCAGCGCGGGTATTAGGTGTACAGGCGCGATGACATGGAAAACAAAGAAGAAAGGGCGCGACGTCAGCGCGTCTATTTTGAATTAAAGCGCGCTGAGGGTAAAAAGCAAGTAAAGGCAAAGCAAAAACTTCCCAAACCAAAGGTAAGAACCTTTTAACAATTAAGACACTTCCCAGATGCACCCAGAAAGTTTATAAGCAGAGAAACAATCCCAGAATCTCGAAAAGAGAGAACAATCTAATTCAAACACAAAAGTGGACTCAAGAGACAAAAAGGCTGATTCCCCAGTATGGTCGCCAAATTGTTGGAGAGGTAAATCCCCTCTACGGATAGAGGCGATCCCTACTAGCCCAGCAAGGGTCTAGCAACAATCAAACAATGCTGCTATGCATACTCCTAATTACAATTAAACAAGAGGTAAAGAGCACCTACTTGGATTCCAGCGCTATTGTTTGACGAAGAGATGCTTCCTTCGCTCCTTCGCTTTGGCTGGTCACAATCCTCCGCGATCCCCACGAATAGATACCTGCACACACGAAGAGGAAACAAACACAAGCGTGAAATCTAGTAAAAGCAACCATACATCAGTCAGAAAAGATGTAATTCACATTTAACCATTGCATAGACAAATGAGAATGGAACAATAATAGCAGTCATCTATTATTAATCAAGACAGAGAAGAGTACAACCAAATGTTCTGACGTCGGTATCCTTCTCAGGAGGGGCCAGTCAGCAAGCGTCTCAAGCGTTCACCTTTGGAAATGATTCTCCCAAGACAAGAAACTCTCTCTCACACAAGCAACACAAAACAACCTTCCCTAAGCTATCAATCACTTCCACACTTAGCACACCAAATACCTATAGTAGCAGCAATCTGAGCACTATAAACTCTACACAACCCAAGCTATTCCAAACTAGCTGCTCATGGTAATGGTGGGAGTTTATATAGGAGAAGGAGACTCCTAAAAGGGTGGAAGGATGAGCTTATCCTTGAGGGAAGTGGTTGCAAAGGGTCGAACAGACATGCCATAGAAGGGAGTCGATACTCACAAAGCCAACAACCAAACCTGGAGTTATCTGGAAGGCTGGCTGTTGGAACAAATTCGCCCAAACAGGATCAGCGCGGATTATAAGGTGACTGACGCGCTGACGTCGCGCCTCAATAACTGGGAAAGTCATGTCAGCGCGACCCAATACAAAGGAGAGGTGCGCTGGGTCATAAAATGCAACCAACGCGGAAAAGTGATGTGCTTCCGCGCTGGCAGCGCACTGAATACACTACGAGCCGCCAGTCAGCGCAGATATTTTAGAAACAGACGTGCTGATGAGGAAAACTTTGGAAAAGTGGGTTTTGGGCCAGTTCAGAAGGCATGAACTTGATTATTGTGAATTCTTGACACAGTAAGGTGACTGACAGGGAGACAGTGACAAATTACTGTGTAACAGTAGCCAGTGCACAATATCTTTTGGGCTGTGGCATACCCAGACATATGACCGCCACACGCTCCAGAGTGACAGTCATTTAGAACCCTTTCAGCTTCCTCGTGAGTTAAACAAAAACAGAGTCCGCCCCACGGCGATAAAGAGTATCTCCAATAATCCTGAATTGTTGGGACTGGAATCGTATTTTCCGACGTTCTGACCTTGAAATTTCCGGCCGAAAGGATTGGGTCTGGAGATAAACGATGATATCCCCATACCAGGATCTAAAGTGCTGATTAGAAACAAGGATTCGTCTGCAATGGGCTCCTCCGCCACAGTTTCTGTGTCAGCATGCGGGAAGTCACACATTAACTCCGCAAAAACGAAAGATTTCTTACACATATTTTTAAAATTACAAGTCAAAATCCTGCAGGATAACGATCCATTTAGAGTACTTGCCCCCTAGCAATTGCTTCATCAAAATGTAGATCATAGGGTTGCAATCCGAAATTACTGTAGTTTTACGTAGTAAAATGTAGTGACGAAAACGTTGGATAGCTTGAACAACTGCCAATGCCAATTTCTCCACATGTGAGTATTTTAGCTCAGTGGGATTTAAAGTTTGACTAAGGTAATATATCACATGCTCAGTACCGAATTCATCTTCCTGAACTAAGACCATTCCAATGGTGGAATGAGAGGCGGCCAGATACAAGAAGTAATCCTGGTTGTAGTTGGGAGTATGCAATAACGGTGCATGGGTCAACACATGTTTTAGTGCATCAAAAGATTTCTGAGCTATCTCATCCCAATAGAATGGGGTATTCTGTTTCAACAACCGAGTAAAACCCTTTGTAACCTCGGAATAGTTAGGAATGAATCGTCGTAAAAAGTTTGCTTTCCCTTGCAAACTTTGGAGTTGGTGAAGACTCGAAGGAGGAGGCAATTTGACAATAGCTTCGACCTTCGAGGGATCGATGCGAATGTCGGCTTTCGAAACTACAAACCCCAGCAATCGACCTGTTTCTATACAGAAGACACATTTGTGTGGGTTCAACTGAATCCGATAATGCCTACACCTCATAAAGATTGCTCGTAAATGGACGAGGTGATCTGCTCGATGTAATGAATGAGCAGGCAAATCATCGAGATAGGGTTGCACAATGTGCTTGATGTCATGAAACGCATAAGACATGGCCCTTTGAAAAGTTGCTCTGGCATTCTTGAGCCCAAAGGGTAACTTGCAATAAGAAAATGTCCCCCATGGACAAATGAAAGCCGTTTTTGGTTGATCGGCAGGTAGAATATTGATTTGATTGTATCCGGAAAAACCATCCATGAAGGAGAATATTTCGCTGTCGGCACAATCATCAATGATTTGATCGATATAGGGAGTTGGGTAATTGTCCTTTGGACAGGCTCGATTAATGTCCCTATAATCGATGCATATTCTTATTGTTCCTTGCTTTTTGTTAACCGAAACAATATTCGATACCGAATCCGTTAACGTGATCGGATAAATGAAACCTGCTTTGAGTAATTTTTCAACTTCTGCTTTAATTGCAGCAGCTTTTCTTGGGTGAATCTGACGCAAACATTGTCGGACGGGTTTAGCGTCCGGGTAAGTCTTGATCTCATGAACAACAATCGCGGGATCAATTCCTGGCATTTCCTCATAGGACCAGGCAAACACGTCACGGAATTCTTGAAGTAGGGCCTTATATATTTGAATTTCGTCATCTGTACACGAGGCACCTATATGAATGTTCTCAACAATTCCGGGCTTAACCGAAATGTCAATATGAATAGTTCGAGAGATGTTTCCCAAATTTTACTCTGAATCAGGATGTTTCATTAGATTCTGAGGTTCCTTGACATATTCAGTCGTAAAAATCGATGAAAAATCATTTTCAAAACGATCATTCTCGGGTAAAAACGAAGATCTGTGATGGAGATCTTCCCATGGTAAATCATCTACACATAGGATTTCACGAATTTTCTCATCAGAGTGAACAAGTCCAGAAAACGTGATTGAATCCGAGATTGAGGTGAAAAGTGATTCTTCATGGACCACATTCATTAAGTCAATTTTGGTTGAAGATGGGTCGGTAAATGATTGCACGACCTCATACGCAATTTCATATGGACTCAAAGGCATGACATTACCAAATGAGTCTATCTCAGATTCAGAGGGAATGATCCAAGGATCATCATAAACAATGGTGTCTGATGTAATCATATGAATGGTTGCAAATGAAGACGATGCGTTGATCGGAGGAAAAGGAAAAGTTCCCAGTAAACCGACATCTTTAACTAGTCCTACTCCAACATCCTTATACGGGATAGTCGTTTTATCGACATGCTGAATACTTTCAGAAGAGGCTGGGTCAGATGAAAAGTAAGCCAACCGGTCTATTGTTATGCTCTTTCCATTATGAGGAAACTTTATAACCCGAAAGACCGATGAAACAACAACTGTCATAGCGTAAGACCAACTTCGACCCAAGAGAAGGTTGTAATCTAAAGGGGCATCAACCACCTCCACATCTAGATTAACGGTTTTTCCTTCAACCCCTATAGGCAAATCCTGTATAATTCCAAAAGGATGAAACCCACGACCATCAAAGGCCTTTAGAATCGTCGGGGATTGATTTAGCGAAGGAGAACCAAGCGATCTCCAACGCTGTATCGACATAATACACATTGAGGCTCCCTCATCAATCACAGTCCGATGAATAGGCCTATTTTTGACTATCACTGGAATCTGGAAAGCCATTTGATGAGGTAAACACGGTGTACTATTTTCTAGATCGAAAATTATTAGGTTCGAGTCCTGAACGTCAACAGCTCCTATAGCCGACAAAAGTAATTTACGATGTGCTGGACATGATTGCAGCACTTCCAAAGCCGACATTGTTGAGGGTGAAATAGCTAAATCCTCAACAATGTTATAGTTCTGAGCCGCTCTCGCATGTGGATTGAAAGCTGACTTTCGAAGTATACCCTTGGCGGGCGGTTTGATTACCAAGTCTGTATTAGGTTTCTCGATCTGTAGTGGATCGGAACCGGGAGCTGAGGTTGATGGATTAGAATGAGAAGATTCTGCTTCTTTACCATCAACAAGAATTTTACTACCATAATCATGCGATCGAGTCGCAATCCTAACATGGGACATCATCAGTATGGGTTCTTCATTGGCACTCGAGGAAGAACCTATCATCTTACTGTCTTGAGCTGGAAAAGGATCCTTCAAAACAGCAGGCGTTTGGGAACCTTTGACAATCTTCGCAACCTCTGCACGATGAGGGCAGTCTCTTGTAAAATGTTCATCGTCACAAATGAGACAAGGATAACGAGGTTTGCGTTTTTCATCATTGGATTCCGATTTTTCAGGTTTCTCCTTTGAATTTTTGTCTGTTTTATTCTTCTTCTTTCCTTTCTTCTTCCCACCGGATTTTGATTTGGCTGTAGATGACTCTACAACGTGAATATCGGCGGAAATCTCCGTGGAAGAATCTCCTGTCGAGGAATTAGGCAAGGTTATGATAGGAGAAGAATTCTTGGAATACTTCTTCTTACTTTTAGTGTTAACCGTACCAATCATACCATCGGTGGCATGAGATCCCGAAGGAGATGTAGCGATTTGATTTTGCTTGGGAAGATCGGGGATTTTCTCGTGTAATGTACCTGACTGAGTATAGACCAAGTCAAGGTACTGTGCTTGAGAAATTACTTGCTCCTCAGTAACAACTTCGACTTTAGCTACATCTTCAGTGATCTTTGGCAACAAAGATTTTACGAACCATTCAGCCAAGATCTGATCCGGAATAAAAACCTTCACTAAACGTCGTCGACGTCTCCACTCATGAATATGATCTGAAATGTAAGTGGAAGTCGATTGCTTTAATGAAGTTAACAATTCCGTGCCATTGTCATATCGGACTGGCAACTGAAAACGAGTTAAAAATGAGGTAGCTAACTGACTAAAATTATAAAAAGTGCCTCGCGGTAACTCAATGTACCACTTGGCCACAAGACCAATTAGAGTGCACTGGAAAAGTCTTAGACGGATTGAATCATCTGAAATGGAGTTAGACGCACACCAGAGGTGATAAGTCATCACATGGTTCGACGGGTCCTCTCCTGATTTACCTTCGAACTTAGGAATGTCACTAGGCAACTTATTCGGCATTGGCGGCCAAAACGGAAGATAATTAATGGGATCGTTCGTTAGGCGCGACAAGTCAGGCAAGTCCAAAGTTGCGATAAACGGTAACTGACGATTAGGGTCCCTAAAACTCTGGGTCACGAGACCAGCCCCAGGAGGAGGATATCCAGGATAACTAGGAATAGGGATTTCATTTGGGATATTGTATCCTCTCGGAAAACCAGGATTAACCGGACCGTATTGGGGTTGTTGATATGTGTACCCAGGGTACGGTTGATACTGATAGACTGGCTGCTGTACAGCAGGACCGAATTGGTACTGTCCCTGGTATGGTTGATAAGTAAATTGTGGTTGACTTGTGACAACCGTACTTGAACCAGGTTGTCCTACAGGCATCTGAACTGAAGTTTAAATCGTAGATCCAGATGGTGGTAAAGATGTCTGAGGAGTAGATACAGGAACAGTAGAAACTGGAGCTGTCGATACTCTAGAAGTAGGTGGGGTAGATTGAACAGATGTTGCGGCAGTTGCAACAGTCGTTTGAGGCGGAATACGAGGCGTACTAAGCCCAGGCTGAGAAACTACTGAAGGTATAGAAGTTTGAATATTAGACTGGACTAGTTGCTGGGGTGTACCAGAAACTAAGGGTTGTCCATTTTGAGATGACAACTGTACATTTGGCTGCAACACCTGTTGAGTTTGCGATGGATCCCACACTAAATTCATTCCGGGGTACGGACCCATAACAGGTTGAGAATATTGAGGACCATAACTCGGTTGAGGGTAGGATTGATAATTCAAAGGTACATTTCCCGTTCCTTGAACATATGATTGACCGGAGGGTGGTTGGAAACCTTGGTTCGAGTACTGACCTTGGGGTTGATATCCTTGAGGCACGTACTGATACTAGGGTTGATCTTGAGGTATAAATTGATACTGGGGTTGACCTTGGGGTACATATTGAGTCTGGGGTTGACCTTGAGGAACGTACTGCCCCGTAGGTATGTACTGTCCTTGAGGTTGCCCCCCAGGCGCAAATTGGGTACCTTGAGGTTGCCCCCCAGGCGATAATTGAGGCTGCCCCCCAAGCGGTAACTGGCCACCTTGAGGTTGAGGATTGGGAATAGAACCTGACATCATGAGAATATCGTCTACGCCTAATGGCTTAGTACCATTGCTTCCAGTTAATAACCCTTTCTCAATGGGTTGAGGAGATGCTCCCGAAAAATTACCAGAAAGTGACTCATACCCAAAGGGAACAGAAGGACCGCTGTACAAAAAGGATTCGGGTGATTGTGTAAACATGGATGACTGTCTTGACATATTTAACGGAGGATAATAACCTCTAGGTGTTGGGTGATAGGGAACACGAGGTGGTGAAAAATTTAACCCTGGGTTTTCTAAGAAATTAATCAAATAAAGATACCAAGTACTGCTCCTAGGTGGACTGTAAAAAATTGATTCACGCTCCCTTAGCTCAATAACAGGTTGATTTTCAGGGATAGGGATGCCTACTTCTTCTTCCGGAGCAGCAAGTTCTTCGATAGCTATAAGTCCAGAAGGAAGATCTTGGGTGATTACTCTTTCTACCCTAGGTGAACCAGGACCACTAAAAGCTGGAGAAGCAAATCCCGATGTCGGAGTAGCAACAAATTCAATTTTAGGTTTGGATATTTCAGGTTCCTCACCTATATCACTAGTAGATGAAAAGTTACCAGTAACTTTGGAAACAGACACTGACTGTGGATTATAATCTGCTACTAAAGCTTGAAAATCAGGATGTACCACCAAAGAAGACTCTCCCTCTTCAGGTGACCCAACTCTACTGTCTCTAGGAGTTACGAGGACTTTCAAACCTTCAAGCTAGCTCGGTGAAAACTCAGGAGGTTGGCCCCGAAGTCTACGAGACTTCCTTGGTAATTCAGCCACGGTTAAAAACTTTTAACTACTTCACACGCAAACAAAGTAAAATATCAATGAAAACCACCTAAAGGCTCTAAAGAAACAAACAAATTTGAATCACACGCTTAAAGAATCTAGGAGATCAAACACACACAAACAGTAACTTTCCGTACTGAAAACACTAGTTGGTGATGAAATCCAACGTCGCAGAGTTCAATACAGAAATGGCTGTTGGAACAGTTACCCCGACAACCTGCTTAATGAATAGACTGGCACAAGTTCCTCCCCTTAACCATCTCGAGTGAAGAGAACCCCCTAGAAAATCCAAGTGAGTCTAGCTAACGTCTGCTCCAGGTACATTGGGATCTTCCCACCACTGTCACCTTAGGAAGAATCCTAAAGAATATGGCCACTAAGGTTACCAACTAAAACAAATATACCTGGGGGAACTGTCTACGATCCGATACGCACGCAAGGGTAGAGTAGCAAGCTCAATCCCCTTGAAGGCTCCTTGACATAATCCAAGGTTTACCAACAAGTGACCCCAGGCTTCTCGACAATGGTTAATCCGAGGTTTACCGTTTTTAATACGTGAATATCTGGCGTCGTTCCCAATGAGGAAGGATTGATTCCCACACTAGTTCGGACACGATCTCGTGCTTCTCCTTAAGAGGAGATTTCCCAGAACATAAATGCAACAATTGGATTTCTTCCCTACCACAAGATACAACTACTTGTTTGTTTTTACTGTCTTGGAGAGTTAATTACTCTCCTACTCCAAGACACTAGCCTAAGCTAAGTTGGTGTATCAGAGCCCTAGAAATAAAAATGTTGTTAGATGAATTTTACTTTAAGCGTTATTTTTATTGGTTTTTGTTTAAGTCAAAAGATGTGGAGATGAAACTCGTGGTATGAAGACTCGACTCAAAATCACTAAAAATGCACTTAAGATGATTAAACAATATTTTCTCTTCGATGAACTTCTAGCTAGGAAAGAGTTTGAGAATGCAAATACTTTGTAAATACAAATCTTTCTTAACAAACAAATTAAAAGAAGAGCTTTTGTCCTTTCCAATGCACTCAAAACGAGACAACTAGTTATTTCACAAAAATTTCCCTTTTATTTTCAAAGCACTCGACCACTAAAAAAACAAACTTTTTCCAAAAGAGATTTTTTTTTTCATAAAACACTCAAAACTATGGAAATGACTAACTTTGAGATCTATAAACTATAAAAACCTATTTGAAGTCAAAGCCTACAAGATGTCTTTTTAAAGGATGTTTTACTTAGTTAGATGTAAACTAAGGACCAATTTATGCAAAATCACAAATCAGTCAAAAACAACCAATTTTGTTTTCTTTTTAAAAATGAAAATCCAAACTTTTAAACACAAGCTTTTCGAAGTTTTGTAAAGAGAAAACACAAAGCGGATTCCTCAACAAGGGTAGATTTCATTAATGGTCATACTCATAAGAAGGTTGGCAGAAACCTATGTGATCTGAGGTCCCTACAACTTCTAAGCTCAGAGCTACTACAATACCAAAATGAAAAACAAACCCAACAAGCAAAACTCCTAGGAATTTCACCTAAAACCCTAACACCAATGAAATCAACCTAAGGAAAGCTCTGACAGGTTATATGTAGGTTTGGGCAGTGGATAATAACTTATAAACAAAAACTAAGCTGACTAACAGAGGAAAACTTAGGTTTTTCAAAATTTTGACAGGGTCCGCAGGTCCACATTTAACACAGGTGCGGTACCGCTCTGTGCTAAAAGAAAAAGTGCGGATAAGTACGCACTGTGTCAAAAGGCTAGGGTGCGGTCCTCTCCCAAAGTTACGAAAACGAAAAATAACCCTGGATCTACAATTTCCACCCAATTCCACACACAACAGGCCAAAAACAGAAACAAAAACACAGTTTCTCAGGTCAAAGTAAAAACAAGGAAAAAATCAAGTCCCCAGCGAAGTCGCCATTTTTTCACACGGAATGAGTCAATCTTGCGGACAAGATAGACCTTCCTAGAATCTAAAGAAGACCTAATGACAAGCAAACCAATCAGACACTATCTTTCTCTAGATATGCTTTTATAAACAAAGGCAAACAAGCGTTTTAGGCCTACCTTAGGTCCAATGCAAGTTTGTGGAAGCCTTCGCTCCTTCGGTCCAAATGAGCTTCCTTGTCGCGAATATGCAAACACAAACAAGCAAACAAATTAAATAGCACCTGAAAAGCCAATATCATAAAACATATTTAACATGAAAGTCAAGGAATTCATGAAACAAATGACATGAGACAATTTGTTGAGAAAAATGAGTTTGATTGTATTAATTCAAATCAAGAAGAACTTTACAATCTGTGCCTTGACGCTGTACAAGCTCCTCCTAGGGTCCAGCAAGAAGTCTCCTCTACTTTGACAAGTTTCACTCTCTTCCCAATGAAGCCAAAAAGGTATGTGATCTCTCCTCTTAAGCTCAACTAGGAAGTCTTAATTTCACCAGCATTTACCCTTAAAAATGTTCAGCTTCTAACCTCCCTAGCAACCAGCCCAATGCCTAAATTTATAGTGCAATGGAGGGAAGTTACTAGGTCCTCCTTCAAAGGGATAAAGCCCTTCTTCAAAGGGATAGCTCCTCTCATCAAGGGATTAGCTCCTTCTCTTTTGGGATGCATGAACCACCTAAGAGCGGCCAATCCACGTCAAAATTCCTTCTAGAATCATCTAGAATTAACCCAAAGTGAGTTTTTTAGAATAAACTTGCACCTTTTTGACTTTCACAGGGGTCCGCACCCACACCTTTAGGGACAAAGCGGGCAGGTTCACAGTTTTTGTAAACAGAAGGCGCGGGACCGCAGGCAATAGTGAGAGAAAGTGCGGAACCAGAGCTTTATTGATTTTCAATATCTTTCTCTCATTTTCAAAGCTTGACTTGAAGAGCTGAGGTCCGAGACTTGCTTAGGAGGACAGTACAAGTGATGATAGACCCATACTGACTGCAAATAATCATGGTGACGATATTTTTGTGTAACACTAGTACACAGGTAACCACTTGCAGGAGGCTACAACCTCCACTCATTCTCCATCACCCACTAGAAGGGAGACACAACCCCCTGAACTCATTTACCAACTCCCATTGAAAGGGAGCTCCTACCCCCTTACTGAAGGCTGCAACCCTCAAATCCTTATGGACCACTTTTCAGAATGTTTCAAATTGGATCCACTTGTCAGAAAATCATCAAACAACTTGTAGGCCACTTTTCATCAAATTTTAATACTGAACCCACATCAACAATAATCCCAAACCAACATGACAAACTGAAATATTGAATCTGAATCATTAAAGCATTGTGAACCAACTGAATCTATGAAGCATCAGACTACATAATACATAACCCAACCAAAACAACTAAACTTTACAATGTGTACCTGATTGCTCTTAAGATAATCTATGTATATACACACTTTCTCTACATAAAACCTGCATACAAATCTCAAATCACTAACTATTGAAAGTACCATCAAACTAAATCACTTTGTCAGTCACTGAATCACTAAAAAACTAAATCATAATAGATATATCAATATTGTCTCACTGAAAAAAACCCAGTCATCATGAATTATCAATATTGCAATCCACAACTCAATCAACCCAACCATCATTGCCAGATACATATCATGGTTATAAAGACACCATTGACAGAAAACAAGAAACATAAAGCAAACCAAATCTAGAATATATACGTAATTGTTATCAAGCATATATGCATATGTACACATTTATAATGTTCATCACCCACATACATATCTCAACATATAGAAGAATAAATCTGAGAATATGTACGCGACTCAACAGAGACAAATCCACGTATGTATGCAACTATCTAGAATAAAAGCAATGTACATATCTTTAAATTACTTAATCATACCTTTGTTGCAACCACAAAACATATTGAACATACCCTACTATCAAATCACAAATCAATTCAGATTTATTCAAATAGATATTAAACATGGACAAGTTATTCAAGTATAACCATTAGAAATCAAATGCACTTTCAGATCTCTCAGATCTGAATTCCTTTATGCTCCCTAGCGAACACCTATTTCATATAAGATTACACATAAATGAACCATTTACTTGCACACTTAACACCTTGATTTCCATCTCCTTATATAGTTTTAACATTAGCTAATACCTTAGGTAAATCCCTTGGTAATGTTGTTAGTATTTGTTTACAAGATGAAATAAGCATTGTCGCTCCAATTACTATGGGCCAATACCATGGTAATGACCCCTCATATCTAGATTTCCATGGTTTAGATTATGTACGTGACTTTCAGTCACAAGACCTATGTATGTACGCGACCCTTCTTCATAGGAACTGCGTATACTTTCTCAAACTTTACTTTTGTCACTCATCTGTGATTGAATTTCCATTTCTCTACCCATATCATCTGTACCATTTGTACAAGTTTGGATTAGCTCCACAATCATCAATGCTAACATCAAGTACATATTTATTAAGTGGGTTGCCATCAAGGACAACACATTAGCCAAAATGCAAACAACCTCCCCCTTTGGACTTTGTTATGAAACCAGCTCACAAAAAGATAGAAAAGAGAGATCCACGCCTTAGAATTCAGCCTCTTCGAGGGGGCAACCTCCTTTACATTACATAAATGAACAATTCTTGGATGATACAAATGAAAATACCTCCTTTCTATATATAGGAGTCTAAGTGGTCCCAATACAATCAAAGCCTACATAACAATAATATTGTAGGGCACAACAGTAACAATGGTGGGCTTCTATGTGGCATAATAGTAACAATATGGGCACTACATGGGTACATCAATATAATAAGTGGGTTATACTAATAACAATAAGGGGTTACACTAGTAGTATAGGGGCCTAACATGCCCCTCTCCTTCAAAAAGCGTTGTCCTCAACGCTTGAGTAGTTATTGATGCTTCTATATAAATTCTTGTCCTCCCACGTGGAATATTCAGCGGGTAAGTTCTTCCACTTGATGAGATACTCTGAAATTGATCGATTTCGTAGCTGTCGGGTTCTTGTTTCTGTGACTGCTCCAGGTTCCAATATGATTTTTCCTTCCTCTTCAATTTCTGGAAATATTGCTTGAATTGGGAACTTTTGCAACTTTTGAATAAGTGGCCATACTTCTTCGTTCTTCTTCCATTCATCCGTTGCTTCGTTTATCCAATTTGGTTGGATAATATAAATAGCACAAAACAATGCTTCCACATCCTCATCCTTGAAGTGTCTTCCCATTCGGTAAGGTCGCCATTTTTTAAGTGCATGTAGTATTGCCAACATTTCCTTCTCATAAATAGCTTGCTTGAGATGTAGCAGTAAAAATACCCAATCACTTACATCAAAACATTTTTCACTATGATGTTGATCTAGCTGTTGTTTCATTTGATTTTGCACCGAAGTGGCGTTATCCTTTAAAAGTTGGAGAACTTGCTGTTGATGCTCGATATGATCTTTCTCTACTTGAACCTTTTTCTTCTTGATATGCCCTTCTATCTTTTGAGGAGCGGTAATTTCTTCCAGTCCTTTACAAGATATGGTCGGATTCATTTCTTGATGCTCGATGTGATCTTTCACTTCTTGAACATTTTTCTTCTTGATGTGTCCTTCTATCTTGATAGTTTGAGGAGTGGTAATTTCATCCATTGAATTACAAGATATGGTTGGATTCATTTCTTCTTTCTCAATGTGATCTTTCACTTCTTGCACCTTTTTCTTCTTGATATGTCCTTCTATCTTGAGAGTTTGAGGAGTGGTAATTCTTGCCAATGCTTTACAACATATGGTCTGATTCATTTCTTCTTTCTCTGGGGTGGTGTCCTGACGTATATCCTCTTCTTTTGATGTTTCTTGATCCTTTTCTTCCTCCTCTTCATATTCTATGTAAAATAATTTCTTCTCAGCACACCTATGACCTTTAGTGCATTTGCTATCACAATTGTAACAAAGCCCTTTTTCTCTTTTTTCTTCCAATTGTTATGGTGTAACCCTTGTAGGTTGTGGAAGGCTGGGAGAAACAACACTTCCATCTTTATAGTTGTGAGGGGTATGCTTCCTGGTTTCCATAATTTTGCTTTCCATTATGTCACAAAGCCCTTTTACTCTTTCCAATTGTTGTGGTGTTGCTCTAAAGAAGGTGTTGCTCTTTATATCCTCATAATGTGCTATCATTTCCTCCGTGAAAATTGACCACGTAACAAGTTTTTTACGAGAACAAAGCCCTTTGTACCATAAAAATTGATCTGGTTCTAAATATGAAGATGCAATACATACCTTTTGTAACAGTTGTACACCATGTATATCAAAATATTGCTCCATCTGAAGTATCCAATTTACTGGATCCTTGCCATCAAACTTCCTCATCTTGCTTTTTCTTGATTTTAGGAGCTCTACCTTGAAATGATTGTAACTCTGTACTTTCGGATCTTTAAGTTCTGAACTTGTGACCTGTAGTAGCCCTCTGTGTCCTCTTTCCAATGCCACAAGTATGATCCAAATTGGATTCTCCAAGAAACAGTTATGCACAATCTCCCGCAGTGACCGGATTATAGACTAGTTCAGTAGAGCGAACTTGTATGAAGTGCCACGTGTCACTGTTTCAACCTTTAACTCTGAAAAATATATAAACAGAAACTACAGTCCGTCCTCTTTCTGTACCTTCTTACGAAATTTCAATCCGATGCTCAGAAAGAAAGTTATGACGATTTTCCCCAGGTCACCTGTTTTGAGTGTAATTCAGGAGTCTGCAAAAAGACCAACTTCCGCAGATAATATCTCCGAAAATATCGCGCGAAAAGATCTGAAATTTGGACCCAAGGTTCAGCGCCAATTCTTCTCAAATGGGTTTTTTTTGCGACTTCTGAAACATCACAGAAAAAATGTTATAGCGAAAATGCCACGATGACCTGTTTGGAGCAACGAAACCCTAGAATCCAAAGCTCTGATACCAAATGTTATGAAACCAGCTCACAAAAAGATAGAAAAGAGAGATCCACGCCTTAGAATTCAGCCTCTTCGAGGGGGCAACCTCCTTTACATTACATAAATGAACAATTCTTGGATGATACAAATGAAAATACCTCCTTTCTATATATAGGAGTCTAAGTGGTCCCAATACAATCAAAGCCTACATAACAATAATATTGTAGGGCACAACAGTAACAATGGTGGGCTTCTATGTGGCATAATAGTAACAATATGGGCACTACATGGGTACATCAATATAATAAGTGGGTTATACTAATAACAATAAGGGGTTATACTAGTAGTATAGGGGCCTAACAGACTTGATGGCGACCACTTTAGTGTTTGGACACCACCTATAAACACCTACAAGAATCAAGACTTCTCTCCAAACACCAAGCTTATCTCCCCCTTTGAGATCAAGGGAAAAGCGTTGAACCAGGTTGAATGAAGTACTACCCTTATAGTGTTTATTGTTGAAGGTCTGATTTGCTGAATATGAATCAAAAAATTTGCATATTGACCATGCTCCCCCTGAGCATATGCTGAATCGTATGAAAATATTCAATATAGTACGAGACTGTAGGAATTAATACATGACTTATCCTATAATAATGACTCTATGCTCTCATGATTACATCAATCACCCAACATATTGGGTTTACATATTCGACCAAAATTTTGTATCAATGTCCCAACATAATGGGACCTTGATCCCAATAGCCCATACATAATTTAATTTTACAATGATTTACAACATGGGTATTTTCATGACCACATTAAGAGACATATATGACACTTAAAACCAAGAATAATGACCTCAAAAATGAGGTAGTAAGACTTTCACAATCCTAAAGCAACAATATCAAACACCATAGGCAACGCGTACATGCATCAATAACATATGTGCAAAAAAAGAGAACAAATCATAGCACTGATCGACAACATCATCAACATCTTCAAGCCAACTTAACCAAGAGAAATAAATCATCCATAACTCCATCATATGAAATCCATGCATCATTGATAATGAATGACAACAACATATGTATCTTCAACAATAACAGTAGTAACAATCATACATCAACAATGTGCTCATCATAAATTCATCATGCAACAAGTAGGGCTCAAGTAACCATAATGCCAACAATGAACTATTAGAAGTGTAGTAGATGCCCCCCCTAAACCTATGCCAACTTCTCACCATGAACTCTAATCACATCCATCCAATCAACCAACAAATGCACCAAAGAACCATTTCAGCAACAATATAAGATTGGCTAACAACCTTATCATGAATTAATCATCATTTCTAAGCATCATAAGGGTATCACCAACAAACTGGAGCAAACCAATCTTAAATCCAGAATATGAATAATGAAATGATGAAAGCATATGGGAAAATCCCCCTGAATCCATGCCACTCTTGTTCCATTACTAAGATGCATACACAACTATATAGCTCAAAAACTGCGTAGACACACGATTGTCTTTGATACCATCTGTGTACATAATGTAAACTACTTATATTTACAACCACAACTGCCCCTAAACATGACATGCCCATTAGAACAATTAGCAGAGTGAAGAGGCAGGCATCATTCCTAATTTATGTCTATGATATTCAAAGGAATCAAGTGGAAGAGACTTGGTAAATAAGTCTACAACTTGTTCTTTTGAAGGAACATACTCCAGTTTGACACTTTGTTCAAGCACATGCTCTCTCAGAAAATGGTATTTGATTGGAATGTGCTTGGTTTTTGAGTGCATGATAGGATTTTTAGAGATACTTATGGCACTAGTGTTGTCACAGATAATATGTACAGGCTGAGGACAAGTGACTTGAATGTATTGTAATGTTTGGATCATCCATAAAAGTTGAGTACAACAAGATGCAACAACGACATATTCTGCTTCAGCAGTAGATAAAGCGATTAAACTTTGTTTCTTACTGAACCAAGA
The DNA here is from genome assembly GCA_031772625.1 of Pinus tabuliformis. NCBI lineage: Eukaryota > Viridiplantae > Streptophyta > Pinopsida > Pinales > Pinaceae > Pinus > Pinus tabuliformis. The sequence continues at coordinate 263,429,847 of CM062819.1, read as the reverse complement.
AACTAAGCGAGGTCCCAAATAGAATGCTCCTCCGCTAGTGATTTTGCTGTCATCAACATTACCTTCCCAATTTGCATGTGTGTAAGCATGAACTGCAATTTTTGTATTTTTGGGATACTATAGACCAAAATCTTGAGTTCCTTGCATATACTTGAATATCCTCTTAACTGCTTGGAGATGATTTTCCTTATGATTTGCTTGAAATCGTCCAACTATGCCAACTACATGCATAATGTTTGGTCTTGTACCTATAAGATGGATCAAGCTGCCAATCATAGATCTATATTCTAGTTGATTAATTGTAGGAGAATCATCATTTTGGCTGAGATTGCATCATGTTACTATTAGTCTTCATAATATTGAGATACTTGGTTTGCGAAAGAAAGATACCATCTTTAGTTTTTGAACTGAAGAGAATCCTTGACTCATAGATTCAACATTGCTTCCAAATATGATGTCATCTACATAAACTACTACTATCAAAAGTTTGTCTTTATCAAATTAATATATAAATGGTTATCTACAAATCTATTTTTGAATCCTTTTTGTTGAAGATACCTGTCAAGACAATAGTACCATCCACGAGGAGCTTGTTTTAACCCATAAAATTCCTTATTAAGTTTGTAAACAATATATTTATCATTGCCAAGAATAAAACCTTCAAGTTGTTCAATATAAAATCTAGATCCCCATTTAAAAATGCAGATTTAACATCCATTTGATATACCTTAAAGTTATGAAAGCTGGAAAATGCAAGAAACATTCTTATGGCTTCAAGTCTAGCTACAGGTGAAAATGTCTCTTCAAAGTCTATCCCTTCTTGTTGAGCATAGCCTTTGCATACAAGTCTTGCTTTGTTTCAAATTACTTCTCCATTTTCATTTAGTTTGTTCTTGAACACGCACTTTGTCCCAATCACATTTTATTATGAGGCCTTGGTACTAGTTACCATGTATGGTTCTTTTCTATTTGATCAAGTTATTCATGCATTTCCTTAACCTAACATTCATCTTTCCCTGCTTGATTTGCATTTTGAGGTTTACTTGTGGATAGTAAGGCTAAGTGACTAGAAGTCCCAACAAAAGTCCTTTAGTTTGTATTCTTGCTTCTTTATTACGTAGAATTTGATATTCAGGATGATTTTTCTGAACATACCTTGATGGTGTCTTTTATGACATATCTGTATTTTCATTCCCCTCTTCTGAAGCTTCTCTTTCTTCTCCTACAGCTTTTTGGATTCTGGTAGGAAGAGATTCATTATCTACTTGTGCTTTCCTTTTGGTACTTATGGATGCTTCATCAATCAAAACATCTATGCATTCAACCATATTTTGAAGCCTTTTATTGTAACATTTATATCTTTTGCTTCTAGAAGAGTATCCAAGAGGATCCCTTCATCAACTCTAGATTCCATACTTATCATCATTTTTCTTTGTGAAACATTTCATTCCAAAGATTCTAAAGTGTTTAACAGTTGCAGGCTCACCATCCGAGAGTTTATGGAGTTTTATCACTATTTAATCGAACATGAGCTTGGTTAAGTATATCCATGGTTGTATGTACTACTTCACCCCAAAAGGTGTGAGGTGTTCCTGACTCATCAAGCATGGCACATGCCATTTGTTGAACTGTCATGTTCATTCTTTTGTCACTCCATTTTGTTGAGGAGTTTTAGCTATGGAAAACTAACTTTTGATGCCATGTTGTTCGTAAAAATTAAGAATTTTATCTTATATAAACTCTCCTCCTCTATCAAATCTAAGACATTTTATTTTTAGATCTAATTAATTTTCTATCAAAGCCTTGAATATTTTAAAATTATCAAATGCCTCATCTTTATACTTTAGTAAACCAATCCAACACATTCTTGTAAAGTCATCAATAAATAATATGAAGTATTGTTCACCACGAGGAGACTTCTTTCTCATAGGTCCACATAAATCAGTGTGAACAAGTTCAAGGGGTTTACTTGAAGTACCTTCTTTAGCTTTAAATTGAACTCTAGATTTCTTACCAAATTGACATGATTTGCAAATGTTATTTTCAGGTGGAGAAATGTTGGGCAAGTCACAAACTGCTCCCATCCTTCTTGATTTGTATAATTGAGAAAAGTTGAGGTGCCCCAAACTTTTGTGCCAAATCCATCTTTCTTCATATTTTCTCAAAAAACAATCCTCTTTGCCACCCTCTAGGAGATATTTCCTAGAGTTCTCATTGCCTTGATTATGATCTTACCTATATCCAGATTTCTTACCACACAATTCTTTGATCTGAAAATAACTTCATTCCCTTGATCACACATTTGAATAACACTTAATAAGTTATGTATTAACCCATCAACAAATAATACATTCTCAGCCTTGACCTTTTTCTTTAAAATCATATATCATTTCCCTTTGATAGAAACATGTGAGTTATTCCCAAAAGTTACGTTCTTTTCTTTCTTAAGTTCATTAAGAGAAATAAACTTATCTTTGTCACTTGTCATATGATTTAAACATTCACTGTCAATGTACCATAAATTCTCTTGATCTCCTCAATGCAATGCTAGACCACAATTTTCAGAGACAATAATTTTATTTTTCATACCTTGAGTGGTATTGTCTTTTGTTCATGTTGATAAGATGACTTCATCCTATTTCTGCATTCGGTTTCTTCATGACCAAAGTTATTGCAAATAGAACATTCAATTTCATTTTGAAGAGGTGAGAAAACATTATAAGAAGATTTCTTTGTCGCGATTACAATTTGTTGTTTTCTTGCTTCTCTAGTCATAACCGTTTTATAAGCAACATAATGAACTGCTTTTTGACCAAAATTGTGACAAGTAAAGCATCGACCAGTGAAGTAAGAATACCTAGGAGTATAATACCTTCTTGAGTAGCTTGCCTTTTGTTCACAACAAGGTTGTTTTGCATAGGAAAGATTTGATCCTTCATTCTTTTGCCTATGATTACTTTCTTTTGCAACATTGACATAGCTCCTTGTACCTGTTTCAGAAGATTTCATAGGTTTTTATGTTTCACCTTTTGGATTGTATCGAAGACTGGTCTTGATTAGAGGAGAGCATTGTACTTTAACGATTTCTTCTAAAGTCTAAGATCCTTTAGCAAATCTAATATTTAGAGCCTTTTTTTTCTCAAGTTCCTTTCTTAGACCCACAATTTCAAGTTCTAAGTTTTCACAATTCCTTTCCTTTTCTTGGACTTGTTTCTTCAAAGCTTCTTCTAGATAGATTTCAGTTGATTTATTTCTTCAACAAGGGTGTTTTCCTTATACATACTGATTTCCTTTTCTTGATTCTTGTTTATGACCCTGAGTCTATCAATTTCTTCTAGAGAATCCATAGAGACATCATCATATTCATCTACACATTTTTCTTCAAATTCCATAAGTAATTGATAATCTTGATCTGATTCATAATCCTCATTATTGGAAGAATATTCACTATCTTCATGAGTGTAAAAACTTGTCTTGTTATCAACATTTCTTTTAACATTCCTCATTGGAACATTCTTCCATTTATCATGATTTTTTCTATAAGGACATTTAGCGGCATAGTGACCTACTCTTCCGCAAGCGAAACATCTAAAATGAAGCTTACATTTGAACTTGTTAGTTCCTACTTGTCACAAAATTCGCTTCTTATTCATTTGAAATATAACATGTTTCCTTAGGCTCTTATTTTTCTTTCCCTTTATTTGTGGCTCTAAATGTTGCTTCTCTAATTCATGATGTACCCGATTTTCTCATCTCATAATCTGTCAAGATCCCATGGAGCTGTTCAATAGTGAGATTCTTCAAATCCTACATTTCTTCAATGGCATATACTTTGGAATTAAACTTTGAGGTTATATATCTTAAAATATTTTCAACAACATTAAAATACTTTATTTCGTAACCAAGATTTTTCATTGAGTTAACAATCTTGTCTACTATAAGGAAAAATATTGCAATAATTTCATCATCATGCATTCTAAGAGTCTCACACTGAATTCTAAATGTTTGAAGTTTATTGCTTTTTACCTTAGTGTCACCTTCATAACTTTGGACAAGCTTGTCCCATATTGCCTTTGCGGTATTCAGCTAAATGAACTTCACAAACCCAAATTCAACCAAACTTTCCAAGATAACATTGACTACCTTTGCATTGATCTCATATTGTTTCTTCCTTGAATCATCTGTGGGAATGGAGGTTGGATATTGATATCTACCTTCAACAATTGCCCATACATCAGCTCCAAGTGCCTGCAAATGTGCTCTCATTTTGACTTTCCAAAATGCAAAGTTAGTTTCATTAAACAAAGGTGGGTTAATAGAAGATACTCCTTCTTGACTACTCATAGTGAGGGATCTCTCTTTAAGTGATCAAGCTTCTTCAAAGAGACTTGCTTTGATTCCAATTGTTGGGAAAAATATGAGGGTGGGGGGTGGGGGGTGTGGGCGCGTGATCAATATTTTAATTACTTTATCTTTCAATTTCATATACATAATTATGTATGCTATTATTCTTAAAGCAACCAGCGTATGTACACGACTTCAGTGAAGGAAAACAACGTATATCCAATTTTCATGTGTTACATCAAATGTTTAACTTTAACCATTGCATCATTAAATCAATAAATTTCTAGTATGCAGTAAGGAACAAAAGAATCACAACATATAAGAAACACACATATAACACCATGATTTTAGGTGGAAACCCAATGCGGGAGAAAACCATCGTTGCCACTGTCTTTGTATTCTTTCTCATTCAATAAATAAAATCTTCATTACACTTTTGTACTGATGCAAACTCTTACCAGTATGTAGGCACCCACCTGTAGGAGGCTACAACCTCCACTCGTTCTCCAGCAGCCACTGGAGGGGAGCCACAACCCCCTGAACTCATTTATTGGCTTCTACTAGAAGGGAGATCTTGCCCCCTCACTGAAGGATGCAACCCTCAGATCCTTGTGGACCACTTTTCAGAATGTTTTAGAGTGGAGCCGCCTATTAGACAATCATAAAAAAAATTGTAGGCCACTTTTCATCAATTTTTCATATTGGACCCACATCAACAATACGCACAAACCAACATGACAAACTGAAATACTGAATCTAAATCACTGAAGCATTGTAAACTAACTGAAACTTAGAAGCATCAGACTACAAAATACATAACCCAACCAAAACAAATAAAGTTTAGAATATGTATGCGACTGTTCTTAAGAGAACCTACATATATATGTGCTTCCTCTGCATAAAACCTATATAAATATCTCAAATCACTAACTACTGAAAGTACTGTCAAATTGAATCACTATGTCAGTCACTGATTCGCTAAAAATAGGAATCACAACAGATACATCAATACTATCTCACTAAAAAAACCCAATCATCATGACTGATCAATATTGCAATCCATAACTCAATCAACCCAACCATCATTGTAGATAGAAATCATGCTTATAAATACATCATTGATGGCCAACATGAAACATAAAGCAAACCAGATTTGAAATATATACGTGACTATTATTAAGCAGATCTATGTATGTACACATTTATAATGTTCATCATCGGCATACAGATCTCAACATATAGAAGAATAAATCTCAGAATATATATGCGACTCAATAGAGACAAATTTCTGTATGTACGCGATTATCCAAAAAAAAAACTAGCGTATAAATCTTTAAGTTATTGAAGCATACCTTTGTTGCAACCACAACACATATTACACATACCCTACTATCAAATAGAAAATCACTTTATACTTAATCAAACAGATCTTAAACATGGATAAGTTAGTCAAGTATAACCATTAGAACTCAAATGAACTTTCAGATATCTCATATTTGAGCCTCCTCTATGCTCCCTGGTGCACACCTGTTTCAGATCAGATTACACATGAATGGACCATTTACTTGCACACTTAACACCTTGATATCCATCTCCTTATATAGTTTTACCCTTAGCCAATACCTTAGGTAAATCCCTTGGTAATGTCATAAGTATTCGTTAATGAGATCAAATAAATGTTTCTGCTCCAATTACTATGGGCCAATACCATGGTAATGACCCCTGGTATCCATATTTCCATGGTTTAGATTATGTACATGATTTTGACTCACAAGACCTGCATATGTACGTGACCCTTCTTCATAGGAACCACGTATACTTTTGTAAACTTCACTTTTGTCACTCATCTGTGACTGAACTTCCGTCTCTACCCATATCATATGTAGCATCTGTACAAGTCTGAATTAGCTCCACAATCATCAATGTTGACATCAAGTACATATTTTTTAAGCAGGTTTCCATCAAGGACAACACACTAGTCAAAATGCCAATAGATTGAAGTGTATTGCTGGATTCAACAAATTAAAAAAGATAAGGTGAAGTTATATTTAGCATCTCTTCGATTGGGAGGAACCACTTTCATATGGTGGGAGAGAAAACTTCAAAAAGGTAGTAAGCATGTGGGTAAATGATCCAGGTGGATATTGGTGGCCACCTGCCAATTCCACTTGGACCCACACCATTGTTTCTTTTAGTTTCCTTAATTGTAGCACAATTTACTAATTTTAGCAGTTTTTGGGTCCTGAACTTCCGGATCCATTTTGAGGCCCTAAACGATGTTTTTTTGGGAAAACTGGGAGCAACATGGTTCGATGGATTGATGTTGCTCTTCCCAAAGTTGTAATCCTCAGATAGATCTTTCTAACGAGGTATTGTGTGCGTCAAACAGAGATCGTATACCAAAGTTACGACCCTAGGAAGTTGATGTACCAATTTACCCAAAACGGAGCCCATAGTTTGGCGCTTCATCTCCTAGGGTTAGGTTTTTGGATGTTTAGGGTTTTCCATTGTTTCTCAACAATAAATAGGCCTTTTAGCCTCATTGTAAGACAGTTCAAAGGCATGTAGCTGCCACATCTCTCCTCAGAGATAAGCTACCATCGCCCAAGCTAGTTTATTTCCATTTCCATTTGTAAGCATATTTCAATATTTTGCATTAATGAAATGAAGTATTATTTCTACTGCATCTCTGTATTTATGGTTATCTCTATAATTTGTTGTGTTCCTGTTTAAATCTGGATCAGTAAAATCATATATTCTTGGTTCGAATTTGTTTATGCTTTAAGAGGACAATTTTATCCATTATCATATAGACAAAGAGCCATGATAGAATGGCAACATTTGAACAAGGCAAAGGGAACGATGTTCAAATCTTCATAAAATAATGTAGAAAACAAGCTTTAACATTGGGCAGTCCTTTAGATTCACTTGATACTCTAATGAAGTTTATTGGTTATTTACATGATTAGATACGACATTCTTTTTTGTTATTTGAACCCAGTACTCTTGACTCAGCCAGTGTGAAAGCCATTCACCTTGACAACAGGGGAAAGTATGAATAGGACAACTACGCAAAGAAGGCAGTGATAATAAGGAAAAAGGAAGCAAGTCCCTCTTGTACTCATTGTGAGAAAGAAGGGCATGATGTGGAGAATTGTTGGAAACTGTATCTGGAAATGAAGCCAAAGAGGAATGGAAGAAAAGAGAAGTAGAATATGGTCGCCACCATGCAACAAGATGAGGAATCTAAATCAGAGGATGAGGATAAGATCAAAACTGCAAGATTTGCAGTTGTTGGATCAATTGACCCGGGATCTAACTCAGGTGATGAGACGAAGGTTGTAGCTCTTGGGATTGGAGGTGATGGACCTATTGACTTGGGTTCTGATTCAGGCAATGAGATGAAGATTGCAGTGGATGTTGTGCCAAATATGAGAATACCACCAAAGATTGCATGGCTCCTGTTATCACCCCAAGAAAATCTCCTAGGTTGTATATCAGAGATGCTCGGGAACATTACAAACTCAACAAAATGTTGGATAAATGGTGGATGAATGAAAGAAATGCTGCATTTTCAAGCCAGATAACCACTCCTACTTGTTGGGGGGAAAAGTATCTAATGCAGAATGCCTCTATCCCACTCTAAGGGTGATAGTACCTCAACAACAAATGAATGCAAAGCTATTCAAGAATTCTTCTTTATGGGATGAGAGAGGGAAGAAAAGGATGATCTACTAACCGTTATCTTGCGCTAATAGTCGATCTAGTCTTCACTCCTTGCTGCTTGCTCCTAGCTCCTTGCCCTTTCACCGACCCAGCTACACACAGATCCTGTAAAAGCACAAGAAAAGGAAACTACAAGAAGCATACATCCATAATCGATTATAGGATTAGCATAAATCAAATATACAAGCATCTATTCATCATAAAGACACATGCATATAGAAGAACCTCAAATACTTTATTGATAATAGAAGTAAAGTTCTGAGAGAGTTACAACCACAGTAGGCCCAATCCAGCAACACCTCCCAGCTGAAAGAAATCTCCTCTTCACCTCCTTCAAGCAAAACACCCAATAGCTCTATACTCAAACCAACAACACTTCCTTACTTGCACAAAATTCCAGCCTCCCCCTAGACCTCATGAGAGAGATCTATATATAGGGTTTTGGAGAAAGGATGAGTCATCTTGAGACTGGCATAAAGCTGACTAGTATCCTCTCCCACTTTATTTAATCTTCAGTTCTTGAGTCCACTTGGAGAATCTTGCTTCCACTTGGAGATCAAGACCCTCTTACTCATCACTAGGCGAATTCCTTGACCCAAGTGTCAGTTTGGAAGCTTCCTGGGCAGTTGACACCTTGCAGAATGACTGTGCCACTTGGCCAATCTCGCCCAGCGCAGGTAGCCTTCATTAGTTTTGACCTTCAGCGCAGGTACAAGGAGGAGCAGTTGACATTGAGCGCAGATGCTCAGTGGAGCAGCTGACATGATCCAGAAATAGCCTGTTTTTGAGTGTTTTCAGGTGGAGAACTGATTTTCAGTGCTGTGGTTTGCAGACCTTGTTCCTTTAAGGGTAAGAACAACATGTTTAGGGACTTTGGATCCCTCAGATTATTGACATTTCATGCTCCATGCTGTTAGGCACAAAAATGTCTATAACAGTTGCCCCCTAAAGTATGAGGTCGTTTATCGGGTGAAATGCTTTATTAAGAGGATCCGAAGTTCATTCAATCGGCTGAGAGGTGTCCTGCAATAAAATACAATACAATACATTATTTTTCATTCTGCTTTCATGATCTAGCTGAGGCGGGCATTCCCATGCTCAGCTTTATAAATTCATTTTGGTACATATAATAGACGACCGTCTGATGATAGATTGATAATTCTCTGCTGAAATTATCATCCTTTGAGTAGGATGATCATCTGTTGCAATCATGTACATATCAAATGTCTTTATATTTCCTGAATATATATCGCAGCCTGGATGGATGAAACTAGATCCGGGGTCTTCAATCTCGTTCGATCTTCACTCTAAGTACAAGTCGATCCATGTGAGAATTGCGTTGAAGTCGAACATGGAAAGACATCGCTTGATTACCGGTCAATAATGTAAACCGTTAACAAGCGCGAGAGGAATCACCAATAATGACAATGACCCTCAAGGTACTGCAGTACAATTCATGTGGTGTGAATAAAGGACTTGGCGTCGAACACCACGCAAAATCTTCTGGTCGAAGGACATTGATGTATACCTGTCGCCGGAAGTGAGAAACTTGCCATTGAGGCATGCAAGCTTCAAAGTACTGGGGGGGTGTTCCTAGATCAACTTCTTGGATAATGAGCTGAAGTCGACAAGAAGCGATCCGTCAAAGGAGGGCCTTAATGAATCCCACATCAATGACACGGAACGGAGCTAATGATTTTAGTGGAGGTGAAAACAATCTGTGAGATATGATTCAGGGTGGCGATCATGGGTGGATGAAGGATAATGTATGGCAGTGGATGGGACACGGTTGACTCTTTCTGAACACATCTCTTGAACATATAACGACACTGATGTGATGGATCGGTAGCATTACCCCAAATACGGATGGTTTGGCGAAGACCATGGTGATGAGACCGGTGAATGAAACAACCCAACCCGATGTGGTACGGAGGACAAAGTGTCATGTTCAAGAGCGACTTGCTACCATCAAAGCTTTTAGGTTCTCCCAATTTTTCCCCAGTCATTTCTGACCAGTACCTCTTTATTTTTGTCAAGCTTGAGGAGGATAACATATGCTTGTTCTATAACCTGCCCTTCGGGCAAGCCCATCGCTATGTTTTAACGAGCCTAGCGATAGGGAAACTCGTTCTCGTCTAAAGACAAGTTTGTCGCTATTTAATCATTTTAACGAGTCTAGCGACAAAGACAACTCGGTCCTTTTCATTTTTAGAGAGTCTGAAAAGGTATAGAAAGTTAACTCCAAAATTCCTTTTTCGTCATCTAATCCCTTAAGTCCGAAAAAGTATAAAACAATACAAAAGGGATGAATTTTCGATAACTTTAACGAGCCGAATAAAACAAGCGCTCGACCTTTTTGTGCAATAATCCCTCAGGTCCAAAAAGATTAAAATCTAGAGGAGGGATGGCTCTTCCGGTCCTTTTAACGAGCTGGAAGGCCAAAACTCGGCAAACTTTTCATGTTTTACGAGTCAGATGAAAAAAGCTCAAAGAAGACTCGTCTTTTGAGGAACGAGTGATAAACAGGGATGGCAGCAGATTCCAGGTACAGGTTGGAATTTTCCAATCACGGCAGTGTCACAAGGATGGCTAAGTGAAATCACTCTTCGCAGCTGTTCCTCAAAATGGGTAAACAATCATATGGGGGTGAATGATCGGCCAAATGGAATGGAGGTGGCGAGTGCAAAACACGACCAAGGCTTTTATGGCTAATAAATTTATGATCACAATGGTTATTTACCGGGATAGGTTCATTTTTTAATGAGCTTGAACTTTGGTGGAACCCTTGCTCATGCTTTTCTATTTTTTAACGAGCATAAATTCCGCGGTAAAACTGCTCGAACCTTGTGTTTATTTTTTAATGTGCATGAACTTTATGCTAAAACTGCTCGAATCTTGCGTTTATTTTTTAACGAGCATGAACTTTATGCTAAAACTGCTCGATATTGTGGTCAAATTTTTGATTTTTTACCATTACTAGCTTTTCTCTTTTCAAATATAGTACTGTATTTTCAATTGCTGCAACAAACTATGTTAGAAATGGATAATATTTGCATGAAAATGAGATTATAACCCTAATATTTCACTTTGTACTATGTAAAAAGCCATTAAAAGGTGTTTTTACCTCTCATTTACCATTTCATTTGCATTTGGTTTGTTGGAGCTCTGGAGGTGCCTCTTCCCCCTTGATTTTCACCAGCTGATTTCGGGAGATTCTGCGGACGATTTTCGGCGCCGTCTGGACCAGGTAGGAGCTAAACCCTAGCTCTTTCTTTTCATGGTTTCTTTTTCCTGTTTTTTGCCTGTTTTCCGGTCTTTCTGAGCCCCTGGGGTTTTGCCAGGGCGCCCTAGGATCAGCGCAGGTTTCCCTTTCGAAACCTGCGCTGAAGGTCAAGCTGCCTTAAGGCAGCCTGACCCTCAGCGCAAGTGGGAGACTTCCTGCCTGCGCTGGGCTCAAAAATACTGAGTTTTAAGGTTATTTTTGATGATTTTTTCGCCAGTTTTTCACCAAAACAGGAACTCATTCTCTCTCTTGTTTGCTTTGCAGGGTGACTTGAGCAAAATGTCCCTTACATGGCGAGAACGAGAACATGAAGAGGAGGACATGATTGCCCTCCATGACCCGGTCATGGTGAACGCGCTGCGGAACTGTGGCCTGCTGAAGTTCTTCCGGATCTCTAGTATGAGAGCACAGATTTCTTTACTGCAGTATATGCTTGATGCTTGGGATCCTATTAACCAAGTATTCCAGATTAGGGGGAAGACCATCCCCTTGACCATAGAGGACATGTACTTCTTGACTGGGTTGTCAAGACGTGGTGCCTTCGTTTCCTTATCAGGTACGGCCCGGGGGACTGATTCCACTAGAGATTATGTCCGCCAGTATTGCAGGGAAGGTTCTCAGCCGAGCAGAGACGACAAGATTGTTATCCGTGAGATTACTGATCGGGCTCTCAGGTCCATTCTGTTCACTATTGGTAGGATGGCCGGCAGCGCAGCTTTACATGTTGCCAACAGGTCCTATATGCAGCACGCCCTGGAGTGTCTTCAACCGAAAGTATTCAACTGGTGTGATGCAGTACTTGTTCAGATGAAAAGTCAATTGACCAAGATAAAGGACGGGAAGCTGAAGAACTTTGGATTTGGTTCTATTCTGACTGCCTTTGCCTTGGAGAAAATCCCACTGATGCAGCCTCAGTACATCATACTTGACTTGCCCTCTCCGACCGAGCCACGCATGCAGAGGTGGGTTGACCACATGTCTAGGCATGCAGGTCAACCTCAGATTACTTTCACTGAGGCCTTCTTTAGGTGGTTTGAGCGCTAGGAGTTGGCGTTTTCTGAGTATCCATATGTGGGTATGGATTTCTGAGGTGATCCGGATTTGGTTCTACCAGATGGTGAGCAGTGGGGTGCCATTGGTAAACTCTTTGACCACATTACTGTTTATTGTTCTTATTCATAACGTTGCTGTGCTTTATTCTATCAAGACTTTTAATTGTACTCTTGGGTGCATGCAGATATTGGTCCTGTTCGTCCAGCAGTTCGTCCGAGATCGCCAGCTGCTGCCCCAGCAGGGGAACCTGCTAGGAGAGTTGTTATCCGCGATCTTGACGACACCGAGACCCTTACAGCTGTGCAGGAGCAGGTTGAGAGCCTTACTCGTGGCCTTCCGGATGTACAGATCGACGAGTTACCTTTACAGATGCAGCGTCATACCATAGGCGTGCCGAGATGATGGACTCGTCTCTTGCGCATGATTGCACAGGCCGTGACGTACTATCATGAGCACCACTAGGCTAGGGTGCCCCCTAGCATCTTTTTGAGTTTTTAGGTCACATGACCAATTTTGTCTTGGTTACAGAACATTATGTATGAACTTATATAAACATCTTATATATTTTGATTTTCGGATTTTATTCTAGTTGATTTACGTGATCCATATGTACAATCTTTGATGATGTGTCCTTTTTATAAATGTTGCAAATGTCTATCTAACACATAGTTTGCTAATGAGTCGGTTAATGTGTTTAAATTTCTTGAAATATGTTGATATTGAATTGAATCAAATCGTCTTTCCAAGATCTTAACTCTTAGGAACATGCGATAAATAGCTGGATTGCAAACAGAATATATACCATTGAGTTGTAGTATGACGAGCTGTGAGTCTAGCCTGACAATTAGTCGGCGTATGCCACGTGTGATGGCATCAGAGAGTAGTTCTATCAACGCGCTATACTCAGTGATGTTATTCGTTGATTTCCCAATACATACACCTCTGAAACTTACTAACTCGCCGCTTGGATCAAAAATGGCCCAGGCTGCGGAGGACAGGTTCCGCGAACTACGACTCGCTCCGTCGGCATATCCAACACATGTCTCCATAAGGTTTGACATCTGCCATCAATGAAAAAGGTGGATCACTCGACCAGAACAAATACTTTAGCGAAAACAAAATACAACAAAAGCATACAGGTTACTATTTAAGCATAGTAACGCTTGAGATACAACCTGTTGCGGGGCTGCGCCAGTGGAATTCCATCGTAATCCATTAACTCGTAGGCTCCTTTTGCTAACACCCTTTTAACAATATAGGGGCCCATCCATAAGGACTTGAATTTACCTGCTCCCAATTTATCGGATTCTTGATCATAAAGCAAGACCAGATCACCTTCTGAGAAGACACGGGGTTTGACATTTTTGTCGAACTGAGCCTTGACTCGTTTCTTATGGGCCTCGTTAGCCAAAGTGGCATCACGACGGGTTTCATCCAACTGGATTAATTCCAAGAAACGAGCCTCTTCCTCTGAAGTTCCGGGGAGGAGGTTGATTGCGAGTTTAAGCGACGAAATTTCGCACTGGATTGGCAAGACTGCTTCCAGGCCATACACCAATTGAAAAGGCGTGAACCCGGTTGCGTTCTTTACCGAGGTCCGGTAAGCCCACAAAGCTGAGTACAGGATTAGGTGCCATCTTCTTTTATGAATCCCGATCATCCTTTGCAACATACGTTTCAGGACCTTGTTGATTGCCTCAACTTGTCCGTTGGCTTGCGGATAATATGGGGTAGAGTTGTCGTGAGATAGCCCTAGCTTGGCAGCTAATTCGACCATCATGTGATTGCGAAAATGCGATCCATGATCTGTAACTATAGCTTGTGGTACACCGAACTTGGCGACTACATGATTGAAAAAGAAAAGGGCAGCTGTTTCACCAGTGTTATCCAATGTAGGCATCGCCTCGGCCCATTTGGTAAAATAGTCGACAGCGACTATTATATACCCATGCCCCCCGGTCGAGGTGGGGTTACATTGCATGAAATCGATGCCCCACTTGGCGAAGGGCCCAACATCAACTATAGGCTGCAAGGGTGCGGGTGGTCATCTGGATTTTCTATCAAAGATTTGACAAGCATGGCAACTTCTGACTGCTATTATGCAATCTTTGAACATGGTTGGCCAGAAGTATCCTGCTCGTAGTATTCTTTGTTCTGTTGCATATCCAGACTGATGTCCCCCACACGCGCCTGAATGACGATCATTCAGGGCTTTTTCGGCCTCCTCATGGGTAAGGCACCTCCTCAGAACTGTATCGACACCATGACGGTAAAGTGTATCACCGACGATCATGTAGTCTTTTGCTTGGTATCGTATACGTTTTTGTTCTGAGTGAGAGGTATTAGACCTAAACTTTTGGGTTTGGAGATAAAATATGATATCTCCATACCATTCATCGCTTGCAGATATGAGAAACAAACTTTCGTCCATGATTGACTCTTCTGATGTTTCATCGTTGGACGACGATGGGAAATCACATAATAATTCTGCGAAAACTAGAGCTTTCTTTGATTTGGATTTTACAAATTCCAGATCAAACTCTTGAAGGATTGCTATCCATTTTGAATATTTGCCCCCAAGCAACTGTCGCGACAGTATATAAGTCATGGGGTTGCAATCTGATAAGACGGTAGTTTTCCGAAAGAGGACATAATGTCGAAACCTTTGAATCGCTTGAACAGCTGCAAGCGCTAGTTTTTTCACATAAGAATATTTACTTTCTGTATCGTTTAAGTTTTTACTTAAATAATAGATAGGATGTTCAATTCCATCGACTTCTTGAACTAAAACCATCGCAATGGTCGTATCCGCTGTAGCCAGATACAGGTTAAAATCTCTTTGATAGTCCGGGGCGTACATTAATGATGCTTTTACTAGACAATCTTTCAGAGCATCAAAGGAAGCTTGCGCCACCTGGTCCCAGACAAAAGGTACATCCTTTTTCAAAAGATGAGTATAACCTTTAGCAAGTTCTGTGTAATTTGGAATGAACCTCCTCAGAAAGTTTTCTTTCCCTTGGAGTTTCTGAATCTGAAGCAAATTTGGAGGTGGAGGCAAATTAATGATTGCCTGAACCTTACAGGGGTCGAGACGAATCCCATCCTTAGAGACTATAAAGCCAAGTAAACGACCAGAACTGACGCAAAACACACATTTGTGTGGGTTGAGTCTTATCTTGTAGTGTCGGCAACGTAGAAATATCGCTCTTAAATGCTGCGGATGATCAGTCCGCTTTCGCGAATGAGCCGGAAGATCGTCGAGATAAGGTTGAACAATGTTCTTGATGTCATGGAAGGCATAATTCATCGCCCTCTGAAACGTCGCCCCTACGTTCTTTAAACCAAAGGGTAATTTTCGATAAGCGAATGTGCCCCACGGAGAAATAAATGCAGTCTTTGACTGGTCCTGTGGGCGGATATTTATTTGATTATACCCGGAGAATCCATCCATAAATGAAAAGATTTCACATCCGGCGCATTCATCAATTATCTGGTCGATGAAGGGTGTAGGGTAGTTGTCCTTTGGACAAGCATGGTTTACATCCCTATAATCGACACACACTCTAATAATCCCTTGTTTCTTCATAACAGGGACAATATTCGATACCCAATTGGTTAGAGGAACCGGGTAGATGAATCCAGCATGGAGAAGTTTTTCAACTTCTGCCTTAATGGCAGCGGCTTTTTCCGGGTGCACTTGCCGAAGCCGTTGTCTTACTGGTTTGACATCGGGATACATTTTAATTTCATGTTCAACTATACTCGAGTCGATGCCTGGCATTTCATCATATGACCAAGCAAAGACATCTCTAAATTCACGAAAAAGAGCGTTATATATTTCCAGTTCTGAAGGGGAACAACCTTTGCCGACATAAATATTCTCTACAACATCTGTCTTGGTCGAGATATTTATGGCTATAGTCTCTTCAATATTGGATAGGTTTCGCTCGGGATCCACCGTATTTACAGTATTTGTTAGGAATTCAAATACTGAAGGGTGATAAAGGTCGCTTTGAGTATCTTCTTCGTATTCCGGAAGAAGGGAACGATGGTGGTGATCATTCCATGGTGTCCCCTCAATCATCATTGATTGTAAGATTCCTTCGTCAGTCCCATGTACTTTCGACCAAGGATCTAGTAGGGTTCCATATTCTCTAGACCTATCTACCCAAATGCTTGACGAGCGTTGATTTGGGCTCGCCTCCCATGCCTGAAACATTGATTGCTACAATATTTCCAAAGGGCTTGGGGACAATACCATTGCATGATCCATGTTGACCTTCGTGGAAGATATCATGTTGCAGGTTGCTACAAACGGTACATTTCCCGAATAAACAGGAGGTTGTAGCGCGAAAGTTCCCATCAAAATGGGGTCTTTCAATAATCCTACTCCGATATCTTGAATTGAATGGTTACTTTCATGGATCATGGGAATGCTTCCTGTAACTTGTGAACCATTTGGGAGGAAATTCTGTTGGTCGACGATCGTAATCCCTCCTTCAAATGGGAATGCGATCTTCCTAAAATAAGTCGACACGACAGCTGCCATGGCATAAATCCATGGTCTTCCCAGTAGGATGTTGTAATCAAGATTTCCATCAATAACTTCAACATCAATTTCTACTGTTTTTCCTCCAAGTTCAACTTTCAAGTTATTAAGGATACCGTAAGGGGTATAAGTCCTTCCGTCGAAAGCCTTTAATGTCGTCGATGATCGAGACAAGGTTGCAGATCCTAAAGTTTTCCAGCAGCTCATCGACATAATACATGTCGATGCCCCCTCATCAATTATCGTTCTGTGAAAAGTTTTGTTGAGGGCTTTCACTTGAATAAGGAAAGCTAATTGAGCCGGTAACTGAGGATCATATCCCTTGTGATCAAAGGATACCAGATTTGAATCCTTAGGATCTACTCCACCAATTGCTGATAACAATGCCTGCCTTTGGGTTGGACAATTTTGTAGCACTTCAAGGGTCGACATAGCGGATGGCGATTGGGCCAAATCTTCCACTATGTTATAATGCTGCGCCGCTCTGGCGCGAGGATTAAATGTCGACTTATGTACTACACCCTTTGGTGGTTTTATCGTTAGTTCAGGTATGGTGGGAGTAACTTCTCTTGAAGTTGTTGTCGAACTACTTGGTTGATCTTTACCTTTTTCGTTCGACACCTGAGGATTTCCATAATCTTTGTTCCTTGTCGAAATCAAAGCATCATTCTGCTGTTTCGAAACCGACAACATAAGAACTTGCGACGGGGAAGCATTTCCATTATCAACCAGATTTTGACCTGGGTTGGGAAATGGATCAGTTAACACAGCTGATGTTTGGGAGATTTTAAAGAACCTCTTTAACTCAGCTTTGAATGGGCAATTCTTTGTGTTATGATCCTTATCATCACATATTAGACATGGATAATTTTGTTTCCCTTTGCCAGGAGGGTTTGAAGAATTTTTTCCAGGGGATGACTCACCCTGTTTCTTCTTCTTCCCTTTGTTTTGTTTCTTCTTGCTTCCTGGTTGATTGGTTTCTTTGCCCTTATCTTCCGATACGGCATTTACTTCCGAAGCAAGAATTTCTTCTTTTGCATTTTGATCCGAATTCTTACGGGCTTTCTCTGCGGAAGCCTTTATCGATTTTGTGTTTGCGGTGCCAATCACACCATCACCGGCATGAGAGTCACTATTTGATTTAGGAGGGGGAGGAATTGAAAATTCCGGTCTAGGGTCGTCAGGTATTTTGTCATAGAGTGTGCCGGACTGGGTATACACCAAGTCCAAATACTGTGCACGAGCAATAACTTGCTCCTCCGTTACGACTCCCCCCTTGGCCACATCTTCCGTAATAGCCGGAAGTAACGACTTTATAAACCATTCAGCTAATAGCTAATCGGGAACATATGTTTTCACCATCCTACGACGACGACGCCACTCATGTATATGATCAGATATATGGGTAGCAGTTGTCTGTTTGAAGTTGGTTAATATTTCTGTTCCCGTTTCATACCTTATCGGTAACTGAAAGTGGGTTAAGAAAGTCGTGGCTAGGGAACTAAAGTTGTCGAAAGAGGCTCTTGGCAATTCAATATACCATTTAGCCGCTGGACCTGTCAATGTCCTCTGAAAAAGGCGAAGTCTTATCGAATCATCGTTAAGGGTGTTCGACGAACACCACAGATGAAAGGTCATCACGTGATTCGACGGGTCTTCACCTGGATTTCCATTGAATTTAGGAATGTCAGATGGAAGTTTATGAGGAATCGCTGGCCACCAAGGGGCATAAGCAATCGGATCATTCGTTAACCGATGTAAATCAGGTAACTCTAAAGTTGCCACGAATGGTAACTGTTGATTCAGGTTAGGCGAAGCGTAACCAGGGTACGATGGAATCGCTTGAGCAGTGGGTCTTTGCATACCAGCATAATGTAATTGATGTTGGTATGATTGATACGGTTGGTGGACTTGACCACTGTAAAGTGGTTGGTTTTGACTGTTTTGGATATACGGTTGTCCACTATTCGCAAAGATCTGCTGCTCAGAACCTTGGTATACTTGCTGGAACTGCGGTTGTTGGTATTGTACAAGCCATGGTTGTGACGCCATGTTCTGTTGCGCTATGCTAACCATTGGACCAAGGTGTGGGGTAATTGTACCCGTTTGTACTTGTGTCGACCCACCAGTTGGTGATTGTGGTTGTGACCCATGGTCAAGCGACTGTTGCATTACAACCTGAGGTTGACATGTAACAGGTATCGCTTGAACTTGCGACACGGTTACAATAGCCGGTGTGGTTGGGATGTTCGTCACAGGTACACACTGTTGCATAGAATATACAATCCTTGGTTGTTGAGGTAGCATGGGCACCCAACTACTTGATGCGATTCCAGTATAACCTGAATATTGTTGTGAACTCACGTATGGATACCCTCCCGGAGGGGGTAATGAAAGGGCATATTTCCCCCCATACGGTAGCAATCCGGAATTAAAAGGGATTGATGGCCCAGATTGTCCTCCATGAGGATCAATCTGTTGAGTCTCAACATAAGAGTTGCCGGGTATTACTCCAGATGAACAAACTGGAACAGACCACACTGTCGAAATAGTCCCTTGGTGGACTCCTTCTAGCTGTTGAGAACTAGTTGGGACAGCTGGTATGCCGGCAAACATCGTCGGAGTGACGGCAGGAGCTTCTGCTGTCGCTGTGTCGTTTGACACAGTCCTAGATGATGACGGTTGTTCAGACATTTCAAGTCTATCCAATAGATTGCCTAGCGATTCTACAGGAACTTCCACTTGTGGTGGATTAACTTCTGATGAAGGAAATAGAGTGACCCCGACTCCAAAATGAGTTGGAGTACTTGCTTGCGGATCCTCTGCAATTTCCTCTATCGCAATCAAACCCGGTGGAAGAGGAAGACCGTCAGGTCCGTAAAATATTTCTGGTGCCGAAGAAGTGGTTGCTTCGACAGCGACAGTTGTTTGAGGAGCAAAACTCTCTGGACCGGTTACAGATGGAACTGGTTCAGTTACACAAGTATTTGCCCCCAGACTAGGATCAGTATTACTGTCCTTCTGTGGCTGTTGAACTTCTTCTATAGAGGCAGGGTTTCTAGAAATGTTAGGAGTAACCGGAACCTCGGATGTAGTAGGAACACTTGTTCTAACTTTCAAAGGAGATTTTGAACCGGTTAAACGAGTTCGCTTTGCCCGTACTGTTTTCAATTTCGGGGACAAAGACGGTTGACTCGCAAGCCTCCGCAAACGACGGATTTTCAATTGACTTTCTTCCACGATTGCGGATTACTCGATCAACCAAAATATTAAAAGGGAAATTTGTGTTTCCGAATTGAATGAATTTTATTAGACGCTTTTAGACACAACTTGCTTTTTCACTTTTTAAGAGTCGAGAAAAAGCTAAAGATGACTCTAGTCTCCTTCGATGTATTAACGAGACCGAAGTGACAAATGCTCGGTTGGACTTTTTCAGTTATAGAGTTTGAAAAAGGCCAAAAGAAACTGCTCTAGAGATCTAGGCAGAGGGTTTGCCAAACCTTTCGCAAAACCACAGAATACATTTTACGGTACGAGTGGTCGATCTTCGTGAATGCTGTGTTCACTGCATTGCGATCAGTAGGGCGGCCGACATGGTTTCCTATGGATAAAGGCTTTGATCCTATAGGGGTCTTCCAATATATACGCGAAGGTACGTGGGAGCACAAGTCTGTATTAGTGCCACCGACTCTCAGAAGGAATCACCCACCTTCGTCGAGATCGACAGTCACTATGTTTAACGACGCCGGAACATGTCTCTAGCTTAGACCTCTAGATGTTTGCGCTATGTTTCAAAGCGTTGTTAGGTTCATTCAATATATTTTAAGTTGATCTTTTTTAAATTTTGCCTTTCAAGGTTCACCACGAGATGTATTGGTACAAATTCCTAAATGCAGCCTAAGATGAGAAGCAAGCTTTTCAAATCTTTTCGACTTATGAAAATCTTAACTACTGAGGGAAAAGAGAGATAAAATCCTTTTCACACAGATCAAAGAGCACTCGCTAATGCACTTTTTCCCTAAATCAACATACAAACTCAATGCAAAATGCAAAAATGCAAGTATTTCTTTTCTCTTCCTTAATGTTTGATGAAATACAAAAAGAAAGCTGTTGTATAATTTCGAATTCAATTTCAAGCGAAAGCAAACAAGTTTGTCCAAAATCAAAAGAGACACCTTAAGATTTACTTGTTTCGACACTAGAAATATATAAATTCAAACCATATAACGAAAGCGACAAACTCAATCAGCTATGAACAACAAATAAACTAGCTCTTAAGATCAGAACGACACTTAATCACAGGTCTAGATCTAAGAGGTCAATGCAAGACTGGTTCACTTTCGTTATGGGAAACTGTAAATGACACAAGAAATAGAAAAGAACAAATACAATTTCTTTATACAATTGAGGCGGAATAATGACAAAGGAAGATGGTTTCATATAGGCCCACTGACTGGCAACAAACAGCAAAAAACAATAGTGAAAACAAGGCAAGACACAGCAGGAAACCCCAGTAGCTCAAGCCAAGACTGGTCCAGCGCAGGTGTAACACTGCCTGTTTGACCTTCAGCGCAGGTAGCCCCTTCGAGAACTGCGCTGAAATGCAGACAACCTTTGTACAACCTGCAATGAAGAACGAGACTTTCGTCCGTCTTGGTTTCCGGGTCACAGATTGCTCAAAAATTCACAGTTTTTGCTCAAATCAGAAGCTATCAGTCAAGGACACACTAAGGGATGTAAAGGAGGATGAAAAGCTATCACTAAGAGCTTATTAGAGTCCTTGTGGATCAGCTCTTCAAATCATAAACTTGCCCAGAAACTGAGCTAGAGTAGCTGCCCTCTACTTTGTGTTTGATGGATTCAAACACAGTTCGATTCGGTACTCCCTTTGTTTATGAAATGAATAGCAAAAAACCACAAACAACCAACAAGATACGATCCCCAGTGGAGTCGCCAATTTGTTGGGGGGAAAAGTATCTAATGCAGAATGCCTCTATCCCACTCTAAGGGTGATAGTACCTCAGCAACAACTGAATGCAAAGCTATTCAAGAATTCTTCTTTATGGGATGAGAGAGGGAAGAAAAGGATGATCTACTAACCGTTATCTTGCGCTAATAGTCGATCTAGTCTTCACTCCTTGCTGCTTGCTCCTAGCTCCTTGCCCTTTCACCGACCCAGCTACACACAGATCCTGTAAAAGCACAAGAAAAGGAAACTACAAGAAGCATACATCCATAATCGATTATAGGATTAGCATAAATCAAATATACAAGCATCTATTCATCATAAAGACACATGCATATAGAAGAACCTCAAATACTTTATTGATAATAGAAGTAAAGTTCTGAGAGAGTTACAACCACGGTAGGCCCAATCCAGCAACACCTCCCAGTTGAAAGAAATCTCGTCTTCACCTCCTTCAAGCAAAACACCCAATAGCTCTATACTCAAACCAACAGCACTTCCTTACTTGCACAAAATTCCAGCCTCCCCCTAGACCTCATGAGAGAGATCTATATATAGGGTTTTGGAGAAAGGATGAGTCATCTTGAGACTGGCATAAAGCTGACTAGTGTCCTCTCCCACTTTAGTTAATCTTCAGTTCTTGAGTCCACTTGGAGAATCTTGCTTCCACTTGGAGATCAAGACCCTCTTACTCATCACTAGGCGAATTCCTTGACCCAATTGTCAGTTTGGAAGCTTCCTGGGCAGTTGACACCTTGCAGAATGACTGTGCCACTTGGCCAATCTCGCCCAACGCAGGTAGCCTTCATCAGTTTTGACCTTTAGCGCAGGTACAAGGAGGAGCAGTTGACATTCAACGCAGATGCTCAGTGGAGCAGCTGACATGATCCAGAAATAGCCTGTTTTTGAGTGTTTTCAGGTGGAGAACTGATTTTCAGTGCTGTGGTTTGCAGACCTTGTTCCTTTAAGGGTAAGAACAACATGTTTAGGGACTTTGGATCCCTCAGATTATTGACATTTCATGCTCCATGCTGTTAGGCACAAAAATTTCTATAACACTACTACGCTTAACCCCAGACATGGGTGAACACCCCCAAAATACAAGGCTTTAGACCACCAATTACTCACAGTTTTAAAGAAAATGTGATGATGGAGAACACTGATCACACCAGAAGATGCACAGGACCCTGTGATGGCCAACTACAACCAGTTGAAAGGTTTGTAAATCTGTTTTCTAATACACAGACAGGATGACAGCTCTCTGGCATTAAAAGAACAGAAAGCTGCAAACAAATTCAATGATACATGCTAAATCCTAACACAGAGGTGGGATGACAACCCCTCTAATGCTAAACATCAGCAGCACATGAAATAATGCATAACAGGGACAACCTGGAACAAAGAACAAGAAGTGGAAGTGAGATATTAACAACAAAAGAAGCTTGTATTAGTTGGAAATGAAGACCAGAAGCTGCAGGTTACACAGTAGTTACAGTCTCCAGAAGTTGAAGCTTACAACAGAATAACACTCATCAACCTCATTACATTCTTTTTCAGGGTATATATGGAGGTTGAATACAAAATCACTCTGCTAGGCTATGCGTGGAGGTGTCATAACTGACCACCAACCACATTTACAAACTATTATGGGCCTCTGATACATTCTAACTATTTTAATTAACAAATTTGACATTCTCTGGTACTTTGTTGTACTGCTTGAACAGGTGGAATGTTTCATGAATAAGTGTCCATAATTGCTGAATAAATTCAACTGCTCGAGGCCGTACTTTCTTGTCCTTGATCATGCTATTCCTTGAATATGGTAGCTGCAGATTGAATGCCGGGTACAGGATGATCTCTTTCTTCTTCGTGCGCACAAAGTAGGCTGAAAATAGTTAAAACACACATTCAAAATGAACATGAGCCGAGACGAAACGCTGGCCGTTGGATGAAAAAATGGATGGCCTAGATCTGATGGCGGGAGGCGATGGAATACACAAAGGCGTAGGGATCAATAGTAGCCGTTGGATCGCAGAGATCAACGGTGGAGATCAGTCTACAGAGGAGATCGAGCGCAGGAAGAATGAGGACCGTCGGATCATGGGAGGGGATGATCGGATGACCATCGCACAAGGAAGATGCACAAAGGTTAACGAGCGGGGTTTTGGCGGTTTCGCGGGCGAGCGGTTTTCCCACACCGCTTATCGGCTGTAGGTGGTATCCGTATGAGGGCAAGCGATGCAATTAAAAGACGACGCATGGCCGACAAGACGACGGGGAAAACCACTTTCCCGGGGGCTAACGAACAAGCGGGTTCCAGCGGCAGGAGAAGCGTATGGCGTTGGATCGACGGGCGGAGGATCAGACGACTGCGGGAATTAAAACATGTGCTTTGGGTGATGTGACAAGCAAGGGGCGGGCCCGAGCTTTACTAAAGCTTAGGGTTATGAAATTTATTATATACGCGGTTATATAAACCAAGGTTAAGACTTAAGCGCTCGGGAATAAACATATAAGGTTTATGTGGGGTTTAAAAGGCTTTCGGGCTTTTATAAAGGGTTAGCAGGGTTTAATAGCATTATAAACAAAATATGCTCGGGAGTAGGTAAAAAAGGGTTTAGGAGGGGTTTTATATAAAACGGAAGAATGGGGTTTATAAAGTTAATATAGGCTTTATGAAGGTTTTCATAGAAGAAACAGAGATAGCGGAGGCTAAGAGGGTGTGAGAAAACTGAGAGAGGAAGGAAGAAGAGACTGCTGAGAGCTCCTTTAAGCACCAATAACACTACCAAACTGTCCTTGACCCTTACAAATGCTCAAACATGTAGCAGAGCTAACACTGGCTCCTTCTGGGGATGAAATCCTCCCTGTGAGGTCTCAAGAACCTACAGACCATTGCCTTTCTAGCTGAAAACCAATTAACCAAAATTCCTAGTGTTCCATTGGGCATGGAGTCTACTTTGCCTGCACAAAACTGATAAACACAAAATATTTACAGCCTTTAAGGCCAAAAAACCTTAAACAACATAAACTTTCAAAAACCGCCCATTAACTGGGCCATAAAAAACTGCCTCTCCTCCCATACTTTTTAGTATGAAGGTGTTGTTCCCTTAAACCTGTGAAATGATGAAAGGCCTTGTCCAAAAAGCATCAAATTTTCCATGATTGCCTTTCTTTTCTTTTAATGCATCCCATTTCAAAACCAATTCACCAACCTGAAAATTATTTGTTTTTGACTTCTTGTCAAAGGCTTCCTTGATCTTTCTTTGATGTGCTGCAACCTTTTTAACTAGTTGTTCTTTAATTTGATGTATTTCTGCTAGATCAGTGATCCTCTTTGCCATATCTTCTTCCTCATCCTGCTCTTCTTGAAGGAAATTTTCCACAGGGAGAGTTAATTGAATTGGGAATATAGCATCAGTGTTGTATACCAGCTTGAAAGGAGAATTCCCTTTGGACTTTTTAATGGTCACTCTGTCAGCCCACAATGCATACTTGAGTTTTGAATCCCAATTCTTTTTATTGTCCTCTAACAGCTTCTTAATTATCCTTATCAGACTTTTATTAGAGGATTCTGCCAGACCATTTCCCTGTGGATAATAGGAGGTGGAATGAACAAGTTTAATACCCATTGAATCACACATTTCCACCAATTCCTTTGCCCTGAAAGCTGCTACACTATCTGTTATTAATTTATGTGGACAACCAAATCTGCTGAAAATATTCTCTGTCAAGAATTTCATAACCACATTATGATCAGCCTTCCTTGTAAGGACTGCTTCAATCCACTTAGTGAAATAATCAGTGGCTACTAATATCCATCTATGCTGGCCACTGGAATGTGGATTGATTTCTCCAATAAAATCCAAGCCCCATTGCTGAAAAGGTCCTTTTGCCTGAATTGGTTTTAGGGGCAGGATTTCAACTGTTATTTTCCTTCAAATCTTTGACACCTGTTACAATATTTAACAAAAAACAAATACATCAGAAAATAAAGTGGGCCAATAGTACCCAGCTCTGAGAATTTTGTGGGTTGTAGTTTTCCAATTATGATGCCCTCCACACATGTTGGAATGAAACTGCTGCATAAATTCTTTTGATTGTTCTTTGTCCAGACACCTTAAAAATATTCCAGATGGATCCCTCCAGTAGAGCAGATTTTCATTGATGCAATACTTTGCTACCCTAATTTTCAAAGTTCTAGCTTGACTTGTGCTTAAGCATGAAGGGATCTCTAGCTTCAACAAGAAATTAATTATTGCAGCATAGCAATTACATGAAGCTAGATTCTTGGCCACTGACTGCTTTCCCTCTGTTTCAGCTGTTTCTTCCTTTTTTTGCCTGACCATTTTCTGCCATCATGAATAGGAAATCAATATCTAAAGACCTGCAATTTTCTTCAGCCAATAACTCGGAAAGCCCCTGACCTCTAACCAGCTTTGTGGGCCTCAACTCTATATTAAATTCTACCATTTTTGCAATCCATTTTGTTCTTCTTCCATCAACATCAGTTTGGGTCAAGACATCTTTTATTACAGCAGAAGGCACATATGAATTATTTTGGAATGGAGGATATAAACTCTAAAAGCTTTCAAGGATTTGGTAAGAGCATATACATGTTTTTCTATAATATCATACCTTAGTTCAGCATCCCTCAAATTCTTGCTGAAAAAAGCTACTGGATGTTCTGAACCTTCTTCATCTTGCTGCAATAAAACTGCTACAATGGTGTCTTCAGAGCAAAAGAGAATATGTGGAACTCCTTGCTGTAGTCTGGACTTATTAATGTGAGAGCCTCCATAATAGCCTTTTTAATAGACTCAAATGATTTTCTTGCTGCATCAGTCCATCTTACCTCTGATCCTTTCTTCAACATGGAGGTCACATGCTTAACCAATTCTGCAAAATTTGGAATAAACCTCCTTACAAAATTAAATTTACCCAGAAAGGACTAGATATCCTTATTTGATCTTGGGACAGACAAAGACTGCATTGCTTTGACTCTTTCTGGGTCAATCTGAACACCTGCAGAAGATACAACATGTCCTAACAGCTTGCCTTCATTCAAAGCAAATTGAGATTTTTTGGGATTGACTGATATTCCAAACCTTCTGCACTTCAAAAACACCTTCTTCAAATGCTATAAATGATTTTGATGGCTGCTGGAGTAAACTGTTATATCATCAAGGTAGATAAGCACAAATTTTTCCTTCTGTCCCACAAATGCTATATCCATAGCTCCCTGAAAGGTGGCTCCAACATTCATCAATCCAAATGGCATTTTGGCATACATAAAAGTGCCCCAAGGAGTGGTGAATGCAATATTTTCTTGATCATCTGGGTGCACATCAATCTGATTAAAGCTTGAAAATCCATCCAAGAAAGACATTAATTTGGCTCCTGAGATCTTTTGCAGCAAATGCTCCATCTTTGGTAAGGGATAATTATCTTTCTTTGAGCATTTGTTTAGATTTATGAAATCAACACACAGTCTGATTTCTCCACTCTTCTTCCTCACCACCACTAGGTTGGCCACCCATTTTGAATATCTAAGAGGAACAATGATTTTGGCAGTCAACAACTTTTTAATTTCTTTTTCATTTAGAGGAAGAAGCATAGGATTTATTGGTATCTGCTTCTGTTTGAATGGTACAGTGTCTTTTTCCAGAGGGATTTTATGCTGAATTATATTCTTATCATACGTTTTCAGGTCATTATACTCCCAGGCAAACATATCAGCAAACTACCTCATTAAATTGTAGTATTCAACACTTTGATCAGCAGACAAATGAGTGGATAAATTCACATATTTAGGCTGACC
Source organism: Pinus tabuliformis (assembly GCA_031772625.1). NCBI lineage: Eukaryota > Viridiplantae > Streptophyta > Pinopsida > Pinales > Pinaceae > Pinus > Pinus tabuliformis. The sequence goes on along the minus strand of CM062819.1, from coordinate 263,402,105 downwards.
TGGACTTCCTATATCATGATTATAGACTACAGATTGGTCTTCTTTTTGGGCAGCTTTGTAAGGGACATCATTTTGGTCAAACAATCTTTCAAGAGGAATTAGACCCTTAGGAATATGGTTACTAGGAAGCTAGACTATGCTGTTTTTACCAATCTTATTTCTAAGCTGGGATTGGTGGTTTTCTTGCAAGGCTTCATTCTCTTGGTCAATTTTCATTTTAGAGAAATCATCAATGACTTGTATAAACCTATTTATCTCATTCTCATTATCAAAAACTTTCCAATGGTGGACATTATCAGGCAAGGAAGGTCTGTACTTCACTTGGACTTCATAAACTAATTTGGGAGGCATGGGAGGTATAAATAGACTAGCAGAGACAACAAGGGAATCAACAAGCTGATTTTGGGCTCTAGGAATATATGAAATACAGAAATAATAAAAATAGTCTCTGATTCTCCATACCTCATCTCTGTACGCTTTCGGTCTTGGGTGCCTTGCCTGAAACGTTTTATTTACTTGCTGGATGATCACATCAGCATCTCCAAACATCTTCAGATTCTTGATTCCTCTGTCTTTAGCTGCATTAAAGCCCAACAGCAGAGCTTCATATTTTGCTATGTTGTTTGTGACTTGGAAAACCAGCTTAAAAGACAGCTGAATGTTTTCTTTCTTTGGAGATACTAGCACCACCCTTGCTCCTGCAGTCTCCCTGGAACATGCTCCATCAAAGAACATCTCCCAAATCTAACTTCCTTGCTCTTTCTCGGCCTGAACTGTTGGTTTCCTGAGCTGCATTTCGACCTTCTGAGATTCTTCTATTTGGAGAATACATGCTCCAAAATCAGTGTCCACTGCATATATAGGATGATTTGTAGGATTCTTCTCATCACTAATGATGTATGCCAACTGTGCTTCTCTATACAATCTCCTGCTTTCTCCTCCAAACACTGGGACAGTGGCATAAGATAGATCATTCTGTAATGTCCCACCTAGTCTCTTAATCCACCCTCTGGACAGCAGCATGCCAAACTTAGGAGGGACATCTGCTACCACAATATCCATCATCATACTCTTCATGGGCAGCTGAGTTAAGGTAATGGCCAGATCTTTGATTAATCCTAGGCACTTGAATTTTCTTGAATCAAAAGAGAATAAATCATGATAGGGTCTAGTGATATCAAGGCCTAACTCTTCCATGACAGCTTTAGGCATCAAATTGTGGCTGGCCCCTGTGTCTAGCAGGAAATTGTGGAGGATTTTGTCATGAATGGTCAATGAGACATAAAAAGATGGAGAATTATTATCAGCAGGTTCAATCATAGGGCTGAGCACAATGGCAGGCTTGTCATCTTGCAAATTAACAGAGTCAGTGGAGGTTTGTTTGGTTTCTAGCTCAAGGGCTTCAAGGATAGGCTTCCTAAATATTTCACTCTTTACCAACTCAACCAGAGGCACAAATATTTTCAATTTCTGAACTTCTGACTCAAAGCTGAAAGAAGAAGATGATTTATTAGAACTTTTTACCCCTTGAACTGGAGCTTTGAGGATGACTGGATCAGCTCTTGGTCTTCTTTGCTTGATATTCTGTGGTTCTATTTGGACAACAACCCTTTGGGTAGGATTCTCCTTGACATTTTTTGCATTGGATCTCAGATTATATCTCTGTTGGTCACCAGTTTGTAGAACAACTCCTCTATCCCATTCTTGGCTGTCTTGTTCATGCAAGAATGATTGTTCATACTCAACCAATGTAAAAAATGCAGTGCTGCGTTTATCTTCCAAGCAGTGAATTTCATCCTCATCTTCTTCAAGTTGTTCCTCCTCCATGACTACATTTTGGAAAGGAGCTTTAACTTTATGATCTTCTTTTGATTCTTCACCCCTCTGCATAATTTGTAACTGCTCATTTTCTCTTCTAAATGGATTGGGATTTCTTGGAGAAAATGTATTTTGCTGCCTTGTTTTCCATGAATTCTGCTCAACCTTTAGCTTAGAAATTTCAGCAGCCAATGACTCTATCATCTTGGTCATTTTTTCTAATTTAGGCTATGAAGATGATGCAGAAGAAGTAGAAGCCTAACTTCTCTGTCTTCTCCTGTCAGCTTTACTTTTAAGCTTTTCTGCAGCCATGATATTGGATTCTACTTCTAGGGTTGCATCCTGCATGTCTGCTAGCGTAGCACATCTCCTTTCTCTCAATAACAAACAGAAATCAGAGTGAAAAGCATTGGCATAAGTGAGTTTGGCAAAGGTAGGAGTAGGTTTTACCTTAGCTGGTATCTTACTATACATACGATTGAATCTTTTATTAAACTCAGGTATTGATTCACCATTTTCCCTCTTCAGATTACCAAACTCAGTATGATAATACAACAAGTCTTTTTTATCTCCCCATTGCTTCAAAAATGCATCATCTAATGCTTCAATATCTATTATAGATCTGTGGGGTAATTCTCTAAACCACTTCCTAGCCTCTCCATCAAGGCTCTGGACAAAAACTCTCATCCACACATCATTTTCACTTATATCTAAATTATCAACATAACTGTAAGAAGCTTCAAGATGTTCTTCTATTGTCACTCCCTCTGTGCCAGTGAATTTAGGCATATACTTTTGATATTCTCCCATAGGCATAGGATTTAAAGGCACATACAAGACTAAAGGTCCATATTTGGCAGCTACAATTCTTTCTATCCTTGAAGGTGCTTGCTATCCTGCCATAATTGGAAAATGTGGAAGAATACTAGCAGGTTGAATGGTAGGGAGTAATGTGATGGATGGCAGAGCTAAAGGGATGTTTTGGACTGAATGAGATGCTTTCTTTGGACTGAGATTCAAAGGGGAACTAACTACACAAGGGGATGAATTAATCTTTGAAGGAGCTTCTTTATTAACAGTACTAGGTTCTAAGTCTTCAAACTGTAAATCTTCAGCAATAACTTTATCTTTCAGAGACGCATGAGACTTCTTAGTCTTAACTGATCCTGATGCCCCTTTTTGTGAAGCTTTCTTCGATTTAACAGTCCTCTCAGGTTCAAGCACTAGTTCAGCTGGTGATTTTTGAGGATTTCTTCGAGTGTGTCTCACAAATTGAGCCAGAACTTCAATGTGGAGTCGCCAAAAGATGGTCTTCCTCCAATGGAATCGCCAGATAGATGATTACAACCAAAATCTGTGTTCAAACCTTGTATATCATCAAAGCTTGAAGCTGTGTCGTTCTCCTAGGGAAGCTTAGCTTCAATTCTCCTCTCTTTGGCAACGGCGCCAATTAATGTTATCACCCCAAGAAACTCTCCTAGGTTGTATATCAGAGATGCTCGGGAACATTACAAACTCAACAAAATGTTGGATAAATGGTGGATGAATGAAAGAAAAGCTGCATTTTCAAGCCAGATAACCACTCCTACTATGCTTAACCCCAGACATGGGTGAACACCCCTAGACTACAAGGCTTTAGACCACCAATTACTCACAGTTTTAAAGAAAATGTGATGATGGAGAACACTGATCACACCAATAGATGCACATGATCCTGTGATGGTTAGCTATAACCAGTTGAAAGGTCTGTAAATCTGTTTTCTAATACACAGACAGGATGAAAACTCTCTTGCATTAAAAGAACAAAAACTTGCAAACAAATTCAATGATACATGCTAAATCCTAACACAGAGGTGGGATGACAACCCCTCTAATGCTAAACATCATCAGCACATGAAATAATGCATAACAGGCATAGCCTGGAACAAAGAAGAAGAAGTGGAAGTGAGAAATTAACAACAAAAGAAGCTTGTATTAGTTGAAAATAAAGACCAGAAGTTGCAAGTTACACAGTAGTTACAGTCTCCAGAAGTTGAAGCTTACAACAAAATAACACACATCAACCTCATTACATTCTTTTTCAGGGTATATATGGAGGTTGAATACAAAATCACTCTGCTAGGCTATGCGCGGAGGTGTCATAACTGACCACCAACCACATTTACAAACTATTATGGGCCTCTGATACATTCTGACTGTTTTAATTAACAAATTTGACATTCTCTGGTACTTTGTTGTACTCCTTGAATAGGTGGAATGTTTCATGAATAAATGTCCATAACTGTTGAATAAATTCAACTGCTCGAGGCTATACTTTCTCGTCCTTGACCATTCCGTTCCTTGAATACGGTAGCTGCAGATTGAATGCCGAGTACAAGATGATCTCTTCCTTCTTCGCGCACACAAAGCAGGTCGAAAATACTTAAAACATACATTCAAAATGAATAGGAGCCAAGATGAAACACTGGCCGTTGGATGACAAAATGGACGACCTAGATCTGATAGCGGGAGGCGATGGAATACACAGAGGCATAGGGATCAATAGCAGCTGTTGGATCACAGAGATCAACAACGGAGATTAGTATATGGAGGAGATCGGTTGCAGGAAGAACGAGGACCATCGGATCATGAGAGGGGATGATCGGATGGCCATTGCACAAGGAAGATGTGAAAAGGTTAATGAGCGGGGTTTTGGCAGTTTCGCGGGTGGGTGGTTTCCCCGCACTGATTATCGGGTGCAGGTGGTATCCGTATGAGTAAAAGCGATGCAATTAAAAGACTACGCGTGGCTGACAGGACGACAGGGAAAACCACTTTCCCGGGGGCTTATGAACGAGCTGGTTCCAGCGGCGGGAGAAGCGTATGGCGTTGGATCAACGGGTGGAGGATCGGACATTTGCGGGAATTAAAACATGTGCTTTGGGCAATGTGACAAGCGAGGGGCGGCCTAGGCTTTATTAAAGCTTAGGGTTATGAAATTTATTATATACGTGGCTATATAAACCAAGGTTAGGACTTAAGCGCCCAGGAATAAAAATATAAGGTTTATGCGGGGTTAAAAAGGATTTCGGGCTTTTATAAAGGGTTAGCGGGGTTTAATAGCATTACAAACAAAATATGCCTGGGAGTAGGTAAAAAAGGGTTTAGGAGGGGTTTTATATAAAACGAAAGAATGAGGTTTATAAAGTTAATATAGGCTTTATGAAGGTTTTCATAGAAAAAACAGAGATAGGGGAGGCTAAGAGGGTGTGAGGAAACTGAGAGAGGAAGGAAGAAGAGACTACTGAGAGCTCCTTTAAGCACCAACAACACTGCCAAACTGTCCTTGACCCTTAAAAATGCTCAAACATGTAGAAGAGCTAATAGCTCCAAGTACTTGAAGAGATCAACTAAAGCATTCAAGCAGAGAATGTTGAATTGAGGAGACTCCTACAAGAAGCAGAGGAGGAAAAACAAAGTTTGCATCATCAACTACAAGCCATGAAAGAGTCCTTGGAAAAGTTGCAGCATGAAAAGCCCTCATCACCTACGCCTGAGGTAAAAAGTGTTTTTTTCATTTCATTTTCTCTTTATGATGATAATTTTTATACTTTTGAGAAACATACTATAGGAATTGGTTCAAATTTGATGAATAAAATGGGGTATCAAGGAAAGGGCCTCAACACTAATAGCCAAGGCATTGTGAATCCCATAAAAGTGGAGGAAATGACTCATTATGCAAGACTTAGCTATGTCAGAAAGGAAGCTGAAGAATAATCCAAGACTACTAGTGAACAATCAATGATGGGTGTTGAAAGCAAATCACAACATTCCAGTGATAGTGATAATTCGAAAGGAAGAGATAAGGAAAGCTCTCCTCATCATATCTGAACCGAAGACAATCATTCAAAGAAGGTCATGAAAATCTAGAGAAGAAATAACTTTTTTCAGCCATTGCTACAAAGGGGAACATCAAAGAGCCACATATTGGGAGCTCCATCTAGAGTAGCAACCGAAGGAGGACCAAAAAGAACCTGTGGAGGAAGAAGGACTAATAAATGAAGTTTTTCAACAAGAAATCCAACTACAGGGAGAGAACCCATTCCCATAGTTGGATAAGAAATGGGTAGAATTTTTATGTAGTTGAACATGGCCACATTCTCGTAAATCACATGTTGCAAAATGATTGTAAAAGTGGTGAAGTGTTTTCCATCAGTTATGAATGCCACATGATGATGTTTTTGGCCTTTAATTTAATAAATGGGATATGGTTTCTATTATGATTATGATGTAAACTTGACCAATGAGTGTGTTATAAAGTCTTGGAAAGTATGGAGTTTGATTGGGTCATGATTAATCCTGTAATAAGAACATGTATTTTGCAAGATGTATTACAAGTTTGCATATAATGTAGGTGTTGGTTCATCACTTATTGCTTCAAAGTACAAAGGTGAAGGAGAAGAAGTGTGGCATGTTAAGGCACTTGTTGTGCAGATGAGGGAGTACAACGAATTGTAGATTGTGTTCATGTTTTTGGAGGACCAAAAGCTCCTCATTGGGGAGGAATGATTTGGGAGGATCCTAAAAGGAAATATTTTTGGATTCCTCAAAACTCAGTGAACCTATTTCAAATCAAAGAGCTCTTCGTTCAGAATCCAATGGTGTGAACAACACCTCAATCCGACATTGTATATGAAAGTTATGGCCTGCTAAATTTTTTGAGAAACAACTAAAACTTTTGCAAGTAGGACCCACAAGCTGCCAAGTGGCGGCGAATGTTAGTAGTATATATGTTGATGTCATCCATAAAAATGATGGCATTAACATGATGACGTGGTGATACTGTTAGCAGCTAACCAATCAGGGGATGACATGTGGCAGATGATGTCAGCAACATAGTAAGCAACTCAGTTAGAAGTGCAGGTGAATCAGAGAGTGCCATGTAGCGCCCAGTTGGTGACTGGTCATTTCCTTAACTCAACAAAGTTTTGGCACTTCACGGCAGACGGAAAGAGTGAAATTTTCACCTAGTTAATTTTTCTGGTAACCCCTAAAATACGACGATAGTTTTGGAGCCCTCTTCTTTGAAATTCAAAAAAAAAAAATATTCACTGATTGGCTGGTGGTCAAACCTTGCCAACTCGACCTTTCCATACATAACATATTATATTATATATAGAAAAAAATGGCGTTGGCAAGAGTTGAACCCGCCTGGCGGATTCGCCGACCACACTGTCGATGGTACCAAAACGACGACCCAAATAACAATTGTTTCCAAAACTTAACCAAATACGAGAGCCAAATAATGATTATTGCCAAAAATTAACCAATGTGGGTCAAGCCCGTGATCTTCAGGTGACCAATGACCCTGCCAAATAGTCGTTATCATTGCGCCAAGTGGTTCTCTCTTGAGAACCCCACCCCAAAAATTATATTAACTCGTATTTATTCGTAGCGCTGGGAGGAGTAGGCCACGTGGCATAGATGGAAGGTCAAAGAACTAAGGGAACCCAAAGATGAAACCACACAAACATGCACTCTAAGAAGGAAACTATAGAGAATATTATGAGGAATATTCTAGGGAATCTTTGTGATTCCTTAAAGCCCAGAAGTCACTGTGATAGAAATAGGCCAAGTTTATACTCATCTGAACCAAAATTTTGTCAGGATTGCAACTGTGTAGTCCATTTATTCATCTGAGCAACAAAATTTTCACCCATCTCTAGAAGAAAATCTTATGAGGAATCTAAAAGAATCCCGGGGAGCCCAAATTAGATCGTGGAAAAAAGGGGTCATGTTTATACTCAAACTTCATGATTTTTCACTAGGATTTTGACAAAACGGATGATTTTCTGACATGACTAACCCATTTTCAAGCCATACCAAGATTCAGAGGTATAAGGTGTATTTTTCCATGTATTCATTTTGATTTTGATGCTGATGAATAAAGAGGCCTCTCCACTTTGAGCAAGGCACAAAGACGTAGTCCACCAGGGAAAAAACTTTGTTATCAAGTTTTGTGTCTCTTTCTATTTATGTTTGCATTTTATTTTCCTCTTCTTTTATGTGTACGCACTTGTGGTTACATGCTCTTTTCAAAGCACACCTAAATGCATCAATGAAGTAAAAATATCTGGATCACTATAACTAGCCCCCAACTCATGTTTCCTTTTTCATTGTAAATCTAAGAGGTTTTTTAGTACGACTGCATTCACCGTAGCTTGTGTCTCTTGAGTCACTTATCAACTTTTCATTATCTTCTTTGAATCTTCGGATCTCGGCTCTTAGGCTCCTCAAGGTATCCATCTAGACATGAAAGTTTTCCCCTCCCCCTTGGCCAACTGATCTCTCTTTTTCATTCATCCTTTGTACTTCATATCCATGTTGTGGCTGATATGAGCTATATTTTATGATTCTTATCCTCATTTATTTATATTCCCTATTTTTTTCTACTTATGATGTGTTGTCATTCACACACAATTGTTAGATACATGATAATATAAAAAAATGATAATAAATCTTTCCATGAACTTCCTTTTTGCGGAGGTTATAATAACGCCAACTATAACAAACAATCCATATTAGGACCAATGTACATGCATGCATTGTCAACAAAATATATCTATGATCACAAATTGTTAACTCATCAATAATAATGAAAACATATAAATTGTTAGTACCATGTGATGTATTTAAATCACAGAGTGATCATGTCGATCATGCATGCAATAAATTAATTACGACCTGAGTTTTAACACCTAAATATTTGTATTATTAATTTTGTACAAATTCAACATAAGACTCCCTTGCAAGAACCTATTGCCACTTGCACATGGTAGAGCCAATTCAGTCCAAGTGTTGAACCTAGATGCTCTGATACCATTGGTAACACACCCCTCGTAACCCAAACCAGAGTTAGAAGGAGGTGGTCACTATTCTAACCCAGCTACCAAGGTACAATTATGGGAACAAGATCTAAAAATTTCAACTTTTCCCAACTTTCTCAAAACTTTAAATGGAAAACATCATTGCATTCGTCTTGTCAAGATGATTCCAATGATATAAATTTCATCTCAATTCGACATATAAATCAAAATATATGGTCCTTTAAAAATATATTATTTCCACCTTGCCACATCATCATGATTTCCACATGGCAACCCCACAAAAACCCACGTGGTAGGTGATAAGTCTGTACCCCACCATGACAGGCTTGTGTGGCACATGATGCACCTACACTGCCATCGTGGATAGGTCCACATGGCAGGCATGTAACCCAAGGAATGTTGGGGTCAACCCCCTTCCATTGCAACATGTATTTGTTTTCCACATAGGGCCTGACCCTCGACCCCCAAACTGGGGTTGGCCCAACCTCTCCTAGTGCTGAATTTACATTAGATTGGGACTCACCCCACCCTAGCCTAGTTGAACACCTAAACCCCCCAACCTCTGATTTGTGGGTTGCAAATTGCTAGGTCAACATGTCTTAGTTTGGGGCAAAGTATGCCAAAGGTTTGACTCATTTACCTGACCTCCCAACCTCCAACGTAGCTGACCTTCTAACCAAAATTTTGATTTTTAACTTAAATTTCTACATGTGTCTTGCATTTTGACAATGCTATGATTTTTCTAAATTTTTAATATTTTCAAGCACTGTTACTTGCACTTAATTTCCAATGAATCCATAAATTTTTCATGAAAAACTTGGAAAACCATCAATCATAAGCATAACACCAAATCAATAACACTTTCAAGTGCATATATTTCCAAAAGTACAAATAGCTGGAACAACTCACTAACAGAGCAAAATCCTACTCTCTTTGGCTCAACAACCCTCTCAGCTGAGTAATTATATAATCAAGGTTCAACATCAACAATATACAAGGGATTATAAATAATTTCAACTAAATTATTATAAATTAGCAATTCAAACATGCAATAAAAACAAATTATAAATCATTCCACAATATCCCTTAACTCTACTAAGCAATCACTTCAACTAATTCAACTCAACACCATCATAGTGAAATACTCCTTGCATCTAGGATGTTAGTGTTGGACCATTCATCTCATGAAATAATTCATTCACATCCTCATGTGGATTGCAATCAACAATTTACACACAAGAATTACACAATGTTGGTAAGAGATTCCAACAAAACAAGAATTATGCCATTTTAGTTATGAGAATATATTCATGTTGATTACTATAAAAAGGTAACCAACACACAAAAATTGTTGAAATATAATCATGGTTGAGCATTATAGTCTAATTAGCTCCTCAATTCATAAACACATTACTCTATCCCAACACCTTTTCACAGTGTAAAAAACATGCCAATAAGCTCATGTAAGCAATAAAATACAAACCATGCTTCATACTGTTGAAGTTTCTAAGTTTACTTAGTTAGAAACCCTCCATGCACTTTATCTGATTTATTCCTACCTACTTGTTATTTTCCTTAACAAGTTATTTACAATGTAAATACTGAAAATAAACAATAGTGCATGCTCAACATATTACAGATTAGCAACTAAAAGAAATGGAAACAAACACACCATATGACACCATTATTTTTGGACTAATGTCCCCGAAAAAACTCAATATGGGAAAAACGGTGCAACTATCTGAGGGTTTTCTTATTAAGAAATATCAGAGTACAATCTGGGTGCCGAAATTGGCCTACCCAATAGAGAATTTCCTTGGCAATAATACCTCTCAGTTTCTGACAAATCTCCTAGCTGAAACCTCGATAATCCTTCCGGCACCTACTCATCACAAATCTGCCCCAGAAACCCCAGCGTCAACTTCTCTCTAGATTGTGTCAGCCCCTATTTGTTCCACGTTGGCCCTGCATTAGGCCAGATGGATTTGCATCAGCCCTGGGATGCCCTGTGTCAGCCCTCTGGCCCTCTGCGTCAGCAACGCTGGCCTCTTTGAGGCTCTATGCAGGTCTCGACTGCCTCTGCGTGGCCCTGGTTGGCTCTGCGTCACTCTCCTTGGCTACTGCACTGCTCTCTTGGCACTATCTTTGCCTCTTTATCTCTCTATACTCAAATTCCCCTTAGCTGCATCTCCCGATCACTAATTATATCTCTCTTAGCAAAACCCCCTCTAGAGAATAGAATGACTGATCACTCTGGTGTGTTTCTCCAAGTGACCCTCAAGCCTCCTCTTATACTTTTCCTATTGACATATCAACGATAGAGATTAAGTACCTAATCAACGACTAAGATTAGATCTAGCTTGATCCATGTATTTTGGACCATTCTAACACAGTTTCATATCCAAGGCTGAGAAGAACTATTCCACCACCAAGCGTGAAGGATTAGCCATGGGATACACGCTCTAGAAGTTTAGACGCTATTTGTTGGGTGGACATTTTAAGATGTATACGGATCATTCTACGTTGAAATACCTGGTCAATAATCCTGTGTTGGGGGGGTATAATCTATAGGTGGTTGTTATTGTTCCAGGAGTATGATTTTAAAGTTATTGTAAAGCCTGGACAACTAAACGTGGGACTAGACCATCTGTCGCGCATCAAAACAGGGGAAGAGTCCACTAATTTGGAGGAGGGATTGCCTAATGCGCAACTCTTTGCAGTGCACATCATGGATGGTCGCTTTGAAGACATCATACACTTCCTAACGACAGGAACTTCCTTAGAAGGCTACACCACCCAACAGAAAAAGGAGTTAGTGGTGCGCGTAGCATAATTTTCTGTCATTGCTGGACATCTGTACAAAATGGGGTCTGATGAAGTATTACAACGATATGTATTAGAGTTTGAAAGGAGAAGTATCCTCGTTGACGCTCACGGGGGTGCCACGGGAGGGAATTACACAAGAAGGGTGATCGCATAGAAGATCCTACGCGCGGGGTTGTGGTGGCCAACCCTCCATTAGGATTCAATAGAATACTGTAGGGCATGCGATGTGTGTCAAAGGATTGGCAGACCATCATGAAGATATGAGCTACCTATGAATCCACAGATGACATTACAACATTTTGAGAAATGGGCGATAGATTTTGTGGGACCCATTCAGCCCCAAGGAAAGAAGACGAGAGCACGATGCATTATCACCGGGACTAAGTATTTGACTCGATGGGAGGAGGCACATATTATGAAACACTGCAGAGGCACAACCACTGCGAAGTTTCTCTTTGAGTATGTACTGATGTGATTTAGGTGTCCAAAGATTTTGATGAGTGATCGTGGTACACACTTTTTGAACGAAATGATCAACGCACTAAGAGAGGAATTTCAAGTATATCACCAGAAAAGCACGCCTTATCACCCACAGGCTAATGGGATGGTGTAAGCATTCAATAAGGTACTGGAGAACGCGCTGACCAAGGTTTGCAACGCTCAGTGAAGTGATTAGGGCCTGTGCATACCCGCAGTGCTATGGGCCTATCGAATGACATGCAAAAAGTTGACTGCACAGAAACCCTTTAGGCTTATATATGGTGTTGAAGCAGCGATGCCCATAGAATACATTGTGCCTAGTCTGTGCATAACGACACTCACAAGTATGACAGATCGTGGGGCCCTGGACGAGAGGCTCATGCAGCTTGCTGAGCTTGAGGAAGAAAGGTTTTTGGCTAGATTTCACCAAAAGGTCCAAAAGCAATGCGAAAAATCATGGCATGATCGACACATTAAACTGTGCATCTTTAAGGTAAATGATCTGGTTTTGTTATATGACAACAAGTTTGATAAATTTCTAGGAAATTCAGGATGCACTAGCTAGGGCCCTATGTCATTAAGGAAATTACTGTCGGTGGATCAGTTCAGTCGGTTAAATTGAACGAAGATCCCTTCCTAGGAAAGGTGAATGGTATCTGATTGAAGCCATACACCAGTGATCCGACTAGGTGACTATATGAAGGTAGCATAGTCTTAGTGCTCTGGGAAGATGAAAGGAGGCGCGGGACTTTAAACTACACTACTCGAGTTGGGGAACTGCGCGATTGGAGGATTGTGCAGAACGAGGATATGTCACCGAGTTCACGACAACATGGAGAGAGCTGCACTACCTGGGGAGAAATCACATAGGTCAGCCAGAAAGTGACCGTGAAAGTCACTGTTCATGATTTGATGATGAGAATGCAACCAAATGGAGAGGGTGGACGACATTTAAGATGAAATTTATGGGTACGATCCTTGAAAACATTCTGCAAATACGACATTAATGAACCAAATTTGGAGGGACGGTCGGATTTGAATTCAAAATAGCTTATAAATTACATGTGGCTACCCAACGAGAAACACTTAGAATTTTGACCATTGAGTTGGTGAACTCTCAGAAGTGCATGAACTGCGCATTTTTCGAAGAATTGCTTGATTGCTCAGCGTTTGATTGATTTCCAGAGTTCGACCGCAATTTTATTCGTGATATTATCCCAGGATCAAAAGATTTGGACATCGAAGTAGTGATAGCTAAGGGGGCTGTGCTGAAGGTTGTTCTGGAGGCAGAGGGAGTTGCTCCGGAGGTTGCGTAGGTACTAGCTGAAGTCCCCAAGTCACCACAGATGCCTAGATCGAAGCCTACCCCAACCAAGGAGAGTGTGAAGGATAAGAAGGGCAAGCAGGCTGTGATACCGGTGCATGCATCGCCTAGAAGAAACCCACAGAAGGACAAGCCCACCACACAGGAAAAGGGAAAAACTATTAACTTGGAGCTGGAGGAGGAAGAGATTGAGGACATCCCGATGGATGATGAGGATTTGGGGGTGGAAGTGGAGGACGTTGAAGTCGAGGGTTTTGACCCTATCACTAAGTTTCCCGAATACGTCCCTCCGTGCAAGGGCAAGACCAAGGTGCCAAAGGACATTGACGAAAGAAAGGTCACCTTGCACATACCTCTACTACCGGATGAGATTGTCTTTGAAGGACCGTGCTTGGGGCAGGTTCCGCCGTTGAAACTAGAAGATTCTGACTTAGCTAACACTGAGAAGTTCCCTCACTTGGCGATAGAACAACTAATGTACCGCGTTGTTCATATAACCATCAGGATGACCATGGAAGTGGCTCAGGGGTTTAGACAAGGCAGGTCTGCTCAACCTGCTATGGGTGGCACACTAAAATCACACACCCATTACAGTATTGGTCATCAAGCAGCTACTATGCTTGGTGCACGATGGGTGTCTGTGGATGGAGGAGCTGATACCCATCACCAACAGGTTGATCCATAGGATGTACGACTGCCCTATATAGGAGGAAATTTGACCATGATGTTTGGCGGAAAAGGTGGCGAGCAGGCCCTTGGGGAGGCCATGAAGGATAAATTCAATCTCGTGAAGAAGCCACGAGGCTATGCCATCTCGAGTATCTGCGATCCTATGGTCAAGGTGGCCACGCAGATTTTGGCAGGAAAAGTTATGAGGAAGTGTCGCACAAATGAAGTGTCGACACCTGTCGTCGCTCTAGGGCTCAATGCGCCAAAGGAGTTCAGTTTAATTGGGTGCACTATCTTTGTGGTGAGTTCCTTGCGTATTGATGCGAGGCATAAGAGCTCAACAAGACCTTACACTATGTGTGGCTCTTGCTATCCATTGTGCTGGTAGCCTGGGAGCTGCTTGAAGACAGTCAATTCCCCTCGGTCGTGCCAGACTTGCTAGAAGTAGCGAAGTATGCTTTGTTGTGGGTGACCAATGATTCTCAACGCATCAAGGATATCAAGATCTTCTAGATTTTGATGGAAATGAATATACACATGGATATCAATCACAAGCCGCGATTGTTTCCTACTGTGTTTGCTAAACTGTAGGAGTACGTGGAGTTCAAGGAAGACTTTCACTGCGTATTGATCAGGGCACAAAAGGACCCTGAGCAGAAGTGGCATGAATTGCCTTACTTGGCAACTGACAACGTGATTAATGCAGTTATTTATCGTTGGCCGGTAGAGTGGCGCACTGCCTCAGACTCGGCGGTGGTATTGAGCAAGTCTACTGCGTAGTGCACAAAGGAGGAGGTCAAGCTCAAGATGGCGCGGCTGGTCGAGAAGAGGAAGAAGTAGGCCGATGAAAAGGCCTAGGCAGAGCGTGATGTCACACAACAAGCAGAACAAAGCGTGGCTTTGAAAAAGGTGCAAGGTCACCCTCGCCTGAAATACAGGAAGAAACGGATGAGCAGACAAAGTAGCATGAAGCGGATCCACATACAGCGTCATACCATAGCAAGCGTCCAAGGGGACAGGAAAAAGTTGGGTTGCGAAAGAAATCGAAGGCCAGTAAGATGTTGTTGGACCCAATCACCCTAATAGAGGGGGATTTGAATGAATTTGGAGATATGGTGCAGGATGTCACTGTGGAGGTACTACAACAATTCGAGCAGCAACAACAACAAGTATTGGGGGCCATCCAGATGGGTTTGCATGAGTTGCAGATCCACACATCACAGGCTAGCGCGGTGTGCACTAGCCTTGCCAGCGGTACTTCAGAAGATGCTGGGATGTTGCGTACGATGGAATCTCAAGTGATAGTGCTGTTGGATGGAGCACTGACCACAGAAAATGAAGTTGATAGGCCCGTTGTCAGCGCCCTCAAGGGAGTAGGGCTCAACTTGGCAACAATTCCTAGTGAGGTGCTCCACCTACTCCAGGATGGAGTGATCATGGAGCTGAGGGCCCACGGACAACGTGCTTTGCAGGTGATCAGTGAGAAGAAGATCAATAATGTGCAGATGGCCCTGCAACGAGACACCGCATATTTATGATGTTGCATTTATGGCTTAGGGAAACCCCTCCTTACAGACTTGGTCCAAATACTTAAAAAACAGTGTTTTACTCCCTGTACGCGACATTGGCCTGAGCTAAACGCGTGTGTACGTGGGTCAGTGTATACCCAACCCACATATGTGTCTTAAAACACTTAAAAAAAATTAAATCTCCTTAATTTTAGGCAGAGATCACGGGTTTTACCTGTTGATTACCTATTAGTGCTCATGGCTCAACTATTCCCAACGAATTCCCAACTAAAAAACTACTTTGGGAGAAGTATAAAAAGGCTTCAATGGGAAGGCCTAAAGAGAGAGAGAAGAGAGAGAATTACTCTGCTGAGATTATCCTTGATCAAGTCTGAAGACCCTTGTGCTTCCACCACTTCCCCCATCATAGGAAACCTTTGTTTCCTTGAGTTATGATGTCATTTCACTAGTTGAGATATCCTTGTGTGAGTCATGGAAGGATCCTTTTGAAGACTTGGGATTGGACAGACCCGGAGGACGGTTCTACTTGGAGCCAGCAAGAGGAAGATTCAGGTGATATCATTCCTTACTTTATTTTAGTTATCGGCAATAAAGAAACATTTGTCTTGTTCCTGAAATCAATCTTCTTTATGCATATGATGTTATTGTTATGGTTTACATATGAATAATTGTTTCAATGTATAACTAACCATCTTTCAATAAGTTGTGAAGTTTATTTCTATATGATACTTTGTCCATATATTGTTATGCTTCTTTGAATTAGCTATTTTGTAGGTTCAAGGATCGAGACGAACTCCAAGAGGGTTTGGACCCTGGCTGGATCTACCCAAATGAAGGACCCCCAGGTGCACCTCTCTTCGCGTAGTTTGCTGATTTAAGTATCACGGTGTTGTGGAATGCTTGTTTTTTACTGTAGATAACCCCCGCTTTGCTAGGGTGTTGACCCAAAACCATAGGAGACTTAGTCCCTCAACATAATTGGAACTTACTAACACAAATCAGTGCATGATTAAGGCCATAAAGGAAGCCTGCTGAATGGTCCCCGAATTGACCATTTCTGAGGATGCGAAGGCAGATGAATAGGTCTACAAACTTGCTACAAGGGTGCACAACAATTGCACAGAGTTGGGTAAAGTTCAGTTAGAGCTGAACCTAAAGATTGCAGATTTATAGTTGAAGGCCCAACCTTCAACTTCGTCGAAAGTAAAGGAGCAATGCGCAACCATTGTCACAGAGGCGATAGCGGTAGTGAATAGTGCAGTAGCAGACTACACACAACTATTTGAATAGTTGTTCGAGGTCCTGACTAGTCTGCAGGAGGATCCTAATGTAGAATGGCTGGGGACATAAACATGAGAAATGCAACAGTGATATGATGAGGTAAAAGGAACAACGCGCACCTTCTCCCTCACACAGAGACTTGCGAAGCTGCAGGAGGCCAAAACAATGAAGGAACAGGTAGATGCAGTGCAGCACAAAGAGGTAGTGTTGAAGGCATGCCTGAAGCCTTAGTTGGACGAAGCTTATTCGGTGACGACCTCCATTGAAGGCAAGCTTGTTAGTCTGCAAGCGACTCAGCAGAAGCTTTAGGTTGATAGTTCAGGACCAGCAACATAGCAGTTGGTTGACGAAGTGAAGCAGGCGGCCGCGCAACGCACCGCTGAGGTTGTTGTCATACATGTCGAGCTGGGAGGTCTTTGCGCCAAGATCTCCGTGCTTGCAAAGTGAATCGAGGGTGAGTCACCATGTTTGTGTTGGGGGCCTTTTGGGAACGATTTCCCCTAAGAGAAGTTTTGGGGCTAAACGCCCATGTTTTGGGACAATTTTGTAATAAAGTTGTAAAGTCTCCGCATTTTGTGGTCGCGGAGCACAAAGGTGTCAAGATTCATAAAGGTTTGTCTGCCCTTATTTTATAAAGTTCCAAGTTGGTTGTAAAGATCTACCCATGGTCTGCGGACCATGGGATTGTATAAAAAGGAGCTAAGTAAGTAAGCTCTAGGCAGTTAGAAAAATTAAGCTTTGGAAGTTTTGGTAGAGAAGTCTAAGTTTTTTCGGGTCTTAGCGTAGGTAAAGGTTTTGCATTTGAGTGCGCAGAGGCCTAGGGTGGAAGTCCACAGCTGAGTGCGTGGATCCCTGCAGCTGTGTGCACAGGGTGGATAGAGCCTGTATTAAACTAAAAGATATCAATAAAGAGAAGTATTATGTAATTACTATGTATTTAGTCTCTGTTAATGCATCTGATTATATTGCGATCTGGGTTTATTTTACAATGTTTATTTGATGCGTGAATGTATGTGATTATATCTGTTAATTGAACACGAGTAAAGATATCAGTTTATGCTACGTTAACTGTAATTGATTGGCAAGATAAGTAAAACACTCTAGATAACTTGGTAACCTATACAATACATTGTCATAGCTGTGCAAAAGTACCTAAACCACTGGTTAGGGCTGCGCGAAGGTCAATCGTACACCTTCGCGGAGGTACTGAAGTGCGAAATAGAGGGTAGATTGATAAATCCCTAAGGCTTAGCGACCTATGTGAAAGCATGGGCAGGGTGTATAAATCGACATCACGACCATCTTAGGGTGCGAAACTTGGTTCCAACATCCTACCATACTTCTTCGGGTGAGACTTCGGTCTGCGCTCCGTGGGCTGATGCCGAAAGGGCCAGTAGTGTAGGGATTTGTTTGGCTGACTAATGCTGAACCTGGGTCAAGGCCCACAAAACCAACATGGGGTGTAACCTATAGTAGTGGGGTGTAACCGACACTGATTAGTAAAATGAAAATTCACTCGTAATTAACTCATGCATGTCAAATTAGAGAAAGACCCAGTTGAGATTGGAGTTCAGGGACAATGTACTATCAGTTGTATAATCATCTAAATTGTACAGGTGGTGCATGCAATAAAAGGAAGGCCTATGAGGATTGTGAAATTCATAATTGTGGAATTTCCCAATTAAATATGGGCTAATTCTGAAGGGAACAACACAAGGAAATAGGATCTTGGCAGGCAGAAAAATTAGCTAAGTATTGGCTTGAGCTTGTCTGGGAAGAAGTGTGAGAGATAGAGATATTGCAAAGGTTGCTCGAGCTTGAGCAAAGAATTGTAAACTATGGATTTCCCCAAAAAATCATTGTGTTATGTGTGATTGAATTCTTTCTCTTATATTCTTTGTGATTTCATCGACCGTTTCATTGTTTCCACTGATGAGTAGAGTAGATTCAAGTTAATTGTTTTAGCATATTACAATATGCAGTTTGAATCTACAAGAAACTTCTACACCGCTCTTCTTGTATGTAATGTTCAAATGAATTTATTGTAGATATGTGACAATTTATGATGGTGATAATTTTGCAACTTCTCTCATGTTTGTATAAACTTAAGAGGTCAGTTATCTATGTGGATGATAGTATCCTTCCCCATAATGCAAGTTTTCCACTGCCAACAAGCCTGCACAATGGAATACATTTCCATATTGTAGGTGGGGTATTTATGAATAATATTAGAGAGCGTCTCACTATGATAGGCCAAAAAATGCCCTTGTTGAGTGAGAACTACACCAATAACATAGTCAGAGGCATCTGTCTCAATTTCAAATGGTTGTTTTAGGTATGGCAATATGAGTATTGCCATAGAGAAAAGGCAGTGTTTCAGCTCAACAAATTCCTTATGTTGGGACTTAGACAAAAACAAATTTCTTTCACTCCACCCTTGGTAACTTGATTCAAAGGCTAAGTGATATGACATAATCCCAACATGAACCTTCGATAGAAAATAGCAAGGCCCAAAAATATGCGAAGCTCTGTTAGAGTTGTTAGGGTTGACCAATCCTGAATGACTTGGATCTTATCTAGATCTACATGCACACCTTGTGCATTAATGATGTAACCCAAATATTGGACCTAATTCATGCCAAAGGATCATTTCTCCAACTTGGCACATAGTTTGTGTTGTTGCAGGTTTTGAATGACTTGTTGAATATGTTGCAAGTGCTCTGCCCAACTCTTCCTTAAGATGAGGATGTCTTCCAGATACATAACTATGAATGAGTTGGTGAAAGGCCGCGAGATGTCATCCATCAATCTCATAAAAATTTCAAGGGAATTTATTAACCCAAAGGGCATGACCAACCACTCAAAAAGGCCCTCCTTGGATTTGAAGGTGGGTTCAATTGGAATTTGGTGATAGCCAAACTTCAAATAAATCTTGCTGAAGTACTTGGCCTCCTTGAGCTGCTCAAGGTCATTAATCCATGGGATCAAATACCTGTTCCTCACAGTGATTTTATTTAGTGCGTGATAATTAATGTAGAGTCTCTAGGTCCCATACTTTTTTTGTATGAGTACAATTGGGTGTTAGAAAATTATACATTACGGAGCAATGGAACACATATAATATTGCAGAAATATAAACACAGAAAACATACAAAACAAGAGAGACACAGATATACGTGGTTCACCCAGTTTGGGCTACGTCCACCCCGAACAACCAGTCCTTCCTTTCTATTATCCAACAAAATGAAGAGATACAACCTACAGCAAAATCGCTGTAATATCCTCTGTTTTCTCTCACAGTCTCACCTCTATGTTTCTCGCTCACCGAATACACATCTATATCACAGCCTCAAACACAATGCCCTCATATAAAGAGAGGGGTTGCCTTCTAGGGCAAAAAACCCTAAACTAAACATAAGTTCTACCGTCAGATCATCCGCCTAATGAACGGCCCAGATTGACTAGAAATTACTATACTTTTACAAGGCAATTTTACAGCTGTTTTTAGCTTCGGGGGCGCTGCCCCCGAAACCCCAGCGATTATTTTACGGGCGGCAACGAACTGGGGTCCAATATGCCGGTACTATAGAAGATAATCAGGCTCCACACCCAACAATCTCCCACTTGGAGACTGATTGTAGCAACTCCACCGCTGCTCCATTTGCTGGACAATGACTCCTGGCTGTTTCTCATCTTCATCGTCATCCTTGAAGACCAACTGAAACTGAGCATATTCTCAGTTTCTCCCTGGTTACAACTTTTGTTAACATATCTGCAGGGTTCTGGCTAGTGTGTATCTTTTCCAGCTTCAACTCTCCATCTTCCAACACTGATCGTATGAAATGGTACTTGAGCTGTATGTGTTTTGTCCTGGAATGAAATGCAGAGTTCTTTGCAAGATGAATGGCACTTTGACTATCACTGTATAACGTGCCCATATCATGCTCCTTACCCAATTCACCCATAAACCTTTGTAACCAAATCATTTCTTTACTAGCCTTTGTAGCAGCAACATACTCTGCTTCTGTTGTTGAAAGTGCAACAACACTTTGGATTTTTGAAACCCAAATGACAGCTGTTCCTCCGACAGTAAATACATATCCTGTAGTGCTCCTCCTATTATCTCTGTCACCTGCCATATCTGCATCAACATATCCTTGTATGGATATGTTTGAAACACCAAAGCATAATGCCTGATTTGTGGTACCTCTCAAATATCTGAGAATCCATTTCATTGCCATCCAATGTTCCTTTCCTGGATTGTTCATGTACCTGCTTACAACTCCCACTGCATGTGCAATATCAGGCCTTGTGTAGACCATTGCATACATTAAACTTCCAACTGCTGATGCATATGGAACTTTAGACATATAATCCATGTCTTCTTGGGTCTTTGGGCACATTTCTTTGCTAAGTTTGAAATGGCTAGCAAAAGGTGTACTAACTGGTTTTGCATTTTGCATGTTAAATCTTTTCAACACCTTTTGTATGTACTCACTCTGAGACAATGTTAATTTTCTATTTTTCCTGTCTCTAGTTATTCTCATACCAAAGATTTGTTTTGCCGCACCCAAATCCTTCATTGCAAATGAATTTGCCAATTTTCTTTTGAGCACATTTATTTGCTGCATGTTAGATCCTGCAACAAGCATTTCATCTACATACAATAACAATATAATATAGCTGCCATCATTTTGATTTTTTAGATAAACACAATGATCAGAGTGACATCTAGTATAACCTTGTTCAGACATAAACTTGTCAAATTTTAGATACCACTGCCTTGGAGCCTGTTTTAAACCATACAAGCTCTTCTTCAACCTGCACACAAGTTTCTCCTTCCCTTTCACCTCATATCCTTGTGGCTGCTGCATATATATCTCTTCCTCCAAATCCCCATGGAGAAAGGCTGTCTTTACATCTAACTGCTCAAGATGCAAATCTTCAGCTGCTACAAGACTTAAAATAGTTCTAATTGAAGTCATTTTAACAACAGGAGAAAATATTTCATCAAAATCAATACCTTTCTTCTGTGCAAACCCCTTCACCACAAGTCTAGCTTTGTACCTTTGCTTTCCTCCATCTTCTTCCTTCAGCCTGTAACCCATTTATTCTTCAATGTAGTTTTTCCTGCAGGCAACCTGACTAAATCCCAAGTCTGGTTATGCATTAAGGAGTCCATCTCTTCTTCCATGGCTACCTCCCACTTCTTCTTGCTTTCAACCTGCATTGCTTCTTCATAACATTCAGGTTCACCAGAATCAGTCAACAATAAATAATATAATGAAGGAGAGTATCGTTCAGGAGGTCTACTTGTCCTGGTAGATCTTCTAACACCACTTTCAGGTGTTTGGGGTGCCTGTTGTTGTTGTGATGGTTGCTGATGTTGTGGTTGTTGATTATTATTATTTTCAGGCACCTTTACTTTTTCAGTAATTTCATCAAGAACTGCGTATTCCTTGTTTTCTTTTTCTTGTTTCTTTTCCTGCCACTGATTCTTATACAAGACCTTTTCATTGAATATTACATCTCTGCTCCTAATGATTTTGTGATTTTCATAATCATATAAGCGATAACCAAAATCATTAACACCATATCCAATAAAGGTACATTTCTTTGACTTTGCCTCAAGCTTTGTTCTATTTTCTTTATCAATATGGACAAAGGCCTCAGAACCAAAAGGTTTTAAAATAGAGTAGTTTACCTTTTTCCCTGTCCATGCTTCCTCTGGAACACCGCCATCCAAGGAACTTGAAGGTCCTCTGTTTATTAAATAAACAGCAGTATCTACAACATCTGCCCAAAACTGTAAAGGCAATCCTGCATGCAATCTCATGCACCTTGCACGCTCCATGATTGTTCTGTTCATCCTTTCTGACACACCATTTTCTTGTGGTGTTCTTGGAACTGTCTTCTCTCTGCGAATTCCATGCTCTGAACAATACCTATCAAACTCTTTGCTGCAATATTCACCTCCATTGTCTGATCTAAGACACTTCAATTTCTTTCCTGTCTCAATCTCAACCAAAGCTTTCCATTTCTTGAAAGTATCAAATACATCAGATTTGTTCTTAATACAATAAATCCAAGTTTTTCTAGTTGCATCATCAATAAAAGTAACATAATAACGAGAGCCACCGAGAGATGATACCTGAGCAGGTCCCCATACGTCTGTATGCACAAGCTCTAATTTTTCGTTCTTCTTTTCTTTCCCAACTCTGAGAAATCTGACTCTCTTCTGTTTTCCATAAATGCAGTTCTCACAGAAGTCCAAATCAACATTCTTCAAACCCGGCAACAAATTCCTTGAGTGAAGAATCTTCATCCCCTTTTCACTCATGTGTCCGAGCCTATGATGTCATAATGCTGCATCTGCTCCTCTGGAAGTTAAAGCATTAACAGAGTTAGAAATACCATTGCATAAATACAATGTACCAACCTTTTCGCCTTTTGCTATTACCAGGGCTCCTTTAGTGACCTTCCAAGATTTATCTGTGAAAGTTGTCACACAACCTTCACTGCCTAACTGCCCTGTTGAAATCAGATTTTTCTTTAGATCTGGAACATGCCTTACCTCCTTTAGTAGCCATTGGTTTCCATTCTGCTGTTTTACAAGAACCTTACCCATCCCAACAATTTTACAGGGTTTGTCATCACCCAGACGAACTTGTCCAAAATCTCCTTGAACATAGTCATAAAAGTATTTCTTTTCAGGTGTGGCATGGAATGAGGCCCCTGAATCTACCACCCAGGAATCAGTAATATTTTCGAAAGAAAGAATCAAAGCATCTTGTAACACCTCACCTGTCACATTTGCTTCATGATTGTTTTCTTGCTGTGCATCTCCTTCTTTTCCCTTCCGAGATCTACAGTCTTTCTTTAGGTGTCCTTTCTTTCCACATTTCCAGCACACTATCCCCGATCTGGACTTGGATCTGCCTTTCCTTGATTTACTGCGATATCCTGAGCTCTTTCCTCTTTCCATTTTTCTTCCTCTAGACTCTGCACTCAAAGCATTTCCCGATGTCTCACCAGAGCTTTTTCGTCGCATTTCCTCGCTAAGGATAGCACCGACAACATCATCAAACTTTAAAGTACTAGATCCAGAAACGGAGTTACTAATGGCCATTACCAAACCATTCCAACTTTCTGGTAATGAGCACAAGAATAACAGAGCTCTAACTTCATCATCAAAGTTTACCCCTACAGAACTTAACTGACTTGTAACTGTATTAAAATCATTTAAATGGTTTGCAACAGATCCACCTTCCGACATATTCATATTAAATAACCGTTTCATAAGAAATACCTTGTTTGAGGCCGAGGGTTTTTCATATAGTTTCGACAACGTCTGCATCAAACCCTCTGTCGTGGTTTCCTTCGAAATGTTGAAGGCGACTGACGCAGCAAGGCACAACCGTATTGTTCCGAGTGCCTTTCTATCGAGAAGGTTCCATTCTTCGTCTTTCATACCCGTCGACATCTTTGTTTTTCCGCCCAATGGTAGGTATAGATCTTTCTGATACAGATAATATTCCATCTGCATCTTCCACAGCGAGAAGTTTTGGCCGTTAAATTTCTCGACCCTAAACTTACCATCTTCCGCCATTGCTCCCACTCGAACCAGGAACCCTTTTTTCCTGCGAGTTTATCAGCCAAATAGACCTTCGGCTCTGGTACCAGTTGTTAGAAAATTATATATTACGGAGCAATGGAACACATATAATATTGCAGAAATATAAACACAGAAAACGCACAAAACAAGAGAGACACAGATATATGTGGTTCACCCAGTTTGGGCTACATCCACCCCGAACAGCCAGTCCTTCCTTTCTATTATCCAGCAAAATGAAGAGATACAACCTACAGCAAAACCGCTGTAATATCCTCTGTTTTCTCTCACAGTCTCACCTCTATGTTTCTCGCTCACCGAATACACATCTATATCACAGCCTCAAATACAATGCCCTCATATAAAGAGAGGGGTTGCCTTCTAGGGAAAAAAAACCCTAAACTAAACATAAGTTCTACCGTCAGATCATCTGCCTAATGAACGGCCCAGATTGACTAGAAATTACTATACTTTTACAAGGCAATTTTACAAGGCAATTTTACAGCTGTTTTTAGCTTCGGGGGCGCTGCCCCCGAAACCCCCCGCCAGGGGGGAGGCTCCCAAAAGTCGCTGCCGCCCCCCCTGGACCCCCCATGGCAGCGATTATTTTACGGGCGGCGTTGCCGCCCCATTTCAAACTGGGGTCCAATATGCCGGTACTATAGAAGATAATCAGGCTCCACACCCAACATTGGGCTCTGAAAAGGTGAGATACTTGGTCATATGTGCCATTTTTGTAGAAATTTATGAATCTACCACTTGATTTCCTCATTTTCTAAAAGAGAGCGACATTATATTAGCCCATTTGGTAGAGGTTCTCCAAGAGTAAGATCAATCAAATTCATAACCTAACAGTGAAAAGGCATCCCTGTGGGTGAGGAGAAGATGTCCCTATACTCTTCCATGACCTTATAAAATTGCTTCTGCTACATGGAGGAACCCTTTCTAGGGGCCATGGATGTGGCCATAATATTCCCCTTACTTTGAGAGTGAATTAGAAAGAAAACAAGTTTCACGGTCTACGAGATGATCTTACTGCATTTCTTAGCAAAGATTAGAGAAATGGCAGTAGGTGGGGCTACCTCCAGTATCCCGTATAGTTTTCTGCCAATAATAATAATAATAATAATGCAAGGTCTGGCCTCATACATAACATGATGCTTCCATAAGTATGGTTAGCCTAATAAAACATCACAAAATTCAAGAGGAGGAACATCAAATAGTACCTTGTCTGTGAAGGGATTGATAATGTATAGAAGGAGGTATTGCTAGCTAATGCAGAGATCTCATCCTTGCTGGAGCCACCTGTTGGTGTATGGATGTGGGTGTGGTGTAGTTGGTAGGCCCAACTACTTAACGACCTTTGTTGAGATGAGGCTATTTTGGTTCCCCCTATTGACAATGAACTACAATAGATAAATAATTTGAGAGGATCCAGAAGTACAAGTGGCTTTGAAAATAACTCAAAAATCAAATTTGTCATATGGAAGCAAAACTAGGAACAAATCTTAGTGCTCGTCGCCCTTATTCCAATGGTGTGAACAACACTCAAATTTGAGTTTGTATGGTCAAGTTATGGCTGGTCAAATTTTAGGTCAAAATTAGCCAAGTGACAGACTTAAGGAGGCAACAAAATGGCAGAAACCCAACACACATATTTCGGCCACCGGAATGGGAGAATTTGTAGAGTAGTTAATTTTTCTGGTGACCACTTGTTTCGACAAATTTAAAAGGGGCCAATTGGTTATTAGAAAACAAAAATAAAAATAAAAAAAGGGGGGGTAGGTCAGGCCTGTCGGACCCGCCCATTCCCCAGGACAACATTGGATTATTTATATTTTAAAAAACCCAAAATGGGCCTGCCAGTCACCACCCCCACTGAACCCCAACAGAACCAACCAACAATCAACATCATATATATATATATATATATATATATATACCGCAAAATTATCAATCTGACAACAAGAACCATAACACCTGCAAAATTATCAATCTGACAACAAGAACCATAACACCTATGTTAGGCCATCGGTATCAACCACCAACCAAACTATGGATCGATTAACATCTTTTTACCATGTTTAATAAAACTGTCGACTATGATGGGAGCCTGGGGGATCGAAATTGAGATCTGCATTGACCTAGTCGGCTTTGCCACCAACAAGCCACAGGCTCTTGCCTTGGTGGCTATGCCAAGAACTTATATAAAAATTGAAATGCGCTAGTCGACCTAGGGGAGCGACCAACAGAGTGCTGAGGTACGAGCGGAACTAGGAGCAGGTTCAGGATTGGAACCCTGACCAGGGCATCAACAAAGATTTATTAAATATTTCCTAGAGGTTTAGAGGTGACATTGTCAGAATTGAGAAGTTTATAATCAATTTTGCATGATTTTTCACTAGGAATCCAGTGGTTATGTTCGTTTCTCCAGTTGAGGTCTCCATTTTTAGGCCATCATCTGGATTGGAGGTATAAGGGTCATTTTTGTAAAGTTTCTAACTTATTTCTTTGCTTCCACTTAATAAAAGAAGGCCTCCCCATTGTTGAGTAGGGCCTGGAGACATAGCCCACATTGGGTGAACTCCGTAATCAAATTGCTGTGTTTTTGATCTCATGATTTCTTATGTTTTTCCGCTCCTCTTCATGTGGAATTAATTTACTTGGTCAACGTGCTCTATTATATGTAATTGTAAATGCATCCTTGAAGTTAAAAGATCTAGATCAAGTTTGGTATCAAAGGAGGTCTTCTTGATGCAGGTTGCATGAGTGAATGCTAACTAGGAACAAGATCCAAAGAGGTGAAGGAAAACTTAAATCCTTTGATCCCGAAGTAGGGTTTGCAGCATGAAGACACAACATGGTAGATGAGGAAGCTTGAATCGAGGAAGAGAAAAATTATCACAAGGCTTTCTACACCATGGCAGAGAAAGTTGACAAGCTATTTGTAGAGTATGAGAAGACAATCAACCCTGAGAAGAAAGAGTTAGATGACCATGCATTGGTAAAGAATGGAGGAAATGGAGAAGAGCCTCCTACCTCTCCATATTCTAGTAACAATTCTTCTTCTTCTTCTTCTCATCACTCTAAAAGACATTATACGAATGCATATAAAAAACACTTTTTAAAGCTAGATGTCAAATTTGATTTCTTTGTTTTTAGTGGAGAATCTAATGCAGAAAAAGCTAGATAACTAGATAAGACAGGTTGAAGTGTATTGCCTCATACAACAAATCAAAGAGGATGAAGTCAAGATCCAGCTAGCACCCCATTGATTGAGTGATACCACTGTTGTTTGGTTGGAAGGAAAACTACAACAAGGTGGTAAGAGTAGTCGTAAACTTATTTCATCTTAGTCTTAATTCATTTATGCTTTAAGAGGAAAATTTTATCCATTGGGTTATAGACAGAAGGCCACAATGGAATGTAAATATTTGAAGAAAAGAAAATCTCAAACTGTTCAAAATTTTACAGAATAGTTTAGAAAACAAGCATTAGCATTGAATGTTCCACTAGACACTTCTGAGATGTTGATGAAATATATTAGCTCTTTGCATAGTTATTTGCATCATTCATTGTTATTATTTGAACCTAAGTCTCTTGATGAAGCTAGTGTGAAGACTATACATATTGAAAGAAAGGAGAAACATGAAAAAGACAATTGCCCAAAGAAGACAACAACAACTAAGAGAAGAGGATAAAATCCCTCTTGTACTCATTATGAGAAAGAAGGGCATAATGATGAGAATTGTTGGAAACTACATCCAAAATTGAGACCTAAGAGGAATGACAGAAAAGGGAAGAAAAAGATAGCTGCAACCATGTAACAAGACCAAGAATCTGAATCCAAGGATGATGAGAAGATCACAACTGCAAGATTTGCAGGCGGAGGACCAATTGACTTGGGATCAAACTCAGGTGACAAAGTGAATATCAAAGCTCTTAGGATTGCAACAGATGGACCCATTGAGTTGGGTTCCGATTTGGGTGATGAGACAGATATTTCAATAGATGTTCTACTAAATATGAAAAGGGCACCAAATGCGGTATGGCTCCAAGAACTCAAAGAAATGAACCAAAGCATTCAGGCAAAGAATGATGAACTAAGGATTCCCCTACAAGAAGTAAAGAAGGAGAAACAAAGGTTGCAACATCATTTACAAGCCAAGGAGGAGGCCTTAGAAAAGTTGTAGCATAGCAAACTTGAGGTAAAAAGTGATTCTTAAATTTCATGTACTTTTTATGATGATGATTTCATTGCATTTGAGAGACAAATTACAAGAATTATATCAAAATTGTTGAAGAAAATGGGGTATCAAGGAAAGGGCCTCAACATTAATGGCCAAGGCATTGTGAACCCTGTTAGCTCTGCTACAAACTTCAACAGGTGAAGGTCAAATTCGAGTCTGCCTGCGTTGTTCATGCTTAAAAATGGGGTGCTCGCAGAAGTCATTTACCTTCTTCTCCTTCAGCTTCGTCATATTCTCTTAGCCCTCCGTATCTCTGTTTTTCTACTAAAAGCTATTCATTCCCTGCTTTCCTTGTTCTCCTTTGAAACTCTGCGTAATCCCATGTTTCCTCTGACCCCCAAGTGCTAAGCTTTAGCACCATATGACCTGACCATATGAATCGATGCTTTCATAGCTCATTGCCTTAATCCCCACCGTTGATCGTCTTGATCCAACGGTCCCTGCCACCACAGCCCATTTTCCTGCGCACTAAACCCTGTTCATTTCCCCACCACCGATCACATCCACCGTGAGAGCTAACGGTGATCGCGCTTCCCGCTCCCGTAGCTGCTCGCAATTTAACCCGCGGGGAAAGAGGTTTCCCCGTCGTCACATCCGACACGCGTCACAGCTCTATTGCATCACGCCCCCGCATACGGATACCGCCTACCCTCCCGAAGCGGTGCGAGGAATACCACCCACTAATGAAACCACTATTCACCCGCTCGTTATTGTTTGCGCTATTCCTCTGCCTGATAGCCATCGGATCTGCCCGACTGCGATCCGACAGCCCACGATTGTCCGATCATTTCGTACCTCCCGATACTCTGTAACAAGCACTCTCCGCCGTCGATTCACGCATATCAATCGTTGATCTTTCTCCACCATGCCTCCGCCATGCTGCCCATGTCCATAGCGTGTCCAGTGTACCCGAGGGAAGAAGGTGGCCAGTTTTTTAGCTCTCGAGGCAATAAATCCTCAACAACTGCATTTAACAAGAGAGGATGTCCGAGAAGAAAAAGGAAGACCTCAAGCAGATCAAAGCATTAATCAGTTATGGGGATTCTTTCAGTTAACACTCCAACTGCTCAGAGAAGGACCGCTGAATTGCAGAAAAGGTCAATTTGTTCATTAAAGCCAGCAGATCATAGCAGAGACTCCATCAGAGAGTTAAGGTGGTTGGTGGTCCATTATGACCCCTCCACGCATAGCACAGTAGCATATCTTTGTAAACAAACTCTATATATACCCAGAACACAGATGTAATCAAGGTTGATGGATTTTGTTTTGATGTAAGGTTCAGCTTCTGGATACTGTAACTACTGTGATACCTGCAGCGTCTGGTCTTCATTTTTAGCTAATACAAGCTTCTTTTGCTATTAATTGCTCACTTTTCACTTCTTCTTTTTTCCAGGTTGTGCCTGTTATACATTTTTCATGTCTTCTTGATGTTTAGCATTAGAGGGGCTGTCGTCCCACCTCTATGTTAGAATCTAGTATGTATCATTGAAGGTGTATGCAGGTTTATGTTATTTTAATGCCAGAGAGCTGTCATCCTGTCTGTGCATTAAGAAATAGTTTTACAGACCTTTTAACTGATTGCAGTCGGCCATCACAGGGTCTTGTGCATCTGCTGGTGTGGTCAGTATTCTCCATCTTCACATGTTCCTCAAACTGTGATTAATTGGTGGTATAAAGCCTTATAATTTGGGGGTGTTCACCCATGTCTGGGGTTAAGCATAGTAGAAGTGGTTATCTGGCTTGAATAGGCATCATTCCCTCCATTCATTGTTATAGACATTTTTGTGCCTAACAGCATGGAGCATGAAATGTCCATAATATAAGGGATCCAAAGTCCCTAAACATGTTGTTCCTACCCCTAGAGGAACAAGGCAAACCAACCACAGTAATTCACAGAAGTTCTCCACCTGAAAACACTAAAAAACAAGTCAATTCAAGGTCATGTCAACTGCTCCACTGAGCATCTGCGCTGAATGTCAACTACTCCACTGTCTACCTGCGTTGAATGTCAACTCCAACAAAGGCTACCTGCGCTGAGCGTAATTGGACAAGTGGCAGGCTCATTCCTCAATGTGTCAATGCCCAGGAAGCTTCCAAAATGACACTTGCATCAAGGAATTCGACTGGTGATGAGTAAGAGGTTCCAAATCTCCAAGTGGAAGCAAGAACCTCCAAGTGGACTCAAGAACTGAGAGAGGGAGAGGACACTAGTCAGATCTCAAGCTGACTCATCCTCTCTCCAAAATAACTATATATAGATCTCTCCTCCATGAGATCTAGAGGCTGGAATTTTGTTATTGCAAAGAATTGCTGTTGGTTTGAGACTGGAAACATTGGGTGCTTAATGCTTTGAAGGGAGCTGAAGAAGGAATTCCATTCTGCTGGGAAGGAGATGCTGGATTGGAGCCCTCTGGGTTGTATCTCTTCCTGAACCTTGTTATCAATCAATAAAGCTATCTTGGTTCTTTCCTATATGCTGGTGTATTTTGTATGATTGCATTAGTGTATTTGATTTACTTCTAATCCTGAATCATTTATGAATATGAATATTTGCCTTTGTGTTGTGTTCTTCTCTTGTCGCAAGTTGCTGTTCTCTTGTCACAGGTAGCTGTTCTCTTATGATCTCGTGGAAATCAAGTAGCTGTTCTCTTGAGCAAGCGAGGAGGCAAGTAGCGGTGAACACCCAAAGAGAGGAGGATCTAGATCGAGGGACAAATGGAAGACAACGGTAAGTCTATCGATCTCCCCTCTTTCACATTTCATAAAGGAAGAAACCAGTGTAGCTGTATTCGTTTGTTGCTAAGGCGCTGTCACACCTTAGGTGGATAGGATCGTCCTGCATAGGCATTTTTCCCCACAACAAATTGGCGACTCCACTGGGGAAGAATTTGTTTATTCATTTCATTTGTGTTTCTGTCATTTGTTTACTTCATAGACTTGACAGCGACTATCGAATTGCATCTTTCCCGGATGCAAAGTAGAAAGTTGCTGCTTTGATCCAGTTGCTGGACTTGTCTATGATCTAAATAATGGATCTACAAATGATTTGATGATCCTTGTGATAGTCTTTAGTACCCTCTCAAAGCATCCCTCTGTTTATACCTTGCTTGTGTTTCTGATTTGGCCTGAAACAGTTGATTTTTGAGCATTTTATGACCCAGAACCCAAGGGAAACGAGAGTTTCTCCTTCAGCGCAGACACTGTGAAGGCAGTTTGCATTTCAACGTAGGTCCCGTGAAGGCTACCTGCGCTGAATGTCAACTCCACAGTGTTGGACTTGCGCTGAACCAGTTTAGCCTTGTGCAGCTGGGGTTCTTTACTGTCTATTTCCCAGTTTTGATCTCTGTTTTTTGCAGCCTTTAACCAACATAGGTACCAGTCAGATAACTTCTTTTCTTTGCTTAGATTCCGCCTCCTTTTGTACAAAAAGACTGTGAATGTTTTTATGTGTTTGTGGTGTCATTTACAGTTTTCCTTTGCATGAGTAAAGTAGTCATCCTGTAGCCTTTGATTCAGATATGATTGATTGTGATCTTAGAAGAGAGTTCATTCGCTGTTTGCAGATTGATTATAGGTTTACTTTTGCTTATTGGTTTGAATTTGTCTCTTTTGAAGTGTCAAAACAAGTCTTTATTTCGAAAATCATTAAGTAGTGTAATCTCTTCTATCTTCTTTGATTTCGGAAAAAGTGAACTTGTTTGTATTGATAATTTTAAAAGCAAATTCAAAGTTGTGCAAAAAGCTTTCTTTGTAGGCATTAATACTAAGAAAGTGGAAAACAAACACCTGCATTGTGCATTTTGCATTTGATAGTTTGCATGTTGGATTTAGGAAAAGTGCATTAGAGTGTGCTGATTGCTCTTTGAGAAAAGATAGTGTCTTTCTTTTCCCTTAGTAGCTAGGATTTTCAAAGTTGAAAAGATAATAAAGCTTGCTTATCATCTTAGACTGCATTTAGGAATTTGTATCATACATCTCGTGGTGAACCTTGAAAGGCAAACTTTAAAAAGATCAACTTAAAATAAACTGAATGAACCTAACAACGCTTTGCAACATAACGCACAACATAGAGGTCTAGGCTAGAGACGTGTTCCGGTGTCGTTAAGCCTAGTGACTGTCGATCTCGTGGAAGGTGGGTGATTCCTCCTGAGGGACGATAGCGCTAGTACGGATTGTGCTCCCACGTACCATCGCGTATATATTGGGAGACCCCTATAGGCATATATCTTTTATCCTTAGGAAGCCGTGTCGGCCTCCCTACTGATTGCAATGCAGTGAACACAACATTCACGAAGATCGACCGCCCGTACCCTAAAAATTATTCTGCGGTTTTGCGAAAAGTTTGGCACACCCTCTGCCTAGAACTCCAGAGCAATTTCTTTTGGCCTTTTTCAAACTCTATAACAGAAAAAGTCCATCCGAGCATTTGTCACTTCGGGCTCGTTAAAACATCGAAGGAGACTAGAGTCATCTTTAGCTTTTTCTCAATTATTTAAAAGTGAAAAAGCAAGTTGTGTCTAAAGCGTCTAATAAAATTCATTCAATTCGGAAACACCAATTTCCCCTTTTTGTATTTTGGTTGATCGAGTAATCCGCAATCGTGGAAGAAAGTCAATTGAAACCCCGTCGTTCGCGGAGGCTTACGAGTCAACCGTCTTTGTCTCCGGAATCGAAAACAGTACGGACAAAGCGAACTCGTTTAACCGGTTCGAAATCTCCTATCAAAGTTAGAACAAGTGTTCCAACTACATCTGAGATTCCGGTTACTCCAAACATTTCTGGAAACCCTGCCTCTATAGAAGAAGTTCAACAGCCACAGAGGGACGGTAATACTGATCCTAGTCTGGGGGAAAATACTTGCGTTATTGAACCAGTTCCATCTGTAACCGGTTTAGAGAGTCTTGCTCCCTAAACAACTGTCGCTGTCGATTCAACCCCTTCTTCGGCACCAGAAATATTTTACGGACTTGACGGTCTTCCTCTTCCACCAGGTTTGATTGCGATAGAGGAAATTGTAGAGGATCCGCAAGCAAGTACTCCAACCCATTTTGGAGTCGGGATCACTCTATTTCCTTCATCAGAAGTTAATCCACCACAAGTGGAAGTTCCTGTAGAATCGCTAGGCAATCTATTGGATAGACTTAAAATGTATGAACAACCGTCAACATCTAGGACTGTGTCAAACGACACAGCGACAACAGAAGTCCCTGCCGTCACTCCGACAATGTTTGCCGGCATACCATCTGTCCCGACTAGCTCACAACCACTAGAAGGAGTCCACCAAGGGACTATTTCGACAGTGTGGTCTATTCCAGTTTGTTCATTTGGAATAATATCCGGCAACTCTTATGTTGAGACTCGCCAGATTGATCCATTTGGAGGTCAATTTGGGCAATCCAGTCCACAAGGACAAACAACCCCTTGAGTTCTGGATTGCTACCGTATGGGGGGCAGTATGCCCTTTCATTACCCCCTCCGGGAGGGTATCCATACGGGATTTCACAACAGTATTCAGGTTATACTGGAATTACATCAAGTGGTTGGGTACCTATGCTACCTCAACAACCAAGGGTTGTATATTCTATGCAACAGTGTGTACCTATGTCAAATATCCCAACCACACCGGCTATTGTGACAGTATCGCAGGTTCAAACGTTGCATGTTGTATGTCAACCTCAGATTTCTCAGGTTGTAATGCAACAGCCCCTTGACCCTGGGTCACAACCGCAATCGCCAACTGGTGGGACGACACAGGTCCAAACGGGTACAATTACCCCACATCTTGGTCCTACGGTTAGTATAGCGCAGCAGAACATGGCTTCACAACCGTGGATGGTGCAATACCAACAACCACAATTCCAGCAAGTGTACCAAGGTTCTGAGCAGCAGATCTTTGCGAACAGTGGACAATCGTATATTCAAAACGGTCAAAACCAAGCGCTTTACAGTGGTCAAGTCCACCAACCGTATCAGTCATACCAACATCAATTACATTATGCTGGTATGCAAAGGCCCACTGCTCAAGCGATTCCATCGTACCCTGGTTATGCTTCACCTAACCTGAATCAACAGTTACCATTCGTGGCAACTTTAGAGTTACCCGATTTACACCGGTTAACCAACGATCCGATTGCTTACGCCCCTTGGTGGCCAGCGATTCCTCACAAACTTCCATCTGACATTCCTAAATTCAATGGAAATCCAGGTGAAGACCCATCGAATCACGTGATGACTTTTCATCTGTGGTGTTCATCGAACACCCTAAATGATGATTCGATAAGGCTTCGCCTTTTCCAGAGGACGTTAACGGGTCCAGCGGCAAAATGGTATATTGAATTATCTAGAGCCTCGTTCGAAAATTTTAGCTCCCTAGCCACAACTTTCTTAACCCATTTTCAATTACCCATAAGGTATGAAACGAGAACGGAACTCATAACCAACTTCAAATAGACAACGGCCACTCACATATCTGATCATATACATGAGTGGCGACGTTGTCGTAGGATGGTAAAAACGTACGTTCCCGATCAGCTATTAGCTGAATGGTTTATCAAGTCATTACTTCCTGCCATCATGGAAGATGTGGCAAAGGGGGGAGTCGTAACGGAAGAGCAAGTCATCGCTCGTGCGCAATATCTGGACTTGGTTTACACTCAGTCCGGCACGCTCTACGACAAAATACCTGATGCCCCTAGACCGGAATTCTCAATTCCTCCTCCTCCTAAATCAAACAATGACTCTCATGCCGGCGATGGCGTGATTGGCGCAACAGACATGAAATTGACAAAGGCTATATCTAAAAAGGCTCGTAAGATTTCCGGTCAAAATGAAAATGAGGAACTTCTTGCCTCGGAAGTAAGTGCCGTGTCAGACGACAAGGGCAAACAACTGAAGCAACCAGGGGGCAAGAAGAAAAAGAAAGGGAGAAAAAGGAAACCCCCTACGGGGTGTCATATATGCGATGAGGATCATTGGACAGTAGATTGTCCATACAAAGCTGAGCTTAAAAGATTCTTTAAGAGTCCGAAAACCTCAGCTGTGTTGACTGATCCGTTTCCAAGCCCGGGAACCGAACAGGTTGCTAATCAAAATGCTTCCCGATCCCAAGTGCTTATGTTGTCTGTATCAAAGTAGAAAAATGATGCTTTGACGAAGAATAAAGATTACAGGAATCCAAAGCTGTCGAACAACAAGGCTAATGAACAACCTAGTCGTTCGACAACAACTTTGACCAAAGTTGCGATACCCATTGTTCCTGAGCCAATGATAAATTCGCAAAAGGGAGCAGTACACAAATCAACATTTAATCCTTGTGTGAAAATAGCACAGATAGAGGACCTGGCCCGATCACCGTCCGCTATGTCGACACTTGAGGTACCGCAAAATTGCTTCTCCCAAGAGAAAGCTTTATTATCAGCAATAGGTGGGATTGACCCAATGGATTCCAATCTTGTGGCCTTTGATCATAAAGGATATGACCCTCAGTTACCAGCTCAACTAGCTTTCCTTATTCAAGTGAAAGCCCTCAACAAAACTGTTCATCGAACAATTATTGATGAGGGGGCATCTACATGCATTATGTCGATGAGTTGCTGTAAAACTTTAGGATCTCCAACCTTGTCACGATCTTCGACGACATTAAAAGCATTCAACGGAAGGAAATATACACCATATGGTATCCTAAGTAACTTGAAAGTTGAACTGGGAGGGAAAACAGTAGAATTAGATGTTGAAGTCACCGATGGGAATCTTGATTACAACATCCTACTAGGAAGACCGTGGATCTATGCCATGGCCGCAGTTGTGTCGACCTACTTCAGGAAGATTGCATTTCCCTTCCAAGGAAGAATTACAATCGTCGACCAACAAAGTTTTCTCCCCAACAGTTCACAAGTTACGGGAAGCATTCCAATGATCCATGGAAGCAATCATTCGCTCCAAAATATCGGAGTAGGTCTCCTAAAGGACCCTGCTTTAATGGGTACTTTTGCTCTACCGCCTCCAAGTAATTTGGCGAAAGTGGCCACAGTGGAGTATGAAACCTTCTACATCTAATGGATTCGGACTCCGAGGATGGTTCTTATCTCATGTCAACCTCGTTAAAAAATGAAACAAGGAGTCATGAGGATAGTTCTTTTACTGTTTTAACCTCATTAAAAAATGAAACGAATCCCCTTTTCAAATCTCAAAGGTAATCCTTCATTCCAACCACTGAGTTGAATGCAATGAAGCTTGGGGGGCATGCACCTCGATTTGTGTTATTATGCTGGGGGCATGCAAAATTATCGAGCAGTTTTAGCATAAAGTTCATGCTCGTTAAAAAATAAACGCAAGATCCGAGCAGTTTTAACGCGGTCTTCATGATCGTTAAAAAATAAATATAAGCAGTGAGAAGAGTTTCCTCCAGTGTTTAAGCTCATTTTTAACTAAAAAATGAACCTATCCCAGTAAATAACCACTGTGAATGTAATATCATCAGCCATTAAAGCCTTGGTCGTGTTTGCACCTGCCACCTCCACCTTTCATTTGGCCGATCGTTCACCTCCATATGATTGTTTACCCATTTTGAGGAACAGCTGCGAAGAGTGATTTCACCTAGCCATCCTTGTGACACTGCCGTGATTGGAAAATTCCAACATGTACCTGGAATCTGCTGCTATCCCTGTTTATCACTCGTTCCTCAAAAGACGAGTCTTCTTTAAGCTCTTTTCAATTGACTCGTAAAATGTGAAAAGATTGCCGAGTTTTGGCCTTCCAGCTCGTTAAAGGACAGGAAGAGCTATCCCTCCTCTAGATTTTAATCTTTTTGGACCTGAGGGATTATTGCACAAAAAGGTCGAGCGCTTATTTTATTCGGCTCGTTAAAATTATCGAAAACTCATCCCTTCTGTATTGTTTTATACTTTTTCGGACTTAAGGGATTAGATGACGAAAAAGGAATTTTAGAGTTAACTTTATGTACCTTTTCAGACTCTCTAAAAATGAAAAGGACCGAGTTATCCTTGTCGTTAGACTCGTTAAAATTATTAAATAGCGACAAACTTGTCTTTAGACGAGAACGAGTTTCACTATCGCTAGGCTCGTTAAAACATAGCGATGGGCTTGCCCGAAGGGCAGGTTATAGAACAAGCATATGTTATCCTCCCCAAGCTTGACAAAAATAAAGAGGTACTGGTCAGCAATGACTGGGGAAAAATTGGGAGAAAATCAAGAAAACTTTGATGATAGCAGGTCGCTCTTGAACATGACACTTTTCCTCCGTACCACAATCGGGTTGGGTTGTTTCATTCACCGGTCATATCACCATGGTCTTGCCATACCATCCATATTTGGGGTAATGCTACCGATCCATCGCATCAGTGTCGCCATATGTTCAAGAGAAGTCGTTCAGAAAGAGTCAACCAGGTCCCATCCACTGCCATACATTATCCTTCATCCATTCATGACCACCACCCTGAATCATATGTCACAGATCGTTTTCACCTCCATTAAAATCATTAGCTCCGTTCCGTGTCACTGATGTGGGATTCATCAAGGCCCTCCTTTGACAGATCACTTCTTGTCGACATCAGCTCATTATCCAAGAAGTTGATCTAGGAACAACCCCTTCAGTACTTTGAAGCTTGCATGCCTCAATGGCAAGTTTCTCACTTCCGGCGACAGGTATACATCAATGACCTTCGACCAGAAGATTTTGCGTGGTGTTCGATGCCAAGTCCTTTATTCACACCATGTGAATTGTACTGCAATACCTTGAGGGTCATTATCATTATCGGTGATTCCTCTCGCGCTTGTTAACGGTTTAAATCATTGACCGGTAATCAAGCGATGTCTTTCCATGTTCGACTTCAGCGCAATTCTCACATGGATCGACTTGTACTTAGAGTGAAGATCGAACGAGTTTGAAGACCCCGGATCTAGTTTCATCCATCCGGGCTGCGATATATATTCAGGAAAGATAAAGACATTTGACATGTACATCATTGCAGCAGATGATCATCCTACTCAAAGGATGATAATTTCGCCAAAATTATCAGTCTACCATCAGACGATCGTCTGTTCTATGTACAAAAATGAATTTATAAAGCTGAGCATGGGAATGCCCGCCTCAGCTAGATCATGAAAGCAGTATGAATCATAATGTATTGTATTGTATCTTATTACAGGTCTCCTCCCAGCAGATGGATGAACTTTGGACCCTCCTGGATAAAGCATTTCACCCGATAAACGGCCTCATACTTTAGGGGGCAACTGTTATAGACATTTTTGTGCCTAACAGCATGGAGCATGAAATGTCCATAATATAAGGGATCCAAAGTCCCTAAACATGTAGTTCCTACCCCTAGAGGAACAAGGCAAACCAACCACAGCAATTCACAGAAGTTCTCCACCTGAAAACACTCAAAAACAAGTCAATTCAGGGTCATGTCAACTGCTCCACTGAGCATCTGCGCTGAATGTCAACTGCTCCACTGTCTACCTGCGTTGAATGTCAACTCCAACAAAGGCTACCTGCACTGAGCGTAATTGGACAAGTGGCAGGCTCATTCCTCAATGTGTCAATGCCCAGGAAGCTTCTAAAATGACACTTGCATCAAGGAATTCGACTGGTGATGAGTAAGAGGTTCCAAATCTCCAAGTGGAAGCAAGAACCTCCAAGTGGACTCAAGAACTGAGAGAGGGAGAGGACACTAGTCAGATCTCAAGCTGACTCATCCTCTCTCCAAAATAACTATATATAGATCTCTCCTCCATGAGATCTAGAGGCTGGAATTTTGTTATTGCAAAGAATTGCTGTTGGTTTGGGACTGGAAACATTGGGTGCTTAATGCTTTGAAGGGAGCTGAAGAAGGAATTCCATTCTGCTGGGAAGGAGATGCTGGATTGGAGCCCTATGGGTTGTATCTCTTCCTGAACCTTGTTATCAATCAATAAAGCTATCTTGGTTCTTTCCTATATGCTGGTGTATTTTGTATGATTGCATTAGTGTATTTGATTTACTTCTAATCCTGAATCATTTATGAATATGAATATTTTCCTTTGTGTTGTGTTCTTCTCTTGTCGCAAGTAGTTGTTCTCTTGTCACAGGTAGCTGTTCTCTTGTGATCTCGTGGAAATCAAGTAGCTGTTCTCTTGAGCAAGCGAGGAGGCAAGTAGTGGTGAACACCCAAAGAGAGGAGGATCTAGATCGAGGGACAAACGGAAGAAAATGGTAAGTCTATCGATCTCCCCTCTTTCACATTTCATAAAGGAAGAAACCAGTGTAGCTGTATTCGTTTGTTGCTAAGGCGCTGTCACACCTTAGGTGGATAGGATCGTCCTGCATAGGCATTTTTCCCCACAACATTCATCCACCTATTTCCAACATTTTTGTTGAGTTTGTAATGTTCCCGAGCATCTCTGAGATACAACTTAGGAGAGTTTCTTGGGGTGATAACATTAATTGGTGCCGTTGCCAGGGGGAGGAGATTGAAGCTCAGCTTCCCTAGGAGAACGACACAGTTCCATATTTTGATGATAGACAAGGTCTGGGCACATTTCTTGTTGTAATCATCCATCTGGCGACTCTACTAGAAGAAGTCCCACCTTTGGTGACTCCACATTGCAGTTTTGGCTCAGTTTGTGAGGCATACTCGAAGAAATCCTTAGAAATCACCAGCGGAACTAGTGCCTAACCCTGAGAAGTTTGCTAAGCAGAAGAAAACATCACAGAAAGGAGCATCAGGATCAGGTAAGCCTTAAAAGTCCCATGTATCTTTGCTACTGAAAAAATCACCTTCAGAGATTCATAAAGCTCCTTAGTCATTCATTTCCCGTTCAGATCTCAGTCTAAAGAAAGCCTTCCATGTTGTCCATCATATTCCTCTGTCTCTGTCATCCTTTTCATTGATCCATACCACTCATTTTACCAGTATCCTTTCATATACCTCAGTCATGGCAAGTCAGCAAGCTCTCACAAAGATAGAAAGAATCGTTGCTGCCAGGTATGGACCCTTGGTCTTGCCTGTTCCTTTGAATGCCATGCCTGCAGGAGATTATCAAGAATTTATGCCTAAGTTTACTGGTACAGAAGGAGTAGTAGCTGAAGAGCACCTTGAGGCCTTTTATAACTATGCTGATAACCTGGATATCAATGAAGAAGATGTGTGGATGAGGGTTTTTGTCCAAAGCCTAGATGGGGAGGCTAGAAAATGGTTCAGAGAATTACCCCCTAGGTCTATTACAGACATTGAGGCCCTAGATGATGTGTTCTTAAAGCACTGGGGGGATAATAAAGATCTGCTCTTTTATTATACTGAATTTGGGAACTTGCAGAGAGAATATGGTGAGCTGTTGTCTGATTTTAACAAGAGATTCAACCATATGTACAACAGAATAACATGTCAAATAAAGCCTACCCCTACTTATGCTATGATTACTTATGCCAATGCCTATAATTCTCAGTTCTGCCTGCTGCTAAGAGAAAGAAGATGTGCTTCTCTGGTTGATATGCAAGATGCAGCCTTTGAAGTAGAATCTAACATCATGGCTGCAGAAAGACTCGAAGGTGATGCTGAAAGGAGAGGATAGGGAGGTCCTCATCATCGTCAGATCCTGAGATAGATAAATTGGCCAGGATGATAGAGCTGTTGGCCTCTGAAGTTTCCAGATTAGAAGCTGAGCAATATTCTCAGGAAGCAGGAGCACCTTGTTCCTTTACTCTTCCAAAGCCAAATCCATATAGAGGAGCACAAGAGCAGTTGCAGACTTTGCAGAGAAGCAAAGATTCTAACGACGACAAAAGGGTGAAAACCCTTTTTCAGAATGTAGTCATGGAAGAAGAGCAGCCTGAAGAAGAGGATGAGGTCCATGGTTTGGAAGACAAGGGTAGTGCCCCTTTCCTAACAAGAGCTGCATATGAAGAAGCATTATACAAAGGCACTGCTCATAAGTTTGTTGTACCTGCAAAACAACAAGCTCATCAGCAAAAGCAAGTAGCAACAGGTCCCACCATCATCCATGAAACTATGCCCGAAGCCAGCTCATCTTCACATGGCTATGCAGATCTGCAAATTTTCCAACCTGGTTGTGTCACCTTCCTAGTGATCAATAAGGGAGAGAAAAGCTCCCCATCATCTTTTGTCTCTTTGCCTGCTCAAGTGACAATCCCTCACAGTTGCCCACTAGGCACTGAGGCAGGCCATAACTCAATGCCCAAGGCTGAGACTGATCACCTCAGTTTTGATATTCTGAAACCTACTCAAGTAGCCTCCACACAGATTGAAAGGGCAGCTTGTCAGATGACAGAGGAAGAGGGTGCATAGTCTTGGGGTTCCTCCTTGGATGTGGACTATTCTGAGAAAAATGAAGGAGAAGATGATGTCTCTGTGTCCCCTACACATGAACATATTGGTACACCATCTATATTAGTTGTGCACGCCACAAATGATAAAGACAAGTACACAACAACTGTGGTTATTCAACAGGTGTAAAAAAGCTCCCATGAAGAACATCCAAGGAGGAGAGCACACATAAGGGAGATGAAATTTGATCCATATCTACCTATTAAGCTCAAATGTCCTAGACTTTTTGAGATAGATGATCAAATAAATCCAGTTTTGTAGCTCTATGATGAACCGGCCGAGAGGAGGAGAAACAATTTTGATGGCCCATCAGTTGGCCAATTGTTGAATATTTATGTTGTTTAAGGTCCCCAGGCCTTAATGATTGTAAGCATTTTCTTTTACAGGTTTTAGTGTAACTTAATTAGACTCCATGCCCAAAGGATACTGGGCAATGTTTTTAATCTTGTTTTGTATGAAGGCATTGGTCTGCAGTGCTTGAGACCTCATAGGGAGGATCTCATCCCCAGAAGGAGCCAGTGTTAGCTCTGCTACAAACTTCAACATGTGAAGGTCAAATTCGGGTCTGTCTGCATTGTTCTTGCTTAAAAATGGGGTGCTCGCAGTAGTCATTTACCTTCTTCTCCTTCAGCTTCCTCATATTCTCTTAGCCCTCCATATCTCTGTTTTTCTCCTAAAACCTCTTCATTCCCTGCTTTCCCTGTTCTCCTTTGAAACTCTGCATAATCCCGTGTTTCCTCTGACCCCCGAGTGCTAAGATTTAGCCACCATATGACCTGACCATATGACTTGGTACTTTCATAGCTCATTGCCTTAATCCCCACCGTTGATCATCCTTATCCAATGGTTCTTGCCACCACATCCCTTTTTCCTGTGTGCTAAACCCTGTTCATTTCCCCACTGTCGATCGCATCCACCGTGAGATCTGACGGTGATCGCACCTCCCACTCCCGTAAGCTGCTCGCGATTTAACCTGCGGGGAAAGCGGTTTCCCCGCAGTCACATCTGACACGCATCACAGCTCTATTGCATTGTGCCCCCACATACGGATACCACCTACCCTCCCGAAGCAGTGCGAGGAATACCGCCTGCCAATGAAACCACTGTTCACCTGGTCGTTATCGTTCACACTATTCCTCCATCCGATAGTCGTTGGATCTGCCTGACTGCGATCCGATGGCCCATGATTGTCTGATCATTTCGAACCTCCCGATACTCTGTAACAAGCAATCTCCGCCGTCGATTCACGCATATCAACGATTGATATTTCTCCACCATGCCTCCACCATGCTGCCTGTGTCCATAGCCTGTCCAGTGTACCCGATGGAAGAAGGTGGCCAGTTTTTTAGCTCTCGGCGCAATAAATCCTCAACAACTGCATTTAACAAGAAAGGATGTCCGAGAAGAAAAAGGACGGCCTCAAGCAGATCAAAGCATTAATAAGTTATGGGGCTTCTTTCAGTTAACACTCCACCTGCTTAGAGAAGGACCGCTGAACTGCAGAAAAGTTCAATTTGTTCATTAAATCCAGCAGATCATAGCAGAGACTCCATCAGAGAGTTAAGGTGGTTGTT
Organism: Pinus tabuliformis; assembly: GCA_031772625.1. Lineage (NCBI taxonomy): Eukaryota > Viridiplantae > Streptophyta > Pinopsida > Pinales > Pinaceae > Pinus > Pinus tabuliformis. The sequence goes on along the minus strand of CM062819.1, from coordinate 263,358,533 downwards.
GGTCCATTATGACCCCTCCACGCATAGCACAATAGCATATCTTTGTAAACAAACTCTATATATACCTAGAACACAGATGTAATCAAGGTTGATGGATTTTGTTTTGATGTAAGGTTCAACTTCTGGAGACTGTAACTACTGTGATAACTGCAGCGTATGGTCTTCATTTTCAGCTAATACAAGCTTCTTTTGCTATTAATTGCTCACTTTCCACTTCTTCTTTGTTCCAAGCTGTGCCTGTTATACATTTTTCATGTGTTCTTGATGTTTAGCATTAGAGGGGCTGTCGTCCCACCTCTATGTTAGAATCTGGTATGTATCATTGAAGGTGTATGCAGGTTTCTATTATTTTAATGCCAAAGAGCTGTCACCTTGTCTGTGCATTAGGAAATAGATTTACAGACCTTTTAACTGATTACAGCCGGCCATCATAGGGTCTTGTGCATCTGTTGGTGTGGTCAGTATTCTCCATCTTCACATGTTCCTCAAACTGTGAGTAATTGGTGGTCTAAAGCCTTGTAGTCTGGGGGTGTTCACCCATGTATGGGGTTAAGCATAGTAGAAGTGGTTATCTGGCTTGAATATGCATCATTCCCTCCATTCATCCACTTATTTCCAACATTTTTGTTGAGTTTGTAATGTTCTCGAGCATCTCTGAGATATAACCTAGGAGAGTTTCTTGGGGTGATAACAAACCCCATCAAAGTGGAAGCACTGCGTCGTTATGAAAGAATTGGATATGTAAGAAAGGAAGTTGGGGAATTCTCCAAGACAGTCAGTGACCAACCAACAATAGATGATGAGAGCACTTCATCACATTCCATTAATAGTGAGGGTTCCACAAGCACTTATCAGAGGCACACTAGAAGAAAGTGTTCCAAGACGATCCAGAAAGTTTGGAGGAAAAAGAATCATTGTAGTTACTACAATGAGGATGGACACCAAAAGGCATGTGTGAGACACTCTAGGACAAGAAAGCACCCATAAAGGAACCAATTGGTGAATATGTTCAACAAATAGATCCACCACATTTATGGTGGTCTACTTTATTGAGTAAGACATGGTTTTGCTAGATATAGTAGCTTGTCATCTCCACAGTTTGTAAATAATATGTTGCGAATAATTGTAAAAGTGATGATGTGTTTTCCATCGCTTACTAAAGCAACAATAATGTTTTTGGCCTTTTGTTAGTAGCTAGGGTATTGGTTTCTATTATGTAAAACTTGACCAAAGAGTGTGTTATAAACTCTTGGAAAGTATGAGGTTGTTTTGAGCCATGTGTGGTTTTGTATGTGATTGCAAAGAATGTACCATATTTGCATGCAATGCAAATGTTGAAAGTGTTGTTTGACGAGGATGCAGGTAGTGTGCAGGATGCGGTCATGATTTTGGAGGACCAAAATCTCCTCAGTGGGGAGGAATAATCCAGAAGTATAAGTGTCATTGGAAATAACTCAAAAATACAAATTATATGGAAGGAAAACTAGGACCAGATCATAGTGCTCGTCGCCTTGATTCTAATGGTGTGAATGTCACTCAAATCCGAGTTCGTATGGTCAAGTTATGGCTGGTCAAAAGGTTTGGGTCAAAGTTGGCCAAGTGGTAGGCTTAAGGAGGTAACAAAATTGCAGAAACCTGGCGCACAGAATGCAGCCACCAGAACGAGCGAATTTTTCAAATAGTTAATTTGTCCAATGACCCCTTATTTCAACAAATTTAAATACATATGTATATGTATATACATATACATATACATATACATATACATATACATATACATATACATATACATACATACATACATACATACATACATACATACATACATACATACATACATACATACATACATACATATATATATATATATATATATATATATATATATATATATATATATATATATATATATCGCACGATTATCAAACCACCAGTGGAGAACCATGACACTTATGTTAAGCCATCGATAGAAACCACCAACCAGATCGCAGATCTATTAACCGCTTGTTACCACATTTAATAAAATGATCGACTATGATGGGAGGTGGGGGGATCGAAACCGAGACCTCCGTCGACTTAGTTGGCTCCGCCACCAATGAGCCATGGTCTCTTGCCTTGGTGGCTCTGCCAAGAACTTATATAAAAACTCAATTGTGCCAATCAACCGGGGGGAGCATACCAACAAAGCGTTGAGGTATAGGTGGAACCAGAAGCAAGTTCAAGGTTGGATCCTTGAGCGAGGCATCAACAAAGATTCCTTAAAGATTCCCTAGAGGGCCAGAGGTGACATTGTCAGAATTGGGCAAGTTTATAGTTGATTTTGCATGATGTTTCACCAGGAATCTAGTGGTGATGTCCATTTCTCCAACTGCACTCTCCAGTTTTAGTCCATCATCCATATTGGAGGTATAAGGTTCATTTTTGTAAAGTTGCTTGTAACTGATTTCTTTGATGCCACTTAATAAAAGAACCCTCCCCACTATTGAGCAAGGCTCGGAGACGTAGCCCACATTGGGTGAATGCTGTAATCAAATCATTGTGTCTTTGATCTCATGATTTCTTATGTTTTTCTGCTTCTCTTCATGTGGAATTAATTTACCTAGTTAACATGCTCTTTTATATGTACTTCTAAATGCATCCTTGAAGTTAAAAGATATGGATCAAGAACCCTTCACCTACATTTGTAAGTTGAAGAGTCTCTCATCCTCCTCCAGATATTCAAGCTCAATCCTATGGACCTTGGTTGTGGAAATGGTGGCACTGGGTTCTACATCAATAATCTACTTCCCCTTATCATTCCCCTTGTCGGGTTTCGACTCAGAGTTGAAACATTCATCTGAATCTAAAGCTTTTAGCTTAGCTACTAGTGATTGCTTGGCATGATTCTCACTTGTGTTGTGGGTGGGGCTCTTGTGGAACTCACACCACTTTCCTATTTCCTTCTTCATCTTTGTAGTGTTATTCTTTGCTTATGGATTTAATGGGTTGTCCTGGGTCACTCCACCTTGGATCTGCCCTCTTTTCTATGGTTTGGAGATGCCTTTCCCTACTTCATATTCATAGATCCAAAGAATCACTTCTTATGTTTAAACTTTTGTTCAATCTTCGCAGCCTATTGATACATTATGCCAAGTGAGGAGATGTCCAGGAACTCCATTTTATGTATTTGTGCAAAAAACCATGGTACTTGAGAGTTAGATGCCACTCATAATCCTTGATACCCAACTTCATGTGTAGTGTATGAAAAATATTTGTGAACTCAAGCATGTATTGATCCCTTTCCTGCTGTAGTGTGGTCTATTTTATGTATCATCCTCATAGCTCCCAACAGGGTAATATTATTCCTTGACAACATCTTGGAAATAATTCCAAGAGGATGCGACTAAAATCAGTGAGGGTTCCTCCTCGTCCCTCTACTCATAGTAAATTTCCCACCAGTCCTTGACATGGGGCCACTTTGGGGAGTGTAAAAGAAATATTTTCCCTATTAGAAAATTATGGACCAAAAAATATCCCTCTAACAAATTTAATCATCTATCTAGAGCATATGCATATATATCTCCTTAAAATATAAGAATGTCAAAGTTAACTTGTACATTAAATGGGGTGGCACCTTTGAGATGATTGAGGGATGAATATGCTTCACCCATTGATACCTGCCAAAGGATATGGGGAAAATTATCCATCATCTCGTTCCTTTCTCACTCGAGGGCTTCTTCAATCAACAATTTGAAAGGATCTCATGCTTCCTTATCTTTTCTTCTTCCATGGGAGGTTGTCGGGGCCGGCGAGGCCAGTATTTCAAGGGTTTAATTAGTTCAAGTCCCAACTCCCTATAACCCGACCTCTTTTGGGACATGCATAGAAAAACAGAGAAAGAGCAAATTGCTCTGATACCATTGATCCATATTTATGAAGGAACAAAATAAAATATAAAAAAAAAAAAAAAAAAAAACATAATGATACAACAAAACAGAACTTCAATTAATAAGTAGCAACTGCTAAAAACTATTTACATGCAAAAAGGAAACAAACTAGCTTAAGCAATGATAACTTATCTTTGAGAAGAGATGTGATGGAAACATTGCTTTTGAACCGAGTTACAATGAGTCTCTCAGGAATTTTTATCATCAATAAATAATGGAAAACCCTAAACATCCAAAAACCCGACCCTAGTAGATGAAGTGCCAAAATTGTATGGGCCTTGTTGGGGTTAGTTGAAACGTCAACTTTCCAGGGTTGTAACATTGGCATACGATCTTTGTTTTACATGCACGATAGCCTGTTAGAAATGTCTATATGAATATAACAAATTTTGACTACAAATACAAGCCATAAGCCTTTCATTTTCCCATTTCCCCCCAAAAATTATTGTTTAGGCCTTAAAATGGCTTCAAAAGTCTAAGACTCGAAAAACGACCAAAAATAGAAAACTATCGAAATATGAAATTGTGCTAGAAATTAGGAAACAAAAAGGAAACATTTTTTGGGGTCCAAGTGGAATACGAGGGTGGCCAAAAATATCCACCTGGATCATCCCGATAATTGACATGTATCTAATCATTGAAATTTCCAATTGTTAAATGAATTATTTGAGTTAGCTATAATCAAGTCCTCTTGTTCCTAGTTTCCTGAACAAGAAGGACATCAAGTATCTATATCCATACTAATCTATAAGGGCAAGTATTTTTATTGGGTTTTCTAAACCACTCACATTCAAAGAGAGAAAATCCATTTAGAAACCCTTGTAGAGGGTGGTACATCTCCAACAACTAAGTTTAGAGTTTTCTATTTGCCCTGTAACACTTCCAAGGTTGCCTTACTCTACGTATGAAGAAATGACTCTTCCTTCCTACTCCAAACTACGTCCTCCCTACCTTCCCAATGTTCAATCCTAATCCTCCAAATGAGGAGGCATATTCACCCACTATTTGTCCCTTTAACCTAAGTTGGTACGAATTTCCTATACATCCATTGTTGGCTGAGAAGGTATCAAAATTTGAACCCACTTCCCTTACTTGACAACACGAAGTAGGTCCTTTTGAATATGTAGGGATGGAGGTATTTCAAGAGGGGTTCAATGGGTTAGTTCCACCCTAAGAACTTTCAAACACCAAGGATTTTAGTAGCCTATCTAGAACCCCATGTCTCCCATCATTACATAATATGAACCCACCAGTGACCAAAAAATAACTAAAAGTAATATCATATTTTTGGGACTTACTATTAGAAGTAGGTTCTTGGAAATAGAATTCCTTGTCTTCTCCATTTATTGTAGGCACCATGACTGGTAGCAACCCATCATTATATTATAATATTTTATTTGTTAGCCTTCCATCACCATTCCCCTTTTCCTCCTCGACCCAAACTTAGTATATACCATATTTTATATTTATGTCATAATCATTGGTCGGGGGTGGCGGGGTTTGATCGCCTACCACCCCATTTAATATTTCGATTTTTTTTGTATATAACAATACAAATGATTGGGGGTGGCGGGGGTGGTAGCCCGCCACCCCTATATATATATATATATATATATATATATATATATTTTCGTTTCACAACTCAATTGGTTTTTCCACCACCCCTAATTATATATATATATATTTTCGTTTCACAACTCAATTGGTTTTTCCACCACCCATAATTATATATATATATATTTTCATTTCATAACCCAATTGTTTTTTTCTTTTACTTTGTAGAAAAAAGGTAATTAGACAAATAAACCATCCTACAAATTCACCCATCCCAGTGGCCGGATTCCATGTGCGAGGTCTCGGTGAATTTGTTGCCTCATTAAACTTGGCCAATTGACCAAGTTTGATCAAAACTTTTATCAACAATAACTTGACCATATGAACTTGGATTCGAGTGTTGTTCACACCATTGGAATCAGGAACTATTATTTGGTCTTGGTTTGGGAGCAATATGACCACTTTGAGGTTTGGGCTATTTTGAGTCCTCTTTGACTTCTGAGCATCTCTAGAGCCACCTAGATCATTCCTCCCCACTGAGGAGCTTTTGTTCCACAAAAATCATGAACATAATTTGCAACTGTTGTGTACATTGTCTACACCACAAGTGTCCTGACAGGGTACCCTTCCTTCTCCTTCACCTTTGTTCTTCGGAGCCATAAGCGATGAGCTAACACCTAGATATTTTTCAAACCTGTAGTACAATATTTACAAATTACATGCTCAATTACATGGCCAATAATGACCTAAGAATACCCATACTTGACACGAGTTTATAAGATACACTCTGTGGTCAAGTTTACATCAAAATAGAAAAAAAATCCCCCAACTATCAATAAAAAGCCATAAACATCATCGTTACTTTAATAAGTGATGGAAAACACATCATCACTTTTACATTTATGTCGCAACACATGATTTACAAAATGTGGTCATGACAAGCTACTAAATCTAGTAAAACCATCTCTTACTCAACAAAGTGATCCAAAAGGAATGTGGCAGATTCACTTGTTGAACATGTTCACTGACTAGTTTCTGCATGGGCGCTTTGTTCTTGAAACACTGCTTTGGATGGAGCCTCCAACATGTGGCTCTTTGATGACCACCTCTGTTGCAATGACTACAAAAATTCTTCTTCCTCTAGACTTATGTAACCTGCTTCCTTCCCTGATGTGGAGAAGGCCTTTCATACCTCATCCTCTTTCTTACTTCCATTCTCTTCCAACACTTAGCAACCACATGGTTATGTAAACCACAAAAACTAATTTTTTTTCTATGCCATGATTTATGCTCATCATTAGCATTCTTGTAATCAAAATGAAGTCTATATATTGAGACTTGTTATACCTTTCCTAGTTGTCTTTGATGCAATTATGACAATAAGAGCTTGGGTCAACTCTTCCTCTACAATGTGCACTGCCATGGGAGGATGGTGATGTGTTCCCATCATTCACTTTCCTCGACAGTTTAAATAATGTCTAGGAAGATTTTGACACCTTTTAGAATTCCCCTTCGGTGTATTCCAAACTTGCAAATCAAGGTCTTTGCACAACCTCCAATGGCTGAGTCATGCCTTGGCCATTAACACCAAGTCCTCCTCCTTTATACCCCATCTTGGTAAGGAGTCTCATGGCAATTCCTGTAATGGGTAACTCTATGTTTCTGACATAAAAAATGTCATTTTAAAATGAAACTGAAGAATGATCAACATTGTTTACCTCAACTTTTGATTTTGAAAGAGGTGATGATGGATTTGCTAAGCCATCATTGCACTTCAATTCTTCCAAGGCCTCTTCCATGGTTCATAGTTGAAGTTGAAGTCTTTGCTTCTTCTCTTTTTCTTCTTGTAGAAGTCTTCTCAACTCAACATTCTCTGCTTGAAGGCTCTGATTAATCTCCTCATTTGAATGATGAGAAGATAACGAAGAAGATGAATGTACACTCGAGGGGGTAGATAGAGCATCATCCTCTGCTCTTTCTTTCTCCTATCCCTATCTCGCCATCTTCTTCTCATAGGATTCATACATTATTCCACCATTTTTGACATCCTGAGGAGGTCCTCGTACATATATATTTCATCCTTCATTTTCTTTCTTGTTGCACATTTGATTGTTCACACTCGTAATTCACATCAGCGAGAAGACTGCTCTAATACCAAACTTGATCTGAATCTCTTTAGCTACTGGAATTATCCAAGATCTTTTACTTCTATGATGTTAGCATAATTTCATTCAAAATAGTATGAAAACCCGCATGTGCATACTGTAAAGAATATGAAACATAAAGACAACCATCAAATCAATGAACACAAACACATTGATAACAGAGTTCACCCAGTGTGGGTTATGTCTTCGGGCTCTGGTGTCAAGAGTGGGGAGGTTTTCCATTAATTGTCGAAAATGATGATGATGTACATGGAATGTTCTTTATCATTACAAGGACAAATACCCTTAAACAGAGTGGCATGTCTCTCCATAAGACTTTCTCCCTATAGGAACTCTCACTCAAATGGGTTCTCCTTTAGCATGACAAGCTAACAAATTTCACATGATGTGGAAAAAAGTATCCCTTAACATAATGGTAATCATAGATCTAAATAATAACAATATCATCTCAGAAAAATAGAAGAAAAGCATAACATAATGGCATCATATACCTCCACTCTCAGATCACTGAGAAATGCAAAGCTCAATTGCTGAAACAGGTTGCGCTAGTGGTGTAAAATTGACTATAAACTTGTCCAATTATGACACCAACAAATTTTGAACCCTTAGGAATCTTGAAGATTCCCCCAAATATTCCTTCCTGAATATGGTCACAAAATCTGCTGATCGGATGAAGATTCTAAGCACACCATTCCACTCCCTACGAATTTTTGTGAAAAATGACTATAAAGTTGGCATCATTTTGACACTAGAAAAAATCAGCCTCCAAAGGAATCTAAATATTCCACAAGATTCTCCAAAGATTCCACAAGATTATCCAAAGATTTTTAGTTGCTGGACACCTACATTTTCGCTACTCAGACGGAGATTCTGACTGCATGGTTGGAATCCTAGCGAGAAAATGTGCAAAAGTGACTATAAGCATGAAAAATTCTTAAATGGCACCTCTAGCCTTCAAGGGAATATTTCTCAACATCTTATGGATTCTCATTCATGGTTATGACCTCCTACAACTCATGGTTCCCCTACTGGTTCAGCTAGTCAGAAATCTGCTCCTCCTCCATTGGTTCAACGAAAGATTTACTGAAGGGTTAAATAATGCATGGTGGGCGGAGGTTTCAAAGAATGGGTCATTGGCCCATTGGTAACTATCGGTGTTGGAAGCGGGTAGGTCGGGGGTTCAAGACCCATTGAACCCCGATATAGAATGACACGTATTATTTTTAATCTTGGGCGATTATTCAATGTTTGGTGATGTTTGGCATCTGACCATTTTGGAGTTGGCGGTTATAATATATGCCGCGGTCGTAACGTTTTGGTGGCACCTTCGTTGTAGTTTTTGGGACCGCTTTGTGGGGGACAACCACATGGGCTGGGTGGGTTTAAGCCCTGCCGATCTTGACCCTTGGGCAGGGTGCAACCCTGAATCAACCTTATTATATACCATATTTTATATTTATTTCATGACCATTGGTTGGGGGTGCAGGGTTTAACCACTTGCCACCCCATTTAATATTTCTATTTTTTGCATATAACAATACCACCGACTGGGGGTGGCAGACTGCTACCCCGGTGGCCATACCTATTGTATTTTTGTAATTGTTTCACTCTCATTGCAACCATGATCAGTCCACGATAATTCTCTCAAAAAATGAGACAATAAATTTCAATTTTATCATTGATTCATTTTTTTTCATTACTTTGTAGATAATGGGGGATAGATACTACAAACTTGGTCTATGATCAGGTATTTGGATCATTCTAAACCCAATTCTTAACAATCACTTCATTTATGTGGGCTCTAGTAGGAAATTTTAGGACTCCTCTCCTATTTTAAATATCAAATCCATGTTTCTAGAAATTAGTGAAATGGCTAGAAGACAATTTTCCTCTTGCCTCTTGATTCATGTATCTTCCTTTATCTAGTAGGAAACTGATCTATGCTAGTGATTTTTTCCACGATCTATTATGTCTTACGAGACACAAGCTTGAAAAATGTTGAACACCAAGGCTTCCATAACCTCCAAGATCATGATGAGCAAGTCGTTCCATTTTTTGTAGGCCACTAAATCAATTATAATGAAGCAAGCACAATTCTATGGCATCATAACTAACAATGATTATCCCATCCACTAATTCTTTGCATAAGTGAATTTCTTTTCAACTGTTCAAGCAGAAGAACCTCAAATCACATAGTCAAAGGAGATGGATGCCAATGCATCTATGTTCTAATCATTATATATCATCTGCATGGTGGCATGGATAAGCCACATTGTATTTATATTTTCATATTAATTCTATTCAATAATTAAGATTAGGATAAGACAACAATCTATTGGTGACTCAACGAAGCTCTACAAAAGATCCAAATGCATCAACTGAAAAAGAATGTTTCTATGGAGACACAAAAAATATATCAAAATAAAATATAACAATTAAGGGGCATGGAATGTAGACTCAAGTTAAGCATGGAAACATGCAGGTACATGTCCAAAAATATCACATGTGGCCTCCAATATTTCTTGTTCATGTAATCCTTCTCATAGAAGTGGAGACCAATAGATAGAAAGCAAGGTTTTCTGCCAAAGTTTGTCTCATGCATTTTTTTTATATGTCAAAGTTCTTGTCTTCAATTTCCCTTGAAGAATCACATAGCTATTGAGTCCTTCAACTGCATGCTTCTCTCAATCTCAATGTGAATTCATTAACAAGGTCACCCACTTCTGCTTTTGGTATTTTGAGTTTCATGAGACAAGGTGTGGTCAGACTTGTGTAGTTGTAGCACAATACATTTCAATTGAAATTTTACATCATGTGTTGCTATGATCAAGCCATTGAAGAAGGATCAATTCAACACCTTGTGAGGATTATAAATGTGCAGCAGATTGCTTAGAGAATCATCAAACCAATTAACTAGGAAATTCATCCCAAATGATGAAAGTAGCAATTAATCTCCAAGAGTCATATGAAGCAACCATATCGGGCAGTGATTGAATGGAACATCAAATTGACAAGCCTAACAACAACATGAAACTTGATAGATAGTTGCAAGAAATAATAACGATTGGGTTTTTGGCTAATTTTTTCCATTTTCTGAGATGCCATATCTGTAAGTTGTAAAGATAAGATATGTTATGTATAGAAGAACTTTGTGATTTTTTCAATGAAGCAAACAATTAGAAAATAACTACAAATAAGCTTTAGAGGAAAAACATTGGATGTTTTTCGTCAAAAATGAAAATTTCCTAAGTTTGGAATGACATTGAAGACAATGTAGAATTGTTTGTTATGTTCATGCTATTGTAAAAACCATGATAAAATTCAACCTTTTGCTACTCGGCTTAGACTTGTCCTAAAATTGAATAAGGGGATATAAGGATGTTTCTCATTGCATATGATTTTTGGATGTGTGATACTTTATTTTGTATCTGGTTTTGGCACCTACTTTCAATTTGTCATGGGACATATGGAGTAACAAGGCATTATAATGAAATAAATTATCCGCATGTACCAATAGGATAAAATGTTACTTGGAGCATCCACCAAATAGTCTTTTGTAGCATTTAATTAATCATTACATTGTAAAAATGGAAGGAACAATCATTAAATTTAAGCATTGAAAATGATAAAATACTGAATCCATTCAAGTGAAAAAGTGTTTTTAAGACAAATGGGAATTGTAACTAGACCAACCTAAAATTGAATAAGGAGGTCAACTAAGTCATCAATTCCAATCATTGTAATCACACTTTAGGGTGCATTATTAGTAGCACCTTACACCCTATGATAACATAAAAGCAAGCAAGCATGATATAAAATAAGTGAGTGTAAATGAGCATGAAATGTAAGCATATAATCAAGAAAGCATGACAAGTGAGCATATCAAGTGAAAAATGGGTAAAGCATGAAAGCATTTATAGAATGCATCTCAAGAAATAAATGAATTAAAAGATTATAAAAATTCATTGCATAATTGGCTTCTTGATCTTCAAGTTAAAATAAATATAAAGGATAAATTGGTTGATGATTTTCAAATAAAATTAAGAGAAAATAAAAGACCAAATTGATGAAAAACTTGATGTAACATTTGCAATGAAGGTTGATGTAATTTTTGACACAGAGGATCGTACAAATTATTAATGAAACTTGTGATAGAGATGAACTCATCCAAAAGGTTAATGTAAGTTGTGACAAGAAGAAGCTAATAGAGAATTTGATGCAATATATAATACAAAGGACCTTATACAAAAGTGTGATGCAAGATGTAAGATATATGAGATTATGCAAAAATTCAATGTTCATTATGATATAGAAGCTTGATGAATATGGAATCATGTATTCAAGAAAAATTTATCGAAGACAAGTCACAAGCACATATTAATGTTATGACTAGTAGCAAAAGAAAATGTGAAAAAACGAAAGAACAAAAAAGTGATTTCTAGAATGTTTTTCAGACATTGAGAAGATTTATCACTCAACCAAAAACTAGCATGGATTGGGATATGAAAAAGGAAACACCTTGCGTATTCCATATTATTCCAAACTAGTTTAGTTTTTGAGTGAAATATTTCTTAAAGAAGTTCATAATCTTGATAATAAGTGCCAATATTTTCAAAGGGATTTTCACATGGAGAGTTTTTATATTCATCCTTGTCTTTATTGTGGGAAGAAAAATAACCTATTCAACACAATTTGAAAATTTTTGAAAAATAACCTATTTGAAAGCATCGATGAAAGACACAATTGGATCAAGAAATGATAAAAGTAAAAAAGCTTTCAACCAATTATTCTAGGAAAGTTTGGTGATGAACCAAGTCCAATTATTTATGTTGTCTCAACTCAAAGATGATACTCTCCACAACTCAAGGTGTTGAGAATGCAACAAGATGATGGAGCTTAGTGGAAAGGAGTCACCTTCACTAAGTGGGCCCGCAGGCTATTTTTGGCGCAGAGTCTATTTTTAGACATATGGATCATGGTCTATGAGTTGCAGGATGCTATTTGTGGATGATTGGTCATGTTGGTAAAAATAGATGGACTTCTATTTTTAGACATATGGGCAGAGTCTATTGTTAGACTGCCAGGCTAAAAATAGAACAGTCGAATATTATTAGCTCATAATAATATTTGGACTATAAACATTATCTTATCCTCTTGGAGCACTTCAGTTTGAGCTACAGATGTGGCACATGCATCTGTCAGAAGGAAATACACTTTTCTTGTGGGTCAGTTGAGCTATTGCATGGTGGACTTTAGTTAGAACTCAAGTGATTGAGTTTGGTGGAGTTGATTGAGGAGTTGATGGAGTTGTGTTCAGTTTGACTTGGTTAAACTAGTTGTATTTAGTCTAACTGTAGAATACACTAGTGATGAGTGATGTGAATTAATTTTTAATTAATTCACTAATTATTAACTCATAAAGCAACTAAAGAATACATTAGTTAACTCAATGCATGGACAGTTTAGTGGAGACAGGTCTTAGAGGTTGAGATTGCTATCAGTTGTGACTATATTTGTGCATGAGATTTTCACAATCAATGGATTGAGTATTTCCAATGAGGATTGCGTGGTTCAGCCAAGGGAAATACGAGTTTGGATCAGCCATACTCATCTATTCTCATGAAGGATTGCGCAGTGGAGGCAGGAAAGCAATGGAGGAGATTTGAACCTGTGATTGATTCAGATCTGAGCTAGTTTTGTGTGTAACAGGTGGAGATAGTACTGAGTACTTGTGGGGAGTGTTGTACTATGTATTGTTACATGTTCTCAATCATTATAATATACATATAGTGTGGGGTTTTCAGCTGTATGCTTTCCCTGGATTACATAATGTGTTAATGTGCGCATGCGATTGATGTTTCATTGTTTTTAATTCCGCAAAATTGATGATCAACGTAGAGGAGGTTATGTATTATGCATGCATTCCGCAATAGTGTATAATCGAGATAATCTCTGTGAATAAGTGTCATATTATTCAAAATTTCTACATGGTATCAGAGCAGAGTTGATCATCAGATCTATTATTTAGAAAGTGTTTACATTTTATTTCTTCAGGCAGAGTCTGTAATCGGGCCAGGTAGCCTCTGGATTCATCCTTCCTTTGGAAGGTGAGATATCCAGTAAAAGCCCATACAGTCAATCTCTGTACGAGAAATAATTTGTTCTCACGAATTTTAGATCAGAAGCGGTTGAGTTTTGAGCTGGTGGAATTTGAATTTGCAGCAGTATGTTCTTGGTGTCAAAGTTGAAATGTCTTTCAACAGATTGTGATTGGAGTATGCTCTTGAGGGCAGCTCGAATTATATTGCATGGAAAGACAGGATGGAGGTGGTGTTAGATGACAATGGGCTGAGGTCCCAAAGCCTACTGATACTGCTCAAGTTGAGGCTTGGCAAAAGAAGATAGCAAAGTGTCGAAGGATTCTGTTGGAGGGCGTGAAGGATCACATTGTGTCCAGCCTGCATGGAAAGGCTTCTCCATACTTGATGTGGAAAGCGTTGACAAATCTATTCCAAAGCAAGAGCGACTAGAGGAAGTTGGCGCTCAAGGATAAACTCAGAAACATTAAGTGTGAGAAAGGAGACAGTATGCCCAAGTATCTCACGAAGTTCACTCAGTGCAGGGATGAGCTGGGAAGTGTGGGGGTGACTGTCGATGATGAGGACTGGGTGAGCTTGGCTCTCCTTGGTCTTCTAAAGAGTTGGAATTCCTATTAGGACTCTGTCAATGGTCAGGAGAAATTGCCAGGATTGGAGAGACTTTGGTCAGATCTTGTGCAGGAGGAGATCAGGCGGAATATCAGGGACAGATCTTCATCAAAGGCACCTGATGAAGAAAATTGTGGTTTGGCTGCCAAAGCAAAGAAGGGGAAGAACAAGAAAGCTTCTCATTCCGGTGCGAAAGGCAAGAAGCAGGACATGTCTAAGGTGAAGTGCTTTCCCTGTCACCAACACAGACACTATGCCACAAATTGTCCGCAGAAGAAGAAAAATAAGCAAGCTGCTGGATCTACAGCAGGAGAGGCCTTAGCCTCGCAGTTTGAGCTTGATTTTTCATTGATCGCATGCATGGTATCAAGTGTGATGGGATCGGTATGGTTCTTGGATAGTGGTGCATCTTTTCACATGACAGGAGATCGAGATTTTTTTTTTTTTTTTTTTTTTTTTTTTTTTTTTTTTTTTTTCTGATTTGGAGAAAGATCTTGGAGTGCACATCGAGATGGACGATGATGGTAGATACAGTGTGACCGGTATCGGTACCATTTACTTTGAGAGGGAGTTTGGTAAACCCTTCGTATTCAAGGAAGTGATGCATGTTCCAGGATTGAAGAAGAGTCTTATCTCTGTGGCGATGTTAGAAGACAAGGGATATGATGTTGTTTTCAGCGAGGGAAAGTCTTTCCTGCACAGTAAGACAACTGGAGAAACCCGGAAGATAGGGGTTCGAGTCAGGATCCTTTATTAGTTGCATGTAGGTGGCTGCGCAGCAATGGCATGCAAGGCAGAAGGATTGGTGAGCCGGGATGATGGCGAGCTGTGGCACAGGAGATTGGGTCACCTTCACCATGGAGCCTTGAGGATACTGCAGCAGATTACTACTGGGCTTCCTAAAGGCACTCTTGCGCAGTCAGATCAGTGCAAGGGGTGTACTTTGGGAAAATTTGTGAAAGCCACCTTTCACAAGAAGGATAGTCGCGCCACGACGATCCTTGAGAGAATTCACACAGACGTGTGTGGACCTTTCTCAGTAGCTTCGACAACAAAGCACTGGTATTATGTGATCTTTGTTGATGATTTCTCTTGAAAGTGCTGGATCTTCTTCATACAGAAGAAGAGCGAGACATACTCAAAGTTTTGTGAGTTCAAAGCACTGGTCGAGAAGGAGTCGGGGAAGAAGGTGAAGGCTCTTAGGAGCGACAATGGTGGTGAATTCATCTCTGGCGGGTTCAAGGACTTCTGCATTGCAGAAGGGATTCGAAGAGAGCTCATAGCTTCCCATAACCCACAACAGAACGGGGTTGCTGAGCGGAAGAACAGAATGATCGTGGGTGCTGCACGGGTGATGTTGCATGATCAAGGCATACCCCTATACTTGTGGGCGGAAGCATGCAATACTGCAGTATATGTGCAGAACCGTTGTCCTCACAGGATACTTGGCATGAGTACACCCGAGGAGGCTTATTCTGGTAAGAGGCCTGATATTTCTCATTTGAGGATTTTTGGTTCTAACGTTTACATGCATGTGACGAAGGATGCCAGGAAGAAGCTGGAGCCGATTGCAGAGGTTGGGATATTTGTGGTGTACACTGATATGCCCCACAACTATCGTGTGTATTTGCTAGACAGCCGCAAGATTGTTGTACGACGGGATATCAAATTTCAGGAGGAGAAAGCCATGAAGTGTTCGCTTGAGAGGGAGCCACACTTGCATGCAGATGAGGAGCTATTAGTTCCTAAGGATGAGCTTCAAGACGTGGATCAGCCACAGGATGAAGTTCATGGAGTGGAAGAGACCACTCATGCAGCGCCAACCATCAGAGGGCGAAAGCGCATGATAGAAGCTGAGCGACTGGCTCAAGATGCAGAGAAGGTTCTAGGACCACCTACAGCTCAACGCAGACAGAGACAGTCACCTGATCAGTACACTAGATACATGGCTCTTGTGAGCAAATGTGTTATGACTGAGCCATCCTCTTTCTAGGAAGCTGTAGAGGATCCCGCATGGGTAGATGCCATGGTGGAAGAGTATGATTCGATTGTCAGAAACAATGCATGGGAGATTGTCCCAAGACCGGAAGGGAAATCAGTGGTGGGCTCGAGATGGATCTACAAAGTGAAGCAGGCAGCTGACGGGAGTGTGGAGAAGTACAAGGAAAGATTTGTTGCCTGAGGCTTTTCATAGATAGAGGGGATCGATTATGAGGAGACCTTTGCACCTATTGCAAGGTATTCTTCCATACGGACGATTCTTGCTCTCTCAACGCAGATGGGGTGGCACATTCATCAGATGGATGTGAAGTCTGCGTTCCCTAATGGAGTCATTGAGGAGGAGGTGTACATAGAGCAGCCCAAAGGTTTCGAGATCTTCAACAACGAGTTGCATGTGTGCAGGCTTAAGAGAGCGCTGTATGGGTTGAAAAAAGCACCACGTGCTTGGTACACACGGATAGACAGTTATTTCACCGGACTTGGATTCTCCAAGAGTGAGGCGGATCCTAACCTATACCAGATTGTGGTGGAGGTTAAGTTGCTTATCATTTTACTTTATGTAGATGATTTGATTCTAATAGGTGATGAGCTGTTGATACTTTCATGCAAGGATGATCTTTCTAAGGAGTTTGAGATGAAGGACTTGGGCCTCCTTCATTATTTTCTGGGATTGGAAATTTGGCAATGCAGTGATGGACTATATGTTTCTCAGGGTAAGTATGCTCAGGAGATACTGGAGAAGTTCAACATGCATGGCTGCAATCCTGTTGATACTCATCTTCCTGGAGGTTGGAGGAAGGAGGATGCTACTTCGGCGGAGGTAGTGGATGCCACTGTTTATCGACAGTTGGTGGGTCGCTTATGTATCTGGTCAATACATGACCTGATATATGCTATGCTGTTAACCAGCTTTCACAAGCTATGGTTAAGCCAACCAAGCTTTTCTGGAAGGCAGGCAAGCATGTATTACGTTATCTCAGAGGCACATCGGGATATGGATTGTGGTACAGACAGGAGGATGAGGTGAAGTTATGTGGCTTCACGGATGCAGATTGGGTAGGGAGTCCAACGGACATAAAGAGCACGTTTGGAGGGATTTTTAGTATTGGGTCGACAACAATTTCTTGGTACAGCAGGAAGCAGAGATCCGTGGCACTTAGTTCAGCAGAGGCCGAGTATATGGCAGCAAGTTTGGCTGCATGCGAGGCTATATGGATGAGGAAGATCCTAGTCGGGTTGTTCGGTTCATACCTGGAGCCTACTGTGATTTATTGTGATAACCAGAGTTGCATTAAAATATCAGCTAATCCAGTATTTCATGATAGATCCAAGCACATTGACATCAGGTACCATCATATCAGAGATTGTGTGCAGTGGAGAATCATGTTACTTTCATACATTCCAACAGAGGATCAGGATGCTGATATCTTGACGAAGGCACTCACCAGGAGAAAATTCGAATACCACCGAGGCAGGATAGGGGTTGCTGATAATCCATATCTTGTTGAGAGGGAGTGTTGAGATTGCAACAAGATGATGGAGCTTAGTGGAAAGGAGTCGCCTTCACTAAGTGGGCCCGCAGGCTATTTTTGGCGCATAGTTTATTTTTAGACATATGGATCATAGTCTATTGGTTGCAGGATTCTATTTGTGGATGATTGGTCATGTTGGTAAAAATAGATGGACTTCTATTTTTAGACATATGGGCGGAGTCTATTTTTAGACTGCCAGGCTAAAAATAGAACAGTCGAATATTATTAGCTCATAATAATATTTGGACTATAAACATTATCTTATCCTCTTGGAGCACTTTAGTTTGAGCTACAGATGTGGCACATGCAGTTGTCAGAAGGAAATACACTTTTCTTGTGGGTCAGTTGAGCTATTGCATGGTGGACTTCAGTTAGAACTCAAGTGATTGAGTTTGGTGGAGTTGATTGAGGAGTTGATGGAGTTGTGTTCAGTTTGACTTGGTTAAACTAGTTGTATTTAGTCTAACTGTAGAATACACTAGTGATGAGTGATGTGAATTAATTGTTAATTAATTCACTAATTATTAACTCATAAAGCAACTAAAGAATACATAGTTAACTCAGTGCATGGACAATTAAGTGGAGACAGGTGTTAGAGGTTGAGATTGCTATCAATTGTGACTATAGTTGTGCATGAGATTTTCACAATCAATGGATTGAGTATTTCCAATGAGGATTGCGTGGTTCAGCCAAGGGAAATACGAGTTTGGATCAACCATACTCATCTATTCTCATGCAGGATTGCGCAGTGGAGGTAGGTAAGCAGTGGAGGAGATTTGAACCTGTGATTGATTCAGATCTAAGCTAGTTTTGTGTGTAACAGGTGGAGATAGTACTGAGTACTTGTGAGGAGTATTGTACTATGTATTGTTACATTTTCTCAATCATTATAATAAACAGATAGTGTGGAGTTTTCAGCTGTATGCTTTCCTCGGATTACATACTGTGTTAATGTGTGCATGCGATTGATGTTTCATTGTTTTTAATTCTGCAACATTGATGATCAACATAGAGGAGGTTATGTATTATGCATGCATTCCGCAATAGTGTATAATCGGGATAATCTCTGTGAATATGTGTCATATTATTCAAAATTTCTACACAAGGGGGAAGCATAATCATGAAAATAAAATCTACAACACTTTAAGTGGGAGATTAAATTGGTGGAGTAAAAATGGTTAGTTTTAAATAAAAAACACTACATTATTCAAATCAAATTGGTTAATGGTAATCCAAAAACAACCACATTATTATAGTGATTGGTAAACCTTAAACCATCAATATCAATGGAAGTTTCTTAGTGGTCAACTAGAAAAACCACCAAATGAAGTGAAGATGGTTAGTGGTCAACCAACAAAACCACCACATCAAGAATTTTTTAAGCCCTATATAAGCCTTGTGTTAACCCTAAAACTCCCTATTAAGCCCAATATATTATTAAAATCAAATTGATTAGTGGTCATCCAAAAACCACCCTATTCAAGTGAGTGGTAAACCATAAACCACCAATATCAATGGAAGATGGTTAGTGGTCAAGTGTAAGGCACCAACTAGAGGTTCTCAAACTATAACATTTCTATTATTATATTATTTTGTTGGTTAGAACCTTTCATTGTATCATTTTTTATAATTGTACCTTTTGTCTCCTATGTATATGCTAATAAGACCTAGTCTTAGAATCATCAAATATTTCCTAATACATTGTATTCATTTTAAAAGGATGTTTCCCTCTCAAAGTGCACTGTAAATATTGGTTTTTGTCATTTTTAGGGAACATGGTTCATAATAAAATATAAATCTCCAATATCCTTTCAACTATGAAATATTGAAGAACAAAAGAATCCAAAGGCCCAACTTAGATCCATTAAACAAAATTCTCACCTTGCACCTGATTGGGGTGGGTGGTGGTGGGGGGCATGAGAGGGGGGGATACCAATTTTAGGCTTCAAGATTGAAAGTCTTATCATAATCAAAATTCAGTCAACATTTGGGAATTATAGCAAAGCAATTAGCCTCCTAAAATCAATTAAATAAACTATTGGGATGATAATAAAAAAGAATGGAAATGTTCAAACATTAAAACTATTCACTTCTACATATTTGCATTATTTTAGGCATATCTTCATCAAAGCTAAGTTCAATACATTTTGATTGAACATGACACAAATTATTGGTAAATTTATTCAAAATTGTGATTGAGGGGTGGGGGGGAGGGGGGATTAGATTATGAGTCCCCAGAGAATGATCCACATTGGATCATTATATTATTTGTCATCCATATCAATGCTTTCAAAGAAAATGAAAAAGTGAAGGAATCAACTCACAAGACCATTTTTACTTGCGGGACCCAGTTTGGAAGAATGGTGTGTAAAATATTACAAGAGATTTTTGAGGCATGAAATGGTGTTTTTTTGGGGGGAAAACTTTACCTCTTAAAAAAAAACATTTTCTTCCTATTATACACAGATAGAAATTTCCAATGGAATAAGAATCATCTCAATTATAGTTTGTATGCAAAAGTTATGCCACTTGAAAGTTGTTGACCTTTCTATTTTAACCACCATAATTTGGGAGTATGTCACATAAGCATCCATTGTTAATAGAAAAGGGGATAGCCACATGATTATAATGAATAAGATGTTAGAAAATTAAATATTGTAACTCTATTTAAGAGTTGAAGGAGTCAAACCTAACCACAAGTAGGCTATCGAGCTGTGTTATAATCGAGCCACTAGGAGGATAAAGAGTTCCATTCTTTTCGAGTGCATTTTGTTCCATAGATGTGTAGAGTAGAAAAGAGGGACAGGGAGAGATCATAAAAAGGGGATTTATGCTCTGTAGTAGCTCATGGGCCACATGCCTTACTTCTTTGTACTTGCATCCATTTTCTATTTAGAGAAAGAGAGTGGAGCGACCTCACCTTCCAGCTAGGTTTTCTTCCAAAAGGGTTTCCAAAGATATATTGTGTGTCAATTGTGGTTTGTGAATTTTTATTTCTTTTTTCTCTATCTTTATACATAATTATAATTTTAATACATGCTCGATAAATAGTAATTAAAAAATCCATAAACCTAAGGATAAATAAGCCCTCATAGTGTAGATTTCTAATTTTCTAATATATTTTAGTAGATCTATTGTAAGGAACTATCTAGTGGAACACCACGAGAGTTTATGAATCATATTTATATCAAAGTAGGTTAATTTGGGTATATTTTGAGAAGTTGTAGGGGATCCATATTGTTAAATTGAAAGTCACAAAACCCTAGTCATGGTCAACAAATTTGTGAATCACCATCTTGGTCCCATAGAGGATAGGTTTTGGCAGTTGGAAGCACAAGTTGCAAATATAAACCATAATGGGATCCTCCTCATGGAAACCCTAACCAATAATTTTGGGCTATTTAGAGAAGATGGGGGTTATAACATGAAGGTCCAACCAGAGGGGAGATCAGGAGATTAGGAAGAAACGAAGGAGCTGGAGAAAAAACTAGAAAAATACCAACCCAGTTCGAGTGTTTTGAACCATTCACAGTACCTATTCAAAATGGAACCGAAGGTCGATATCAAGCCGTATTAAGGTGAGATAAGCAATTTGAAGCTAAATCGCTAGTTGCAACAATTAGAATTTTATTTTAGTGCTCATCATATAAAGGAAGAACAAAATTATTGTGCAACACAAATTAGAGGGCCATGCCATAATTTTATGGGAAATCCACATAGGTACCTTGAGGTTGGAGGGGGATCCTCCAATGACTAAGTGGGATGCCTTTAAAAACATCAAAAATCCACAATTTTACCATATCAAGAATGTAGAATACTAATAGATCTGATGGTACTATTTTAGGAAAAAGTAGGGACAAAGTGTATAGGAGTACACCACATAATTTAGAAAGATGGAAATAATGTTGGGTATCTCCCCAAAGAACCCATATGTACACTTCAAGTATCTGAGGGGTCTACACAACCATCTACGAAAGAAATTAATGTTTTTCAAGCCCATAATGGTGGATGAGGCTTGTGTACAAGTATAATACCTATAGACTATAGGCCAAAAGAAAGGGAAATCAAGTGGATCCAAGCAGAAGGAGCACCAAGACGCTTCTAAGGATGTTAAGAAGAAGTGGAAAGGGGGGAAAGATAAAAAGACAACATCCAAAACACACCGGTGCAAAGATCCCAACAACCACTACAACCAATGTAACATTGACAATTATACAAAGGAAAAGTGTTGGAAGTTACATCCAAAGCTTAACCTAAAGAACAAAGAGAAAGATAATGAGAAGAAGAATCCATGGCCATTGATTTCTACAAGTAGGTTGAAAGAAGCTTAGATGTGGATGAGAATATTATATGTACATCAATGCAGAAGGAGGTGAATCTAAATATCCTTTAGCAATAAGAAGAGAACAAAAATACTAGACACTTCCATATGGAGATTCAATTTAAAAAGACCAAGACTGATTCTTTGATTGAATCATGATCACAAGAAAATATCATTGCAGTAGACTTGGTAAACAAATTAGAATTTGAAGTTTCTCGTCATCCAACCCCATATCCACTGGGATGGTTAAATGAGGATGCAAAGATAAAGGTAACAAAATAATGAAAAACAAGATTTGTTATCAATGTTGATTTTATTGATGAAGTAGAACTAGATGTAGTTCCGATTTATGTATGTTTAGTGGTGTTTTGAAGTCCCTATATGTACATGAAAGATGCAATATTCATGTGGAGACCCAACCAATATTGCCTCATCAAGGATGGAAAATTCTTCAAAATCAATATGCACAAAAGAAAATCCAAAATTTCATCGAAAACTACCAACCAAACCAATAAATTGATCAATTCAAGTAAGAAGTATGTTTTACTATTTTTAAGAGAAACTCAAGCTCTATAAGAGTTAGTAAGACTAAATACATTCTTGGAGGGGTGTACTAAGAAATAGAAATAACAACTAAAAGAGTTTATATAGGCATACAATGATGTGTTCCAAAAGCCTAAGGGACTACCACCCCAGAAGGATGTGGATCACGAGATTCATCTATTGCCACAATCCCCATGCCAAACATTGGGTTGTACAAAAAGTTTGTTATAGAGGCCAATAACGTGAAAAAGCAGTTGCAATAACTACTAAAACAAGGTGTCATTTGAATAAGTACATCACCATGTGGGTCACCCATCATCATTGTGCCAAATAAGGATGGGACTTAGCAAATGTGTATAGATTACATGGCATTGAACACAAATTATGCTCAAGAACAAGTATCCACTACTTAGAATAGATGATCTACTGGATCAGTTGTAGCAAGCGAAATACTTCACCAAGATGGACTTAAATTTTTGATATCACTAGGTACGAGTCAGAGAAGAAGATACTATAACACCCTCCGCCCACATCTACCCAAGTAACCAGCCAACTGAGGTAAACATCTTACAAAGAGTTACTATGATATGATTCAAATCCCTATGTGTTAGTGAAGGGAGTGAAACTGATGGAACACAACAATATAGACCTTCTACACCTGCAAAAAAACCTCCAAGAGCCATCCAAACATTCCAAGTGATTAGCCCTTGAGACAAACTAACATTTTGCTGCATTAATTCTCCAGTCGCTCCTATGACATGGACATGAGCGTGACTAGGACCCTCCAGTCCCTTCCACAACATGCGCATGCATGTGACCAGGGACTTTACCAGGTATTTTTGTGCCTGCGACTCTTAGTTCTATGCCAATTTTTAGGCCCAGGGATCAGGTCACTCCCCAGAAATCCATGACACTTCCAGGAATGAAATATGACAACAAAATAATGATACAAATTAAATTACTTGAAAAAGGAGTTGATTGGAACCCTACTAGCCATGATAGGATTTCGTCAAACATGTCACAAATATGTAATCTACAAGCTTAAACAACAAATATGAGCATAGGGGTCTCATACTTATATGAGAATCACTAAGAAGCATTGGTGCCTCATCAAATTAGCTACATTATCATCTATTAGGTCATATATTTATTGTTCATTCATTTACAAATCAAAACATGATGAGAGACATACATCATCACTGTCATAAAACACATTCATAACCAACATATAAACAATATAGATGACAAGCATAGAACAACCACATAAGTGACATAATAACAATAATATTTACCCATCAATGCAAGAGGAAATAGATCTTATTTACATAATAAAAATGCAACCAATTCTGGGAATTCCATGTACCACCCAACCATAGACATGGTTGAACTAAATATCTCTTCCAGCCAGTCACCCTCATGCCATATTCCAAGAATGAATGTGGGATGTCATAAAGCAAATTAATCAAAACCAAACTAGGGCTTCCAGAGGCCAAACCACCTCAACCCTCCACTAGTGATTCCACCTCACGGTCAGACATCATAACCATCACTGGATTGGTCTCTACCCAAGTTGTCCAAAACTAGTAACTCAACCCACAACTGTTGCTGGGCTCCAGAGCATTTTTCCAACCAAGGCTCTAGGACTAGTAACTCAACCCAAGTTGTTACAGGGCTCTCGAGTGTTTGTCCAACCAAGGCTCCAGGAACTTTTAACTCAAACCACGACTAAGGGAACATGAGAACCAACCAGAAAACAAAATGAAGTGAACCCACAACACCACAGATATCTAGGAAATGGAAAGGCTAGTGTCAATCCAGGAAATCCTCCATGCCAATGATAGATCATGACCAAGAGACTACATGCATATGCCATGTATGCCAAAAATAGTGGGGAAAACATACATACAACTCGGTATATGCAAGAAAAACCTGCTACAGCTGTTGATCCTGATGTCCCCTTGAACTTTCTTGCTCTTCCTTTGCCTTATTTCTCCAAAATTCCAAGTATGCCACACTCCAAGAAAACTCTAAGTGTCCAAGAGTATGAGAGAGAGAGAATAGAATGAGAGCTCTAAAACTAAACTAATCAAAAGCCATGAACTAATCCTTAGAAGCCTTTTTATTAATGAGG
Source organism: Pinus tabuliformis (assembly GCA_031772625.1). Lineage (NCBI taxonomy): Eukaryota > Viridiplantae > Streptophyta > Pinopsida > Pinales > Pinaceae > Pinus > Pinus tabuliformis. Next base: position 263,333,653 of record CM062819.1, on the reverse strand, counting down.
CCTCTAATTTCTTCAAATTTCCATTATTTTCCTTCTTTTTCTTCCTCACATGAAACCTATGACCTTTCACCTTCCCTTTCTCCCATTTTGCATTATTTTTGTAAATAAATGCCAATAAATTCCACGTTTCCTTTCCAAATCCTTAGCCATTGCATTTTCCAATTTCCATAGCCATAATAAACCATATGAACACCCACACTAGGATGATTTCCCCATCATTCAGTTTGGAATATGTGTCCCATGACCATGGTTATTATTTTTCCTTTATTAACTTTTATTACATGGAACTTTCACTAGGGCTGTTACATAAACCCCCCCCCGCGGAACACCATCCTCAGTGTTCAATGACACCTAAAACCAACAAGACTACTGTAAGAAAAAAATATTTCCCATGGAGCCTTATAAACTTAGCCCGTTGTAGTATTTATAATGATCAACCTGCTAAGAAGTAAACCAACATGACAACATAACAAAAATAACATCATAATGATATGACACCCATACCGCTTATCAAATATTTATAACATATCTCATGGTGGTATTTACATTCATATACATATGTAAATATACCAAAACATCATACCAAGCATATACCAAAGACATATACCAAAACACATACCAAAGAATTCGCTCAACCAACGAATAAGGTTGGATACATAGCCTGCATCTGATTCGCCATCTCCCATGTATCTTCATCAGGCCCAAATAGTTTCCACTGCACTTTAACATGCTCAATTGCTCGGTTCCGGAGTATGAGGGTATCTCTCTACAAAATGCACTAAGGTTCTGATTAGAATTATCCTTATAGCTCCACCTGCAATACAGACCAGTCAATCACATGATCAACATATTTAACATACTTTTTAAGAAATGACACATGGAAAACATCATGGAATTTCATTTTCGGAGACAATGCAAGTTGATAGGCTATTGGCCCAATCCTCTCAAGAATCATGAAAGGTCCACAAAACCGAAGTTCTAGCTTGGCACATGATCCAATCTGCAAGGAGATCTTCTCCGGCTTGATGCACAAGTACACCTTCTCCCCAACCTAAAATTCCTTATACAACTTGTTTCGATCTACATATCTCTTCTACCTATCCTGTGCTTATTTCAGGTTCTTCTTGATTACCTGCATTTCCTGTTCCATTTCTGCCAACATTTATGGTCCAATCAACACCTTATTAACTAGATCACTCCAATTGATGGGAGTATTTAAACTCTGCCCATACAATGCCTCAAATGGACTCATCCTCAAAGATTCTTGATACCCATTTTTGTAAGAAAATTTTACAAGTGGAAGATACCCTTCCCACTTTCGTTGTTGATGCATCAAATACATCCTCGACATGTCCTCCAATATCCTATTGACCCTCTCTATCTGCCCATTTTTTTGTAGATGATAATATGTACTAAAGGCCAACTTGTGCCCAAACCTACAAACAACTCCTTCCAAAACTTGGAAGTGAACTTCACATCCCTTTCTAACACAATATTTTGTGGAACACCATGAAATCTGACCACATCCCTGATGAAGACTTGTGCTACATCATTTTCTGAGCATGTATACTTCACTGAATGAAGTGCACTACCTTTGTTAACTTGTCCACCACAACCATGATGGAATCATGCTGTCCAAATGTCCTCAATAAACCTGTGATAAATTCCATGGAAATGACCTCCCATTTCCACTATGGAATCAAAATCCGATGTAGTAGTCCACTTGGTTTCTTACTCTCTGCTTTGACCTATTGATAACCCAAGCACCTAGCCACAAACTCTGCTATGTCTCTCTTTAAATTCGGCCAATAGTAAAAATTCCACTACTATGAAGATCTTCTAATAACCTGGGTGACCTGAATATGGTTTCACATGAAACTCCCTCAAGATCACCTTCTTGAGTTCACTGTTGTCTGGCACATATATCCTGTCTCTAAACTTGATCAAGCCATCTGTCGTGAGATGATAGTCCACATCCTGTGTATGTGTACGTGTACCACTACATGTACATGTACCTGTACCACTACCTATACCTGTACCACTACCTATACCTGTACCTATACTTTACTGCAATATATGCCTAAGCTCCATATACCTGACATCATGCTGACCTATTGGCAAGATCCTACCCTATAGATCTGTCCCATAGGAACTCATAGTTGTTATATGATTCACCTGTATTTTCCTACTAAGAGCATATGCAACCCTGTTCTCTTTACCTTTAATAAACCTGGTCTCAAAGTCAAACTCACTAATAGTGGACAACCATCTAGCTTTCCTGAAGTTCAGATTCAGTTGTTCAAATAGATACAACAATCCACTATGATCACTCATCAATACAAATCGTCTTCCTAGAAGATAGTGCCTCCACATCTTTAATGCATGAATTATCACTTCCAACTCAAGATCATGTCTCAGATAGTTCTGTTTGTGTTCATTTAGCTTCTGTGGCTCATAACATACCACCTGTTCGTCATATATAAGAACTCCACCAAGCCCTCTCTTGTAAGCATATGTACATACCAAAAAGTCTTTTTCTGGGTCTACGATCTTTAACACTGAAGCATGTGTCAACAACTGCTTTAACTGCTCAAAACTCGCTGCACAATATTCTATCCATTAACCTTATTACCTTTCCTTTGCAATGATGTGATAGGATAAGAAATTTGTGAGAATTTCTTGATGAACCTCCTGTAATAAACTTCTAACCCCATAAATGATATTACCTCATCCACATTCCTAAGAGCTGCCCACTCCATGATAACGCTTATATTTTATGGATCCATTGCTATGCCTTCCATTGAAATAACATGTCCCAAGTAATGTACATTTGTTTGAAAGAAACTACATTTTCTAAGGTTAGCATACAAATGATGCTCTCTTACCAATATCAACACTGCTGCTAAATGTTCTACATGCTCTTACTCATTCTTAGAATATACCAATATATCATCAATGAATGCAATAACAAACTTGTCTAGACAAGGACGCAAACACTATTCATCGAGAACATAAAAGTAGCTGGAGAATTAGTCAAACCAAATGGAACTACAACAAACTCATAATGTCCGTACCTAGTCCAGAAAGTTGTCTTGTGAATATCATCTTCTTTAATGTGTACCTGATGATATCCTGATCTCAGATCAACCTTTGAGAAGACTATTGCTCCCTTCAACTCATTGAACAAATCATCAATCCTCGGCAACAAATACCTATTCTTGATGGTCACCTTGTTCAACTGTCTGTAATCGATGCACAACCTAAGAGTGCCATCCTTCTTCTTCACAAATGATACTGGTGCACCCCAAAGTGATACACTTGGTCTAATGTATCCCTTTTCAAACATTTCTTTTAACTGCAACTTCATCTCTACCAACTTTGGAGTGCTCATCCTGTATGGTGCTTTTGATGTTGGTGCTACCCCTGGCACCAACTCAATAGAAAAGTATACTTCACTGTGAGGTGGAAACTATGAAATATCTGCGGGAAATACATCCTGAAATTTCTGTAGAATTGGGTACTTGCTTAACACATTTGCATCCCCAATTTCCTTACCTTTGTCACTGGAAATGTGTGCTATAAACAACACACACCCTTTCCTGTGACTATGCTTGGCTTGCATAGTTGTAACCATCCTAACTGATGTTTCTTTCTTCTTACCTTGCAAGTCTCTTTATTCCCCATTGTCATCCAAGCACTCAATAGCCTTGTCATAACAATATTCCTTGGTCCTATGAATATACAACCACTCCATACCCAAAATCATGTTATATAATCCCAATGGCAATACATTTAGATGTCCTGAGGTAGGCATACCATTCAAGTCAAATGAACAAACTCTTACCTAATGATGAACTCTCTTCTTAGTACCTGTAGCCAACTGCACTAACCAAGATTATGCATGCACTTCTTTATTCAAACCACACTTGTCCAACTAGTCAGGAGTAATATAACTATAATTAGATCCAGGTTCAATAGAAATATAAACAACTTGATCACAAAGCTTACCATCAATCTCGATAATAGATGCCTGGTGATCTTCTTTCTTGTTATCCAGCGCTGGATAGATCCTAGGAATCCTATGTCCAACATCTTCCACTATCTGTGCCTTCTTAGCACTGTAGATTTACGGTCTACCACTATGATGCTGTGGACAATCTCTCTTACCATGATCTCCTCCATAATTCCAACACCAGATGGGCTCCCTATTTTAACTTGTATTCTACTCCTCAGACTGAAGTCCTTGTCCTCTACCAGATGTATTGAACTTCTTAGGTGGTGTGACATTCTCTTTGTTAGTTGTATCCTGAGACCTTGCTCACTTCTTGTCCCATTTTCCTTTATTCTTATCATTACCCTTCCAATCTTGCGTAGTCTCTGATCTATGTTGTGATTTCTCATAAAAATGCTTTAGTTTCTAGATGGCACATATATCAACAACTCCAAGAATCTGCTAGTGTACTCCTCATTAGTCATAGATACCATCTTTAGCTCATAGAACTATTTTTGCCTGTCATCATAGTACCTCTCTGATAGGTACTTCTTCTTGAATAGTCTCTGGAATTCACTCCAAGTCAACTCCTCCTCATAAATATATATGAATTTCTTTGCATCTTCCCACCAGATATCTGTTTTACCTTTAAGACTGAATGTAGCTATTATGACCTTATTCATTCCAAGAAACCATGCTTCAACATCTTGTGCTTTCTTAATATCTACATCAAACGTAGGTGGCTTTTCTTTCTTAAACTCATCCAACAAATATCCCCTGTCACTCCTCCTGTAAGGATGATAATGATGATGATCATAGTTCCTGTCAGAACCATAACTAGAATAGTATATGTGTCTATCACCTCTTCTATCTGGAGTTTCCAAGAACATGCCATCTTTGATCGTTTCATCTCTATCTGACCCGTGCCCACCATGAGACCTACTTCCATATGCATCATTAGTCCCATCCTCCTATACGTAGTTGATTGAGAGTGGTCCTTGTCACTACAACTCTGATAAACTCTGATAGATTACTACATTAACCTCTGCATGTTTCTCCTGTGTCTGTATGATTCTATAATTATCTACTTTGAAACTCCTTATTTCTTCATTCAAACTCCTCAATGTGTCTGCTAAGTAAGAAGAGTGCCCAACACCATGCTGCTCATTTGATTCATAGAGAGAATCTATGAAGTCTACCATCTTGCTAGTCATTTTGATTTCTTCATGAAAGGCATAATATTTCAACTAAAGAAAAATCATAAACAAACCAACATACCTTAGCATCATTCAGGGAGGATATATCCTCCAAGATCAACCAATCAACGTAATACATGTATACACATAAACATAACATCATGTAAATATATAGCACATAGATAAAACAACATATAAACATCATTCGAGCCATAGTCCAGTAATGAATGCACGACCATATCATTCACATATCATGACCTCATGCATGACAAAAACAACCATACCAATGTACAATTGACAACACGTAAGCACTTGACATGCATAAACAACACATAACCAATAATACACTCATGACGACACCTTCGACAACAAAGCCATCAACCTTCACATGGAAACATCACTGCAAGCATGACCAACACCATGCATATGCAACAAGCACGTAGAACACAAACATAAGGAACACATATGCAACCAACATGAATGCATGAGCAACACACTGCCCATCTAGTTCGAGGGGTGAACCATGCTCTGACACCACTCTGTAACACCCTCCTCCCACATCTACCCAAGTAACCGGACAACCGGGGTAAACATGTGATGAAGAGTTACTATGATATGATTCAATTCCCTATGTGTTAGTAAAGGAAGTGGAACCAGCATAACACAACAACACATACCTTCTACACCTGCAACAAAACCTCTAGGAGCCATCCAAACCTTCTAGGTGACTAGCCCTTGAGATAAACTAACTGTTGTTGCATCAATTCCCCAGTCGCTCCCATGACATGGGCATGAGTGCCACTGGGACCCTTTAGCCACTCCCACAACATGGGTGTGCATGCGACTTGGGACTTTCTCAAGTAGTTTTATGCCTATGACTCCGAGTTTTGTGCCACTTTTTTAGGCCCAAGGATTAGGTCACTGCCCAGAACTCCAAGACACTTCCAGGAATGAAAGATAACAATGAAATAATGATACAAATGCAACTACTTGAACAAGGACGTGACTAGACCCCTACTAGCCATGACAAGCATTGTTATACAGGAAAATGACCTCCTCATCAACTCAGAGGACAAAGACAAGATGACTTAAGGTCTGACCAAGTTCACAGGTCCAGTTTTCAAGCTAAAACTGTCTAGACACTAGCAACCTACTTTATAAAGCTTCTCAACAAGCTTAAGGGTGCGTTAATGCCTAGGGTAACTCTAGTTGCTACCTTTGGAACAATGTTAGTGAACCTACATCAAGTTATATGGGTCAAAGGAGCGAATTGACTAAGAAAATATCCCTATATTCTCTCCTATGTAAGCTCATAAAAGTAATGAAACATTTGAACTTGACTTGTTTGGGGGAATTACTAATTCTTGATGGAGTATGCAAATGGGAAAGAGCACTAAAGTAAGAAAAATCAATGCTTTTTCTTAATGGAACTCATGGAGGACTTGGCAACCCTAAACCTAAATGTTATATATGCAAGGCTTGGGCCATTGTGAAAGAGGTCGAAACATTTGAAAGGATTACCTATTTGACTATCAAGTAGAGTCTTAGACTAAGGCATCAGAAGAGGTTAAGAAGAGAGAGAGAGAGGAGCTAGAGGGGTAAGGGAAGGCTAATGCAACTGATGGTTGTAATCACTCTTTCTACATCAATATAGAACTACAGTTGTGTTGTCCACTCCATGATGTTGGTAGTATAAACTTGTTTATATGTCGATCTAATATCTTCCAACATGAGTGGCTTATTTATATGAAAATAGATATATTTTATATGTTCATGCATTTGTCTATCAAGGTTTTATGCTATGATATTACGCTTGTCTTTGCTTTGTGCAGGCTTTGATATGGAGCCGGCTCAGGGGTCTTCCGCCTAGCTGCATTGCGCTCTCTAGCAACACCACACTAAGACTGGAGGTAATAATTCCTTCTCACTTTGATATTCGTTTATTAAACATAGATATGCATGTATCTTTGTGACAACTGAAGCTAATATGACTGTCTGGTGAGGATCCCAAGAAGATCCTTGAGAGTTTTCTACATCACCAAACACCCATGCATTAATCCCTATAGCAGAATTAGCGACACCACTAGGGACTACACTTAGTTCCCAGTTTTTCCTAGAAAGTTCCTAGATCTCTCTTTCTTCCAAGCCTTTATGTACTTCTTCATTCCCTTTCCAGCCACTCAGGACCAATACAACACCCTTATTTCAATGCTCAACCCTAGATTTGATCCCCACAGCCTATTTTTTGAGTGTTTTTCCTCACTAATGCAGGTTACCAGTGAAAACAGTGCTTTATAAAGCACTGTGCCCTCACAAATAGAGCATTAGTGCTGAAACTAACTCTCTGTATCCTCTAGTACAGAGCGTTATTCAGCCATTTCTTGATAAACAACTTGTCCTGTGAACTCATGGGTTGGAAAATCTGCTTACAGACTGACCAGGGATTTGGAGTTGCACTTTTTTGACTGATCTATGTCCTAAACAATATATTTTCTTAAGAAAATATCTTTACTTCTTAAAGTTTTTGTTTTCATTGAGAGAAAAGTACAATTTTTTTTTCTTCTCCTTAGCTGGTTAAGTTATGCATTATTTGGTTTCAATAGTTGTTAGTGAGAATTGAAGTTCTGTCGGTTATTATAGTGTTGTACTGAATAGGATGCATAGAATGAATATTGATATATGAGTGACTCTCCCTTTGTAGAAGCAGGTTATTCATCGAAAGTGAAAATTTACAAGCATTGTTTTTGCATGATTTGAGTCAGAGTCCCATATAATTTCATACATCAACACCCCTACCGAAGACTCTAACGAAGTCCATTTAAAATATACCTAATAAAATCAATCAACAACTCTTTTTAGAGTAAACACAGTTTATTTTAGGCTAGGATCTTGGGATAGGCAGTGTGAGTTAACTACCAAAGATAATACACCGAAACTAGTGTCATTAAAAGAGAGAAATCCTTCAGCACTCATACTACTGGGACCACTCCAGTAAAAGCAGAGCTAAATACGAGACAACATCATACTGTAAGTGTAGGTATCCCACCTTCACTTACATCTCCTTTGGGTATTCTGTGTATCGGGGATCCGTTCGAGGATATCAGAGCTGAGTCGGGGACACAGGTATCCTGCCCACACACCGTACTGTCTGCGACTATGTCCCCCCCAGTAGTGTCTGTGACCTGAGGTATCCTTAGTGGCCATAATTTTAGGGACTAACACAAGGTGACTGGAGTGGGTTGCCCTGGTACCTAACACAGACAAACCTATTCTGTCTTCAGTTTTTGGGAGGGTGCCCGTCTTCACGAGAGTACTTGGACCCTCAATCTAAGGTTCAGATGAAGCTCTAGAGTAACCATAATTGTACATTTGGCTAGCTCTGTCTATTATTCATGGTGATACTAGGTTTCATCTCCAGTGGTCGGTGCTTATTAGACAGGGTCATTTCCCTATGCTTGTTTATTGATTTACTTAGTGTATTTTTTATTTTTTTAGGTGCCAGAGTGTTATCATTGAGACTTTAATAAACATCACTATAAAATTTTCTGATAAAAATTATCGGCCACCATGGCTACATCTGGCCCTCGTCATCAATATAGACAGTTGCTAGGTCTTCCCCCACTCACTGTGGAGGATCCGTTGAGCTCCAATGAACCGTATTCCCCATCTTCGGGAAATCAGTCTCTGTGATCTCACACAGAATCAGTTTGGACATCCAACAATTCAAGCTTACTGGAGAATTTCTTTACTGAAGGATTTCTTCCTCCATACAATACTCTAATCATGAATCTGTTGGGCCCAATCTTGGTTCCCATTGCATTTGTACCTCCTTTTTCTTCAGTTGGAACACTTCCACCCATCCCGTTGACGACTAATGGGTCATGGGATTTTTTGGATGCTTTTGGTCCCCTTCCACTTCCCTAGTCGACAGTCAATACCACACCTTTGATGGCGAACCCTACTATCCCATTTTTCCCACGTTCAAACCCTATGATGACACCCTCCATGAGTGGAACCCAGTCTATTCCAGGTTCCGCCCCTTTAGTGTCAAACCTTGTACCTTCGATAAGTGCTACATATAGCACTCCTTATAACGCTCAATATAGCACAGTTCATGTGGGTCCATTCAACCAAAAATATGGTTGGCATCCATTATATAGTTCTAACCCCTAGATTCAAGTATCCGTGGGCGCTCCCAATATGCATATATCGGCCGGGAGCATAACAGTTCCCCCTCCATTTTCAGGCATGCATGGTTAGTCACTGATTGACATGAACACTCCTTATGCTAGTCAAGGACTTATGGTTAGTTTTGTGGTGAGCGGGAACCCTTAAGGAGGTCCCAATCAATCCATGGGGGCACCCTACTCACAACCCTAAATGAGTCAAGAGGGCACTGCTTATCCTGGGGGCACTTCTATCCCCCAACCTAACAGTCCCTATGGAAATCCACAATACAACACCATACCCCAAAGCACCTACTATACCATGCAACCTCTATATAATATTGGGAACAACACGATGGGAGGACCGCAAGGATCCTCAAGTCATATGTCATCACCTTGGTCCAATTCGGGGGCATCAAACACTCTTCCTTTCTTGGCAATGCTTGATATCCCCAACTTGTACAAACTTACAAATGACCCCATCTATCATAACTTACTCTGGCCACCAATCCCACATAAAATACCCATAGACAACTGTTGGGTTATGTTATATTCTTTCCATGACTATCCCACGTAGTTAATCAGGAGGTTAGAAGGGGGGCGGAGCCCCCCTTCGCCGCGCTGATTGCATAGCAGAGGGAGTCATAGGGGGTTTGAGATAGAGTCTGGGGCAATGCCCCAGGAAATTTTGTTTTTGGACCCTATATTAGGTTGGGCAGACCTACCTATGGTTTTGTGCATGATTTTTGCACACGGTTTTTGACGCGATGGTTTTCGGTCCATGGTATTGGATGCTTCGGCATGTATAAATATGTATTGTAACATTGAAAGGAACATAATGAAAAATCAAGCTGGTAGTCCCAATTTTGGGATCCAGGGGAAATCTCAGTATATGCGTTTCATGTGTAATGCTCTCGCATTGTTTATTTTCTGTGTTTTAGAATTCGTATGCAAGTAATTTTTGTATAGGGTTAAAACCTAAAAGATCCCTAAGTTCGAAGGGAAACAAGGGGAGGATCTGGGTACACACATCACCACCTATCATCTATGGTGTGTTTCTATCTCCATGGTGGATGATAGTATCCAATTACGTCTTTTTCCTTGCACTCTTACTGGCAACACAACCAAGTGGTATATAGAGTTACCACGCGCGTCAGTCAATACCTTTGGCGCTCTAGCGATGGAATTCTTAAAGCACTTCCAACTACCCATCTGCTATGAAACTGGGATGAAACTCCTCACTTCATTACGTCAGGATATCGCCACCCACATCTCTGATCATATACATGAATGGAGACGTAGATGGAGGTTAGTCAAAGTTCCCCTCCCAGACTATCTCTTAGTGGATTTGTTCTACAAGCCTCTACTCCCCAAAATCGCTAAGGATGTCACCTTAGGTGGTGCAGTCACATAAGACCAATCCATTCATCGTGCCTAGCACTTGGATCTGATATATTCATAGTCTAGAACTCTATACGACGTAATTCCCAATGACCCTCGCAACTCCAATGCTCCCGCTACTCAGCAACTTGGAGTGCATGCTGATGGGATTATTGGTGCAACCTCCGGGGCTGTTATAAAACAACCTAGTGGTCACATTGCCCAGATGTCAGTGGACCCCTCCACCGAATCGACTATTCTTCCTACCACCATGATCAACTCTGTGCAATCTACACAAAAACCTGGTGGTAAGAAAAAGAAGAATAAGAAAAATACTGCTCCTTCTGAAGAGCATTCAACAAAGCAACAAAACCCAAAGCAGAAGGTTCTTGCACCCATTGACGATGGAAAGGATAAGCCCGCTAAATTCCCTTTCAAAATCTATGCTGAAGACCATTTGAACTATTGTTGTCTGCGTCTTCAGAAATGCTTAGATTTCATTGCTAAAAAGGACACTGGCAGGACCCCCATTGTCCTGAATAATCCTTTCCCCGCTTAGCAGCAACAACACCTTATTGCAAACCAACCCTAACCCCCGCAAAGGGGCAATGGTGCTTCGCAACATCCTTTAGCTGGTGAAGGACCCTCTACCATTTACACCTTTGAAATGGTATATCTACAAACCAGAACCAAATCTTATGGAGCTCCTGTCGCTCATGCAAAGGAACTCTCCTTAAGTCAAAACCCATTACTGCATAACGATCTTCATATCGAAAGGCTGGTTGCTGACCTTGTGATTCACCCCCCTAAAGGTGCACTTCGATGCACAACACACAATACATCTGCATGTGTCGTCCAAAACTATAGCAATGTAGAAGTCTTGGCGCAAGCGCCGTCAGCTATGTCGGTGCTCCAAGTATTAAAAACATGTCCAACACAAAGGAAAACTTTGCTCTTGGCCATTGGTGGTATCGACCCTCATGATTCCATGCTTGCAATTTTCGACATGGAAAAGTGTAAACCTCCCCTTTCTCACCAGCTTGCATTTCAGATGCAAATCTTTTCGAAAGGTAAAGGTATACATAGCACTATCATTGATGAAGGTGCTTCTACCTGCGTAATGTCGGCGTCATGTTGGCTCACTTTGGGTTCTACAACCCTATCCCCACTGTCAAATTCCCTTAAAGCTTTCGACGACCACACTTTCATCCTAAAAGGTTGCTTAGCTAGCTCCCCCATCACGTTGTAAGGGAAAACAGTAATGGTGGACATTGAAGTCATAGATAGAAAGCTCGACTATAATCTCTTGTTGGGTCGCAGTTGGACTTACGCCATGACTGCCATTATGTCTACTGTCTTTCGCATCATCCTATTTCCATTGGATGGAAAGGTAGTCACAGTGGACTAGCTGTCCTTTTACACCCTTGAATATTCCCTGTTACCAAGTGGCTCTATACCCTTAGTGGGTGGTGTACCTAACTCTTACATCAGCATCGATACCGGTCTACTGAACGACTCCTCCCTGATGGGTTTTTTCCCTCTTCTGCCACTAGCAGTTCCACAGACGGTCAATATGGTTTCATCCATTCCTCATAAACCAACCGATCCTTGGATCCTACCAGCCCCTTCAGACATTGACATTTATGGAGAACAAATGCCGCTGTCACCAGCTGAATTGGCCTACGAGGCCATTCAATCTGCATCTGAGCCTCTGGTCACTTTGGTCACGGCTAACAGTACCACTGCCCCTCCCATAACCACTCCTTCTTTCGATCCCCTCAATCAGGTCCTACCTACGGATTAGAGAGATCATGAGTTTAGAAGAGCGACCTTGGGGGGAATCACACCATCATTTTTCGATATCTGATTCAGACATGATGCCTCTTCGAATCCTATCACCTGACGCACATGAAATCATTTCCTCCCCATATACAACAATCCAAACTTTAGACTTGGAAGGAAACATGGGCAATATTTTAAAGACATTGTTCATCGATATTTCTATCACGACAGGCGTCGTAGAAAACATCTAGGTTGGAGTAGATTGCAATCCTGAGGAAATTGCAAGCTTCAACTGCCTTTTAAAGGAATTCTGCAATGTATTCACTTGGTCTTACTAGGAAATTCCTTGCATAGATCTGTCTATTGTCAATCATGAGATCAAGATATACAATAATGCTAAACATGTTCGCAAAAGGCTTCGACCAGCCCACCCCTGCAAAACAGAAGCCATCAAAACTGAGGTGGAAGAGTTGTTACGTGCTGGTTTTGTCTATCCCAATCCCTTAATGGAATGGATTTCCAATATGGTTCCTATCGATAGGAAACAAGGAAAAATCCACATATGTGTCGACTATCGAGACTTGATTGTCGTGTGTCCAAAGGATAATTATCTGACACCGTTCATCGACCAAATCATCGACGACTGCATAGATTGTGAATCATTTTCATTCATGGATGGATTCTCAGGTTACTACCAGATTGCTATAAAACCCAAAGACCAACACAAAACCGCCTTTGTTTGCCCTTGGGGAATCTTTGCTTATCGAAAACTCCCATTTAGCTTAAAGAATGCTGGAGCAACATTTCAAAGGGCCATGGACTACGCATTTCATGATATCAGGCATATTGTTCAAGCTTACTTGGATGGACTTCCAGCCCATTCCAAGCAGCGAGCGCATCACCTAGATCATTTAAGAGCTATCTTTCTTAGGTGTTGGTTTTGTAACGTGTGTCTGAATCCACATAAATGCATTTTATTTGTTGATTTTGGACAATTACTTGGATTCATTGTCTCCAAGTATAGGATTAGGGTTGATCCCGATAAGGTAAAGGCAATTACTCAATTTCCCAAACCACAATCCATTCTACAGCTCCAAAGTTTTCAAGGGAAAGAATTTTTTTTACGATGGTTCATCGTAAACTATGCTAAGTTGACGAAAGGATTTATGTGCCTACTTAAGAAGGGAGTGTCATATCTGTGGGATGATCAATCATAATGATCATTTGATTCCTTGAAAAAGGCGCTTATATCAGCCTCACTCCTTAGCTCCCAATTATGGGTGCAACTTTCTTTTATACCTGGCAGCCACGCCATCCTCACTAGGAATGGTCTTGGTTCAAACTCATGATGACCAGAGTGAACATGTGATATATTATCTATCGAAAGGCCTGGCTGGGCCCGAACTCAGATATTCAATTGCTTTCGACATTACAAACTGCTGCGACAGACTACTGTCATCGCCTTGGAGAATCCCATGAGACACATTTTGTCTCGTCTAGTAATTGGAGGAAAATATTCCAAATGGATAGTGATCCTACAACAATTTGATTTGGTTTTCACAACTTCCAAGGTGAAAAATTCCTTAGTCTTTGCCAAAATTTTGTCAGATCTTCCCATTGTTGATCCTAATGAGATAGCCCACGATCCTCTTCTGGATGAAGCTGTCTATCTTATAAAAAAAACTGACCCTTGCTATGGTGACATTCTTGTATACCTCCAAGCACAACGGTTTTTCCTTGAGCTATCGTCAAGTGACCGTTGTCGCATATGCCACCAAGCGTGACACTATTTAGTGCTTAACGATACGTTATATCACCTTGGTGTGGATACAGTTCTTCGACGTTGCCTCACTCATGAAGAGGCGTAACATGTTTTAAATGGCTAACATGTTGGGGCATGTGGTGGTCATCTTTCTGGCATATCTATTGCACAAAAATTTTGCGCGCAAGCTACTACTAGTTAGCCTTGTTCAAAGATTGTATCAAGGCTATCCGACAATGCCATCCTTGTCAAGTGTTTACAAAGAAAATTTGTGCTCCTCCGACTCTACTACACCCAGTTATCTCCATCGGCCCCTTTGCCAAATGGGGGATAGAATTCATAACTTGAAACCCCATTTCCTCTGCTAGACACAACTATATTATTGTAGCTATGGACTATTTCATGAAATGGGCCGAAGCCCTTCCCACCTTCCAGGCCAATGGGGAAACTGCGACGCTATTCCTATTTAATCAGGTCATCTGTCACTTTGGTGTACCCTGCACGATCGTTATAGACCATGGGTCTCATTTTCAGAATCACATGATGTCTGACTTAACATCGCTGCTAGGTTTTCGCCAGGATCAATCATCCTCCTACTACCCCCAAGCTAATGGTCAAGTAGAGGCCGTCAATGGCGTCTTAAAAACCATGATCCGTAGGTTAGTAGGGAATCATAAACCCATTGGCATCGAATGTTATATCTTGCACTATGGTGATACCAAACTTCAGTTAAGACTGCTACAGGCTTCACACCTTTTCAACTGGCTTACAACTTGGAAGCAGTTTTACCAATTGAGTGTCAGATTCCTTCCTTACAAATCACCGTTGAACTCTTGCCCGACAGTACTGCGGAAGAAGAGCGCCTACTATACCTAAATCAATTGGATGAAACTCGTCGAGATGTCGAATTAGCACTTGAGGCCCACAAGTGCCAGGTGAAAGCCCAGTACGACAAAAAGGTCAAGCCTCATTCTTACCAAGAGGGAGATCTTGTTTTACTCTACGATAAAAAACATGACCTCTTGGGGGCAGGAACGCTTCAACCCTTATGGCTCAGTCCATATGTCGTTAAAAAAGCCTTCTCAAAATGGGCATATGAACTTCAGGACTATGAAGGAGTCCCACTCGCCGAGCCCCGAAATGGGCTCTATCTGAAAAATTATTATGCCTAGTACTGCACTAGGCATGTGCTTTGTAATTTTATGTATTTATAGGTTTTTCTTCTTTTTTGATTTGATTGGATTTTTTGATATTTATTGAAGTATTTGTCTCATACATCTTTCTCGTAATGCAGATGCCTTCATTACCCTTATCATATGTAGGATATGAGGATGGTTCTACTCATCACACACGGCACATTGCATTAGCTGGTTGGGTCATTTAAACACCTGAGTTGGAACTGTTTTGTTCCGGGGGAGTCTTTCTTGGTACTAGGACCAACAATATTGTAGAGTACATGTCCGTAATTTCACTTCTCACTGAAGCGTCATCAAGGGACATCTCCAATCTAGTGGTTAGGTTATACTCTCAGCCTGTTGTTATGAAATTGGCAAATCATTATCACGTTCATAATCCAATCTTGTTACGTCATTATTTGGGTATGACTCTTGGAACGTCAATTTGAAGTTATCACATATGAGCACATCCTAGAGAATTTGATACAGTTGCTGACTCATTGGAAAACTGTGTTAGATTGGCATCTCTCTCATCCACTATAGATACATGTATGAAATTAAATATTTACACGATTAAAAGTTTACAAAAAACACTTAAAAAACATTTACATCATAAAATACCATATATATATATATATATATATATATTGAATCCAGTCTTTTACATCAAAATATTCCAAAACTTGGGTGTTTTAAGTACAAAATGGCTACTAAGCCTAGCTATAAACACACAATGGCTATGCTAAAGCACCTGCTAAAAGAGCCTACTACTCATGAAAAGATAAAACTGCTTTAGCTATCTCCAAAGAGGAACCAGAAACTGCTCAGGAACACCGACTATGTGCCGCTGCATATGAACGGGGATCTACCTCATCGGAAGGGGGGGCACACCCATGCTCAGGCCCTCCAAGTTCCTCAGAACCTTGTGAAGAATGTCAGCATAACCCCCCCTTCAAGAAGTGGGCCTCCTCACCTCCCTTGGCAAGGTTCACCTACAGGTTGTACCAGTGCCACATATGTGTCAAGAAAAAAGCTTCATGTCAGTACTTGTTCACCCATTAAGTCAACAAAAACATAACATAAATATTCAAAAGCTTAAAAATACTTTAAATACTCTCAAAAATCATTCTTACCTTGAGGACCCCAGTTGGTTCTGGGAGGAAGCATTAAGTCAGGGTCGTCGGTGAAGTCCATGCCCTCATAAGCATAGTCATCAATCATCACAATCTAGCCATTAAGCCACTCAAAGAAATCTTCCTCGATGAAGTGTCGGATAGGTCCTCCTCCTATGCGAGGATCAAGTGATGCCCATTGCCCTTGTCTTGGCTCCCTCAGATCAAACAGACCTAAGCTCATCCTTGGGTGCATAACAAGTGCCCTCTCAAGTATGAATGAGACAATGAAAGTGCCATACCCAAAACTCTGTTAGGTTTGAGTCTTACATGCGGTCAATTCTGCCTTCAACTGATGAATCACTGCTTCACACCAGTTGAACATCTAAGGCTGGACACAGTCAAATGCAAGCAATAGTTGGGCCTTTGTTGCAACGTGGGGACTCTTTGACCCCGCCAAATGCACAATCAACCATAAAATGGCCCTCATAGATCTGGACCTAATCCTCTCTATGGGGACTCTGTTGCTGACGAGTCCACTCTTAGGGATGCAGTAAGCTTGAACTAGCTCTAGGGTGGATCGAGGATCAGGCCTACCCCCGGTCAGGTTTGCTTGTGCTCCTCTACATGATAAACCAGTCAAAAAGTATATATCATCATGATCAATGGCCAACTCATGATCTCCAATCCTGAACACCTGCTCATGTTCATCCCAATGCTGAATAATCCATCTCAACAAGTCCTCATATCTTCAAGTCCAACTTAGCATACTTCATCAACTCACAACAACGTAATGCAAGTATGAAATAAGGATCATTTCACATCAACAATTCTTGTTGGTCATGGGTCTGTTCTCTCCATAGACTAGTCATAATGGCTCAAAACCTGCACAAATCAACCCAAAAATTAGTACAAACATGGAAAAAATGCATATTAAATCATTGCTTGGGGTTTTGGGGTGTACCCTCAAGAACTAACTCCCCCCTTGTGAGGTACAAGGAGGATTAATGCCCTCTAGCGGGTCATAAAAAGAGTTTAACGCCCCCTACAGGCCCGCTAGGGGGCGTTAGGTGAGTTTGAAGAACTAGGGCTTCTAAAATCACCAAAAAATCACCCCAAATTCTAGTAAAAAAGGTTTAATAATGCAATATTAAGGTTTTAGCTCCTACCTGGGACTGACGGGGGCCCAGATCCCCACAATAATTCATGGAAAATATGATCCTCTTTGGCTCCAAAACACTCTCACAGCTCTCTAATGGTGCAAATGGTGAAAGTGGAGGCTCAAGAACTCCCTTATAGTCACTTTAGAGACATGAATTATCTTAATTGAAGTCATTAAAGTAGAATTATTCCATTCCCAATGATAATTATCATGCACCATGACCCTAAATTGACAGAAATTGCTCATGTTTTGATGAAAGAATTTTCAGGAATGAACGACATAAATGACTATGTGTAATTCTCTATGAACGCTTTCTTTTATGGGATGTTTTCTCGGTCTAAAACTGAAAAATCCCTGAGTTTTCATCGTTGGGGTTGTTAAACACATACGACGACGGTCTGAGCAACTCTTTTTCCCTTTTTTTCTAGCTCATTAAACTAAAAAAGATTGATTGAGCATTCTTTTTTGGAACTTTTTCTCGCTCATAAAACTAAAAAAACCCTGAGTTTCTTCTTCAGACTCGTTAAACACTTAAGAAGTAGCTACGAGCATTATTTTTAGGAACTTTTCTCGCTCGTTAAATAAAAAAACCCCGAGTTTTCATCATTGGGCTCGTTAAACATTTACGACGACGATATGAGTGCTTCTTTTTTGGGACTGTTTCTTGCTCTTAAATTGAAAAATCCCTGAGGTTTTCCCTTCTTCGGGCTCGTTAAATCTATGAAGAAGGAATGAGCAGTTCTTTTACCTCTTTTTCCTCACTCACTAAACTGAAAAAGATACCTTGAGTTTTCTTCATTTGACTCGTTAAAATTCGATGAAGGTATTGAGTTTGTCATTGCATGACTCATTAAAATTTCACAACGAAAATTGAGTTTACTTTGTCTCCTCGTACTCGTAACAAAATGAGGCCAACATCTATTGAGCATAGGTTTCTCTTTATCTGAACTCAGTAGATTAACTCATGGAAAAGGAACCGTTCTAGGTATACTATTAAAATTTTGTCGCACTCGGTTAAAAACTATGACAAAAGGACCACCCTGGAGTCGTTCTTTACGATCTTTTCAGACTCTCTAAATATGAAAAGACCACTAAGTTATCTCATATGGACTCATTAAATTACACAGACGAAAGCATAGATGTATAAATTCCCACCTATAGATCACCTGATAATGCAATATACTAAAGAAAAATACTTGATCTACTTCTACAACCAATTTAGCGAAAGCTTAATCGAACATGAGAAACATCAATAAGAACACATATAATTGATAATAAGGAATCAATCACACATAACACAGAAGAATTTACCCAGGGAAAGCACCACCCTAAAACCCCACTCTCTATATTATCATACATAGGATTTATACAAAGCCTTAGCTCTCACACAGCTAGCCAGCTCTCAGTACAATCCTCACAGATGAAGGTGGAAATACATCAGGATTACACAAAGCCTTAGCTCTCACAACTAGCCAACTCTCAGTGCAATCCTCTTGGATGCTCATAGGAAATCAAGACTTCTCCTAAGCCTTCTCCTCTGCCCTCCAAGCCTCCTATTTCCTTGCACAATTTTTCCTGGGTGATCCTCCTGTTACCAAGTGTAACACTGATCTCACACCCTGTAAAACTGCACAATCCTCAAGGAACCTTAATCCTTCTGCTTGGATGATTTTCCTTTATAGGAAAAATCCATCCAACTGATAGTACACAGTACCTCCTCTGATCTCAATTGGGTCTTTCTTTGAATTGACATGCATGAGTTATCCATGAGTGAATACTCAGTTATCTGAAAGATAGTAGTTACATGCATGCAAGCATTAACTAACTGAACTCTTATTAATTTAACAAATTGTTAAATTAATCTAACTGGACTTGACTTAGTTAACTAAGTCAACTAATTACAACTCAATATTACAACTCATCATTTTCTCTTTAACTGATGGATAAATTCCTCAATTAATAGATAAATTGTTGCATGTCCTCACATAGACTTCAAGTTTTATTTTTGTTAACTAATTAACTCAAGATGAATTAATTAATTAATTTCCAAACTATTGTTGATATAAAATTCGAATTTTACTTCCTATTTTTAGTCCAGGGACTGACTAAAATAGGAATCCATCCTGAACTACTAAAATTAGAATGCTATTTTTAGCACTTCCATTTTTCATTCCCTGTTTCCCAATCCAGCACTGGTACCCAAACTACTATTTTTAGCAGTTCTATTTTTAGCACTTCTATTTTTAGCATTTCTTGTTGCCATTTTTCAACACTCCCTCTTAACAAGAAAGGCTCCCTCTCAAACCCGATCCTCTACCTTTAGAATTTTTTGCATGTAACACTTCTACCAAGTGTGGTTGCTCCAGCAACTCTCGGAACAAAAAAGACTCCCACTGACCTCTCTGTTGGGCTAGAAACATACAATGATGCTGAAGCTCTACCTGCAGCTGACAAGTTCTCCCTCTTTGATCTTTGTGTTACTGCAACATCCCCATGCATCTCACACCATTTCACACCTCTCTATTCCATCCTGCACTGGCGTAACACACTTGTGCCTCTCACATTGTTGCAGCCTGCTAGCTTTGCGCTGTCTTGGGATTCTTGCACTGTAGCTCTCTGTTTCGCTCCATCTACATCTGTCTCTACCCAATTAGTCAGTCCTACTACTCCTCATTGGGGCTCTTGTAGCAAAGTCGAATCAAAGAGGTTGGGTACCTCAATGATCTTTCCCCTCCTCCTTGGGACGACCACTCCACATCGCCTCACCTCCTACCTGGAGGTATGGCTGCATGTGATCCCTCAGCCCACCTAGCTTGAATTTTCACCCTACTGGAGGTCTCTGCATAGTAGATGTATCTACTCGATCTCCTCTCAGCTTCCCCTATTGTGGTCGCTCCACAACCTCCTGAAGCTGCTGCACCAATCATGGCTCCTCCATAATCGTCTGAGACTTGTTCTGGTGCTGCATGTTGAGAGGTAATATACTCTCCCTCTCAACCACCAAGTCTCCATCAGTTGCCTTGCTGCTCAAGGCTTTACATGCATCTTGAACCTCAAGAGCATACAGTTTCTTGACCCGTGAACCGATCTGCTTCACCTGTCTAGTGGTGATGTGTCTAAGGAAAACCTTTCCCTTATTGAAGACCACATCATAGCCTCTATCTTCCAACATCACGATCGACACCAAGTTTCTCTTCAGTCCTGGTAGATGCTTGACATTGGTCAAGGTAAGGCGAGCTCCATGCTCCCTCTGAAAAATAACCGTGCCTACACCTGAGACACTGTACTTTTTGTCATTACCCATCTCTATGAGTATCTGGAGATCTTTCTCCTCCAAAGTACTGAACAAACTCTTGTCGCCGGTCATGTGGAAAGAAGCTCCACTGTCAAGAAACCAACCACTTCCCACCATGGATGAAACCATGCATGTGAACAATGTGAAATCCAACTTGAACTGTGAGGCCAGTGCCTCACCTTCTGATCCTTCCACGGATCCCTTCTTGGATTTCCTCAGTGGACAATTTGTAGTAAAATGGCCCACCTCATGACAACAAAAGCATCACACTTTCAACTTGTCAAACTTCTTCCCAACATGGGAAGAACTCGATTCGGAATGAGAAACCTTATCCTCCCTCTTCAGCGCCTTACTCGCTAAGGCAAAATTTTCTTCATCCTCTATGGATGAAGAACCATCTCTGGTGCTTCTTCTTATCTCCTCCTGAATCAAATTAGACCAAAGTCATTCCCAATATGCAAGTTTCTCTCTTCCATTAACCAAGTCCTTGTAGCTATGCCAGCTCTTAGGAAGACTGAGGAGTGCAAGACTCACCATGTCATCATTAGCTGTAGCAATCCCTACACTTCCAAGCTCATCCTTGCATGTGGTGAGCTTGTTCAGATACGTAGATATCATGTCGCCCTTTTCACACTTGATCTTTCGAAGCTTGTCTTTCAGTGCCAGCTTCCTTTGATCACTTCTATTCTGATATAGATCTTTCAATGTTTTCCACATTGAAAATGGTGTCTCCTTCCCATGGAGACTCAAGATTATGTGATCTTGAACTCCCTATAGAATAATTCTCCTTGCTATAGCCACACATTTCTTCCATTCAACCAATTCAGCAGCACCAGTTGGCTTGAGGACTTCTTGATCAATGAAGTCCTTTAGGCTGTTATTCTCTAGTACCACTTCCATGCGATCCTTCTAGGCTATATAATTCTAATTTCCATCAAGGGCATATTCGAGTCTCAAACCATAGAACGCCATAGGTGAAATAAAGATGTGATAAGAACTCGATTTCTATATTCAGGAATCACAAACTTCAACTTCTCCCTTCTTGTATACTGTTCTTCCTTGATCACCTGTGCTCCGATACCATGTAGAAATTCCCACCTGTAGATCACCTGATAATGCAATATACTAAAGAAAAATACTTGATCTACTTCTACAACCAATTTAGCGGAAGCTTAATCGAACATGAGCAACATCAATAAGAACACATATAACTGATAAGAAGGAATCAATCACACATAACACAAAAGAATTTACTCGGGAAAGCACCAGCCTAAAACCCCACTCTTTGTATTATCATATATAGGATTTATACAAAGCCTTAGCTCTCACACAACTAGCCAGCTCTCACTACAATCCTCATAGATGAAGGTGGAAATACATCAGGATTACATAAAGCCTTAGCTCTCACAGCTAGCTAGCTCTCAGTGCAATCCTCCTGGATGTTCACATGAAATCAAGACTTCTCCTATGCCCTCCAAGCCTCCTATTTCCTTGCACAGCTTTTCCTGGGTGATCCTCCTGTTACCAAGTGTAACACTGATCTCTCACACTGATCTCACACCCTGTAAAACTACACAATCCTCAAGGAACCTTAATCCTTCTGCTTGGATGATTTTCCTTTATAGGAAAATCCATGCAACTGATAGTACACTGTCCCTCCTCTGATCTAACTGGGTCTTTCTCTGAACTGAAATGCATGTGTTATCCATGAGTGAATACTCAGTTATTTGAAACACAGTAGTTACATGCATGCAAGCATTAACTAACTGAACTCTTATTAATTTAACAAACTGTTAAATTAATCTAACTAGACTTGACTCAGTTAACTAAGTCAACTAATTACAACTCATCCTTATCTCTTTAACTGATGGATAAATTCCTCAATTAATATATAAACTGTTGCACGTCCTCACATAGACTTCAAGTTTGATTTTCCTTAACTAATTAACTCAAGATGAATTAATTAATTAATTTCCAAACTAATGTTGATATCAAATTCGAATTTTACTTCCTATTTTTAGTCTAGGGACTGACTAAAATAGGAATCCATCCTAAACTGCTAAAAATAGAATGCTATTTTTAACACTTCCATTTTTCATTCCCTGTTGCCCAATCCAGCACTGGTACCTAAATTGCTATTTTTAGTAGTTTTATTTTTAGCACTTCTATTTTTAGCATTTCTTGTTGCCATTTTTCAACAATAGAGTCACTCTTTTTATAATCCTTTTTAGACTCTTAAAACATGAAAATATTGACGAGTTTTCCTGTCTGGACTCATTAAACTAATCAGATAGGGCATAGAGTCACTCTTTTTGCAGTCCTTTTCAAACTCTTAAAACATGAAAATATCGATGAGTTTACCCGTTGTTATGCTCCTATACCAATAGGTGTCATATTTCATGAGACTGGTTGAAATACCTAATATGTTTATCCTTTCCCTGCTGAGAAGGTTTTCCATTAAAAAAATAATAATAAATAAATAAATAAATAAATTTGAAAAATGAAAAGAGGGTATGCCCTAAAAGAAAGATCAAAGGGAAAAATGAATGAAATGGTCAAAAAATGAAAGAAATGAACCCCAAATAAAAGGACCAGGAAAGTGTGCAAGTCCAAATGGCACTACTATTCTATTTTTGCAAAAAACTAATTGTGTGTAGTTTGTTAACTCTTGCCACAGTTGATGAATGGCCAAACAACTTAATCTGGGCTAGTTCATGTTTCAATTTCCTGTTTTAGAGATAGAGAATACAAATCTGTCCAAACTGTTTAAACTTGGCAGATAAGTAGATAGGTAGAGAAGCAAAGGAGGTCAACTGCTAAATTTGAGCCCTTGGAAGAAATAAGTGCAGATTTAGATAGGCTTAAAATGAAAAGAAAAGAAGAGTTAGAAGGGTTTGCTAGTCTAAATGCACCCAAAGAAAAAGAAAAAAAATGTGAGGTATTGTAGGCTGGGTAGGTAGTTTTGATGTTGCAGAAATAAACTTGTGATAAGTTTTGTCTCTCAGAATGATTAAATCTTACTTCTATCACCGGTACTATGGCAGAACCATGACTAACTCCCCTCCATCCTTTCTCCAAATCATTTTCTAATTCCCCCCAAAGAAATTGAGATCTGCTCAATATCCCCAAATTACTCCATCTCATTTCATGAAAAATTCCTAAGTAAAACTCTATTTTTACTTTAGGCAAAGAGCCACATTTCTTGTGTAAAATCCCTCTGTTTTCTCCTAAGCCTAAGTTGTTGAACTTTATAACTTAGCACTTATTTTTCATAGATTCATATTGCCCGTTAACATTATTATATGAATCCCTTACATTCGTTCCCCTTCCCGTATTATGTATATAAAATAAAAATCCCATGTATTAATATTCCCCACCCCAGTTTAATTATAAACCATATCTTTATATTATTTGGGATTTAAAGGTTTATTCGAAATATTTAAATAACCTAACCCGCCGCACAAAAAACACTAGAGTTAATTAACATCCAGTTAATTAACAACTTATAAAAACCCCGACAACCAATCAAACCCACCCCGATATTATTAAAACTCATTATTTAAACGTATGGGTCCCGCGTCGTAACCCTTCGCCACCTCTGTTGAGCGCCAATCGTCCGATCGGCGCCCTCCCATCGAACGGCTAATATACATATCGCAAGCCTCTCGCCGCCGAAATTTACCACTCGAGGGGTCGGCGGTATTGCCACCGTACCGGGGACACGCGTCGCCCTCTCGCCTTGCTCGTTGTTGTGGGGGAAAGTATCCAACTCGGAATGACCCTAACCCACTCTAAGGGTGACAGTTCCTTAGCAACAGCTGAAAGCAAAGCTATCTAAAGTTTCTTCTTTATGACATGCGAGAGATAAAAGGGATAGATCCACTTACCGATGTCTTGCGCAAATGGTCGATCCAATCTCCTTTGTTTGCCTCTTGCTCCCAGCTCCAAGTCTTTTCACGGGCCCAGCTACACGAGATCCTGCAAATAAGACAAGAAAAGGAAACTACAAGAAGCATGCATGCATAAATGATTCAAGGATTAGCATAAATAAAAAACGCAAGTAAGACAATACATCATTAAAACACATGCGAATAGAAAAACCTCAAATGCTTTATTAATATATGGAAGTAAGGTTCAGGCGGTGATACAACCATGAGAGGTCCAATCCAGCATCACCTTCCAGACGGAGAGAAATCTCTTCTTCACCTCCCTCAAGCAATCACCCAATACTCTCAACTGCAAACCAACAGCGATTCTTTGCACTGAATTCCGCCCTCCCTAGATCCCATGGGATGAGATCCTTATATAGAGTTTTGGAGTGAAGATAAGTCAGCTTGATGTGTGACTTGTTGTCCTCTTCAACTCCAGTTGTTCTTCAGTTCTTCACTTGGAGTTCCTGTCTTCCACTTGGAGTTTTAGAAGCTCTTAACTCATCATTAGGCGAATCTTATGATCAAGTGTCTTTTTGGAAGCTTCCTGGGCACTGGCACATTGAGAAAAAGATTCCTCCACATGTCCAAGTACGCCCAGCGCAGGTAGCCTTTGTTGCACTTGCGATGCAGCGCAGGTAGCCTTTGTTGCACTTGTGATGCAGCGCAGGTAGCCTTTGGAGCAGCTGCTTTGATCCAAAATTGACCTGTTTTTGAGTGTTTTTCAGTGGAGAACTGATTTGCAGTGCTGTGGTTTGCTGACCTTGTTCCTCTAAGGGTAAGAACAACATGTTTAGGGACTTTGGATCCCTTAGATTATTGACATTTCATGCTCTATGCTGTAAGGCACAAAAATGTCTATAACAGTTGCCCCCTAAAGTATGAGGTCATTTATCGGGTGAAATGCTTTATTAGGAGGATCCGAAGTTCATTCAATCGCCGGGAGGTGACCTGTAACAAAATACAATACAATACATTATCTTTTCATACTTTCTTTTCATGATCTAGCTGATGCGGGCATTTCCCATGATCAGCTTTATAAATACATTTGCCGTACATAAACAGACGATCGTCTGATAAGAGACGGATAATTCTCTGCTTTTAATTATCATCCTTTTAGTAGGATGCTCATCTGCTGCACATGTCTATGTTTTTATCTCCTGAATATATATCGCAGCCCGGATGGATGAAACTAGATCCGGGGTCTTCAAACTCGTCCGATCTTCACTCTAGTACAAGTCGATCCATGTGAGAATTTCTTGAAGTCGAACATGGAAAGACATCGCTTGATTACCAGTCAATAATGTAAACTGTTAACAAGCGTGAGAGGAATCACCGATAATGATGATGACCCTCAAGGTACTGCAGCACAATTCACGTGGTGTGAATATAGGATCTGACGTCGAACACCACGCAAAGTCTCCTGGTCGAAGGTCATTAATGTATACCTATCGCCGGGAGTGAGAAACTTGCCATTGAGGCATGCAAGCTTCAAAGTACTGAGGGGGTGTTCCTAGATCAACTTCTTGGATAATGAGCTGATGTTGACAAGAAGTGATCCGTCAAAGGAGGGCCTTAATGAATCCCACATCAGTGACACGTAACGGAGCTAGTGATGATGGTGAAAACGATCTGTGAAATATGATTCAGGGTGGCGGTCATGGAAGGATGAAAGATGATGTATGGTAGTGGATGGGACCCGGTTGACACTTTCTGAATGACATCTCTTGAACATATAACGACACTGATGTGATGGATCGGTAGCATTACCCCATGTATGGATGGTATGGCGAGACCATGGTGAAGGGACCGGTGAATGATAATAACCCAACCCGATATTTACGGAGGCAAAAGTGTCATGTTCAAGAGCGACTTGCTACCATTAAGCTTTGAGGTTCTTCCCAATTTTTCCCCAGTCATTTCTGACCAGTACCTCTTTATTTTTGTCAAGCTTGAGGAGGATAACATATGCTTGATCTATAACCTGCCCTTCGGGCAAGCCCATCGCTATGTTTTAACGAGCCTAGCGATAGGGAAACTCGTTCTTGTCTAAAGACAAGTTTGTCGCTATCTAATATTTTTAACGAGCCCAGCGACAAAGACAACTCGGTCCTTTTCATTTTTAGAGAGTCTGAAAAGTGTACATAAAGTAGACTCCAGGGGTCCTTTTTCATCATCTAATCCCTTAAGTCCGAAAAAGTATAAAACAATACAGAAGGGATGAATGTTCGATAGCTTTATCGAGCCAAACTAGACAAGTGCTCGATCTTTTTGTGCAATAATCCCTCAGGTCCAAAAAGATTAAAATCTAGAGGAGGGATAGCTCTTCCGGTCCTTTTAACGAGCTGGAAGGCCAAAACTCGGCAAACTTTTCATTTTTTACGAGTCAGTGAAAAGAGCTCAAAGAAGACTCGTACTTTGAGGAACGAGTGATAAACAGGGATAGTAGCAGATTCCAGGTACATGTTGGAATTTTCCAATCACAGCAGTATTACAAGGATGGCTAGGTGGGATCACTCTTCCCAGCTGTTCCTCAAAATAGGTAAACAATCAAGTGGATGTGAATGATCGGCCAAATGAAAAGTGGAGGTGACGGTGCACAAACACGACCAAGGCTTTTATGGCTGATGAATTTACGGTCTCAAATGGTTATTTACCGGTTCATTTTTTCTGGATGAGCTTGAACTCTGGGGGGAAGCTTGCTCACATGCTTATGTTTATTTTTTAACGAGCATGAAGTCCGCGTTAAAACTGCTCGGTTTTGCGTTTATTTTTTAACGAGCATGAACTATGCCAAAACTGCTCGTTTTTATGCATGCCCCCAACATCATAATGACGCATGTCAAAGGAGGGTGCCCCCCAAGCTTCATTGCATTCAACTTGGTGGTTGGAATGAAGCTTTACTTTTGAATTTTGAAAAGGGGATTTGTTTCATTTTTTAATGAGGTTGACACAGTAAAAGAACTATCCTCATGACTCCTTGTTTCATTTTTTAACGAGGTTGACACGAGATAAGAACCTTCCTCGGATCCCACTGTATTTACAATATTTCCATTAGGGCGCTGATCCATGCTGACAAAATATTTAGGAATCTTCCGAATCCGTTGGATATAGAAGATTTCATATTGTAGGTTTCCACTGTGGCTACTTCCGCCAGATTACTTGCCGGCGGTAGGGCAAAAGTACCCATTAAGGCAGGGTCTTTTAGGAGACCTACTCCGATATTTTGGAGCGATTGATTACTTTCATGGATCATTGTGCTGCTTCCCGTAACTTGAGAACTGTTGGGAAGAAATGTTTGTTGGTCGACGATTGTAATTTTCCCTTGAAGAGGAAATACAATCCTCCTAAAGTAGGTCGACACAACTGCAGCCATGGCATATATCCAAGGCCTTCCCAGTAGGATGTTGTAATCGAGGTTTCCGTCGATTACTTCAACCTCAACTTCTACTGTTTTGCCCCCCAGTTCAACTTGCAAGTTATTTAAAATCCCATATGGAGTGTATGATCATCCATCAAATGCTTTTAACGTCGTTGACGATTTCGACAAGGGTGGTGAGCCTAAATTTTTCCAGCAACTCATCGACATAAGACATGTAGATGCCCCCTCATCAATAATTGTTCGATGAACAATTTTGTTAAGGGCTTTCACTTGAATAAGGAAAGCTTGTTGAGCTGGTAACTGAGGGTCATATCCTTTATGATCAAAGGCCACAAGATTGGAATCCATTGGGCCAATCCCACCTATGGCTGATAATAAAGCTTGCTCTTGGGAGGTGCAATTTTGCGCTACCTCAAGTGTCGACATAGCGGACGACGATTGGGCCAGGTCCTCTATTATATTATAATCTTGTGTTATTTTTGCACGAGGATTAAATGTCGATTTGTGTACTACTCCCTTTGGCGACTTTATCATTGGTTTAGGAGCGATGGGTGGCACAACTTTGGTGAAAGTTGTTGTTGAACTACTAGGTTGTTTATTTGCCTTGTTGTTCAACTGCTTTGGATTCCTGTAATCTTTATTCCTTGTCAAAGCATTATTTTGCTGTTTCGAGGTGGACAACATAAGCACTTGGGATCGGGAAGCATTTTGATTAGCAACCAGATTTTGGCTTGGATTAGGGAACGGATCAGTCAATACTGCTGGGGTTTTTGAACTCTTGAAGAGTTTCTTAACTTCAGCTATATGTGGACAATCTTTCGTCCAATGATCCTCATCGCATATATGACACCCTGTCGGGGGTTTCCTTTTCCTTTTCTTTTTCTTCTTGCCCCCTGGTTGCTTCAGTTGTTTGCCCTTGTCGGTCGACATGGCATTTACTTCTGAGGCAAGAAGTTCCTCATTTGCATTTTGACTAGAAATTTTGCGTTTGCCAGTCACGCCATTACTGGCGTGAGAGTTAGTATTCGATTCAGGAGGGGGAGGAATTGAAAATTCAGGTCTAGGGGCGTCAGGTATTTTGTCGTAGAGCGTGCCCGACTGAGTATATACTAAGTCTAAGTATTGAGCACGAGCAATGACTTGCTCCTCTGTTACGACTCCTCCCTTGGCCACATCTTCCGTTATAGCCGGAAGTAACGACTTTATAAACCATTCAGCTAATAGCTGATCGGGAACGTAAGTTTTCACCATCCTACGACGACGTCGCCACTCATGTATATGATCAGATATGTGAGTGGCCGTTGTCTGTTTGAAGTTGGTAAGGAGTTCTGTTCCTGTTTCATACCTTATCGGTAATTGAAAATGGGTTAAGAAAGTCGTGGCTAAGGAGCTGAAATTGTCGAAAGAGGATCTTGGCAATTCAATGTACCATTTAGCCGCTGGACCTGTCAATGTCCTCTGGAAGAGGCGAAGTCTTATCGAATCATCGTTTAGAGTGTTCGATGAACACCACAGATGAAAAGTCATGACGTGATTCGACGGGTCTTCACCTGGATTTCCATTGAATTTAGGAATGTCCGATGGAAGTTTATGCGGAATCGCTGGCCACCAAGGGGCATAAGCAATTGGATCATTCGTCAGCCGGTTTAGATCTGGCAATTCTAGAGTTGCTACAAAGGGAAACTGTTGGTTCAGGTTAGGCAAAGCATATCCAGGATAAGATGGTATCGAAGATCAACGCAGGAATAGGAGGTGATTATGTTCCGTTTAAAATGAATTTTATTATGACGACGCTTTTAGACACAACTTGCTTTTTCACTTTTTAAGAGTCGAGAAAAAGCTAAAGATGACTCTAGTCTCCTTCGATGTATTAACGAGCCCGAAGTGAAAAATGCTCGGATGGACTTTTTCAGTTATAGAGTTTGAAAAAGGCCAAAAGAAACTACTCTGGAGTTCTAGGCAAGGGTGTGCCAAACCTTTCGCGAAACCACATAATACGTTTTACGGTACGAGTGGTCGATCTTCGTGA
This sequence comes from Pinus tabuliformis, assembly GCA_031772625.1. NCBI lineage: Eukaryota > Viridiplantae > Streptophyta > Pinopsida > Pinales > Pinaceae > Pinus > Pinus tabuliformis. Next base: position 263,303,292 of record CM062819.1, on the reverse strand, counting down.
ATGCTGTGTTCACTGCATCGCGATCAGTAGGGCGGCCGACACGGCTTCCTATGGATAAAGGCTTTGTTCCTATAGGGGTCCCCCAATATACGCGACGGTACGCGGGGGCACAAGTCCGTATTAGTGCTATCGTCCCTCAGGAGGAATCACCCACCTTCGTAGAGATCGACAGTCACTATGTTTAACGACGCCGGTTCACGTCTCTACCTAGACCTCTACTGTGTTTCGTTATGTTTCAAAGCGTTGTTAGATAAATTCAGTTCTTTTTAGGTTGATCTTGCTTAGCAGTTTGCCTTTATGGATCACCACGTGATGTATGATACAACTCCTAAATGCAGTCTAAGAATGATAAGCAAGCTTTTTCAATTCTTTCAACTTATGAAAACCTTAACTACTGAAGGAAAAGAAAGACATCATCTTTTCAAACAGATCATAGAGCACACACTGATGCACTTTTCCTAAATCGACATGCAAACTGTCAAAATGCACATGCACAATGCAAGTATTTCTTTTCTTCTTCCTTAATGTTGGTGTATTACAAAAAGAAAGTTGTTGTATAATTTCGAATTCGATTTCAAGCGTAAACAAACAAGTTTTGTCCCATAATAAAAAGAACACCTTAAGATTCACTCGTTTCAACACAAGAAATAATGAAATTCGAACCATATAACGAAAGCAAATGCTCAAGCAGCTATGAACAGCAATAAACTAGCTCTTAGAATCACAACGACACTTTCTCATAGGTCTAGATCTAAGAGGTCATAGCAAGACTAGTTCACTTTCGCTATGGGAAACTGTGAATGAAAGCAAGAAATACAATAAGAACAATCACGGTTTCTTCATACAACTAAGGGGGAATGAAGGCAAAGAGAAGTGGTTTCAGCTGGGTATACAGGTTGACAACAGGCTGCAAAAACAATACTGAAAACTGGGCAACAGACAGTGGGGAATCCCAGCTGCACAAGGCAAAACTGGATCAGCGCAGGTGCTGCACTGTCAATCTGCGATGCAGCGCAGGTAGCCCCTTCGGGACCTGCGTTGTCAGTGCAGGTAGCCTTTGTTGCAACTGCACTGATGAGACAACTCTCGTCTCTCTCAGATTCCGGCTCACAATTTGCTAAAAAATGAATGGTTTTTGGCCAAATCAGAGGCTATCAGTCAAGTATACTCTAGAGGATGATTAAAGGAAGATGAACACTATCACAAAGAGCTAAAAAGAGTCCTTGTGGATCAGCTCTTCAAATCATAAACATGCCCAGCACTGGGCTAGAGTAGCTACCCCTCTACTTTGCATTCGAAGGACTCGAATGCAGTTCGATTCGGTACTCTCTTTGTTCAAGAAATGAATAGCAAGAAACACAAGCTACCAACAAGACACGATCCCCAGCGGAGTCGCCAGTCTGTTGTGGGGAAAATTATCCAACTCGGAATGACCCTAACCCACTCTAAGGGTGACAGTTCCTTAGCAACAGCTGAAAGCAAAGCTATCTAAAGTTTCTTCTTTATGACATGCGAGAGATAAAAGGGATAGATCCACTTACCGATGTCTTGCGCAAATGGTCGATCCAATCTCCTTTGTTTGCCTCTTGCTCCCAGCTCCAAGTCTTTTCACGGGCCCAGCTACACGAGATCCTGCAAATAAGACAAGAAAAGGAAACTACATGAAGCATGCATGCATAAATGATTCAAGGATTAGCATAAATAAAAAACGCAAGTAAGACAATACATCATTGAAACACATGCGAATAGAAGAACCTCAAATGCTTTATTAATATATGGAAGTAAGGTTCAGGCGGTGATACAACCATGAGAGGTCCAATCCAGCATCACCTTCCCAATGGAGAGAAATCTCTTCTTCACCTCCCTCAAGCAATCACCCAATACTCTCAACTGCAAACCAACAGCGATTCTTTGCACTGAATTCCGCCCTCCCTAGATCCCATGGGATGAGATCCTTATATAGAGTTTTGGAGTGAAGATAAGTCAGCTTGATGTGTGACTTGTTGTCCTCTTCAACTCCAGTTGTTCTTCAGTTCTTCACTTGGAGTTTTAGAAGCTCTTAACTCATCATTAGGCGAATCTTATGATCAAGTGTCTTTTTGGAAGCTTCCTGGGCACTGGCACATTGAGAAAAAGATTCCTCCACATGTCCAAGTACGCCCAGCGCAGGTAGCCTTTGTTGCACTTGCGATGCAGCGCAGGTAGCCTTTGGAGCAGCTGCTTTGATCCAAAATTGACCTGTTTTTGAGTGTTTTTCAGTGGAGAACTGATTTGCAGTGCTGTGGTTTGCTGACCTTGTTCCTCTAAGGGTAAGAACAACATGTTTAGGGACTTTGGATCCCTTAGATTAATGAAATTTCATGCTCTATGTTGTAAGGCACAAAAATGTCTATAACACTCGTTGCCCCTTCACCCCAAACCACTCTGGCCCATAAGCGGTGGGGGCCAAAACCGGTTACAACCCTCCTGCTAACCCCACTCGCTGACGTCATTGCCACGTCACCACCACATCATCCTCTCGTACCCCTGCGTCACGGTAAGACGTCACATCCCCATGACGTCATCTGACCAAAAAGCGCCAAAAAGTGCCGCGAAAGCCGAATTTTGTTAAAAAGTCGAGAAAATGTCATTTTCGCCCATTTTCATTCATTTTTATCTGCGAAACTATTTCATGCAAACTACGTCCAAGCAACTGCTCGAGCATACAGTACTCCACCCGGCCAAACAAAGTCCAGCATCCTGCTCTACAGCTCGTCGGTCAACCTGCAATTGCACTGTTCGCCTCTAAAAAACAGGTATTTACCCCAATTCGCTTTCCGAACTTATAATTTCGGTTTTCCTCTGTGAATTTTACCCAAAAAACTGAATTCAAGCTAAATTCAGTATGTAGTTCTCATAGAGAGGCACCCAGAACAGCTGTTTTACCCATTTTTTCCATAAAAACCTGACCTCCAGTTTAAAAACACAAGAACCAAACATGGAGGCCCCCTCGGCTCTGAACTTCGCGCCTCTCAATGCGCCTCATAAAGACCAGGATTGGTTACCCTTGGCCGACAGATATTTTCAAATAAAAGAGTTATTTGGTGATATGAACCATCTCTAGGCATTTTTCCGAATTAGGAAAAGTCATCTGAGTAACTTTGATATCCTCGGAATATGGGAATCTAATCTCCCCAGGTATTACCTTCCCTTAGTCAATGTGCTCCCAGATATTATTCACCAACGTTGTGGAAACTATGACCCTATCAGTAAAGCAGTTATGACCCCATCCCAAACTGTTCTCTTTTACATAACTGCTGAATCTATTAATGACATGTTACACTTCCATCCCACTCAGCCCCTTGCTCCTCTTTCCATGGGATTTTTGCTTGAGCAAGGCTCTCAATTGTCCAATTTAGAAATAACTTGGATTGCTAAATTATTGATGAAACCAGATTCCAGCCTCAAGGCCCACCTCCCTATGTGCATGCCTGGTTTACTGAAACTGGCAAACTTATTCTTGATATGATATCCTTTATCTTGGGATTCAAAACTAGTGAATTTGTTGATGAGACCATCTTAGTAATGTTGTCAATGTTTACTCCAGGACATCCCCCTGCTGTCAAATATGATTATGCCTCTTTCATTGCCAATAAAGTCAATGAGAAATTTATAAGTCTGGGAAGAAAAGGAGTCTTCAAGTACACCTCATTCATATACCACCTTATGCTACATTATCAGACATATAGCTTTTCATTTCCCATCAGGAAATTAGATTCCAAAGGAGAGAGGAGGTCTGTGATCTTTTGGACCTCTATCTTCCACAATGTGTGTGAATCCCCTTATACATACTGTGAATTCATTGGCCTATTTGTGCATCCAACCTCCACCCTGTTGATAGGAGCTCCTCCTCCTAGAATTTCTGGTGATATGAGGAAAATTTTACAATTGTCCAAACAATACATGATAGGTGACTGGTACTTCTACCAGAATCACACCAAAATCAGAATATATGGCTGTGAAATGTGACCTTATAAGTTTCCTAGGTACGTGCCTATGAGGCTATTTGCACTAGAGTATTTTAGGCAGCTTATCAATGCAGATTTAACTCACTTTTCTAATGCAAAGAAGAAGGTTCAGCTGAGAATAAAAACCCATCTAGGACCTTTTATCATCCATAAGTGGGAGGCATGGGAGGATGCTGATAAGATATTAGGGGAAGACCTTATGTTGAAGAAAAGTTTCCGGTGGGTGTCATATGACCCAAATAGCTTTATAAGTGACAGAAAAGTAAGAAACAGGCTATCAGCTTACATACATCATAGGATTCTTGAAGTAGAACAATTTGCTAATCAAGATGAGTGGGTAGAGGGTACATTAATAGAAGAACTTACTGAGTAGGAAAAGATGGAAAAAGCTATGAAATATTTAGAAAAAACCCTTGACCTGGACTCTTTTTGACATGTATCTTTCAAGCTACCTCAGCAAACAGGAGTTGGTACATCCTCGGTTGGAACTTCTCAGCAGCCTGTACAACAAACCAGTGCACCAGTAACAAGATCTTCTAAGGGCAAGGAAGTGGCGGGCATGGAGCAGCAAGCAATGAATGATCAACAAGGATAAATTCCTCCGGTCCAAACCAAAGCAGCATAGATTCCTGCATTACAGACTCCTCTAAATTAGGAAAGAGGCAAGAAAAGAGACAGGGAAGAAGCCATACCTATTAGTGGACCTGTAGAACAGCCGTGTGCAAAGAGGCAAAGATTGAATCCCCTATCAGAAGAGGAAATCATTGAAGAAACAATAGAAAGTCTAAGGGGTGAAAGGGTAACCAGCCAACATACCTCCCTAGTCATAGAGACATCAACTAGCTCACATAGGCAGGAGCTAGAAGGGCAGCATAGTGTGGAAGTTTCATCCACTAGGCCACCAAGTAAGCAGAGCTCTGACATCAAAAGAACATTCACAAAGATAAAGGCTAGAAACGACACACTAAGGCTGCAAATATACAACCAATATCTTAAGATGACCCCCACAAAACAACAAAGATTGATGTCTGCCTATGACATTAAGGAGGGAAAAATGATCATGAGTTATTTCAAGCCCAAGGTGCAGCAACCAGAATCAGCAGCTGATTACATTAGGACAAATCTAGAGGTCCTAGCCAAGGACATTCACCCAATAGACTGGATTGAGCCGCATAAACAGATTGGAGAGATGGTATACTCCACGCTAGCTGACAAAGCTATGTTGGCTCATAAATTGCAAAACTCCTTAGAGAACACCTCTGCTCAGTTAGATTTGGAGAAATCTTATTCTCTAGCAAAGGACAACAGGATTAAATCCTTGAAAGATATTATCATTGAGCTAGGACATGATCCCAAAGATGCTAAAGGAATAAAGTCACTCATAAAGAAGAAAGAAGAGGACATTGATGCCCTCAGAAAACAGCTGAAACTGCCTCCTTCCATGCACCCACAGACTGCAGATGTTGTGCAATAGAAATCTGAAGAGGACATGATGGACCTGCTCATGAGACTGAATGAAATATTGAGTGAGATAGAGCAGGCATTGGAGAAATATCTACAAGAAAAGCAGGGAGAGTCAACCTCCCAACCACCTGAGGTAGTCCCAATAGTCGCTACTGCCCCCTCCACACTTATAACAGCAGTACCTCCCACGGTACTGGCATCAACAGCAGAGATCATCACAGGTACCTTAGAAACAGCAACAGCACCAGGCAGTAGTACAGGTATGAGCATAGAGCAATTAATAAAAGCCATGGAAGAATTGAAGCACCAAGTGTCAGAACTAAAGAAAGTAAAAGAAAGGTTAGTAAAAGTTGAGCAGAGTTATGATAAATCCAAGATGAATGTGGCAGAGAAAACAAGGGAGGTCAAAGCATTGGAAAACAAGGTGAGAGCATTAGAAAAGGATCTCTCTCTGCATAAACTTCTAGCATAAATCAAGGGAATTTTGTGGACCAACATCACTCAATCCCTTAGTGATGTGTGGAGGTCTATCCAAACCATTTATAAGCAGATTGACTTAATAAGAGTGGCCCAAGTGGAGATTCAAAAGACAAGAGCCTTATTGGGATAGATGCCTGAGCAAACTAACCAGCTAATACATTTTTTGAACACTAAGACCAGTGAAGAACTGGAAGCACTGGATATCAGAGACAGAACATGCACCATTTTAGATATCAGGAGAGTTCTAACCATGAGAACTCTAATGCAAAATTTGGAGAGGAGATGCCAGGACATGTAGGTAGAGATTAATTCCTTCACAGAAAAGTTTATAGTATTGCATGAAAAATGTTTTCCAAGTCCTTTGGGAAGTAATGATCGTTTGATGAAACACAAAGACTATGTATATAAATTGAATACATATGTTGTTGATCAAGTTAATACATCATCAAGTACTTCAGGAGAAAAATCACTTCCATCTAGCCAGGCCCTTTACAACAGCCTAGAAAATTTATTCTACATTGAGCACGAGGTGAAACATCTGTTCACCATCCAACCTAATTTCTTCAGATACACAGAGATTGACGAAACTTTGAGGAAGCTGCAGAGACACAAATTACCAGGATCGGAGTGGTGGCAAAGTATGTTAGAGATCCTATAAACTTATCTTTGGTCAAATCAAAATTTTGGACCATCTACTATAATGCGGAGAACAAAAATGAATCACAGTTATGCGGGTCAAAGCGCATCACATCAGAGTTAAAGAAAGTCTGACCAAGGCAGAATAACCAGCACAAAGTATCAGAAGAAGACATGCCGTGAACCGACTCGAAGCACCTACCTCCTATACATCTCATAAAGACGGAACAACCAACACAACATGGATTTATTGCATCTATTTATTGTTCCCCTGTTTTCGAGATTGTTTGTCTCTATCTGTGTAAAAAAGCATTAATTGTCATCAGATATTATTTCTATCAGATATTTTGTAAGATATTTTGACATTTTTGTATAAATACCCCCCCCAGTGAAGTATTTGGGGTTGGTTGGTGGTGGATGTTCATAGTTTTGACTGTAATACTGAAGAATTTTGGATTAAAAAGCTATTAGAACCATTTTTGTTTGGTTTACTGGATAAGGAATTGATGCTAAGGACCATGTTACAGAATTCTTGAATCATCTCATGGATCAATAAGTCCTTCTAACTTGTGTTTTACAGTTTCTGTGTTTACTATATCATCTATGTTTCATAATCTAAATAACAGAGAAAAATAATAACTCATAATTTTCTTGATTGCACTCGTGTTCAGTCTTGGTTATTATTAATGTTTTCTTTAGAATTACCATAAATAGTGAATTCTTAATTTCTCCTGTTTCCCCTGGTTCTTCCATCTTGAATATTTGCTAAGGAATTCTTAGTTGCTCCTTAACAGTAGTAAGCCACTTTCCCTTTGTCAACATGATGAAAGATTCTTGATTGCCCTTCATCCATTGACTCCATTCCACCCGATTCCAGCCTATGAATTGTTCCATGTTTGAGTACCTTGCTTTGTAATACCTCCTCTGTTAAGAAACCTAATCCAGGAAGCTATCCTTATTTGACTCCATCATGCCCAATGTATTGAAACTCTTCAGTTTTACCTCACTGTTCTGTTGAAATTTCATCCCTCCAACCAAAACTCAAAACAAAACCCTTGCACTTCGTAGCTAGCCTAATATACTTCAAAACAAAGCTAAATTATAAAGAGAGAGCCCTCTCTTGATGCAGATTTGCTAGAATCTATATCTAAAACATTGGTCTGTGGTTACCTCGGCCGTATTCCCTTTCTTACAACTTTAGGGAACAACCTGAGTGATAACATCATTGGCGACTCCGCTGGGGAACTGAATAATTATTTGTTATTGCTGTTTATTTCTTAAGCTACAGATGGAGCCTGAAGTTAGCCAGGTAGCCTTTGAAACTGCTTTTGTTTTGCAATTGCAGGAGTAAATAAACGCTGCTTCAGTCTATATCTAATCTAGTTTATGTATTAAACAGTTTTCCCAAATACTTGATCAGTTCCTTGTTTCAATAGATCTTTAGGAAAATTCAAAACTCTCATATTTAAAACTTCCTACAAGATACTGTTAAAGTTGTATTGTTAAAATATTTCAAGAAAAACCAAAAACATACTCAGAAGCTGGCTCCAAAGAAGAAGATCTATTACACTAGATCAAATCCTGATCCTAATCCCCCACCTATGTTTCAAAATCCTAATCGGATTCCCAGGATCCTTAGAAACCAAGAGAGCCAAGAACATTCTGCTAGTTCACACCTTGACACACATCAGCAGAACCCCATCCAATCTAAGCTTACTCCTGGAAAAGAACCAATCCTTTCTGTTATTGCTGCACCTTCTTCAAGTTCACCACCAGCATCTCAAAGCATCCTTTCCACTCTCCCATCTACAACATATATTCCCACTGTTATCCCTGCTCTTTCGGCTGTCATCCTTATCTCTGCAAATATGGCAAACCGATATGCTCCCCTGCAACTACCTGCAAATCCAGGGGCTATACCTCAAGATTATCAAAGTAAAATCACCTATTTTGATGGTACTGGCACTTACACAGCTCAACAACACACCAAGAAAATGACAGATTATTTTAAAAACTATGAGATTAATGATGATGATGTAAGAATGAAAGTCTTTGTCCAAAGCTTAACTGGAGATGTTAGAACATGGTTTAGAGCACTCCCTGCAAACACTATTGCTGACCAGAAGTTCTTTATCAGACCTTCTTGAACATATGGGAAAAGAATAAGGATCCCCTACACATTTTATCAAAATATGAAAACTTGAAAAGAGGCCCACAAGAAACTGTTCAAGATTACTGTACCAGATTTAATAATGTAGACAATGCTATTCCTCAGAATCTCAGACCTCCTCCAGATTTAGCCTTGATCAAGTTCCCTGATGCATTCGATTCTGATATGGCTTATCAGCTTAGGGAAAGATCTCCTCTAATATTAGAAGACATGTAGAGCATAGCTGTCAGTGTTGAGGCCAACCTGATTTCTAAACGCGCTCGAGCTAGAGCTGAAAGGAGGATACCCATCAAATAAGAAACTTCTGCCTTTGAACAAAAATTAGACGCTATCATTAAGGGAATGGACAGACTTGGTGATAGAGTAGAAACAATTGAGAGGAAATCCCCTTAGGATGGTCAACCAAGCAACACTGGGAGGAATCCAAATTTCAGGAAAAACCAAAATCCTAACACTGGAAAGGCTGGTCCTGACCAAAAATTAGACCTCCATTCTAGGAAAACTATGTTGAAGCTTCAATTTCTAGTGAACCAACATAAGATACTCAAATCAACTTAATGGGTCTCAATAGTGAACAACAAATTTTCTTAACCCAAGAAGACCAAGAAGCTCACACTCTTAATCAATTCCAAATCTAGTCAGGTGAATCATTTGATTTTAAGGAGGGATATGACACAACCATCTATGAAGTCCACAAGCAATATAATCTGAGGAGCAGAAGAATAGATGTCCTTGAAACCAATAAATAGAAAGAAACCAAGCAACCTAACAAACCTAAGGTCAAGACCCCCCTGTACAAACTTTTCCTAAAACAAATCCTAACCCAAACAACCCAACAGTTGAAGACATATCAGATAATCAACCACCTAACACACAGCTTTCAACTTCCATTCCTTCCAAAGGAACTATGGAAGAAACCCCAGAAATTGATATGGAAATAGATCCAACCCACAAAACCGCCCCTGAAAAAGAAAAATACACAGAAAATACAGTAGAAAAAGAAAGTCTCACTGCCTGAAATGAAAAAGTACAAACATAAAAACCTTTCAACCTTGAGACCGAAATAGGCAAATTAAAGATAGAAATTCCATTGTCAGAATTGGCTAAGCATGATGTCTACAGAAATCAAATTAGTAGATCAATTCAGATTTCAGAAAACAGAGATGCAGTAAATGTCCTTGATGATCAACCAGAATTAATTTTTGGCCCTGAGGTAAACGGAAAATCAATAGATGGAGGGGTCCCTCCTTTCTATGTAAGCCTGAATGTTCATGATAAGATACTCCACAATGCAATGTTTGATTTTGGAGCTTCTCATAATTTAATGCCCAAATCTGTGATGGAGAAGTTGGACCTAGATATTACCAGGCCATACAAAGACTTATTCTCTTTTGATTCAAGCCAGGTCAGATGTCTAGGATTGATCAAAGATTTATGTGTATCATTAGTTCAATACCCTGCCAAGATGATTCTAATGGATGTAGTGGTAGCTGATATTCCACCAAAATATGGCATGTTATTGTCTAGATCTTGGGGTGCAAAGCTCCAGGGATGTCTAGAATTGGACATGTCCTATGCTACCATTTTGGTATTTGGTCAACCAAAGAGATTGTACCGAGAAACTCTAATGAAATATGTGGTAAGCAGTTAGGAGAAACCCCAGAATTTTCCCATCTATTCCATGCATTCTGACATGGACTCCTTCATTCTGTACAATGCTGAAATTTATTCCCCAACTGATATCAAGACTTCAGCATTAGAACAAGAAAAAATCATAAATGAAAAATCTAGTGTTCAAACTCAAGAAAGTTCTGAAATAATTGATACAACAGACACTCAAGAGAAACTAGATGAAACTAAAAATCCAGATTTCCCTAGTAAACAAATTTCCAAGTCTTCTGATATTAACTATGAACATGAGATCCTTTGGTACTTAGAATTTGATGGATCAGTCAATAAACTAGGAGTAGGAGCAGGAATTTGGGTACATAATATGGAAAATGATCATGCTGAAGGTCATGCTTACAAGTTGAATTATAGATGCACTAATAACATGGCTGAATATGAAGCCCTCTTGCTAGGACTTAAATTGATCAAAATCTTAGGGGTAGTTAGGGTATCAGTTTTGGGAGACTCTGATTTAGTCATTCAACAAATTAAAGGGAACTTCCTCAAAAATGATCCCAGATTGAGATCTTTCAAAGTAGCAGCAATTGAAATACTCAATACCTTTCTGGAAACACAACTTGCCAAAATTCCAAGGAAACATAACTTGCATGCTCACAGTTTGGCAACATTTGCCAGCACTTGTAAACTGCCATTTGAACCCAACCATCAATTTACAGTTGAGATTAGGCACAGGCCAGCCATACCAGACAATGTGAAAAACTGGCAAGTGTTTGACAATGATACGCAGATTAACAATTTCTTAACCCTGAAAGAAGAATTTTCCAGCACTAATATAGACACAGACACTGTTTGTGAAGTTGATCATATAGATAAAATTGAAACAGATATTTCAGTAGAAACTGCAACACGAATACTTCACCCAACAGAATTTACCAAGAAAGAGTTGCAAGAGCTTAAAGAAGTAGACATTGATGAGTCTATTGGAGGAGAATCTAAAGTTATTGATTTAAAAGACAAATATTTACCCACAGGATTAACTCCTTTGGAATATTTCTTTGATTCTAATGATATCCCAAGAAAACCCAAAATGCAACCTCCAAACGAGACATTGAAGATTGTAACATAGGAACTGAAGAAAATCCTAAAATGATAAAATTATCCAAAACTTTGCTCCCCGATCAGAAGCTTAAATATGTTGAAATCCTCAAAGAATTCCAAGATGTTTTTTCCTGGAGCTATGAAGATATAAAATCCTATGACACCTTTATCATTCAACATACAATACCTTTGAAAGAAAATCAAAAGCCATTTAAACAAAATATCATAAGAGTTAACCCTGTACTACTCCCCTTAATTGAAAAATAAATCAAAAGAATGTATGAAGCTGGGATAATTGCACCTATCAAATTTTCAGAGTGGATATCTAATCTAGTGCCCACTAGGAAGATAGGGGAAATCAGATTGTGTGTTGATTTAAGGAATCTAAATAAGGTTTCTTTGAAAGACCACTATCCCTTACCTAAGATGGACCACATTTTACAAAGGGTAGTAGATGTCTCTAGAATTTCACTGCTGGATGGGTTCTCAGGCTTCAACCAGATTCTAGTCCATCCTGATGATCAGGAAAAGACTGCTTTTACAACCCCCTAGGGAACTTTCAAATATGTGAAAATGCCATTTGGACTCAAGAATGCAGGGGCCACCTTCCAACGTGCAATGGCCATAGCTTTTGCTAAAGAAATTCATGATTTTCTATTCATATACTTAGATGATTCACTATATTTTCCAAATCAGATCAGCAGCATCTAAACCATCTGAGACAAGTATTTTTAACATGCAGAAAATATGGTATTTCCTTGAATCCTAAGAAATCCTTGTTCGGTCTACAGGAGGGAAAACTGTTAGGTCACATCATCTCCAAAGATGGCATCAAAATTGATCTTGACAGAATAAAAGCCATTTTGCAATTACCTCATCCCAGAAACATCAAAGAACTGCAAGCTTTCCCGAGGAAAATTAATTTTTTAAGAAGATTCATACCCAATTTGGCTGAATTAATTAGATTGCTGAACAACATGCTAAAAAAGGATTCCAAGGTCAAATGGACAGTAGAAGCTAAACAATCATTTGAAGAAATCAAAATGACTTTGACCAAGACACCAGTCCTTACAAGCCCAAAATTTGATAGAGACTTCATAATATTTTCATTTGCATCAGACCATACTATTGCTGTTGTTTTACTATAGAAAGATGATCAAGGATGTGAAAAGCCCATAGCCTTCTTTAATAAAGCGCTCAGGGATGCACCTCTAAAATACCCAATCATGGAAAAACATGCTTATGCACTTGTCAAAGCTATCAAAGATTTCAGAGTCTACATATTGTACTCCCATATAATAGCTTATGTACCAAGTACTGTTGTCAAAGATATCCTGACTCAAGAGGGGATTGAAGGCAAGAGAGGCAGATGGATTGCTACTATATTAGAATATGATATTGAAATAAAACCTACAAAACTGATAAAAGGATAGGGATTGGCTAAACTCATGACTGAAACTAATTGCCAAGCCCTGGATATCAATGAACTGGATAACAAACAGGAGATGGCGACTCCACAAATCAGCTAGGCCTTCCTAGAATCACCTTGGTATGCTGATATATGTTATGTGTTATTAAACCTATAGGATCCTCCAGGGTTATCCAGAACAAGGAAAAGGTTTTTGAAAATGAAAGCTTCAAAGTTTCGTATTTTAGATGATGCTCTTTTTTGGAAAAATCATGAGGGTGTTCTATTAAATTGTCTAATAAAAGATGAAGCTGATAAGGTACTCAAAGAATTTCATGCAGTGGATTGTGGTGGACATTTGTACTAGAAATCCACTGCAGACAAAATCCTAAGGGCTGGATTTTACTGGCCCACCTTGTTCACTGATGTCAAAAAGTTTGTTACTGCTTGCCATAAGTGTCAAATTTTTGAAAGAAAGAGGAAAATTCTACCTATACCCTTGAGACCCATTTCCATTGAAAGACCATTTCAACAATGGGGTTTAGACTTCATACGGGAAATTCACCCTCCCTCTTCTGGCCAACATAGATTGATCCTGACTGCTACAGATTATTTCACTAAGTGGATAGAAGCCATCCCTTCAAGACAAGCCAATGATACAGTGATCATACAATTCTTAGAAACCAACATCTTGTCTAGATTTGGCTGTCCTGAAAAAATTATAGCTGATAATGCTGCTGCTTTCAAATCCAAGAGAATGATCAGTTTCTGTCATAAATACCATATCACTCTAGGCCACTCTACAGCCTATTACCCTCAAGGTAATGGTCTAGCTGAGTCCTCCAATAAAATCTTGATCAGTATTATTAAGAAAATATTGGAAGAAAACAAGAAAAATTGGCATAAGAGGCTTATAAATGCACTATGGGCAGACAGATTAACGACAAAGAGATCCATTGGAACTAGTCCTTGTGAGCTTGTCTATGGTATGAGGCAGTATTTCCTTCATCTCCAGGGGTACCTGTAATGAAATTACTGCAAGAAGTTCAAGTACATCCCAATGACATTCAAAGAAGGATAAGTCAAACTTTACATTTACAACAAACCAGAGAAGAGGTATATCAAAGATCTCACGTGCTACAAGAAAAAATCAAGAAGATATTTGATAGGAGGACTAAGGCAGAAGATTTTTTCATAGGAGACAAAGTGTTAAAGTGGGATTCCAGAAGAGAAGACAAAGGAAAACATGGGAAGTTCGACTTCCTATGGAAGGGACCTTTCATTATTCAGGCCTCACAGGGAAACAATACTTACTTTTTGAAAAACCTGGATGGTACAAAAGCAGATGAAGGACCAGTTAATGGTCAGATGCTGAAACTTTTGATCCAGGTTGTTGATATATCAGGACTCTAACTTGTACATAAGGATTTAAGTTTCTATACTTTATTACAACAATAAGAATAGAAAGGAATGGGCAGAAAGTTTTGAGAAACAATAAAGGAATTTTACTATTTTTGTTTTCAGCTCAAGAGGAAAGTATATATGTTACATGGTCCTTTGTACAATTTTGTTTATTTACAGCAAAGGAAGATTTCAGAGTACAACAAGAATTGTACATAAGGCTATCTAACCTGTTGTTCTTGACTTTTCACCAGGAAAATCCAACCCCAAGTGGAGCCAGTGTTATGCTCCTATACCAATAGGTGTCATATTTCATGATTAACTAGTTGAAATCCCTAATATATTCATCCTTTCCCTGCTGAGAAGGTTTTCCATTCAAAAAAAAAAAAAAAAAAAAGAAAGAAAAAAAAAGGTATGCCCTAAAAGAAAGATCAAAGGGAAAAAAGAATGAAATGGTCAAAAAATGAAAGAAATGAACCCCAAATAAAAGGACCAGGAAAGTGTGCAAGTCCAAATGCAACTACTATTCTATTTTTGCAAAAAACTGATTGTGTGCAATTTGTTAACTCTTGCCACAGTTGATGAATGGCCAAACAGCTTAACCTGGGCTAGTTCATGTTTCAATTTCCTATTTTAGAGATAGAGAATACAAATCTGTCCAAACTATTTAAACTTGTCAGATAAGTAGATAGGTAGAGAAGCAAAGGAGGTCAACTGCTAAATCTGAGCCCTTGGAAGAAATAAGTGCAGATTTAGATAGGCTTAAAATGAAAAGAAAAGAAGAGCTAGAAGGGTTTGCTAGTCTAAATGCACCCAAAGAAAAAGAAGAAAAAATGTGAGGTACTGTAGGCTGGGTAGGTAGTTTTGATGTTGCAGAAAGAAACTTGTGATAAGTTTTGTCTCTTAGAATGATTAAATCTTACTTCTATCACCGGTACTATGGCAGAACCATGACTAACTCCCCTCCATCCTTTCTCCAAATCATTTGCTAAGTCCCCCCCAGAGATATTGAGATCTGCTCAATATTCCCAAATTACTCCATCTCATTTCATGAAAAATGCCTAAGTAAAACTCTATTTTTACTTTAGGCAAAGAGCCACATTTCTTGTGTAAAATCCCTCTGTTTTCTTCTAAGCCTAAGTTGTTGAACTTTATAACTTAGCACTTATTTTTCATAGATTCATATTGACTGTTAACATTATTATATGAATCCCTTATATTCATTCCCCTTCCCGTATTATGTATATAAAATAAAAATCCCATGTATTAATATTCCTCGCCCTAGTTTAATTATAAACCATATCTTTATATTATTCGAGATTTAAAGGTTTATTCGAAATATTTAAATAACCTAACTGTTGTTGGGAAAAGTATCCAATACGGAATGACCCTATCCCTCTCTAAGGGTGATAGTACCTCAGCAACAACTGAATGCAAAGCTATTCAAGATTACTTCTTTATGGTAAGAGAGAGGGAAGAAAAGGATGATCTACTAACCGTTATCTTGCGCTTAATAGTCGATCCAATCTTCACTCCTTGCTGCTTGCTCCTAGCTCCTTGCTCTTTCACCGGCCCAGCTACACAAAGATCCTGTAAAAGCACAAGAAAAGGAAACTACAAGAAGCATATATCCATAATCGATTCAGGGATTAGCATAAATCAAATATACAAGCATCTATTCACCATAAAGACACATGCATATAGAAGAACCTCAAATACTTTATTGATAGAAGAAGCAAAGTTCTGAGAGAGTTACAACCATAATAGGCCCAATCCAGCAACACCTCCCAGCAGAAAGAAATCTCCTCTTCACCTCCTTCAAGCAATCACCCAATAGTTCTATACACAAACCAACAACACTTCCTTGCTTGCACAAAATTCCAGCCTCCCTAGACCTCATGAGAGAGCTCTATATATAGGGTTTTGGAGAAAGGATGAGTCAGCTTGAGGCTGGCATGAAGCTGACTAGTGTCCTCTCCCACTTTAGTTAATCTTCAGTTCTTGAGTCCACTTGGAGATTCTTGCTTCCACTTGGAGATCAAGACCCTCTTACTCATCACAAGGCGAATTCCTTGACCCAAGTGTCAGTTTGGAAGCTTCCTGGGCAGTTGACACCTTGCAGAATGACTGTGCCACTTGGCCAATCTCACCCAACGCAGGTAGCCTTCATTAGTTTTGACATTCAGCGCAGGTACAGAGTGGAGCAGTTGACATTTAGCGCAGATGCTCAGTGGAGCAGCTGACATGATCCAGAAACTGCTTGTTTTTGAGTGTTTTCAGGTGGAGAACTGATTTTCAGTGCTGTGGTTTGCTGACCTTGTTCCTCTAGGGGTAAGAACAACATGTTTAGGGACTTTGGATCCCTCAGATTATTGACATTTCATGCTCCATGCTGTTAGGCACAAAAATGTCTATAACACTAACCTGCCACGCAAAAAACCCAAGAGTTAATCCGGTTAATTAACAACTTAAACAAACCCCGACAACCAATCAAACCCGCCCCGATATTGTTAAAACTCATTATTTAAACATATGGGTCCCGCGCTGTAACCCTCCACCACCTCCGTTGAGCGCCAACCGTCCGATCGGAGCCCTCCCATCGAATGGCTAATATACATATCGCAAGCCTCCCGCCGCCAAAGTTTACCACCCGGGGGGCCAGCAGTATTGCCACCGTACCGGGGACACACGTCGCCCTCTCGCCTTGCTCGCTGCCCCTCCACCCCAAACCACTCTGCCCATAAGCGGTGCGGGCCAAAACTGGTTACAGCCCTCCCGCTGACCCCGCCCGCTGACATCATCGCCACGTCACCATGACATCATCCTCCCATACCCATGCGTCACGATAAGACGTCACATCCCCATGACGTCATCCGACCAGAAAGCGCCAAAAAGCCCCGCGAAAGCCGAATTTTGTTAAAAAGTCGAGAAAATGTCATTTTCGCCCATTTTCATTCATTTTTCTCCGTGAAACTGTTTCATGCAAACTACGTCCAAGAAACTGCTCGATCATACAGTTCGCCACTCGGCCAAACAAAGTCCAGCGTCTTGCTCCGCAGCTCGTCGGTCAACCTGCAATTGCATTATTCGCCTCTAAAAAGCAGGTATTTACCCCAATTCGCTTTCCATACCTATAATTTTGGTTTTCCTCTGTGAATTTTACCCAAAAAATCAAATTTAAGCTAAATTTAGTCTGTAGTTCTCAGAGAGAGGCACCCAGAACTGCTTTTTTACCCATTTTTTCCAATAAAAACCAGACCTCCAGTTTGAAAACACAAGAACCAAACATGGAGGCCCCCGCGGCTCTGAACTTTGTGCCTCTCAATGAGCCTCATAAAGACCAGGATTGGTTACCCTTGGTCGACAGAGATTTTCAAATAAAAGAGTTATCTGGTGATATGGACCATCTCTAGGCATTTTTCCGAATTATGAATAGTCATCTGAGTAACTCTGATATCCTCAGAATATGGGAATCTAATCTCCTCAGGTATTACCTTCCCTTAGTCAATGTGTTCCCAGATATTATTCACCAACACTGGGCCAACTATGACCCTATCAGTAAAGCAATTATGACCCCATCCCAAACTATTCTCTTTTACATAGCTGCTGAATCTATCAATGAGATGTTACACTTTCATCCCACTCAGCCCCTTGCTCCTCTTTCCATGGGATTTTTGCTTGAAAAAGGCTCTCAATTGCCAAGTTCAGACATAACCCGGATTGCTAAATTATTCATGAAACTAGATTGCTAGCCTCAAGGTGTGCATGCCTGGTTTACTGAAACTGGCAAACTTATTCTTGATGTGACATCCTTTATCTTGGGATTCAAAACCAGTGAATTTGTTGATGAGACCATCTTAGTAATGTTGTCAATGTTTACTCCAGGACAACCCCCTGCTGTCAAATATGATTATGCCTCTTTTATTGCCAATAAAATCAATGAGCAATTTATAAGTCTGGAAAGAGAAGGAGTCCTCAAGTACACCTCATTCATATACCACCTTATGCTACATTATCAGACATATAGCTTTTCATTTCCCATCAGGAAATTAGATTCCAAAGGAGAAAGGAGGTATGTGATCTTTTGGACCTCTGTTTTCCACAATGTTTGTGAATCCCCTTATACCTACTGTGAATTCATTGACCTATTTGTGCATCCAACCTCCACCCGGTTGATAGGAGCTCCTCCTCCTAGAATTTCTGGTGATATGAGGAAAATTTTACAGCTGTCCAAACAATACAGGATAGGTGACTGGTAATTCTACCAGAATCACACCGAAATCAGAATATATGGCTATGAACTGTGCCCTTATAAGTTGCCTAGGTATGTGCCTATGAGTCTATTTGCACTAGAGTATTTCAGGCAGCTTATCAATGTAGGTTTAACTCACTTTTGTAATGCAAAGAAGAAGGTTCAGCTGAGAATAAAAACCCATCTAGGCCCTTTTATCATCCATAAGAGGGAGGCATGGGAGGATGCTGATAAGATATTAGGGGAAGACCTTAAGTTGAAGAAAAGTTTCTGGTGGGTGCCATATGACCCAAAAGCTTTATAAGTGACATAAAAGTAAGAAACAAGCTATCAATTTAAATACATCATAGGATTCCTGAAGTAGAACAGTTTGCTAATCAGGATGAGTGGGTAGGGGGTACATTAATAGAACAACTTATTGAGCAAGAAAAGATGGAAAAAGCTATGAAAGATTTAGAAAATACCCTTGACCTGGACTCTTTTGGACAAGTATCTTTCAAGCTACCTCAACAAATAGGAGTTGGTACATCCTCGACTGGAACTTCTCAGCAGCCTGTACAAGAAACCAGTGCACTAGTAACAGGATATTCTAAGGGCAAGGAAGTGGCGGCCACGGAGCAGCAAGCAATGACTGATTAGCAGGGAAAAATTCCTCCGGTCCAGACCAAAGCAGCATATATTCCTGCATTATAGACTCCTCTAAATGAGGAAAGAGGCAAGAAAAGAGACAGGGAAGAAGCCACACCTATCAGTGGACCTGCAGAACAACAGGGTGCAAAGAGGCAAAGATTGGATCCTCTGTCAGAAGAGGAAATCATTGAAGAAATAATAGAAAGTCTAAGGGGTGAAAGGGTAACCAGCCAACAGACCTCCCAAGTCATAGAGACATCAACTAGCTCACATAGGCAGGGGCTAGAAGGGCAGCATAGTGTGGAAGTTTCATCCACTAGGCCTCCAAGTAAACAGAGCTCTGACATCAAAAGAACATTCACAGAGATAAAGGCTAGAAACGACCCACTAAGGCTACAAATTTACAACCAATATCTTAAGATGACCCCCACAAAATAGCAAAGATTGATGTTTTCTTATGACATTAAGGAGGGAAAAATGATCATGAGTTATTTCAAGCCCAAGGTGCAGCAACAACAATCAACAACTGATTACATTAGGATAAATCTAGAGGTCCTAGCCAAGGACATTCACCCAATAGACCAGATTGAGCTGCATAAATAGACTGGAGAGATGGTATACTCCAGGCTAGCTGACAAAGCTATGTTGGCTCATAAATTGCAAAACTCCTTAGAGAACACCTCTGCTCAGTTAGATTTGGAGAAAGCTTCTTCTCTAGCAAAGGACAACAGGACTAAATCCTTGGAAGATATTATCATTGAGCTGGGACATGATCCCAAAGATGCTAAAGGAATAAAGGCACTCATAAAGAAGAAAGAAGAGGACATTGCTGCCCTCAGAAAACAACTGAAACTGCCTCCTTCCATGTACCCACAGACTGTAGATGTTGTGCAATTGAAATAATGAAGAGGACATGATGGACCTGCTCATGAGACTGAATGAAAGATTGAGTGAGACAGAGCAGGAATTGGAGAAAGCTCTACAAGAAAATCAGGGAGAGTCGACCTTCCAACCACCTGAAGTAGTCCCAATAGTCACTACTGCCCCCTCCACACTTATAACAACAGTACCTCCCACGGTACCGACATCAACAACAGAGATCATCACAGGTACCTCAACAACTGCAATAGCACTAGGCAGCAGTACAGGTATGAGCACATA
Organism: Pinus tabuliformis; assembly: GCA_031772625.1. Lineage (NCBI taxonomy): Eukaryota > Viridiplantae > Streptophyta > Pinopsida > Pinales > Pinaceae > Pinus > Pinus tabuliformis. Next base: position 263,282,956 of record CM062819.1, on the reverse strand, counting down.
GCAATTAATAAAAGCCATGGAAGAATTGAAGCTCAAGTGTCAGAATTGAAGCAAGTAAAATAAAGGTTGGAAAAAGTTGAGCAAAGTTATGATAAACCCAAGATGAATGTTGCAGAGAAAACAAGGGAGGTCAAAGCATTGGAAAACAAGGTGAGAGCATTAGAAAAGGACCTCTCTCTGCATAAACCTCTAGCAGAAATCAGGGGAATTTTGTGGACCAACATCACTCAATCCCTTAGTGATGTGTGGAGGTCTATCCAAACCATTTATGAGCAGATTGACTTAATAAGAGTGGCCCAAGTGGAGATTCAAAAGACAAGAACCTTATTGGGATAGATGCCTGAGCAAACTAATCAGCTAATACATTTTTTGAACACTAAGACCAGTGAAGAACTTGAAGCACTGGATATCAGAGACAGAACATGCACCATTTTAGATATCAAGAGAGTTCTAACCATGAGAACTCTAATGCAAAATTTGGAGAGGAGATGCCGGGACATGCAGGTAGAGATTAATTCCTTCACAGAAAATTTTACAATCTTGCATGAAAAAGGTTTGCCAAGTCCTTTGGGAAGTAATGATCGTCTGATGAAACACAAAGACTATGTATATAAATTGAATACATATGCTGTTGATCAAGTTAATACATCATCAAGTACTTCAGGAGAAAAAGCACTTCCATCTGACCAGGTCCTCTACGACAGCCTGGAAAATTTATTCTACATTGAGCATGAGGTGAAACATCTGTTCACCATCCCACCTAATTTCTTCAGATACACAGAGACTGATGAAACTTTGAGGAAGCTGCAGAGACACAAATTACCATGATCGGAGTGGTGGCAAAGTATGTTAGAGATCCTATAAACTTATCTTTGGTCAAATCAAAATTTTGGACCATCTACTATAATGTGGAGAACAGAAATGAATCACAGTTATGCGGGTCAAAGCGCATCACTTTAGAGTTAAATAAAGTCCGACCAAGGCAAAATAACCAGCACGGAGTATCAAAAGAAGGCAGTCCGTGAACCGACTCGCAGCACCTATCTCTTGTACATCTCATAAAGACGAAACAGCCAGCACAACATGGATTTATTGCATCTATTTATTGTTCCCTTGTTTTCGAGACTTTCTATCTCTATCTGTGTAAAAAAGCATTAATTGTCATAAGATATTATTTCTATCAGATATTTTGTAAGATATTTTGACATTTTTGTATAAATACCCCCCCCCCCCAGCGAAGTATTTGGGGTTGGTTGGTGGTGGATGTTCATAGTTTTGACTGTAATACTGAAGAATTTTGGAATAAAAAGTTGTTGAAACCATTTTTGTCTGGTTTACTGGATAAGGAATTGATGCTAAGGACCATGTTATAGAATTCTTGAATCATATCATGGATCAATAAGTCCTTCTAACTTGTGTTTTATAGTTTCTGTGTTTACTATATCATCTATGTTTCATAATCTAAATAACAGAGAAAAAGAATAACTCAGAATTTGCTTGATTGCACTCTGTGTTCAGTCTTGGTTATTATTAATGTTTTCTTCAGAATTAGCATAAACAATGAATTCTTAATTGCTCCTGTTTCCCCTGGTTCTTCCATCTTGAATATTTGCTAAGGAATTCTTAGTTGCTCCTTAATAGTGGTTAGCCACTTTCCCTCTGTCAACATGATGAAGGATTCTTGATTTCCCTTCATCCATTGAGTCCATTCCACCCGATTCCAGCCTATGAATTGTTCCATGTTTGAGTACCTTGCTCTGTAATACCTCTTGTGTTAAGAAACCTGATTCAGGAAGCTATCCTTATTTGACTCCATCATGCCCAATGGACTGAAACTCTTAATTTTTACCTCAATGTTCTGTTGAATTTCCATCCCTCCAACCAAAACTCAAAAAAAAACCCTTGCACTTCGTAGCTAGCCTAATACACTTCAAAACAAAGCTAAATTATAAAGAGAGAGCCCTCTCTTGATCCAGATTGGCTAGAATCTGTATCTAAAAGATTGGTCTGTGGTTACCTCGGCCGTATTCCCTTTCTTACAACTTTAGGGAACAACCTGAGTGATAACACCCGTCTGGGACAATAAAACTGCGTTATGTTCTATATTTTGAAAGAGTTTTTTGGCAGTAGTCATTCCCTTGAACATGACACTCCCTCAGATAAACCTTCCTTGTGACGGCTTCTCAATATGAATCTTACCATCTGATGAGTTTAGCTTATATACCCCAATGTTCTTGCATCTCTGTATCCTAACACTCTTGGTGTTCATGAGTCTAGTGCTACATGGTTAAAACAGTTGTTGTGCCTTCTATTGTTCAAGGGAAAACCTTTTTTCTTCTATTTCCTCCATCAACCCATCAAGCATATCCTACCATCATGCCCTTTGTCGCTTTGACCCAATGTTCAAAATATTCCTCAAAAAACAATCATCCTTGTCCTATTTCATGTCGATTGATGTAGGACACCTTATTGCCTACCTTTTGACATGTCTCTTCCTATCGAATTCAACAATATATCTAGGAGGAAGACCCAGAAACACTTCAGTGCCTTGGTACTTGCAGACATCAGTGGCAGGTCACCTTGTGTTGATCAGGGGTTCTCATTATTGGCTCCTAGTTAAACGATTCTACGAGTGTTCGACTACAATTTTTTTTTTCACACTCGCTAGATTGTACTGTGCATCTTGGAGACCATCACCATTATTGGTGGCCTTCCTTGCATCTATTAATGGTCTCCATTATTGATTGGTAATCAAACGATTTCGTGCATGTTCGAAATCAATGCATATATTCACATGTATCGATCTATGTTATTCGGTGAAGCGAAAATCAAGACCTTGGGTAGAGGCTTGCATCGCTCAGCCTTGTTTCCTCTCCTAAGTTGTGGTTATTGTTTTTTGGAGACAACTCATTAGAATGATCCTATTATGACACTGGTTTCACATTGTGCTTATCGGCGACCAGCATCATCATATCTCTTTTATGAGAAAATCACTTTGACATAGCTACTGAGCATGGGAATGCCTGACTCAGGACATGATTTTAGTTGTTTTATATATATATGTGTTGTATCAAGTTTCCCGTACCGCCTAAGTCTCTAATCCTCTCTCTCTTTTTTCCAAAGAAAAGGACAATTAAATATAAAGTATTTCAGCCATCGTCACAACCTTTGATCCCACACTTTAGGGGGCATCTGTTGTACATCAAAATGACCTCCTCATCAACTCAGAGGACAAAGACATGATGACTGAAGGACTGAATAAGTTCATGGGCTCAATTGTCAAGCTAACGCTATCTAGACACTAGCAACCTACTTTATAAAGCTTCGCAACAAGCCTAAGGCTGCATTAGTGCCTAAGGTAACTCTAGTTTCTACCTCGGGAATAGCGTTAGTGAACCTAAATCAAGTTCTATGGGTCAAAGGAGCGAATTGACTGAGAAAATATCCCTATATTCTCTCCTATGTTATCTCATAAAAGCATGGAAACATCTAAACTCGACCTGTTTGGGGGAATTACTAATTCCTGATGGAGTTTGCAAATAGGAAAGAGAACTAAAGCAAGAAACAACACTGTTTTTGCCTAATGGAACTCATGGAGGACTTGGAAACCCTAAAACTAAATGTTATATATGCAAGGCTTGGGCCATTGTGAAAGAGGTCAAAACATTTGAAAGGATTGCCTATTTGACTGTCAAGTAGAGTCTTAGACTAAGGCATCAGAAGAGGTTAAGAAGGGAGAGAGAGAGAGGAGCTGGAGGGGTAAGGGAACATTGATGCAACTAATGGTTGTAATCACTCTTTCCACATCAATATAGACTGCAGTTGTGTTGTCCACTACGTAATGTTGGTAGTATAAACTTGTTTATATGTTGATCTAACATCTTCAAGCATGAGTGGCTTAGTTATATGCAACTAGATATCTTTTATATGTTCATGCATTTGTCTATCAAGGTTTTACACTGTGATATTACACTTGTCTTTTCCTTGTGTAGGTTTTGATCTAGAGCCGGCTCAGGGGTCTTTCGCCTAGCTACATTGCACTCTCCAGCAACACCACATTAAGACTTAAGGTAATAATTCCTTCTCACTTTGATATTCATTTGTTAAACATAGATATGCATGTATCTCTGTGATAGTTGCAGTTAATCTGACTGTCTGCTAAGGATCCTGGGAAGATCCTTGAGGGTTTTCTACATCACCAAACACCTGCACATTAATCCCTATAGCATGCATTTCATCAAACATGTCAAAAATATGTAATCTACATGATTAAACAAAAAATCTAAGCATAGGGGTCTCATACTTATCAGAGAATTGTTAAGAAGCATTGATGCCTCATCAAATTAGCTGCATTATCATCTATTAGGTAATATATTTATTGTTCATTCATTTACAAATCAAAACATGATGAGATCCATAAATCATCATTGTCATAAAACACATTCATAACTAGCATATAAACAACAAAAATGACAAGCATAGAACAACCATATAAGCCACATAATAACAAACATATTTACCCATCAATACAAGAGGAAAAATCTCTTATTTCCATAAGAAAAATGCAACCAAGTCTAGGAATTCCACATACCACCCGACCATATACATGGCTAAACCAACTCTCTCTTCCAGCCAGTCGCTCTCATGCCATATTCCAAGCATGAATGTGGGATCTCATAAAACAAATCAATCAAAACCAAACCAGGGCTTCCAAAGGTCAAACCACCTCAACCTTCCACCAGTGATTCCACCTCATAGTCGAATATCACTACCATCACTAGATTGGTCTCTACCCAAGCTGACTAAGGCTCCAGAGTGTTTATTCCAACCAAGGCTCTAGGACTACTAACTCAATCCACAATTGCTGCTGGGATCCAAAGAATTTGTCCAATCAAGGCTCCAGGATTAGCAACTCAACCCACCAAGGTCTCTAGAGTGTTTTTCAGACCAAGTCTCTAGGAGTAGTAACTCAACCCAATCTGTTCTAGAGCTCCAAAGTGTTTGTCCAACCAAGGCTCAAGGAACTAGTAACTCAACCCACAGCTAAAGGAACATGAGAACCAACCAAAAAACAAAAGGTAATGAAACCACAAAACCATGGATATCTAGGAAATGAAAAGTCTAGGCAAAAAAACTATCAATCCAAGAAATACTCCATACTAATAATAGATCATAACCAAGAGACCACATGCATATTCAATGCATGCCAAAACTAGTGAAGAAAACATACATGCAACTCGGTACCTGCATGGAAAACTATTGTATTTGTTGATCCTGATGTCCTATTACACTTTCCTTCTCTTTCTTTTCCTTCTTGCTCTAAACTTCCATGTATGCCACACTCCTCCAAGAGTGTTGATGACCCCCAATATTGCAACAAGAACGCTGCAACTCCCAAGGCTACCAACTTTAATTATCAACCTGGGGTTCGAACAAACTTAATATGTGTCAAAAATATATGTGCAGGTTATTTACAGATTCAAAATAATGATGCATCATTATAATAGATTTTAAAATTCATCTTCATCATTGAGCTACTTGGATTGGGTTACTAGTTCATGAATATAGAATTTCTGGGTGTTCTTGCAGCAAAATAGTAGTAAGTTTTTGCTATTTTTTAGAACATGTTAATGAGATTAATTTGAGTTTCTTCCACTTTAATTAGATCAAAAAGACATTCAAGTTAATAAAAAAATTTACTCCAATTCATTTTCACTTGATTAGGTTAGGCATTTGATAGCTTAACTAGCTCACTAGTTCTCAAATTTCTAGATTTTATACTTGTGATTTTCTGCTATTTTTTAGCACGTGTTAACAAGCGTATTTTGGAGTGATTCCACTTGGAATAGAGACCTATGACATCCTAATCAACAAAAAAAATTTCTCCATCCAATTTTCATTTGATTTACTTGGTCATTCAGTGAGTTATCTCCTCTTGTAGCAATTCTCCCTTCTCCTGTAGCAAATTTGTGCCTTCCTGCAACAAACCTATAACACCACTTCCTTCATCAGTTTTGATCCCCACTGCAACTATGAATTAGTATACGTGAATAATGACCCCCCAACTATGATTTTATGATAAGACGAAGCTCCTAAGCCTCTCCAACACTTCATTGTATTCATTGCAAATACAAAATAGACTTAGTTTCTTTATCACAAGTATGATGCAAGTGGGTTACTGATTTACAAGCAAGTTTGAACTAAGTAGATGGTACATGAAATTCTGATTGGTTTGATGAATTATGTAAGATAAAATAAATTTCTTTCATAATGATTCAAATCAGCCCGGGATTCATACAAACTTCGAGGTGGCAATGCTATATACACAATAGATGGAATTCTACTCATGTCACCCTCAACTAGGTCATTTGTTCATTATGGATCCAAGAACATTCTTCTACTTAATTAGGGGAAATTAAATACTAAAATTACAATTCAAAAGCAAGTCCTAGCGTAGAAAAAGTAAATTCTTTTCAACTATAAACAAGAATGTTGCAACTCCCAAGGCTACCAACTTTAATTATCAACCCAGGGTTCATACAAACTTAATGGTATCGTCACTATATGTGCAACATAAAATGCGTTCTTCTTTTTTTGATATGATGTAATGGAATGTCACGAAATCAAAGCCTAAACTAATTGCAAAAATGGAATTGTTACTCTACTTGCAAGAAATGGAAATGCTACTTGCTCAACTTGTAAATGCTGACTAATCAATTCATGAAAGGAAAAGGTTGAGCTACTTGCAGAAAGAAATATATTTTATCTTGTATAATTCATCAAACTACCAATCATTATTGCATGTATCATCTACCTAGTTCACACTTTCTTTTAAATTAGTAACCTACTTGCATCATACTTGTGATAAAGAAACTAAGTCTACTATGTTTTGGCAGTGAATAAAAGGAAGGGCTAGAGTGGCTTAGGAGCTTCCCCTGATCATAAAATCATAGTTGGGGGTCATTGTTCATCTATAATAAGTCATAGTTGTAGTGGGGATCAAAACGGATGAAAGGAAGTGGTGTTACAAGTTTGCTACAGAAAGGGACAAATTTGCTACAGGAGAAGACAAAATTTCTACAGGAGGAGATAAGTCACTGAATACCAAGTAAATCAAATGAAAAATGGATGGGAATTTTTTATTTATTGAGTGAGATGTCTTAGGTATCCATCCCAAGTAGAACCACTCCAAAATACCCTTGTTCACTCATGCTAAAAAATAGCAGATAATTACTAGTCTAAAATATGGAATTCAAGAACTAGTGAGCTAGTTAACCTATCAAATGCGTAACCTAATCAAGTGAAAATTCTATGGTGTAATTTTTTTATTATTAACTTTAATTTTTTAATAGTGGAATAAATTCAAATGAATCTCATTAACATGTTCTAAAAAATAGCAAAAAATTACTACTATTTTGCTACAAGGTGTTCCAAAAATTCTAGATTCATAAACTAGTAACCCAATCCAAGTAGCTCAATGATGAAGATGAATTTTCAAATCTCTTCTAAGGAAGAAATAATGTTTGTGACTCTATAAATAACCTTAAAAATAACTCACTTCAACCTGTTATCATTCTGCGATTTTGAAGATTGGCAAGACAAAAGTACCTAGGCTCAAAGAGGGCTCTCTTTGTATATTTATGATTTAACTTTGATTTCAATGTTTTAATGTGTTACGGTAGATATAAAAATGAAGGAAATTTAATACGTAATTTCTTGGTTGTTTATTTTTTTGGTTGGGGTAGATCATATTTGAATACTTTCCATTAGGCTATGGAGTCTAAGGCTGGGTGGTAGCATCATTTTTCTAGAGAATTTACAAGGCGAGCTAATTGTCTTTACTGGATCTAAAAGCAGAGTGGAAAGTGAAATGACATAAAAGTGATATCAGTCAGGATTAAAAAGCATTTAACTATTTTTTAATCATACTTCAAAGGAAAACATTTAGATTGTAAACATAGATAGTAGTAAGGTGCTCCAACAACATATCTTAGACTATAATTTTTGCTTTGCAATAAGAATCAAAGATGCATGAATGGATAAACAGAGATACATTCAACATAGAAAAAAAGACATCACCAGGTCAAAATAGGTCAAGTATCTAGCAAAAAGTCCTTTTTATTGATGCTCTAGCTCCAAAATTATAATGCTCCAAACAGAAAAGATAGTCCCAATGACTTGGGTCCAACCCATAATACTCCCAATACATGGAGTATTTAAAAAAAAGACTACAATGATTTTCCTTATACACTTGGCAATCTATTATTTATTACAATGAAAGGAAAAATGACTAATGTAACCATGAAGTGGCCATGCTGAGAAAACTAGGATAGGTGGTCCTCTTTTTCAAGGATGTTGTTTCCTAAAATATTAATTTGACTGTAGTGGTTCTGTTGATGTGGCTGGTGCTGACTCAGGTCTGTGCTGTCACTCTAATCGTCCTTGTCTCATTCCTCCTGATAATCACATAGCTCACTCCATGCTTCCTCATCTGGAACTTTGATTTTAGTTAATATTTTGTATATTTCGTCAGCCTCAGTGTACTTAGCAAATGTCGGTTTGACCAGAAATACGTGCTTCAGTTCATGCTCAATGTAAATTAAATTGCTGATAGCTTCCAACAATGCCTTTCCTGTTATGTTGCCTTTGATGTTGGAAAGATTTGCAGCATTTGTGGCTATGCCTTGGATTTTCTTGACATAATCCCCTCTGTCCATGAGTTTTTCATTTATGACAAACAGAGAGGGGAGACCTTTTTGATGTAAAGGCTACATTTTTTTAAAGAACCTGTTGACTGTCAGCTCCAAAATTTGATATTTTTCTTCTAGCTGCACATTTAGGTTATTCTTTGTCAGCACCTTCTTGACTTGTAGTATATTCTATGTTCTATCTGCCACTCCCAACTCTTCTAGCTCATATTTGTTCCTTACATTCAAAAATTTGATTAACCTGTTTACTGTTGCTCACATGTTTCCCAGCTCTACATTAGTAGTTGAAATGTCTTCTATAGCCTTCTCCACTAATTATTTCTGCTCAAATATAATTTGGATGCTATGCCAACTTTCATTCATACCCTTGATTATATTCTGCCAAATAATTTCCTTAACTCTCCGTAGAGTGTTTCCAATAGATGATTTTTTCTCTGCTTTTTGTAGTGCTTCAATTAATGCCTTTTCCCTTTGCATTTCCACCAAGTGATTGCTTTCAACTCTTTTTATTTGATCTTGTAGCACAATGACTTGGGTTTCCAATATTTTTATCTCCTTAGTTTGCAGATTCATGCCTTCTAATGATCTGGCCAGCTGTTCTGTACTGCTTCTTGCTCCTGTGGATGTACTTGCTGGAGTAGTTATGGGAAGGGCCTCCATTGTTTTGATGGCCATCTGTGTTGCCTGTTCTTTCTCTTGCACCATTTTTTCCATATATACTTCCATTTGTTTGATTTGGAGAGACCGCTCCACTATTAATTTCATCATATCAGCCTTTTGGCTTTCTATTTCCTCTATCTCCTTGGTCAGTGGGTCATGTGTAGTAGGCATCTTGAGCTGCTTCTTCAAAGCTGCAATATCTATCTCTTTTTTCTTTATTACTTCTTCAACTTCTTTTATATCTGAGGGATCATATCCAATATTTACTACCAAGTCTTCCAAATACTTAATTTTATTGTCCTTTGACTGTGATGAAATCCTTTCCATCTTCAATTGGGATTGAGAGTTTGATAGATCCACTTGCATTTTGAACAAGTTCATAGAGGTGTTGGTTAGAGTGGATGAAATCATTTCACTTGTTTTCTTGTGCAATTCCAGCTGATCAATCAGATGGAAATTTCTGGCATCAAACTCAAAAGAAGTTTGTTTGTAATCTGCTGGGGTTTTAGGCTTTGCTATCTGTGCTTCCAAAAATTCCATATGTATTTTTCCCTTTTCTGAATCAAAGGCAAAGAGAAGCCTGCCTTGTGTAGTTGCACTCTGATTCCAAAACTGAGCATAGGTGCTATTTTTCAGTATTTCATTTCTAATTTTGATCTGTCTGAATGTATCAAAGATTGTCTCTTCTTTTTCTCCAGTCACATTTGTAGATGAGGACACTTGAAGAGACTGTTGCCTTTCTGAAATCAGAGTGGTAGGAAAAGATTGCCCTCCAGTTGGGATGAATCTAGAATATCAATTATGTTGATCACTGTTTGTTGTGGTGATCCTTTGTCTATGTCCATATGTTTTCTAGGCTTCTTCCTGTATTTCAACCTGAATTCCTTCATAGAAGTATCAGTCCCTGGTGACTGATCTTCTCTAGATCTTTTCCCTATTATTCCCTATTCTTGTTCTTTTCCTTTTTCAGTCCTATCTTCAGTAGTTTTCTTTTCCTACTGTCTTGGAGTCTGTGCACTGGAAGAAGAGATCACTTGTTCTTTGACCTCCTGCAATGTATCAGGTATCCACTCAATCCGGTTCATGTATTTTTCAATCTCAGGCCTTTGAGTGTGGATATAGGCTATTGACTTGTTTTCTACCCTTTTCTTGGAAATGATACCCCATGGGTCATAAGACCATGTGAAACTGTGGGTAAAGTTCATTTCCTTCAATCTTCTATCTACCTCCTCCCCTGCTACTTTGTTGTTACAAATGAAGGGACCAATCTGAGATTTGATCCTGAACTGGGACTTTTTATTAGCTGATACAAAATGCACTTCATCTGCATTAATCATTTGTCTAATGTATTCCAGTGCAAAGATCCTCATGGGGAGGAACTTTGGCAGCTTGTATGGGGCCAAATCACAACCATACACTCTTAATTCAGTGTAATTTTGGTACAAGTACCAATCACCTATTCTGGCTTGGTCTGACAACTGCATAATTCTCCTTATTTCTTCATTGATCCTAGGTTCTGCAGTCCCATTGAGGAGGCTCATTGCTGGGTTGACAAACATCTCCAGAAATGTCTTATAGCTGAATTTTTTTGGTCTTTCATCACCAATGTTGTCCAGAATATCATTGATTGGGGTTCACCTTCTCCATTAATTTTGCTCATTGAAAATTGGAACCTGTCTGCCTGAAAATACACAAACATATATACCAACACTGAGGAATAATGAAACACTTCCTCTGTGAAGAAATTGACCAGTTGCTCATGAATGGCCTCTACTAAAAATTGGCTGAAATTGAAGAGAACAGAGGGCTTGGATTCTGTTGAAAAAATAGACAAGAAAGCTATGATAGCTTCATCAAGCCATTGATCTGAATAATAGCCAAGTAAATAGGAAAGAACAGTGACAATGTGTCTAGTTCTGTCAAGGAAAACAGAGGAGGAATAAGGAGGATTCTTGTTTGGCAGAGGTGTGTTCTCAGTCATGAAAAGTTCTAATGTTCTGGCTCTCTTAGAAAAATCAAGCTTTTGATACATTTTAGTGAGGACCTCATGGGAAAAGGGAGTAGTTCCTTCAATAATCGGGGCCTGCATCATCTGCATAATGGACTTGGCATCAATTGTAAACAAAATATGTCCTGTTGGGGCCATCACTACCCTTTGTTGTGGATTATAACATGAATGACATTTCCTGATCAGTTTTGGACAACTGTGTGTTTTAGGAAAAATATAAAAGGTAGATTAGTGTCCCAGAGGCCTATGTCATCCATCTCCTCTACAAATTTGTCCTCCCACCAACAATATATGTCAAACAGGTCAAACTCTAAGAGTGTTTCATGGATCTTGAAATCCCTGTCTGCAAGTGGTATGTGATCCAAATCCAATGGTGGGTGCACCATTGGATTAAATACTTCTGGTTCCTTTTTCTTTAGTGCCATGGCTTTCTTCTCTAAAACTGTTCTCTAAAAGTTGTCCTATGTTGAATCTGTAATAGAAGGGGATAGGAAGAAATGTGAATTCAACGAGGGAGAAAGAAAAGGGATTAATCATAATTGGGATTCGAGAAAGGGAAATTGTTATCACTACAGAAAATAAGTTCTCCTGCAACTGTACTGTTGTTCTTTGTCTACATTGTGCACTCTCTGTGTATGAATGAATGGAATTTGCACATGATAGCAGAAAACAACAGTTAAAATTTGAAAAATGGCATGAAATGGCGCTTTTATTGATTTGGAATAATTTCGTTGGATTGGCTTGCCTTGGCGCGGGTCCGTTGGCTAATAGTCCAACCCATTGATTGCTCATCTGCAGGACGAAGGTGATAGGGTGGATGGGACGGGTTTGCATCCTGAGGTGGCAGGAGCGACAACGGTCATACGACAGAGTGGTTTGAGTATTAGGATAAACCAATTTTCGGGGGATCTTGAGAGTGGTAAGCGGTATGAGAGAGGGGGGTGCGAACTCATGAGGGCCCGACACGTAAGTGGTTGAAAATCACTGACTTCGAACCCCTCCGGATTAACTTTCAGAGGGTTGGGGGGGGGAAAGAAAGAGGGTCATTGGATCAAGCAAAGTGAGATGGGATGTGGTGATATATGGTGGGTAGATTAGATAGGATGTGACATGTGAGTGCGTGGTGGGGTAGGGAATAAATGAGGGGTGCAGACTATAGGCAAATATGGGTATAGAGTAAAGTTAGGGGGTAATGATATTAAAATAACATAAGACCCCTCGTTTTTTATTTCTTCCCCCGAATTTAGAAAAACAATAGGGTATTTCTTCCAACCTTAGGAAAACATTGGGATATGTCTTCCAATCTTTAAAAGAAATTTTCATGTCTTTCTCTTTCCTTATATTTTCTTCAATCTACCTATCCTTATTCCCCTAATCTAGCATTTTTTGCTTTTTCATTTGCAGGGTGCACTTGGACTTGCATACCCTTTCTCTCTCTCTCTTTTTTTTTTTTAAATTCTAACCTACTCTATCACTTATTTCTCCCCTTGGTCCAGATTAAACAGTTGAACCAATTTTATTTCTACCTAGCTACTGATTTTCCAAGATTAAACTGTTTGGTAGATCTTTATTTCCTAACCTATCAACATAAATTGAAATTTGTTCAATCATGCTTAGACTGTATGATTTGAACAACATTTGGGGTTTTTCCTTTTTTTTTCTTCTTCTTTGTTTTCTTTTGTTTTTTTTCTTCTTTTTTATATACCCTCTTTTCATTTCTCTATTTTTTGTGAAATCAATTGAATATTGAAATCTATGAACAATTTGAAACCTGAAAACTGTGACATGCTCAATCACCTTGAGATCCATTAAATTATAGGACCCTAAAACAACCATTTAACCCAATCCTAGAGAAAAATATCATCAATACTAAATGCAGAAATATGAAAAACAGGAACAAGAGATGCATGTGAATAAGAAGTCAAAGTAGAAAATTAAATCATACAAAAGGGTTTCTGAGGCTCCTATCATGGCCAGAACTAAGGATACTTAGAGTCCTATGAAGTAGACCAAGCTTTAGAAGTTAAAAATGACACCAAACTTCATTATTTGAATCAATCCAATTACATCCGTGGTAGAAATGAAAGTGGAGCTGCAAAAATACAATTTTTCTCCACAAGAAGACTAAGAAAAACATGCCTCTAGAGGAAAAATCGAATTGGTACTTATAAAAAATGATGAGGAATAATTATCCTTGAAAGGAGGAGGCTTTCCCCTCCAAAATCCCTCAAATAGTGGATATGGTTCCCAACACTGGGAATCTACATTAAATGATAGGGAAAACATTCCAATATTTTCTCAATCATTGGAGCTCTAGAATTTGTGCAACAATTTCATAATATCCTATTGATTTATTATCCAATATTTATCCTCCTGTAGTAGGGAGCAAGTCCCTAAATTATCTCCTCCTCCAAATCTTCATAATCTGCCCAATATTCTCACAATATTCTACAAAAATAAATAATATTAGGCACAAATATGCAATTATCTTTAAACCTTCCTAATGAACATATTAAAGCTAAAAAACATTATTAAGTGTACAAGGAGAGGTTTAATATAACCTTCATGTGCCTAAGAAAGGTTAGATGGGCCTTAATTTTTGTCTAATTTTGAGGCGCATCATACACCCATGTTGAAACAATTGCTCATCCTTTGAGCAACCTATCCATCTTCTTTCCCTGTTTCTCTTTTATTATTCCTCAGATGGATTTCATGATTTTTTTTTTCACTTCTGGTTCACGGATACCAATGGTCAGTGGGTCCGCTACGTCCAGGATCTGTCAATGCTAGCGTGGACCCCACCCGAAGGGGGTCACACCCCTCGGCCTATTTACTGACCTGACCCCAAGAGCTTTCGGTTTTCGACCCTGTGACCTCCCATTGGCGAGGCCCCGACTTGACCGATTGAGCTAAACCTTGGGGCTAGATGACTTTCATGATATCCCATACTGATGTGGATTTAACTGTCCCATTTTGTTCACGATTATTTCCAATTACATAGGGTTTGAGGGCAATGTTGTCCACTACCAATCTTCCCGTAGCAACCTGTGACTTTCCTATAGCACTTTTTGTAGACCTTGTAGGTTCCTATGCAGTGGAGGTTGTTGTAACAAAATAAGTTTTTGGCATTCTTGTTTCAAGGTTGAGGAAATAAAAATTACAAGATGCACCCTTTCCCTATTCAACACAACATATTCTTAAGAAAATTATCCACCAATCCAATTGTTTTCTCTTACTAGAATCCAAACTATAAATTTGAAAAGTACTTTTTCTTGATGATTGAGGTGCTTTTGGAATCCTTATGCCAAATGTTGGAGAGAAAGAATATTTACTTGCTTTTCCTTTTAATATTTCCTTTCTTCCCAAGTCTTTAGTGGTTGTTCTAGGAGAAATTTGCCTTCTTGTAGCACTCTGATAACTTTTTGTAGCAAATTGTTCCTTCCTGTAGCAAATTTGTTCTTCCTGTAGTAGTTATGTTTTCTCCTGTAGCAACTTTGTTTTCTCTTATATAAGCCAACCTGAATCCAATAGCAACAACTCCTTGCATGCCAAGAGGTGGTGGGTCCACCTTTTTATTCTTTCATTTTATTTTTCATTGATTTTTTCATTATTTTTCCTTTTCTTTTCAAAAATTGTTTCTCTTTTTTTCATTGCATGCAAAATAAACTCAAACTACTTTGAGTTAACTGAGTTGGCCATAATTTATCCCTTCACACTCCTTGTCCTCCATCACTACTAAATTATTACAACCCACTTTCGCAAGTCCTCTTCACTTTTGTCTAGTTCCTCTCACACACATGTGGGTGTGTTGGTGGAAAGGTGAAGTTATATGCTAGACAAGGCGAAGATTGCTCTACTATTCATTTTGGTTATAAAAAAACCTTTTCCTTCGTATACTTGGAACATTTTTCAAGTTAGAATAAGTTCGTAGGAAAGTTTTAGAGGATTGCATATCCGAGCCTTACCCTTGATGTGTTTTTGTAGGTGATATTGAGGCTGCTGATATGACTGTTGAAGCTACCTTTGGTGGTTCTGAAGTTGCTACTGGTGATCCTGGAGCTTCATGTGATAATGTGATGAAGTTCCTTTTGCTAAAAGCCTTGAATATGGAGGTCTTCTCATTTTTTGTTGTTGTTGATGCTTCACATCCCTAGCTAAAATGTTGCTACTTAGATGCCCATGATGTTAGTTTTGTAGTTGATGATTGACTTGATGCTTGCAAGAGGCTATTGGAATATTGATGAAGCTGTTGGAATTATATATGAGGTACAACATGCCACTTTAATTAATCATTTTTCATTGGATGGAATCTACTCATTTCTAATTGAAGTTCCATGTGATCATAATATAGGTGCCACCATGGATTAGAGGTTGTTTTTGGAGATGAACAATGATCTTGCAACAATTTGTAGAGGTCTGGTAGCTGTCTAAAATTGACGAAATGACTCTCCAGTGTATTCAATATTATTGGTTCTTCATTCTAGTGCTATCAATTGTGGATTTGTAAGGTAATTGCAGATTGCTACAAGAATGTAATTCTCCCTATAGCAGTTACAAAAACCATTATATGACAACAATATCCTTCAGATAATGCTTCCAAAAAAAATGATAATTCATGATGAATCTATGGATAAGGATCAAAAACCTTGGTTGTGTTGAAAGTAATGAAAGAAGGGATGAAAATGGAGATTTTTCATGGAAATGGATGAAAATGAGAGTGGAGAAGAGACAAAATGGTGTGGAGGATGGATGATGGAGGTGTGTTAGACTTATTTCTTCATTCCCTAAAGAATACATGATATTGTGAAATATTTCTCCAATCAGCTTTGTCTCCTGTAGCAATTCTGTTCCCTCGTGTAACATTTCAGGACAACCTCTTGTAGCAGATTTGTTTTGTCCATATCTATAAAACGATAGACGAGATTGACCTGAAATGTTTTGAGCATATTTCCATCATCCTTATGCACCTCCAAATAAAATAATTTAGCCATTGGATGAATGAGTATCGATAAAAAATAAAAATGGTTGTAGGTGATGGAGGTCGATTTCTTGAAAAGCATGCACTAGAATTTTCTGAATTTACTTGAGCGTGTTACCATCATCCATATGAATCTCCCCATGAAACTAATCAGCCAATGGATACATGGTTTTCAAGATATGATAAAAACAAATTTATGCTCTGTGCATTTGGACTCTTGTAGCAAAAGATAGCCCTCCTAAAGCATTTTAGGACAAAGAGGAAAATGAATGGGAAAATCTTGGGAATGATGGGTGGATGGTGGAAATAGATGATGATGATGTATTTTCATGGCCTTGGTCCTGTTGGAGCATCTCGGAAAATGAGGAGAAAGACCAAGTTTGACTTCCTTTGACTAGATTTTTGACCAAATTTTTCCTTTTGGTGCTAAAGTGTTCTTGTTGCTTGCAAAGGTTGGAGAGCACCTGCATTCATTAAAGAGAGATACATGTAGCAAATAATTTTTTTTTTTAAATTTTTCTTTTTCTTTTAGGCCTACTAACTATCTCAATGAGTTTTTCAACTAGTAGGTTTGCCTAGGTGCCCCAAAGGAGGTTTTCACCTAGGATCTTTTCTTTTTATCTTTTTAACCCATTGACCGCCTCATGGAGGTTTTCAATCAATGAGCCAATCTCAGGCGCCTCAAATGAGGTTTTCACCTAATATTTTAATTTTCATTTATTTTTTTCTTTTTCTATCCTACTCTACTCAAAAAACAAAATCTCTTTCAAGGATAGGAATACTTCCAATGGAGCCATGTGCACATCAAGATGACAAATAAACTGATGTGTAAGCTTGAAATATATGCTTTGACATGTACCTGAATTTCAAAGACAAAATGCTTCGACTTTGATGATATCAAGCACAGTTGAAGAAGAGAGTGATGATCCATCTTGTTGATTTTATGGAACCAAACCTCAATATAACTTTGATGTCCTTGGTTCTCTTTCTTATTTGGATCATTCTTCATGTCTTCTTCTACCATGACATTCAAATCTTCCTCTTTTTTTTTATTATTCTCTTGTATTGATGGTAAACATGATCGAAATTTCTCAATCTCTAATTTTGATTTATGCTCTTCATCAAGTGCAACCCATGATTCTTTCGTATTCTCATTTGAATCTTCTTTTTCTGAATGTTGTCCTTCAATGACATTAAGAGAATATCTTTTTTGGAATACTCTTCTTAAGCTAAGATGAATACCATTTAGATCAAGAGGAGATGTTTGGAAGTGTTGTACCTCAACATTGTAAGTGGGATGAGCTACTTCCTTGTGTGGGTTTGGAAATGGTGTCACATGTAGTTGAGTGGGAGTGGAATTTTGAGATGGATGTAGTTGGGGTTGTGGCTGTGGTGGAGGTGGATGGTAGAGATAACATGGATTTGGGTATGGATAATATTGAGGATATTGTGGATGGCCCCCTATTTTAGGGAAAACTAGTGTCGATTCGAACTGTTAGTCCCACTAAGATGGGTAACTATCTTAGAAACAAACAATGAAAGCTTTTCAAGAGTTCCTTTAAGTGTGATAGATTAGAGGGAAGAAAAGAGGACCAATCTGGATTTTCCGCTTTGATCCTAGCTTGATTTCTCCTTTCCTTGATATAATTTGCCACTCCTCTCCTCCTTGTCCCCCCTCAAAGAGTACCTGTAGAGTCAAAGTAACAGAAAACCATCAAATCATCTCCATCTAAAACATCATAAACAATGCAGAATCAGAAACACATTGACCATACAATTGCATTCATAAACAATAAGATTCACAAATACATGATTATATGGAGGAAAACTCAAAGAACTTTATTAATAGTAGTGAAAGAGAGGATTACAACCCAGCTGTCTGATCCAGCATCATCCTCCCAGTGTAGAAGCCCTCTTCACCTCATGAACAAGAAAATCACCCAATAATGCAATGTCTCTTCTCACCAACAAACCAACAACACTTCCTTACAAAATAAAAAATTCTAGCCTCTATATATCTTAGATGAGGGATCCATTTATAGATGTCTTGCAAGGGTGTGAGTCAGCTCTGGTTTTTGATTAGTGTCATTCCACTGATAGTTCTTAGTTCCACTTGGATATTTCATTGATCTCTTACTCATCCCTAGGCAAATTCAGAGAGGCAAGTGTCACAAGAGAAGTTTCTAGAAGATTCCATGATCATCCACTTAGAAAACCATCTCTACCATTTGTCTATTCTCGCTCATTTCACCCTACAAAAGGCCATTTCAGTACGCATCGCACCTGGCCAGTTCTGAGTAGTTTTTCAGATGGAACTTCTGGGAAATGATGTAATCATTTGACCATGATCCTTTTTGGTATTAAACAAAACTTTTAGGGACTAAAGAGCCCTTAGTCTATGGACATATGAGTTTGGGGTTGTAGTGCCCAAATATGTCTATAATAGCTGCCCCCTAAAGCATGAGGTCGTAAACCTTCTAATGTCGGGTGAAATGCTTTATCATGAGGATCCGAGGTATTCGTACTGGAAGGTGACCTATATAAGATACAATACAATACATCATTATCGTATTATTTTCATGATCTAGATGAGGCGGACATTACCATGCTTAGCTTTATAAATTCATTTTCATGTACATAGGACAAAAAATTGTTTGCTGTTGCAGACTGGTGATTCTTCGCATGAAGAGTCATCTTCCCTGGCTTAGATGACTATTTGTGCAAATTCTCTGTATAATCGATGTCTTTATTTTCCTAAATATATCGCAGCCCAGATGGATGAAACTAGATCCGGGGTCTTCAAAACTCGTCCAATCTTCGCCCAATGTACAAGTAGATCCATGTGAAAAGATGTTCTAAAGTCGAACATGGAAAGACATCGCTTGATTTCATCCAATGATGTAAGCTGTTAACAGACACGAGAGGAGTTACCGATAATGATGATGACCCTCAAGGTAATACAGTACAATTCACGTGGTGTGAATATATGAGCCGATGTCGAACACCACGCAAAATATTTCGGTCGAAGGTCATTGATGTAAACCTGTCGCCAGAAGTGAGAAACTTGCCATTGAGGAATGCAAGCTTCAAAGTACTAAAAAGGTTGTTTCTAAGTTTACTTCTTGGATAATGAGTTGATGTCAACAAGAAGTGACCTGTCGTAGGAGGGCCTTGATGTATCCCACATCTGTGACATGAAACAGAGCAAATGATTTTTGTGGAGGTGAAAAAAATCTGATGATATAAGGTTCAGGAATGGCGGTCATAAAAAAATGAAGGGTGGAGGTATTGCAGTGGATGAGGCATTTGTTGGATAGTGAATTCTCTGAATGACTTCTCTTGAACATGTCAGCAACATTGATATGGACTGGTAGCATTAACCCCATGGATGGTACGGAGGACCAATGGTGATGGTGAATGGAAAAACCCAACCCAACTCAATCATGGTGATGGAGTGAAAGTGTCATGTTCAAGAGCGACCTGCTACCAATAAAGTTCTTCAAGTTTTCTTCCCATTTTTCCCCAGTCATTGTTGACCAGTACCTCTTTATTCTTTTCAAGCTTGAGAAGGATAACATATGCTTGGTCTATAATTTTCCCTTTGGGAAAACCTATCACTTTGTGTTTAGCAAGCCTAGTGTCAGTGAGACTCGTTCTTGTCTGGGTGGACAAGTTTGTCGCTATTGTTTTAACGAGTTTAACAACAAAGATAAATCGGTCCTTTTCATGTTTAGAGAGTTTGAAAAGGGATGAAATGGAGACTCCAACAGTCCTTTTTTGTGGCATAATCCCTTAAGTCCGAAAAAGTATAAAATAATACGAAAGGGATGACTTTTTGATAGCTTTAACGAGCCGACAAAGAAAAGTGCTCGATCATTTTGTTTAGTAATCCCTTAGGTCCAAAAATATTAAAATATATGAGAGGGATGGAATTCCCTTTACTTTAATGAGCTGAAAATGCAAATGGCTCGACAATCTTTTTATATTTAACGAGTCTAAAAAGAGTTTAAAAGGGACTCGTTTTTTAGGAACGAGTGGTATTTTCAGATAGCAACTGGTTCTAGGTAAGTTTGGAACTTCTCAAAACATGGCAGTGTGAAGAGGGTGGCAATCAGAATCACTCGTCGCAGATGTTCCTAAAAAGGGTTAACAATCAAGTGGAAGCATATGGTTGGCCAAATGAATGGAGGTGACAGTAGGAACACAACCAAGGTTCAAAAGGGCTGATGGCATGGCGATCACAAAGGTTATTTACCAAAGGTGGTTTCATTTTTTAATGAGCTTGAATCAGGAGAAACTATGCTTAGTGCAGGTTGATTTTTTAATGAGCTTGAACCTTGCGGGAACATTGATCTTGGTATTGGTCAAAGATATTTAGTTTACCTTTTTAACACGTTAGATTCTTTTCTTGGTCGTTCAACCTGCTCAATTGCTCCATCAAGTTGATTAGAAATATACATATATATGCCTGAAAAATGAATTAAAAACTAATATTTTACTTGAAGTACGTGAATAGTAACATAAAAAGAAGTTTTACCTCTCATTTTTACCATTTCATTTTGAATTTGGGATTTTGGAGCTTTGGAGTGGTTTTCCCCCTCAAACTTCATCAGCTGATTTCGGGAGATCCGATGGACTATTCTCCGTGCCGTTAGGACTAGGTAGGAGCTAACCCTGAGCTCTTCATTTTCATTCCATATTTTTATGATTTTGAGCAAGTTCTCACTTCCTTCTGAGCCCCTAGGGTTTTAAGAAATCATTCTCCCATCATCGCACCTGCCCTATATCGAAAGGTGCGATGCATACTGTTCTCGGGAAATCTAGTGTCTATGCAAAGCTGCTAGCCCCACTAAGACGGGTAGCTATCTTAGAAACAAACAGATTAAAGTTACTTTCGTTTTCCTTTATGAGAAGTAGATAGGAGAGGATCAAAGAATACCAACCTCGATCTTTGGCTCGGTTCTTTGCTTGTTCCTTCTCCTCACCGATAGGTCTTTGCCACTTCTCCCTTGACCACTCCACTTCAAAGAGTACCTATAAAGTCAAAGCAGCATAATACCTTCAAAGTGCAGAGATCTACAATCATAAGCAATATAGGACCAGATATACATTGACCACACAAATGCATATACTATCAGACATACAAGAATGTGGAGGAAAACTTGAATAGCTTTATTGATGTAAAGATTAGAAGAGAGGATTACAACCCATTAATCTGACCTAGCGTCATCCTCCCAGCATGAAAGCCCTTCTTCACCTCATGAAAAGCTTAGATCACCCAACACTATGATATTCCACTAGGAAACCAACAACACTTCCTTACAAGATACAAAATTCTAGCCCCTGGATCTTTGGGATGAGGGATCCATATATAGATGATTGCAGGGAGGTGAGTCAGATTCTGGGATTTTGATTAGTGTCTTCTCTCTGATAGTTCTTGATTCCACTTAGAGATTGATGATCTCTTACTCATGCCTGGGCGAATTCAGAGAGGCAAGTGTCATAGGAGAAGTTTATGGAAGATTCCATGATCATCCACCTCACAAACTGTCTCTGCCATTTGTCCATTCTCGCCCATCACACCCTACAGAACGGATTTCTAGTATGCATCGCACCTTTTACACTGGGCATGTGAGATGCATCGCACCCTTAGCACTGAGCAACCTGTATGGTCCAGTTTTGACTAGTTTTGAGCAATTTTCTGTGGAGAACTTCTAGGAGATGATGTAAACAGCTGACCTTGTTCCTTTAGGGCATGAAACAAAACTTTTAGGGACTCATAAGCCCTTGGTTTATGGACATATATGATTGGGGTTGCAGTGCCCAAAAATTTCTATATCATTTTCCCCCTAAAGCATGAGGTTGTTAATATTTTGATGTCGGGTGAAATGATTTATCATGAGGATCCGAGGTTTTTCGAACTGGAAGGCGACCTGTAATAAGATACAATACAATACATTATCTTCATAACATTTTCATGATCTAGCTGAGGCGGGCATTCCCATGCTCAGCTTTATAAATTCATTTTCATGTACATAGGACAGACAACCATCTATGTGGCAGACTGATGATTCTGATAGAGCCATCATCCTTTGATTCGGATGATCATCTGTGCAGCAATGATGTACATTTGATGTCTTTATTTTCCTAAATATATCGCAGCCCGGATGGATGAAACTAGATCCGGGGTCTTCAAACTCGTCCAATCTTCGCCCGAAGTACAAGTCGATCCATGTGAAAAATGTTATGGAGTCGAACATGGAAAGACATCGCCTGATTACCAACCAATGATGTAAGCTGTTAACAGGCGCAAGAGGAATCACTGATAATGATGATGACCCTCAAGGTACGACAGTACAATTCACGTGGTGTGAAAATGGGACTTGGCATCGAACACCACAAAAAATCTCTTGGTCGAAGGCCATTGATGTAAACCTGTCGCCGAAAGTGAAAAACTTGCCATTGAGGCATGCAAGCTTCAAAGTACTAAAAGGGTTGTTCCTAGGTTGACTTCTTGGAAAATGAGCTGATGTCGACAAGAAGTGACCTGTCGTAGGAGGGCCTTAATGAATCCCACATCTATGACATGGAATAGAGCAAATGACTTTTGGAGGTGAAAACGATATGATGATACAGGGTTTAGGGTGGCGGCCATGAAAGAATGAAGCATAAAGGTATTGCAGCGGATGAGACACAAGATGGGTTGGTGAATTCTCTGATCGATTTCTCTTGAACATATCGGTGACACTGAAATGGATTGGTAGTGTTAACCCCAAAGATGGATGGTACGGTGGACCAATGGTAATATGACCGGTGAACGGAATAACCCAACCCGACTCAATCATGGTGATGGAGTGAAAGTGTCATGTTCAAGAGCGACTCGCTACCAATAAAGTTTCTTCAAGTTTTCTTCCCAATTTTCCCCAGTCATTGCTGACCAGTACCTCTTCATTTTTATCAAGCTTGAGGAGGATAACTGTTGTGGGGAAAAGTATCCAACACGGAATGACCCTATCCCACTCTAAGGGTGATAGTTCCTTAGCAACAGCTGAAGCAAAGCTATCTAAAGTTACTTCTTTATGACATGCAAGAGATGAAAGGAAGAGATCCACTTACCGATGTCTTGCGCAAGTGGTCGATCCAATCTCCTCTATTTGTCGCTCGCTCCCCAGCTTCAATTCTTCTCACGGGCCTAGCTACACGAGATCCTGCAAATAAGACAAGAAAAGGAAACTACAAGAAGCATGCATTCATAATCGATTCAAGGATTAGCATAAATCAAATACGCAAGTAAGACAATACATCATTGAAACACATGCGAATAGAAGAACCTCAAATGCTTTATTAATATAAGGAAGTAAGGTTCAGGCGGTGATACAACCATAAGAGGTCCAATCCAGCATCACCTTCCCGACGGAAAGAAATCTCCTCTTCACCTCCCTCAAGCAATCACCCAATACTCTCAACTGTAAACCAACAGCAATTCTTTGCACCAAATTCCGCCCTCTAGATCCCATGGGATGAGATCCTTATATAGAGTTTTGGAGTGAAGATAAGTCAGCTTGATGTGTGACTTGTTGTCCTCTTCAACTCCAGTTGTTCTTCAGTCCTTGAGTCCACTCGGAGTTTCTACCTTCCACTTGGAGTTTTAGAACCTCTTTACTCATCATTAGGCGAATCTTCTGATCCAAGTGTCATTTTGGAAGCTTCCTGGGCACTGGCACATTGAGAAAAGATTCCTCCACATGTCAAAGTACGCCCAGCGCAGGTAGCCTTTGTTGCACTTGCTATGCAGCGCAGGTACACCATAGAGCTTTTGACATTCAGCGCAGATGCTTAGTGGAGCAGCTGCTTTGATCCAAAATTGACCTGTTTTTGAGTGTTTTTCAGTGGAGAACTGATTTGCAGTGCTGTGGTTTGCTGACCTTGTTCCTCTAAGGGTAAGAACAACATGTTTAGGGACTTTGGATCCCTCAGATTATTGACATTTCATGCTCCATGCTGTAAGGCACAAAAATGTCTATAACAGTTGCCCCCTAAAGTATGAGGTCGTTTATCGGGTGAAGTGCTTTATTAGGAGGATCCGAAGTTCATTCAATCATCGGGAGGTGACCTGTAACAAAATACAATACAATACATTATCTTTTCATACTTTCTTTTCATGATCTAGCTGATGCGGGCATTTCCCATGCTTAGCTTTATAAATACATTTGCTATACATAAACAGACGATCGTCTGATAATAGACTGATAATTCTCTGCTTTTAATTATCATCCTTTTAGTAGGATGATCATCTGCTGCACATGTCTATGTTTTTATCTCCTGAATATATATCGCAGCCCGGATGGATGAAACTAGATCCGGGGTCTTCAAACCTGTCCGATCTTCACTCTAGTACAAGTCGATCCATGTGAGAATTTCTTGAAGTCGAACATGGAAAGACATCGCTTGATTACCAGTCAATAATGTAAACTGTTAACAAGCGCGAGAGGAATCACCGATAATGATGATGACCCTCAAGGTACTGCAGCACAATTCACATGGCGTGAATATAGGATCTGACGTCGAACACCACGCAAAGTCTCCTGGTCGAAGGTCATTAATGTATACCTATCGCCGGAAGTGAGAAACTTGCCATTGAGGCATGCAAGCTTCAAAGTACTGAGGGGGTGTTCCTAGATCAACTTCTTGGATAATGAGCTGATGTCGACAAGAAGTGATCCGTCAAAGGAGGGCCTTAATGAATCCCACATCAATGACACGGAACGGAGCTAGTGATGATGGTGAAAACGATCTGTGAAATATGATTCAGGGTGGCGGTCATGGAAGGATGAAAGATGATGTATGGTAGTGGATGGGACCCGGTTGACACTTTCTGAATGACATCTCTTGAACATATAACGACACTGATGTGATGGATTGGTAGCATTACCCCATGTATGGATGGTATGGCGAGACCATGGTGAAGGGACCGGTGAATGATAATAACCCAACCCGATATTTACGGAGGCAAAAGTGTCATGTTCAAGAGCGACTTGCTACCATTAAGCTTTGAGGTTCTCCCAATTTTTCCCCAGTCATTTCTGACCAGTACCTCTTTATTTTTGTCAAGCTTGAGGAGGATAACATATGCTTGTTCTATAACCTGCCCTTCGGGCAAGCCCATCGCTATGTTTTAACGAGCCTAGCGATAGGGAAACTCGTTCTTGTCTTAAGACAAGTTTGTCGCTATTTAATGTTTTTAATGAGTCTAGCGACAAAGACAACTCGGTCCTTTTCATTTTTAGAGAGTCTAAAAAGGTACATAAAGTTAACTCCAAAGGCCCTTTTTCGTCATCTAATCCCTTAAGTCCGGAAAAGTATAAAACAATACAGAAGGGATGAATGTTCGATAGCTTTATCGAGCCGAACTAGACAAGCGCTCGATCTTTTTGTGCAATAATCCCTCAGGTCCAAAAAGATTAAAATCTAGAGGAGGGATAGCTCTTCCGGTCTTTTTAACGAGCTGGAAGGCCAAAACTCGGCAAACTTTTCATATTTTACGAGTCAGTGAAAAGAGCTCAAAGAAGACTCGTATTTTGAGGAAAGAGTGATAAACAGGGATAGCAGCAGATTCCAGGTACAGGTTGGAATTTTCCAATCACGGCAGTATTACAAGGATGGCTAGGTGGGATCACTCTTCGCAGCTGTTCCTCAAAATAGGTAAACAATCAAGTGGATGTGAATGATCGGCCAAATGAAAAGTGGAGGTGACGGTGCACAAACACGACCAAGGCTTTTATGGCTGATGAATTTACGGTCTCAAATGGTTATTTACCAGTTCATTTTTTCTGGATGAGCTTGAACTCTGGGGGGAAGCTTGCTCACATGCTTATGTTTATTTTTTAACGAGCATGAAGTCCACGTTAAAACTGCTCGGTTTTGCGTTTATTTTTTAACGAGCATGAACTATGCCAAAACTGCTCGTATCTTGCGTTTATTTTTTAACGAGCATGAACTTTGCCAAAACTGCTCGTGTCTTGCGTTTATTTTTTAACGAGCATGAACTTTGCCAAAACTGCTCGTGTTTACCAGTCATAAAGTAGGAAGGTCTCCTAGAGCTCGCTATTTTTTAAGGAGCTTCATCTCACTACGCTTTGCTCCATACCCTCTCTTTATGCAAGCTGGGTATCGGCTAATCCTACGAGTTTAACGGGTTAGACCTACAGGTTTAAAGGGAGGACCTAAAAAACTAAAAAACAAAATAGTCGCCCGTGCTTGCATTCCAAGAGGTTTGCATGCCCCCAGGTGTAAGTCTAATTTCAAGGTCGCCCCTACTTTTCCGTTAAAAACCTTTGTTTTCAACGGGTGAGGCTTACCTCTTTCTGGTTACCCAAAGAATGGTTTTGTTTGCTGCCGCAAATGAAACTCTTTCTTCGGCGATGTCTATCATTAGGGTACACAAAGATGGTTACAATTTGTTGCAGCAATAGAATCTCTTTCTTTGGGGGCTGCCCCTACTTATCCTTTAAAACATTTGTTTTAATGGGTGAGGCTTGCCTTTTACCCAAAGATGGTTACTACTTGCTGCCGCAAACGGATCCCCTTCTTTGGCAGAGCCTACTTATCTAGACAAAGGTGAATGACCTTTGTCAAACAAGTAACCTTGACAAAAGAATCCTTTTCCAGAACAACCCCATTCCTAACTGCCCCTTCTTCTGCATGAGAGCTCTTGCCGGCCCTTCTGTTTTACGAAGATGAAGGGGGGGACGGGGTACGGACTAGTCATATTCTCCCGCGGAAATTCTACTTTACACCCAAGGTTTTTTCTGCCTCCAGAGCAGACCAGGATGCATGCCCCCTGGGTTCCGGCCCTACTTTCCCGAATCACTCGCACTCATCAGGAAGAAGAACCGGAGGTAGAGACCTTTCTTGATCAAATAGACCATTCAGGATAGGTATGTGACTATTTGCGATGCGTGATCCCGGAAATGAAAGTTGGTCTACGAGCTTGACCATTCTTCCTTCGTATGGAAAACACATTATTCGAAAGAGTGAGGAGACTATTGCTTCCATGCAATATATGTAGTCTCGTCCAAGGAGTAGGTTATAATCCAAGGGTCCTTGGACGACCATCAAATTCATCTTGACAACCTTCCCTTTCAATGTAATAGGCACATTAGGTAGAATCCCTAATGGTCGACTGGTTCCTTTGTCAAAACCCGAGAGATTCCTTATCTCGGGCAAAAGCGCCGGGCAACCCAGTGCTTTCCAAGCAATAGAGGACAGGATACTCACAGATGCCCCTTCATCAATGATAGTTCCAGCCATCACCATTTTGTATATTTGGACTATAATTCTAAATGGTATACTGGCTGGTAACCAGGGTCTGCCTAGTTGGTTCCAATCAAAGGACGCAACCAGGTTGCTTGGTGGTGGGACCGAATATACGGCCGGGTATGATCCTGACGATGCTCCTTCCTGCAATAAAGGAGTGGGCACATTGCCCTGATGTTCATCAGAATCGGTGTTGATGAAAAGAATCTGGACGGTGTCATCCTTACTCTCTTCGGTAGGGGTGTCAGCTGAAGATGAATCCTCAGTGACTGTGGTATTTGAAGATGAAACTTCTGAAGGGAGAACCGGGTCAACTGCCGTTTCGACCTTTGGACTTTCTTCCGGTCCGGATTCAGTAGGTTCACTTTCAGTGACTGACACTTCAGCTGGCCCTATGAGCGGGGCAGCTGTATTTTCGACCAACGAAGGACTTGGCGCGAGTTTTTGGTATCCAGGAGGAAGTAGCAACGGTGCAATCGGTTGATCTTCCAAAACTCTCTTTGCTTCATCTAAAAAGGGACAACGGCGGAGGGTGTGATTGCCTTCACACAGTTCGCAGGGGAATCTCATTCCCCTTCGTCGTCTAGAACCTTCACTTTCGTTGGTCGACGGTAAGCATTCAACCTGGTTGTCAGAGGTCGACGCTTCCGAACTGTGCAAACGAGGGGACCAGTCCCTTAGTATCCGGGGAATACTGGGACAATCACGGTGGAGGTGGTTCCCTCTACATATGACACATGGTGATTTGGGCCCGGTCCGTGCTGTGTGTGGATTTTTGTTAGATGCCTTTTGCTTGCCCCCAGGCGCCTTTGGCTCCTTCTGCTTCTTTTCTTTCTTCTTCTTTTCCTTCTTCTTTTCTATGGGAGCTCCGCTTTCGGCGGCTTGACCTTTCGAAGAAGAAGGATCGGAGGAAGGCTTATAAGAAGTGGAAGGCTGAAGGGCAGCTCTAGACTGTTCTAACTGTTGACTCAACTGTTCAGGAACCGTGGTGTTCTAAACTACAGTGGTTGAGAATAGCCAAACTGGCAGGCCAATTGTCAGTCCTGGAAGCGACAATGTGGCCATGTGGGGCGCACCAACTTCTCCCCAAGAGGAGAAAGGGCTAGGGGTCCCATCATGTGGAATCCCTTGGTTGGTGTGTTCCATGTTCTCAACCTAAAGATCAACGTAGGAATAAGGGGTGATTATGTTCCGCTTAGAATGAATTTTATATGACGACGCTTTAGACACAACTTGCTTTTTCACTTTTTAAGAGTCGAGAAAAAAGCTAAAGATGACTCTAGTCTCCTTCGATGTATTAACGAGCCCGAAGTGACAAATGCTCGGATGGACTTTTTCAGTTATAGAGTTTGAAAAAGGCCAAAAGAAACTACTCTGGAGTTCTAGGCAGAGGGTGTGCCAAACCTTTCGCGAAACCACAGAATACGTTTTACGGTACGAGTGGTCGATCTTCGTGAATGCTGTGTTCACTGCATCGCGATCAGTAGGGTGGCCGACACGGCTTCCTATGGATAAAGGATTTGTTCCTATAGGGGTCTCCTAATATACGCGACGGTACGCGGGAGCACAAATCCGTATTAGTGCTATCGTCCCTCAGGAGGAATCACCCACCTTCGTAGAGATCGACAGTCACTATGTTTAACGACACCGGTTCACGTCTCTACCTAGACCTCTACTGTGTTTCGTTATGTTTCAAAGCGTTGTTAGATAAATTCAGTTCTTTTTAGGTTGATCTTGCTTAGCAGTTTGCCTTTATGGATCACCACGTGATGTATGATACAACTCCTAAATGCAGTCTAAGAATGATAAGCAAGCTTTTTCAACTCTTTCAACTTATGAAAATCTTAACTACTGAAGGAAAAGAAAGACATCATCTTTTCAAACAGATCATAGAGCACACACTAATGCACTTTTCCTAAATCGACATGCAAACTGTCAAAATGCACATGCACAATGCAAGTATTTCTTTTCTTCTTCCTTAATGTTGGTGTATTACAAAAAGAAAGCTGTTGTATAATTTCGAATTCAATTTCAAGCGAAAGCAAACAAGTTTTTGTCCAATAATCAAAAGAACACCTTAAGATTCACTCGTTTCAACACAAGAAATACTGAAATTCGAACCATATAACGAAAGCAAATGCTCAAGCAGCTATGAACAACAATAAACTAGCTCTTAGAATCACAACGACACTTTCTCATAGGTCTAGATCCAAGAGGTCATAGCAAGACTAGTTCACTTTCGCTACGGGAAACTGTGAATGAAAGCAAGAAATACAATAAGAACAATCACGGTTTCTTCATACAACTGAGGCGGAATGAAGGCAAAGAAAGGTAGTTTCAGCTGGGTATACAGGTTGACAACAGGCTGCAAAAACAATACTGAAAACTGGGCAACAGACAGTGGGGAATCCCAGTTGCATAAGGCAAAACTGGATCAGCGCAGGTGCTGCACTGTCAATCTGACATGCAGCGCAGGTAGCCCCTTCGGGACCTGCGTTGCAGTGTAGGTAGCCTTTGCTGCAGCTGCACTGAAGAGACAACTCTCGTCTCTCTCAGATTCCGGGTCACAGTTTGCTCAAAAATCAATGGTTTTTGGCCAAATCAAAGGCTATCAGTCAAGTATACACTAGAGGATGATTAAAGGAAGATGAACACTATCACAAAGAGCTAAAAAGAGTCCTTGTGGACCAGCTCTTCAAATCATAAACACGCCCAGCACTGGGCTAGAGTAGCTGCCCTCTACTTTGCATTCGAAGGACTCGAATGCAGTTCGATTCGGTACTCCCTTTGTTTAAGAAATGAATAGCAAGAAACACAAGCTACCAACAAGACACGGTCCCCAGCGGAGTCGCCAGTCTGTTGTGGGGAAAAGTATCCAACACGGAATGACCCTATCCCACTCTAAGGGTGATAGTTCCTTAGCAACAGCTGAAGCAAAGCTATCTAAAGTTACTTCTTTATGACATGCAAGAGATGAAAGGAAGAGATCCACTTACCGATGTCTTGCGCAAGTGGTCGATCCAATCTCCTCTATTTGCCACTCGCTCCCCAGCTTCAAGTCTTCTCACGGGCCCAGCTACACGAGATCCTGCAAATAAGACAAGAAAAGGAAACTACAAGAAGCATGCATTCATAATCGATTCAAGGATTAGCATAAATCAAATACGCAAGTAAGACAATACATCATTGAAACACATGCGAATAGAAGAACCTCAAATGCTTTATTAATATAAGGAAGTAAGGTTCAGGCGGTGATACAACCATAAGAGGTCCAATCCAGCATCACCTTCCCGACGGAAAGAAATCTCCTCTTCACCTCCCTCAAGCAATCACCCAATACTCTCAACTGTAAACCAACAGCAATTCTTTGCACCAAATTCCGCCCTCTAGATCCCATGGGATGAGATCCTTATATAGAGTTTTGGAGTGAAGATAAGTCAGCTTGATGTGTGACTTGTTGTCCTCTTCAACTCCAGTTGTTCTTCAATCCTTGAGTCCACTCGGAGTTTCTACCTTCCACTTGGAGTTTTAGAACCTCTTTACTCATCATTAGGCGAATCTTCTGATCCAAGTGTCATTTTGGAAGCTTCCTGGGCATTGGCACATTGAGAAAAGATTCCTCCACATGTCAAAGTACGCCCAGCGCAGGTAGCCTTTGTTGCACTTGCTATGCAGCGCGGGTAGACCATAGAGCTTTTGACATTCAGCGCAGATGCTTAGTGGAGCAGCTGCTTTGATCCAAAATTGACCTGTTTTTGAGTGTTTTTCAGTGGAGAACTGATTTGCAGTGCTGTGGTTTGCTGACCTTGTTCCTCTAAGGGTAAGAACAACATGTTTAGGGACTTTGGATCCCTAAGATTATTGACATTTCATGCTCCATGCTGTAAGGCAAAAAAATGTCTATAACAATAACATATGCTTGTTCTATAATTTGCCTTTTGGGCAAACCCGTCGCTATGTTTTAATGAGCCTAGCGACAGTGAAACTTGTTCTTTTCTGCATGAACAAGTTTGTCACCATTGGTTTTAACGAGTTTAATGACAAAGACAACTCGGTCCCTTTCCAATTTTAGAGAGTCTAAAAAGGGATGGAAAGGAAAATCTAGTGATCCTTTTTCATCATGTAATCCCTTAAGTTTGAAAAAGTATAAAATAATACGAAAGGGATGAATTTTCGATAGTTTTAATGAGCCGAACAAGACAAGCGCTCGATCTTTGTGTGTAATAATCCATCAAGTCCAAAAAGATTAAAATCTAGAGGAGGGATAGCACTCCCGGTAGCTTTAACGAGCTAGAGAGGCCAACTGATCGACAATCTTTTCATATTTTATGAGTCAGACGAAAAGAGCTTAAAGGAGACTTGCCTCTTGAGGAACGAGTGATATTTCCAGGTAGCAGCTGATTCCAGGTAAGGTTTGAAATTTTCCAATCATGGCAGCGTCACAAGGATGGCTAACAGAATCACTCTTCGCAGCTTTTCCTCAAAAGGGGTAAACAATCAAATGGAGGTGAATGATCGACTATAACAGAGTGGAGGTGATGATGAGAACACGACCAAGGCTCAAGAGCTGATGATAATGCATTCGCAATGGTTATTTATCGGAAATTGGTTCATTTTTTAATGAGCTTAAACTCTGGGGGGAAAATTTTTCTCATTGCTTAAGTTTAATTTTTAACAAGCTTGAACTTCACATAAAAACTGCTCATGCAAGTCGTATAATAAGGATATCTCATTGATAGATTCCATTTTTATGGAGCTTGCACCTTTCGAAGATTTGCTCTGTATCCTTCCATTACGCAAGCTAGGAACGACAAATCCTACGAGTTTAAAGGGTTGAGAATCTACAAACTAAGAAAATAAATGGTCGCTCTTCACTTTCATGCAAAAAAGTTTGCATGCCCCCAGGTATAGTGAAAAGTTTCTAAGCTACCATATAGAAGTTCTCACATTTTCAAGATAGTTCCCATCCACATAACATACAGAAACACTTCCTCGGCTTAGTCCATTTGGACAAAGGTGATTCTAGCTCCAATCACCTAACCTTGACGAGGGAATCTTATTCCGGTCCAATCCCATTTTCCTACATGGACAGGTGTCGGACCAGTCATATATCCTTCGTGGAAACCTACCCTATACCTAGAGTTTTCTTGCCGAAGCAGGCTAGGGTGCATGCCCCCTGGGTTTCAGTCATGACCCCCGAATTACTCACGTTCTTAAGGTGGACGGAATGGAGATTGATGAGACGTTCCTTGCGTGAAAAGACCATTTAGGGATGGAATTTGACTATTAGCTATGTGTGAGCCGGGGAACGAAAGCTGGTCTACGAGTTGGACCACTCTGCCTTCATGCGGAAAACACATTACTCGAAAGAGTGAGGAGACAATGGCTCCCATGCTATAAATATAGTCGTTCCCAAGGAGAAGATTATAATCTAAAGGTCCTTGGACTACCATTACGTTCAGATACACAGTTTTCCTACTCAAGGTTATAGGCAAACTTGGAAGGATCCCTAACAGTCAACTGGTTCCTTTATCAAAGCCTGTCAGATTCCGCATCTTAGGCAGAAGCGATGGCGAACCAAGTGCTTTCCAAGTAGTTGAGGAAAGGATACTCACATAAGCCCCCTCATCTATTATGGTACCGACCATGACCATTCTGTAGGTTTGAACAATGATTCAGAATGGTACACTAGCCGGTAAACGGGGTCTGCCTAGTAGATTCCAATCGAAGGAAACAACTAGGTTGCTTGGAGGTGGGACCGAATAAACAGCTGGGTATGACTTTGACGAACTTCCTTCCTATAGTAAAGGAATGGGTAGATTTCCCCCATGTTCATCGGAGTCTGTGTTTATGAAAAGAATTTGAACGATGTCGTTCTCATTCTCTTCGGTGATTGTATCATCTAAAGATGGACCTTCCGAAGACAAGACCGGGTCGACTGCCACCTCAACCTTTTGACTTTCGTCTGGTATGGATTCAACGGGTTTATCTTCAATGATAGATGCTTTGATTGACCACAAAATTGTGTCGGTCAGATTTTCAACTAGCGATGGATTTGGCAAGAGTTTCTTGTATCCAGGAGGAAGCGCAGCGGTGAAGCGGAACGGTTATCCAAGACTCTTTTAACTTCATCCAGGAAGGGACAATGGTGGATGGCATGATTTCATTCTCACATTTTGCAAGGAAATTTACATATTCCTTTCTATCCAGAGACTTCGTTTTCACTAGTTGATGGTGTGTTTTCAACATGATCGTCAGAGGTTGATGACACCGGATTGTGAAAACGAGAAGACCAGTCCCTTAAGATCCAGGGGATACAAGGAAAATCTTGATGATAGTGGTCCCCTTTGCAAATGACACATGGAGATTTAGGTCTGGACGGTGTTGTGTGTGGATTTTTGCTAGATGCTGCATGGTTACCCCTTTTTTCCTTTGGCTCCTTCTTCTTCTTTTCCTTCTTCTCCTTCCCCTTCTTCTCCTTCTTAGTTACTTGATTTTTTGCTTTACCAACTTCATCAAGCGAAGAGGAAGGAGGACAGGGAGAAACGAACGAAGTAGAAGGTTGGGGGGTAACTCTAGTATCATCTCGATGCTAACTTGATTGTTCAGGAATCACGGTATTCTGAACGACGGAGGTCGAGAAGAGCCATATTTGCAAGCCAATCGTCAATCTTGGAAGTGACAATGTGGCCATGTGAGGTGCACCAACATCTCCCCAAGAGGAGAAAGGACCAGGATTTCCTCCAAGGGGAAATCCTTGGTTTGTGGACTCCATTTTCTCAACCTAAGACCAACGAGGGAACAATGACGTTATTCTGATTAAAATAAATTTTATACTTTTTGACACAACTTTCTTTTTCAATTTTTAAGAGTTGAGAAAAAATAAAAGATGACTCTAGTCAACTTCGATTTTTAATGAGCGTGAAGTGACAAGTGCTCAGATGGACCTTTTCCTTTAAGGAGTCTAAAAAGGAACGAAAGAGACTACTCTGGAAATCTAAACAGAGGGATTACCAAACCAATCGCAAAATTGCATAATACTTTTTATGGTACGGCAGTCAATCTTCCCGAATTCTGTGTTCAGTGCATTGCGATCGATAGGGCGGCAGACACGGCTTCCTATGGATAAAGGATATAGCCTATTGTGGTCTCGCAATATATACTCGACGGTACGTGGGAGCACAAGTCCGTACTGGCACTTTTCGTCTCAAAGAGGAGGAATCACCCAACCTACGATGAAAGCGATAGTTACCAGGCTTTACGACACTGGAATATGTCTCTAGCTTAGACTTCTAGATGTTGTGCATCAGGTTCCAAAGTGTTTTTATGTTCATTGAATTTATTTTATAGTTGATCTTTCTTAAGAAATTTTCCTTTCAGGTTCACCACGTGATGTAGATATATAATTCCTAAAATGCAATCTAAGATGATAAACAATCGTTTAATCTTCTTTTTGCAATGAAAATCCTAGCTACTAAAGAAAGAGAGATGATATTCTTTCAACATAGAGCAGAGAGCACACACTAGATGCACTGTCCTAAATCAAACCAAGAAGTAGTATAAATGCAAATGCACATGCATGTATTTGTTTTCCGCTTTCTTAATGTGTGAATGACATAAAGAATGCTGAGTACAAATCTGAATTATCTTTTCAAAGCGACAGTACTAACAAATTTCTCTTCAAAAACGAAAGGAAGATAATGACGACACTTTGCGACTTTGAATTGAAAACTGCTTTCGACATTTGAAAAAATAGTAATTCAAATAAAATACAAGAGTAACTGTATAATCGACCATCATGAACAATAGGATTCTTTTCTTTGACTGAAAACGACACTTGCGACACTTCTAAATCAACAGACGACAGTTTGATTATGCTACTTTTTTGTAAAAGAGAACTGTAAATGGCGCACAATACATAAAAAAATTCACAATTATTTGTAATATGGAGGTTGAATCATGCAAAGGAAGGGAGTTTCCATAGTGGTATACTGATCACCGACAACAAAACTCCTGAATAAAGCTGAAGAGAGTGAACAAAGAAACCAAAATCTGGAAGCAAAAGAGGTCTTATCTAATCAGCGCACCTGCAACATAGGGAAAGTGCGATGTAGCACACCTACTGCACATGGGAGGTGCGATGCATCCAGATTCCAAAGAGGAGAAAGTGCGATGGTCCAGGGACGAGACTTCAACTTGGTTCTTGGTCACAGTTTGCAACTTAGTTCAGGGATTTAGGCCGAGCTAATGATAGTCAGTAAATAGAAATCACAGGGACAAATGTAATGAGGTTACTAGAGCCACCACTAGGGCAGTTAGGATGTTTGCAAATCGATTGTTCAGTTTATAAAAAAAACCCGGAGATAGACTGAAGCATCATTGATCTACTTTGCACTTGCATAGCAAATGCAGTTCGAAGGCTAGCTGGCTTAGCTTTAGGCTCCGTCTGTAAGTTTATAAAGCAAACAAGTATAAACAAGAAAACAAGCTATTCGCTCCCCAGCGGAGTCGCCATTTTGTTATCAGGAAACCTAGTGTCTAAGTAGAGCTGCTAATCCCACTAAGATGGGTAGCTATCTTAGAAACAAACAGATTAAAGTTACTTTTGTTTTCCTTTATGAGAAGTAGATAGGAGAGGATCAAAGAATACCAACCTCGATCTTTCGCTCGGTTCTTTTCTTGTTCTTTCTCCTCATTTATAGGTCTTTGCCGCTTCTCCCTTGACGACTCCGCGTACCTGTAAAGTCAAAGCAACATAATACCTTCAAAGTGCAGAGATCTACAATCATAAGCAATATAGGACCAAATATATATTGACCACACAAATGCATATACTATCAGACATACAAGAATGTGGAGAAAAATTTGAATAAATTTATTGATGTAAAGATTAGAAGAGACGCTTACAACCCATTGATCTGACCTATCATCATCCTCCCAGCATGAAAGCCCTTCTTCACCTCATGAAAGGCTTATATCACCCAACACTATGATATTCCACCAGGAAACCAACAACACTTCCTTGCAAGATACAAAATTCCAGCTCCTGGATTTCTGGGATGAGGGATCCATATATAGATGATTGGAGGGAGGTGAGTCAGCTTCTGGGATTTTGATTAGTTTCTTCTCTCTGATAGTTCTTGATTCCACTTAGAGATTGATGATCTCTTACTCATCCCTGGGCGAATTCAGAGAGGCATGTGTCACAGGAGAAGTTTCTGGAAGATTCCATGATCATCCACCTCGCAAACTGTCTCTGCCATTTGTCCATTCTCGCCCATCACACCCTACAGAAGGGCTTTCCAGTGCATCACACCTTTTACACTGGGTAGGTGAGATGCATCCCACCCTTAGCACTCAGCAACCTGTATCGTCCAGTTTTGACCAGTTCTGAGTAGTTTTCTGTGGAGAACTTTTGGGAGATGATGTAATCAGCTGACCTTGTTCCTTTAGGGCATGAAACAACACTTTTAGGGACTCAGAAGCCCTTGGTTTATGGACATATATGATTGGGGTTGCAGTGCCCAAAAATTTCTATAACACATACTGAGCTGTACACTGGCCAGTTAGTATGCATCTCACCTAGTCCAAAGGCAATATGCGATGGGCGCAGAAGGGGAACTTTGCACAATAATTTTTCATGAAATTTTTGCCTGTTTTTTCTCAAATTTGGATCCTAATTCATATCTTTTCTGTGACTCAGATATTTGATGGATCAAGATGGTTGTCACATGGCATGAATGTGAGCATGAAGAAGAAGACATGATTGCCTTACATGATCAGGGTACTGTTACTGCATTGCAAAACTGTGGTTTGCTCAAATTCTTCCGTATATCTAGCATTGGGCAACAAATCAGTTTGTTGAAATATTTCCTCAATGCATGGGATCTGATCAACTAGGTATTCCAGATTAGAGACAAATATATTCCACTGACAGTCGAAGATATCTACTTTCTGACGGGGTTATCGAGGCATGGTTCCCCTCTTTCACTGTCGGGATCCACTCGTGGGGGCGAATTGGTGAGAGATTATATCCATCAGCTTTGTAGAGATGGATCTCAGTCTAGTAGAAACGACAAGATCAATATCTGGGAAATCGTTGATCGGTCTCTTAGGACCATTTTATTCACCTTTGCTAGATTGGCTGGTAGTGCGGCTCTTCATTTGGCAAACAGATCTTATGTGCAGTATGCTTTAGAATGCTTGGAACCAAAGGTATTCAATTGGTGTGAGGCAGTACTTTCGGTGATAAAAGAACAACTCTCTAAGGTAAATAATGGAAGATCCAAGAACTTTGGCTACGGTTCCATTTTGACTGCTTTTGCCTTAAAGAGGATCCCACTGATGCAACCTCAACATATTTCACTAGGATTTCCAGCATCGAGGGAACCTAGGATGCAGAGATGGGTTAATCTCATGGCTAGACATGTTGGTCAGCCACAGATTACTTTCGCTGATGCCTTCTTTGAGTGGTTCGACCGTCAGGAGATGGTCTTCTTAGAGTATCCGTATGTCGGGATGGATTTCCGAGGTGACCTAGATTTGGCATTACTGGCTGGCGAGCAGTGGGGTATGATAGGTAAAGATGATTTGACCATACCTTTTTTTGTTAGTTTTATAATATTTTTGTGATTTATCAAGACTAATTGAACTCATGTACTTGTGCAGATGTTGGGCCAGTATGACTAGTGGCATGCCCAAGGGCGACGGCTGGCATTCCAGTAGGAGAGGCTGTAGGGAGTGCTGTCCTTCATGATTTGGCCATAGCAAAGACCCTGGCAGTATTGCAAGATCAGATCGAGGGTCTTACCCTTGGTATTCAGGATGTGAGGACTGACGATTTACCTTTGAGGCTACAACACCATACTACTGGCGTTCCGAGTCGATGGACTAGGCTCTTGCATATGATCGCACAGGCGGTGACATGTTATCACCAGCATAATTAGTATAGGATGCTTTTCTACATTTACTTTTGAGTTTCTTGGTCACACGACCGATTTTTCCTTGTACACAAAACATTATGTGAAACTATAAACAATTATATATTTTGATTTTTAGAGTTAATTTTGGTTAAGTTAAGTGATCTAGTTGCAAATGTTGATATGAAATGATTTTCTTTACAAATGATGCAAATTTCTGTCTAACACATAATTCACTAATGAATCAGTTAATGTGTTTAAGTTTATGGAAATGTGTTGATATTGAATGGAATCAAGCTGCCTTTCAAAAATCTTAACCCTTAGGAATATACGATAGATAGCTGGGTTCCGAACTGAATAGACGTCAGTAAGCTGTAGAATGACGAGTTGCGAATCTAGCATGAAAATAAGTCGGCGTATGCCATGTGAAAATCAATGCGCTGTACTTAGCGATTTTGTTCATTGATTGACCAATACATATCCCTCTGAAACTCACTAACTCGCCGCTTGGAGCAAAGATGGCCCAGGCTGCAGAAGATAGGTTTCGCGTTCTACAACTAGCCCCGTCGACGTACCCAACGAATGTTTCCAAAAATTTTGACATCTGCAACAAATGCAAAGTGGATTACCTAACTAAAATGACAACTCTTCACAAAAACAAAAATGAAACAAAAGCATATCTATAAAGAGATTACTACACTTGATCAAGCATAATATCACTTAAGATACAAACCGTTTTGGGGTTGCGACAGTGGAATTCCATCATAATCTACCAGCTCATAGGCTCCATTTTCTAATACCCATTTAACAATGTAGGGGCCCATCCATAACGATTGGAACTTACCTGCTCCCAAATTATCAGAGTCCTGATCATAGAGTAAGGCCAAGTCACCTTCTGAGAAGACATGAGGCTTGACATTTTTGTCAAAGTGCGCTTTGACATGTTTCTTATGTGCTTTGTTAGCTAGCACAACATCACGACGGGTTTCATCCAAGTGGATTAGTTCCAAGAAACGAGCCTCTTCCTTTGAAGTTTCGGGAAGTAGATCGATTGCGAGCTTTAGAGATAAAATATCACACTGTATTAGTAAGACAACTTCCAGGCCATACACCAACTGAAAAGGCATAAATCCGGTCGTATTTCTCACCGAGGTCATATATGCCCACAGAGCTGAGTACAGGATTAAATGCCAATCCCGTTTGTGGACTCCAATCATTCTCTGCAGCATGCGCTTGAGGACTTTGTTGATTGCTTCAACCTGTCCATTAGCCTGCAAATAATATGGAGTAGAACTATCATGGGACAGTCCTGATTTGGCAGTTAATTCATCCATCATCTGATTGCGAAAATGCAATCGATGATCTGTCACTATAGCCTGTGGAACACCCAACCTAGAGACTACATGATTGAAAAAGAAAATAGCAGCTGTTTCGCCACTGTTGTTTAATGTAGGCATTGCCTCGACCCATTTTGTAAAATAGTTGACAATGACTATGATATACCCATGCCCCCCGGCCAAGGTGGGGTTACATGTCATGAAATCTATGTCCCATTTGGAGAATGGCCCAACAACAACTACTGGATGTAGTGGTGCAGGTGGTAATCTAGTTTTTTGATAAAAAATTTGACAAGCATGGCAACTTCTTACTGCTATTATGCAATATTTGAAGATAGTAGGCTAGAAGTAGCCAGCTCGTAAGATTTTCTATGCAATAGCGTAACCAGATAGATGCCCCCCACATGTGCCTGAATGACAGTCATTCAAGACTTTTTTTGCCTCCTCATGCGTGAGGCACCTTTGCAGAACTGTATTGACACCACAACGGTAAAGTGTATCACTGACGATAATGTAGTCTTTTGCTTGGTATCGAGTACGTCACTGTTCCGAGTGAGAGGTGTTAGGCCTAAAGGTTTGAGTTTGGAGATAGATTAGTATATCTCCATACCACGGGTCGCTTGATGATATCAGAAACAAAGTTTCATCCACGATTGATGCTTTAGATGTTAAATAGTTGGACGACGATGGGAAGTCCCAAAGTAACTCCGCAAAGACTAGAGATTTCTTTGATTTGGATTTGGTGAATTCCAAATCAAACTTGTGCAAAATGGCTATCCATTTTGAATATTTGCCCCCTAGCAATTGACACGACATGATGTAGGTCATAGGGTTGCAATCTGACAAGATGGTAGTTTTGTGAAAGAGTATATAGTGTCGAAATCACTGTATTGGTTGAACAGCTGCCAAAGCCAGCCTTTCGACATAGGAGTACTTGCTTTCCGTATCATTTAAGTTGCGGCTTAAATAATACACAGGATGTTCTATTCCATTGTCTTCTTGTACTAAAACCATCATGATGGTTGTATCTGTGGCAGCGAGATATAGGTTAAAGTATTTTTGATAGTCAGGAGCATACATTAATGATTCTTTTACTAGGGAACTTTTCAAAGCATCAAAGGAAGCTTGTGCAACTTGATCCCAGTTGAAGGGTACTTCTTTTTTCAAAATACGTGTATAACCTTTAGCAAGTTCGACGTAATTTGGAATGAACCTCCTTAGAAAGTTTGCTTTCCCTTGGAGTTTCTGAATCTGAAGCAAATTTGAAGGTGGAGGCATGTCGATGATTGCCTGAACCTTACATGGGACGAGTCAGATTCCGTCCTTAGAAACTATGAAACCAAGTAACCAACCAGAACCAACACAAAACACAAACTTGTGTGGATTGAGTCATATCTTGTAGTGTCGGCAACGTAGAAATATAGCTCTCAAATGCTACGGATGATCAGTCCGCTTTCACGAATGAGATGGTAAATCAGCGAGATATGGTTGAACGATGTGTTTGATGTCATGGAAGGTGTAGTTCATTGCCCTTTGAAATGTTGCCCCTGCATTCTTCAAACCGAAAGGTAGTTTGCAGTACGCGAATGTGCCCCATGGAAACATAAATGTAGTCTTTGACTGGTCCTATGGGCGGATATTGATTTGATTACATCTCAAAAATCCATCCATAAATGAAAAGACTTCGCATCCAGCACATTCATCAATTATCTGGTCAATGAAGGGTGTAGGGTAGTTGTCCTTTGGACAAGCTTGATTTACATCCCTGTAATCGACACACACTCTAATCGTTCCTTGCTTTTTCATCATAGGAACAATATTCGATACCCAATCAGTGAGAGGAACAGGGTAAATGAAACCAACATGTAAAAGTTTTTCAACTTCTGCCTTAATGGCAGTGGCTTTCTTTGGGTGAACCGGTCGAAGTTGTTGTCATACTGGTTTGACATCTGGATACATCTTGATTTCATGTTCAACGATGCTTGAGTCAATGCCTAGCATTTCTTCATAGGACCAAGCAAAGACATCTCTGAATTCACGAAAGAGAGCGCAATATATTTCCAGTTCTGAAGGATAACAAGATTTGCCAACATGTATATTCTCTACAACATTCAGTTTGGTCGAGATATTAATGGCAATAGTTTCTTCAATATTGGATAGATTTCGCTCTGAATCCACCGTATTTATAGTATTTGATAGAAAATCAAAAACTCAAGGATGATTAAGGTCGTTAGTGTTGGCATTATGATTCTGGTTTGGCTCTATGGTACTGGTGTTGTACTTGATGGCAACTCACTCAAGTGGCAAAACTTTGTTCAAGCTCTCAAAATGATGGAAAATAAGAGGTTCGCAGGTGCATCATTCAAAAGGTGCGGACCTGCAAGTTCTTCGTCCAGGAAGTGTGGTCATACCCGCAGGTTCTTCGTTCAAAAGGTGCGGTCCCCCAGTTCACTCACTCCAATGCAGAGAAGCGTGCTCACGTGGGGTTTATTATGTTTGGCCCTTGGTATTAGCCCGTCGTTCATGATCCTATGGTTTTGGCCCGTGGTATAGGATCTAAATTATTGAACTCTGTTTTGGATCCCTTGTATTGGTTTTCGATGGTTTTGACCCATGGTTTGAATAAGGGCTTGCCTATAAAAAGGAAAGGAGATCACTTGGCTAAGACACTTGTGAAATTTGAATATCTTAAGATCTGAAATTTTGGGTGATTGGTTTTAAAAGCTAGATCTAAATCAAGGAGAAAACTTAAGGGAAATCTATTGATAAGTCATGATCTCTCGGGCGCATGATCAGATCTATGGATCTGACTGTCTGTGGCACATTGGAGGACTGTTAATTTGGCCCTAATTAGAGGTTCGCAAGCGATCCACGGCGTGAGTGCAGGGGTACGCAGCGCAGGAGAAGGTGCAGTGCGGGGGTACGCAACGTAGCAGAACGGGCAGTGCGAGGTACGCAGTGTAGAAGAAGGCACAGTGCGGAGGTACGCAAGGAAACAGAAGAACCAGTTGTGGAGGTACGCTGACAGGTAGATAGTGCAAGTGCGGATCTGAGCAGAGGCACACAGGGTGGCAGAACGAGTGGTGCGGAGATACGCAGAGCAGAAGACCGACCAATACGGATCTGCGTAGTTTAGACACAGAAGAGCTGCGGATATTCGCAGGCCTCTATTGGTGAAGTTGTAGACCTATCTTGAAACATTTTTTGGATGTATTTTATCTATTGCTGAAGAGTTCTGGGTTTATATTTCTGGTATTACTTTTCTGTTTACAGCATTCTGAGAAGTTGGGTGATTCATTGGTTGATTGTATAAGGAGATTGGGTGATTTTCATGTACTTGATGATTATTTGATCTTCTTGGATCCAGTCTGAAAATTAATGAAACGTGGTCCTTAAAGAAGTGAAAGAGCAAAGGGGGTTGTAGCTCCCTTCCAGGAGAGACTGGAAAATCAGAGAGAGTTGTAGCTCTCTGCAGGTTTCAGCCTCCGTATTGGTAAAGGATTGCACCAATACAAAATCCTTGTAAAAGAAGTTTCTAATTGAAAGAAGATAGAGACATATTGCAGCAGGTGGTTTTCACCCACATTGGGTTTCCACCTTATATCTGGTGTTCTTTGGTGTGCCTATCTATTTTTTCTTGTTCTTGTTCATTATTATATGGCACTGACTTACAAATTAATGATCAATATCTGAAGAATAAATTAAAGTATAAATCTGGAAGGTATATTAAAAAGAATTTGATAATATTGATTCACCCCCCCCCCCTCTCAGTATTATTTCCAACAATTGGTATCAGAGCAGGTTCTTCAGAAGAAGCTTGATCGCTTGAAGAAAGATCTTTCATCATGAGCAACTACGAGAGGGAAGCATCAATCAGGCCACCAATTTTTGATGGGACAAACTTCGTTTATTGGAAGGTAAGAGTTACTGCCTATCTTCAATCTCTTGCTACAGAAGTCTGGGATATCATAGATACCGGGTATACTTTTCCATCAGCAAATCCTACAGATCCGGTTGAGAAGAAGAAATATGAAACAAATGCAAATGCGGTCATAACTCTATTAGGATGCCTATCTCAATCAGAATTTGTCAAGGTAATGCAGTTTAAATCCGCAAAAGAGATATGGGGCAAGATTGTTCTGAGCTATGAAGGAGATGATCAGGTAAAACGAGCAAAACTTCAAACCCTCAGGATTCAGTATGAAAATCTCAGGATGCATAATGATGAAAGTGTGGCTAACTATTTTCTTCATGTAGATGAGATTGTTAATTGTATGAAAAATTTGGGTGAAG
The DNA here is from genome assembly GCA_031772625.1 of Pinus tabuliformis. Classification (NCBI taxonomy): domain Eukaryota; kingdom Viridiplantae; phylum Streptophyta; class Pinopsida; order Pinales; family Pinaceae; genus Pinus; species Pinus tabuliformis. Next base: position 263,238,737 of record CM062819.1, on the reverse strand, counting down.
AAATAAAAGAGGATGTTGTGGTTGAAAAAGTTCTAAGATCTTTGTCCCCTATGTTTGAATCTAAAGTTTCTGCAATAGAAGAAAAAGAGAATCTACAAAGCCTTAAAATGTCACAGTTGCACGGAATTCTAACTGCTTATGAAATGAGGAAAGGAGGTCCATCAGACAAGAGAGAAGTTGCCTTTAAGGCTTCATGCAAAGGGGAGTACTATGAGTCAGGACATGTGTCAGAAGAAGAAGAAGAATCAAATTTTGTCAGAAATCTTCAACGGGGTACTGGTCGTTTCTGAGGTAAGTTACCTTTCAAATGCTTTGCTTGTGGAAGAGTCGGTCACTATGCTGCCAAATGTCCTCACAAGGATAAGATTGAAAAAGGGAAGGAACCTGTTAGATGGAACAAGAAACATAATACAACTAAGAAAAGTTACTACACTCATGAAGACAGTGATGATCTATCAAATAGTGACGAAGATGAACGAGGTAATGATTATAAACTTTTAATGGCCTTTGAAGATGATGATTACATGGACGCTATAGATGTAGATGGTTTTTATGAAGAGATTTCTCAACTCAAAATATGTTTAGAAGAAAAATATATGATCATTGATACTCTACAATTCCAACTTGATGAAAAAGAAAAATCTCTTGAGAAGCTAGAATGTGAAATTGTTGGCCTTAGAAAAGAAATTGAGAAAACAAAGGCTCTTAATCTTAAATTTGTTAAAGGATATGAAACTTTGGATGAGATTATCAATGTACAACATTATCCACTAATCAAGACAGGTCTGGGTTATAATGGAGAAACATCTCAAGCATCCACCTCAAAGATTTATCTTGATGCAGCAAGGAGGAATGAGCAAAAGCCCAATGGAGATCACCAGGTAAGGCAGGGACGAATTGCATCAAGAACAAACAAAGACTACCAGGTAAATCGGGGGCAATCCATCTTAAGGGTGAACAAAAGCTACAACCAGCCACGGGTAAAAACTTCTCAATTTGCTTCAAGAATGGATGACAATAGAAATTACAATCATTTGACTGGTAATCGCAGAAGTTTCTTCAATGGCCAATGTTTCTCTTGCCATAACTTTGGTCACAAAGCAACTCAATGTGTTTCTTATAAGACAATCATGACTAAAGAAGCTCAAAAACAAAGAAGTATGACTGGGATTACGAAAAGGACCTATAACAACTTTTCTGCCCTTGAAAACGAAATTGAATGTTCTATTTGTAATAACTTCGATCATGAAGATTCTGAATGCAGGAGCAGGTTTCGGCAAACAAAGGAACAAGCCTCAAGCACCAGAACATGGAGAATAAAGGAACCACAAATAGAAAGATGTGGGATAGAATTTTATGCAGAAGGACAAGAAAATCTATGGTACATTGACAGCGGATGTTCGAAGCATATGACAGGTGATAAAGAAAAACTTGAATCATATACTGCTTTAGAAAAGGGAAAGAAAGTTTCTTTTGGAAATGATACCCCTGCAGCAATAAAAGGAAAAGGCACTACTCATTTGAAAGAAAAGGTCAAAGCTAGAAATGTTTTGTATGTTGATGGCTTGAAGCATAATCTACTGAGTGTCAGTTAGATGTGCGATCAAGGAACAGAGGTAATATTTCGATCAAATGGATGTAGTGTTCGTGATCTTGATACAGGAAAAACAGTGATCAAAGGCAGAAGAACACAAAATAATCTATACATATTTGAAGAAGGACAAAAACAATGCTATTTGAGCAAAGATGATGAACATTGGTTATGGCACCGGAGGTTGGGGCATCTAAGATTTTCACAAATAAGGAAAGCATGCAAATACCAGGCAGTCCGTGGTCTTCCAGATATCAAAATTCTAGACAAAACCATCCTTTTCCCTGATGAGTAAACTAAGGAGCGAGATTACAGTACTATATAGGCACAGAGCCAGGAGCGAGATCCCATTCCCAACAGACAGGGCCGAGGAGTAGAAACAACTATAGCGAGTAGGCATTAGACCCGCAGATCCAGATAAGCCAAACGGACGGAGATCCGGATGAGGACACATATAGACACATATGGATGGATGATAATATGACACGACACGAGATGATATGATAGCGCATTCATACACTTTGACAGAGCCCCAGTAATACCCTCGGGGCGGGGGAGCTAACAGGGCTCACCAAAGCTTACAAGCTGGCCCCCTATCTATTTTACCCAGCACGAGAAGGAGTACCCCAGCCGGATCACTTTCTTTCCATCTGAGGGTGGAGCACCGAGAACCAACAACTAGAGTGAATTCTCCCGGGACGGGAGTTCAAGAAAGTAAGGTTACTCCGCAGCTTCATCCGGTCCAACCGCTAGCAAAGTGAGGACAGCAGGGAGGTTCAGTTCAGGCAAGCTTTCTGGACAGTTCGGAAGCTAGCCCATTGGTACCCCTAATGGATTCAATACCATATCAACTGGTATTCCATTTTTCAAATAGGGCATATCTTGTGTAGGCATCCTTCCTGACTACTTAAGGAGGATTACTTGTCAAACCCATAGAGTTGGGTGGGACCTCTAGATATCAATTTTTGTAAGCAAACCAGAACTAACTTCCCTGAGAAGGAAGGATCAGCCAACACGCCTCTTGAACTAGTCCATACAAATTTATGTGGTCCATTTAGGACAAGGTCACCTCGAGGAGAAGAATACTTTATATTATTTATTGACGACTTCTCCAGGATGGTTTGGTTGGGACTTATGAAACACAAGGACGAAGCATTCAAAAAATTCAAATCTTTCAAAGCCTTGGCTGAAAACGAATCAGACCACAAAATTAAGTGCCTCAGGTCCGACGAGGTGGGGAGTTTACCTCAAATGAATTTTTCGATTTCTGTGAAGAACATGGAATAAGAAGGGAATTCTCTACAGCTAGGACTCCTCAGCAAAATGGAGTGGTGGAAAGGATGTACAGAACAGTCCAACAAATGGCTCGTGCCATGCTTGATGAGTCTGGGACTCCCGCAACCTTCTGGGGTGAAGCTGCTTTTACTACGGTTGTTATTCTCAACAAAACAAATGTCCGAGTGAACAGCACTCAAACTCCTCATGAGCTTTGGTATGGTGAGACTCCTTCGGTAAAGCATTTCAAAATTTTTGGAAGCAAATGCTATATTAAGAATAATGATGGAAAGCTTGGAAAACTTGAACCTAGAGCAGATGAAGGCATTCTCCTTGGTTATTCTCCCCACAACAAAGCATATAAGTGTTACAATATAAGACTTGGAAAAATTGTTGACAACATTGATGTAGTGGTTGATGAAAAAGGATACATTCCTAGGCAAGTAAATTATGAAAATATCGAAGAGAATGAAGACTACTATCCAAATCAGATTGATGATGAAGAAGAACCTCAAGAGGCACCAGAGGAACAGATAAGGATAGAAGAGAAGACTCCATCAAGGTACATTCAGAAGAATCATCCAGAATCTCAGATTTTGGGGCAGAAAGAGGCAGGTGTACAAACAAGAAGAACAATTGCAGAAGCCTCAAGCTATTTGGCATTACTCTCCTCCACTAAATCGCAAAATGTAAGAGAGGCATGCGAAGATGGATACTAGGTCAAGGCGATGGATGAAGAACTTGAGTAGATCGAAAAGAACAACACTTGGGAGCTGGTTCCTAGACCAAAATATAAGAATGTCATAGGGACAAAATGGATCTTCAAAATAAGTTGAATGAAAATGGGGAAGTAATTAGAAACAAGGCCAAACTTGTTTATAAAGGGTATGCTCAACAAGAAGGAATAGACTTTCAAGAAACTTTTGCTCCCGTTGCTAGACTTGAGGCCATCCGAATGTTCCTTGCTCTCTCAAGCTTTCACAAGTTCAAAGTATTTCAAATGGACGTAAAATCAACCTTTCTAAATGGAGACTTAGAGGAAGAAGTGTACATTGAGCAACCAGATGGGTTCATCCTTGGGAATGATCCAAATCTTGTATGCAGACTAAAAAAGGCTCTCTATGGTCTTAAACAGGCTCCAAGGGCTTGGTACTACCGTTTGGACAAATATCTTCATCAACAAGGTTTTTCAAAGGGATCAGCAGATAGCAATCTTTATATAAAAATTGAAAATGACAAATTGCTAATACTTGTTGTGTATCTAGATGATATTATCTTTGGCAGCAATGAAGAAGCTATGAGTCAAAGCTTTGCCTTGGTGATGCAGAAAGAATTCAAAATGTCTTTGCTTGGAGAACTGACATATTTTCTTGGATTGCAAATCCAACAAAATGAAGGCGGGATCTTCTTGTCTCAAACCAAGCATCTCAAGCAGACTTTGAAGAAATATGGCATGGAAGATGCAAAACCAGTATGTACCCCCATGGTCACAAGATGTAGCCTCAGTGAAAATGATGAATCAGTAGCAGTGCGTCAACCAACCTACAGATCTATGATTGGAAGTCTACTTTATTTGACAGATACCCGACTAGATATCATGCATGCAGTGGGAATAGTTGGAAGATTTCAGGCAAATCCAAAAGAAACTCATCTTCAGGTAGTGAAGAGAATTTTCAAGTACCTTCAAGGAACTCAAACTATGGCTTATGGTATCCTAGAGATACAGATCTCACACTTCATGCTTATACAGATGCAGATTGGGCCGGAAGCGTGGATGACAGGAAGAGCACAAGTGGTGGTGCATTCTTTATGGGTTCCAGATTAGTATCTTGGTTCAACAAGAAACAAAGTTCGATTGCTTTATCTACAGCTGAAGCGGAATATGTGGCTGCCATCTTGCTACACTCAACTCCTTTGGATGATGCAAACCTTGCAAGATTTTCAAATCACTTGTACACCACCTATCTCCATCTTATGTGATAATACAAGTGCAATAAGCATTTCAAAGAACCCAGTCATGCATTCAAAGACCAAGCACATACAGATCAAGTATCACTTTCTCAGGGAACAAGTGCTTGAACAAAAGGTCAAGTTGGAGTATGTTCCTTCTAAGGAACAAGTTGCTGATATACTCACCAAACCATTGCCCAGGGAGACTTTTGAATACCTCAGGCAAAAGATGGGGGTTTTTGATGCATCATCTTGTTGTTGAATCTCATCTGTTTCAGAGATTGTTGGTCCTACGCAAGTTTCATATGGGGTATATGCGTACATTTTCTAGGTTGTGGATTGGTCGAAGATCGAATGGCACAGGTTTAGGGGGAGCATATATTCTTCTAATAATGCATTTTTGGCATTATGGTAGAAGATCTTGGAGGAAGTACAGAAGGAGAACATGGATGCTGATCTGAATTTTGCTACAATATGTCTCTATCTCTTTCACGGTCATTTATGGTGTATGGTGGATTATGGTTCTTCTTGAAGAAATTCTTCTTTTGCAGATCTGATCTATAGTCAGGGGGAGCATGATCAGCAAAGCAAAGGCCTAAGCATGTTCTCAGGGGGAGCATAACCCTTTGCCCTTGATGTCAAAGGGGGGGGATGTCGTTGAGGATCTTACGGTTGCCATCAAGTCCAAAGGGGGAGATTGTTGGCATTATGATTCTGGTTTGGATCTATGGTACATGTGTTGTACTTGATGGCAACTCACTCAAGTGGCAAAACTCTGTTCAGGCTCTCAAAATGATGGAAAATAAGAGGTTCGCAGGTGCTTCATTCAAAAGGTGCGGACCTGCAGGTTCTTCGTCTAGGAAGTGCGGTCATACCCGCAGGTTCTCCGTTCAGAAGGTGCGGTCCCCCAGTTCACCCACTCCAATGCAAAGAAGCGTGCTCACGTGGGGTTTCTTATGTTTGGCCCTTGGTATTTAGCCTGTTGTTCATGATCTTATGGTTTTGGCCCGTGGTATAGGATCTAAATTATTGAACTCCATTTAGGATCCATTGTATTGATTTTCGATGGTTTTGACCCATGGTTTGAATAAGGGCTTGCCTATAAAAAGGAAAGGAGATCACTTGGCTAAGACACTTGCGAAATTTGAATATCTTAAGATCTAAAATTTTGGGTGATTGGTTTTAAAAGTTAGATCTAAATCAAGGAGAAAACTTAAGGCAAATCTATTGATAAGTCGTGATCTCTCGGGCGCATGATCAAATCTGTGGATTTGACTGTCTGTGGCACATTAGAGGACTGTTAATTTGGCCCAAATCAAAGGTTCGTAGGTGATCCACGGCGTGAGTGCGGGGGTACGCAGAGCAGGAGAAGGTGCAGTGCGGGGGTACGTAGCGCAACAGAAGGCGCAGTGTGAGGCACGCAGTGCAGAAGAAGGCACAATGCGGAGGTACACAGGGAAACAGAAGAACCAGTTGCGGAGGTACGCTGACAAGCAGACAGTGCAGGTGTGGATCTGAGCAGAGGCATGCAGGGCGACAGAACGAGTGGTGCGAAGATACGCAGAGCAGAAGACCGACCAGTGCGGATCTGCGCAGTTTAGACATAGAAGAGCTGCAGATATTCGCAGGCCTCTATTGATGAAGTTGCAGACCTATCTTGAAACATTTGTTGGCTACCTTTTATCTATTGCTGCAGAGTTCTTGGTTTAGATTTCTGGTATTACTTTTCTGTTTACAGCATTCTGAGAAGTTGGGTGATTCATTGGTTGATTGTATAAGGAGATTGGGTGATTTGCATGTACTTGATGATTATTTGATCTTCTTGGATCCAGTCTGAAAATTAATGAAACGTGGTCCTTAAAGAAGTAAAAGAGCAAAGGGGGTTGTAGCTACCTTCCACGAGTGACTGGAAAGCGAGAGAGAGTTGTAGCTATCTGCAGGTTGCAGCCTGCGTACTGGTAAAGGACTGCACCAGTACAAAATCCTTGTAAAAGAAGTTTCTAATTGAAAGAAGATAGAGGCATATTGCAGCAGGTGGTTTTCACCCACATTGGGTTTCCACCTTATATCTGGTGTTCTTTGGTGTGCCTATCTATTTTTTCTTGTTCTTGTTCATTATTATATGGCACTGACTTACAAATTAATGATCAATATCTGAAGAATAAATTAAAGTATAAATCTGGAAGGTATATTGAAAATAATTTGATAATACTGATTCACCCCCCCTCTCAGTATTATTTCCAATAGTTAGAATAATCCTCGTTGTTATCTTGAGGTCAGGAATGATGGTGGTGATCTTCCCATGGTGCCTCTCCTATCATCATTGACAGAATGATTGCTTCGTCTGTAGAATGTACATGAGACCAAGGATCAAAAGAGGTACCATACTCTAGAGACCTATCTATCCAAACGCTTGCTGAGGGTTGATTTGGTTTTGCCACCCATGCCCATAATATTGATTGCTACAACAATTCTATAGGGCTTGGGGGCATCACTTGGCGATAATCCATGTTAACAAAATGTTCGAAATTCTTCTTAATTGGGGGCATCACTTGGTCAATGATTGTAATTCTGCCTTGAAAGGGGAATGCAATCTTTCTAAAATATGTTGACACAATAGCAGCCATAGCATAAATCCAGGGCCTGCCCAGTAGGATGTTGTAGTTAAGGTTTCCATCAATGACCTCGACTTCAATTTCTACTGTCTTGTCCCCAGTTCGATTTGCAAGTTACTTAATCCCATATGGCGTGTATGTTCTTCCATCAAACGCTTTTAATGTCATTGATGATCGTGACAACGGTGGAGAGCCTAAATTTTTCCAGCAACTCATTGACATAATACAGGTAGATGCTCCCCAGCAGAGTCACCATTTTTTTAAAGGGAAAACTAGTGTTCATTCAAACTGCTAGTCCCACTAAGATGGGTAGCTATCTTAGAAACAAACAATGAAAGATTTTCGAGAGTTCCTTTAAGTGTGATAGATTAGAGGGAAGAAAATAGGACCAACCTGGATCTTCCTCTTTGATCCTAACTTGATTTCTCCTTTCCTTGATAGAGTTTGCCACTCCTCTCCTACTTGTCCTGCTTCAAAGAGTACCTGTAGAGTCAAAGTAATAGAAAACCATCAAAGCATCTCCATCTAAAACATCATAAACAATGCAGAATCAGAAACACATTGACCATACAATTGCATTCATAAACAATAAGATTCACAAATACATGATTATATGGAGGAAAACTCAAAGGACTTTATTAATAGTAGTGAAAGAGAGGATTACAACCCAGCTGTCTAATCTAGCATCATCCTCCCAGTGTAGAAGCCCTCTTCACCTCATGAACAAGAAAATCACCCAACAATCCAATGTATCTTCTCACCAACAAACCAACAAAACTTCCTTACAAAATACAAAATTCCAGCCTCTAGATCTCTCAGATGAGGGATCCATTTATAGATGTCTTGCAAGGGTGTGAGTCAGCTCTGGGTTTTTGATTAGTGTCATTCCACTGATAGTTCTTGGTTCCACTTAGAGATTTCATTGATCTCTTACTCATCCCTGGGCGAATTCAGAGAGGCAAGTGTCACAGGAGAAGTTTTTGGAAGATTCCATGATCATCCACTTAGCAAACTATCTCTGCCATTTGTCTATTCTCGCTCATCACACCCTACAAAAGGCCATTTCAGTATGCATCGCACCTGTCCAGTTCTGAGTAGTTTTTCAGGTGGAACTTCTGGGAAATGATGTAATTAGTTGACCAGGATCCTTTAGGGTATGAAACAACACTTTTAGGGACTAAATATCCCTTAGTTTATGGACATATGAGTTTTGGGTTGCAGTGCCCAAATATGTCTATAACACCCCCATAAGTTCCTTGCCAACCTTGTTGCCAATATTGGTTTTGGGGTTGAGATGGCCAAGGTTGCCAAGGAAAGGGTGTGTTCCAATTACTTTGAGATGGAAGTGCATATTCTTGAAGTTGTGAATTAGGTTCTTGCATCATATCTGATTGAATAGGATGCCATAATCTTCTTGGAGCTACATAACATAGCTACTTTGGTGATTAACTTTCTCCATTGTCCTCTTGGTAAACTTCCTTCAACCTTGGTAATGATGGGAAATATTTAATAGCATGTGATTATGCATGGACAACACAAATATCAACATCTTGTTTTTCCTCATCTTGCATTCTTAACATTTCTATTTGTTCGCTTAGATTGCTAAGAAATTTTGTTTTAAAGTCATCCAACAAATTTTCAAGTTTACCTTGACTTACCAATAATGATGTTTATTTACTTACTCTTCCCCTTCCTCTTGATATGTGTTTTCATGTTTCACAAATTTCTTCAAATGATAATTTGTATACATCACCTCTACTCATGAGATCAAGGAGATCAATTCACTCATCCCTAATTGTGCTAAGTAAGAGGGTTTCTATTGTGTCAGATCCTAAATGATGTAATTTTTCCCTCTTAACATTATACATGAACCTTTCTATTAGATCCTCAAGGCTCTTATTTTATTTTTGATTCATTCTCAATATTTCTTCTTTGAGATCATGATCTTTATATTTTTCTAGAAATATATTTTTCATATCATTCCACATTCTTATTGAATTAGTCCCTAAACTCACGAAACATTTAAGAGCTATATCCTTCAATGTTGCCGGAAACAATCTCAACTTTTGAGTGTTTAGTAAGTAACCATAACATCTACAAAGGATTTCAAATTCAAAGAGAAAGGTTTCTAGATCGTCTGACCTCATACCATGAAAGTTGGGAAGGAAAGATGGAGGGATGATATTCATATGCACACTCACATCAATATCTTGAATGGGAAATCCAAGAGGATCTTCTTCATTGTCATCATATCCATCCATTTCTTCTACCTTCTCTGTCACCTCCTCTTATTCTACTTGCAAAAGTGGATGGTGATGTGGCTCTTACTGCGCCACGCAATCAAATGGGGGGATTGGTGCTGGAGAAGTATTTTTAAAATATATATATTTTTAAACAAGAATGCTAATGCAATGAATTTTTTTTGTTTTTGAAATGAAATATGCCTAATGAAAATATTTTTTGTTTTTGCAAAATGTAAAAGAATGAATCAACTAGGGAAGAAAACAATGCATACTTTGACACCTCCTCGACAATGATAATTGCTCAAATAAATCTATTTTATCTTGAATAATTCATCAAACTACCAATCATAATTTCATGTACCATCTACCTAGTTCACACTTGCTTTTAAATCAGTAATGTACTTGCATCATACTTGTGATAAAGAAACAAAGTCTACTATGTTTTTGTAGTGAATAAAAGGAAGGGTTAGAGTGGCTTAGGAGATTCCCCCGATCTTAAAATCATAGCTGGGGGTCATTATTCATCTATAACAAGTTATAGTTACAGTGTGGATAAAAAATGATGAAGGAATGTGGTGTTAGAAGTTTGCTACATGAAGGGAAAGATTTTCTACAGGAGAAGACATAATTGCTACAGGAGGAAATGACTCACCAAATGACCAAATAAATCAAATGAAAATGGAATGGGACAATTTTTTTTATTGAGTGGGATGTCTTAGGTCTCCATTCCAAGTGGAATCACTCCAAAATACCCTTGTTCACACATGCTAAAAAGTAGCAGAAAATTACTAGTTTAAAATCTAGAAATTCGAGAACTAGTGAGCTAGTTAACCTATCAAATGCATAACCTAATCAAGTGAAAATGCAACGGGATAATTTTTTTATTATTAACTTTAATGTTTTTGTGATCTAATTCAAGTGGAATAAACTCAAATGAATCTAATTAACACGTTCTAAAAAATAACAAAAAATCACTACTATTTTGCTAAAAGGACTTCTAGAATTTCTAGATTCAAGAAATAGTAAACCAATCCAAGTAACTCAACGATGAAGATGAATTTTCAAAGATATTATAAGGATGAAATAATTCTTGTGACTTTGTAAATAACCTGCAAAAGAACTTGCAACCATTTAGCCCAATCCTACTGATGTGGCTCATCAATAGGTAAACTATATTAGTCACAATGCCACTCTCCAACTTATTAAATTGTCTTTTCTCACATTTATTTAAAGATTTTATTATATTTTTCTTAGCGAGAAGAATAAAATTAAGTTACTATGTCATATGGCCTAATGTATGTTAAATGCAAGAAATTGGAGCAGTTTTGATTTGACTTGAGTGCAGGGACTCGGAGTAGGAAAGCAAGAGAGATTCTAGAATCCTCAAACCAGTCAAAGATTCCCCCCGTCTATCTCATAAGCTCAGTATCACTCATAGCCAAGCAAGTTGAGTTCATTGCCAAGTTCCAGTCAAGGAAAAGTTATTCTCAAGTTAGGGAGACAAGTATCCCTATTTTCTAGTGAGTTGTTGGTAGCTCCAGTTTTGTATAAATAAGCAAGCTAACAGACTCATTAGGATTTCGAAGTCTTATTGTAGCCAAGAGGCCCTTGAGATGAATCACATTTGATTGTTATTGTTATGATGTATTTGACATTTTTATGATAATGATAAATTCTATTTTGGTTCATCACTGAGTTGAATCAAAGGGCCGAAGCTCTTGGTTTAGGGACCAAACCTAGTAGCAAAAGTTCCTATCTTTTGTATATGTATTCTTAGCTTAAAATTTTGATTAATTGTTATTTATGTTTCTGTTTAGCTTAGAAAGTTGATTGAGTTGTTGCATATTCATGCTTTTATTAGCTTAAAGAGTCGATTAGTGTTGCCGTCTAGTGAAGGAGAATATACCAGAAAAGTTTGTGACAATGACCTCTATCTCATCTCCCTTATGGGATCATGATTAGGGGAACCCACTCTCACAACCAAAAAACAAAGTTTTTCTTTTTTTCTTTGCATAGATAAAGTTTCATTCTCAACTAGATAACTATTTATGATTTCCTGGAAATATTTGCAGTGGTTATCCTACTTCTTAAGAGTGTTTTAGCTTAGAGAGGTAGCCCATTTCACAGATCTAGTCCTTAAAAATAGTTAGATAATATTTTTTAAATTCAACTCATCTTTTCCATGTTACATAATGTTGAAACACAATAATTTGTAAATGAAAAGAGAGACAGGTTTTATTGCATAAATTGTTTATCTATAGGAAGGGACTTCTCCAAACATCTCCACCTAGGTTTTCTCCGCCTTCTATTGATGCATATAGGCCCATATTCTGAACCTCTATTTTCCAGCCACCATGAGCAATTTGTCTTAGGAAAATCTGACCTTCTTGGAGTGTTGGGCTTGGCCTTGGGTGATGCTCACCTCCCCTACACCTTCCAAAACTATCATGCACTGTTCCAACACTTCATATCACCATTCTTGTCCTGCAAAATCTCTCAGCCAACTTCCTGTAGCAATTCAGGACATCATGTCGTAGTTCAGAAGATCCTATAGAAAACCTGTAGCAGCCTGTTTTGACCCTGTTTTACCTGCAAAGATAGTCTAGCCTAGTTCAAGAGTAGGTTAACCCCTCAACTTGGACTACATGACCAAAAGTGCCAAATAGACCAGTCCTTTCACTCCTTTCCTTCATGCGAGATCAAATAACATTAGCTCTTTTATTTCTAAGTTTAGCAATTAGAACTCTATATATTATGCAAGTGTGAATGAGATAGTTAATTCATGCAAGTTTGACTCATGAAATGATAGAGTAATCTTCCATTTTCAAGCAACCCTGATAGCTAGGTGATCAAGTACAATATTAGCATAGTTTCCTTTCTGCAAGTCATTTTTATCATTTCATAGCATTTACAAGCTGACAACATTCATTTCCTGGTCTTATAAGCATTTACCTTCTATGCACTAGAAATAGCTTTACCTTCTATTGTCAGTAGTTATAATCCCTTTAGTTCAATAGAGGAAGGGACTGGAACCCTAATGGTCAAGTGCCCCAGTTGAGAAGTGACATGCGTAGAATGATGCATCTGATGTGTATATTGCACTATCACCTCCAAGTTTGTACGAAACCCCAGGTTGATAAAGTAAAGCTGGTAGCCCTAGGATTTGGAGTAGTCTTGTTGCAATACTGAGGCTCATCACTTTTTGGCATCGTTGTTGGGGAGGTGTCTAGGTAGATGTAATTTCTGCTTTGTCTTTCTATTTTTCATTTTCTAGATAAATGTTACTCTTTCTTTCCATTTTGTCTTGCATTTGGCTTTGAAAAAACTCATAAAAGAAAAAAATACAATTCTTTCATGCCAAATAGGAGTAGAGAAACTTTAGGTAAATTCTTGCCAAATACCCCCACACTATCAAACAATCAACCTTCCCTCTTCTTCGATAATTGTCATCTTTCCTCTTTGATTGTAGGAGAGTTAGAAAATACCTTAGGAGAACAACCTGAAATCTTTGAAGAGCCTATTGGGGAAGAAGAAGAAGAGACCATTCCACACACTACCGTGGTTGAAAATATAAATGAGTCTAGAAACAGAAATGAGGGTACTTTCCCATTAGAGAGACTAATGGAGATACCAGGATGAAAAATATAAGTCCCTCTGCCCTTCCTCACTTCCACGGCTTAACCGAAGAGGAACTTGATACATTCTTGTTTGAGTTTACTGTGATCTACAAAACTTATGATTATACCTCTGATGGCCAGAAGTTGAATTTGTTCCCATCCACCCTTAAGGATGCAACCTTGCACTCGTTCATGGGTCTACCTGGAGATAAAATCACTACCTGGGCTCAAATGCAACAATCCTTTAACAATAAGTACAGGGACTATTTTTTAGGTTGTTTTATATTCTTTCCACGACTAGCCCCCACTTTGTTGCATTAATTGTGCAGCAGGGGGGTCACAGGGGGTTTGAGGGGGGCGGTTAGCCCCCCTCTACGGGGTTTGGGGTAGCGCCTCGGGGAAAATTGTTTTGGACCCTATATTAGGTTGGGTGGACCTACCTATGGTTTTCTGCATGGTTTTCGCACATGGTTTTGGACGCGATGGTTTTCTGTCCATGATATTGGATGCTTCGGCATATATAAATATGTATTGTAACATTGAAAGGAATATAATGAAAAATCAAGCTGGTAGTCCCGGTTTTGGGATCTAGTGGAAAATATCTATGTATATGTGTTTTATGTATTATGCTCTTGCATTGTTTATTTTTTGTTGTTAAAATTCGTATGCAGGTAATTTTTGTATGGGTTTAAAACCTACATTTGGTATCAGAGCTGTTTTGGCTTCAAGGGGACACCTTTTTTGCTGAGGGGTTTCGCTCGGGCTTGTGGTAGACCCTGTTCAGTGGGAGATCTGTGGGATCAATTATGGTGGTGAAAGAAGATGGCGAGCAGTGGAAAGATAGAGATCAAGAAATTTAATGGTTAGAGTTTTGAGTTGTGGAAACTCAAGATGTAGGATCTGTTGGTGGATAAAGATCGGATCGTGGTAGATTCGGGTACTAAATCAACGAGAGTGTCTGTGAAGAATGGAAGAATTTGGATCGGAAGGCAAAGAGCACAATACGATTGTGTGTCTCAGATTTAGTATTGTTGAATGTATTAGGGGAAGCTACGGCTAAGGTTTTGTGGGGCAAGTTAGGACTTTGTACCAATCTAAGTCTCTGGTGAATAAATTGTTCCTACGGAAAAAGCTGTATAACTTGAGGATTAAAGATGGAGACTCGGTGAAAGAACATTTGAACGCATTTAATACTATGGTAAGTTAGTTATTATGTGTTTATATTAAAATTTCAGATGAAGATAAGTGGATCAGTTTGTTGTGTTCTCTACTAGATTCGTGGGATAGTCTGGTTATTGCAATAAGTAGCAATGAAACTACCTTGTAGTTTGATGAAATAGTCTCATCCTTTGTTGACAGAGGAGATGAGACGGAAAAATATGGAGAGCCAAAATGGTGATGCCTTGTCTATACGAGGACAATCCTAGAACATAAACAAAAATAAGTCATTGAGTGGGAGATCTAAATCTAGAGAGAGATTTAAATCTTCAGGAAAACCTGTAACGCTGGTGTGCTGGAAATGCTAAAAGGAATGGCACTACAAAAGGGACCGTAAATCTAAAGCTCCTGACAAAGGAAAGGGATTTGATGATTCTCCTTCTACAGAGGCGAAAACCACCTCAGATGAAGGTGGGGATGTGTACTTGGCTTCTTCAAGTACACATGTAGATCATGAGGCATGGTTGATTGACTCAGGTGCATCCTTTCACTTCACTCCCCATAGAGAGTGGTTCTACTAGTATGAGAAATATGATGGTGGTGATGTCTTCTTGGGGGATGAAAGGAAGGCTAGAATCGTTGGTCACGGAAAAGTAAAGTTGAAGTTGCAAGGTGGAACGTTTAGAACACTGCCGGGTGTTTTGCATATTCCTGTATTGGCCAGAAATCTGATTTCTGTAAGCAAGCTGGATGATGCAGGTGTAAAAATAATGTTCTAGAAGGATACCTACAAGATGGTTTGGGGAGCACTAGTATTTATGCGGGGAGTTCAGATTGGAACTCTGTACAAGCTGCAACGTAGCACTGTTGTTGATGGGTGAAACAGTTTTGTGGTTCCTAAAAGTGGAGCACAAAATCTAGTGGTCTCTGGAGAGAAGACCATGTTGTGGCATCAAAGGCTTGGACATATTGGAGAGAAGGGCCTTCGAATACTTCATGGTAAAGGCATAGTAGAAGGTATGAGTAATAGCTCTCCGGATTTTGATTTCTGTGAAAATTGTATATATGGGAAGCAGAATGGGGTGAGTTTCCCCTCTAGTGGTAAGAGAGCGAAACAAATATTAGAGCTTATGCACAGTGATGTGTTTGGAACTTTGAAGGTTCCATCACTGGGTAAGTCTGTGTACTATATATCATTTTTAGGTGACTTCTCAAGGAAGACATGGATATATTTCCTTAAGAAGAAACCTGAAGTCTTTGACAGGTTTAAATAATTTAAGGCTCTGGTGGAAAACCAGACAGAGAAGAAGATAAAGGTGTTGAGGACAGATAATGGTGGAGAGTTTTGCAGTAAGGAATTTGAAGAACTATTTAAGAAGTGTGGTATAGCACAGTAGAAGACTACTCCATACACACCTCAACAAAATGGAGTTGCAAAAAGAGTGAACAAGACGTTGACGGAAAGGGCAAGAAGCATGCTCAGTGGTGCCGGGTTAGGACAAGAATTTTGGGTAGAGGCGGTGGAGACAACATGTTACCTGGTCAACAGATGACCTTCATCAACATTGGAGGATAAGACTCCACAGGAGGTATGGATTGGTAAGAAACCCTCTCTTTCACATCTGAGGGTATTTGGATGTGATGCATATGTACATGTTCCAAAGGAGAAAAGAACCAAGTTGGATAGTAAATATGAAAAGTGCATCTTTATTGGGTATAAGGATGCTTTAAAGGGTTATAATATTTGGAACCCAGTAACAAGGAAGGTTGTGTACAGCCGAGATGTGGTGTTCAGAGAGGTAAAAGTTGTTATTAAACATGAAGTCCAACCAAAGGAACCTGAGAAGATAGAGTTTGAGCTTAAGTAGCAATAATCAGACTCTACAATAGAGGAGGAATCAGAAGATAAAGAGCCACAAACTCTGGGTGTGAGAAGATGAGTTCGAGAAAGAAGGTAGCTGGAAAGGTATAGTCCATCTGCTTTCTGTTCAAATTTTGCTTTATTTGTTACTGATGATGATCCTAGAACTGTGAAGGAATCAATAGATTCAAAGACGAAAAACTCTGGAAAGAGGTCATGGTTGATGAAATGACATCTTTGCACAAAAACGAGGCTTGGGGTCTGGTGGAGTTTCTAGCTGGAAGGAAACCCATTGGAAACAAATGGGTGTTCAAGAAGAAGAAAAATGCAGAAGGAAAGGTGGAGAAATACAAATCTTGGTTGGTAGCAAAAGGTTATTCCCAGGTGCTGAGAATGGATTTTGGTGATATTTTTTCTCCTGTTTCCAAGGCATCTTCTATTAGTTTTCTTTTATCTGTTGTTGCTGCTTTTGATTTTGAGGTAGAACAGATGGATGTGAAGACAACATCTCTTCACAGGGATTTGGAAAAGGAGATCTACATGAAGCAACCTGAAGGTTTTGCAACGAAGGGTAAGAAAGAACTGGTATGCAAGTTAAAGAAGTCTTTGTATGGGTCAAAACAATCACCAAGGATGTGGTATTAGAAATTTGATACATTTATACGGAGACTTGGATTCACCAGAAGCAAAGAAGACCATTGTGTGTATTTTAACTTAATTGGTGACTGTGTTATTTATCTGGTCTTGTATGTGGATGATACGTTGCTGATTGGAAATGACAAAGAAATTATCCAGGATTTGAAGAACCAATTGTCCTCCAAATTCGACACTAGTGATTCTAGTTTGTGCTACCAAGGAAGACCAGGATTGAACAAAGTTTTGGATATCCGTGGCTTTGTTGATGTAGAATGGGTTGGAGATCTGGATTAGAGAAGATCTACAAGTGGGTATGTGTTTAACCTATTTGGAGGTGCAGTCAGTTGGATGAGTAAGAAACAACCTGTAGTGGCATTATCAACTATAGAGGCAGAATACATGGTAGCCACTCATGCAAGCAAGGAATCAGTTTGGTTGCAGAGATTGTGTTCAAGTATGGGGTTAGTACAGGGAGCTATCAGGATAGACTGTGACAACCAAAGTGAAATTTTCTTAGCAAAGAACGCTACTTACCATTCAAAGACAAAGCACATTGATGTTCAGTATCACTTTGTGAGGGATATGGTAGAAGGCAAAAAGGTGTTGTTGGTAAAGGTAGACACTTTGAAGAATACTGCAGATGCATTGACAAAATTTGTGAGCTTTGAGAAGTTCTCTTAGTGTAGAGAAACAATGGGCATTTCAGGGCTAGATAAATGACTAAGCTCCCCTGTGGCCCCCCTGTGGAAAGAAAACAACAAGTGGGAGAATGTTGGGTTGTATTATATTCTTTCCACGACTAGCCTACGTATGTTACGGTGGGCAGAGATCCTCCTTTTTTGCGTCGATTGCACAGCGAGGGGGTCACAGAGGGGTTTGAGGGGGGCAGTTAGCCCCCCTCTACGAGGTCCGCGGCAGCGCCCCGGGAAATTTTTTTTTGGACCCTATATTAGGTTGGGCGGACCTACTTATGGTTTTATGCATGGTTTTCACACACGGTTTTGGACATGATGGTCTTTGGTCCATGGTATTGGATGCTTTGACATGTATAAATATGTATTGTAACATTCAAAGGAATATAATGAAAAATCAAGCTGGTAGTCTTGGTTTTGGGATCCAGGGGAAATCTCTATGTATATGTGTTATGCTCTCACATTGTTTATTTTATGTTGTTAGAATTCATATGCAGGTAATTTCTGTACGGGGTTAAAACCTACACTTTTGTAGTTCCAAAGACACCAAAGAGGAAATCTTTAGAATGAGCCTAGGACCTGATCAATCTCTGGAAGATTATGAGGAAATGTTCCAACTCAGTTACAAAGGGTTCAGATGCACCCTTGATCCTAAATCACTCAATTTAGTCCTTCTTAGAGGAATCGGGGAGGACATATTAGAAACCCTAAACATGTTGTCTGGTGGGGACATTTATTAGCTACCCTATAATGATATCAAGACAATGTTCAAAAACCATTCTAGGGTGTCTAGAAAGAAGGGTAGGGCTTTTTAGGTCTCTATACTACTAGTGTAACCCCTTATTGTTATTAATACAACCCCCTTATTATATTGTTGTGCCCATGTAGTCCCCATATTATTATTATTGTGCCCCATAGAAGCCCACTATTTCTATTATTGTGTCGTTACATTATTATTGTTATGTGGGCTCTGATTATATTATGACCCCTTAGACACCTATATATAGAAAGGAGGTCTTGTCATTTGTACCATCCAAGAATTGTTCATTTGTGTAATTTAAAGGAGGTTTCCCCCCTTGAAGAG